>JAHLJT010009419.1:182146271-183602124 GCA_031308135.1 Acheta domesticus | reverse complement strand
TGAGGAGTGGCGAGGGCCACGACTCAGACACATCTTCAATCGGCTAAGGATCGCTTCTGCGATCAGGGGAACAGAGGTCTTCCAGGGCAGTGAGAACTATGTATGTGTAAATAACTGTAAAATAAACTTTTATATAGCAAAAGCTCAGGTCTGTGATTATCGTATTATTCCCACGACGTCACACTAGTGTGGCGTCATACGGGTGTAATCAAAACACAGAGAGTGGGTTGTAAGAACAGTGAGTTTATTCATAAACTAGACCGTAGTCACAAATAAATTTCACTGCTTACAATTAACTTACTAAATAGATCCCACTACTAGGAGGGATTTAATCGAACGGCTACCACACCGCTCTATTTCTGAGACCTAATGCATGTCTCGCTCGTCACGACAATGAATTGCCGACCCCTTGCCCACGTGCGCCACTCGCACAAACTTACACACAACTGCACGCCGACGCTGCTGAGAAACAATAAGAAAGAAGCATTGTCTCGCGCAGTTATATAGGCCTTCCGCCGTCCCCATTGCCTCCGCGCCGTATCCGCGCTAGGCAGAAATTCCCAATGCGTCATCCTCCGCGCCCTTTGTTCAACTTCCAGCTCTGCGCAGGTACTCACCGTTTGAGCGCGCCACGACGCTACACTAGGCAACGAAAATATGAGGAAGAGTGGAGTTTCCAGGAGTTATACTGCGATTTTTCTAACTTTGCCCCTCAAGGCCACTCAAATCCCATCTTCGCGATGGAATACGTCACGGTATTTCGCATCTTTCTAAGTCGTTCGGCTAGATTTCGCACGATCACGACCGTATCAAGCAGTGCTTTTCACGATCACGACCGTATCAAGCATGCGACTTCTACCGGCAAGACCAAGAAAGACGCGAAATGCCGTGACATATTCCATCGCGAAGATGGGATTTGAGTGGTCTTGAGGGGCAAAGTTAGGGAAATCGCAGTATAGGTGAGGGAAGCATATTGCGTTTAGCGTTTCGTTCGGCAGAGTCTCTGCTTATTCGCTAAGCTAAGTATATCGACCCGTTCATCTGATTTCAAAAGTTACTGTTGAGTTTTCTGGAAATATTTTAAAAAATATATATTTTCGTAATCACAATTATCTTCCTTTATCAATGTAAATGTCTTAGATCAGGATTAAAATCCCATTGCTTGCAAATCGGTCGTACACTACATGCTACAGCTTGCCCTCGTTCACGAAAAATTCTGAAGAGGCAAAATGTATGGGATTGTTCGAAAATGCATGCTGTCCCTTCTAATTCGCAACCCACCGGCCGCCACAGGTTGGGACATAACATTTGACGTACAGACAGAATAAGCAACGTGGATAATTACAGCACAAAGTGAATTTAGAAAATACCTATGATAATTACCACCCTGCTTTGTTAGAATATTTTGTAATGAAATGCAATCTGACATGTCTCAAGAATCAGTCTTACGTTAATGGACACTTGCAATTATTACCACACGATTAATCACCATTCGGAAGCGCTTAATATAATATGTAAAGCGTCTCGTAGGTTCCTAATTTGAATGAATCTCATAAAAAATAGCTAGATTTAGTTTTAAAACATTAACTTCCTTGTTGAATTTCTTCTTTAAACGCATTTAAGAAGCCTAGGCTCATTGTTGATGTTGCATTCATGTAGGCCGTTGAAATGAAAATACATACGGTAATCAGTAGAAAATCAGCTTTTGACCTAAGAAACAGCGCTCTGGCTTGAAAGCGAAAGACGGTAGATACTATCTAAAGAAGAACAAAGCATATAATCCCCAAAATGTTCAATTCTCATAATTGATTGATTCGTGTTTCCGGGCGCGTCAACTACTTAGGTCATTAGTCCCGTAAGTGTGGTGCGTGTTTTTCTCGGGAAGTGGCGATGATCTTTTCCCCACTGGATGGACCGATTTGGCGCCGACCTACCGTCGACTAGCGGGGTGTTCCCCTCAACCAGGTATCTCCCACCAGTGGGTCACCGCCTCAGTCGGGACAAGCTGTAAGCTCCCGACCGGTCTCCCGGCATGTGTGGTAGTGTAGTGCATGTTAGTGTAAGTGTGTGTGTACGAGGAGAGGACAGGACAAGGAAGAGGAAGATCGCGCGCGGTCGTGGCCCGTTTGTTAGGGTACTGCTTCGGCATTCACCTGGTGTTGACCGGAGAAACCACGGAAAACTACCGAACAGAGCAGCCGGCCGCTAGAGTTCTCCTCCAGACAGTGACTGAATTCGACCTAGCTGACAAGCTTGTGTCGAAAATCCTGAACCTAGGACCTCCCGGTCAGAGGGACTGCAGTGACATCAGGTTGATGCACTGTGCCATCTCCCGGTCAATTCTCACTAGTGATGTTTAAGGCTTCCGCGCGCAAACGCGACATTTCATGACGTTAGCATGTGTAAATATTATTTAATGGTTAAGGAAGCGTTACTCGGATTTATAGTGCGATTTTTATAACTTCAATGCTTACTCAATCCCCGATGAACCATGATGGAATTTCACACGGCATTTCGCGCTCCTGCCGCTAGATTCGCATGATCGCAAACGCTGCTTGATACGGTCGCCATCATGCGATATCTAGCGGTGCACGAAAAGACTGAGAGAGACGCAAATTATAGTGACATATTCCATCGAGAAGACGGGCCTTGAGGGGCAAAGTTATAAAAATCGCACTATAGTTTGCTATGTAATATACAAAATGTAAGATAAATCCCATGCCGATCAGGTTTTTCGTTCAGTTTCTCTGATCCTTTGAGCAAATGCTGAGATGCTGTTTTGCTTCTGAACATAAATGTAACTTCATTATTTGTGCACGTCTTCTGAATCTCAGTGGGAAATATACTTATTGTATTTACCTTTGAAAATATATTTAATTATATAGGAGCGAATATTTTGTCAACACAATTTGAAAAAAAAAGGTTTTTTTTTCTGTATTCAAATTTCGACAAGAATATGGTTTAGGATAGATAACACAGAATTATGAAAACGTGCACAAATTTCACTTCTCCCCATAGCTCGTCACACACAGTTTTAAATTGTTTTTGTCCGGGGAGGAAACGTCGAAACTCCGAAAATAAGCACCCAATTTAGACAATTCGACTTCTTTTTTATTTCTCGCTTAATTTTCTGTCTGGGCAAATATATTAAATTCTTTTGTAAATAATAAACAACTTATATGTTTCTGGAGGGTTTGTATGCTTCCATAATGCAATTTTTTTGCCTGGAAATCATTTTTTCAAACCAACTTTTGAGTGCTCATTGCGGCCCAACCATTCGGAATATCCACGTAGTTTATTAGACAAAATATGCTTAGAATTGTCCTAAGAGCTTATTTTCGAAGTTTCGACGTTTCCTCCTCGGACATCCTGTATATAGGAGGAGGTCCATTCACTATGGAAACCACAGTTTGAGGAGGTTTCCTTCGCAGGCCACCGACTCCGAGATGGAAGCAGCGGTCGATGCGGCACTCCAGGCCGGATACCGCCACATCGACACCGCCACCTTCTACTGCAACGAAGCGGCCATCGGCAGAGCCCTCAAGAAATGGTTCGACGCCGGAAAACTCAAGCGAGAGGATGTGTTCATTGTCACCAAGGTAACATTACCCGGTTTGTAAAGCATAGCCTTGCCAAATCCAAATTGTGCAAGAAAAATATTCATAACGGTACGCGTACGTTATTAGATGTAACTCACAATGCACGGCTGATAACCATCATTTACAATCCGAAATGCAATAAAACCGAAACGTAATTTTGTGTAATAAAAATATATATTTAAAAACACGTTCATATTTTTTTGTAGAAAACGTACGTATTTATTTTGTGGTAAAATATTAACTAATAATATCCTCTAAAATTCAGGGATTTCAGTGTTCATCGCATTGCAAACAGCTAAGAGTCTAAGAGAATAATTTATAATATTCAGTATCCAAACTTCTAAAATATGGTTACCAGTTAGTATTATTTAAAATTGATTTTAAATTAAGCCTCATAATTTACAACTTGTAATTGATGTAATTGATAGATTTCTTTAATCTTATGCTACCATTACGATTATAACTTTTCTTTTTCGGATAACTTATATTGTACATCGAAAAATCCCTTTTTACAATCCCAGAATCTCCGTTAAAATATGTCCTAAAAATAAACACGGAGAATCAAAGTGTACTGAAAGGAAAAAATGCATCACAAATTCCTGAAAGAATATAATACAGCCTGAGATGTAGAAAACTAAATTTAGGGAAGAATTCCAAGTATACATTGGTTCTCAACGATACAATCAAAATATTATAGGAATTTAAATAGTATTTCTATTCGTATTTTATATTTTTAATAATTCGTACCGTATTTAACGAGTAGATAAGCATAGAATCTTTAAGTAGACAACATTTAAAGAGAATGTTTGTGTAAACATTTGGAAATATTTGATCATCGCACTTAAGTCAAATCTACCTTCTGCCCTAAATTGTTGTGATCTCCCTGTCGAACACCATAGTGCACAGCAAGTATGGGATCTCCCCGCATTTCTTTTGGCATATGAAAGGAATAGTAAGGTTCTTCGTAAGACTAAATACAGAACTCTTGTGGACTATGAGGAAGATCGTTGCAAGACACAAATGACATGATAATCATGTTACCTTCCTCGAAACAGAAATAGCCGTCAGTGATCCTTCTTTGTCATTTCAATTTTAAAATTGACTCCGAAATAAACTACCCCTTTTTGGAGCATGTTTATTACTGTATTCTGAAATGTCTTTGAATGTTAAAATGACTTTATTTTACAGCTCCCAAATGTCGGCAATCGAGCGGAATCTGTGGAAAAATATCTCAAAAAATCTTTAGAAGCCTTGCAAGTATCATACGTTGATCTGTATTTGATTCACCACCCTGGAGGTCTAATAGAAAAAGGTGATGAGCTGACGCCTGTTGACGACAAAGGAAAAGTTCTCATCGATCCAAAAACAGATCATGTTTCCCTGTGGAAGGTAATTTTTCTAAAGATATAATAATTTTGTTTCTAAATAAATTTCACCAAGAACTTTAGTAAAAATATTAATGTTATGTACAAACACTGTTAATTACAAATATTTTGCAAACCAAACCATGCGTGTACTTTAAGGCAGAAGGAGATAAAAATGAAAACAATAAAAATGGATGTGTGTGTGTGTGTGTGAATGTGTGTTTAGTTCAAGTTTTGAGCCACCATAGTGATCCTATCAAATTTTGCAAGAGCACTTTTGAGCGGTTGAAGAAAGAAAGAAGTTCCATATCTCAATATTACGCAATATTTGCTTTCAAAGAATTGTTACTGGAAATCAAGAAACCTGGAGTGGAAGTGGGCAGCATTGCTGTTGTGCGGGCTGGAAAGATCAAGCGGAACCGAAGGGGAACAACCGATGGGGAGGGGGGGCAGAGTGAACGGAGCCGGCACAATAATTAAATTGCGATTTATTTTCAGCTGCCTCAGACAAAAATCAGCTGTTACGGTGTCATCCAATCGGAAGCTTACACGTCACTACAGTGACGTCACTATGGTGACGTTCAACTTTCCAATTGGATGACATCATAACAGCTGATTTTTTTTTATAAAAGAGATTGGTTTTGCGGGGGAGGGGAAGAATATTCGGGGCGGAAGGGGCTGTTTGATAGATTATTGTGAATACCCCATTCACTTTAAATAGTACGTACTACACAAAAATTACCACCAACACTAACTAATGTAGTTTACTATAAATCTAATATGCTCCGACCCGGAGTGTCTAAAAAAATTTAAATAATAATAAATTTAAAACTAAGCCTTTAAATTTTTGTAATACTTCATACAAACAACGATAACAAATACAACTAGAAAATCAACACAATCATAACTTTGACGTTTCTTTTTTCATGCTCTATAGTTTCACTTTCATCTCCATTTTCTCATTTTTCCATTTCCTCTTTTCCTTTTTCCTCTTTTCCCATTTTCCTTTTCCTCTTTTCCTTAACTAGGGACCGGATTTTTTTTCCATCAAAACAAAAATGTATGTACTTCTAATTCAAATTAACCGCTATAAATTATATCGGTTGCTTGGAGAGACGGAACTTTTCTCCTGATTTAGACATCAAACGTAAAAAAGGAAGACAAACATCTTCGCAAGGTAGACGAATTAATTAGATTAGATTTATTAATAATTCTCTAATTAAGTATCATTACTTGGTGGCAGAATATTTAAATTATAAGAGAATAGTTAATTTAAAAAAAATAATTAAGAATAATAGTACATAATTTCACAGCACAAACCTTTCTCCAATTCATTTTACTCCACTTCACTTCACTGCACTGCACCACACGAATAGAAATAAAATAATAATAATTATTATTATTATTATTACTATTATTATTATTTGGAAAGAAAGCAAGCAAGTCGACACTATCGATGTCTCAATTCCAAACACATCCAATCTTCAGTTGAAATACACAGAAAAGAAGACTAAGTATGTGGATCTCTCAGAATCTATCATCCAACAATGGAATGTTTGCAAAGTGAGAAACATTCCAATTATAGTATCAAGTACTGGAGCCATCCCGAAGACCATGCATCAAAGTCTCAAGGAATTAGATCTTCCTGAAAACCTATGGAAGCTTATGTAGAAGGTTACTATCATCTCAACGGCCAGAATCGTCAGAAAATTTGTAGGAAATCAACGTAAATAATTAGATTCAAAATTATAACCATAATTTGTATTGTGATTATGTCAATCTGTACAAATTATGTAGTCACCGTAGAGATACGAGATAATAAAATAATAATAATAATAATAATAATAATAATAATAATAATAATGACAATACTACTACAACTACTACTAATAATAACAACTAGACAAACTCCTTAATAGGAAATTCTACTTATTTAACAGTAGAAACTTAACAATAATACAATGACCTAAACTATAGATAAATAGCTAGGAAACTAATTTATTTTTAAATTTTCTCAAGCTTTGAGGAAAGGGTTCAAAGATTGTCGCAGGCAAACTGTTCCAGTCTCCAATAGTTCTGTTTGTGAATGAAAATTTACCAACGTCCGTTTTCTGCATTCTTGTCTTAATTTTGTGCTCGTGATCCGCTCTACCGAAGTATGTAGGTTTTCCTAGACGACGATTAATTTCACCCCAAGCGGGATAATTTTTGTATGCTTTGTACATAGCACAGAGTCGCAACTTAATCCACCTTTTTTCGAGTGACTCCCATGCACCTCTATTTTTTGTACCCCTGAAAGTGAATTTTGATGCTCTGCGCTGGAGCCTTTCTAGATTACCTTGCTGCGATATTCTGTACGGATCCCAGCATACCGCGCCATATTCTAACACGGATCGCACTAGTGACATATAAGCCAATTCTTTACTTCTCACCGTACTCCTCTTTAGAATCCGCATAACGAAATGTAAAGATCTCCAGGCTTTCCCCACAACGAAATTTACTTGATTTTCCCAGCTCAATTTACTGTCTAATTATATTCCTAAATACTTGCAAGATGTAACTGTAGGTATGACATTGTTGTTCAATTTGTACACTGTTTCACCATAACATCGATCCCTACCAAACGTGATGGCTTTGCTCTTCGAACTGTTTATTTCCATGCTGTTTTTTTCTGCCCAGGAGTGTAATTTGTCTGTGTCTCGCTGCAAAATATTTACATCCTCCTCTGATTTGATAACCCGATATATTATAAAGTCATCGGCGAAGAGTCTTACATTTGAAGCTAAATGTTTGGGCAAGTCATTCACAAAGGCGAGAAACATAAGAGATCCAATGACACTTCCTTGTGGAATCCCTGACGTAACACTAGCGGAGGTTGATAAATAGCTTCCGATTCGAACCTTTTGTTTCCTATCACGTAGTAGTTCGTTTATCCAAGCCACCACCACCCCTCGAATCTATTAATTTGTTTACAAGACGATCGTGTGGAACAACATCAAAAGCTTTGGCAAAATCTATTACTATCGCTTCTACCCTTCCCCCATCATCAATTTCATCGGTTAGGTCCTGTAGAAGGGAGACAAGCTGGCTTTCGCATGAAAAACCGTTCCTGAAACCGTGGTGACCTTGATACAGCCATTCCTTGTCCTCCCATTCTTTCCGGATGTAGTTAGTAATTAATTGTTCCATGAGTTTGCATACGACTGATGTGAGATTTATCAGTCTATAGTTACTAAGGACTGTTTTATCACCGCTTTTAAAAACAGGTACTACGAGTGCTAACTTCCAATCTTCCGGTACGCAAGCGTTATTGATAGAGATATTAAATAACCTAATTAATTCGGTAGAATAGCCTCTCCGCCTAATTTAATGATATCCGTGAAAATACATTAGGGTCCTCGAGATTTTCCGCTTTTCATTAATTTTATTCTTTTCCGTAGAGTATTTACGTCAATATAAAATAGATTTTTATCTGATACCGTTTGTATCCGTGTACCGTTAGTTTTACCGTTAGTTTACTTTAGTTTTAGTACCGTTAGTTTAAATACCGACGTGAAATACGCATTAAAAGCGTTTGCTTTTTCTCTGTTGTCAGTTACTTGCGAATTGTTTATCCGAACAACTGGTATTTCGCCTTTGTTTCCCTTCCTTCTACGAACATAGTACTTAAAAAATTTCGACCAATTATTGCCGTCCGCATCAAGGATATATTTCAAATGACGTTCTTCCGCAATTTTCTTTTCCTTCTCTAATTCTTTTAAATAACTTCGAAATAATGACATATGGTTATCACTAATACGCCTGTTTCTAAACGCCTTTCTAGTTTTTCTTTTTATACGTCTAATCTTTGCATTATAATATTCTGGATCGGGGTTACTTTTTAACAATTTGCACGGCACAAATGTCTGCACGGCATTTTCAAGAATATTTTTAAATCCTCGCCATATTTCTTCCATCCCCCCTCCTATTCTAAGAAACCCCTCGTACTGTTCCCTTAAGTAATTTTGAAGCCCTTCTACATTCGTTTTCTTGTATTCCCTCACTGGGAACCCGGCGTTAATACTTTTTCTTGAAGTACTTAAGTCAAAGTCGACAAGAACTGCTTTATGGTCACTTATACCTTCCATGATGTCTCACGATAAGAATAAGTCTTTCGATCTAACGAGGCAAATATCTAGAAGCGCGTCCTGTCTAGTGGGCTGGTCTATTACTTGTGCTAATCCGTTGTCCCAGACCAGTATATTGACAAGTTGCTGCACATTTCCGTCGCAAACGCACCCTTTCCAATTAGTGTCTGGAAGATTTAAGTCTTCGGCAATAACTACTGGATGGCTATTTATATTTTTTGTTCTTTCGTGTATTGCGCCTAAGATTTCGTAACTACTAACCGGTGGACGATAGCAAGCAATTATTTCTAGGATATTTCCTAAACAATGAATTTTCAACCCCGTCATTTCAAAAACATTATCAACCCAATTTGATACGACACTTAATGTGTTTTTCACGCAAATGAAAACTCCGCCGCCTCTAGTTTCGCGATCTCTCCTAAACGTAATATAATCAGACCGAAAAATTTCCGAATTCGCTACCGCATCCGATAGCCAAGACTCTGTACCAGGGGCGACTCGTCCTAAGGGGCCACAGGGGCAGGGCCCCACCAAGATTTAATAAAGCAAAAAAACGTTTATTTATCTTTATCGTAATATCTTTGTGATAATTGTAGTACTTTATTAGAATTGTTTATTCGTGAAGATCGACAATTCATTCCCAGTACTTATTCCAAGTGGAAAAAACAAGAATTGGGGATCATAGTTACTTGCCGCCCTCCAAGATAGCGTTAGTAGCGCTTACGGGGCCCGGCCTGCGTGAGCCCCTTGAGCAGTAACTTCACTCCGTTTGCAAGGTCAGCGCCCTTTCCTACTGGGCGCGACCACTGCTTGCTAATTTTAGCAGTCCGAGGGGCCCGCACCAGCGGGCCCTTCTCAGAGGAACGGCAGGCTGAGCGCGCGGTTTTCAAAGTGCACGTGAAAGTTCTGCGCGCTATAAGATGAACACAGTGGACTCGTTACACCGTTTTCAGTTTTCCTCACTGAGACTTGAAGAAAAAAATGATATTAAACTGTTAAAAGCACATCAACCGAGTGATTTTTCATTTACACAAGTTGATGGGAAGAAAAAATGAACATTTTGTAACTCGTAATTTCAGAAAAAACTATGGTTCACTGTGAGTGAAGAAAAACGAAGCTTATTTTGCTTTTTTTGTTTATTATTTGGTGGTGAGAGGTTGTGGATGACAGTAGGCTGTAAGGATCTGAAATATTTGAGGGAAATGATAAAGAAACACGAAGAAACGCACGCAGCAACACGAAGAAGTTGCATTCAGAAAACGCTTGTAAATTTAAAACTTTTCGAACTTTGAACATTGTAGTACAGATTGATTTGGCGGTCAAAATTTCAATCTAGAAACATAATGAACAAGTCGCAAAAAAAACTATTTTAGGTAGAGAGATTGGTGTTTAAAATTCTGTGGTACTCATGAACTAGCATTGAGAGAGCATGATGAATCTGAAGATTCAAAAAACCGTGCAAGTTTTTAGACTTATCGTTATTCGGCAATCTACATTGTGTGTTAAATGAACATTTAAACATTTTTTTGTGTTTATAAATATAACTCACACGACGTAGACATAACACGACGAAGTCAATTTGTCTCTATTTTACGATGTGTTCCCCTTTCGAACTCTCAGCATTCAGAAAGAAAAGCTACGGCATTAGCGTAAGTTTTACAAAAATCATTTGTTTCCGTTGACATACCAATATTTGATTAAACATCTTAATAAAAATTCCTACTTCTGTTTTTGTGGAAAACCTATAGATTTAAAGGTTTAATTAACTGATAATTAATATTAAATAATTGATTGAATGACAATTATTTAATTAAATAAGATTGATTATGAGATGATATTCGTGCTTTTGCGCCTGGCCCCACCAAGAAAAAATGTCACGAGCCGCCACTGCTCTGTACCTATCACGATATCACGATCACAAGCCTCAATTACATTCCAAAATTATCTTACCTTATTCACGATACTACGGCAGTTCACCTGCAACAATCTAGTGAAGCCTTTCCTCACCTGCAAGTCAGAGTTTGGGATCCCTGTGTCTTGCTCAGGTGCCTGCGCCCGCGCAGCAGTCGTCTCCCGCCGCGCAGCAGTCGTCTCCTCCCGCGCAGCAGACGACTCCTCCCGCGCAGCAATCGACTCCTCCCGCGCAGCAGTCGCCTCCTCCCGCGCAGCAGTCGACTCCTCCCGCGCAGCAGTCACTACAAGTCGGGATGGCGCGTCCCACGAAGCCGCCGCCGTCACCATCCCCGCCGCCGTCGTCTCCGCCGCTGCCGCCGTCGCCTTCGCTACCGCTGCCACAGTCTTTCTTGTGTGCAATCACTTGCCTCGCAAGCATGACTGGATAACCTCATCATGCAGTAAATCAATAAAGTAGAAATAATATCGTTTTCATACATATTGTAACGTATTGACAAGCGAACATCGTGGTAGCTATTTGGGTATGGGCGGAAAGGGATTACCAACAGGAAATCGCCTCGCCAAACAGGGAGAGAAAGGTGCCCTAGAGAAAGCACCCAAAGACTGAACAAAGGGCAGGCCATTCTAGAAGCAGGGCGGGGGACGAGGCGTGACGTAGGAGGTCACGTGAGCCTCCAGTACATAAGAGAGTAGACGAAGGGAATGGCCGGGGTCTAGACAAGGAGTGAGGACCTCGTGCTGATGCACAAATTTGCGCCAGGGCGGTGCAGCGGCGAGCAGGGCTCACGAGGCAAGTCACGTATTGACGCGCCTGCGGGGACTTTGTGTCCCAGATGTGACTGCGGTCACGTAGGAGTGATGCTGGGTGCGAGCTCCGAGTGAGATGTGGTTGAGATCCACCACTCACACATCAATCGCCTGTAAGGACTTTGTGTCCGAGTGTGACATCCGGTCACGGAAGCTGGGCTTTGTGCGCGCTTCGAATTAACGAGTGGCGAGTTCCCACTAGTTAAGCCGATTCTCAATCGGATTTGGGATCGCTCCCGCGATCAGAGGATAGTAGAAAGTCTATCAGAGCGATTGTATAAAATGTAACCATTTAACTGTACATATTTGTTTGTAAATATAACTGTATATGTGTGTGTATATGTGTGTGTGTTCGCTGTGAGTACCCATGACGTCACAATATTTATTCACTATACTTTCAATAACCTTAAATGATAGAATTGAAGAAAAGCTTAAGATAAGTAAACTTTCATTTCAAACTGTTAATTCGCCTAAACTTCACGCTAAAATGTACCACTTTTAATTCTTCTGTCACTTTAGGCGATGGAAGCTCAAGTCGATGCGGGTCGCACGAAATCCATTGGATTATCCAACTTCAATGCTCGTCAAGTAAAGCGTGTAGTGAAGAACGCACGCATTCTTCCGGCCAACAACCAAATTGAAGTCCACATTTACTTTCAACAAAAAGAGCTCGTGGCATTTTGCAGAGCTCTTGACATCACAGTGTGTGCTTATGGACCTCTTGGCTCTCCTGGACTGATCCCCTTCATGAAGAAAGAGGGACTGGAGGTTAACAAGTAAGTAAAGCGCTACAAGAATGAGCAAATAGCTCCTTCGCATCGACCCCCAACAGTCATGGTAATTTTAAATTGTATTCATTTCTATTTCATTTTGTATTTATGTCTTTTTGACCTTCATTAATACAAGTATGTATTTATCATCTGTAGACTCCGATTCCAACAAGTACGATTAACAGTTCGTTAACATTTATAATCACTTGTTTTCAACCCCCTAGAGATTGTTCATTCAACAAAAATAATTAAATACTTGTACATTCATCAAGTGTGGTTCAAACTTTGACACGAATTGAGTGCAAGATGGCTAGTTTCACGAGAGACGTATCCTGTTAAACTACCAGGTGTAATCATACGTCTTTTCGGGTTTCACAAAGATGTAGCGCCAGCGAACAGTAACCGAGAGAGATGGTTCAGTGCATCAACCTGATGTCACTGCAGTCCCTCTGACCGGGAAGTCCTAGGTTCGAGTCCTGACGGCGGCAGGATTTTCGACACTAGCTTGTCAGCAAGGTCGAATTCAGTCGCTGTCTGGAGAAGAATTCTAGCGGCCGGCTGCTCTGATCGGTAGTTTTCCGTGGTTTCTCCGATCAACACCAGGCGAATGCCAGAGCAGTACCCTAACAAACGGGCCACGGACTGCGCGCGATCTTTACTTCCTCTTCCTTGTCCTGTCCTCTCCTCTTACACACACACACACTAGCATGCACTACACTACCACACATGCCGGGAGACCGGTCGGGAGCTAACAGCTTGTCCCGGCTGGGGCGGTGCCCCGCTGGTGGGAGATACCTGGTTGAGGGGAAAACCCCCGCTAGTCGGCGCCAGATCTCGCCATCCAGCGGGGAAAGGATCATCGCCACCTCCCGAGAAAAACACGCACTACACCAACGGGAATAATGACCTGAGTAGTTGACGCGCCCGGAAACATGAATCAATCAAGCGAACCGTACGAGGCGTATGAATATGACACTATGTCAGTTTGTTTGTCTGACATTAACCTACCAACACACACAAGTTGAGTCCACCAAACACTTGCGTCTGCGTTCTTCAGTGATTACTTCAGTGATCATGTCGACGCTTGTGCCTAAAAACGAATATTTACGGCACACATTGCTTTTATTATTTAATAAAAAGAAAAAGTCTGTGGAAAGTCGTTTGCTGGTAGAAACATATGATGAACACGCTCCATCGATTACAACATGCGAAACATGCGTCGACAATTTAATAGTGGTGATTTCAATGTGAAAGACAGTGCGCTCTCTGGTAGACCACAAAAGTGGGAAGACGAGCAATTGCAGACGTTAGTGGATGATGACCTAACTCAAACTCAATAGCAATTGGCGAAAGCATTAAGTGTGTCACAAGAAACAATCAACAGACGTTTACGGGCAATGGAGAAGATCAATAAACTCGAAGAGTCCCACACAATTTGAATGAACGGCAAATGCATGACGTGTCGTCTCACACAGCAAAACCAGTGATACAAACCTTTAAATCGCTGGGATGGGACATTCTTCCGCACCCGCCGTACTCCCCGACCTGGCACCATCTATCGCCTCTTCGCATCAATTTGAGCATGCGCTCGCAGAGCAGCACGTCAGCAATTCCGAAGAAGTTAGAAAATGGCTCGATGAATAGCCTGCCGCAAAAGACAAGCAGTACTTCTGGCATGGTATTCATAACTTACCTGAAAGATACACGAAGTGGTGTAGAAGCCGATGGCAAATATTTTGAAAAAACAAAAAATAAATATCCCTTGAAAACGACGGGTTTTCTTTTTTCCACAAAAATCCGGCAAAAACATATGTATGCACCTGATACTTTTCAAGGCGCATAGAATATAGTCTCTATTCGGTCGGTAAATAAATTTTCTTACTGCATTTATACGCTTTTTTCCATCACTATGGCTGTTTCATTAGACCTACCTGGATTTTTAAGTACAAGTGAACCTGAGGTAGGCAACTTTTTTCAATTTTTCAATGACAAAATTATGACCTCATGAATTTTTGAGATTCTAAAAATTTGGTATTCTGCTAGAATCGAGTGAAGGCTTATAATGCGATTTTCGTGTGTCCCTGACAGAAATCAGCTGTTTCGCTGCCATTCAATCGGCAGCTTATATTTCGCGACAGTGATGTCACTATGGTGACGTTCAAGCCCCCTATTGGATGAAACCGTAAACAGCTGATTTCTGTCAGGGACACTGTTACGAAAATCGCAGTATAGTAAGTGTGACAGCGAAACTCTTTACCTCCACTATATTAACGATAATTTCCCAATATTTGTATGGATACACGAGAAACGTATTGTTTGATCTGAATGGTGTGTCGAGATTTTTGAGAATCACTACATCAGAAATCTATCTTAAAATGTCCGATTCAATACAGTCGATAAAAATTATTCCACAGTTATTCTGTATACATTTCGAAGACGTCCAAAAGTGCACACTGTTAAAATAAAATGCAACCCACAGAAATAAGTTCACTCAAACAAAAATATTTGAACATAATTTCAACATTTTCAGAAAATCAGTACTATTTGAAATGAGTGCTGTTGAAGAGGGCGACCCTCTTCTCTGCTCTGACTGAGTCAGCCCGACAGCAGGGGTGGGAGGGGAGGACGTTCAGACACGAAGTGGGGGTGGGGCTGGGGGCAACCTCAAGGCCCATTCACAGTGCAAACATAAACATAAGCAAGGCGTTAACATAAACGTTAGGGCTACGTCCATTAGCGGACTCATTCACAATGGCTTCGTATAAGCATAACATGTAAGACGTTAAGTTAAAAGCTTGCAAGCATCAAGCTTCTGAGCTTACGCTTATGTAAGAAATAAGAAATGAACCAATCACAGCACGTTTAACTCAAAATCGAGTATCGAAACAGGATCGAAGTCGATAGATCGAACAAAAGACTGGTTTTCCAAATTGCTTGGTTGATTTTTGACGGTTTTCTGCGTTGTTTTGTAGCGTACGACCTTTTTGTAGTTTAGTTTTGTTGTAGTATTCATAGTAGTATAATTTTGTTTTAATTTTTATTGGCGGAGCCGCGAGTGACTCGTTCGGAACCGAATCGTGCGCGTTAATAGGAGCCGAACCCTGTCCTTGAAATTTACCAAAATGCCTAACCTAACCTAACTCAACCCATGGCCGAGACGGCGCTTGGCTCGTAAAGAGCTGTTTTGCTACAGTATATACGTACATGTTTATGTATATAGTATGTGAATGTGAATATATATATATATATATTGAGACGAAATGGACGAAGTCCAGTCGTCCCGTGATAAATCCGTGCTGTATCCGCACGCCATAAGAGCCCAAGCAATTTGAAAACCGCGCGCCGTCGACGTCAGAGAGTGACGCAGGCGACGGCTATTTTCAAGATAAGCGACCGGAACGACGGTTGCCAATAAGAGGAAGGCAGATAAACCCACACTAGCCATTGGCCGGTGCAGGTCACGCCAGGGGAGGATGGAAAAGGCATCCTGGCAATCTGCATAGGGAAAGAGTCTCGTAAAAATTTACGACGAAGCAAGACGTATGCTAGGAGTATCGTAAGAATTTCTGACGAAGCAAGACGTACGCTAGTACTCTCGTAACAATTTCCGACGGGGCTAGACGTATCCTCGTAAGAAGTTTCCAACGGAACAAGATGTCTGAAAGTGCGCGGGAGTAAAGCTACGCGGACCGGATTTCGAGAGAGTTATTCAATGAACTATTAATCGAAGTTAATTCGTGAGGAAGATTCCGGAGAGGACAGGAATTTCGGACTGTGAGACTGGAGTTGTGCCTCACCGGGAAGTTACATAATTCCCGAGGCAGCAAAAGCGTGAAAGCAGACGCCCCACGCCACTGCCTTGTCACCCAGGCTGCCGAAAACTAGTCGCCCGACACCGGAAAGCCTTCGAAGAAACATGAATTACAAAGACTAACGGCGTCCAAATTCTTTGAATTTACAAGTAATTTGCACGTGGGGGAGAAGAAAGAAGACTGGAGGTGCATCCGAGAAGCTGGTCCGGAACGCGGAATCCTGCGAGGACGAGAGGCGCTACGGGACAACTCGCCGTTTGCATCGCAAGGTCGCCATCAGCACCGCCGTTACCCTGCAGGCGCGCCGGGAGCCCATCCCTCCGCGCGGCTGCGAAACCGGCGAGGTCATCCACCCCGCCCGTCCCGACTGCTAGTAGGCGAGCTGACGCCCGCCGGAACGCGAGAGAGGGGAGGTTGGTAGAGGTATTTCGTCGCCCTATGAAGAACGAGCGTGAGTACCCGTAAAATCACATACATTGACGCAAAGGTAGAAACTGTTAATAATTCAGGAGAGACTGATACAGACAATTTTGGGTTTGAAATTAGTTTTTTAATTCAAAGTGTTATTGTAAATGTGATTCAATGTGGAAGGCGATGCTTACTGCCACCCAAATCAGAGTAATGATTAATTTTCTAAGGTAGTAGTCAGATAGCTCCAGCTGGAGGCAGGATTTGTAGAATTAATTTGCATGTAATGTGTATAGTCAGCACGCGGCAAAGCGGTGGTTTGCCCGCGGCGAATTGTAAATTATGTGTAGCTTATTTCAGTCAATGAAGAAAATTTCAAAGAACTTGTGAACTGTGTTATCCCCTTGTCACTAACCAATTAGGATTTCCTGGGGGGGAGAATCCTTGAAAACAATTGATAACCAACCGGCAGGGCCTGGCGACGGAGCGGCGACAGGAGCGCCGCACAGTCCCGGTGACACCCACGCCAGAAACACTTCTCGTGGGGTATAAACGCCCTGACCCGACGAAGGTTGATTAATGGCGGCACGTCGCAAAGACACGACGTGTTCCGTCGCAATATATATAAATTTTCTCACATCCAACCTATAGTAACTAGAATGACCCCACAAAAAATAGAAAGCCTTTGCTTACGCTTATGTTGGACATTGTGAACACTTCAGTCAATCACTTATGTTAAACTTTATGTTTATGCATTATGCTTATGTTTACGTCTGTATTGTGAATGGGCCTTCACAGTGGTAGCCCCAGAGCAGCAGCTCTGTCCGCTCCGTACTTACTCTGGGTCTGATAGTAGATACACACTTGAAGGTCTTTTAATTCAGTGTCGGCTCTTCGTCTATCTCACATTACTGTTCGAGTAATTTACAAATATAACAAAGATTTTCAATAATTATGACCTTTATTTTGACCGGACACTTATCGTGAGTAATCCTGAGTAAATGATAGGCCATAACCACAGAATGGTTCAGAATGTTCGTTATCCGAAGTTGCTATCTTTGACATCTATAAGCACACGATACACTCTTTTTTTTATTATTTCTTCTCGTTCGACATTTCTGTCTCTCGAGGGATTTGAAAACAGTACATTTTATGTTATATCGTTTTGGGTAGGCCCATCCATAGCAAATGAGTATTCATTCCTACTCGTGAAAACATGGTGTAAGGTTCGATGATTTGTTCAGGCTTCAAGGTTCGGTTTCGGGTGTTACGTTGAAATTAACGTAGTGCTAGGAAAGGTATAGAAACAGAAGTTACGGTGGCCTCAGTCTATCCTTGTGGAATCTTAAATTAACACGGGGCCATGAAGCACGGCGGCCCAGATTAAATATTGTGGAACAGGGGGAAGAGTAAAGATATTGAAAAAAATTTTGTTTATGTGTTCCTTTAATGGTAATATATTTAGCTCGCGATGAACTTGGGAATTTGGAATAAACCATGGTGCCTTGAGGGTCTTTATTAGGAACTTATTTTGGAATGCAACTAACTTTTGAAGGTTACTGGGTGCTGCGCCAACCCTTACTGGACATACACAGGTTAGAGTGGGTTGAATAATTGATTTGTGCAGTAATATTCAGCTTTAGATACTAGTTGCAAATTTAGAGTTAATTAAAGGAAACATTTTCAACGTTTTGACCAAACCAGTTGCGTGTATAAGGGGGTTAATCTTTTGTCAAATAATACTCCTAGGTACTTCACTGGTGAAGAAGTCCACGGGATGCTATTTCCATTGATGGTAAGTTCGGGGGATTTTTTTGTCGGCGATACACTAAGTATTGAATTAAATATCGCTGAATTTGTGCCACATGAGATATACAATTTCTCAAGCTCAAGACATCCTGTTGGGCATCCTTCGTTTGAGCATTATCCACACATTTTCAATGGACAACGAGTCTTGTTGTTCAAAGTAATAGTGAAGCATTATTCCTGTAGACGAATGGAAGAAAGTACGTATTGTTGCAATAGCAGCAATAAGATTTTCCATTACTCTAGAAGTACTCTTTGAGTACTCCTAGAGAACTCTTAAGAGTACCCATTACTCGAGAGTACTCTTAGAGTACTCATTACTCTTAGAGTAATGGAAGATTACTCTAAAGCAATGGAAGTAATAGATACTAAAACGGTGCCCTTGGTACGCGTTGTAAATATGGAAGAGTAACAGGTTCAATACTGCAGATGTATGTATGTGTCACTTGGTTACGGGGACACCCATGCGCATAAGAGATCAGTGGCGGTGAGTTGTGAATTAGGAGGGAAGACAATGTGTGTTCGAACATCGTATATCTTTTGGCCCTTCAAAATATTGCTTGGACGTTTCAGGGTTCCCAACGTTACACCATTAACAGAACCAGTGGTCCTGGATATAGCCAAGAAGTACAAGAAGTCTCCAGCACAAGTGCTTCTGCGTCACCTTATTCAGAGGGGGATTGCAGTTATTCCTAAGAGTTCTAATCCAAAAAGGATAAAGGAAAACATTGATGTAAGTCTCTTATAAAATACAATACTATTATTGTCTTAATAGGACTGAATACATCAATGAATTCAATTAGACCTAAATGTTAAAATAAATAAGGTTAACTTGTTAGTTGGGATTCTTCAGTTCAATGTTAATGCAGCTCAGTTACTTTAAGAATGTTTAACTTAATTCCCTCATAGATACACGGCCGTATTTTTCTATGAGCAATAAACCCGAAGAGCCCCTATCCATGAGGGTACCGCAAGCCGAAAAAAAATCATAAATAATCGAAAAAAGTAAAATGTGTAAGTCTATAAAAAATGATAACCAGTCTTCTATGCTAAAATGTACTTAAAAATTATTTGATATGTGTCAAATTGGTTTAATAATAAGTTCATATAAAATTTTGTAAGAGAATATACAAAAATATACCCCACGGGGGAGGGGCACGAGACAAAACGGTTTTGTACTTGTACTTTGGACCCTGTAGTACCTAAATCAGATCCTTCATAGAGTAATGTTTCTTTATTTTCAACTTGCAGATTTTGCAACTTTGGCAACTTTGCAACACTTTGAACTTGCAACTTTGCAACATTTTGAGCTTTCTTGATTTTGGACTTTGAACTTTCTTGATTTTGCAGGTATTCGATTTTGAACTTACTGTAGATGAGATGGATGATCTAAATGCTTTAGATAAAGGTCGACGTGCGAGAATTTTCAATGAATCTTCCCAGCCGTGAGTACATTCACTAATAACTATAGCATGGAATAGTTATAAAAAAATAACAAACAAAAGGTGAGAATTGGCTTTAGTGACAAATTCATTTACACATATCCTTTTCTTTTTTCAGATTTGATGCTCATCCAGAATTTCCATATCGTGATTTTTACTAAAAAAAATTATGAAATTTTCTCATTCTTATATTATTACGTTTCTCAAATTAAACCCTTGTATAGTAACACATTATTTGCGACAGATACTGATTTCTAGAAATATATGATGAAAAAACAAATATGCTGAAATAAAGATATTAAACCAAAGACTAATAGAAGTACTTAAACGCCAAGATACTTAACTTTTCATATAGAACAAATATACGATAACATTTATCCATTTATTTAAAATGTACCCAATTTTCTACTTTTACTTTCTCGCCCTCACTTTGAAAGAAAAGTATTGTAATCGTGAGCCGGAAAAACGACGAATTTTTGACACAAAAATATTGACGTGACTTGGTAACGACCAACAGATGGATAAATCTGTTTGCCTGTCCGTCAATCTGCCTGTTCGTTTGTCTCTGATCGTCCGTCTGCCTGTCCATCTGTCCGTCAGTCTGTGCTCAATACTAGCGCCTAAACCAGGGGTTCCCAACCATAGAGGAGAGATATACTAGAGTGTGCACAGAGCTGCGCAGAAGGCCCGGCCGGGTATCAACATCTCTCGCGCCAGTGTCACGTGACTGGGACAGTTAGGTGGCATCTACAAGAACACCCGTCTCGCATTAAATGACTTATTTTTATACGTACTTAAGATGTTTCATTCCAGCGTTATTTTCTCATTTATTAATCAACCCTAAAAATGTTGCTTATAGCAGAAAAGTGAATTTAAGTTTTTCTGCTCTATTTGCTCAAGTACATGAAAATTCCGATTTTTGTCCAACTTGACACTTTCAACCGCATACTCCACTAAACCTGTTTTACAAGTACAATTGCATAGGGCTATAAATAAAAAATATATGTAAAATAAATTAACTCCATGGGATGCATTGATCAAATTTCTATTACTCAATGTTAGACATTCTACTATTGAAGATTCACATCAGTGTCATTTATAATAGCAGGTTATCAAAATGATATTTCAAGGATTTATAGAGGGAAAAAAGGCTTTACCTTTGATTTATATTTTGATTTATTTAGTCAAAAACTGTATGTGATATATGGTGGAAAAGTTCCATCTGGACGCATTTTCTTGAGCTTCAAAAGCTCTTCCCAATATTTTAACTATAACATTAGACATTTTCCCTCCCGATTTATATAAAACCTATTTGCATCGATAAACAAACTGCATGTTTTATTTTTTTCTTCTTTATATTACTAACAACAGTAACATGCCACTGGCTTTACTCCTACCACTACTAGCAAGTAAGCTCAAGAAAACATGGGCTTAGTGAAGCTACATTTATATCCAAAAGCAAAACAAGGGGACATCTCAGCATTTGTTCATTGGATTGGGAAAACTGGACAAAAACCTGATCGAAATGAGGTTCTTTGACCTGGAAGCTGAAGTACATATTTTTCAAAGAATTTACTGAAAAAAAAATCAACTACAATCATACAAATTACTAACACTAACATACTATAAACACAACTTACACCAGTAAATACACATAGGATTAATGCCATCTAAATAAAATAATTTTGTTGTTAACTGACCCATACTATTTTTTTTGGTAAATTTGGATGTGCTCTCTTCCTACATGTTTTAATCTTAGGTCAATATATTTAAACAATATTGCCTTTATTAAGTACATCCTGTGATTCATTATGGCCTCTTGACCAATAATATGATATGTTAAATTACTAAAAACAGAACTATTCACAAATTCTCTCAGACATCTATTTACAATATTGTACTACATGTTGCCTTTTTAAAAATGTCACCTCTCCCCTGAAGTATTCTTACTTCTACCTCTGCTCTTTTGCAGATTTTTATAACATCTGCAGAAGGGTATTTCAATCCATAATCATCTTTCCTCTGAATGAAGGATTATGATCCTTCATCAGTATCAGTCCGGCAAAGAACTAGCTTTCAGTTCACATAAGCAAGAGACTTTTGCAACTTTCTAACCAGTGGCGTGCGGTGATAATTTTAGTAGGGGAAGCACTTTTGAAGTCCAAGGTATAAAAAAAGTAAAATAGATAAAGATATGAATTTTCACAAAATGTGAATATAATATAACAAACAAAACAAATATAATTTGTTTATAACATACCTTAACCTTATTTATCGAGTACTTTGTTATTTAAAATTATTTATCGGTCACGTACGTCTTTAACCTTTCGTAACGTGCCACCCTACAGGTTTGTTAAGGTCACTTGTACCATCCTGTATGTTACGAAATTTAACATCCTTAGCAACAGGTTTAACATCCTTAACAACATAAATAAACAACCACCGATTCATAACAAGCCAACTTTATTACGAAAAAACAACATAGCAATTTACAAGACAAATAGGAATAAAAATAACTCATTATTTTGGAGGATGCTCATTGTTAATTGTAATTTATTAATTGTGCAATAAGAAAAATAAATACTAAGTAAATTGGCACCATTTTCATGGCATTCCATAAAATGAATCTTTTCTCCAGTTTGCTGACGATGTGGTGTCACTGGAAATCGACGCGCCACCTTCCTCGCTGATGGTCTTTTTTGTGACTATTTTCACCTTATTTACCAAGGACAAGGATTTACATAGGATTCGGCTGCGGTAGAGCTCCGTCATCCACCAAAGCGTTTCAAATCTGTAATCGAAGCTCCTGAATCGACCAATGCCGTAGTCGAAGTTCTCCTTAAAGAGTGACCGGTATATTTTTCGGATTCTAGGAGACCAAGATAGATTGCTATAATTTTTGGCACTCCTACAATCTTGTGAATGCCACGTTGACAAAGTGCTTTTTCCAAGATTTAAAGTCTTGGTATGTCTTTTCGTATCGTCCTTTGGATTTTTCTGGAATTCAATACCGTGTAGCTTCCGTTGCGGGATCTAAAATTTCTCGCGGTAGAGACGAATTTTCCGCGTCCATCCTCATCGAGCCACGGTATGCGAATGTATTGTTGAAATACACTCATCGTCATAAAAAAAGCTGCTCCCCGAATAACCCGACTGATCCGCTGCAAACTCTGAGGGTATTTACACACTAAGCCAATGATTTCATTTTCACAGTCGGCCGCGCACTGGGGAGTAGGTGGTAGGTGCGTGATGTAGCGTCCACCGGTCTAGAAAAGAGAACTTCAAACGGCGGCGCCGGCCATTGCGACATCGGATAGCGTTGTCTGCACGTACACTATGCCTCGGCGACGCCTTCGACAGTCGATTGTCCAGTTAGACGCGTTCTAGAGGGGGTGCATCGTGGGTGTGCGTGAGGCTGGTTGGTCCTGTAGCCGTATTTTGCTTCACACCGGTCGTACAGACACCACCATCGTCTGTTGTTGGCGGAAATGGATTCAAGAAGGCATGCACATACGAAACGCAGGATCTGGACGTCCACCAAGCACCATGAGGAGGGAGGACCGACGAATTTTTGGTATTGGTGCTATTCAGCGGGCTGTGCAGCCTGCACTGACACATCATGTGCCAGTACCATTGGCAGGCACTTGCAAAACGCAAGGCTCGCCGCAGACTGACCGCTAAGACGCCTGCCACTCACACCCCAGCATCGTCGCTACAGACTCGCCTGGTGCTGCGAATGATGGACATGGGGCCATACAGACTGGCAGCGGGTCATCTTCAGCGACGAGTCCCGCTTCAGCCTTGATGGCGACGACCACCGGGTCCGTGTCTGGAGGCGCAGTGGGGAGCGCCACGAGTGGTTTGTGGTATCCCATCACACGTCCCGCCAGCCTGGTGAGCGCGATATCCCATGGTGCCAGTTCACCGTTAGTGTTAATTGGAGGTATCGTGACAGCCACACGGTATGCTGTGTTTCGACAGGATTTCGCACGTCCGCATACCGTAGCCATCTCTCGAGCATGAATTGCAGCCGTGGATACTCTGACATAGCCAGCAGCATTGCAAAACCTGGCCCCGATCGATAATATTTGAGGGCTATGAAGCGTGCGATCAGGATCCCACCCCTACCCACCAATCTGCAAGAACTGCGCGCTCAGGTGCAAGCTGCATTAAATGGATTGGCACAGGACACCATTCGAGACCTGTGCAACTTCATGCCGTGATGTCTGAACACGTGTGTTCGCTAAAATGGCGGCCCCACGCCATACTAACATGTACCATCTGTGGCCGTGCAGCGCAATAAATGTTGGTCCTACAAATGTGAAAGTGAATGTTTATATACGTGGTACCCTCTACCTGCTTGACAATGATCGCAATCCGCATTGTCCTTCTGGGTGCAGCTTTTGTTATGGCGATAAGTGTAGATATATTGCAAGCAACACCCAGCAATATCGATTAACGTGCCGCTGCAATAGAATAAGTTTGTTTCATATCGCAGTAATGTAAATTTGCGCAACAATCTTGAGATTGTATGATGACCGATAAAACGCTGAACATACCACGAAATGTTACAGAGTTATTACTGCCTCGTCCAAATTAAAAATCTCGGCTCCGCCTCAATATTTAACTTGTGACCTCGGCAGTAATAACGTTCATAGCATTTCTAGATATGTTAATAGCTATAACACAAATTTACAAAATCCATCATGCATTAAAGCATATTTTGTCTTCCATAAAATAAAAAAACTTCAATATCAACTTTAATATATGGTGAATGTTGATTTGAAAATGTATCAATAGAGTTCAGTATTAATGTTTTTCACAATATTCACAAACAATAGATGTGATGTCCGTTCTACTTTTTTTACACTTTTCACATTCTCTGGATGCTCTGCGGTTTAAATTCCTCGGACAAATTTCACGTCTTGTTAGTTCTCTTTCTTGCAACTTGTGTTTCTCGTTTTTGCTCTGAATGCAAATATTGTATTATTTTATGTATCAGCTCTCACGACAATCCTGGTAGAATTTATCTCATAATTGACCAAAGGCGAATACGATTCAAACTTCCGTCCTCAATTCTAGTGTGGTGATTCCTCGAAATATCAGTAATGTTTTATTCTCCTGAAAGTTGATCGTGCCTACTTCGAATATATCACCGGAAACGGAGATCATCGCAAGGCACTCGTGGGCATTGCGCCGTGCCAATCGGCTCTGCTTGTCAACGTGGATTGACTCCACTTTCCTCGCTAGATGCCATAAAGACTGCGTGGAATGACCTCGCCAATGCATTCCCTTCCCGCAAGGGAGAACTGCAGAACGGTACGCAAAGAATTAGTTTGTTCAGAATACTTTCTTTAACTGAATATAAACGTTCTCGGTTATTAGATACTTGATGCTTTCATTGTATTATAATGTAGTTAGCAAGTACATCAAACATTCTCAAAACGCCAAAACAATAAATTATTTCGAACTTAAAATTGCTACCAGTCGATCACAACAGAACGCATTTAAATTATCATTTTCGCGCCCTCACGAACCGACCCGACTTTTCACGAGACATGACGAAGTCAAACGCCTGCACTCTCCAAGAAACTTCGCTGACGTCACGAGACGAATCTACACGCCGTTCTGAAAACATCACACACACTTCGTCACACTTAGCTCAGAATCTGAGTCGAGTGAACAGTTTTGCTCTGGCCTTAAGCAACGAATATTTCCAATATATAAAGGATTTTTTCTATGCTTCACATAGGGGAATGACTCATTCCCTTCATTCCATGGAATGCACGCCACTGTTTCTAACTAAAAATCCTCCAATATAAGTTACAATGTCCACAACATAGGGAGACAATCTAGTTTCAAGATTGAGTACTGATGGCAAGTACATATTGTCAGTTGGTACCTCACTGCCAAGTTCAGGATCATTTACTTGTGGCACACTTGCATACTGGTGTGAACTGACATTTAACACAGTTGTTTTATCCTGTGGAACACAATTTGCAAAGTTAAATTGTTACTGCACTTCTTGAAAAGAAAAAGAATTTTGGATTGTAAGCAGTGAACAAATATCCACAACGTCCCAAAATAATTACGCTGAAGCACCACAAACAGCACGAAAAGCTACATACAGCAGCGTACAGCACGAGCGAGCTGCCGGTGTCCCAAAGTCACGTGACTTACGACCACCTCATGTTATTCTTTTATAATCAAATCTATACTGTTTTGGGAATGAATGAAGGTTCAAGTTAATATGTGTATTTCTTTTTACCTTAAAGTAAATGTATATTTTCTCTTTATAGTTTTCATCTATACTTTGCCTTAGATTTATATATTATATCAATTAAATATACACTATTAATCGATACATATTATTTAGATTTTAACGCCAAATATTTTTCTTCGTTCCTGTGTTCGCGATATAAATTCTTCTAAAACTTCATCTAAATCAATTTGCCTTGTTAATTCTTGGTGAACATGAAGAATTAGAAGATTCGTCAATCTCTTTTGCGTCATATTTCCTCGAAGATATGTTAATATACGCCGCAGAGCACTGAAGGATCTTTCACACGAGGTGGAAGTAGCTGGAACTGTCAGGATTAGTAGCAAAAGCTTTTCAACTTCTGAAAGCATTCGACGACACTCATTCGGCAACAGCTTGAACGCAGCGGCAAATTGTTTAACATTATTAGTGTCTTTTATGACAGTAGGTAGTAATTTTAACTGTGCATACAAAGTTCCAACGTCGAAGTCCGGTCTGTGAACATTTAAAGAATCTTCTAAATGTTCTTCAGATGAAGGGGGCTTTAAAAGTATTTTTTCTAATTTTATAAGTTGATTCATGCCTGGCTACTCAAACCTTCGATCTAATTCATTTTTCAACCAGTCGATTACGTGAATATACTTTTGCCTTAGAGAAGTTTTTGCATCTATTTGAGCCGGAGTGCTTCCTTGCTGGAACCTTTTTGGAGGCATCCTTAATTTTGGAGGGCGTGGCATTTCAAGATGTAAACAGTCGTTTGATACTTTCTCACAAGCATTCCATTCTTTGTTGTAGTCAGCTTCACTCATGTTGTTGTAAGTATTCCACAACATTTGAGCTTGCTTTGCACCGGTTGCTGTAAAGTCTTCACTCTGAAGTGCTTTAGCCAACATTTCAGCAGGTTCACAAACTAAAATTGCAAGTTTTAGCGATAGCAATGTTTCAAATTTACCCATACATGTAAGGTACCCTCTCAAAACAGATTTTCTGTCAATGCTAAGTGCACATGACTCATCACTTAATATAATTTTTAATGTCTCCATGACTCGTAAATAATTATCAACAAATCTTTTCATTGATTTAACTCGAATGCACCATCGAGTCGGACAAAGGGGGAGTAGTCGCGAAATACTATCCTCAGTACATGGTGGCAAAACAATTCCGCTGTAGATGTTTTTCCGCTTTGATGATTCCAATATTACATTAGAAACAACTTTTACTACCATTAAACTATCTGCAATGAGGTCGCACCTTTTTGCTACTTCTTGAATTACCAAATCAAGTGAATGATTAGCACAATGTACAAACATTGACTTACGTTCTTCAGCTGAAAGGCGCTTTTGAACTCCACTTATATGACCAGACATTGTTGCAGCGCCATCAAAACAATGACCTCTCATATCATGAATATTTAAATTTAATCGAATTAAAAGATCGTTGATTGCATTGTATAGTCTCTGCTTTAGAATCAGGAAGACAATAAAGACCCAAGAACAACTCTTTTATTTTGAAATCTACAGGATCTACAACACGTAAACAAGAAGAGAACTGTTCACAACCAGTCGAATCTGTGGTTCCATCTGCCATAATAGAAAAGAAAGGGCTTTTCTTGATTTCTTTAACCATTTGCCGCATTAATTTATGAGACATAATCTCTATTATTTCATTTTGTATATCTCCACAAAGCCATTTATCTCTTCGTTTTAGCCATGAGTCAAGTTCTACCGAATCTAGCGATCTTTCTTCTAATAATTGAATAAGATTACCTCCGTCATTATCATTTCCTCTTAATGCTTGACCAGAGCGGGCGAGATAACGAATTGAACTAATTATTATGCGTAAAGATGTACGGGCATCTTCTTGCTCTTTTCGTAAATTATCAAAAAGTAGGTTTATTCGATTTCCATGTTTTAAGTGATGAATATAGTTTAAACTATCACAATGATGCTGACTAGTTGCATGTGTTTTCAGTTTTTCATTACCCTTTTTCCAATTGCAGAAACCAACAGTAACAAAAGTTTCTTTATTACCACGTGATGTATATTTTTTTCCATGATGAAAAGCTTCAAGACATATAAAGCATAGGATGTGATCTTTCTGTTCAATATAGGGCATCCATGGATATTTTTTGAACCATTCATGCTGACAGCAACGACCGTCTTTGTCTCGGGGAAATTTAAATTCAATTGGAGGTATATTTTGCTTATCGAGACAACTGCTATTATCAGAATTATTTAGTTCTACTCGTTCTTTGGGAGATTCTGCCTTTTGAGGATCCATTTCCGTAGAGTTTATGTCGTGCTACAGATGGAGTTCGTCTGTTTTAACTTCAGAGGTTGATTCTTTTGATGAATCTGAAATATTTTATTACCAATTATTATTTGAAACAAATAATATAAAATGATAATTATTACACGAAAAAATATTTTACTTATTGAAAGTATAGACAACTTGAATACATGACGTAGCTTAAGCTGAACTATATCTATAGTGAAGGATCATGACGACGTACCGATAAAGGAGTTTTTTATTTTTAATACTTTAAGATTTATTAAACAGTTGACAAACATCTATTTTATACTGAAAATCATTTTTGTCTTTACAACAATAATTTTATTTAATTAAAAAAAGTGTCACTATGGGTTCTTTAATTTCTGTTGTAAAATGTGTTGTATACACAGTGAGAAAAAACAGTTATTGACATTACAATTAACATTCTTTAGTTTTGCCAACTGAATAAAAATTGAAACGACTGAAAATTACTACCACCAACTTTTGGTTTGAATGTTCAACATACGAGTTAGTTAGTTCTCCTAATCAGTCAGTTAAATAGTCCATATAACTGTTTTATCAGTTGAACCAGCTAATCATTATTCTCTGAGTGTAGATACCCAAAAGCACAAATTTTATGTATTGCAAAAGCATATCGACACCACGTACGAAAACGGTGCCGATTCGAAATTGCTTTGGAAAAGGAATCGATGTAGGCTTGAAATATTAAATAATATATTATTGAGAAATAGATTTCTTAAAAAATAAGTTAAACATTGTTTTTTCTGTCAGAATTACCTACATTGACCTTAATATACATATATCCATGAGGTATTTAAGCAAGCAATTGAGTGTCCGAATTCTAAAACGACACATACGCACGAACGGTCGACAGGCAGTTGAACAGATTGTGGGAGTTTAGTTAAAAATTAAAATTACTCCGATTTGAATTTTAATTAGACAGAAATATGAAGAATAACAAAACGCATATTTTTTCTTTTAACATCTTTTTTTAGATGTATTGTTATTAAAATAAAAATTATTAACTACACATTTTCACGTAATGATATGCAATAGTTTTTTTATATTTAACTCGATATTTGTCGAGTAATAAATAATCGACTGTACTTGAACTTTTGTTTTCAAAAACTATTTAAGTTACCGATGACGATAGGTTTACTATTATTACTACAAATTATTGTTGTTAATTAATATTAAATATTAAACTGGGCCGTGCTCGTAGATGTCGGTTAGGAGATTTAAATCGAAAAAGTATCGAGGGAATATTCGATTTCGAAAATTTTTTAGCGAGAAAGTTGTTCATTTAGGTGCAGAGAAGTTTTATTTGAGGGTGTGAGTCAAAAATCAGAATGGTCAAAAAATCAGCATTGCTGATAATGAACAAGAAATAATTCGAACGTAAAACTTTAATTAAATTATTAGATTATTATTTTAATATTATTAATAAAATTGATTATCTGTAATTCTTATTTTTAACCATTCTGATTTTTTACTATTCTGAATTTTGACGTACACCCTTATTTGACACTTATTTGGGCGCGCTCGGCGACTCTCCATCTAGTACTACCGCACGCAACCTCAGATTTATGTTCATTGTTGGAACTGTTGGAAACGAATTCTCGTTTCGTTTTCGTTCTCGAGTCCCTTTGCTCTCCATTTCTATTGTTTATAACTATATTTACAATCAAACTTGTCAGCGAAATAAAAAATGTTATGAATAAATTAATAACCTAGTTAATTGTTTGATCACAAACAAATCCGAAGATACGTGCGGTAGTACTATAGGTGGAGAGTCGCCGAGCGCGCCAAAACAAGTGTCAAATAAATTGCCACAATTTTTAGACTTACGAATATTTTGTTCTGAAATTTTGTAAAAAACTTCTCTGCACCTAAATGAATAACATTCTCGCTAAACGGTTTTCGAAATTAAAAATTCCCTGGATACTTTTTTTGATTTTAATCTCCTAACCGACATCTACGAGCACGGTTCCATTAAATATTTAATATTAATTAACAACAATAATTTTTAGTAATAATAGTAAACCTATCGTCATCTATAACTCAAATAGTTTTTTAAAACGAATTTTCAAGTAACTTCGATCATTATTACTCGACAAATATCGACTTAAATATAAAAAACTATTGCATCTCATTATGTGAAAATGTGCAGTTATTAATTAATCTAACAAAAACATGTTAAATAGAAAAAAGATTTGTTATTCTGCCTATTTCAGTCTAATTAAAATTCAAATTGGAGTAACTTTATTTTTTTCTAAAATCCCACAATTATTTCAACGGCTTCTCGATCGTTCGTGCGTCTGTGTCGTTTTAGAATTCGGACACTTAATTGTAATTTTTTTTATTAATAAAAAGACAACTTACCATTTGAATCAAAATCTGCCTTAGGTTTCTTAAAAAACGTAGTGATGCTCAGCTGATTCGTGTTACTATTTGCACGTTTCATAATTTGTATTTAACGTAAATTATTTCTGGGACGTACAAATTATGTACAATTAACGTACAATTAATATTTACACTGCAACACACAATTTACAATTTCAATAAGTCGTTTAAATGTGGTAACAGAAAAAAGAAAAATTGGTGCTTGTCAACGATAAAATCAACTTACCAATTTGGATAAAAATCTGTACTTGGACAAACTGCACTAACAAAAAAGTATGCGCTCAAACCGAACAAGCGTCTTTGGTGAAAACTCTTACGGATCTGTTTATGACAAAGATGCTACTCTCAGACATCTCCGGAAAACCGGAAAAACTTGCACCCTGAGAAGGGATAAAAAACGGAAGAAGAGTGCATATTGCAATAGACAAGATTTGCCCCAAAAAATATGACGTCGAAAGGTAAAGGAAATCCCGCCCGCGTTGGGTCATTTTTCCGAACCTTTCTGTCCGCTTTCATCCGCCGCCGCGGCGGCCCATTGTCCCCGACGTTTTTACATCACATGTTTTTCAAACACTCAAGAAACAAACATTTCCTTTATAAGTCACGCTTAAATCCATATGCCTATATTTTTTATGAGGCGTCATATATTCAGCAGAGAATTTTGTTGTATGGCAACAAAGTTTTCGTTCGAGCCGATGACACATTTAGCATGAAGAAAATAACACTTTTATATCGTGCCTTTTTTTTATTAAATTTTTTATTCTTTCTTAACTATAGGACATTGGACGCGGCGTATCGTCTATTTGGGTAAAGTGTTTTTCTGAGAACGTTCATATTTTCGAACGACGAAAAGTCAAAAGAAAAGTCGGATACTTGACGTGCGATTTTATTGCCATTTATTTTGATTTTAGGGGGTCGGCGACCCTCCAATTCTACGATTGGGGGGTCGCTCAGACCCCCCTGACCCATACTTCCGACGTCCCTGTTAGTTACTAATAGATCTTGAAGGCAATGGATTTCCATTCAAGATAATCATATCATTTGTATCATTATTGGTTTGAGAATTCTGTAAAATATTAATATTCATTTTTACATTGCCCAGTATTCAAAAGGAAAACTAATTTAACAAGTCTATTTTCTCAAATAATGTTTGCATTGAAAATTGAAGGAACTGCACCAGTTTTCAATCTCATTGTCTTTGCAAGTAAGGTATCTACTTTGCCGGAAATTATCACATTGAAAGATTGGGCAATATCCGATGCTTCAAAATGTTTCTCACAAAAATAAATATATTTTTGAGATGTTGGGAATTTGCGCATGTTTTCAGCAATGGAATGCCATCTCTCTCACACTGTAGAATCCTAAACCAAAGAATTTTTTCTGCAGAATTATGTAGTGTTTCCTACATTCCAAAACTGAATTTTAGTAACTTCATTTCAGTTTTTTCATTTATTTTTCCTCAATAAAACCAACAAAATAAATCAAGTTCACTTCAAAAAATAAAACATTGCATTTATAACAATGTTGCAATATGAAACATGACAACAAATAATTAAATTTCATATACATTTAACAAAAACTTACCTGCAATCAGTAAGTTTAATTATTACTCATGTATTAAAGATTGAGATTGACAATACTTATTCACATTGTTTTCAAAGAGAAAATTACTTAAATTTGGTATTCGAAAATATGCTATTTCTTTATTTATCGCAATTTTGGCTTCACTATTGCAGCTATTTTTAATGCAGGACTGTAGACTTTTGATCGAGAACCAATAATTCCTTCCCACTCATTCTCCTCCCACACATCCACGAAATTGGAGCACATTGTTTAAGTAATAATTGTTAATTACATAATAATAATTCTGATTAATTATATAACATTATTACAATTATAAAATAATAAGTATATTATATAATGATTATATTATACAACGATTATATTATATAATAATAATGTATAATATTATTATTGTCAAGAGCCCGCACCGTTAAAAAAATAAATAAATTTTGCTTCCAGCCGACCTCGTGCTTCTCGCGGATTCGCTTTGCTTTGCTGCCATCGGCTGTTTTGAAAGCCTTCGTAGTTCTTTCAATTGCCGCGTGAGGTCGCTGAAGGCGAAGGGGAGGTCTGGTTTTTGTTGTATTATTTTTCAAGTTGCTGCCAACGTTTTTCGTACATACCCCCACCACCGAAGTTGAGTCTCCTCCTTGTAGACTTCGTGGTAGGAGAGCTTCTTCCGGCGTTTCCAGTGTTGCCAAGTTGTACAGCATGGCTTGTAAGTCGGCTATGACAGTACCCCTAAAAATAAAAATATCGGTTTGAAATTCAAGAGACCGCGACTTCGGCCAGATCGATAGAGGAATATAAATTTTTGAAAAAATGAGCTGATAGGTTTAGTTGCTAGCGTTGTTAACAGAAGGCCATGTTTTCAATTGCCGTCAATCGATATTTCGGTGTCAATGACCAACAAAACATGATTTCTGACTACACGTGTAAGAGGATTTTCCCCCTAAATTTAGCAACTGGATTTATCCATTTTCCCTTTACACGGTCCAGGCAACAAGAGTGTTTCTGCCGAAACTTCGCCGTTTTTTCCCGCAGCATTAATTACCTAACTTGTTCTCTACTACAGAAGCGGTAGCGAGAAAGTAAACTGGATTTTGGTATTGTAACCGTATTTCTTAATTACTTAATAATACTATTTGTATTATGTGTGGCGGTATGCGATACAACCAATGATGTACACATATACTCCTAGATGGATGACTGTCGCCTTGGCGGAGAGGCCAACCAAGGCGCCATTTTGCACGGCAAAAACCTTGTTCGTATTGCCGAAAGCGTTGTGTTGTAGTGAGTTTTCTCTTGAGTGATTAGTGAAACATTTCTTGTTTTGATTTTTTTATTTGTTTTCAATTTGATCTTTACTTAATGTAATTGTTATTTTCAAAATTGGCCCAGGAAATCAATTATTTTTTGCCTTTGTTTTATCCATGTTTTACCCCTATAAGGTGGGTTTCACAACAATATTGTGTAGTGGAATCTTAATCTTAAGTGTTCATGTTTTGAACATGTATTTTAATCTATTCATTTATAATCTAAATGTATGTTTTGTTCTATTTCTTGTTACGTAAAATTAAAAGAAATATTATTTATTATTGGAATATTTTCTTTCAATGGTGAAAGGTATCATTTGAATGTTTGTTCCTGCAAAAAGTTTTGTATTCATATGCAAATAAAAATGTCTGCCCATAAAAAGTACATATGTTCTATATTTCTCTACGTGTTTTCATTTTAAATCTGCCACCTCCCAAATCCAGCAGTTATTTACAACCATTAAGAGAGAAAAAAGGGATATTTGGAGTGAAACACAGTTTTTCTAATCATATGAACAATAAGTACGTCTTATTCTTTTATTTGAAAACGGAATATTGAAACAGAGAAAGAATCCTTAATAATAAAGCTGCCGTAGTAATAATAATTTACTGTCACGTGCAGTATTATCATATAAATTGATCTCTTCTGAAGTAGTATAAGAAGTTTGTACCTGTAAGTTATCACAAAAAACAAGTCCTCATTTTTGCAAGTCTCCGGTAACACTGTCAATGCTGTTCGTAGTTTTATGTAAATTATAAAATATATTTCGACAATTTGTTGTTGCCTATTGCTTTACTTTCTTATGATGGAACAGAACCACGTTAATAAATACAATGTATACGTGTTACACTCGTAAAAATTTACCGAACTGTCATGGGCTGCATTTGACATTCCAAGCTTTTGCCGTGCAACATGGCTCCCTGTACGGCCTCACCTCCGCCTGTTAGGAAAGCGCGGAGTCAGCCATCTAGTGGTATTTATATACATCATTGGATACAACACGGTACGACCGTGACATCTACTATGACGCCGGTATTTATTTACTCTGATCTCTACTATAACTGCCACTGTAACCGTTTTATTAATAATATTTACTCGAATTATCTTATCGAGTGGCCCCGTGTTATGATGCCACCGCAACACAAACTCTTTATTTTCTATCAAATCACTACGGTTATTCTGTTACGAGGTTACAGAAGTTATTTTTGTAGGTCGTGGCTGGTCCCGTACGGGAAATACCTGTAAACTATGTCCGATATTGCAGCATGCACAGGTTTTCTACTACTAAAAATAATAACATCTTTTGTCATAAAAAAAAAGAACTTTCAACTTCGTTCTCCTTTCGTTTATTTACTCATTTAAACCAGAAATTCCATCGTCCTCTGTTGCCTTCACTTAATAACAATGCAACAATGTACCATTAAATAAACACACTCATGCTTGGCAACGTCGTTATCACATAAAATACAATAACATTCAAATGAAAATAATGATAATCAGCTGATTTTTATTTTCTTTTATTTATTCAGGAATTCCTCTTTACCAACAATGTTATTATATTTTCCCTCGTACGTACGTAATTAAAAATTTGATAATAAAACGAGATTAAAATTTTGCATCACTTTGTTTAGCAATAATTGCATGCATTGTTCTTTAAAGCTTTCAATATTTCTTCAATGAACTTGTCAAAGTTTGTATTAATTTATTTAAGTATTCTCGATATAAAAAAATATTTAGTTCAGAACTGCCCGATCACAACTTCGAAGCACAAAATCAAAAAATAAAACTTCTTCTTTCTTTGATTATTCACTGCGTCAATAACTGTGTTCACTATACGTTCGTACGTCCATTGCACTGCACCGCTTAATAACAAAAACGTTCTAAGTCCAATTCGCAAAAATCTAAAAAAAATCATTCAACGTGGATTCGACGTTACCGTCGCAAGCTCTGACTCGGAAGTGTTCTCAAAATCATGGCGATTCACCACGTCACCTCGTGATAGCAAAATGCCGGCGAATTTCATTCTTGCATTTTCATTGTTGTTTTCCCAAATTTTCTAAAATGCACAATATTAGTCATTCTGACATGACTATGCGTCTATTTATTAGCGCTTTCGCTCAATGTTAGCAGGGCCGTCTTTGGGTTTGAAAGTACCCGAGGCACTCAGATATTTCGGGGCCTCTAATTCTTAGTTCAACAAATTACGTTCTGGCGATCATAAGTTATTAAAAATTGAATATTACACAGTTAATAAGCATTTTGATTCCTCTTTTTAAGGTAAGGAAGGATTTGTAAAAAAATTAGATAAACGGAATTAAATAGTACTAGAGAGAACCCGTGCGATTAAATCGCACGGTTAGTCAAATAACCAAACTGTTTTCTGCTTAAATTCTTTTTTTATATTCCAGCATTATAAACGACCTAACCTCACTAAGATCACTAACCTCTCATATTTCAAGATTTCTATTCAATGTAGAAAATCACGTTCACGTGCTTACACAACCTACACTAAATTGAAACAAACAAAAATGCTTGAGATTGCATTTCCCGCCACCGTCCGAGTGTAATTTTCTTCCGATAGATCGTGCGGCAATCAGATATTACAGATCCCGAATTACTACTTTTTTTAATTTTTAAGTATTTTTAACGCCCTTTTTCAATACGAATGTCCCATGTGCAGGTGAAACGAAACACGATTTTTCAATCCATTGCTTCTTTATACAGATCGGTTTCGTATGTCACCCAATTTATTGAAAAGACCAAACAGCCCTTTGAGAAATAATATATAAGAAAGATCTTTAATCTCTGTATTTTCTATAGTAATATTTTACTAATAACTCTAACAATAGTAACATAATAAAATATTATTAAAAAACAATACAAGCAATATTTACATAAAAAGATCCAAGTAAAAAACAAACTAAGCATTTGTCAATGGTACTTTACGTAGTTTCGCACGCTAGTTCAGTTTTGTTATATATTTTTTATTATCTGTGGGGGCCCTGAGGCACGAGCCTCATCTGCCTGTGCCTAAGATGGCCCTGCATGTTAGAGTTTCTTGGCCAAAACATATAATTTTGATATTTAATATGTCGAAAATGCTAAATTTCTCCGTCGAAATCATACACCGCTTCGTCACTTGTTTCTGATATTATTAACATGTAATATTTCTTCAACTCATAAATTCAACGTGCTATAAGTCTTTTAGATCTGCTATAATTTTATTAAATTCAGATAACGACGATCTACAACGTCTCTCGTCGCCTAATTAAGGTTTCTTCATAAAATTTTGCTATTTATGTTATTGCATCTGACACGTCACTGGGACTTTTCTCCAAATCTTCACATTCCAAGTTTAAATGAACCCGTCGTTCGATCGTGTTCAAACAAAGACTACAATGTTTATTTATTTAATTTCCAATTAACTGTTCTGTCAGATTTTATTTCAAAATTACTAATCCAATGTATTTACAAAATCGTCGAAATATGGCTTTCCGCGGCGCGCTGTTCTTCTGTCTTGTTACTATCGATTCACGTACACGTTGTTTTCTTAATTACAGTCAAATAAATATCTTTCCTTCACAATTGTTTTTGGGGAATATGCCAGACATGAAATCATTACAGTATGTTCCAGATCTATGAACTCCAACACCATCTGACCCATCTCCATGACCGACCCATCTGACTGACATCTGACCGACCAATCTGATGACATCTGACCGACCCATCTGACCATCTCACTTCTCCCATAGCTCGTCACACACAGTTTTAAACTGTTTTTGACGTAAATAAATAAATGAAAGTTGGCACTCAACGTGTTTTTCATAGAGAAGCTTTTTATGCTGCTCATTGGGTTGTAACTCTACAAAATGGCACGTCAGTAAATATAATTCCCTATCCACCTAGGCTTCATTGATACTGGGTGTTGCCGTGTGACGCGGAGGATGTCGAAGACAGAAGGAGGGCACTAAAAAGCGAGGGAAAAGAAAGAGAGGGGAAAAGAGAGAAGGGAAGAGAGAGGAGTGGTGCTACAGAATGGCACAGACTTTCCCGTATTAGTTTTTTTTATTTTCTTGGTCTTCGCTAGCTATTCGGAATTGCCACATATTCTTTCTTGCCAGCTACCATCTATCACCGCCAAAAGTACATTTTTTTTGTCATTTTCTTAATTTTTCGGTTTCCTATTGGTAGAACGAAAATATTAATTTTAGAATATTAAAGAACACAAAAACCTAGACGTAAATGGCAATTTCCTTTTCAAAATTATGTGCCGTTCAAGAGAAAATGGCGTTTTAGCGCTACTAAAAATGCGAAATTTGAAGCTCATTTTCACAGAAAATGATTGAGTTTCCAAAATACTTTATTTGAAGTTATTTGAAGCACTTACACTCACAAATATAAGAATCTTTACAAATTACTGGTAATGTGCATATTAAAGATGTGAGAGATCTTTCAAAAAAATTACAATTATGTAATTTTTGAAAAAACAAAAATATAAATCAAAATAAACTTTACGCTATACTAAAGAGTATAATTAGCACTATCAGTTACAAAAGTTTGAAGAAAAGTTTGCAGCGATATATGAGAAAATGGCGTTTGAGAATTTCTGAAAATGCCGAAATTTGAGCTACTTTTCACAGAAAACGGTTGTGTTTTCGAGAAACTTTACTTGACATTATTTAAAGCATATATACTCGTAAATATTATAATGTGAAAAATCGCCGATAATGTAAATATTAACGACGTGAGAGACAAGGAAAAAAATTTACATTTTTGTAATTTTTGAAAAAAACAACCGATAGACCAATATGGCTTTTATATCATTGATAGAGTACATTTACCACTATCCCTGCCAAAAGTTTAAAGAAAAAATTTGGAGCCGTTTTTGAGAAAATCTTGTTTTTGTAATTTTTTAATGTTGCACATATTGCACGCAATATTGCACGAAAACTACTAAAATTTTGAGAAACATTTACATTACCTCTATGAAAGAACTCGATATGCAGAACAAATTGTATTTGAAGAAAAAATCTCTATCTTCAATTTTGTAGTTCCAAAAAGACGCCGTAAAAATTTTAAACTTTTGCAATTTTCAAAAATTCAGAGTTATCCGTGAAAATCGGACCTATGCCATGTTAATAAGTGTATTTTACTCTATTCACACAAGAAATTTGGAGCCGTTTTTGAGAAAATTTTGAAAATCCCCGGGGGCTTCATATAAAGTACCCCCAAATTTTGAAGAATCTTTTTCAAAATCTCAAAGCTTTGACTAGAATTAGATCGACTAGGGAATATCCATTTTGGAAGAAATCGTATGTATGGTTTAGGCCCTAGCAGTGTTCACAGACGGATAGACGGACAGACGGAGAGACGGACGGACGGACTGACGGACAGACAGACAGACGGACGGACGGACAGACGGACGGACGGACGGACAGACGGACGGACGGACAGACGGACGGACGGACAGACGGACGTTTTCCTTTCAATTGTGTTTTCGGTATCAAGGACCTAGAAAACAGGGTTTCTGGCTACACCACGTGTTAGGGGATTTTTTTCTTAATTTAGCAACTGGTTTTATCCACTTATTCGTTTTCACGGCCCGGCAATTAATTTTTTCCGCCGAAAATTGGCCATTTTTTCGCGCAGCATCACATAACTTTCCCTATACTACGTATATCACTCCGTGTATACGTACGTATACGCGGGAAAGTAAAAAGTACTCTTCATTTTATAGCCGAGAAACATGTTTATTATGTAAAAATATAAAATAAATCCTTAAGTTTTCGAAACTCTTGTTTAATTTTCAACTCTCAAAATGATTACCCATAAAGCGAGCCTCATTTGATAAAAAAACAGATAATCTACGTTCTACAGAATTGTTTTATATTCTTTAAATTTTGAAAGACTATAATATGGATGGAATATATTATTGATGAACGCTAACATATGCGTAGATTAGTGACCTCTCATTCAGTGAATTTATATGAATGTTCTATACCTTGCAACACAGACAAAAATAATGATTAGCAAATAGGTTTCAAATAATTTCCAAAAGTTTAATTTGTAAACACAAGCTCTACTAAATAAAACTCCTTTATCTTATCACTGCCACCATCTCGTACTTCAACAACAATATGCTTCTCAAATCCATTGCAGTGTTGTTGGACAAATTTCAATTAAGTTTTGAGGGGTTCAATTAAGTTTTTTTTTTTTGGTTTTTGCTTAAAAGAAATACATCAATAAATTAAAAATACAAATTGTAGAATAGAGTAATAAAAATTGATAACACTGGTCAACACTAATTTTCTTGTCGAACAATTTAAAGTCATTTTAGGGTATGTTTAATGCATAGATTCCAAATATGGCATTGGTTTTGGTAAATTGTCTCTAGTTTTGAGATAATGAAAATCGTATCGAAATTTTTTTATCGAGTACAGGCTATTTGTAAATTGCATAAAACTTGAACTAAATGTAACTAGATATGCCTATTTATACAAAATTAAACTCGTGAAATACGTAATATCGTGTTTTTCTATTATTATAATGTAAAGTGCGCATTAATAGTTGATATAATAATGCTGGAATAATTAAAAAGAAATGTAAAGATTTGTAAATTGATCAGAAGTGTGAAAGTTATCATTCATGTTGTTAAATTTATTACAAGAAAATATCATTTTATGTTTAGTGTTAATTACAAGTTATCATTATATCATTTTTGTACAAGATTAATTTTGTAGACGGAAGCCAGTTTCTTTTGTATTTTTCTATTTATGTAGTGTGGAGTGAACGTTAATAGTTGATGTAGACTGTAATAACTGTAAAACAATCAGCACGCGGTAGCCACTGCGGCAACGCGACATGGGACTCCAATCTTCTTCTCGAGGGGGGGAGTGATGTTGCGTGGCCGCAGACGGCTGGCGCCCGCGTAAGCATAATGACGTAGCTCCGCCGCGGAAAGAGCGTCTCAGCAGAAAAGGCCTAAATAACGGCTTAACCTCCGCTTAGCGGGGGGACGAATGCTACTCGTGAGCTCGTCGCCCGTGTGCACGGACCTTCCACTCCCCGTCGGTTCAGATAGGCCCAAACTGGCCCTGCCGACCTCCCTTCACCGCTCCGTCGGTTCAGATCGGCCCTAACTGGTCCTGCCGACATACCTCAATCCCGCTAGTCCAGACAGACCCTCCGGGATCCTGCTAGCAGCTTCCCGCCCTTGCCCCTGATCACCGTGCACTCTCTCCGAGGCTGGGCTACGTCAGGTGCCTGTGTACCTCTCCAATAAACTGCTGTTTGCCATGACTGGGGTCATCCCTGTTCTTATTGCTCCCTCTCATCCGCCTTAGGCCTTTAATAGAATATGGAATGGCCCAGAGGGCACCTTCCGCCCTTACCGTCCTTCCACTCCCCTGCACGTGGTGCCAGACCCCTTCCCCCACGACGAAAGGAAAACAATCATTCAACTGGCATGGATGAACATAAACTAGTGTAATAAGGAATAAACGCTTTTTTTATTGCCGAATAATTATCCAGTATTTTTAATGATTTAGATTTATCATTTAAGAATCAAGAGAATGCAAATTCAACCGCTGAAAGGAGCTTTTATTTTTGTTTCAATGAGCTACAGGAATTAAACCACGTCAATGTTACAATACCAATATCATTGGGCATTTTTGTACGTCATTCGAATCTTATATTCACTGAAAGCAATTATTTTTAATTTCATGTATTGCAAATATTGCAAAGTAAATTTAACAAACTTTTTTATAAATTATTATAAATTACTATTTTCTTTTAATGTATTAATCCTGTCGAATCATGTAATTGTCATAAATATAAATAACATTATTTAAATTTAAGCTAAGACAGCCTGTTATTTTATTTTTTATAAAATTTTATGTATTTAAAATAATGAATTTTCATTATTTATTCTCTATATAGCAGGATCCTACAATAGGTTACCAAACAATTTTTTAGCACTGTTGTAAAATTCTCTTATGGGATGGGGTGACTAATTTTGATGCCAGATTTCTCCACAAATACTCATATTTTTGGAAAATTCAACAGTACCTTATTTGAAGATCTGTTTCTGATGAACATGTTTCATTAAGAAAAAAAATTATATCATCACAAGTGTCGTTGTAAGAAAAGGCGTTTTTTTTTGTTTTTGTTGTTGTTGTTGTTGTTGTTGCAAAATCAGGCACTTTAATGAACAGGAGACCTGCGCCATTCTCTTAAGCTAACGTTGTGCAATTTTAGGTCCCAAAAAATGTGCGGTTTTCAAGAAAAAATGGTTTAAAGAATAAAAATTGCCTGTTTGACACAAAATTTCACAAAAACTACTCATGTTTTTCAAAAATTGAAATTGACCTTTTTTGAAGATGTTTTTTATGAACACCTTTCATTAAGAAAAAAATTGTATCTTCATAATTGTAGTTGTAGGAAGATGCCAAAAAAATTTTGAGTTTAGTGAATTTTCGAAAAATTAGTTTTCAACCAACAGGAGACCTGCACCATTCTCTCAAACGTCCTTCAGACAATCCAACAACAAAATTCAATCAAAATTGTTGTCGCCATTTTTTTTTTAATGTCCCAGGGTTTTCATGTAAACTACCCCCCAAAATTAAAATATCAGTTTCATATTCCACAGCCCTCGATATCAGACAGATCGATGGGGGAATTATCAATTTTGGAGAAAATCAGTTGAATGGTTTAGTCGTTAGCATTGTTTGCAGATGGATAAATGTTTTGCCGTCAATCAATTTTTCGTAATCAAGGTGCCACAAAACATGGATTCTGGCTGCACAGCATGTTGGCGGATCTTTTTTCTAAATTTAGCAACTGGATTTATTCACTTTTTCGTTACCAGGGCCCTGTAATAAAGAGTTTTTTTCTGTCGAAAATTCCCCGTTTTATCATGCAGCATTACATAACTTTCTCTTCTTAAGAAATTCCTTCTTAAGCGTGAGAAAGTTAAAAAGAGAAAGGAGAAAAGAGAAGAGCATATGCTGGGGTGTGCTAGAGAAAGGAAAGAGAGAGAAAGTAAGGGAAAAAGAGTGAGAGGGTGAGTGGAAAAAACAAAGAGAGATAGAAAGGATGTCTGCTGAGTTCTGCTAGTATAATTAAAACTGAAATGATTAACAATTTTTCAAATATAACCTGTTTTGTCACTGCTGATTATATTGGGATAAGTTGAGTTTGCAGAGTCCAAATTCAATGAATGAGAAAAGCCAACTCGGCTTAATTTTCAAGTTAATATGTAAACATGAAAACTAGCATCTGAAAAAATGAAAATTTAATTAGAGCTGTAGTGATGTGTGAAAACTTACCCTTGATTCAAGGTTTGTTTTTTCCATAATAACACACAAATGCATAGATTTGCACTTTTCAAAATTTCTTTTTATTAAATGTTTATGTAATACCAAATTAAAATTTTATTTAACATCTATTCATTATATGAATTACAAGTTAATAACATAGTGAAACACGGACAAATTCCATAGCTGCAATTGATGAAGAGACACATCCAATGAACTCCTAAATTAAATGTTTCCACAGAATTCTGAAAAACAAATGTGCAAAATGAAATGTATTAAACAATACAATGCCGTTTTTTACAAATACAGCATATTGTACTAAAAGTAGCACACACAATGTAAAGTATGGTTCGTACATCTTTTTCATTCACAATACCATTCATAACATTCATGTGTGTACATTCTGCCAATTCACAACTGCCATATTTTACATACTACATACTACAAGTCAAATACTTTGTGTTGCAGACCCCTAATTTTAACTACTTATGATAAAAGAAGTCCTCATTAACGTAGTACACTAACTGCAGGGTCAGTGTAAGGAGTGGAGCTTGTCAGTGCAATGCAGAAACCAAATTTAATGCAGTCTTGAGATTCAATATACATTGTACTTTGTACCTGTCCTCGAAGAAAGTAAAATCATTCTTTGTAAATCAATTTCTTTTAGCTTTCTTTCATCATGTTGCACTGAACATTTTATTCATTGATAAGAATTATAATATATTCTGCAAGTTTTTTCAACAATTTGAACAGATTTATTTATTGGAATCTGAACTCCTCAGGTAAATTGGATTTTTAAAATGAAAGGTAATCATATGAAATCACAATAATTGCCCCCTTTGGGCAATCTGAAGTATTTTCTCCATAAGCTCATTCTTTTTTCTATCTCGATGACACACTAACAGACCTACAGTTATCAATGGTATAGAAGAAACTACCGTGGTTAATACAGCAAGTTGTCACAGTGACAAACATGTTTCAATGTACAGTTTGCATTGTCAACTAATTTATGCACTTAACAAAATATGAAAAATTCAAAATACAAAATCTGGAAAGACACTTGCCCATTACAAAAAAGTCTCTTTGGATTTTGCACCTTCACTTAATTCAAGATTGGCAGGTAGACAAAGGGACATCTGTGGAAGCCATGGATCACAGTATCACATACTGAAATGGTCTAATATACAGACCATTCTAAATTTCATCAGTGAATTCAGTCACCCTATCATAATTTTCTTTTTTTGTGCTTTTAATGAGAATTTCTACCCACCTTCCTATACATCATTTTATATGCCTCATATAATTTATACAATACAGGACTTTATTTAAGACATAAAAAATGCAATTCCTAGACACAGAGGACTTAATTTTAAAATTATTTGCATAAACAAATTTCATATCAGTGCAATATGTTTGAATCCTGTCAAAGTAAATTGATTAATTCCATTCCATACTAATATATCTAGTACAGTATCCAAAATAATGAAAATTAATGATCAATAAATATTGATGCCAAAAGTACAATAAGCTTTTTTTTTCTCTCTCTGAACAGCAAAGCAGTTATTTAAATGAGACTGAACACTCATAATCATAAAAAATCAGCAAAACATATTTCACAAATTTATTTACTCATACATCTGAAGAAAAATATTGCAGAATATTATCATAGTATTACTATATTCTTTAACACAATTTCTGCACTTATGTTTTTTGTTCACCTGTATTTAACATGTATTTGAAATGGGATCTGTATTTAAAATGGGATCCATTTTTTTAAAAATGGTTTGAAGTTTTTCCTAGTGTAAGAGCAAGACTTGCCTACACAAAAACACAGTATCTATCAGGGATAAATGAATATTATGAATCAATTTTTGGCAAGGTTTTACAGTATGTTATCATCATAAAAGTTTTTATTGACAACATACAATAACAAACAAACTTTTTCATAGTGATGTTCACTGGGAGTGTTTTTCTTTATTTTCAAGATCAGCATGTGTCAATATTTTTACAAGAATTCATTAGGTCGCAATACATTAAGTGAAACTAAGGGAAGAAAAACTCTGCGTATTATTTTTTCCTAATTTCACTTCACCTTCTCTGATATGCTATCATGCAATTCACTCAGTAGCGCACTGGATTTATACAGAATCATACTCTTTATGTTGTTCCTTCAATTTTGTCTTTAAATCTCTGAAAAGTAGAAATTATCACAAAATTTATATATGTTTAAAGGTGAAAATATTACCAAGATCTCATACAGTAATATTTTCACATAAAATATATACTGCCTTATGTATTTTATAACAAAAAGATTTATATATGCACAAGATTAGAATAAAACTTCTACCGAGATCTTTAGGGGATGAGCCAATGTATTTTCAAGCCCACAAGATTTCACAATACATTAATATTTGAAAGACATTTGACAAATGACACAAAACACTGAACACAAATATTTCAAAATTGTTTTTGAATCCTTGAAGAATCTAATGCATTTTCATTTATTTATTCATTATGTTATGTTTCTACTGCAAGTTAACACAAGATTTCATAAGGGGTTCCTAACCCATGGTAACACCACTTTCTGTGTCAACTTCTTGTAATATTCTGAGAAGAAACGTCTGTATATTTTAGGTATAATTAATATATGTAACATTTACTCTTGCATGCATAAATCCAATGCTAATCCACAATACATTTTGTTCAATTCCAGTACATCTTTGAATACATCTCAATACTTTATTACCTCAATTTCATTGGTGTATAAGTTTATAGTACAATTGCAATAATCTGGTTCAATGAATACCCAAACTGACCTCACATCACATCACAAATTATTATAAATGTTCCAACTTAAATGCAAGTTAAATTTCTTTCTGAAAAAAATGAAAGATACAAAATGACTTAATAGAAAGTAATTTCAAGATTAGAAAATAAGAAAATTTGACAGAAAACAAAATCTTATCCTAAATTTCAAAAAACAATTTCATATATCTTTATAAGGCTGTGATGTAAATGTATTTGTATTACATCATAATTTTGAGTTGAAAGTATTACAGTTAAGCTTTCCCATTGTATATTCCATTTATATGTTTCATGAGAACGTTTATGCATTTTAACATTTTCTCAGACTTTGAAATTTGGTCTACAATAATTTATTTTCTGCATGAAGCAAATTCCAAAACAAATGAGTTAGTCATGAAAAAATGTGCCAATAGTTATTTGCTATTAAATTATGCAGCTCCTTTTAGAACCACATTATCCACAGTAATTTAGTATTTTGACTATTTCTCTGCACAAGTTTGTTTCCACAAAACTTTATCTTATGATTATTAATAATCATACACTTTTCTGGAATACAAATGTCCAAGAAAATACGAATTTCTTCTCTGCAGTCTTGCAATTTTGAGGAAGAATTGAAGAAGGAATTTGGTGGGGGAAGGGGATACTGGGAGAAAATAATGACAGGAATTAAGTTACAGATGCTGTTGAGAAATATACTAGTACTTTTCTATCGTTATCAAGGAAAACTTCAATCAGGAAGTCGTTTATGATTCAAATCTACATCATAAATCAAGGTCTAACAATGACCGAAAAATAAGGTAGTAGCACCGTATGAACTTGTTACATTGTCAAGTTCATAAAACAGACTAGTTGCAATCTACAAAACATTATCTTTGGTATTATGAGGTAGATATTTTTTGAAACTAAGATAACTTCTAACACAGGCAACATAAAATGAAAGTCATTGGAATATATGTAAATCAAAGAGGAACTATCAGAACATTCTTTTATAACATACAAGTTAAATCTCAGAGGCTCTGATCACTGATAATTACACAAAGGATAGAATACTTCTGCACTGAATTCCATACATCGGAGCAAAGTCTGTGTACATAAAACTACTGCTTATATCTACAACTTATTTTCTTTCTTTTGTAAATCTGAGGTAAGGAAGGATTACAAAGGGAGGTCAGGACATTTATATTTTTTTAACTTATTCAGTTTCTATCAATAATAATGTACATTACACATACGCAAAGGCAAAAATATAAATATTTATGAGCTAAAATTAAAAAAACTAGGACAAATTTCACAGAAAAGTGTGTGGAAATAAAAATGAACCTAATAGGTTCAATTGTAATACAATAAGTGTGTTTCTGTAGTGGAGATTTCATTTTGAATATTTTCTCAGAACTTTGAAGAAATTTCAATTGACCTAAAAGGCAAATCAATTCACCAATTATTTTAATTATTTTCAAAAGTATTTTTTTATAATACCAAAACTAACTTATAATTCTGTGTTTAAATTGAATCACATTTTCACAAAGTGACAACTTTCTTAAAACTACTTTCTGGGACTTTTTTAAATATTATAAGCACAGGAATCTAGGGATATAAAAGGCATTTTTTAAATTAAAACAATAAATTACCAAATAACATTTTTTTTATCTTTCAAAACAATTTTAAAAGAAATGTCCACAATTTTTTGTCCATTAAACTCAGTTTAGGTATTCTTTGAACAACATTTGAGCTTTTTTGTTGCTTTTTTTTCTTTTTTGAGTAATGAAATGACACATGCGCTTGTCTACTGGTGCACTTAATGGATGGAACTTCAGATACACTTTATCGCGTTTGCTTCTAATAGAAATTCAGTTTTACAAAAAAAAGTCATAAGAAACATATTTACTGCTTTCATAACACGCAATTAAATTTAATCTTCATTACACGGAATAGAATCATCACACATTACACTTATTCATTATTAACAGACTCATCTTTTCCCTCCATCTCATACACCCAAATCCATTCTGTGACTTATTTTTGGTGCTTTATGAAAGAACTTCTACACATGTCAACAGCTAATACTATGTGTCATGGCAAAAATCTTCAGTCAGAACAGTAAGGATTTGTATTATGAAATATTGTAGGAAAGAATTAATCATAAATATTAAAAGATGAACAAAATAAAAGTAATGTACAGACATTATAAAAACAAAACATTTGAGTAGACTGTCAAAAATGGGTATTGACAAAAAATTATAATTTGTTCTCTGAATTAAAAATGGTTCAAAGTAACGAAAGGTTATTAATAAGTATTTTAACATTTCTTCCATCAATACTATAAGCATTAATGCACGTGTCTTCAGACAATACAATGCTGATTTTTTTTAAACAATAATGATACAGTTTATTTTTCTTTTATTTGATGTCTGAACTCCTTATATTTTAGACTCCATTCACATTCATTTTTAGGTTAGAATCTAGCAAAACGATGGGGCAATAATTTGCCAGAATTATTTATAATTATCAATACATCTCTTTACTTAACACATTCTTGACACTACACATTAATTAACACAAAATAAGTTCTCAATGAATGAAAACCAAACCTTTTAACTATAAAACAGATGAATGAGAAAATTATACAAAGAATAAAATAATTTGTCTAACTGACAATATTTACTATAGACATAGGCTGGAGAATATGAATTTTAATATGAAGCTTCTAGGTAACAAAAAAGTTTTCAACAAATTTAATATTACAGAAAGAAATCCATACAACATAATGAGTGATGGCTAGGCCTCTGTGTCAGGAAGCATTTCACATGCTAAAATGATAATTCTGACGAAACCAGGGCAGTCTATCATAAATAATTTCTATTCTGTTTGTAGACATTAAAATATGTGAAATAGAGGTACTTAATTCACCAATAATTACAAGCTACTTTTAACACATTTATTTCATTGGAAGAATTCAAGTCTCTTTTATCCATTGAAAATACTCCTTTTCATTCTTCATGTCTAAAATGTTCTTCTTTTAAACCAAAATTACATTTAAATTACATATTTTGACAAGTAAAATAACAATAAATGAAAATTTTGCAAGTTTTAAAGTACAGAAATGTATTTTGTACCTCTATTTAGTTGTGCATTGCAAATCTTGCGTACAATGAAAATACACATTTCATTTTATGCTGAATGGCCTCATATTCACTCCACTGTCATCTTGTCCACTGTACGGACACATTTCAAAAGGAAATATGAATTCAACATCTGTTTTCACAGAAAACAGAACTATATGGGTCCCACAATGCAAAAACAACATATTAAGAAATATATATTCAGTGCCCCTACATGTAGTTCATATTTCTGAAGCAAAGATACAGTCATTCAGATCTGCTGTTCTTCTTGCAATTCTTCTTCTCTTCTTCCTTCACGATACGGTCACACACACAGTACATCACATATAGTCCCTAAATGATATCATGTGCAACTTTAACACAAATACAAACTGAGAAATCTCTACAATGGAACACCGTGTTTTGCATTTTTCTAGCATTTATATTTTGGATAGACAAATATCTTTCATTCTTTCCTCAAAACACACTAAGTCACACATTACCTTCATGTACTTTCAAAGAAGCACATCACTACAAAAGACAACATTCATAGCCAAACTGATCCACAAAATCTCCATGTATGCTGCATGCATACTTGCTTCAACATTCTATTAATTCCTTCCAAAGTATTTAGTTCAAAAGAAACCAAAGAATACTCGATTGTAGCAACAAAATAAAATCAACTGAAGAATGTCCTTCAATTTATTTCAGTTCACACACAATGACTGAGATTATAGCTTCTTCCAGTTGTATCAATGCCTTGGAATGAACCATGTCCCAATATTTAAGAATCACTCTTTGAAACAAGAAGAAAGAAACGAAAGGAAAAGAATGAAAAGAAATTGCCGATTTGCCCCACAATCACTGACTGCAGCAAGGCAATGCTAAGTCCATGGACAATCAGTACGTTAATAAAAGAATTACTTATCAGAAATGTTGAGCGAGAATTGTTGCATGCTGCCATTCTAGTTCCACTAGTGCTTCAGTCTGTTATCTACGATCTCGATAGAGTAGGTACACTTTCATTGCGTGAGGCAGATTTAGGCTAGCAATGCGTTCTTCAAGACGATCCTTGCCGATTCGCTGTCGGATTACACGTCTGCAGAGGTCCATTAAAGGAAGGGGTTCAGCTGAAATAAGACCATTAATTCAGATTAAATGTAAATAACTAATAGTTCATTAAAATTACAGATGTAAGAGAAAATTTATTAACAAATGTTTATATCAATATTTTTAAATATTGCTGGAATGAATGTCATTAACATTTTCCTACGTAATTTATATTTTATATTAACACAATTTAAAAAATAACTAGTGATACTACAGAATGGCACAGACTTTCTCATACTAATTTCCTTATCATTTTAGTGTGTTATCTTTTTGGTTTATGCACACTATCTTCTCAGCTGCCATCTATAACATATTTTATTCATGTTTTCTCAATTTTTTGGATACCTAAAGGTAAAATTGAAATATAACTTTAAGAATACTGTAAAAAGGTAAAATATGATCCTATATCTGGTATCTGTTGTGCGTAAAACAATTTTTTTCACCCTTCTTTAATTTTTCAGATACCTAATAGTCAAATTGAAATATGATTTTACAAATATTATAGAAGGGTAAAATCTGGTACTGTATGCACATTTCACTGAAAAATTTGGAGCCATTTTCAAGAAAATGCCATTTAAGTATTGCTGAAATTGTCTGTAATTTAAATTTTAACATGAGAGACAAATTTAAAAAGCTGGCTTAGTGTAATTAAAAAAAAAGAGAGAGAGAGAGAGAGAGAAATCAACATCAAGTGTTGTAGTTACAATGGGATTGTATACATACAGAACATTGAAAGTAAAAGAATATGCATTGTTAGGACAACTAATCAACAAGTCTAGGATTTTATGTTTGATGTCTGAGCGCTTTTCTTTTGCAAAGCATGGCCCTGGGAAATGATATGCAGAAAATGGAAAGGCAGCTTTGAAAGTCAGGGTTCTGCAAGAAGGTCAATATGATCACTCTCTCATCACCAACCGATCAGGATGGTATGAATATTATTTCAGTCAAAGCTAGGTAATAACTTGATGATAGGGAAACAGGAACTTACAATTAATTCGGCTGTTTTTGTATTGCATAAGTTAGAATTCAAGGGTATTAGTTGAACTTTCAGAGTAATTTATAACTTGAAATTTAAATGAAAATAGACTCTGTATTGAATGAAATTATGTTAGAATAGAGCCGTAGACGGATATGATTTACATCGGGTAGATAGTCGTGATTAGGTGCTTCATCCAAAGCACAGGAAGGGCAAGTCACGTTTGCAAATTATATTAATTCAATTTATTGAATCATATGAGAGTATTGAATAAGTTAGAACATTCTGGGGACATTGGTAACCTTTCCCCACTGTTAGAATATATCACACTTGGGGGACGTCAATGTGGACATCCCACAGACAATGTCCAACCCGAAGATACCCAAGAAATCATCCTAGAAGACATCACAGTAAGCTTACAAACTTTAATCAAAAAAACATATGGAATTTTGAATGTTGTACAGAGAAAAATTTATTCATATCATTAATGAGCTCAATATAAAGTTGTAATAATATCAGAATAAATGTTAAATTTTCAATGTTGAAAGAAAAAATGCTGATAATTTCTAGTAGTTGCCATCAGTTCAATTACAGGTTTAAACCAGCAGAACTTCAGGAATCACAATTCTGTACAGAGTTGCACATCCACACATAAAAAAACGCATTATATGTCAAGTTCCACAAACAAAATGAAAGTAAAATTACAATAGTTATGGTTGAACATTGAGAAAGCTAATGAGCATAGCAGGGCAAACTAAAAAAATTAAATTAATCATAACAGTGATAAATGCAATATTAGTGGGGCAAAGAAGATAAGTAGTAATTAAAATACAAAGTATTTCAAGAACTAAATATAAAAAGAAATAGGAATATCTCACCATCTTAAAATTTGATAGTTTCAGAAAATACAGTATTTTGAGCCCATTTTGACAGAAAACTTTTGATTTTTCAAGAAACTTCATCAGATATCATTTAAAACACTTGAACTTGCAAATGTAATAATGTTTACAAATGGCTGATAATGTAAATATTAATGATGTGACAGATTCCAAAAATATATTATTTGTGTAATTTTTTTAAAATAAAACTAAAGAATATAGCAAAATAGCATTTATACCATTTTGCACTTAGCACTAGCCATTCAAAAAGTTCAAAAATAAAACTTTGGTGCAGTTTTTGAGAAAGTCTTGTTTTTAATATTACCCATATTTCACTCAAAGTCAGGGAAAACTAAAAAGTTTCAAAAATACATGCATGACAATAATTAAAGAACTGACTGTGGAGAACAATTTTATTTGATGAACAAATTTGCTAAATTCATAATTGTCATTGTAGGAAGACACCGAAAAAAATTCACTTTCACAGTTTTCAAAAATTCAGAGTTAATAGCAAACATCAGACATGCCATCTTTGGGTGTACTTCACTCTATTCTTACAAGTATTTTAAAGGAAAAGTTTGGAGCAAATTTTGAGAAAACTTTGAAAATGTCTCAGGGAATTCATGTGAAGTACCACTAAAAAGTTTTTTATAATCACAGTGTTTCATGTTGAGCCAGATGAAACATTTAATAGTCATTTTGGAAAAAATCCTACAAGTAATTTATTGATTTAGTTGTTTTATATGCAATATTATAATACTTTATAATTGTATTATTTCCTTGGACATCTTGAAATCTTTCCACAACATTACATAACATTCATATGTGTATTTATGAATATACATATATGCATATACATATGTGCATATATGTACATATTATATATATGTACATCAAAAAGAAAGTATACAAGGAGGATTACGATTCACAAATGAATTTTTCTTTTTTGGACCCTGCATAAGGGCATGGTAACTCAAAAAGTGCAGTCTTTTCTTGTGAACCCCTTATAGGACATAAAGTTATGAATTATAGGATCAAGTACACATTTCCGTTTAGTTGCAGAAAAGAAAAGAGAGAAGAAAAACCAGTACAGTTTTGAATCACACAATCAAAGCAAAATATTTAGAATAATACTCACGGTCCAACCCTCCTATGTATTTCATAGTAATTTCACAGTGACCCCACACTGCACTCACAATGGGATACAATTTTCGACCCTTCAAACCACGGAATGCAACTCCCAAGTACTGTCCATCCACTACAAAGGAAAGGGTACCATCATCCATGTCCAGAACCACTGCAAAAGAAAGAAAACATGACAACTTGTAACAAAGTTCTTCTTCCAAAGCAGAGTAAAACCTACATTGAAATTCATAAGCCTTGAAGATAATCAATTGCAATATATAAATTTAATAATTGTATAACTCATGACAGGAAAATGCAAATCAATTTCTACTGATGATGTTCTAAGATATCAGAAGGAATTTCTAATATTTACCATCATAACCAACAATCGTAACATTAACCTTACTACAAAGAATGAAAGGTGAAATGATGACAACACACCTCCCTTACAAATTTCAGAATTCTGTACATTCTACTGTGAATACAGCTGAAATTATTTTAAATTCTATTTATTTGTATGGACCATAAATCATTATTTCCTAGACTGTATCTAATTAACATACACTTTTAATCTTCAATGAACAAAACAAAATTCAATATAGCAAAAGAAAGTTTTCAGTGCAACCACTTATGCTGAAATGAAAGACACAAATACTTTGATCTTTTCTAATTTCTAGAAAGCCTCTTTTTATTCTCTGCTATTCAATTGTATTTTCTACCTTGTCCTCAGTTCTTTTCCTTCTCTTTTTCTTTTTTCTTTCCTTCCTTTCATTTCTTCCATAAAATTTGTGAGAAAGGTGTATAGTAACATTGATCAAGAAAGCTGTTTTTTTCCCTTTTCTTTCTTTTTATTTTTCCCTTCAGAAGCCACACATCTATCATTACATGAAACTTGTAATGGTAATTGCACTGTCACAGTTAAAGTGTCCACTTTGAGTTCTCTAGTACATCTTCAGATTTGAGCTGCTAAGAAGAGACCGGGTTGCATTTTCTTACCATCTATAATTATTATTAAGACCTTGTGGATTATATCAGCAACATCATTGTGATAGCCAAGGTCACAAGGAACAAGCATCAAGATATTGCATGCTGTTTGCCTCCCTGCTTGCTCTGTAGACTGGCAAATAACCATTTCTAATTTCCTTGGCTTGTAGACATTTTCTGTATTCAGTTCAATTCAATGATGTCTTGTTTTTCATGGCAAGACTCAGGCCACGAGGCCTGCTCTACCATCTGACCATGCAAATTTCGCTACACTCCTTTCACAATCTAGCAGACAAAGAAGGTATTACTCAGGCGACAAAACAAGTGAAATTGCCTCAGAGGCTTCTTTTATGCTTGAGGATCTTTCACATGCAGTAAATATACTACATGGTCAGCCAGCTTTACTTCTCCTCCAAAGGAAGGTACACAAAGGGTTTTTTCGCTCTTAAAAATCCACAGCTTTGAAATGGAGAATGTCGATATAACAGCCCGATACACTAACCGTTACATCATCGAAACCACACCCAATTTTACCATCATCATTATTATGATAACTACTTCTCACAAAAGAGAAGTCTGTCACCAGCCTAGCATTACATCACTCTCTCTCAACTTTTGTCCATGAAGTGTTTCCCTTGTAGTCTTTGTCACCTTGGTGAGCAGATCTCTCTATGGATGTGATGGTGATGATTTCTTTAATACCAAATGGCTCCAGGCATCTTTGTTCACAATGCTGACATAAGTAATGTATTCTTGTCTTTAATCCAAGATCTTTTTCTCACAAAATTACTGTTTTCCTGTAACACTTTTCTTTCAAGAATAAAATCCTTTGTTTCCAATTTCCCTGAGCTTTGTATGTTACTGTATGTTACATTTGATCTGAAATGCTTCTGGCCATACATTTGAAATAAATGACAGCCATTAGTCTTTTTAACTGTTAAATTAGCACAAAGGAATACACAAGGATGACATAGAAACTTGTAGTTGTTTCTTCTTTCTTCTTTTCTATTCCCCTGTTCCACAGACACTCAATTGTCCAAGGTGCGTATCAAATTAATTCTGCTATCTCCCTAGCTTTGAAAGAAAACTTTTCTGGAGAAGAGTATTCATCGGTAGTTATTTGTATTAGCACACCTTTTTCCAGATGTATTTTCTTACATGACCATTCCTAACGTCATTCTCATGATTCTTCTGAACTTTACAATCACAACAATTCCTGAAGGTGTATTACTCACACTTCAGGCTTTCATATAAAATAAACATGATATATAATGTTGTCATTGTCAACTCTTGCAACCACACAGCCCAGTCTTTTCACTTTTGAAAGTTTTCATATAAACAATATACTTTCATGTAATTGTTATCTGAAAGAATCTAATTTCACAGTAAAAAACAATACAAAACATTAACTTACCAAGGAATTTATCTGGTACTATAAAAGTTTCATCTGGCTTTAGAAGAGCAGGATACGTAACTCCAACATTGTTTCTGGAGTCATGGTACAATTTATTCCTGCCTAGATCCCAACCCCATGATTGGTCATTGCTGCCAACCAAGCTCTGTGGAAAGAAAAGGAGATTAATGAGCATTATGAAATGATAATAAAATAACAAATGGGAAATATTTCTGCGTAAAACAATTAGTTTGACTAGCATATACAACACTAATAAAAATATAGTAATTAATATAATCACCACCAAGTGTAAGAATGAATAGTAAGAATGAATGGGAGAAAGTGAAAGGGCATAAGGAGTGTAATATGGATGCAAACAAAGGTAAAATTAATAATATTCTCAAAGATTATTTTGTCTAGACCTGCAAACATGCAACTTAAAATGGCATAAAAAAGCTTCCAAAAAAGAAAATCTTTAAAACTAGTTGCCTGTAGCATCAAAAATTGCTGCCAAATTAAACTAAACAGTTTTCCAAAAAGTATACTCTTGTATACAAATAGAACACTCTTGTATAAAACTACTGAAAATTAAATATTTTAACAAAATTGCAAGATTACTGCATATTGTGAGACATGAAACTTCATATAATGCTCACATCTGTGTCTATGACCACTGTTTATTGCCGATGCCTTTCTCACATCTGTTAAACCACATTTTTATCCTTGAATTCTTGTATAACGTTTGGATTGCATTGAAAAACTGATTGGGGAATTTCTTCCTTTCTCTTTATCCTTATTATTGTCAATTTTCTTTGTCATAAGCTGGCTTGTAATCAAGAAATATTACAGAAGTTGGTAGATTTCTTTTTCTTCTTATGTCTATTAACATTCATAGAGTAAAGATGGAATCTGTAGTGTTTGTGCTCTTTCAAAACCCACTTTGCTCTTCTCGCATGAAATTCTCACTTCCTTCATTGAGCCTGATTCTCTCCATGCTTGCTTTTATATACTGATGTTGCCAACAATACGACTTCCCTGTAATTGTCAGAGGTTTTCCTCAAACCTTTTTGTGAAAATTCTTAACATAAATCTCCTACCATTTAATTAGTATTTTTTTTCCCTCTTGCCATACTTCATTGAATTTTAATAGGGTTTCTTTCAGTTTCATTCTTCCACATTTTATGAGCTATATTAACTTCACTTGTCCAGAGGCTTTTTGAATTATTTTTCTTATTGCTGAATTTAGTTCTTCCACACTCAGCTGAATGTGCAATTCATCACCATCACTAATGCGATTTGTTCTTTCCAAATTTTTATTATAAGTGAGGGTTGAATTGTTTCACAGAGTAAAGTAGGATTTTATCCAGTTTTCTTCCAGAAAACAGCCTATCTTTTTGGCTAGTCATAAGGCAAATCTTTTCCTTTTTCCTATCTGGTTGCATTACATTATTTAAGAATTGAAATTGAAGAAATTGACATCAAATTTCAAAAATATTCAGACTTGACAGGTTATAATGTCTACAGTAAAACATGGTAGGTAATGAAAACTCATATCAAAAAGCTACAGCAGGCACATTACCACAATCTTCAGAACTTTGTGCTTGAGGGTAATTAGTAACAGGCAAAAAAAAACTGTCAAAGGGAAGTTAAAATTTGCAGTGCACTGAACTTGATATATTTCATACATACAAGCATTTTGATATCCAAGATATACTTAAAATCTAAGTCTCTTCATTTATCTTGATCCAAGATATCTTGAAATCTTGGATCAAGATAAATGGATCACAACTTGGTAGATTTCAAGATATCTTGATTCAAAATATTTTGAAATCTATAGTTTTGTTTTATTAATGAATATACCAATTTAAAACAAATTTACAATCCACTTTATACTGCAATGTCCAAGAAAGAAGAATTCTCACCTGGTAGCCAACAGAATGTAGAGGTGCATCTTGTGTTGCAACACCAACAACAGCATGAGTGCCACGTTGCCTAGTGGACCAATAAACCTCCCACACATGTAAGCCCTTGGTGAGACCTACTTTCCCTCGGATACAGTCTGTGCTCTGAGCCACAGGATGTCTGTGGAATGTCAATTTGTCATCCTCCTTCATAACAGAAGAGATAAGAACATTAGCATTTTTATACAAATTTTTAAAGGTAATATAAAAGTTCATCTCTCAAGCAACATTATATGTAAATAGAACAAGAAAATAATTTCTTACAGGGAATTCAGCACATAAGTAAGAAAGAACAAAGTAATTACAATACTCAAACATGGATTAAAAAGATGTACCAAATTAATTTATCATTTCTGAAGATAATAAAGGAAAAAAGCATAATTTTCAATCTCCAAATGCAAGAAAATGAGAAACTCATTAGCCTTATTGCAGTTAAATTCCTGTTCAACATTTCATAAAGAAGTTTCTGGGAAACCTTTCCAACAATTATGAGACATTAGAACCATTAAAAGGTAGCATTAATATAAAACATAAAAAAGTACCATGAAAGGTGGTAAAAACCCAACTGGCAATGGTCTAACAAGTAAATAAATATTTTAAATGCACAAACAGAGTGTTACGCTAGATAAATTCAGCCAACATTTTAATAAAATTACAGAGATAAAATCTTAATGAGTTAGAATTTCACTTAAATGTTTTATTACATTATAAAAACAATAGCTACATGAATTTGTTAAAGAATAATTTAATTAATAATTTAAAATGTAATGATTTAAAATTAACAGTTTGTTCAAAAAAATTCCCTGCAAAAAGAAACATCAAATTAAAGAGCTTTCTTCAAAATCTCAGAGTAAATATAAAATATACCTTTACAAATATATTAAGAGACCGGTCTTCTGAGTTCCAGGCATGTTTCATCTGGCATTCACGAGTTGCTGGAGGCATATCCAGCAAAATGTCTAGTCGAGCAGGACGAGCGAAGTCTTGTGCCAGCTCTCTCGGGATCACAGGTTTGTAGGGCTGCGGGCTTTCACGATTGACAGTCTTAACACCACCTAGAGCAAGATCAAAGATAACATAGTAGAAAGTAGTAGATTTTGTTTCAACAATTGTTAAATTTTGGTTATGACAACTATGTAGATTGAAACATATATTTCCAGACAAATTATTTAGAGTAATAACTAAAAAAATTTCAAATAATTTGAATTTTAAATGATTAAATACAGAAGCAACAGACAAAATAAATAAGAAAAATCTACAAAATAATAAGATATTAGTGAATCTAGAATCAGTGAAAAATCTGTTCCCCTTTACTATCTTCAAGTATCTAAGCACGGACATATACAGAGAGGGTGGGTCAGATCTCCCTTCATGAAAGACTTTGATCAGTACTTGCTAAAAAAAATTAAATAGTGTTTTCTAATCCTGAATTTCGTTTAATTACATCAAATATTAGTAAATTGTTGTGGGAAGAAAATTTACTGTCATTGTTCATAATACAAATTACTCGTTTTCATTACTATTAGATTAGTCTGATCTCCCGTACATTAAAACTTCTCTCTTTCTCTATCTCTCTTTCACACATGCACACACACACCCATACACACATGCACACACAAAAACAAATTTGGTTATAGCCTTTGTTGAAGTCTATGTTAAGCCTGAGACAATGCAACTATTTGCATAATACAATGCAAGTTAAGTTTTCTACAATTGATACTTCAATTCAAATTTTCATAAAAATTTTCTCTTTCTTGTAGGACATACATTGTGTTGACGGTTACACATTGTATAGGAAGCAATTACTGTTAATTAATTTGTCTAATAAATTTCACATTTTTTTTCTTGTTATTTCAGGAAATGATCTTTGAAAAACACTACACAGAAACTAGATAAGTAGAAAAATAGTGTCCCGTTTATTTTGGTATGTAAAACAGTATTGCTGTTAGCAGCTTTGAGAGAATTTGATTTGTCATAAAATTATGAAATAGATAATAATTTTAATTTTAAAGTTTGGCTTCATTTTGAATACATACACTAGAAATGAATCAGGAAAATTGAGAGTAAGTGCATACATTGTGATTTTACAAATGAACCTACTTAAGAATATTTTATTTTCATTTTTTCTCCATTGATTATGTAAAATCTCTTAGTATGATAAATTTTAATTAATCTCAAAGCAATTAGCACAATTGAATGATCTTTTAGAAAATTTTATTGAATTTCAAGTGCAGACTTAGGCATCTCTTTCCCAGACAAATAATTGTATTTTCTTATTCTTGCCCCACAGCTTTTGAATTCTGCCTTTTGTGAAAGTAATTTAAAGTTGGGTGACAGTATTATCAGAGAAGGGATAAAAGAAAGGTTATGGAAGAATGTGATGTGGAAGAAGGGCAACCATATGAATAGACCTTTATAGTGAAATAGAGCTTTTGCTACAAAAATTACTAAAAAAGTTCGCTTTCAGTATTTACAAATTTCAAAGGTTAAAAACTGCTAGGTGAAACTTTGATGTGTCCACTTTAAAATACAAAAGTGCAATATGTCAAAAAAGAACTCCATCCCAATGGAAAGAAATCTGACGCCTCCATAGAATTAAATAATTTTCTGGTGTTGGCTTTTTATGTCAGTCAGATAATTTATGTCAGTTGGATCATCACCCAAGAAGAAAGTCCAATAATCTCTACACTCGCCTTTTGACACTTGCACCTTTCTACTATAAAGCTCCCTGCCCAAGAGAGGGTCACTGTGAAAATAATTTTCCAAGAACAAATTCGGGTTTAATCAGCGCAGCGTACACCCCGTAGTGACAGCGAGAGCTTTCCGTACCAGATATCTTCTGCCCCATGTTCATGCCCCGGCTGCTCCTCGTGCGCCGGTGTTCCAGATAGGACGCAGATTTGTTGGGCAGCACGGCAGCTTTGTAATTGTGGCGGCGTAACTCGCGAAGCTCCAGGCTGGACGCGGCGGCGGCGGCAGCGGCGGCGGCAGCAGCGGCGGCGGCGGCGGCGGCAGCAGCGGCGGCGGGGGCGGCGGCAGCGGCGGCGGCAGCGGCGGCGGCGGCGGCCGGCGCGGAGGGGGCGAAGCGGGACACTCGCTGGCACTGGGTGTTTACAGCACGGCTCTTATACCTGCAAACCGTCACACATTCAGGACCGGCGCTAGGTTATTTTGCGTCCCCCCAATAATAATAATAATAATAATAATAATAATAATAATAATAATAATAATAATACTAATAATATAATACTACTAATAATATAATACTACTAATAATATAATACTACTAATAATATAATACTACTAATAATATAATACTACTAATAATATAATACTACTAATAATATAATACTACTAATAATATAATACTACTAATAATAAAATATAATATTTAGAAATATTTTTAAAGTAAAATATGATTTTATATATATAAATAAACAAATTATTTTAAATTACATATTTAGGTGTACCACAAATATAAGACAAATGATATTTAGAAGTATAAAAGCAATCGTAATAAGTGTAAGACAACCGATTTTACAAAACTTTCAATGAAACATTAAAATTCAACTTTACGCGCTTTTTGTTTCGAGAATTGTTTGATTAATTCAGTTACCATTAATTCAGTCATCACCAGAATTGTTTAATTAATGTACCAAATTTGCGCCCTAGGCGGTCGCCTAGTTTGCCTATAGGTAGCGCCGGCAGTGGACACATTGTGGATGATTGGGCTGTTGGAAGACAAAATACGAAAGCGAAAGCAAACGTTATCTGGCGAGGAGAGGGGATGAGGATTTTTCATGACAGGGGTGTTCGGAGTTCCAAGCCCTGCTTACGGCGGTACGAAGAAACGTGTCTTTCGAGGGAGGGAGAAAAAAGACTGCCGCAATGCGGCACTCGACTCATTACATTTTGTCAATACTGAATATCATGATAGCCTCATCACTTCAGTCCCACACTACTTTCGGAGATCATCCCCTGAAAGCTAAACTTGAGAAACTATAAACTGACGCGTTTCAAAATCCTAGTCTTAAAGAAGGCGTTTCAACTAAAATTTGAAAATCTTCAAAAAAATGCATGACAAGTTCAATTTTTTACATTGATTAGTTAGATTTTCAACAATGGTTAAAAACCATAAAAGTTTACAAACTATACAAATACACGTGAAGTTTTCGAGTTAAATGATTTACTTTCTCTGAGAATACACCTCTAACTTTTTTTAAAAACAACAAGAATGACATTTACCAAATACAAATCTAGTACAAATATTTATCAAATACAAATCATTGCATTTGATCGGTATGGTAGGAGGGAAGTACAATGCCAGTTCGCGCAAAATAAATATTGGTAGGGCAGGAGGATAAAATGTTGAAGAGCGACCTGAGGTTACCACAATTTACCTCAGCAGGAGAAGAAAGTAAGTTTCAGACAAGTCTTGCTTACTGCCACTTCTCAATGTTTAAATGTTGTGGCCATTTTTAATTAAAGAAGACACGTAAGAAAACTATTCGAGATTTATCAGCTTCTATTAAGCGGTTAATCGGCAATCCTTATGTTCTCATTATCAAAAGCAAAAGTTACCGAAGAGACTTTACTAAGGAATAAGCGAGGCATATATTAGAATAAAATATTTTATTTTTCTTAACATGTGCCGTGCCATTATTATTGTAAAGTTCAAGTAAGCTTCTCTGAAACAATCAGCTCACAATAGAAACATATTGTACTTGGCATAAAGGCAAATGCTCACTAATTACTCCAGCAGTTAAACGCTTTACAGGTGTTGTGTCAGTGTACCAGTTACGAAGTTCGGGATAGTTTCAAACACGAATTGGTCCAATGCAAAGCTGTTTCGTAAAATTCAATTACAAAGAACGTGTTTTTCAACCCAAACACCATATTGTACCTAATAAATGAAAAATAATGGTATTAAAATGCTTATGACACTTTTAACCTCTAATACACATACGCACATCAATTAATATTCACTTTGTTGGTACGACTGGTGGTAAAATGCTTTCCTTGGTCGATATTAAAATTTGAAAAAGGAAAGATTAGTGTGATTGACCTCAACTAAGATATTCTCCCAAAAAAGATCAAAGCAGAACAACATTGTCACAAAAATATCTGAAAACAACACAAACTGAAAAGACAAAAGAAATATTAGTAGATGGCGTAGCACCACTAATAATGTTATTAAAATTTAATACGAAAGGACAGTGATTGTTTTAATGCAATGCTAATCAATCAAGTTGTTTTCTTCGGAAGCATAATGTACAATTCTCCACAATTCACTAATCGAGAAGACAGCAACGCACTTGAAATTATGTATTTCCTAAACTTCCTTTTCGTCACCATACTAGATTTGTGTGATAAATTAAATGTATTATATCTTCAAAGGCACCAGATGAACTTTAGAATATGCGTGCGTTTGAACACCTGTAAAAGGCTTATGAAGAAACAAGTTCAAAAATAAAATACAGGGGCAGTCACATTATAATCATATACAATCATACAATTTCATATTTGACCGTCATTCGATTTTATATAGTGTATGTCTTCTTCATAAATTCTAGAAAGTCAAAACTAATTGTGCTGAAACACCTCGTACTTTCTTGCCTTTAGTAATGGTTATGTAATACTATTTATACCACAATTTACCTCCGAATTAACACATCTGTCGTTATGTTTTGTAAAACTCATTTGAAATCATTTTATGTAGAAAACACTTGGTGCGAAAATTAAATAGTTTCAAGCAATAGATTTTTTATTCAAAACTTTAAATGAAAATATATTTCTGGCATTGAATTCATTGTATGAGGTATGTAGTGTATTCACGAACATATCTGATGAGGTTTTTAGCCTTACAATATTCTGCGTAAGCAGTATGCGAGAAAGTAAAATAATTAAAAGTTAATAAATAATACGATACTGATAGCGTTGGCAAGACATGCAAATAGATCGAAAATATACAATAGTAATTATTAAACACTGGTTTTGTAAAATTCTACTAAAAGTATTCTAAAAGTATTAGTTTATATTAACGCGAACGAAAGGAAATAGATTTATCATCATTATGGCCTTCTGTTATCAGTGTGGCGTTACAACAATGGGTTACAAAAGCAACAATGATCGCTAATTCGTATGGGATACACGTTTTGCCAATTAGCATTCTTGTTACTGCTAGCAAAAAATTAAAATGGACACAAAAATATAATCATTATCTATAATATTTTATATTCATAAAATTACTCGGTTTTTACATACATTGCTGTTCCTTCCCATATTTTATTAGCGAAGCGAAATAGTATATTCATTTTCACACCTAATGCAATTAAAGGACACAATTTAAAATGAAATAATATCAATATGATATAAAGATAAGTAACGATACACTTACTTAGCATCCAACGGCCTAGCAACACTATTCATTTTACGTTCACGAAGCGCAAAAAATTAGGACAAGGCGACTTTTGTTTGCCGATTTTCAAAAATTCAACTTGTCATTATTTGAAGATGTTTTTGATGAACACATTTCATACGAAAAAATAGTTTTTTCACAATTATGGTTGTAGGAAGACGCCAAAAAAATGTGAAGTTTTTCAATTTTCGAAAAATCAGGGTTTTCAAACAATATGAGAGTTGCGCCATTTTCTTAAACGTCGTTCAATCCAATAACATTTCATAAAAAAAAAGATGGAGCCATTTTTTTTAAAGTTGTGAAAATGTCCCAGGGGCTTCATTTAAAGTGAAGGTGGTGATGATCTTCCCCTGCTGGATGGCGAGATCCGGCGCCCACCTACGCCAGCTTGCGGGCATTTCCCCTCAACAAGGTATCTCCCACCAGCGGGGCACCGCCCCAGCCGGGACAAGCTGTAAGCTCCCGACCGGTCTCCCGTCATGTGTGGTAGTGTAGTGCATGTTAGTGTAAGAGTGTGTAAGGGAGGAGCATAGGACAAGGAAGAGGAAGGAAAGATCGCGCGCGGTCCGTGGTCCGTTTGTTAGGGTACCGCTTCAGCATTCGCCTGGTGTTGTTTTGACCTAGCTACGTAGGTAGTGGAAAATCCTACCACCGTCCGGACTCGAACCCTAGGACCTCCCGGTGAGAGGCACTGCAGGGACATCAGTTGATGCCCTGAGCCACCTTTGCCTGAGTGCATCAAGAGTCAACTTGCTACAGCGTCTAGGAGAAGTAATTCGACGTCACCCAACCAAACTCTAAGGCAAACAATTATTTAATTTTGTTTTGCTTTTTTGGTGGCCGAATGATAAATTAGCCCACAATTTTTGCATTAGTGAAATTTTTCTTTATTGCATACATTTTTTGTAAATATACTTCATTTACTGTACTAAGAAAAGTTGACAATTTTTCTACTAACCTTTGAACAAAATGTAGATTGCAATTTAGGTGTTACAATATAAAATGTTTGAGTACAGGGATGTGGCCTGTTGATGTTTCAGAACAGGTGTGTCACTGTGTTGCACGTTGGAAGTTTGCAATAAATTTACGACAATAATTAAACTTTAAAATAGCGATTATAAACCATGTTGACGTATTGCAAGTATGCAGTGAATACATATACAGTGAAGTTCTGTCTTTTTCTGCTTTTCCTCCGACAAATTAAAGGGGCAGAAACAGTAGATAGTCTATGCGACCATCATTTCTTTTTCTCTTTTTTATTCATAAGAATTAAGATAGTGTAAATATTTCTATGTCGATTCCGGACAAAATGTAGAACGTAATTTAGACGTTACAGTATAAACTGTTTGAGAACAAGATGTGGCCTGTTGATGTTTCAGAACAGGATTAATTTGTTTCAATGTATTTCAATAATTTTTCGCGTGAATCGAAATTAAACGGGATAGTGTCAGTATTTTAAACAATCTTTTCATTTCAATGAAATGCGATTAATGCGATCCACCTTGGTAATTGCGAATTAGACATGAAATCAAAACAGTTTTTTTTAACTTAATAGTTTCACATTCTTCACACATTTCAGTAGCTTGTAAAATTATCTGATCTGAATACTGGATCACACCATCATCACTTCCATCTTTCTGTAGGCCCTAAGCTACAGATACTGAAACCACACATTAAACAGATCTGAGAGTATACGTCATGTGTGCTGTCATTCCGCCGGTTCGCAGTGGTTCGCGCGAACCGGTTTGCAAAACGTTTTGTAATTCGCAGAAACGGTTGAAATTTATCACAATCAAATTGTTAAAATTATTGTAGCTCTGAAGAACATTTAACCTGGTGGAATAATTTCGTTTGAAACAATGTTGCTATCGTATGAAAATACTTACTGTAGTACTATAAAGATATTGAATTTGTAAATCGATTTACTCAGAGAAAAATCGACTTATGAGATTCCTACATAAATCTTGAAACACGATCCAGTGGACTGAAAAAGCACTCGCAAGCACGACTATGCCTGTATCATAATTTATCATTTTTATATACTACTAGGTAAACCCGGCAGACGTTCTGCCCTTCATCTCCCTCTTTCCCTCCCATCTCCGTTTCTCACTGCCTCTCCCTCCCTCACCCTGTCCCTGTCTGTCTCTGCTGCTCTCTGTCCCTCTCATTCACATTTACTTGCAGATTCTGCACGTCTCTGAACAGGTGAGGTAATATCGGGAAGCGCCGTACCAGCAAAAATGTAATAGAATGTCCAGGAAGAGTTAATTCTATAGATTAAGGTGTGAGAAACGTTTCTTTGAGGCCTTCAGCCTCAAAATTTTAGTTTTTAAGGCCCTAAAATGCCTTGTTTATGAGTTATTTAACGATATAGATTCAAAATGCTGCAGAGTGTGTTGCAAGTTGCATTTGACGTGGATATGTAGTGGATATATAGTGAATATGTAGCGCCATGTAGAAGAGTTACAATAGAATTGACAATACATAAACCTTCTCGATGAAAAAACACGAAGAAGTGCCAACTTTCATGGAGATCGGTCCAACGGTGTTGGAGTTTTGCTCTTATACATACCAACATCCTGTCTTATTTTTATGTACTACTAGACTCGGATCGGCAGCAAAGAGCAGTCTGAGTGGGGGGCAAGAGCAGTAGCAGAAGCGGGGAGTAAGGTCGCGAAGGGTAAAGGTGAAAGACAGCACGGGTCAGTTTCTAATTTTCACGCCAAACATCGCGCAATTTGTCCGCACATTATTGAAGAAGCAAGCACCTCTAGCATTACGTCCTGTAATATTTAATACTGAATGGAAAGAATTGTACTGGGCAAACAGACAAAAGAAGTTATCTTCTGGTTGAATTCATTTCACTTCTCATCACTGAAGTTTGTTGGTAAGACTTGCTGATTGGGACGCGCCAAATTTTGTGAAATCCTGTCTACGTCTTGGACCACCACACGGCTACTGACACACGCGTCAGGAAGAAAAGTATAGAATTTTCACAGAATCAGAGAGTTTTGTGGTGTCTTTGTAACCATCAGACGGAATTGTTAAGTTTTTAAATTTCTGTACGCATAAAACTGTATTGCATTTAAACTCAGGCATGTTACTCATTTAATAAATTATCTTTTATTGAAATAAAAAAAATGGTAAATTATTGGAGAGAACAGGTTGTTAAAAAATTAAATGTGGCTTAAAAAAAGTGTGGTGGTTGGGTGCCATTTTAGAGGTAGGCTAATGCAGTGAGAGAAGTTACGCCGTGCGAAGCTGCGTGTCAATAATTTCACTTAAACTTGGAAAATTAACCCTAAAGGCAAAGTAACATAGAAACACACCTGTAAGCCAGGAAAACTAAATTATGGTTTAGTTCCAATTTTCATTAAAACATATGAAATTTTAAAAATTACAAGAGTTAAAAGATTTTTCAAACCTTTCCTAAAGGGAAGTTTTCCTAACAGAATAAGTTTCGTTACGCCGCTCATTCCCAATAGTTTTGATTTAGCAGTAGAATCTGAAGGGTCAAATAATGAATTGATTAAATCCAAGAATTGTAATCCAGAGGAACGAATATGTCAATATTGAGGCCATCGTTTGAATACGGTCTACTTGCGGTCAGAATCTAATGGGGGCAAGAGGCAGGGGCAGATGCACTCCGCTTTGCATATATACAGCACATTTTAATTCGGCCTTGGTTAAACGTTGAATGTGATCAATTTTGGAAGGAAAGATAAAGCGAACGATACTAGAGCTGCATCACATTTTTTCTCTCTTTATTGTGAACACATTGTTTACAACTGATGGTGATACAGAATGACAGACTTTCTCGCACCAGTTAGAATGCTATCGAACTAGCTTTTAGGTTTTGACCCCACCCTCTTCCCAGAGCCTAAAAGACCTAAAAGGGCCTTCAGTGATACGCTCCCGAGACATTCCAGTGACGAGCAAGCACCTTCGCGCTTCCAGAACAGCGCACTGAAAAAAAAGGGCCATTGACTCTCAACCACAAACCCATGGTTAAGTGTCTTCCAGTTGTGACGATCGATTTATACATTGTGGCAATAATCAGAGAGTCTATGGCAATAATCGCCATAGATGACGTGCTGGTAGTTGATTGTCAAGCTAACCAACCGACGAAGGTTGGAAAATACGCGATTCTTATAACCATCAGTTGACTTCATATAACGTTCTAATTGGTTCCCGCAACCACGGGGTTCTCAACGCTTCCTCAACGCTTCGGACATGGTTGAGTTGACCAACCTTTGGCGGGAGACCAGCGCGGCCTGAGGATGAATTTGACAGCTGGAAATACGGACGAGTTTCAGAGTGTGATTAATAAGGATTCTGGAGAGAGTGTTCACTTAAGTTTCTAAAAGACGAAATATTAAGATGGATATCTGCTGAATCGATTCCAAGAGAATGCTCATTGTCACTCAATGGTAAGTGAAACATTTTTCATGTGAGGTTACGGCCACATTACTCTAATCGAGTAACAAGTATTTTTAACGTATAATTTATGATTCATTGCAGGTTTATCGTTTGGCGGTACACGAAGATGTGTGTGTGTGTGTATGTGGAGGGGAATCCAGTACTTAATTTGGAAAATGAGTGTATTCTGTTGTGAGAGTAGTTAGCAATTGTGCCGAATCTTTATAAGAAGAAAATTTTCGAATTTCTAAAATTCTGTTGAAACTTGGTTATGTTGATCATGGTATTTCGTTGTTGATGAAAATACGCAGTATATATGTTTATAAAAAGTGTTGAAATGTGTCAGAGAAGTTGTTGATTAAGATCAGAAAACTACACATGCAGAACGTTTACACAATGGGCACTGCAAAATGATGTGCAACTTGATATCATTGAATGTGTGTTTCTTGAAGGATGAGTAAATAAAGGCAGTTTTTAAACAATCAAGTTAAGATGCATGTGATTTGAATTGGACATCACAGATATGAAAACCTCAACTATTTGATGTCAGCTTTTGGTGACATCCTGTGATGCTGTGCTTTTGAATTCTTGCAGTGTTCTTTTGTTCCGTGCTGTGTTACATACCAGCATTCACATTGAAATGTAGTGTACATAAGTGAAAAAGTTGACAACTGATTTATTTGCACTGTCATGCACTGGAATGTTTTGATGCATTTGTAGTTCATCAAATATTTATGTTTGCTATGGTTCAGCAATTTAATTAAGAAAATTGCTACCATTTTATTTTATAACTGAAGAAAATTGTGGAACTGCAAGCAATCTAATGTTCTTCAGAGATATTAAATTCCATTGTCCCTACTCTGTTTCCTTTAATAAATTAATGTAGTGTTTTGAGTAATCAGATGAGTTCCGTATTATTTTATTGCTTAAATTTATATTTGTCAAATGAGAAAATGATATCTTTCAGGATTCAAATGTATGTAAGTAAAATGTAAACTAATATTCTGCCCATGTCCATGCTTTTTTATTGTTGGTTTCAAATGGTATCTATGAATCTTAATGATTATACAAAGTGAAGCTTGACTACAAGCCTCTGTATACAAGATGGCTGGTATGTCAGTAAACTGAATGAATTGTTTTTGGGGTCCAGCATTTGTTAAAAGTATTCTTGTGATTCTGAAGATTGCATGCATTGTTGGTAATTGTCTCTTTAAAAAATTCATTAATTCGTATCATCTCTTTGTATCAAAATTAATCAATTAACTTATTGATTTTAATTTTATTTGTTTATTTTCATCTTTAAATATAAATTAATAGCGTCCTCTGCGAATAGAGGGAAGTGGTTTCAGTGTACAATAGTATATTAAAAGAATCAAGTACTCGAGCCTTCTTTATAGGAAGGGTTCATTTCTAGTTTTCAAATGTTGTGGGATTTATTTTTGCTCTTTTCATACTTGCATCAAATCAGTAATATCAGATATTTGATAATCGCTTCATTTCTCATTGAATATCAGTAAGGTATATATTTTAAAATTTGAACACAGGCTGCGACATGCCAATTGTGATGATCTTATAATTAAAACTAATTATATTTGAAACTTGTTCCACGTGGCAAGGCAAAAATTATTCAATTACATTTAGTCACATCCGTTCCCCATCATTTTTAAATTATTAATAATTTAAATACTTCAGGTATATAACCTGACGCCCAAAATAATTAATTAACTTATTTTCAATTTCAGTATAAGAATTTTAAGAATATTGTTGAAAGTCATTGTATCATTGTGCTAATGAAAAAAAACCCAGCAAAAGTGTTGAACAAATCCATGTTAAAAAGCATAATTTCTCAAACCTTACATTCCTAGACAAAATTAGTCAATTTTTAAACAAAATGACAACGAACAGGCTTAGAATATCTCAGGTTTAGAATTGTATCTCTACATTCTGTACATACTTGTTATTTGTAAAGCTATGAATGCTCATGTATTTGCACATTTTTTGATGCCAATCTCTCTCAGAAACTTGAATGTAATGCAATGTAAAATGCATATGTATGCATATTTTGTGTATTCCAGAATTTTGGGACTATTAGTTGAGTTTATGTAGTTAGGATAAACTTGTTAAAATACAAATGTGTGCCCAACACATGATGTCAAAAATTTTTTTTCAAAATATGAGGCAGTACTGTGTGATACCGCTTCTTGAGGACTGAAAACTTTTGAAAAGTTGAAAGAAAAGTTTTGATTTGGTTGTCACTATTGAAATTATATTTTCTAATATTTTTCAGTCCCTTTTTTATGTAGGACAACCACATTTTAAAAAATCCAAATTTATTTTTTATTTTGTTCAATGAAGGGTTTACATTTGAGATTCTATTTCCCTCATCAAGTGTAACAAACTACAAAATTAGTTTCCGAAGAAGAAGCCAAATTAGTGTTTACAATATTTGTTAAATTAAGGAAGAACATAAAAATCACTAAAGTTAAAAAAAATTAACGTTATACCCAATTTAATTTGAAAACTTACATCAAAATATAAAAAAAACAATTGGAAGATGTATTAAGTAAATTTTTCTCAATGTGTGTGGTTTTTATTTTTTTATTGTAAAGTTTCAGTTGTCACAGACATGCAAATTTCATGGACTCTACATTGTAGAATTTGAGTTTTTATGTTAGGAGTGTGCAGACAGGGGATGCATACACTATTTCTGATCCTTTCAATTATGTTTTATTTACATATTTTAATTATTTGCTAGTACAGATCCCTTAGCGACACACTTCTTAAAACTATTTTCATACTGCCATCATGTTCCCTCATTATTCTCACTTTTTTTAACAAATATTGAATTATTAATTTAATTTTTTAATTCAATCTTTATTGACGATTTGTTACTAGTGTACATGATTATTTAGATGAGTGTGTAAACACACAATTATTCTTACTTCAGAAAACAAAATTTAGAATTGCATAGTTGGATTTTGACCTTGGTCTAAAAAAATATGAAACTTTCTTTCTTTAATGGTTTTACTCTATGGATTTGAGTTTTAATTTACTGAACAGTTTTGATTGTTCTTATTTTATATATTCAGAATACTGTCACTTTCAGAAATTACTAGGGATTAACAATGTTTATATTGGCAAACTTTGTAATGTAACTTTGTAATAATTGGTATCTCATGTAACAAATGCTAACTTCATACTGAGAGGTGAGAATTTTGTTTCTATAAAAAGTATTATATACAATTTGGAACAATCAATTTTTAAAGACTGCTGGCATTTATTTTGTCTTAGATTTCTATTGTGAAAAAATCATAAATATTTTTGTCTAGTTTCAGGGAACATGCAATTCTAATGTCCAACATTGATCTACTATGCAATAACTACATTTTTATTAGAAAGAAGACATGGAAATTGGAACTAGCCCTCTCATGTGAAAATTTAATTACACTGTGCTTTTGTTAATAAAACTTTGTGATTTGGGAACACTTATTATAGTTTGGGATTGATGCAAAGAAATGGTCATGATTAATGCATTTATAAAAGCTATTTCCTCTTGTAATTATTATTTCTTCATAAACAATGTTTACATTGTTTCCTGACTCACTATTTTTGGACAACGAAACTTATTTGATTAGACTAATTTGAAACTCATTAAACACTGAGAGGCCTGCAAGTACTAATTAGAAGTTCAATAAAATAACATTAATAATGTGCATAAATAAAATGGATTTTCATCTCTTTATCATATTTCTTATTCTAAAGGAGTAAGCCCTGCATGCAATTTTTGTGTTATACAAGGCTATGGGCAGTTTCCAAAATGTTCTTGTGTGGTTTTTACTACATAAGAAAACTTGCATTGTTCTCAGATGCAAAACTAGTATCTTACTTTTCAGTATTTGGCTTCATTGTAATGTTTTATTTTTTGTGGCGCCTAGGGCACTTACTAGCTAAAACTTGTTGCTGTGAAATGTTCATTTTAAATGTATAAAAAGATAATGTAAATAATTATTTAAAATATAAGGAAGCATTTATAAGTATCCATCAAGTGTTTTTCTCATATCAATTTCCCAAATATATCTATTTCAATTGCTTTCACATTTGTTCATATTCCTGTTTGTGATTTTCATGCCTGCAAAACTGTTATCAGTTTAATGTGATTGAGTTTGTGTGTTAATTTATTCTGACCCTTGTTTCAGTGGAGTCATTTGCAACTTGGTCTTAAAAGAGATTATGTGACGGTTAAAACTAATAAATTAGTTTCATGGAATGTAAGAAATTTAAACTTTTATTTAGTGATGGTTGTGTGCCACAAGTTGCAAATGACTTGGTGAAATAAAGGACTGAAGAAATGAATTAAGAAATACTCTATATTTTTGAGTTGGTTAATTGATTTTACAAATACTGTATTGAGTTTTGCTTAATTTTTTTTGTGTTGGTTAGCGGTCTTGAGTGTTTACTTGTTGCTATTAAATGTTAAGAGTGAAAATATTTGGCAAAATATTATGAATGAAATTATTTCAGAATTAATTTTTATATATCTAATTCTATTCAGCAAGTACTTTTAGTGTCAAATTTGCAAAAATCTTTGTTAAAAAAATTCTTCAAATTGACTTCTTACTTCTTTTTCAGTTGAATTTTTAAAATGTAACAATTTCTAGAATCATGTTTATATAAAATTTGATTCCAGACATTGTTACATAATTTTACAAAATTATACAAAATTTAATTCATTTATCCAATTAATTTACACTGAATTTAATTGAAAATTTGAATTTTGACATTGTCTCTACTTGTGGTTTTGAATTGTCTTGCATACGCACAAATTTATGCAATTCTGAAAAATTTTATAATTTCTTAACTACATAACCAACAATTTAATGCTACAGGTACGAGTACAAAAGAAGGTAAACATACATGCAAACAAGGGTTGATGCAAAATTTTCCATTTTTCGTGTAAACATTTATCTAGGAACTAGCACTAAATTTTGGTTTGTTCAACCACCCACCGAAGTTCCGAGACAGTCAACCACGCACTGCAAACATTTTGTGGTTCAAGACTCTACGTCGGCAAGGGAATCACAAGACCCAGCGGTGGTTGAGGGCACCACGGAGGTTCACACATGGCGCCGAGGTTGCGTCAACCACACAAATAGCTGGGCCATATTTTACTATTAAATTTGGTTGGGAGAACCGAATTTTAATGTGCGGCAAGCAATCCTTTTTTTCAGTGCGCGCACGCTTTTCTCGACCCTGTACCTACATGTATTTGCGTTTGGTATCCCTTGGCTCTATATCCGTGATTGGCATCCTTTGCGGATGAAGGGATGTAGTTTCTCAATTACATGCATAGTTGCCTCTCAGGCCAACAGATTAGCCCAAAAAGATTGCGTTACATGTGTAACACACGAGGAACTCCGAATGCGCCCCCTCGCCACGGACCCTTACGCGGGTTTCAGTCTAATATTACAATATTTTCATATCTTCAGAAAATTGTTTGTATGTTTACAATGGAGAAAGTGCCATCCATCTTGGGACCATTAGCACGTATTTACGTTGCTTATGCATAAAGGTAAAACAAGGGTATTTTCATCTATTAATCGTGGACTGAGAGGGTAAGGTGAAACAGCAACACAACCCACAATAATATGTACCAATTTCATCTAAGCCCCGAGTATCCAAATATAGGTTAACTGCACTTGGTTGTCTTTGCACTATTAAAAATACGGTACGCATAGAAGATGAAAAAGGAGGAACAACGTTTCCAAAACCAAGTTTTCTGAATAAATATCATCCCGCCACATACAGGCTGTGTCTCTGAGTGCGGTATTAGTAAACGTACTATACTGCGATTTTTCTAACTTAGCCCCTCAAGGCCACTCAAATCCCATCTTCGCGATGGAATATGTCACGGTACTTTGCTTCTTTCTCAGTCGTTCCGCTAGATTTCGCATGATCGCGACCGTATCAAGCAATGCTTGCGATCATGCGACTTCTACCGGCAAGACCGAGAAAGACGCGAAATGCCGTGTGATATTCCATCGCGAAGATGGGATTTCAGAGGCCTTGAGGGGCAAAGTTAGAGAAATCGCAGTATAGAGCTGTTCGCATAAAGAAACGCACGCACGTTACAAAAAAAACAAAGAAGGCGTTTATTGCGGTGCAGGGCTAGCAGGGCCGGCAGTCGGCGGCGGCGGGGCCGTGCGGGCAGTCGCAGCCCACGGGCAGCGGCAGGGCGGCGGCGCGCGGCGCGGCGCCGGGCGGCGCGGGCGGCGGCGGGGCGGGGGCGGGCCCGCCCGCCGCCCGCCAGCGGTTGCGGGCGCCCTCGGCGCGCGGCGGGGCGCCCGTGGCAGGGTTGGCCGCGTCGGGGCACAGGCCCGCCACGGCGTCGCACGCCGCCCCCAAGTACGTGGCGCGCCACCCGCTGCCCGACCCCACGCTGCGGCGACACCGTACACGCTCAAAACACTCTCCATCCCACAACTATCCGTGCTCTTAAAAGTATTTTAGGAATCTCTAATAGGTTGGGAGCGATGTTATTTCATGGTGGTCGTGTTTATTAATTAATCATTGGGACTTCAAAAAAGTTCAAAAAAATTAACAAAACTTGTATTACATGATTGGATAATACAAAAATAATTCAAAACACAAAAAAGAAAACAAAAAGAAAGAGACATCTGGGAAGAGTTCTACACAACAGAAGCAATGACCAATAAAAACTGGATGAAATCCGGATCTTCGACACAATGGCGCGATTGGCTATACATGGATTACACCACTGCATCTGCAGAACGAACTACCACTCTCCATGAGAACAGTGTGTGTGTGTGTGTGTGTGTGTGTGTGTGTGTGTGCGCGTGTGTGTGTGTGCGTGTGTGTGTGTGTGTGCGTGCGCGCGCGTGTGTGTGTGTGTGAGACGTATGTGAAGTGAAGTGTGGAAGATACATCTTAGACTGTAGAAAAAGAATACAAAGTTAATAGAATACGCCGGCATATGATGAAAGAAACTAAACAACAATACACGATTGTGTAAAATCCACCCTATTATTAAAAATAATTCAAACATTTATTAGCAAAAAAATACTAACATATTTTTTTGGTTCCGTAGGCTTTCGCGGCCGGAGTCGGTATTGTGTAGGGACGCTACAAGCCGCGTCTCTGCCATGGTGGCTGACGTTTCGGCCAACATGTTGTGGCCTTCCTCAGAGCGTACTGCCGAGGCAGTCATCAGCAGTACGCTCTGAGGAAGGCCACAACATGTCGTCAGCCACCATAACAGAGACGCGGCATGTCCCGGAGAGCCTAGACAATAACTTATTTTTTACCCTTGGTCAATTTGGTCTGGAGAATGTTCAATTTATAGATATCTAAAATTATTATAGTTTTTAACATACTTTTTTTCCGTCCAGAAATAAAATATCAGCCACGTAAAAACATCGGGCAGAAAATATCGATATTAAAAAAATCGACTTCGATTGATTGATTGGTGTTTCCGGACGCGGTCTTACTCGCGGTCTTACAGTACTTAGATCATTAGTCCCGTAAGTGTAGTGTGTGTTCTTCTCTCGGGAGATGGCGATATTTTCCCCGCTGGATGGCGAGATCTGGCACCGACCTACCGTCGACTAGCGGGGTTTTTCCCCTCAACCAGGTATCTCCCACCAGCGGGGCATCGCCCCAGCCGGGACAAGCTCTCAGCTCCCGACCAGTCTCCCGGCATGTGTGGTAGTGTAGTGCATGTTAGTGTTAGTGTAAGGTGGGATAGGACAAGGAAGAGGAAGGAAAGATCGTGCGCGGTCCGTGGCCCGTTTGTTAAGGTACTGCTCCGGCATTCGCCTGGTGCTGATCGGAGAAACCACGGAAAACTACCGATGAGAGCAGCCGGCCGCTACAATTCTCCTCCAGACAGCGACTGAATTCGCCCTAGTTGACAAGCTAGTGTCGAAAATCCTGCCGCCTTGGGGAGTGGAGTCCGAGGACCTCCCGGTCAGAGGGACTGCAGTGACATCAGGTTGATGCACTGAGCCATCTCTCCCGGTCGACTTCGAAAAATCGACGCTGATACATGGACGATTTGATGAAAGTATCGATGTTTGGGATGCGTACCCGACGCCGAGCGGGCGGCCCGTGGCGTGGTGGTAGATGACGAGCGCGCAGCAGCCGGCCGGCCCCACGGGCGTGCCGTCCAGCTCGGGGCGCATGTCGGGGCGGTCGGCGCACAGCGCCAGCCAGCGCGTCGCCCCGCACGCGCACCCGCACAGGCTCACCTCCTGCCCCGGCCACGTGGACTCACGGTACTTACAAGTACCACATTTTTTACGCGTGTTTAATAATTCTGTGGTCGTGGGGTAAAAGTTCTTAAGTCAATTTTGGGCAAAATTGGGTGAAGTATTGAAACTACAAGTATCTATATTTTATTTTAGTGAAACGCCCGAATTCAAATGTTGCCTCCTTAACGAGACAAAAGCATTGGGAAATTGCGTGGAGCATAGGAAGAAGCGGTGGGCTCAAAAATCTAACCCTTGTTTCCTCCAAACTAACATTTTTGACTTAAGAACTTTTACCCTGTGACCACAGAATTACTATAGGTGCCAGCGAGTCTCAAAGCTTGTTGGTACTATGAAGTACCATTCTGGTGTGGTGAATAAGGTACAATTTGTAGGTTTTTAAGTGTTAATAGCTTTCTCATTGCATTTGTTTGTTGCCGTGTCGAGTTGTGTCGCGTATTTCAGGAGAAGGGGGACCAATCCTAATTCTGTATTTATTTTTTTCTTTGTTTTTTTGGGGAAAAATTCACCCGTATGTTACAGATGCAATTAAAATATTACTTTTTAAATAAAAGTATAGGTGTGAAAAATCATTACTGATAAGTGTGGTTATCTAGTGGCTTGTAGGAACTTACAAATACAATTGTTGTTTAACAATGAAGATTTAAAACTAAAAATTTGAAGAAAATATATGCTTATTATTACCTATTCGAATATTATTACAAAGTTGTGTAATGATTGATTTTATTCTTGATTCCGGCAACTAAGGGTTAAAGGCGGCTCCACACATGCGTTATTCGGCGAACAGCGAGCAACCGCTCGCCGAATCCCGAGTAGTGCGGATGGGTCGCTTGCTATTTGCCGAGTGACGAACATTCGGTGCTCGCCCTACCCACCGCGTGTCGGTCTTTTGGACACATCAAAGGAAGCGAACATTCGCCGAACACGTCAGCTGGTCGGGATTGGGCGAGCAGAAGCTCGCGGCTCGGCGAATGCCGAATGTGTGGAGCCACCTTCAGGCTCCTTGTCGCGTGGGTTACTAAATTCTTGTAGATCGACCATACCCTTCCAAGCTCATTCCACCATTCTTCATATCACAAGACGTCATTTTATATTTGAATGAATGCTACTGAATATATTGCATTTGAATATACGACGAATCGGACCACCCCAAGAGAGAGTCTTGGCTGAAAAGTTTATATACCATCAGCTTCGTTACTCTTGTAGATCAATTGGTTCACTTAAGGTTGTCCACAACGTTCTCCCCCTCACAATCTACTTCATACTTTAAGGGTTTACAGGAGGGCTTGAAACTCAAATTGTCTATCAGTTCCAATGTATTTTCCCATATATTTTACCCGAGATGTTTCAGAGTTTCCATGCTAGATATTACGAAGCTTGAGTAAAAGCAGTAAAGGAATTTTAAGTCAAATGCGATTAGGACTGACTGTTTTTCAACATGGCATGAATAGACTTTGGAATTTGCTTGGTTGGACTTTCCACGGTCTAGCTCACACGTGGTCATTACGGCAAAGGGGGAACAAAGACGTGCAAGATTCGCAAGAATGTATCGTTTACGTTTCGTGACTAAGGTTTATGCCTGAAGACTCTAGGCTGTCCGGGTGACGCCCCGTCGTGGGCGTTGATGCCGACGTTGCGACGATCCTATCGTGTTCTTCAGGGCTGGAGGCATCCATGTCCTCAACGCGGCGTCACCCGGACAACCGAGAGCCTTCACATGACACTGGCTGCGGAAGCCTATGACTGCATTGAAGGTTTACGCCCTAGCGTTTCAGTCCTGGTATTTTTTTTAAAAAAAATGAAACTAATCTATCAGTGGGAGAAAAACAGCCGAAGAATTTTTTTTTCTTTTTTTCGAATTTTGAATGAAATAGCCTCTAGTCAAAAACCCGGTAGATGCAAGTCTCGCACAAAAAGTCTTACAAATGCACACGTTATTGTTGCAGGACAGGCAACTTACTCTTACGTTATCGAGTCTGACCGCAACATTTGGAAGTTAGATGTAGATATGTAGAACTTTCACTATTTACCGTATTTTGTTGTGACATAATCAAAATTTAGGTGAACTGATTTTTTTCCAACGTATTATAAGCAATGAATAATTTAACTCTTAACTCTAGGACAGTATTCCGGATGAATACGAGATATATCAGCTCTGATGTCAAACATATTTCGACTGAAAGCCAATTCTAAAGTTAAGTTTGCACATCAAGAGTAAGGAAAATGATCTCGTTTTACGTAATCTTTTAACAGAAAAAAGGATGAATTGATAATCCTCGAGAGATGTATTTAATTCCTGATTACACCAAGTTCGCTTTTATATTAGATGATCTGCGTTTCTTAAGGAGACCGCTAACGAGTCATAATGATACAATTATGTGAGAAAACATTATTTCGCGACATTTTTCTATTAATTAGTCCAGAACGATCCGAGACGCTTCGTACAATTCTAAAACATAACCTTGGTTCCTCATACTTAGAGCATCAAAATATCCATCTAAAGACAAAAACTGTTCAAGTCATTCTTATGTACATAACAGTTGTGATAAAAAAAACAACTACCGCTTCAAACATTCTCTGGCTGTACGCCCTTCACACCGGCCATGAGCAACGTCCGAGGGTTTCGTATCACCGTGCGTAGGCACAGCGGCCAGGAAGAGATGGATGGGCAGAGGGACGGGAGGTGTGGAAGGGGGAGGAGAGGAGAGGATGTGGGGGAATCGAGCGGCACGTCCTTGGGAGAAGCAGTACCGGCCTTGGCGCCCGCGCGGGTGGGGAGGGGGAGGGGAGGGGGGGCGAGTTCGCACGCGGAAACGAGCGGCCCGAGACACCATTTTTTGCATAGGGAAACAAACTGCATTATTCAACATTCGCAATTCTGAATTATGGGACAGTTGCGAAATGCAGCCAACTCTCTTTTAATATAAAACTAAGACGACGGCCGTACGTTGTAAGTTACTGGTATCCTTCGATGTAGCATGAAATGTAATCAGAAGCTTCTTTCTCACAATGAACAATAATAACTCTTGTCATGGTGATAGCGTAATACAATAGTCTTTACACATGCTATGCGTTACAGTATATTACAGCTATGAGTTACAGTATATTTCAATTTCCGGATTCTGAGCTGTTAAGAGGGTACAGTACGACGCGCGAAATAATGGGTTCAGGTGGCCAAATACTGGACTAAATATTTTTTCCTCTTGATTTGACGGATTATGTGTCCTGGGACGCACCTGAGAAGAGTAATGGTTTGAACTGTAATGTCTGTCAATGATACTGGAAATTTATACATAATATCAATAGTATAATGAGGAGTGACCATTACTTAGAGGTCCCGAAGAATCAGTAGTTCCTTCACATAAATGAGTAGTGTGGGGGAAGTGCATACATATTCATGCACGACTACGCTCCATGCCACGATAGGAAAGAAAGTTGGAAAATATATGAAGACATTGATTAGTCTGTACTCCAATGGTCTGCAAATAGAACAGACATAAATCTCACAGAAAGTACATAATCTATAGTTACAATAATTGAAGAAAAGGAGGCCACCAAAACTAAGGCATAACGATTCATTCGCAAGGGCCGAAAAAACTAAATATATAACAATATATAAAGAATGGATTATAAATTGATTTTCAATATGCTTCAACAAATATGTTAATGACGAATAAGGGTCAATTTTGTAAGACATTAGAAATCTGTATATTTCGTTTATTGTTAAAATCTGTGGTCGCAAATACTTTTTTTGTCTCATTCAATAATTAAAGTTTAATAATTTGGCCTTACTTTGAAACAAAATTTGCTTAAACGATATCTATTGGAGTGTAATAATGTGCAAAAACTCTTTTGTTGTTATTTTCATTTTGTAAATGGATGTATAATGATCGAAATCTGTGAAGAGGAGATCTGCTTCAGCAGACAAAGTTAATAACGAGGTTCACGATTTCGTGTGGATTTCTGGTTGGCCCACGTGCCATTAATTTGCGGCTTCTGGTTTGGAAGAAGGAAGCGACAAGATCTCAGCGTGGTCGAACCCAAGGTCGTGGCTCCCACGTACATCAAAAGCCGCCGTCGGCGGTAGTCCAGCCCAGCCGCTAGCAACTTCCCAAGTTTTCGGTTTTTTCTCCTTCTAATGACACTCCTGGCATGAAAAGTGAAATGAAGTTTGGTGAAATGGAATGCTACGAAAGCTCGCACCGTGAAATGTTCACGTTAATTTGTAAAGTTCTTAAGTTATGTAATGTTAAATTAGTGTATTCTGCTAACAAGTCCTCAAACTTAATTGCTATATTAGAAATAAATCTAATCTAAAAGAACATAGTCTGGTCAATGAGTGGAGTTCTCCACTGACCAGCAAAAATAGTTCGTACGAAAAAAATTACCCACCCCTTAAAAGCATTCTATTCCGCATTAGAAGGAAGTTTGAGTCTAATTTACTTTTTAGAGGCAAATGTCCCATTGAAAAAGATCCAATGTGAGACTAATTATGGCGCATCATGTTCCCCATGGGGACGTAGACTTGAAAACGCAAGAATGGAGACTAAATTATTACTAAATTTCGGGGAAGGGGAAGGTATTGTACAAGTGATTGCCCAAAATGTTATAGTGTTACATGTAACTGAAGCAATGCTGGATACTTAAGGCTGTATTATCTAGCGGAAGACATTCTGATGTATACAAGGTGATACATGACCCAATTCTAGAACTGCAAAAGGGTTATGCAGTGAAGACTTGCTTCTCTGTAAATAACTGGCCAGGTATATTAATCAGGTAGTCAATGAATCTATCGTATAATGGATGGCATTTATTCACCACGGAATTCCTGAAGCGTGAAGTGTCTACTACCCTAGTGAAACTTTTTTCCATATACAAGGCACGTAACCGCAAGCCCATAAACGTAAAAATTAAATTTACTTTCATTGCATTCCCGAACTAAACTAAAATATATTTTCATAGTCGTAATGTAAGTTGGTAAACAAGTTTACAGATTCACTGCAATTGATACGTACTGCAATATCATACGCAGTATTTAAACGAAACAGTTCAACGAAATGAGGAGGATGACACATTTTATTTATTTATTTACGTCAAAAACAGTTTAAAATTGTGTGTGATGAGCAATGGGGAGAAATGAAATTCGTGCACGTTTTCATATTTCTGTGATCTCTATCCTAAACCATATTCTAGTCGAATTTTCAATACAGAAAATTAAAGTTTTTTTTCCACGTTTTGTTGACAAAATATTCGATCCTATATAATAAAATATATTTTCAAAGGTAAATTAGCTATAAATTTGTGCCCTTAACCCTCATCATGTTCTTAATGAAAGAATAATACTTTTTTTTACATTTAAGTAACCAGCGGAGAAAGTGGTTTCAATTCGCTCTCGTAACGCTCATTCGGCCACGTCAATAGCAGGTTAAAAATGCAACGCAAAAGTATCTTCCACTTTCCCTGCCTGTTGGCCACCCTCAATCGGTTCAATAGTTCCGGAATCTCCGGCTTCGAAAAATCAACATCGCGTCGTGCGCGCTGGCAGACCTGTCCGCCGCGCATGCGCACAGCAGAGCATCAGTTGGCGTCGCGCCGCGCATGCTCTACATCCGTTTGCAACCACTGCCGAATTGTTATGTTGCTAAATTATAATGCTAGAGCGCTCATATGAAACAAACTATTGCTTACATGATCGATTTTTTCCTTCTTCATTGGTAGTATGCCGTTGATGTTAGTCGCAAATGTCCTGCCAACTTCGGTACAGACCAACGACCGTTTGCTTCTCCCTCAGTTATCATCACTGACATACAGCAGTGGTGTCAAGGTCTCCTACTGGTGGCAGTGGCACGCCTCGCGGCACCGTGCCATGCCACGAGCTTCTCTGCGCAACTAGCGTCGGGAAAGGAAACTATTCGTAACGCCGCCCTTTTACAATAGTTATGGCTTTGTCTCTTGTGGCGGCGTTACGAACTGCGTGGAGAGGCGATTTCGTCGTGGCACTCGTGCCACGGACTCCCGCTCGTGGCATCGACCTTGACAACACTGACATTCAGCTATACATCCCCGTCGGCATCAGCAGACGTTTGTTTCACATCAGCCTCTCCCTTCCTCTTCTTCAGCTGCATCTACCACCTGAGCTGTGTTAGAAGATGCTACCGTTGCAAGCCCGTCCCTCACCAGGACGGCACAATGCTTTTAGCGATCTCGACTAAACCAAAGTCTAACAATCAGAAATTTCAGAACTTGCTTATATTGTTCGTTTAGAATTCAATATTCGTTGTGGATTATAATAATCACAAAAGGGTGGGGTTAATGGGTTAAAATAATCGACATCGAGTCTTGCGTGAAATCTGAGACACATACCGCTGGCGCCAGGGTAGGAAAAAATGAACCTAAGCATGACTAAACGAAGGGGCTCCCTAAAGAAAATCAAAATACGTCAAAACATTCATTTTATCCAGAACAATTATATTATAATATTAATATTACCAATATAAATTGTCAGTTGTTTACGACCATACACGCTTAATAAACAAACATTTTAGAACTAATTTAGAAATCTTTGCTTCTTATTAGTTAACAAATCCAATGTTTGTGAACTGTTTCTTAAAACCGAATAATAAAGTCCAATATCATTAACAATTATAATTTCAAATATTTTAAAGTGCAATTTTGCAGAAAATAATTTAATTCGTATTCTACATTCTAACGTAATTCAGCACTTAAAATGCGAAATCATTTGCAGTAATTTATAACGATTTTTAACTACTATATTAGTTTTGTAATATACTCTTTTATACCATTAAAATTGTTGAAAATATTTTACCTTATGCCAAATCCTATAATTGTGTGTTAGGGTGTACAACTAGAGGCTAAGCATGTTTGAAAAGTAATGACGTCTATCAACACCTATCATTTTGTAATGTGCTGCTCCTTTTCTTCTATAATATAAATCTTGAATCCAGCCGATCCAATGGCGGAGATCGCTAAAGTAGTGCCGCAGCGATCCCGAGCCGAAGGTTCGCGGGTTCGAGTCCCGCCTCGGACATTTGTGTTTTGTGTTCGTCCTTTCACCCCCAATCATCACCATATCATTTCATCTAGTTCACAGTTACCCATAACATTAAAACCAATAGTAGTCGCTAATGATCTAGATGTTAAAGCCACCTTAAATAACAACAACAATCAAGAAGGTCGTCTCCGTGGCCGAGATCTCTATGACAGTATTGCCGTACTGACCTCTGACTGAGGGGTCCGCCTCACGCATGGTTGTACGTGTTCGTCCTTTCACCCACCCCCCCATCATCACCATATGGTTTCATCCTCGTACCATAACGTTCAATCCAATAGTGGTCGCTAATGACCTAGTAGTTGATGTGACCTCAAATAACAAAATAAAATAAAATTTTTAAAAATTAAAAAAAAAAAAAAAAAAATCTTGAATCCAAGAAGTTTCTTTGTAAGTTCTGCCTCAACAGTAGTACCACACGACAGTACTTATGATAAAAAATTCGGTTAAAGAAGTGTGTGTGCGCGCACGCGCGTGTGTGTGCGCGCGCGTGTGCGTGCGCGTGTGTGAGCGCACATGTGTGCGCGGGGGGGGTGCGCACCTGTCCGCCGCGCGTGCGCAGCGCGGCGCCGTGCACGGGCGCGCGCGACGAGACGAAGAGCGGGCGGTCGTCGGCGGCGCAGGCGAGCAGCGCCAGCGTGAAGTGCTGGCCGAAGAGCAGCGCCTGGCCGTGGCGGCTCGCGCCCCCGCACTCGTCGCGCACCTCGAACGCCGACCGCGCCACGGGCCCGCCCTCCACCACGCACACCTGCCACCCCCCCACCCCCACAGGGCACCAATCGATCACGCGCGTTCGACCTGCGCCAGAGCACGCCACTACGTCGCCGCTTTTGCCTTTTAGTCAAAGAAAGCTGTAGCCTAGGGTCTTGCAATGGAACCGCCCGTCGTGGGCAACTGAATACATTCCCCCCCTCCCCTAAAACTTAAGGATTCATTAAACTTTAATTAGCATTATTTTAATGTTTCACTAAATTTAATGTTTTTTCTGAGGAATCAAGGACCGTCGTGCAGGGGTTCAGCTTTATAGAAATATTACGGAGTGGCCTGAAGCCAATGATGCGCTCTCGACGGCCGATTGTTCAAGCCTGAAGTTGGTTATACTGCGAATTTTTTTAACTGTGCCCACCAAGGCCCGTCTTCACGATTGAATTTGTGACGGTATTTCGCGTCTTTCTCACTCGTGCCGCTAGATATCGCATGATCGCGATCGTATGAATGCAGTTGCAATCATGCGACTTCTAGCGGCACGATGGAGAAAGCAGCGAAATGCCGTGTTCATTTCTTTCCAAATATGTTAATTTCTTTTGTAAATAATAAACAATTTACATGTTTATGGGGTGTTTCTATGCTTCCATAATGGAAATATTTGCCTAAAAATAATTTTTTCAAACCAACTTTTGAGTGCTAATAGCGGCTCAACCATTCGGAATATCCACGTAGTTTATTAGACAAAATATGCTCAGAATTGTCTTAAGAGCTTATTTTCCAAGTTTCGACGTTTCCTCTCCGGACACTCTGTGTATTGTTTATATCGAATCTAGAAGCAATTTTCAAAATCTTCCCAACTCAAATACGGAGCAAATTGCACACATCTTGATTAATGAAAAAAATCTTGTTTCATTTGGAAAACATGGCCCACCAGAACTCGTGCATTCTCAACACGTGCTCTTTACACCGCGAACACGCAATTTATTATAACACACCGAATTTGCTGAAACGAATCTCTCTTTCACTTACACCGATGTCTCCGAGTTTGTAACTTATTGTAATCTGGGTGGTAAGCTATAACCAGAAAAACTTGCAGGTAGGGCCTCCCATCTGTTAAGAAACTTCTCGACAGATACAGAACAAAATCTGCCCGTTTTGCTAATAAATAATACATGAATATTATTACAAAATAGTTTAAACTGAATTACTCCCTACTCTAAGCGAAGCTTCCGCCGATCCCTTCTATTCTGAAAACCGAAAACGCGTACTGAAAATAATTCCTGAAATATATATTTTTTTCCATTATATATTCCACAATCCGAAAGGGGATTTGTTTTGACAATATTTATGAGACTTGTTCTGTTCTCCGTGAACAATTTTAATTCACAATGAAATGTTAAAACGACTGTACTGTCCGCTGGCGCACATCGGCTCTTGTACTTGGCGTCAGAGTATTTGGCAACAGTGTGGGAGTATCGATCTGAGCTTCAAATAAGCCAGAGACCGAATGAGAGGGCGCGAACAAACACGCAACCAGCGGAGAGTCCACTGTGAAACCAATGTGTAACAGATTCATGGATTTTTAATAACTACTTCGCGAGAGCATCAAAGAGAAACTTTACGAAATTCTGGTCGAGCCACACGCCGTATAAATGTATTGAACAATGTTTTTTTTCATTTCTCAGCACTCCATATGAATTGTGGATAAAACGAACCGGCTAAACCGCGGTTAATTAGCCGCACAGTACAAATGAAAATAGATTTCAGAGTAAGCCGTTTATAAATAATACCTTTGAAAGTCTTTTTGAAGATCTGCAGAATTTGGAGTTAAAAAGTGAACAGTTCGTTTATATACAGATATGTAGATAAATATTAATACTAGTATAATACATTATAGAATTAATTTATACTATTTTTATTTATACTACAAGACATTGGTCATGGGGTTAGCATTGGGATCAGGTGGCACTGGATTGTTCTCACATTAGCAAAAAACAACACAAGATGCATTTTCAGTTCTGTGAACTGATTAAAACGTCAATTAACAACTTCTGTTTAAAAGGGATGATTTTAGATTGTAAAAAAATAAATAAATAAAACTTGGAGAAAGTGAGTGATCCGGTTGGCCACCAGCACAAATTGGGCACTTACAGGACTGTCTAAGCTCTACCGTGTAGGTCACAAAGAAGACAAAGCAAAACCTTGAGACAACGGATACAGTCTTTCACTGGCTAATTGTCGAGACAACAAGGACGGACAGAAGAGAAGAGCTGAACAATATAATGTGTCAAGATTCAAGGAATAAAAGGTCCTTTGGAGGGCGCAAGAACAATTACAGAGGGTCAAAGTTATAAAAAACGGTCGAAACATTAACACCACAAAAGATAAACAAGTCCGTGAACGAAAACGTGAACATGTACAGAAGGTAATCTGATGGATAAACTTCTCGCATTCATAATTATATTCCTGAAATAAAGAAATATTCATTAAAAAGTAAAGATATCATCTCATCGTGAAAAATTACATTAATGCACCAACTTATTTGTGATATTCAGGAAGTTGTAGAACGTACTACTAATTTCGATACATTGATTTTTGATAATTTATTAAAAATTAAATAATCTTTGCAAAATTAGTGATATCACTTCACTGTTTAAATGAAAATGCAAGATGAGAAGTGAATCCCTGTGATCGACAGAGGGGAATCTTTGCCACCTGTCCGGCGCCAATTGCATCGCTATGATGGGAGCACAGAGAATATAATTTTAGAGCATGCGCAGTGAACTCTTTTTCTTGTGTAACTACTGCCCGTCCGGCCGGTGCAACTGCACGGGTCCCCAAGCCTCCCTTTTGCATTGAAAGGCCCAAAAAGGTAATTTTGTGATTTTTAAGTATTACCTCACTGTAGCGTTGTTCGTTTTTTAATTGAAGATTTCTTTTTTCAGAATACCCTCTCCTTTTCAGCCGTTTCAATGCCATGGGTAAGTGACACTCCAAGGAAAGCTGACACATCACCTAACACCTAATTTCTTAATGGATAATCCGTTTGTACGATTCATTAAAAAAAAAAAGAAATATTGAGCAAGGGTCCACAGAAGGGGTAAGTTTCGCCATGTTCTTTTCACGAGACATTTAATTACAGCGCATTCGCCTGCTGGGGTTGGGCAAGGGGGGAGGGGCTCACGAGCGGGCAGCCGGGCACGAGGCCTCCGCACGACAGGGCGGCGTCCAGCGTGTCTTCGAAGGCGCTGCCCGCCAGCGTCACGCCCATGGGCGGGCAGCACGCGCCCTGCCCGCCGGGCGGCCAGCCGGCCACCTCCGGCGCCACCAGCTGCACGCGGCTGCCGAAGCGCAGCTCCTCGCCTGCGCCCACGCACACCACCGCCATGACGCACACGAGCGATGCGGCGGCGATAACAAAACAGCGATTCGAAAGGAAACTATCCACGTAAAGAATGCATCGGCAAAGAAAAAAACACCGGCGGTTTATTATTAATAATCTATAAATATAAAACTGGATTTTGGTATATACAGTGTGTCCGGGGGAGGAAACGTCGAAACTTGGAAAAAGAGCTCTTAAGACAATTCTGAGCATATTTTGTTTAACAAACTACGTGGATATTCCGAATGGTTGAGCCGCTATAAGCACTCAAAAGTTGGTTTGAAAAAATGATTTTTAGACAAAAATTTGCATTCTAGAAGCATAGAAACACTCCAGAAACATGTAAATTATTTATTATTTACAAAATAAATGAGTATATTTTTTCAGAAAGAAAAATTGAGCGAGAAATAAAAAAGCACCAAATGTACACAATTCCACTCCTTTTTTTTATTTCACACTTAATTGTTCTGTCTGAGCAAATATATTCATTTTTTTTTGTAAATAATAAATAATTTAAATGTTTCTGGAGTGATTCTATGCTTCCACAAGGCCAATTTGTGCCTAGAAATCATTTTTTCAAACCAACTTTCGAGTGCTCATTGCGGCTCAACCATTCGGAATATCCACGTAGTTTATTAGACAAAATATGCAAAGAATTATCTAAGAGCTTATTTTCGAAGTTTCGACTTTCCTCCCCGGACATCCTGTATAAAAGAGATAACTCCGACACCGTAAGACCGATCTCCACGAAAGTTGGCACTTCTTGGTGTTTTTTCACCGAGAAGATTTATGTGCTGTTAATTCTGTTGTAACTCCACTACATGGCGCTGTAGAACAAAACAATATATTCACGTCAAATGCAACCCGCAACGCACTCGGCAGCATCTTAAAACCATATCGTTAAATAACTCCTAAACGAGGCGTTCTGTGGCCTTAAAAACTAAAATTTTGAGACCGAATGCCTCAAAGAAACGTTTCTCACATAGTAATCCACAGGATGAGTTCTTCCTGAACATTCTATTACACTTTTACTGGCCCGGCACTTCCCGATATGACCTCACCTTCTCAGAGATGCAGAATCTGCTAGTAACCTCTAACATTACATTCGGGCGAAACGGATTTTTTTTCACAGTGGTCGTGTTTATTTATTTTATAATGAAGATTCAACAGAAAACGAACTTATAGGTTAATACAAACAGCGGACGCTCCATGAAGATAGTACACACAGCATTCGTTGGGTTCGAACACAAGCTATCCGTTATTATTTCTTAATTCATCTTTTACACAATTTGGATTATCAAATACGTCAAATATTGATGTTAAAACACATCGACTTTTCAAAAACCCATCGGTATTTTGAAAACTTCTAACATCGGTGTCGGATCCCTAATTTCAACATTGCGAACGAAAATTTGGTACGTAAATAATTTATCATTAATAAACGGGTTAAACGACACTTCGTGACGTAATTCAAGAAGGTCTGACACTATCAACAACTTGATGGTAGGGCCTTTTAGATAGGAATGTAATAAATAGTAAGAATCGTTTCAAATAAAACTAACATCGTTTAATTGCTGTAATACATTGGCTTCTTAACGGAATGATGAGCATCAACTTCCAAAAAACTTTTTGAACTTAAAAAAATGTTTGATACTCAAACCGAACTAACTAATGGGATTTGTGTCTGGAAGCATTGATAAATACATTCGGACAATTATTCTTCTTTTTGAAAGTGCACACTATTTGCCGAACACTATTTGCATTACTTTCATGTGATGTTACCACATTTTTTCGCCGGCTTAGAATAAGCTTTCACCGTAACAATTCTTGTGGATAATCGCAAAGGTGATTCCCCTACTCGCAGAACTGTTTAATCATGTAGTCCAGTCCTACGCCCCAGGCTTCAAGAAACATACGATATTGAAGAGGGGGGATGCGGAGTTTCATGATTTTTAATATTCGTTCTTCTCCATATCTCGCATTAATAAAATCCAAAATGGGTTTAAGAATCCAAATTACAGAATGCCCTCTCATATCTTCCCAACATGTTATTTAATTGGATCTGCATAGTTTGAATTTACGAAAATTAATCTCAGTCGCTCGTATCTTTAAGCTCCTTAGTATACTTTTCCTTAAATTCATAGTACCAGAATGCCAGAACGTTTCCCTATTTTCCGCGTATAAACAATTCAATTGGAACTATTCCACTTTTTTCTCGTAATGCTTGAGAGCGTGATAAGGAGTGGTTAGTGTTGAGTTGTATCATTAACTTGTGCGTTTGTACCGAACATGAGAAGTAACGAAAATACAGCGTTCGATATCACTGCCACGATAAAACAATGAAACTTTATGTCCATCGCGGTGATCCAGCTACATTCAGCATTCCTTGATTTGTAAACAAACATTAAATGAAGCGACACGACTGAACTATTGTTTTAAAGGAACGCTCATGAATATTTGATATTGTAAAAATAAAATTTTCGAAACGTCGGCGAGCTACCATCCCAATTTTTTTTAGTAACTCTCATTAATCTGTAGAAAATTAATAATTAGAAATGTTTATTTACAACGCGTCCTTTTCCAAAAATTACATCCGAAACGCCCCGACTATTCCAGCAAACATTTCATTTCATTCAACTCCGCAGTTTAGCAAGTACAACGTGAGCCAGACGGACGCACGGGACGGTATAAAGCCTCGACGGAGCCCAAATTAAACAGCCACTCGCAAAGCACATTTCGTAATTTCGAGCGTTCGTCCCCCCCCTAAGTAACGAGAATGACGTCCACACACACGCGCGCGCCCCGAGTGTCAGCCCACACGTCCGCCAGCGCAGATGGCGCGTGGGTGGGGAGTAGGGGGAGGCGGCCCCACCTGGCGCCGAGAGCTGCGCGGGGGCGAGCAGGCGCGCCAGCAGCGCGCGCGAGCGCTGCACGCGCAGCGCGCCCGCGCAACGCCGCTCCAGGAAGGCGGCGACGCGCTCCCGCTCCAGCGCCAGGTCCTCGAACCAGTTGTGCACGCGGGTGCAGGGCCCGAAGGGGCGCGCCACCGTGCGCGCCGCCAGCTCCCGCCAGCGCGCCGCCTCCGCCTCGCGCGCGCGCCGCGCCTCCTCCTGCCCCGCTGACGCCCCCGCCCATCGCAAATGAACAACACCAAACCAATACTATGGTCCGATTAAAATAAGTTGGTGATTGACAATTGTGCTTCTGAAGTTGTAGCTTCGTACAATGTGAGTGTATGATTTGGTTACTTTAATAAGTATTTATTTCAAGTGTTTGTTTTCGTGTCCCGGGAGCACGTTCTTAGTGGTACCCAACTGTCAACGTCGTTCCCTTCCATTCGCAAATGTCAATCACCAACTTATTTTAATCGGACCATAAACATTTTGTAAATAAGGCAATGCCCAAAGCGGCGCGCTGTGTAGTTTCAAGTTAAGATATAAGTTGGGTGTCCGAGGCCTTCAGGATAAATAAACTGCATTGTGCAGTGTCATTCAGCAAGCTGCTTCAACTTCTACTAAGCTACTACTGCTAGTAATAATGATGATAATAATGAGTTAGTTTTAATTAGTCTATTGAAGATACCGCCCTCCACCATCTCAAGCCAAATCGGCTGGAGAAAAATGCATCTCCCTTACATGAATAAATTACCGCCCCTCCAAGGCTACTGGAGAGGGGAAAATTGAAAAAAAGCACGCACAACTACAATGGAGCGTTTTTGCATGCCATAGCGGACAGCACTGTTGATCTGCGCATGCGCAATTCCTGCCCCGCTGTCGCCCCTGCCCCTGCCCCTGCCCCTGTCCCCGCCCCGCGTATCAATGTGCGAGTGAAGGAGATCGTACATGTGGTTTAAGAGTAAATGCGAGTGTGAATGAAAACGAAAATTGTGCATCTGTGCATGCGTAGAAGATCAGTAGTGCTTTCGATTGCTTTAACGTTCTGGGGGGCAAAAACACCCTAGTATTATAGAGCAGCCTGGCGGAAGAGTTATTGCAATCGACAGCACTATCCATCTTCTGCGCATGCGCGGTTCGAGTTCCGCATCACTTTTGTGCATAAGCGGAAGATCGTAACTGCAGTCAATTGTTGTACGCTATGCCGTGCAAAAACTCCCTATTTAAGTACCAGGGGACCTGATCAAGCGATCACCTCTATTAGGCGGTCAGCGACATAATGGCCAATTTTCTTTGAAACCGAATGATTTTGACAAAGACACATAAATGTGCCTCATTTAGCGGCCACCTAACCTCGCTGTCAGCACTCACGCACATTTACCATACCGACCTGTATTAAGAGGTCCCTTGTAACGGTGTTGAATTGAACTAGAATAGGGGAAGAGCTCTGAAGATTACCCATGCGGAATCTTCCTGCGGCTGCTCGCAATGTCAGTTTAATTCGAACAGTAGAGTCGCTCTTCTCGCAAGGGAATTCATTTGTTTTACATAAAAACGTAATTTTAATTCACATTTCTTTAAGAAATAACAGTTTGCTTTGCCTTTTCTGTAGCATTCTCGTGAAGTTTGGTAACCCCTTATTCCTGCACGGAGCCCGCCGCGTGTGAGAATCCGATCTGAAGGTCATAGTTTCTTCACAATGTTTTACATCTTCAGGTCTAATTTGCTTCCGAATCGGGTCAGATGAGGACGTAGTGAGTTAATCAAGTTAGAGAATAAGTGACGAATCAAGGGTCTGTTGATTCTATCTTGTGTAGCATAGAATGAAGTAATCCTTACTGCGATTTTTCTAACTTTGCCCTTCAAGGCCCATCTTCCCGATAGAATATCACACATTTCGCGTCTTTCTCGGTCTTGCCGGTAGAAGTCGCATGGTCGCAAGCACTGTTTGATACGGTCGCGATCATGCGAAATCTAGTGGAACGACAGAAAAATGCGAAATACCGTGACATATTCCAACGCGAAGACGGGATTTCAGTGGCCTTGAGGGGCAAAGTTAGAAAAATCGCAGTATAGATAGAAGTGATCCTAGATTTCTTGTTTAAGTTATATTTTTTATCTTCGAGTAATTAAACCCATTTTAAGGAAACTATAATAGCAATTTACAATTTGCACTTTGCGTTACTTTCCTGTACGCTCGTCATCTTAATGAAGCGATCACCGCGTTTTAAAGCTAATTCCCCTCAGAACCAATAGAGACCGCTTAAGACAGGTTTCACAGTATAATTGGAGGCCACGACCAGACAAAATTATTTTTATGAAGAACATTTCGAGTCGCACTCCCACGTAAAGAAATTATATGTCTTTTGATCCATCACTCCAAACAATTATCTTCATAATCTAACATCACTACACTGCTAAATTCCTTTCATGAATTAAAATTTAAATTTTTTCAATAACCGTTTTTATTTGAAGAGAATCCTGAATGGCACTTTCATTTCATGAAGAGCATTTCGGAAGGGACTCCCACCCGAAGAAAATATACGCATGGAGCTGGTTCAAATTAAAATTATAAATATAATTGGAGACAAAGGTCAGAAATAAAATTATTTCATGTGCATTTCGGTACGAGATCCCACCGAAAAAAATAATTTGTACACACACACACACCAAAACCATGCATCCACCAGGCCATACAATCTACTCCATAATCTTAGATCTCCGAGCTACTATGACTTAAGTGAATTGAAATTTTACACTTTTCAGTTACTCATTTTCTTGAAGAGACTTCCGAAGAACATTGACATTCTTCGAGTAAAATGTGTAACAGTCTGATGTTCTTACAAAAACAATGACGCATAGCACTCGAATTACACTTCATGCCTATTTGAGAACTGTATTTGAAAGTTATCATGAAAATTACTCATATTGCAAGCGTCAGATATCTGAACGAATCATCATGTTTCATAATTCAATTTAAAATGAAATACAATACTACACAAGTTTTCATTCTCTTTTCAAGTGTCCACTTACTGCCTTCACAGTAAAACGTAATTTTTCTTTCAGGGATTCATTATCTACGTCATCAATCTGTAAACTACCAATGGCTGCATTTCAGACTACTCTATCACATTTTGTCAACTTCTACACTAGAATACCGTTAGTAGTCCAAATTTAATCTACATGTCTCATATTTTGAGGCAACGCGTATTTCACAATGTTTTTTCTTTCTTTCTTTCTTTCCCTTTTTCCTTATCCGCGCGCCTTTTGGCTCAATTAAAGGCAAGCGCGAGCGACGGCGCGCACGGGCGGTGGGAACCGCCGGTTATTCTGGGGTCGGGCTGCGTCGGGCTTTTTTTAAAACAGCTGCACTGTGCCACCGCTGGCATCCCCGGTCAAGGGGTAACGGACAAGTTTCCAGGAAGTCGCTAGTTCCAAACACTCAGAGCGGTGGAAATTCGTACTCTTTCGTCGGAGAAGTAAAGTTTGAGGTTTCGTGTCATTACTGTTCAACACTTAAAGAAGACTAAAGATTACTGCAGCCTGCACGATTCTGATCACACCTATTAAACAACGCAAACTGCAACGTTATCAAAAAACGCTGCCGACCGACGAAAATTCCCACATCAAAGAAAAACCTCACACGCTCGAACACCCCGCAGCTGCTGAAGAAGTTTGAACATATATTTAAGATTAATAATCATCACACTGATGATAACAATGACAGCTGATTAGGGACTGTAGGGTCTGTAGGCTGTACTAAGCAATGTTAAAACTGCAGTTTTCGATAGTGATGGACAACGGCTGCCCATATTAAGCTAACAGCCATGAGAGTAATTTGAGTAAACCCATTTCGATTTTTTGAATTCACTTGCCACGAAACTTGCGGCATTACACCTCGATAAAGTACTAAATAGTCTCCGAACAACGTTTCAACTTATCCGTAATTTGTTTTAAGAAGTCAATATTACGTCCGAAAGCACACCTTGATGTTTCAAAAAGATGATACAGAGTAACTGAGAAGGATAAAAATCGTGTGAAACCACTTGTGAGGGACCGATCTCTTGAGTTTACAAAAGACTTCCATAAAACTCGGATCAAGGGCCAAAGGTCACGCAAGTCAGCGAGAATAAACCGTAGGAAGGAAACAAGATTCCAACACTTGGAAACAAACGTCTATTGATTTCAAATAAGGAATAAAGGACGTATTAAAAAATAATACGAGGAAATAAAGTTGAGACGTATGAAAACGGTGCACAGAAAAAAATTAAATCAGAATCCGGGAAAAAATAATCACTAAGCCGTAGATGCAGGAGCGACTACATTACAGAACAAATCCTGTGTTTTTTCCCAAAAGTAAATGGAGTAACAATTTTGTTAACAGCCTGTTTCCACAAGAAAAATAATATTAATGGAAATATCAGTACTATAAAATGTGATGGTAATTTCAGTTTACACACTTTTAATCCACATCTTTATTTTGGAGACCCCCCTCCTACTGAGTTTATAGTATGAAGGGGAAATTTAAATCAACTAAACGTATGAGCTATTAAGATGCATTGTGGAGACTTAAGTTTAACATCCCTCTCTCCACAAACAATGACTCCTAGAGGCCATTCTTTTCGATTCAGAAAAGTCGTATCATGATACCCAAGTAATAATTCTTTCAAGGTATTATCAGTTATACATTATATATGTTGACCAACTACTTACCTACACGAAGTTTTACACGAACATCTTTCAACGGATTACAAACAGTTTTACTGGTACCAGTTAGAGACATTTTTACTCGATTTCAAGGTACCGCTTCAATGAAAACTACTAATTAAAAATCTCGACTTCTTCGGACTTCAATTTCACTCAAACGTTTTACAGAAACTTTTAGTAAACCTTTTATGCCCACCAAAAACAGGAAGACTGTACCCCAGTTACAGACCAAACGGTCCTTCACTTCCTAGCAACGACTGTCGAAGTACTTTATTGTTCAAGTAACTATGAAGATCGTGAATAATAAGCAACCAGAGTGAACTTGCATTTTGAACGGTATGCCATGAATCCAAAATGAAGTTTATTTGCAAAACAAAAGAATAAACTCACGTTCATAACAAACTATTTAATTTTAAGAAATGTCATATTATCTGCAATACAAAATGTTAAGTTAAGAAAATAGTGCTTTTTTTATTTACTGTACCTCATGCAAGAAACTATCCAACATTGTAAGTCAACATAAAATGTCCTTTGCTAACATTAATCGCATAAAAGAATTATCGTATTTCATTTTTGTAAGGATTAAAAGTTTCTGGAATTCACGTGCATTTTCACTTTATTACCACTAAAACTTGAACGTGAATTAATTTCAATGTACATACGCGGTTCCAATAAGTTTTCGGCCTCACCAAGATATCGCTCATCAATAAGAAAACCTTCCGAACAGTTTATAGTATTTTCTTTAATTGTTGCATTGTTGTACGTTTGCAGCCGACATCTCACTCAGTTTTGTGGAAAGAGATACTTGAGATGGACGTGGTGTTTGAAATATCACTGTGTTTATCTTCGTATCAACGCACCTGTGCTCTACTCAGATTGCAAAGAATGTTGCGAAGGACTATGACTTTAAGGAGTTCGGCCATTCACACTACAGTCCAGACTGGGCACCCTGCGATGTCTACCGCTTATAAAAACGGAAGAAAAAACCTTCTGAGAAAGAAAGTTTCAAACGAATTGAATTGAATTGCCTTATTTTACGTGGCGAGACTTTGGCCACGAGGCCTGCTCTTCCCTCTGACCACGCAAATTTCGCCACGCTCCTTTCACCAACTAGGGGAGAAAGAAGGTATTCCATTGGCGACGAAACAGGCGATTTTGAATTAAGCTCAGAGGCGTCATTTAGGCTTGAGGATCTTTTACATGCATTTAAATCTACTAACATGGGACAGCCGGCTTTACTTCCCCTCCGAAGGAAGGCTTACGAAGGATTTTTTCGCCCCTAAAAATCCATGGATTCGATCGGGTTTGAACCCGCGAACTTTGGTATAACAGTCCGATACGCTGTTACACCATCGTCGCCACTAAACGAAGTTGAAGTGACAGAAGCAGTTTTTTGCCTTTTTGCGTACAAAAATTCGGAGTATTTTTTCAACGGCCTAAAAATGTTAATATACAGATATGAAAATTGAACAGGAGTAAAGGATGATGAAGTTGAAAATTTTACGTATTTTTTTCTATCAAAAATAGAAGTTAGAAGTTAGTGTGGTCAAAAATAAAAGGAATTTTAATTGTAATTTTGAAGCAAAAGAGGAATCTTTCTAAAATACAACTTTCCCTTTACGAGGCAGTCAGATTTAAAATAAATGATTTTCGCACTTGCATCTTTGTCAACACCAATTCTAATTAACCGAGCATTTTAAGTAAAAAAGCAAATGTGGACTTATACCGTTATATAAAATGATATCCAAACTAACTTTTATGTCAGCATTGTTATAATTATGCAGTACAACGTAACCAGATTATGCGATTACAATGTTACCTAAACAAAATTACTACCGGAATCTTTTCTATGTGCTTGTCAGTCGAATGTCTCTCAAATTCATTGAGAGACATTGAACGTTTAAGTGCATGAGTGGTCATTTCTTCACCGTTCATGTAATCATTTCTACATAGGTTTCACGAGCGGCGAATAAAAACCACAATTAAAGGCTCTGAGACACATGCAAGCTCATTGGAAGTATCGCAATACCTGCGATGACATACGAAGGACATCAGCGCATTGTTTCTTTACAGTAAACGCAGAAGACGTTTCCGCATATTGCACAAGCAGGGAATCTACGACGAACATCTAATAACACAGCATACCAGCAAGAAGCTCAGAAACAAACGAAATGCACAGCTCTCGCGAGGGAAACGCGAAATAAGAGGTCCAGCGACAAGGACGCCCGATGTTATCAACACTATCAGCACACGCCGGAGATGATCCGATTCCCTCCCACGGCTGGCGCAACATCGCCGGATTCCATCGGCAGCTCGGCGTATCGAGGTCGCCGCCGAGGTTCGACGGAACGTGTCGCGGCGATAGCTGCGAACTATCGCAATGTTTACCGCCGTACGCGCCGAGACACGCGCGTCTGTCGCCGCGCCCCCGGGGCACAACATGCGCCGATTAGGCGCTGGCCTCGCGCGCGCTCACGAGCCGGCGCGCGGCCGCAAGGTTGCTTCCTAGAACGCCACTGGACACGCGGACACGTGCCCCCGGGCGGAGCCAGCCCTTCATTTTGGAGGGGCCATCACTAGAGACCGGAAACATATGTAGTATAACACGTCAAAATATGTACATAAATATGTAATGTAAATAGTAAGAATATGTAAGAAATATGTAAAATCCAATATAATATGTAATATTAAAATTCTCTAATTAAAAACTGTTGTACCAAGTAGCCATAGTATCGTGTAAAATGGGTAATCATAGTGTTGTTGATGTATGGAGACAAAGGGAATGCGATGACAGAAATTTATTCCAATGGATTACGAATAAATATGTTCTTTTAATGTGAATAAAAAGAATTATTTTATGATGGAGAACTAATATCGACGGGAGATCAACACATCAATATAAAAGATAAGTAAATGATCTTTTTAAACCATAAAAACCATTTACGTAGTGAGAAATTACACTTAGAAAAGCTGCTCGCTTTACATCATACAACTTTCTCGACAATAGTAAAAGCTTCATCTATTGTAATTCAGGACCGTAGTTTAGTAGCCGGACTCATCGCAATAGAAGCCATCGTACAAACTGGCGAGATCTACCACCAGCAAACATACACTGTAGCATCGTCATCGAAGTGTTACACGTCGGCAATCACAAAGTTTTCTCGGAAATTAAGCGGTGTCAATGATATTTTGTACTTCTAGATTTCCCCAATAATGTAGGAAAAAAGCTGATTAAAAAAACATATTTTCACAAAAAAATATGAAATTAAATTGAAGAAATTGATAAAATAAGAAAATATACTGTGAAAACCGCAAAATATGTAAAATATGTAATATAGTACTAAATATGTAAAAATATGTAACGAAAAAATTCGATATTGTGTTAGGAGGGCTATGATTCGCCAAGATTACAATTTTGAGAACGGTAAAGTAGAAAGACAAAAAATATGTCATTACATAAAAATCCGGTCTCTAGCCATCACAGATTTTTGTTAAATAATAAACATTTTGTTATATTGTTTATTTGTTTGTTATTTAAGGTCATATCAAATACTAGGTCATTAGCGACCACTATTGGATGTAACGTAATGGTATGAGGATGAAAAGATATGGTGATAATGGGGGTGAAAGGATGAACACGTGCAACCATGCTCGAGGTGGGACTTGAACCCGCAACCCCTCGGTCCATTATCTCTACAGCGGTATTGATTTAGCGATCTCCGCCACGGGGCCGACATTATATTGTATTTTATTTTGGTACGTATATGTATACTATACAATATTATTTTTAAGTACTTACGTAACTCTAAAAAAACTATTTAAAGCAATATTTCCAAATAAAAGAAGCTCCAGGTCTTTTTTTTTGGGGGGGGGTATCCGCCATTGCACGTGCCACACCCTACTTGCGAAACTGCTCGAAAAGTGGGAATTTCTTTTTTTTCTTCTCGTGTCTCCATAGCTTAATTATTGTCTTCAAAAGCAGTACTCTTTGTTATAAAACATGAGGTGCCTGGGTGAGGTCGGGTAACTTGAAAGATGGGGTGAAGTGAAATTCAATTTTTTTTTAAATTAAGTAGATAATACAATACCAATGAGAGAGAGAGAGAGAGGGTGAAACAGAAAACTCGAAAGAACCGTGTTAAGTTTTAAACACATTGTGTTATGAAGAACAGAGAATTCATTATATTTATATTTCAAATAAGTCCACCTAAATGTCACGTCGAAAAAAACAACTTTTTTCTTGTGAAGAGTTACGTTTGTGTGCACTCTTCCAGTATCACCAACATAATATGTAAAGTCAGGCAATAGAAAACTCTCGTGTATGGATAATTACAGTATCTGAAACGTGTTTTACATTACATAATACAAAATGCATCCACAAAGGAAGGCTGGTCTTTGGGTATTTATCCTCAAAGCTTCACACGTTTTATATCCCACAGCCACCACTTCTAATATGAAAAACAATTTCGCATGAGTTTTTGTCATTAAGGGATATGCACTCTCCCAGTCTATCGAGACAATATTAAAGGAAAAAAACGCAGAGAGGAGTGAATAGACAAATTAATTTACTAAAGAATGTAACAACAGAATACTATTCCCCAGCATGCGACTACTGCAGGTGTGATCCGCCATTCAAAATATCTGGCTGAGAAAGACGTTCGGTAATTTTCATTTATTTAAACTACCTTATCCTCGAAGGAAATTATTCAGAGCACAAATAGAAAATGTGAGCTTATCCCACAACATCCTTCATAGAAGTTGTCTACAAACATTAACCCCTTTCATACGTCAGCTAGAATTTTCTGACCACTCAATTATTTTTCATGAATAAATCACTCTCGGGTAATGCAATTAACAGGGCCACTGTGATTCACATAATGATTCCTCCACGTAAAATGGTCTCTTGCTTGGGTTTTGGTCTGGTGACTAGTAAAACTAACGTGAGGGGTTTAGGGATTAGGATATTTTATAAACTAGTTTAAAATTATATTCGCTCAAAATTCACTATTATTGTACGTACATTTATGCACTATTTAGAAACTGGTAGAGCACGGAACGAGAATTTTATCGGTGTAAAGCGTTAAAAATAGACCCTTGCAAATACGAACAAGACCTACAAGCTAACTATAAGCTCAAAAATGAAACTAGAGAAACACATAGAACAATTAGAAAATTTAATGACAGCAGCCAGAGGTCACCGTTTTGAACTGAATAATACAAAACTCGTATACGAAGAATACCGAAATATTGCTTTCCTGCATTAAAATTGCTGCCTGTAACTCCGTAATGTTGTCGAACTTTCTAAAGTTTCTGAATTTTCACGCAATTCTACTACGTACAAACCACGTGTACGATATGACCAATTTGAGCATTTGAACTCATGGGGACCATGTACGTAAGGGCATTTTATGCCATGAGGTTCCATTTAGGAAATAAATATATTCATAAGTATAGTTAGCTGAACTACGTAGTATCAATACATGATAAATGATGATTAATTAATTCATTATACATCGGTCTAGATCATTATCCGGTCGTAACTAAGGCTACATGAAGTTGTTAAGAAAACGAGCGATACGAAGAACATATATTAATTCGCTCGTGAACATGACAAACACTGTAATTAATTCATGAAAATCATGTGAAACCAGTCCACGAAAAAAATTCCTCTTCCATTGAGTGCTGTCCTATAGTGCGATTTATATAACTTTGCCCCTCAAGCCCCTATGCACACGATGAAATATCACATAACATTTCGCGCCTTTCTCCGTCGTACCGCTAGAAGTCGCATGATCACAAGCACTGCTCGATACGGTCGCGTTATCTAGCGGCACGATTGAGAAAGACGCGAAATACCGTGACATATTCCATCGTGAAGACGGGCCTTGAGGGCCAAAGTTAAAAAAATCGCACTGTAACTGGGAGGGAGGCGTCGTGGTCGGTAGGAGGCGGGGCGCGGCGCAGGCGCGCCGGCAGCGGCGGCGGCGTCTCGGCGCCACCTCCACTTTCCCCGCCCACGCGCCGCGTCGATGCGCGGTGGCGGAGGGAGGGGGAGGGAGGGAGGGAGGCTCTGCGGCGGGTGGCGGGCCGGCGTCGCACCGCACGGCGGCGGCGTGTCGCAAGGCCCACGAATTTCGCAGGGCTGTGCGGCACCGATGAAAGCGGGTCACGGCCCCTCGCCCGCGCCACCTCCGCCCCCGCCCCCGCAACCGCCCCCGGGAGGCCTCGCGCGAGCTCTTCCGCCGCCGGCGCCCAAGGCCCACCCCCTTCCCTCCCCCGCCCCACCCGCCCCCGCCCGTTGCGTCAAACGCACCGCTGCGTGCGGAAGAGCGCCCGGAGGCGGGGACGCAGTCGGTGGGAGGGCTCCTAGCGCGCAGTCAAGGGCGCGTCTCGTTTCGTCTCGTTTCGTCTCGTCGAGTCGCGTCGCGGGGAAAGAAAGGAGCGTAGCGGTTCGCTCCCAGGTTGGCTCATGAAATTTCGTGACGTTGGCGAATCGCGGTAGAAAAAGACGAAAGGGTCGGGTTTGAATCTCGACGGGACGGTGCGTTTCGACATCGGCGGCCGATGAAGTCTGTCTGGAGGACACGCTTAGAGGTCGCCGTCTTTTATTGGGGGAGACTGTTTTTTTCCTTTTTACCCACTTGCTTCTCTTTTTTCCTTGCCCAGAACAATGGTGAACGAGATTTCAGCATAAGCATATGAACTACCTTACGTTCTTGTGTCTTTTCCTCCATATTTCTTTAAGAATCCGATATGCTACTTTGCGACGCTTTCTTTTACGTTTCATGATTAGCAAAATTGGGGGTATTACGAGAAGATATCAAAGAACGGTATCAAAGAACATCAATATGTGGCGAGGGAGAATTGTCTTGTCATTGGACAGATTTGTAACTACGATCTAACAACTAGCTATTCTTTCATAAATGAAGTTTTAAATTAATTTTAAATATTCAAATAAAATATGAAAACGTTTAAAAGCATGGATTGTTAACAAGTTCAGTTATTATAACAGATTAATAATTAATGGTAAGTAAATAATTGGTCTTTATTCCCGCGTTCATTCCAGGGTGGGACGGCCCTTTGCACGTCGGGACTCATTTCACCGGTGTCAGCGCTTGTGGTTTAATACGAATATACAATTGGTCAATACCACAATTATTCAAAGTATTACAAATACTGATGTAACAAGCATGAATAGAATACAATAGTCTACAATATCCATATAATTGTCCTTTCAGACCACCCCTCCTGGAGTCATATGTCGGGAATTGACACGAACTTCCTTCGTTTACTACGTTCGAGACAATAAGCTGCCCCTGCGCCCCCGCTCCCATCCAACCTCTGCTTGCTCAAGTCGCAGAGCCAGTCAGACTAGATTCCTCGGGCTGCGAACCGCAGTATTATCTACTCCCTTCGAGACGTAGAAAGTGTGTACACAGTTGCGTCGCGTGGGCGCAGGCGGAGGCTGTAAGCGAGTAAACAGACGATGGGCTCTAATGCTACAGCGAGTCCCAGTTCGGTACCCTACGTAATCCTCGCTTTGCTGACTGATGCTTCGGCGAAAGATGCGGTCTGCGACAGAACGCAACCCTGAAAACAAAAGCCGGCGCTCTGCAGGATGTTTGCCGGCAGGCGAGGCCCCGCCGAACAGATTAGCTGACGAGCATTTGCGGCCCACGTGCGACCTGCAGCACGTGATGGGACGGCGCGAACTTTCTTCTTCCCGACGACGGCCCACATCCGGACAGTAATATGTGCTTCGACATCGACTTTGAGAAAAATAACACATTTCACTACACTAGATTTTTTATCGAATCATTGCATGGTCATAACTAGACATCGGATGTTTAGGGAAACGCCTATTTTTTTCTAGCGAACTTATTTAAAGGCTGACAATATATGTTCACGAATCATGACAAATGATGATATATAACCAAGTTTTATAATGCTTATTTTTGCTTATTTTAGCACAAATGCCTTTTCTTTAGAATTATTGCACCTTTTTGCCTTTTATGTATTATTTTTATATACAATACCAAGATATCAGAAAATCGACCATGGTCCAATCTGACCATTCATTACGAAACCTTCAATTCCCGTATTTTTATTTTGAAATACGAGAGAATTCCTGAAAGTATACCAACATATTTTTCTCCATTTCCCTATTTCATAAATACTAGCCATGTTCTGAGAAAATGGTCGATTGACAATACACCGAGGGCACCTTTTGGGCGGAAACCAATGTAAATTCCCTTAAGGTTTCAGTATTGCTAATGTTGAACTTCTAAAATATAAGCCAGACACATCAGTAGGTGTTCAGAAATCCATCTCTGTATTCAAACTGATTTTGTCTCCCAATCGTTGCAGATTTGAAATTGCGATCCTTGAAAAGTTACTGGTGATACATTGCAATGAAAACTATTAAGAATAAAATGTAGAATTTTAAATATGTATGGAGTTTTACAAATAATTTTATTGTGAATGTAATTTATGACAGTGCCTTTTTTCCTTATTCTCGACTTTTCAGTGCCTTTTTAAGCGCCTAAAACACGATTTTTTAGTGCCTAAACATCATATGTCTAGTCATAACACATTTGTAGATATAAATTACTGAAACGTTATGGCAGCATTTTCACACATTTTTGCATCCCCCAAGAATCACAGAAAAATGAGCAAATCTATTTTGTGCAAAATCATTTCTTCCAATGCTTTCTTTAAAGCAAAATATAAAATTCAGCTTCTCTTTGGCTGTTTGCCACTCGACAACTTCATCACTAATGCTACATTACAGTGAATGCCCTAGAAAGGATCATGATTAGAAATAAGTTGTAACTGTATCTGCCACAGTAAGTAGTAAAATTTATGCTCTTAGCAAATACTTCTTTTTCCCAACATATTTTGAAAGCAATAAAAAGGTAAAATTTCTGACGTTGAATTCCCAAGCCCTCCGTCTTAGTTCCTAACATAATTCCACGAGAGTAATCGAAGTCCAATGAGAATGAGTCTTTTCCAATACTCAAGATAAGAAAACTAATTTCATGTCACCAAAATAATTTAGCCATCAAATAAAAAAAAGTTACAGGAGACGCCATTTAATTTTCAGCGACACACATGAAGCAAGAAGGAATGAGCGATGTAGGTGTGAATAAGATACGTGGTGATTTATCGCTGTACTTTACGCAACTATTACAATGTGACAATATCAACGGGTTCTGCTGGATTCAAAATGAAAACAGAATCACATCGGTTGCACTACATTCATTTAACCACTGCAAAGACAAATACGGTAAAAAACAAAACAAATTATTTAATCCAATGTTCATATTTAGAAGCAATAAATTTTACTTTTTATTGGACTATTAATTTGACGGCATACAATTCTCGATGTTCTTTAGAACTGATCAATAACTAAAGTGTAATTGAAAACTCTTGTTGTGCGTTATTATAACGCTGAACACCGAAGAAATTCGTATAATATGAAAATTCGTAGAAATGAAGGGACTTCGGTTTTAAATACTCTTGAAGTGTAAAGTAATTTCGGAGTATAGCTTGATTCTACGTCGATCTTCTCCCCTCCAAATGCAGACTGGTACCCACCTTTACAAAGCTAAGATCAGACCAATGTTAACATACTCAAGTCCTATTTGGGGTTCAGCAGCCAAATCCCATATCCACAGACTCCAGACATTTCAAAACAGTTTCCTCAGGATCATAACCAAAGCACCCTGGTTTATACCCAATGATCTTCTTCATCTATAACTCGGCATACACCCCCATCACCACTTTCATCAAACAATCCGCCATTAAGTTTTACCACAAAATTCCTACAAACCCACATGCCCTACACTTCCAATTAGGGAAACAAACCCCAAACAGATCACGCATCCGCAGGAAACTTCCCAGACACTTTTTTGACCCACCTTAAACCCCTAACACATAAAACTCCCCTAAATAATTCTAAGTCAAAAAATATGGAAACTAAATTTATCTCAACTCGGCAACTCTGTATCTGTAACTCTAACTCAAATGTATTCAAACCCCCTTGCAAAAGAGGCTGTACACCTGAATGCAAATAACTTTTTTTTTAAATTTAACTTGATCATTATCTCTAAAATGTCTAATTAAAATATTATTTCTAGCAAAATGAAAATAATTCCGTTTAGAATTCAAATGTTCACGGACGTCCGCAACGACAACACTCAATACCATTCAGTAATGAAACTGCCCTCAGAAAATGTGGGTAAAATGCCAGAGAAATTCCCGCCTTAACGTGAATTATCTTCCCACGATTTCTCTTATAATCTATTACACAACTCTCAAGCTGTCCTACAAAGGACAAGTTAAAATTCACACGCCAATAGTATATTTGTTCAATGCGATCCTTTGAAAGTAAATTTTAATTGAATAAGAGGAAGCGTCAGATACTTTGTCAAATTCGAGCAAGAAGTAACGATAATTATTACAAAAAATTCTTCAAAATAATTCAGTTACAATAAACAATAAGGTATAAGTAAACTTTCTCAATAATGCGTTAATTACAATTTTTAAAAATAGTATTTTTTGTTGATTTGAATTAACGAATTTAGAAAATTAATGTTAAGTGTTTTGTTAGGGATTATCTTTTGGATAAAGGCTGAAGCCTCGAGATATAACCGATTTCCACTACTCCCACGGCCAAGACACACAAACCCCGATGGTTCCAAAGGTAAAAACACATTGTTAGAAATTTAGAATTTTCTGAGCACATCAAGCATACAATATCAAGCACTAGTTTACTTTATTACACTAATTATTTTTACAAACACTAATTTGTTTTGTAAAAGGCACAAAAAGAAAAAAATACTTTGCATAAAAATCTTATGAAATGTTCTCACAATGAAAACTTATTTATTGAATGAATATTTTCTTCACATTTGCAAGTATTTGAAGAAGCTTTTATTTATAATGATGACTTGCAATGGCCAGTTGGGGCGTATCGAAATCCTCATTGTAGAGATGAGCCAACCGAGCGTAGCAACAGTCACGAGCCATGTGTTCTACGCACTATGGAGCTCATGCAACCCTCCAAGTGTAGGAAGTGACAAAGAGAACAAGACCATAGACATCACAACTTTCGCGAGCACTGATCACCAACTGCACACATTTCTACAGTTCCCTACTCAAGCATTCAATACGAATCAGCACATTTGGGCGTCCGCACAACAAACAAACAAAAACAAAAACGTTGCGCCGGCGTAGCCAATCGCCGATCGGGAAAGGCAATGAACACGGGAGCACTTGCGGACAAAGACGGCGGCGGCCACGCCCGCGAGTGGATACTTGAACCTCGGCGGCCGTGACGGCTGCGCGGCTGTCTGCCGAGGCGGAAGACGGCGACGGGTCAAGGCCGCGGCGACTGGCTCCGCCGCGCGGCGGGGGGAGGGGAGGGGAGGGTGGGGGTGGGGGGCGCCGCAACACGTGGCGACGGGAAGTGGGGCGCTCCACACCCCCACGCCACCCACCCACCCACCTCTACTTTCTCGCGTAGCGACACACGCGCCGCACGCCCGCCGCCCATCCACCAAATAGAAAACGGCCATTGTCGCCGGGGAAGGGGGGGAGGGGGCGCCCTTGGAGCCAGCAGGGGAAGAGCTGTGGGATTCGGCTGAAGGTCCGGGGCAGACGGATTACCCACGGCCTCCGTTCACTCGTGGATATTTCTGACCTGCGTGGATGGCTGCAGGCAGCCCTCGTAGGTGAGAGCGATGTGTACGGACATTTTATTTTGCGAAATTTATCGTTCCACCGGTACATACAATCCTTTTGATACCTGTGCATGTACCAGTATACTTCACATTGTGAATCAACAATGGCCCGAGTTTCCACGGCCAGCAACTTTGCCATTCGAAGGAGCTCTCCCAAGATAACAAAATTAAATTCCGCAGCACCAATTGAGAGAAAAACGCGCTCACAAGAAGTATATAGCAATACTAGCTGAATCTGACAACTAGGGAGCGGATTTTGATGACCTACATCCCGAAGATTGATCAATAAAATGCTCTAAAATGTTTTTAAAATGCCCTAAAAGCAAAGAAAAATTACATTAAAAAATTGCTCAAAACCAGGTCAGATGAATATCTCAAGCTCTTGGATGCGTTGCTGATGTATTGGCGGTTTCTTTAGTGGCTTTAGTTCAAGTAAACTCGGCTAGCAAACGTTTGGTTTGGATTGGACCAGGAAATCTGTCTTATTTATCGTGAAATCCGCCGAAATGACAAATGGTGCTGATATGCGTCACAGGAACTTTGGGTTATAAACAACGGTTAACATTACAATTTCTGAGCGAAGAGATTGAATGGGCTGCTCAAGAATTCTTTGAGGGTCATTTGTTGCATCTCGTAAATATTATTTGAAGCAAGTACCATTAAAAGTATAGAAAAATCGACGAAATCTGCGAAACATGCTTTAAAAAACGGAAAAGGTAAAAAAAATGACATACTGATCGAAAAAGTCGAAAAATGAAAAAAATAGTCCTATAAAAATGGGTCATTCCCTTTTATCATAACAAAATGAACGTCTGTACTAAAAAGCATTGTTCTAAAGTGAAAAGAAAAATAATGACATTTCATAAAATCCGCCACCATCTGATAAGGCTCTTCTTTTTCAATCAATTTTAGAAAAGGAACTCAGTTCATGCAAAACCTTACATTTCATAATTCTTTAAAACAATCAGACGACGAAGCTCAATATTTGTTTAGGTAGCAATCATCACACAATTATTTCAGAACTGCTTTTTCCTATTACTGGGTCGTTTCAATTTGATTACTGGTCTCTGGCCCAAGGCGACGAAGGGCAGGTGCTGAGTAGAGCGACCTTATCCTCAACGGTGTCAACTGCTAGTTCAAAAGAAGACACGTGTGAAAAAAATCATGATGAAGATGGCCGCCAGAAGGGAGAACTCCATCTTCCTTTTTTCGCTGTTTCACTCCCGGTGCTCTTTAGGAGTCGAGGTTAGAGAGGGTCCCCTCGCCCCTAGACCCTCCCTGATCCCTCCGGGTCGCCAGACCGTTACTTGGGCTTATCTGGGAAATTCCTTCACAGAAGATCGGCGGCACAGTGGCATCTATTCTTTGCTAACTTTCCTTCGCGATAGAATTGTAATCCAATAATTTCATTAACGCTGCAAATGCTTTTGGATTTCCGAAATTTACGGTGTAAACAAACTTCAAATAGCTACATCTTAGAAGTTGCCACAGCACTTTACGTATTGTTATAATAATAAGTGACTTTATTTATGTGGCAAGAGTCGGGTCATCAGGCACGCTCTTCCGCCTAACCACAAACTAAGTTGTTAATTGAGAATGATCGAGTTTGAAAACGATTGTACAACACATGGCAACACCAATAAATGTTAGTTCAAAGAAATCAAAACAAATGTATTCCTAGGTAGTGACACCGCCACTGGCACTGACACTGCATACGCGCATAAGTAATACAAAGTTTCTGATTCGAGAGTTGCCATCATCGTGTTGAAAAGTGGAAGAAACTACAAGACGATTATACCATTAACTGAATAGAGCAAAGTTTTTCTATCGACGTCTGGACAGAAAACTATAATCGTATATATTCAAATAAACATGTGAGATATAATCTTCAGACATTTCCACAAAAGGTTGTACTGTATTATCCTATCATATGCCACGTTATCTCAATGCACTGAGAGAGCTATCATTGTGGGTGACCTCATGATGCCATTTCAAATGCACATTATCTTAATGTCTAGAGTAGGAACATTTTATGAGCGCTTTTTTCCCCAGAAAATAAAACATTTCCCACTAAAGTCAAATGGCGAACACTGAAATTCCAACGATATTCTTTGTTTACAAATACCCCAACCACGCCTCTGGTAACAGCCTTAGGAAATTTGTTTCAAAAAATATAACGTGCTTGGCACTGCTTACATTACAAAAGCTAAAGTCTAATGAGGTTTGGAACACGTAGGGTACGTCAACAATAGATACGAAACATTTAATCACGTAAGTATGGGAAACATTCCCTCAACACGAATAAACATTCAACGGAACACCTAAAAATATCTTTGAGAAATAACATTATTTGAAACTCCATTTCTTTTGATAATTACATTAAAATAACATGCAAATATTGATTTTTGTAATCAATAACAGTTAATCGCGAAGTATAAAATCTGCAGCACATTATTACAGATGTACTTGATTTTTGCATTACGAAATAAATTCAGATCTCCTTTATGAATACTTGTCACTATTTTACGTATTCCTCCATCACATCTACTTGTTAATACTGAAGCGGTAAATAAATTTTTGTTTGAGATTTTAAAATCGAATACAAAATAATGAAACAGTACAAATAGATTCTAATATATCCAAACAATACGTAAACACACTATTATGTCAACAAAATAGAAACTGATCCGCAAGTTTCCACATTTTCATTGGAACTATCTACGTGTCATACAAAAACCTTCGTGTTTTTTTATTTGCATTGATTTAAATACATTAATAGTCCGTGCATAAGAATAGTCGCTTTATAGATTTCTGATCATACCTTTTTGAATGAACCGGTTTGAACTGAATGTTTTTTATGCGAAGTCCCGTGGATGGAACTCTTTGCGATAACTTTCGGGCGAATCCTGTTTGAATGAAAAAGCATAACACCGTAAATATAAGTATCGAAGTAATAGTTGAAAAATATCACCCGTTTTGCGAAAACCATTAACTAGTATTATTGTAATACCAACAAATTATTATAGAATAAATATTCGTACCGTTATTATAATATCTTGCCACGGAAAATAGGACCTTAATGTTTTATTAAAAGCAACACCAGCACATCGGTCTGTTTTAAATTACAGATAAAAATGTTACATTAATTTCCTCAATCCCAACCCCGAGATCATTGCTTCCGGTTTCAGAAGTTATGAAATAGTTTACAGGAAAACCCACTTGAAGAAAAAAAACAATGTACTTCAATTTCTCTACACATTGTCAAAGAAAAAGAATGCACTCCTAAACACTGCTCGCCGCGGCACCTCGAAACCCTCTCAGGGAGTACGAACCAAGAATTTCCTGTAACTGTTCTTATTCGCGCACAGGCGCGCGCGGCGGTTTGTCTTCTCGCCCTGGGTAAACAGGGAACGGAACTCGAGCAAACAGAAGTTCGCTGGTGTGCATGCGCAGCAGTGAGGAAGTTAAATGACTCAGCTCATCCTCCTATCCCGCGCCCCGACGAACGTATTGATCTCCCACTTCCCCCAAAGAATTCACGCAAACTTTCGAGTGTACGCTCCTTCGAGTGTAAGTTTAAAGACTCGTCAACAAGCACGATCCGTCGAATTCAATGGTAAAATACTGACCGCATATAATATTTTAAACCACAATAGATCTGTCATAGTTGAAACAAAAGAATTCGTAGCAAGTATTAGTTTCGAATTTTTAACAGAAGGAACAGCATAAAGTACATCTAACAAGCTACTACCTCACTGCGTCTTTCAAATGGGGATAAATCTTACCAAGAAATAAAAAATAACTGGCTATCTTCACGAATATCACAAAAAAAAAGGGGGGTTGAAGACACCTATTTACTAGACTACTTGTGAGTAACGTTTTCTCTATCAGCTTTCTCCGCAACTGTTGACCGGATGGCCTAACCTGCACGCCTTGAAATATACGCAGAACAGGAAATCAATTGTGTGGTAATATATTCTCACTTTTATTTTCCCTTTCTCATAAACAGAAGGCAAGTCTCGCCTTTTACGTCCGTCAAACTAACCTGTATATATAAGCTACGCAATCGTATAAACCCAGGTATTACAGTATTCCGTATCAGTATCGTGAAATGACAAAAGTTCGTATCACTTTGCAGAATGTTATATTTCAAACAAAAACGGTGCCACACATTATACTGCGATTTTTGTAACTTTGTCCCTGACAGAAGTCAGCTGTTTCGCTACCATCCAATCGGGAGCTTATATTTCGCGATAGTGACGTCATTATGGTGACGTTTAAGCTCTCGATTGGATGAAGCAGTCAACAGCTGATTCCTGTCAGGGACAAAGTTACGAAAATCGCAGTATAGGCTTCCGGCGAGTACCGAACAGTCCCGAGAAGCTCAGATACTTGGCAAATATTCATTTTCTTTGACGTGCCACAAAGGACGGACACGCTGCGGATAAGCCGAGCAAATGTTAGGCGCTCGACACAAAGCAAATCATCCCCACTTCTCGGGATTCGGCTTAGAGCCGCTAGGTACTCGCCAAATGCTCGATGCCAAGTGCCGCACGGCTCCACGCATTCGGCATTCGCCGACCAGCGAGCTACTGCTTGCCCAGTCTCGAACAGCTTATGAAAGGTTCACATTCTATTTCCTGATTCTCAGGTTCAGCTTATTCAATTTTTTTTGTTCAGAATCTGCATTCTGAACAACAAATTTCTAGTTAAAATGATAAATCAGCAACTTCATCATCACTTGCTAAACAATAGTTTTCTAAAATCTTGGTTATTAATTTAATATCTTTCGGATTTAACACATTGAAATAACTTATAGATGAGCCGGCCATGTTGTAAAAATGTCACGTAAGCGGGAGCGTTGGGTCTGACGGACCCATCAGCAACTTTCAGCAGGAATAGCACACCACATTTTTATGATTAACTCAAGCTAATGATCGACATCAGTTCAAAAAGATTCAATTTGACGGTAGACTGGTGGATAAGTGTAGAACTAACTTCCTTCACTTGATAGACCGCTTCAAAGATGTCACTGGGTCTGACAGACCCAACGTTCTCACTGCCGGGATAAAGATAAAAACGCCGAATATTCAATTTGCACGTGATTGTAACGAGAAACATTAAAAGCTAGTGAGAGACCGCTGGTAGAGAGCGGCACATATCGAGAGTGACCTGCTTGGCCTCGATCCCTTTGTCCAAAGGGAGCGGCAGCACTTACGGTCTCCGTCCCAGCCGACCGGGGCATCGTTCGCGCAACCACGCGGGACCCATTTCATCGGGCGCCACACCCACCTGCAACAGAAAAACAGCGTGCGTCACAAACGCGCCACGCACACAATACCACACACACACACACGCATACAGACTGTACACTAAGCCCTACAGAGCAAAAAAAAGATCCAACGTAAGTGTTGGAACCAGTTACTTATTCAAATGACAATTGTTGAAAGTGAACACCGGAGGGATTTCGGTAACCTGAGAATGGGGCTGGTTCAATTACACTATATACGACTTCCATTTTGAGGTCGTGGGGAGAACTCGATCAAGAACATTTTGAGAAGGGTACCCAAATTTACGATGTACCAAATTAAATCTTTTTGAAAACGGGATATGCCAGTCAATGGCATCGCTGGGGTAGGTGGCCCCACTTTCTCCTCACGTCACTTCCTTCTTGAAGTGACTATTTTTCCAAGAAATCACTACCAGACCCTAACCTCAACAATTTTATGTATAATTTTATTCTGAAATTTTATTATTCCAAACCCATTCAATCATTTATGCACTTGTTTAATTAAAGAAATTAACAATTACATCTTAAAAATTGTTAATACATAAATAGTTAAAATAATTAATGGCAAGTATTTTAAAAAGATTCAAGAAGAAGAAGAAGAAGAAGAAGAAGAAGAAGAAGAAGAAGAAGAAGAAGAAGTTTCACAGAAAATATAAGTTATGTTCTCGCTGCGGTTTTTTCCCTCTAGAAATGGAGATAATTAACCCAATTACCAGAAGAAAATTTGGCCATTCGTGTAAGTTCTTTTCCCCAGTAAAAAAGTAATTCTGTCATATTATAATACGATAAAACAATTTAATCTTCGCCTTCAATTTACCATTTATAAGAAGATATCGACACAAATCCCCGCAAATTTTCTACTTACTGGATAGAGGAAAATCCTTATGTCTGTACCAAACATGAATGTAAAGTTAGCAGATTATGACACGAGGAACTGTAGGGACAAATTCAATCTGCAATTTACGTAACACAGCAACAGACATAGGTATCGGACGTAACGATCAAGCAATGCGTGCTAAGCCCTTAAAATAAAGTTGTAATATGCAGCAATCTACACAATGAGATCGCTTTGGATGTTCTTTTACCGTATTGCGGCGCACCCTCACACCAGCAGAGGTTATCAGAAACTTTTCAAATTTGTTTCCAGTACCTATGAGCTATTACACTTTTAAAACAATCACTTGAAAAGCGTGATATTTATTCGATTGCGAAAAAAATGTGGGAAGTTTAGTACTTCTGGGTGTATTTACTTCGAACCACTAGAGATAAGAAATATACGAATCTCGAAATTTAGGTCCAATAAAACTCCATTTAGAGTATGTGCGATACAATCTCACGAGCCCAAGTCTCTCTCTTCGGTAAGAAATGTTTAGCAATATTAGAATGTTCACCCACGTACTATTCATATAAATCTGAAAAAACGCAGTTAAGGTCTGGCTGTTTGAAGTTGAGTTCCGTTTGAAGCTATATTCGCTATGAGAACAAGTGCGGAATATTCGCACAGGTCCAACTAATAGTAAATAATACACAGAAATGTGACCAATACGACTGACGAATATCTATGGCTTACAAAGATTGTTCTTTACCTCCAACAGCAAATCATATAAACTCGACATTTTATTGATTACGAAAAATCAAAGGTGCATTGATCCCAGGAGGAAGAAGAGGATTGGGAAGGCGGAAAAATCAATACAAAGAACGAACGTGATCCACAGGGCGAGCGGTGTGAGCGGGGCCAGAGTCACAAAAAGCGTGGGGGCAACGTTCATCACCCAACACACGGGCCACGGCGCAGTCAAAGCGCGCTGCGTGCCGCCATGAGAACTCGGGCGCAGCACCACCCGCCGCAGGATGCACCCGCGAGGCTCTTCCTTCCGAAGCACAATGTCCGCGCGCCTGCTCTCAACAGGCACCATACAGTTTCACACGGTAGGCAGGCAGGCAGGCAGGCAGCACCTGGCAGCGCGGGCCCCGGCCGGGCCCGGCCCGACCCAGGTAGATAAAGGTCCGGATCATGTGGACTGCACCTTCGCCCAGGTAGAAAGCGAAAAAAGGAAACTGGCCGGGGCCCCGCTGGGAAAGAATGGAGAGGCGCGCCGCCGTCTCTCCGCCCGTCCCCCCTGCGCCGCCCCACTCCGCGCCCCGCCCAGCCCGCCACAGCCGCGGGACGAGGTGGCCGGGACAAACACGGGGCCTGAAAAGGGCTTCGTTGGAAGACGCTCGGGCGCATGCGCGCGACCGTACAGCGAGGCTCGGTGGGGCCACAGCGAATTGCTGCAGCCATGATTGAATTGAATGAATTGAATTGAATTGAATTGAATTGGGCTTATTTTACGTGGCGAGACTCAGGCCATGAGGCTTGCTCTTCCGTCTGACTACGCAAATTTCGCTACGCTCCTTTCACCAACAAATTACTGAGGCGACGAAACAGGCGATTTGAATTTAGCTCAGAGGCTTCATTTAGTCTTAAGGATCTTTTACATTGGAGGTAAATCTACTAACATGGGACAGCCGGCTTTACTTTCCCTCCGAAGGATATTTTCGCCCCTAAAAATCCATGGCTTCGATCAGATCGATTGAATAGAATTGCCTTATTTTACGTGGCGAGACTCAGGCCGTGAGGCCGTGAGGCCGTGAGGCCATCTTCCGTCCGACCACGCAAATTTCGCTACGCTCCTTTCACCAACTAGCGGAAAAGGTATTATTGAGGCGAAGAAACCAGCGATTTGAATTTAGCTCAGAGGCTTCATTTAGGCTTGAGCATCTTTTACATTGGAAGTAAATCTACTAACATGGGACAGCCCGCTTTACTTTCCCTCCGAAGGATATTTTCGCCCCTAAAAATCCACGGCTTCGATAGGGTCGATTGAATTGAATTATTTTACGTGGCGAGACTCAGGCTGTGAGGCCTGCTCTTCCGTCCGACTACGCAAATTTCGCTACACTCCTTTTACCAACTAGCGGAAAGGTATTACTGAGGCGACGAAACCGGCGATTTGAATTTAGCTCTGAGGCTTCATTTAGGCTTGAGCATCTTTTACATTGGAGGTAAATCTACTAACATCGGACAGCCGGCTTTACTTCCCCCCCGAAGGAAGCCGTCCGAAGGCTTTTTTCGCCCCCAAAAATCCATGGCTTCGATCGGGTTTGAATCCGCGAACTTGGGTATAGTAGTCCGTTACGATAACCGCTTCACCATCGCCGCCGTTAATGATGGCCTATTTAGAACTACTACTGGACGACACCGATCCTCTGAAGTCATTTTTATCTCGTGTTTCGATTGTCACGAACGTATCTGATTGATATATCCTTCAGCGTTTTTAAATGCAAGTTGAACATTTTTATAAACATTGTTTTTCATACAGTTGATAATTGCACTGAGTACCACTAGTTTTACGATTATGAAGTGGCTCTATCGGCAGGAGGCTTCCAAGCCAACTGTAACTTCCTAGAGCGTCGAAGTAAACAATGTGCTTCAGAATTAAGCACTAATATCTTGACTACTCGACTTGTACAATCCTATAGCGGCAGCAAAACTACTACATAAGACCCTAGTGAAATTCACTATTTTCATTCAAATATCTTAAATAAAATTACGAAAAAAAGAAAAAGAAAATGTATACAACAGGGGATTAAGCAATTTTATCTACTGGGGAGATAAAGTCCCAAGCGCTCACGTGCCGAGGACTTCACTTTTCTATTTCGTGGATAAAACTACTTTAAGCTCATGGTGAATAAATATAAACAAAAATTGAAATGTCTTTAAATGTATTTTTTTTATATTTCATTTACTTCAAGTGCACCGATTACCGCTAGTTTTACGAAGCCACAGGACTTAAGTCACCGGGGGACATCAAGTTAAATTTATCCTTTGAGAATTTAAATAAACGTGTGGTTAAAGTGATATATTTAACTAAATCCCTTTGCGTCCAAAAAAATGCGTTCCAAAAACGGCATTGTTTTTGGTAGACTGGCTCTAGTTTTTGAGATCATGAAAATTGCATCGAAAAAGTGTTATTTTATTTTATTGACTACAGGCTACTCGTAAATTGCATTAAATATGAACTAAATGAAACTAGATATGCCTATTTATACAAACTCAAATACCTGAAGTACGCATTATTAATATAATAAATATATTTATATATAAAGCCCGCAAAGAATCACAATTATTTGTTTGAAAACATTGTTTGTATGATTGACTTTTATGCGGTACATCTGGACAATCACGCTCAAGTCTCCAACAGAAGTCTGACATCACCTGTCTATCGCATCTTCCCTCCTTGTTCCTCACTCATATTGCCAAAGTTTTCTGGAAATTTGTTTATATGGTTATAGAGAGAATTTACCTTAATGCTCATAGTTGCACTCAAGTTTTGAAAGTTTAAAAGCAAGCCCTATCTACTTAAGTTCTGCATAATTTGGTGCTTTATGATTACCCAAAATGTTCTAGACAACAATAACGAAGCTGTGCTAGGCAGAAGATTCAGTAATGAAACTCGCGAAATTTGGTTCATGTATCAATTTCCGAATTCGGGGTCCAGAGAGTACGTCAGCTTTTAATTTTTCCGTTTTCAGTCCAGGGAAGAATCTGCTAATCTATTTGAAGCAATGGCCATCATTGTTTAGCGCTCTCACAAATTGCTTCATTAATCCCAACTTTATGTGTTGGCAAGGGAGAATGATCTTTTCTTTGGCAACCAATGAGCCATTCACGATATTTGCTGCACCTTTTGCGGTATTTTCTCTTCGCAGTCCTGACACTTTTTTCCAGTGCTGCTCCTTCGCTCGATTATCCCACATGCAAAGAAAACATGGGTACTTTGTTTTCCAAGTAAAAAGTTGAAAATTTTGAAATCTACGCATAAAGACTATTGGTGATCATGATAGCAAAGGTTTTGTAAGACCATTTTAATATTACCATATTCTTCTTTCAATTTTGTGGAGTGACCAATTGGGATTGATGGATAGCAATTGGCATTGTGTAGTAAAACAAACTTTAAACTTCATGAGCAACTATCTATGAAAAGCCGCCAATCTTCGGATCGATATTCTGAAACACCTGTATTAACAAATAGTCCAGGAATGTTAGAACAGTACTCGAAGTCATTTTCACTGAAGTATGGTAGGAGTTTGCCTGTCTTGTAGTGTAAAATGTTATTTTCGCTTCTAGAGTCAGACTTTTTTTTTAGTTTAGATGCTAAAAGTTCAGCTGCTTGCTTTGGCAAACTGAGGTCACATACTACAAAGTAACTGAGCTGTTCTTAGGAAAAGTGCTTTTTCAGCAACACTTCCATCGCATTCAAGCCACAGCTAACACCCCATAATGGGTATATCCTCACTATCGGAAACAGGAATTCCAGGGACTATGGTGAACACTGATATGGAAACATCAGGTTCGTGTGGCACATGTCGCCATGCTGATTCCAAATAAGGTTCAGTTCTTTTTCAGTTTTTTTTTTCTTGAAACGATTGAACCCTTTGACGTTTACAGCACAAAAATAAAAATGATTATGATGATGATGATTAATGGTCTCTCGCCGTATCAACGATATGCCAAATTTTAAACTTTTCAGCTTTCCAGTTTTGAACTGAATTTCCTCACAAATTTTGCATACCGTATGGGGAGCCCACGATTAATCCTGAACACCCAGTTTTATACCATCACATGATTCATATATGTTTTTTATATGAAGTTTGTAATATTTATCGCTTTTTGTTGGGTTATATTCCCCACAATTATAGCAAAATACATTCGGGTCATTCAAACAACCTGTTCCTGAAGAACTCGTTGTTTTATAATAAAAGAAGTTGTATTAATAAGACGAAGCTCAATCAAAGTATCCTGAAAACAATGAGATATTCCATGCTCAAAAGAAAAACAACAGTATTTATATAAAGAGAGACATTTGCGTAAAATACTGTGAGTTATGTGATAGTATCACTCATTACAACGTTCATAGCACAAAAACTAGAGCCAATTCAATGAAACGAATGACATATTTAGATTCAGCATTCCCGATTTACTGCAAATTCGTTGCAAAATCCCGGGCAAGTGAAAAGAAAGTTGTTTTTTTCTCCCCTTTTTGAGCGGTGTTATGATGTTATGTGAGATCTTTAATAACTGCATATGCGATTAAATATTATTATCCAGAAAACAGTGTTCACTATTGAAGTACTATTAATACATCAAATGGAAAATTAGACGAATTAGATTCCTTTTATTTACATATTTACATTCTTATGTTTCTTGTAATGGAATTTAATGAAGAATCACTTTGGCATGTAGGTCTAATACAAGTTTTAATTGTCGTTCTCGCCAGTGTGAAACTGACCTACCTCGTAAGTATCAATAAAAATGCACCTGAAGTTAAAAATACCTCGATTTTAAAAATGAACCAGTGCTTCAGGGTTTATTTGGCAGACTGGGATTTTATGGGCTACATTCGTCTACATAAAACAGAAATGGCCGAAGGAGTAAGAGGCAACTATACTGCGTAGTTGCTTTCGAGCCTGCACTGAAGAAAGAGACGGAACCTGACTTGCTATCCCTAAGAGATTCTAACGGCCTGTTTGAGTATTGGAAAAGGAAAGAAAATATTCATTTTCATAGAGCCAGATATTCATTCTAGGCTAATCAGATTGCAAATGATGGACCTGAAACTTTCTGTCCTGAGCCGCAATTATGTATTTCCGTGAAAGTTTGCCTTTTTCTTCTACGTCACAATCCACACAAACCTACTCAAATCCATTACACTTGTTTCGAACCCACATTTCTTTCTGATTTCACACTCTGCCAGCATGAGAACTCACAGACGGAAGGCGGGAATATTTTTTTATTCACATTATATTTGTTATTACTAGTGAGAGGATTTTTATGCCCTAAAATTTTTGAAATATGCTTTTAAAAATATGCATTTATGACCTAAAAATTCTGAAATATGCTTTTTAATATGCAATTAAAATTAATATTACATTTCCTCTATAAAACTTTCATGATAAAATTCTGGAGAAGCATAGTCGAAATGAAAAAAAAGATTTTTGTGCAAACAATATAATCTATACTATTTTGCGAGAGAAATAATTGAAGTAAATATTCACCTTAGTGAAGTACATTGTAAGTCTTCTATTTCTTCTGACAGGTTTAAAAAACACGTTAACAAGTATTATCCTACATTTGCACAAGTATTTTATCATCTATATTTTTTAACGCAAACAATCGCAAGCTCTTTCGAATCAATGAACGGTCACAAATCCATAGCTTCTGTGAAAAAGTGAAACGTTTTATAGATAAGTCTCTATTTTAACGAAATATGTAAACTATGCACCTGTAATTACACTAATATGCACCACCAGGAAAAACTGGCAAAATATACACAAATATGCACTAGCATATCAATCTATATGGCATCATTTTCTAACCAAATGCCAAGAAATTTCACTTAGCTATGCATTGAAGCAAAGGACAAGTTTATGCAAAATTATAGAAACCCGCTCCCTAGTAATTAGTTTCTTAATTGAAAGAAAAATCTCTTGTTTATGCACACTAGATCTACGACTCATATTTTCAAGCAAGGAAAATTTAAGAAAATGATTAGAGCAGTTCTTTTAACAACCTGGAGTATTATCCATAGAGACCGGATTTTTATGTAGTTACATATTTTTTGTCTTTCTACTTACGGTTCTCAAAATTTTAATTTCGGAGATTTGTCGCCGACCTAACACAATATCTAATTTTTTTGTTACATATTTGGCACTATATTACATATTTTACATATTTCGCTATTTTCTCAACAATTCTTTGTATTTTATCAATTTTCGTACATATTTTTATGAAAAGAAGTATTCCTAACGTATTTAGCATTTTTCCCCACATTATTACTGCATGGTACTGCGTACTGTACTCTACTTGAGGTACGCTTCGTGAAGACGCGGACGGATATTCACAGTCCGACGAGCCTGCTTCAGTTTTCTCAGTTGCGGGAAGTGCTCTTCAGCGACAGATCATTCTCACCTTTAGGTGTGAAAAGTATCATTGACGCCGCGTTTGGCGACCTTTAACTTTAACGACGTCTCTCACGTCGTTAATATTTACATTAGCGGCGATTTTTTCACATTATTATATTTACGAGTACATGTGCTTTAAACAATGTCAAGTAAAGTTTCTCGAAAACACAACCGTTTTCTGTGTAAAGTAGCTCAAAATTTCGCATTTTCAGAAATGCTCAAAAGCCATTTTCTCATATATGGCTGCAGATGTTTTCCTCAAACTTTTGTAACGGATAGTGCTAATTACATTCTTTAGTATAGCGTGAAGTTTATTTTGAGTTATTTTTTTGTTTTTTTCAAAAATTACATAATTGTAATTTTTTGAATGATCTCTGACATCTTTAATATGCACATTACCAGCAATTTGTAAACATTATTATATTTGTGAGTGTAAGTGCTTCAAATAACTTCAAATAAAGTATTTTGAAAACTCAAAAATTTTCTGTGAAAATGAGCTTCAAATTTCGCATTTTTAGTAGTGCTAAAACGCCATTTTCTCTTAAACGACACATAATTTTTAAAAGAAAATTGTCATTTACGGATAGGTTTTTGTGTTCTTTAATTTTATAAAATTAATATTTTCGTTCTACCAATAAGAAACCGAAAAATTAAGAAAATTACAAAAAAAAATGTATTTTTGGCGGTGATAGATGGTAGCTGGCAAGAAAGAGTATGTGGCAATTCCGAATAGCTAGCGAAGACCCAAAGAAATAGAAAACTAATACGGGAAGTCTGTGCTATTCTGTAGCACCACTGTTGTTGTTTGTTGTTTTTTTTTTTGTGCACGAAACGCTCGTCAAACTCGGCAACGGTATTTAAAAGAGCACGCTCAATTTGCTTTGAGAAAGTTCGCTTGTGTGGTGATTACGACATCGATCGACATTTTAAGGCTGGTATCTCGGATGAAGATTCTGATGGAATTGTACGATAGGTTTCCGCTTCTTGTTTAGCACGACTTTCGGCAACGTTCAGCTTGGTTATGGGTACAGCTGATATCAATCGAACCACGGGGATCAGAATCTAGTTTCCTTTTCTCGTGATACCAGCGATCACGTTCTTCGTCATTTCACATTGCCGCGCGGTTGTACTAATACTGAGCATATTGGCCAACTCAACGCCTAATATTCCATACCCGAGCAACACAAGCTGTCCTATCTTCATTTTAAGTTTATAGAACATTCATTGTTCCTTGTCCCTTCTGCATCGACTGGCCACGTTGCCGCCTAACTACGTGGAGTAGGCAATCTGTCGTACAGAAGACAATTGCGAATTGCAGAATGTTCCATGACATTGATCATTTCGCTTTTTCCCTACAATGACTTCCACATAACATTTTCATGTTAAAAATGTGTAATTTGGTAATGTTATGAGAAATCTGTAAGCATAAATGCAGCCCGCAACTAACATGTTACCACCACCCATAACTCGAAAAAGCGGTCTTAGGAACTTCGAACCCAAGTTACGGTTATTAGGTCATATTCTACAAAATGTTGGTTATTTAGCTCTTCAGACTATCCCCACTCCCATGGATGTTAAGGAATCTGCACAGGGTCGATATCTTTGTAAAACTGAGTTGATACATTTGTGTAATTTAATTGCATCTTTGTGTTAATAAAGCAATTTAAGGATATTAACCCACGCACGGTTACTGACCTACAATGCTCTCATGCATAGTTCAGGACCAGGTCGTTAGAAGTGGGGTTCCAATATGAATCTATTTTCATTAATAAACCTTGATATTTACAAAGTGTGGAATGTTCCCATGGGTCCAAAAAGTTATTATGAATAATTATTCTTGATTTTGGATACAGCAAATGGTGGGCAGTTCATGACAGTATTTTTGTGGAGCAATCACTGCCGTCAGAACCGAGGATTAGTGGTGGACAAACTTTAATCATAACTCTAAAGCGATGGCGTAACATCTTGCTTCATTTCTGTGGACTTTGTTTGAAATTATCACTATCGACGACTCAGCTTGAAGAAATCCATAAATAAACTATCTTTGCGGAATCCAATGGTCATTATTAAGTCACAAACGATGTAGCGTATTTTTGACCTTCAATAGAAGAGACAATTACATTTCGTACATATGTACGACTAAGTGTATAAAGCAAAGTTCTTATGAATTGTTTCAATAGATCATGTTTTTACGCATCCAGAAATGAAAATTCAAGAGATATTCTTTCGCAGATCACGTAATCGGAATGTTACAATGTCGTCGTATATTATCGAGTTTACCATGTAAAGATTGTCATCGACAGGGGCATTGGGGAGAGAGTGTTGCCAGATGCTATGCGAGCTCTTCCCCCACCACCACTACTACGGAATTTCCCCAAATAACCTCTCCAATAAAACAAAATTCCCCGACTTTGAAACGAAAAATATTCTCCAAATTATGGACCAATGACAAGTCCTGTCTCTAACGATTCCACTGTCTATCCCCTTAAAGTCAAATCAACCAATCATCATTCTTTGAGCAGCTCGAAGCCGGTCTATATTATCTTAGTTTTTCTTCTCTATGCCTGTCACTTATTTTTCTCTTTTTGATACATAAAAATGAGACAAAATAACGCCTATTGTGGACTTTTTTACTCGTAATAATTGAGGGAATGATATTTCTATCTCGACTTCGGATGCAAATAATTTTCCCAAAAAACAAAAATAAAATCCCCAATTGGGGGATAAAATTCCCCAGTCTGGCAATCCTGATTGGAGGGATACACGAGGCGTGTGCCATCCCACCCAGTATGGCCGTTAATACGAAGAAAAGTTGAAAACGTAATGTATTCTATGTTGTTTAACGCTGGTCTGGTACTATTAAATCATGACGTCATTTGAAAGTGAGTATTGAATAATTCCATTTATGGAAAAAAATACATGACTGGCGGTGCAATGCAGAAACTTTTTGCGTACCTCAACACTAGTTAAGAGAATACAGCGTCTTACATAATTCACGGTCACACTCGTTATTATCGTCATTGCAACCCCACCACATTCAAATCGTAATAAACAAAGAGCAAGCAAATCGAAGTTATTCGCCTACGCACATTTATGTAGAAATAGGTTATATCACATGTAAAATGTTGTGAAACCTGTAACTCAGTTGACATTGGGAAATAAAAAGAATCTCTCGGCGAAATAAAACGGACACACATTGGTTCCCACTGACACTTCAGAATGGAGAAGAAAACCATAAGGAAAATGTCGAATGAACATTGATTCAAGGAGCGGTTGAAATGTTATCTCCAAGAAAGTGAATAGTGCAGTACTAAAAGGACGGGCAATGTCACTGGCAATTGGCAAACGAATTCAAACTATGGTTAATAAAATGCATTGTCTCATTGGCTTGTATTACACCTCACAGTGAGAAGACATTCAAGTAATGTCTTCCATTATTTTGGTAAATATAATTCTTTAGACTATTACAGATGTTTAAAGAAACTATTAGAAATAACTATTAGAAATGTTTAAAGAAACAAGGAATGTGATCAGATAGCTCAGCAAAAAGATTTCAGTTTCAATTCCTTGTTAAGTGTTATGTGCTTCGAGAAATAATTTCACCCAATGCGAAAATAATGAATTACTTGCAACAGTCTAAGTTAAACAGTAATCAGTAGATTGAGGTGTGAGATTAGCAAAAATTATACAGTATCTTGGAAACAGCATTAGAAGAAGCTGAAAAATCATTGAACACAGAACGCGGACCGTTGGGATGGCTGATTGTCACTGTCACGCTGCAGCGACGCTGACCGGCAAGTCTTACGAGTCCCTAGTCCCCGAGGTAGAGTATTTTCCATACTCCGATTTAAACATAGTGGTACTTCCAGGTCACGAGATAGACGGAGAGTGGGGGCACTGTCATCCAATCTGCAGCTTCGTTACGGATTAAATTTTTGGTAATGGAGATGCCGATTGGATGACAATGTCCCCCTCTCCTCCCAGCTCGTGACCTTGAAGTGCCGCTGTGTTTAAATCAGAGTATAACTGCAAGAATTCTTGGGACTGGCAACTGGTAGTTGTCCTTGGTTTCTCTACAATCAGGCGAATGCCTGAGCAGTACACCAAGGGCAGGAACACAGGCCCTTCCAGGGTTTTAACAGACACAACACTCACGGGACTATACTTGGGTTTTTCGTTCTTGGCGCACCAAGGTCACGGACGAAAAATGGAGAGGGAAGGCTTTCTCCAACAGGGAGCTTCCAAGTCACTACTACAGTGAAATTATTTTAGCGTGGCCGCTCAAGATCAGGTCTCAGAGCTGCCGGTAGAGTCCATTTCTTAAACCTATCTCTTTAGGGGGGAGCGCGTCCCTTCCCAGGATGTGTTGACAGCCATACTCCAGTTGAGTAAACACTGACCCTGACTATTCGTCTCCGCAACGTGCCCGTTTTCAGTTGTATTTCCCTAATAGTTTACAGCTATTTGTATGAAGTTCTGTATAAGTGATTATTATTTTGTTGTGATAATTACCATGCGTCCTGTTCAGAGCAAGTTGCGTAAGGACGTCCTTTACAGTCAGACGCATGAAATCGTTGCAAAAGTATATCAATTTATGAAGAGAAACAAAAGAAGGCATTGAAAATATCAGAGCAGTTCTCAAGGCATTAATTGCTGCTTCGGGTGTTTCGAAAGATCTATGTGCAGAATTAATAAGGAAATTAATTATATTCAATGGAGAATCGGGTTCATTTTCTGCTCCTAACAAAGAGAAAAAGAGAAAGGACGTGGAATCTGCTCTCGACAGATTCAATGAGAGTGTGATTCGCCGCACAATGATTTAATGCACCATATCAAGAAATCGTAATTTTTACAGGAAACGACGCGAATGATAGTAAAGACAGTGATAGTGATACTTCTTATGATGGTGAGGAAACGGGTATCAGTGACAGTGGAAAACATGGATGATGAGGACAGAGCCAGGCCATCCCGTGAATTTGATGTTTCTCCATTACCGAACGAAGACACGACAGCGAATTGATTTCCAAGGCCGTTCGCTTGCATGTGCGGTCCGATAGACTAATGTTTTTGGTACGGGCAGACGAACCAGGCGCAAGCGAGCGCCGCCTCCTGGCTGTCTCCCCACCACTTTCAGCTTCCCCCTCTACTCGCAAATCCCAGCGGCCACCCTAGAAAATTTTAGCTATATGTTGTGAAGTACGGACGAAAAACCCAAGTACAATAACCGTATTTGACGCACCCGAAAAAAAAAAACTAACAAAACGCGGCGTGGAAAATTGCTGCAGCGAGATAAACAGATTCAGTACAATGGGCATATTTATAGAAGAAAATACGAGACCGTCGAGTCTGGTAATTCTTAATTCGAGAGAGCGACATATGTGCCAACGTTTCCCTCTCATGCCTCCCCACTTCATGAAGCCATGACACCACTAAAAGATTCAGAAATTGCCTTACATGTCGCTTTCAGACGGGGATGGGGCTAACCTTGGTATAGCATTGTTAAGCGAAAACTGCATTTCGATATCCTGAACCGTTTAGAAGTTCTGGGGGTGATCCATTGGTGGTGGGACGCTATGTCCTGTATAAATGCATCAAAACATGCGTACCTGGATGAATAAAATAAGACTCCTATAATTTCATTCCAAACCTATGTATAATAAATTTTATTTTTTGAATCTTGTTAGATCTCTTTCAGGTGACTAATTAAATAGTATTTAAAAATCTGCCTATGATTCGAGAAAGATTGCATCGTAGGACTGCCGGAGGCTGAGTGAGTATTTTTCTATCACACACACACTTCAGGCGGACACTAATATTACGAGCCGATAGCGGCAATGTACAGAAAAATGCACACACGTACAACCTGTAGATCTGAGTAAACTTTACAAGTCACAAAAACTGTGTTAACGGACGTAGTAACGTTCGTAATGCCTTAAATTCCTCATTGCAAACATTCTTGTAGCAGAGATTCAGGCAGCATTCCTTCCCTTCACCATCATGTGAGCGCCATTTCTCTTGAGATACGATACCCTCTCGCATCCTTTCATACTACATAAATTACGCCGACATATCTCAACAGTCCTCAACACTTCAACCTCACGTCACAACTGTATTTGAGAGCTGGAAGACACGGAACTATACGTAACCTTCGGAGAATTTGCTTTTGTTTTGATCATGCTTCAGACAGCCTAAATTAAGGCACGATGCAGCGGAATAACTCCTAGAGATAGTCTCCCCCGTAAGAACATTGAAATGCCGCCAGTCCTTGAAATGTCGATATTCTTTCGTTTGATACCAGTGGTATCGATGGGCAAACGATATAAAATGGACATCACAACCAGTATCGGTCCAAATACTCTGTTGAAATGTATGAGTTTCCTTCCAACGCGTGATCAGCATTTGCCTTCAACACAATCTCTTTGACAGCCGAACGTTCATGGCGCTCCCATTTGCCAAGTTCCAACGGACAATCTTTCCAATAAGACAACGCTCGATCTTAGGGCAAAGCCGTCTCAAGAGCTTGCATATGCATCACGATCAAAACAATACGCCGTTCCTCAAGGCGTTGAGATTAAATGAAATTCCCATTTTTACTCTTCCAACATTTACAAAATTTAACATACAATAACATAGAGCTAAAAATCTTTCTGAGTGATTGCCTACTCTTATGTACTTACGAGTATATTGGGATAAGGTTCTCAATTATATTAAAGATAATCAACTTATCGTATGAACGTATTTTAATTTCACTACTAAGTACAAACTGACGGCAACCTATTCTCGGGTTCTTATGAAATTTTCACACATTAATTTTGCAAGAATACGAAAATAGATTGTCTTCAGTTTGTACTTGATGCAAACTAGGAAACATCGTGAAGGGAAATAACAATAACATGTTCATAAGATAAGGAAGTTGATTCTCTTTAATATAATGAAACCTTATCCCAAAATAAATAACGAATAGCATTAGTCCAGTTTTCTAAAATATATCAAATGAATTGTGTCACATTATTTCCCGTTCCCGTTTATTATTATCAGTGTCATCCATCATTTAGTCTCGAAAAACAACAAATTTGTCAATTTATCCACGCAGGTGCAGTGTTAGGTGTAAATTCTGGTAAGGTGTCTCACAACAGCATTTTGAAACAAGCAATGACATTCAAAAGAACTGGCAGTTACATTCTAATGACAATTGACACTTGGCGCCACCATCTTAAAACGCAAGCAAAGGCAAACATTAAATATGGTGGTATTGATATGTAAATATTATCGACAGCAGGAAAACGTCACCTATCCGAAGCCACGTCAACCTAATCAATAATATAGCACTAACTTCAAAGTTTTGTTGGCGCAAGGTAATCTACGGCGAATATATTTGGACAGAGGCGGATTAAACACGCCCTGACATACGTTTAGGAGTATATTCATGATTAAGACATACAAGTTGCATAAGAGGGACAATTCCTTACTTTTTAAACAATTGTCTTAAGAGTGAAAAAAAGCTCCATACTGGAACCCAGAGTAACGTGTTTTTTGGAAATGGGTGTACCCCTACGGTTTCCCGGCATTGTCATCTACGAACTACTTTTTGCGTAATAAATCTTTTTGATCTAGGCCTCGGGAGTAATGTTCTACCCAGCTCTAGCTTAATTACGGGGTTTTGTGTCGATGGATTCTTGTAAAGTGTTAAATTGTGCTAAACCGTCATCGTTCTTTGACGCTGCACGAGGTATATATTTAAGGAATAACTTGGAGTTGCCTCAAGCGTTTGATTTTCATACGAATAAGTACTTACAACAAAAATAGTTGCTAGGCAACCTTGTCAACAACGCGACCATTTTGATTACAATAATGAAACGCACTTCTGCTTTAATTTCCACAAGTTCTTTCTTGTATGTCTTTTCTCTAGATCGTGCAAACGAAAGAAAGGGTTGGAAAGATTTTAATAAATTAAGTTAATGTGTGAGATCTCGGAGGTTTATTAAAAAAATTAAATTAAAAAGGCGTAATTTGAACTTACCACTTGAAGTAACTTAACGCCGAAGGCTACAGAAAATCTTGACTAACCTGTAACAAAATAAATAATCTTATTAAAATTACGACGACAAAAATAATTAAGAGACATTACAGAACTCACGTTTCAGAACTTAATAAAATGAGTAAATTATTTTCCCGTAAATTTCTGGTGGTCTGAATACGATAAACCAATGCTCTCATTTTCAAATATATATTTTGGCTGATACCATTCTCCATAAAAGGAACGAAATAAAATCTAGGGGCGATTTTAAAGTGGTGAAAACATGTTCACCACTTTTTCAAAGGTGAAATTTATGAAATGCAGTACAATAATAAGTTAAACAAATTGATTAACACATGATCGAGTACGTCAAATAACTTGTTTACAACCAGTGGCCTGGCCCTGGAAGTACTAACACAATCGTCAATTTTCTCTCCACTGACATAACCAGTGTTACTTGCATCTACGCGCCTTGCCTTTCTCGAACTCTAACTTTGTGTGACCTTCACATGAATGTTATTGTGAAAGAGAGTTACTCGAAAGTAGCAAAGTACGAGTATGCTATACCAACAACGAGGTGAGGCTCTCGGATCGCGTTCCTTATCCCAAATTAGTGAAGAAACTTTCATTCCTGCCGCAAATATTTCATTTTCACTTTGCCAAAAGTATTGACCCGCATTAGTCCTTCCATCAGTAATTTTCATTTTTCTTTCCTCCGACAGACTTAAGGTTCTTGAACATTTGTCTTAGTGCTCATTATCATTATATTGTTTATTAATAATAATTATTTAGAATTAGTTAATGCCTTTTCCTTTTTAATGCAATGTAAATCTTAAAACTCAAAATCCAGGAATCCATAATTCTGTACCAATTTCCCTAATATCTAATAAAAAGTGTTATAACAGCTCCTACTTTCCCACATTATGTGTAACTCTGCAATTTTCTAAAATTGAGAGTTCAGGACTTGCGCTACTTTTAGAGGCGCACTTTGGTATATTCGATAAAAAAATAATCCGAATATTAATCCAAAATTTGGAATAATTTTGCAAAATAATTTTGAAAATATTGTTGAAGCTTCACGTGAAGTACTCCCCTCCAATAAAAACGTTCTCTTCTAATTCAAAGGGCAGCTTCATAACCCAGATCGATCGGGGAATACCAATTTTAGGTAAAATTCCTTCCTTGGGTTTAATAGTTCGCGTTATACATAGACTCGTCGACTTCCGCAGCCTAATAGAAGGCTGCCAATTTCATTTCTGGGTTTCTTCTTTTCAAATATACTTTTGTATTTACAAATGACATTTCACGAGGAAATAAATTAAACAATTACTTTAGTGCAATTAATCAGTACAATTGATTTAATGTTCAATTATTTACAGAGTTGTTCCATGGTTTGGGAAGCCCATTCCACAAATGTGTATCAATTCCCCAAATTCTAAGCTTAAAAAGCGAAAATATGCATTTGATATTTACGGAGAAAAAAATTATTATCGAGGTACACGTGGCCTCTTTCGAAATTTGGAGAGGGGGCACGCTCTCCCCCCCCCCGTGCGCACGCCTAAGGTCAGTCGTTTTCACGTCAATCAATATTTCGGAATCAAGGACCCACAAAACGTGGATTTTGACAATTAGCTAGTTAAAAGGAAATGTGTTCACGACACACAGGAATATTCAGAGGAAAAATCGGTATGTTCTGCCGAAGAATCGCCGGATTTTGCGGCAAAATTACAATACTTTCTTTACTTTCGTGGAGGTATGCGAGAAAGTAAAATACTGTCAAACGCAATAATCACATAACGATAACCACATCGATTTCTGTAAAGAATTCAGCCTTAGGATGCTACAACGCGGGCGCGCCCATCTGAGGATTTCGAGTCTATTTTTAGCAGAAAATTTTCCTAAGCCGCTCGTCTTCTTCTTTCAACGGTTCTTAAGCTCTGGGTATTGCAAGAAGGGCCCTCTACCATTCAGTGGTGCATCAGCGAAACAGGTAAATTCACGCATTATTTACGAAGAAATAAACCGTTGTTCGCATTATTAGAAAGAAGGGAGAAAGAGACACGAGTATCTTCGGTGGCGAAGCAGTTTCTTAAGACTGCTTCAGAATAAATGTTACGAACTTGCAGTGCATTTGGAATGGTTGATCACCTTTTGCCAACGAACATGTGGGAAATCTCATTACGAAATTAAACACGCGTTATATGTCCCTGATTGGAAAGCAACTGATCCTGCTCTGGTGTTTGGCAAGTACACGCAAGGACAGACTGCGCCAGAAAAGCTGCTGACAATAAGTGCTTCTTGAAATCATATTCTCACAGAATATGTACAAAATCATAAGGGTACTATCTGCAAAAAGAATCGCACAAGAACTCTATAAGACATAATTTTCAGATGAGCACAATTTTCTCTATGATGGTACAATCAAATTTGAAAAAAGATGTCAAACGATGTGAAAAACGAAGAGAAAATGGATTTTCCTTTCTAATACAGAAGTCAGTGACACTTCTAGTCTTTAAACCCGACAAATAATTTGCTTTATGGGACATTTCAGCACACACTGAAGTAAAAACAACTTAAAACCACTCACTAGACTAACTTTAAGTGGATTGTCTAATCTAGCCAGCGCCACCAGTTTGAACAAGTTACGTGGATTTCCTTCACACGAGTTTTCTTTATTTATTAATATGACCAAAGTGTCACAGTCACAGGGAAGAAATGTATGACCGCTAAGAAGCAATCTACTTCTCATTTTGTTAGGCATTGCATGTTGAATTAGAAAGAGCCAAAATGTCATTAAAATATTTTATTTTTTTTCCACTGCATCCTTAGCTCTCCACAACACATACTCTTTTTTAGTTGAAAGACTCTTCTTGCTCAGCTCATAGAAGATCTTCCCGGGATAGGAGCCCGGTTTCTATTTAAAGGATCGACACGTAGGCTGTACTCCATTCCACCTAATCATGCAAAAGAGAATTCGCATCCTCAAATTGAGTTTCTGAATCCACTTCCTTGATTGCTTGAGTTGACTTTGCACTAAAATAACTTCTAACTAAAATAAATATATCGACATTGTTTTCTTCCTTCCAAGCGATCACGTGAAATAAGACAGGCTTGCTTTTTCAGCAGCATATTGACTCCTCCTGCAGACTGTGTCCAATGAGGGACCAAGATCAATTACTATCAATCCTTCAATCGATAACATTAAGGTGAGATTTTTAAACAAAGAAGAGGTGTGACAATGACACTGAAAACACTGGATCCCAGTTGCTGAAAGCATTTGCGAAAAGTCGTTTTTCACGTACGACTTTTGCATTTTTTTAAATACCAGGATCGTGGGGCATAGTACTAGACAATGTGATTCTACAGGCCTTATACCATATTTGGAGCGGGAATTTGGGTGCGGGGGGGGCGTATTACTTGAAATTTGGCCAAGTTCAACGTTCGGCAAAGCACCCCCGTTTATAGCAAGCACTGTGATGCGATTGTACTGCAATATTCATTACAGTAAGAAATAAGTTAATAGAATAGATTGAAAGTGTTGTGCGTAGTTTCCTTGGCATGCTTCCTCGCGGACCACCGACAGAATCGCTAAGATGATCCTCGTTTTATTAAAAATTATGAATTCATTCCGTTGAATGCTAAGTCGGTATGGCAAACAATCATATTATTTGCCAAAAACAAATAATGTGAATGAAAGCGCAATCCAGTCTGAAAGATAATTTACTTACATTCATCTGTGTGTACGTGTGTATATTTAAATGTACTTGTACGAAAGAGGTAGATAATAAGCAAGAGTACTGGAGAGATGGCTTAGAGCATCAACTGATGACACTGCAGTGCCTGTGACCGGGAGGTGCTAAGTTGGAGTCCCGACGGTGGCAGGATGTTCGACACTAGCTTGTCAGCTAAGTCGAATTCAGTCGCTGTCTGGAGGACAATTCTAGCGGCCGGCTGCTCTGATCGGTAGTTTTCCATGGTTTCTCCGATAAACACCACGTGAATGCCGGAGCAGTACCCTAACAAACGGGCCACTGTCCGCGCGCAATCTATTCTATCTCTTCCTTGTCCTATCCTCTCCCCTTACCCTCACATGCACTACATTATCACACATGCCGGAATATCGGTCGGGAGCTTAGAGCTTGTCCCGGCTGGGGCGGTGCGCCGCTGGTGGGAGATACCTGGTTAGGGAACACCACGCACCCACAAAAACCTGTGTTACACTTACGGGACTAATGATCCTAATAGTTGAAGCGCCGGGAATCACTAACGATCAATAAGCAAGAACCACATTTCCATATCCTTTACGGAACTGCCATGTCAAGTGAATCACAAACTCCCAAAAACTACTTTTCAAGTGTGCAATGAATAAATTGTATTTACTACTTTCTGTAAAACATTGTTCTTTAAAATCAATACGGTATTAATATTCGTATGTAGGAAAAGGCGTATCTACAGTATGGCAGACGTGGCACGTGATACGGGCGCCACTCACGAGGGGCGCTAAGAGTATACCCGGTGACAACAACAACCCTAATTTGAAGTGTCCTGATAGGGGGGGGGCAAAGTCTATGCTTGCCATGGGTGCCTGAATACCTACTAGATATACCTCTGTATGTAGCTTTCCCACGTTCATTTGCAAAAACTATTGAATATATGTCCATAATCCACCTCTTTACTTTGCTTAAAAAAATGTATTCCGTTGGAAAAATGGATAAACCATTCGTAGTAACGTACGTACTCTTCTCTTTAACGGGAACTATAAAGTTTTAGATCAACTTCCCAGCTTCACCACAATCTGGAACGCTATCAGCGCCCCTTCCATTCCAAGTACAAAAGCTTCAAACTTCCCCGGAGAGCGCCTGCGCCGAGATCAAGCTCTCTTCTATCAAGAAAGCCCGATGTCAAAGGCATTCCACTGCTCCTTCGCCAATCGATCGGCGGGCAGTCGACGTGCCGAAACCGCCCGCTCGCACGCACCGGTCCGCGACCGACTCGTATGTGACAGATGCGTCAGCCCCCCGCCCGGCAGCCCGCCTGCCTGCCTGCCTGCCTGCCTGCCTTTCCTGCACGCTGCGCCGCTCCACGCGATGTTCCAGCGGCCGGAACCCGGCACGGCGCGGCGCGGCGCGGCGGGGCGCGGCGCCGCGGGGGCGACGTGGCAACGCCGCGGCGGGCGGGCGGGCAGGCGAGAGCGCTCGAGGCCGGAGCGGCGGCAGGCGCGTCGGCGCAGGGGGGATCGCGCCTCGGCCGGGGGTACCGCGTCCCCCCCTCCCGCGAGCGCACCGCGCCGGCGCTCTCCACCCCCGCACCCCCAAGGCCCCCAAGGCGCGGGGGCGGCGCGCCTCGGCGTCTGCAGCGGGGCTGTCAACCGCCAGGGGTGAGGCAAGCCAGCCGCAGATTTAGGTCGCGGCCTACATCCCGGCGGCGTTCTGAAAGACAGCCGGCCCAAAACCCGACGCCTCCGACGAAAGAATTTTCTTCTTCGGAAATCGTGGCACGATCGTTTCGAAAGATTTTAAAGAATTTAGGATTGTAATCACATTTTGTTTTCTTGCACGCTTAATAAAAATCTCATCACAATTTGTCCCCCCCCCCCAAGGTCCGGATTATAAGATTAAAAGTGTAACATTTAGAATAATATATACCTGCGTGAGAAAAAAAAAAAAAAAGTCAAGTAAAGTAGCCACCTTAATTTTCGAGTTCTAAACTTTGGAGAAAATCAGCTGCAATTTGTTGATCATGAAAAATGAAAGAAAACATACTATCACTGCTTAATATTGCTAGAAAATTTTTATATTTATCACTCTGAACTATACACGAATAAGCTTTAAATTCTGTAACAGACTAAAGATCACCATCACATACGTCTACTCGTTATTACAAACGAAAATCTAAAAGATAATTATTCATACAGTGCTGCCTCTAAACATTAATTCTGCTAAAAACGATGTACAATGAACAATTGACAGTTTCAAAAGTTATTTAAACTGGACAGCTTTTTTTAGATGAGGGCCATGGGGATACAAAGGAGAAGACGAACTTCAGGAACCTCTGACACCGACGATATTTATTCTTAAAACACGTCATAAAATTCGAACTGCACTCACAAATATGAGTCTTGGAAATCAGAAACGCATAGAGACGCACAAAACATGGAATAACACACATATTTAGAACACATGACTAAACTACAGGAAGTAGATGAAGGTACGAGAAAGTATTTGTGAAATTCCGCACTAGATAAATATAACACAGATTTAATACCATGGTTTCACGTTCGGAAAAATAGTACCTTTTAAGTGCATAGCTTTACACGGTTGATGGCAAGGGAAAGGAAGAGGGAGAAAACTATGGAGACAACGAAAGGAGAAAAGGCATTAAAGAAAGGGAATCGTTGGGGAAGAAGCGTTGTGGTGAGCACCGTCAAAGGATCCCACAAGACAAAGCGCCAACCACGATTCAGGCAAAAGGCAATATACCTGCGGCGGTGACGACCCGTCCGCTCTTTAGAGGCCCGTTGGGACGCACCGAGCTGCGAGCAGCTTTCCCTGTCCGCCGAGTATGGGCGGAGGCATTTCCAACCTGCTATTGTCCACATACCTGCATTACACACTGACCACAACTTCTAAGAGGCCGAACATTTATAGCCTGCTAATGGAAAAGAACGTACGTCCTCTGCAGAAAGGATAAGAAAATGACGTATAAAAGGCCTCTACTTGTCAAGTTGGTAAATTTCGTAACTATTCGGTTTTCGATGGCTCCCAATTATTAAGACTGCTAGATCATTTGGATTAAATGTACAAGAAAAAAAGTGGTAAAACTAAATTTCGGTCACGCGAATTATTTCTCATTTCCCTACCTGTGAATGATAAACCAGAATTATTTTTTTTTGATGAACTTTAAATGCATTTCTATCAAGTTATGATCACAACGAAGAATTGCGGTAAGATGAGTGCCATCGCTTTAAGCAGCAAAGATGGATGGTGAAAAAACAGCGAAATTCGGGTGAAAAAGTACACGGGTGTATTTACAGGGTTCACAGTAATCCATTTTCGCAACCTTTCATCAAGTTTTTTTCCCCAATCCATCAGCATCGTAAATAAAACACGGACAGCTCCCTGGGAGTCGAACCCGCGGTTTCCATGGTCCTCACGAGACATCCCAAATAAAGAAAGGCCGCCGAGACGCTCGGAACGAATCCTTCTCGCTTCTTGTTCACCTTTTTACGAGGCTAGGGCAGGGAGGGGCCGCGGCCGGGCCCTCCTAGCAGGTATCGGCCCCAGACAGACGAGCAACCGCGGGACACGAAATGGCAACTGTCGGAGGATCCTCTCTCAGACCCACGGCGCCCGTGGTTGGGCTGCCGCAGTCGTAAAAAACCATCCAACCGGATATTTTTTGGCTTTGTTTTACGTTCCACTACAAGCAAAAAACAAATTCCGGTTTTAGTGCTTACAACGGTTAACGAAAAGTAACCGATTACTTTCCGCATCCAATTGTAAATGTCTTCTGAAAGATTACAGCTAATTAGATTAAGTCAACCATGTGTATTGGCTTAATGGAAAAATTCTAACTTCCTCATGGGTCTTTCACTATGAAGACATTTCCATGACGCAAATGCTCTTACGTCTTCGCTTAAATTATATCCACTTACAATGTCGGAAAACGTTTCGTTTAAAATTAGGTGTATCACCACCTGGAGACTTCACCGTTTTTACAAAAAACACGTTGCACACGTGTTGTTCTACACTGTAAATCTAATAATTCGCAACCAGTTCAAATACTGTGATTAAAATCTAATATTGCTGCTCGCATGCCGAAGATATATTCTGATGAGTTAATGATACTGTCATTCCAATCGGCACGCTGAAAATTAAAAAACGTCTAACACACATCTCCCCTCCCTTCAAATCTTTGTAATGGTTTGAATGTTACTTCACGTTTCATGTTCTCGTTTGACGCTGTTCGCGTTGAAATAGTCTACACAAATAAATAGGCGCCTCGAGGCACGCAGGCGAGACATTTGAGCAGAATTCTTTGCTCCAGCGTATCCCAATGGACATCAAGCAAGGAGTCACTGGCGTCTTCTCCAGGCAGACGACGTGTACCGTTCTTGCTCGAATAGAACAAGCAAACACCACATATTAGCAGCTCGCTTTCCGACCAGCTCTCCCGAACATTCCCTAACCTTCCACTCGAAAGTGACTGCACATACCTCTTGAATCCCCACTGAAAATAAACTACATAAAAACAATCTAGATACGTTCAGAATTGATTTGTATGTCAGATCCAAGAGTATTTAAAATATAATTTATAATGATTAACTCAAATGACCTCTGAGCTACCCCGTATAAGTCATAGAGAAGCACCCGCAGTTCCTAAAATTTAATTCCTTTCCGCTACTTTACCTAAATGCAACACAGCAAAACAGCGCGACTTTTCTAATTTTCGATATTCAATAAGAGGCTAACATCACTCACACACTATACGGAAGTAATTACGTAAACCTGACGGGTCTGTCCTGGAGGGAGTTCAGGAAAATACCACTGAGTTATGAAGACTTGTGTTTACCACTCTTCAAGAAAACATGGGGAAAACTCACTATAAGAAATAAACTAGAGTAAATTGAACGTACATAATGAGAATGAACAGTTAATCCCAAGAACACAACAAAGGGCACACATTTTGCGCGCAAATCTACCACTGCATCTCTCCGATTTCAAACAACAGCTACTCACTTGTCCTCGCCAGTTTCGCGCAAAACGCAGCTCACGTGCGCCCAGCATTTCGTGACGCAGCGAGCGCCGAGGTCCGCATTTCTCCCTCGCACACGGTTTTCCCAGTACGAAACGCTCACCGCAGCCACCGCAACTGCCTCCTCTCCGCCGCCGCCTCCTCCTCCACCTCCTTCTTCTCCTTCCCAGAACGCACTGTGCGCTCAGGCACCCGCCGAACAACAGATCTCGACTGGCGGTCGGTCGGGCGCGGGACGGTGGAGAGCGAGGCGGGCGGGACGGGGCGGGGCGGGGCGGCGGATGGCGGCAAGGGCGGCGCTGGGTGGGCAAAGCAAGGCAGCTCGGCGGCGGCGGCAAAAAGGCAGGGCGGCTGCGCGGTGGGAGTCCCCCCTCCCCGACCCCCGGCGACCCCAACAGAGGCGGGGAGCTTCCTCCGGGCAGGGGCCCCAACCGTTCCCGGACGTGCTCCCTGGAAGTGGCAGGACCAGACCCTGGAGAGGAAAGAAAGTAAATCCTCTTCGCCCTAAATGCACATGTCGCCCCGGCCGCCACCGTCAGGGGTGAACAAAATCGCCCGCCGATGACACGACGCAGAAACTGCGTGCCGCGGAAAGTGAGAGTATGATTCAAAATTGTGGCACGGAATGTGCCCGAGGTGTAGTCTGGTATGTAATCCAATTCCTTGTTTTGAAATTCCTAAGCTTGCAAGGGTTTTTGTTTCATTCCGGCACGAAGAGCGACCACAGAAGTGGGAATCGATGACTGGGGATAGGAATACCTTCCAACCATAAAATGGACCTCGAAGCACACGTAAAGCGTTGGAGCATATTTTCACAAATCACTTTTTATTCTACACTATGTAATTCTACACTCGTCAGCGTATAGTAGCTCCAAACTCAAGTTCTACAAACCTAAACATTTTCTATCACCGACTGAATATGCAACTATCAAAAATGCCCGGATATTATTATGAAATGTAAAGTGATATTTTAAAATATGATTTTGAAATCAAGTAGTAATACCAGTAATAGAAGTGGACGAAGCCATGATGAATGTGACGAGAAAAAAATGGACAAAAAAGTGCAAAAAATTCTTTTTATAGGCCAATATTGTAACTCAATGTGTTTACACATTAGTGTACTTTTCGTCCCATGGGGACCATGAGAATGCACGGTAGGTTTTACAAGATGTGTGGTCAGCACATCACATTTCCAGCAGTTCTATGCTTTTCACAACCGAATTTCTCCACCATTGAATCCTAGATCCTCTGTCTTACTCTTACGATGCCGGAATAACATCGTAAACCGAGAACCGGAAATCCCATTTGAATCCGCGAGTATACAACGTGAATATCAATGTCCTAGGACATAAATGAATTACCGACACCATATACTAAACATTTAGAAAAACATTACCAAAAATAATTATTTCCACCAAAGTATCTCATGCATCACTATTAATCATAACTGCGGATGTTAGGTCTTGAAGGATTTCCGGGGGAATGCCAACATTAGTCAACCCGTTTCGGGTTACACACACCATCATCCAAGTCTATTTCTCGGAAAAGCAGATTCACATTGAACAAATCGCATCAAAAGTCTAATAGCAATGACTGGCCTTGATACAAAAGAGACGAGCAGAGGTTAACTTTCGAATGTTTTCAGTAGAATAGTCATACTTCTGATCATCAGCTGTTGCAAGCAAGAAAGGAAACTGAAGTGATTAGTCAAGAGGCTGGTGACCTATAGCAACTGAGAGGCTGCTTAACAAGAACTCACATAACTGTTTTCCAAAAAGTAGCAGGCCCATTGCTCAAGAACAAATTAAACATTCTCTAACACTGCAACAAAATTAAATATAAATTAAATATTTTAACAAAATCAGGCTTCACGAGTAGTGCAATAACATTACAATATAATTGCACTATATATTAAGAGAATAACACTTTAGGGGTGTATTCATAACGCAATGTGAACAGCAAATAGAACATTTCGGATTCGGATGGTATAACGGTCAGCGTATCGGACTGTTGTACCCAAGATTCAAACCCGATCGAAGCCGTGGATTTTTTAAGAGCGAAAAAATCCTTCGTACGCCTTCCTTCGGAGGGGAAGTAAAGCCGGCTGTCCCATGTTAGTAGATTTACTGCATGTAAAAGATCCTCAAGCCTAAATGACGCCTCTGAGCAAAATTCAAAATCGCCTGTTTCGTCGCCCGAGATAATACCTTTTTCTCTGCTAGATGGTGAAAGGAGAGTAAAGAAATTTGCGTGGTCGGACGGAAGAGCGGGCCTGATGGCCCGAGTCTCGCCACGTAAAATAAGGCATTAACTTAACTAACTAACATTTGATGACGGACGCCCTCTTCCTTGGAGCCTTGCTGTCGCACGACGTCAGCTGAGTCGCAAGTACAATGAGAATTCACTCGGTACGCCGAGTATGAGAATATCCGTAATAACTCAAATATTTGCATTTTGAACCTCGCACAAGGCCTAATATTACATCTTTCCGCCAATTTAGGCAGATATTCGAAATAAATAATATGGATTTTTTAAAATATTTTTACGAGGTCCTTGAAATGAAACTATGTGCACATCTCACATGGTGCGCAAGTTTCTTTCAATTTCTGCGCTCATTGAAAATTAGCAATATGCTAGATTTTTGGTGAACAGCTTAACTTACAATATGTCTTTAAATAAGAGAAACCGAAGTTAAATGCATTGAAGTGAGAGAATTTTCAATTTCTATAGCAATCTACGAGATAGAGTACAATCGATGAACGAACTGTAAATATCCCTCAAAGAAACTTAAACCCGGTGCGATGGACGTTTAGGGTGGCGCCAGATCGCGTTTAGAGCGGCGTGTTTAACACTACATGAATAACAGTATAAGTAATACTACGTGTATTACAGCACATATGTATTACTACTATATGTACTAGTCGTACACTTGCCGGTCTAATGATAACAGTAGTTGGCGTGCCCGCACATATGAAATACTCATAGGTATTACCACAAGTGCTTTGGATTTTGTCGATAAGTCCCCGACTCGCGAAGTGAGGGGATTTATCAGAGAATTTCCAAAGCACGAGTAGTATTTAATATAATAATTCCACGAATGAAATTACATCCAATAGAGGTCCAAAATGCGCCAAATATTGAAAATTGAAAACTATGTTAAAACCAAAGAAATTATGTTACAGTACATACGTGGTTTATTGGACATCAACATGGCGATCGAGGTATACCGCTTCCTAAGATGGATGAGAGACAGTTTATGATTGACCGATAGGGAGAAGCGGTAAGACAAATCGGATAGAAAAAGCGATCAACTTTTTGAGATACACCGTGCTGATTGGGGCTTTTTGTATGTATAGTTAAACACTTTTGATTTTAATTTCACAAGTGGAATAGTCTTCACAAATAATCAATCCAAAGAACTCATTAAGCATAAGCTCGAACAGTCGAGTTCATGCTCATTGAAATAGTGATCGGCGGTGTGAATGAAAATGCTATTTTGCCGTGGCACACTTCGCCGATTTAAATCCTATCCCTCCAGTAAGGTTCGAATGCGCAAGTAATATGCCAGTTAATGGTGATATCAGCTCATAGAGCTATTGGTTTACTGCCAAAACAAAAGGCCAAGCTTTATTAGCTCACCAAAAATCATTTGGAATTGAAGTTTCAAAACACACATTTCAAGACTTCCCTCTTTATGACAGAGGATGAGAATTACACCATTGTGCAAAAAGAATTGATGTATCCAGCTATTAAATATAAAAGAATCCCGTTCTTAAGGAGGCCCTTTAAAAGCTTTCGAACATCTACCCGAGACCGCGAACTTTACTCCCCTCCATCCATGGACGTCTTCCAGCATTCACAACCCGAAAAATGGAAGACTCGCTAGGCGTTTTCTCCCTCATAAAATCCCTATTATCTTCGGCCTAGGTCCCAATCGGGAACAACAAACATGTTTCGGACCACCCACCGACGGTGTCACATCCGGGCGGCCGGTCAGCGTTCATTCATTTGCCTCTTTGTCCGAAAGAATGTTCATCCATCGTGCCGTTCGTTTCCTCGTTTGTTCGTCCGTTAGTGCCTTCGTTCACTCGTTCGCCCTCCTCGACGGGGGGCCACAGGCCAGGGGCCGGGCAGAGCCAGCCAGCACAGCGCACCGGGCACTGGCGGCGGAACACTGTGGTTCGAAATCACAAATGCGCGCAAAAGAAACTGGATGGTCAGTTTCCGCTATTTCCAAGTCAGCATTTCAGCTTACGGAAAAAATTAAAGGAAAAATAAACATAAAAACTAACAGGTATGTAAAAATTCCCCGTTCTTTATTTCCCCATTTAAAAATTCCCCATTTCATCCCCAGTTCTTTATTTTTTCATGTTTCCCTTACATGTCGACATTATTTGAATAATTGTTAATTATAATAATTGTTATAATACGAGTGTTAATTGTTATAATTGTTAATACGAATGTTAATTATTATAATCGTGTTATTGGTTGAATATTTCGAATGCTAACATAGAATTAAGATAAAGATAATAAAATAACACGGGTGATTTTCAAACAAATTGCCATCCTGCTCTCTTTAAATTAAATATTTTTTTTAAAAAATAGTTTCGTATGTTTTGTGAAATGTGCAATCATCATAGTGACCACTCTTTTCTTTAAACAAAGTTCCATGACTTTTCCGAAATTTACAGAGTATTTTTAAAAAATCTCACTCTTAAGATTTGTCGAGTATTTCATACTGTTTAAAGAAAACAATAAAACAAGCCTGAAATTAATTTGTTAGTTCTCATATTTCGCAGTGATGAAGTACACATACACAAAAAAAACTCAACAAACAGAAATTAAGTAAAAAAGTCTAATTAAATTAAATCTATTTTTATAACCATCTCAAAATATTCCTTAACGTCTATTGTATTACAAATTTCCTGATTTTTCCCTGACCTTTCCAGAGCAATGCAATTCCTTAATTTTTCCCGGATTTCCAGAAAGTGGCCACCCTGAATCTTGAGTATTTTCGACTTAATTTTTATAATTTTTAAATGGCACCAAATTTGATTGTTTAATGCCGTATTATCTTTAATGAATAACTTTGTTTAATTATAATAATTTTGTTAAATTCGATAGGGAGCACCAAATTATTTCTGAGACTCCTTGAGAAATTCACTTTTTTCTTTTTGATATTTTTAAAGGCAATCAGTTTTGTCAACAAAGTTATCAGTTCTTATATTTGCCATATCTCAAAATATGTAGTATTGTGTCTCTCAAATGGGAAAAGTTTATTGACAATAAAAACTACATACACTCTGGCGATTCCCCCACGATTTCAAAGTTTTATTCTAAACATAGGCGGCAATAACCCTTCAATTATTGCATTCACAAAAAAAGGTAGCACTCAAGACTGAAGGATCATCTCGGAACATGAATGAAGAGGTTCGTTTCAACATACTATTAAAAAACAGTAAAAAGGCAATAAAAATTGGAAATTGGCCATTTAATGAACACATCTAATGCCAAACGTGATTTCTAAAAACTGATTACTCTTCGAAAAGATTTTTTCCCTAGGTTAAGTAACCTAACTTTTATCAAAACAACTGTTACGTATTGTATACAAATGTTGGCCAAAACCGAGCTTCCCGTGTTAGTTCGGAGTATCACGAAGTTCTCGGTGACTCCTGCCCAGTAATACCCATAACATGCACCACTTTCTATCAAGCTGACTAGCTCCTAATTATCATTACCATAAACAAAGCAAAGCACACACTTTGATAATATAATATACTTCGTATGTGAAACTTTTAAAATATTCCACCAAAAATATTTTAATGCAGTAACACGACATTGAATAAAAATTACCACCATTTTGAGAGATTTTAAAAACCCAGTTTTCGCAAAGTTAAGGTATAAATCGTTTTCTGCAGCAGCAGAGGATTCAACTCTGTGTGGATGTCCCCCACCTATTTCCTTCACAGTTTCAGGAATAAAAACACGCCTGACATTAATTTTACTCAAATCGCTGAGACAGTAGGGCTACTATAAATGTTCTTCACTGTCTGCCTAATTTGTTTTTACACACTACTTTCGTAGAATGAGATTACTGTAAAGCTGTAGTAAAAAACTATTTTCAACAGAAAAGCTTGTTTTGTGTGATCCTTAACACCGAAAACTTTGTTTACAGCCAAACATCAATCTGTTTGTATGTAGCGCATGTCCGTCTTTCTGTGGCTCGCCGTCTGTCAGTCAACAACGTTAGCGACTAATCTTACGAATCTTTCACTCAAATTGACATTCCCTGATCGATTTCCCTCATGTCGTGGTGTCTTGAATTTGATGTGGATATTTTTGATTTTTTGTGGTTCTTTACATCAAGCCTGAACGACATTTATGAAATTTTCTCAAAAAGACTTCACATTTCTGTTTTATTCTCCTCAGATAGAGCAAAATATGCTTATAAAATGGCCAGGTCCGATGTCGATGAAGCCCCATAATTTTTGAAAATGGCACGTTATAAATAATGCGAGAAAGTACGTGCTGTTGTAGCAATTTTTTATTGAAAAAGGTGTGGTCCTTTTAAAAATGTGTTCTTTTTTATTTATACAATCAACAACTATTACCAAAATTTACTTGTGAATAAACGGAGTAATTTTGTATGTAACATTTTGATGGTAGCTGTAACAGTCCTGTCATATTTCCAAGAAAATTTTTTGAATTTTCTAATTCTCAAATATTTACTCCAAATATAATTACTATTAGAAAAAACAACATTTGTGCGGATGTGATTTTAAAATGTACGTAAAGAAGATACTTAGTAGCTAAATGAAACTATCCGTGAGAGCAAAACGTTTATTCTGTTTAGAAAGACCTTTATTTTTGAATTTATCGTCGTGGCATTATTTCACAAGCGACTCAAAAATGGTACAGGAATTCGATTTCACACGATAATTTTTGAGGATCTTTTGGAAGGACCTTATTACTCAAAAGTATATTTGACGAGTTCTTTTAAGATCGACGTTTCTTTCCTACAAGAGTTATCTACTTTAGTATAATTGGACGGTGTTATGCATCAACCAGCTATGGGACATCATAAAAGTTTTGAGATAATCCTGTTCAAAGGTTTTTATTACATTTTCAGCTCTAAAAACTGTAATTTACTTATTTCACTCACTGAAGCGCCAAGCTACACAAATATGAGTGGGATATCTGGCCCTTACCTGCATAATGTGAAATTAAGAACACCACATTTAAAGATCTAGATTTATAGCCGGTTGTTGCGAAACAAAATCCCTGATGTCACTGATGGCGTTTACATTTTCCATAGCCATTACAAGGCTATTTTTACAGATTTGACGCCAAAATTTTGCGTACACGTACAACATGGTCCAATGCAACAGATGGCGTCCATATCCCATTTTTTCAAAAATGGCGCTTAGCTGGTTGATGCATAACATCGACCAATTAATAGGAGAAACAAATAGCCTAAAATATTTCAGAGACATGTCCGTCACTTTCTTTTTTATTTCCAGCGCTCGCCATTCAACCCGTTTCGGAATAGCGTGCGGCGGCGGCGGCGGCCGCAGTGACGACGACGGCGGCGGCGGCGGCGGCGGCGGCGGCGGCCAGGCAGTCAGGCGGTCGGGCGGTCGGGCGGGCGGACGGCGGCGCGCCAGAGTGCGTTGCGGCCTTGGCAGGCAGCGGAGGTTGCCGAACGACGAACAAAGACTCGAGCAGCGCGGGCGCCGCGCCCCTCGCTCTGCCGCCGCCGCCGCCGCCGCCGCCGCCACGCAAGCCCGAGGTCCACTCGCCCGCCGCCGCCCGCTGCTCGTCTCGGAGCAGGGCAATCGCGATTATGCACGGCGATCTCCACCAAATGGGATTTTCCTGGCCTGCACAGTTGGCAACTCGCGGACAGGGGGCGTGGCCTGCGCGAAGCCAGAGGAGCAGGTTCACGAAATTTTGGTTTTCTTGGCTTAGAAGTCGCTCGGCCTGGCCAAAATCGTGTCACGGCGCATAAAAAAAAGGTTGGTAATGCTGCGAGGTTTCCAGAAATATAACTTGCGAAAACTGATGAACTACATAACATGAGTCTTTAAACTTGGCGTAAACAAAATTGTTTGAAATTTTCTAGACATACTAATACTTGCTGCACTACTATACCCATTCGTCGTCACAGAATCGGTAGGAATCAGTTGAAACATGCACTCAACTGGACGGGAAAAGGTTACTTTGAAGTGACGAATCGAGGAATAACTGTCGATGTTCGAAGCTCCAGAACTACGAAAAAGTTCTTTGATTGCGAACATAACAATGGGCCGTTCCAGTCTTCTCTTTAGAAGGGAATTAACAATCATTGCTTCAATTCGTCTTAAGTTCTAATGCTATTGTATGAATCATTATTGCGAAGAAAACGTAACTGAAGGACTTTCATTTGACGCCAAATTATGAATGGATAATGAAGAGCGATTGTTTATGTAACATGGACTTAGCAAATGTGTACTAAATTATTCGAAACCACTTGGACAGTGAACCGTTTACGATTAAAATATGATTGCCCATCCAAATACTAGTGAAATCCCTTGCCAATTGATAGACTCGTGAACACCCGACCAGATTTAAACCACCTGATTCTAAAAAAACTGAAAGAATAAACAATCCAATAATAATAAATATTAAGATGAGCGAAATTAATTGACACTTATCATTATTTTCCCTTAGTGTAAGGTGCCGGTTCTAACATATCGAAGTATTAATAAATTTTATTACACAACAATCAACCAAACTATTTTACTGTCTACATACCAGGTACGATTATTTTGATGTTTGAGGTGACAATGAAGTTAAAAAACAAACATTTTAATGATCAATGAAAATGAAAACACAAATGCCATAATTCATTCTTACCGACGACGACTTTAATTAGAGCACTGGAGCAACTCCAGCTGTAATACTTCACTGAGCATGCTTCGGAAAGATTTTGGCTTGGCACTTAAGAGTTGCCAAGGAATGAGGCCAGAGTTACACAATTTTTATCCTTCATAAACACACGATAAGGGGGCGAAATGAGCAACAAGGATCTGCATAAACTCAGCAAATAATCTTGACGCAAGATTTAAAGTCTGATATCCACAAATTGCCCATTGAAGTTTAATTTCTTACTGATCCTTGGATTTATTTTCGTTCTCATTGTGGGTGTATACCAGGGGTGGGCAACAAGTCGATCGCGATGGACCAGATCATCGCGAGGACAATTTTGGTCGATCGTCGATCGCTCGCAATGTCTGGCCTGGATGATTTAAAAAATAAAAAAATAGTTTTGAACATGTACTTTACTTATCTACCAATACCTTGCTGGAATGTACATTATACTGAAACAGTGTATTCACATATTATGCATTTCACACCCCTCTTCCCCCTTAGACTACGCCTATGGCAACAAGTCAATCTCGACACAATTTTAAGATAAAAAGTAGATCGTATATACAGAAAAGTTGGCCACCCCTGGTGTATACGGACTACACACCCCGGTCAATTTTCCTAAGCCGTTTACCTACCTTCCCAAAAAGATATCGCCCAACTGCATCCAGTACAGTCTCCTTTCTTTGTAAGGATTGTTTTCTACGTTTACCATGGCCTGCTTCCTATTATATTGATCGATTGTAAATGATCCACTTCTATCTGCCCAAGAATTATTTGAAAGGCCTTTTAGAGAACCGCCAACGTCGAAAACCGCTCTGAAAAGTTTGTGGAAGTGAAATTTGAAACCTATTACGAGTATCTTCTTACCTCACTGACTTAACATACACAATTCCGAAGACTTTGCCACGTTCATCTCTGTTCGATGTTTTCTCTGGACTGATGCGAGAACACCTATTTGCACTACTTATGAATGGAAACATAACAAAAATTATTACTCCTTCCGAAACATCCGATGAACGAAACTGGATGCAATCGTGCTATGCCTTCTCAGGGAACAAAAAGTGGGGTAATCCTGTAGCTGGGGTAGCTGGAAAGCGGAGCTAGGAGAAAACTGACCGCACGATCGCTTCATAACGCAAATTCAAAAGTTATTTAAAATCATAAGAGAAATTGGATATACAATCAAATACTCAATATAAGATGCATCACCCAACGTTTCGATAACATGTTTTTTGAATTTTCCATGAAATAAGAAAAACCTACAATAGTAATCTCGCTGTAGTAAATCAATAGACACTTAGGTATGAATATTTTTCCGCTGAAAAATTTAGCATTTTAGTCTGCATGCAGACTACTTTCATGGAAAATTCATGCAACCATATGGTGGCGATTGCAATTTTGAGTTTCGGCATCAGGCACCAAAACCAGGTGGCAGGGTCAGCTTTGGCAGCAGTTGTCCTGCGGCCATTAAGAGGACGTTAAAGGAACAAAATTCCCCCGTCAAATATTATGATCTGAGAAGCATTAACTTAGGACCCTCACTAGAGACATAGGTGATGGCTCCGGGGTAACACATAATACCTCCGTCACTTCATTCCAAACTTAATCATATTTTTACAGTATGGTTGATCATTTTCTTAGTAACTAAAGTGACTACAATAGTTTTACATTGAAAGGGGAAAAAAACCTTCCGATTCTCGACGTGCTGTCTTATTTATGATCTTAAGGAGAGGTGCAAAAACATAAAATGAAGAGTGAATATATAAACATCGTTAGTCATGTTCATAGAAAATGGAATCTCGGACTTAAAAAAATAGGTGTCCTTTTCCATCACGAGACCCCTAAATTCGGGGTCCGGGAGCAGGGTCGTGGTTGCTCCTGTGGAATTTTAGGCCTTGTTCAAACTCTTCCAAAAAACATTTCACGAAAACTTAAATTTGGTGATGCATATTGAAGAGAAACAAGAAATGTAATTAAAAATCGTAACAGATTCAGGCCTTTGAATTTTTAAAATAATGAAAGAAATGCCGTTAAACAAAATAGCGGAGTAAGCTGATTGTGTAAACTGTGTCATCAGGAGTTTCAAATCGGTTCGTGTTGTAAATAAATAAGTAGATAAATGTCTTTTTTGGTGGCGAGGCTCAGGCCATTTAGCCTTCTCTTCCGCCTGACCAGAATATGTTCTCCTGAAACGAAATGGAAAAAATATTAGAAAGCGTTGTTTCCTGCTTAAAACATTGAACGCTCTCAATTACGATTTAATAAAAATATTCAATCATTCCATAAAAGAAAATTGTCTCAGCAGCAGAGGAAGGAACTTGGTTTATAAATGAAGATACAACGGTCAACTGAAAGTTTTATTCAATTACCTCCCATAAGTAAGAACCAATTCAGACAATAGATAGAAACGAAGTCACTTGCTGTAAAAAGATTAAGATTATTGTGGAAACTGCCTTTTTATACCTACCAGCTTTTTTATTATTTAACAATTACAATTTTACTCCGGAAACGTTTATTTAGATACATTTAAATGAAACGACACGTTTTAGAATTCATAACCAATTGTTATTGCTATTTTGCTTGAAATATAATTCCAACTGCGCTCTTGTCATGGCTCTTTCCGGGTTTACACTCTGTTTAACAACGCGACACGAACCATTTCAGTTCATTAACTGGATGTCGCGTGCTTGCAATTATATTGTACTCCTTTATCATTACTAGCCCTCGGATTTTAGGACAAAAACCTATTTAGTTCCTCTAGGAGGTTACAGAAAATAACTGGATATTTTCAAATCATGAAAAAATAGATCTACTTCAAGAATCTAATAGTACCTAAAACGTCATTAAAAAGCGGCTGAGGCCTATTTTAATTTTTTTTTTTTTGCTTAAAACAATCAACAAGTAATTTTGAAGAATTGTCAGATTTTAATTACTCATCTTTGAATTTGTTATTCCGAAACGAAAATATTCTCCCGAATTTTCCGAAACGCGAATTTTTCCTAATGGAATGCGCAATTGAACGAACCGAATAAAAGGATCTCAGGAAGTCGCTTGTCTGCGATCAGCACGCTTTTCTTAGGCAATTGCAGCCATTCCCGATGCAGCTGCGCTCTTGATAGGTTGAGAATGAAAAGCGCAAAAGAGTGAATGAAATGAAAATAAATGTAAGTGAATAAAATAATATGCTAGTTATAAATCTCATAAATGTAAAAATAGTGAAACCTTTTGTGATCAGTTTTAGACGCCAGAAACATAACTTCATGTTTCTGGCGTGTTCTAACGTTTTTAAATGCCCGGCTCACACATTTTGTAATCTATTTTACGTGCCAAAAACGTCTCTTTTCATGCCAAATAGTGCCTAATTTCATAATTTTGTTAACCTGTAGGCGCCTAAATCATAACTCGGCCTAAAATTCCGAGGTCTAATCATCACAGTGCCAATTTGCTTGCCAACATGCAGCAGGACAAGCAACATATTTCCCCACAGAACCGCCCTCCGCGAGCTCACTTATCGCCTACTCTATGGGGGTAAAAAAATTGTTTGATCTATTTTGCGAAGCACTTGCAACAGTTCGCTCAGCGCGGAGATCGCGCGTAGTGCGAACGGGGCCAGAGGCCAACGAGCGAGAGCCACCGCCAGCGCCACCGCCACAAAGGCCGCCCACAGCCGTTAGATGTTTGTTATCGAGCCGCCGCCGCCGCCGCCGCCCTCGCCGTGATTCACCCTGCCACTCGCACGCGCACTCGTATACACGCGCGTGCACTCACACCACCCCACCCCACCCCGCCCCACCCCGCCCCGCCCCGCCCCGCCCCGCCCCGCCCCGCCCCGCCCCGCCCCGCCCCGCCCCGCCCCGCCCCGCCCCGCCCCGCCCCGCCCCGCCCCGCCCCGCCCCGCCCCGCCCCGCCCCTGCCACTGTCCTGCCTGGCGGCGGCAGCGCTGGCACGGGTGGCGAGAGAGGGGCGGGGCAGGAGGGGGAAAATATCGAGCGCTTGCAGCAGTGGCGGCGGCGGCGGTAGTGGTGGGGCGTGGGGCGTGGCGAGGCGAGGCTCAATGCGGCGCCGCTGCATGGATACGCAAGGCACAAAAGAAAATGGATTTCGAGCGATAGCGGCTCTCAATTTCGGAGAACGTGACGCTTCCTTATTCCCTGAAATATTGCGGGAAGACGTGGTGGCGCTTACTACGAAGCTGCGAGATGCAACCGAACTGTGACGTAGTGAGTGAGTAGACGCGTCTAATGAATGAATTATTCATAACGCGGTCCCCAAGGCGCTCTTGGTGTTCGTAAAGGCAAGTTTAATATCGTCTAATTAAATGTAAGATTGATATTCGTATGACACCCAGACGCTTAGTTCATACCGGCCATCGAATTCCTCGTTTGTGACGCATACGACTTTTTCACTACCGTGATCGGTTACCTTCCACAAAAATGTCAATCCTGTTCATGTTTACGTAAATATGTCGCCTTCACGCTCCTAAAATTCTCATCATGAAACTTGAGTTGCGGCTGTCCGCTGTCTTATGAGAGAGCTGGCCTATCTCTAAGCTGGAGTGTCGCAAACAGCGCCGAAGGCAATAAAATAAATGGAAAAAGGAAAAATATCTTTTGACTGCTTTGCCTTGGCGAGAACATTTCAGTCGGTTTACACGACTCATTAGGTCATATTTTCAAACTTCAAAGTAAGAATGTTATCGAAGTATACTGTAGTATATTTTTTAAGAAAGGTTCACTCCTCTTCACTTGGCAGAACTGTAAATTAGATGAGATTTTTAGGAGGGCGTTATAAACCTTGGACGATTTCCCATTTTAAATTAGTGTACCGGAAAATAACCTACATAAAGTACAAGAATCATAAATTTTCTGAAAGAGTGTCACATTTTGAAAACATTAAGTATTCATGTCTCCATTTCATTTTCTCATGTGGATGAGTCTTACAACAATTTCTTTGGAAAGACCCGAGTTGAAAGGATCTTTCAGATATTCGTTTGACTTCTTGCACATTTTTCTCGTGCAATATTGTTCTGGGCTATCCTTTTGCCTCAAAAATGCAGTCCTCAATCAAATATTACAGTACGTCAAGAAACAGCATTTGATTTTAATAATAATCTACATTTCTGGTACGATGCGTTTGTCTCTCTAGGTTTTTACAAATTATAACTAATAGTATTAAACAATGGTAAGACATTTAAGCATTGCCGAAATTCATCCCAAATTACAAATGGCTATTTACCACACTAGACGTAAAAAGACTCAACTGAAAGCGTTGTACTTCTGTTAATGAAATGTTTCAGGTAATTTCCAATGTTGTGTAAAGTGTCACAACATCAATGCAGTGCTTAAGATAAATTTTCATTATACAAAGAACGAAGAACATGTGTAAGTTACGATACCTTCGATATAATCAGTTAATGCAAACATTTATTTGTCAACCGATTGAATTCCGCAATGCGGGGAGTAAACGAGATTGAAATAAGGCCTACTCTATATATAATTAGTCCGCTGGGCATCTCAACACATTACATTTTATCATTTCTTGGAAACTTCATTTCATGCCAAGTCTGTAAAATGAGATATTAGTAACAAGTTCAAAAGGAGAAAAAAGTTCTGACAGAGATAAAACGTGGTAAGCTCTCCATTATGCGCAACCAAGCTACTTTGACGCATTGCAAAATTCTTGCGAGAGTAACAAGTCGTGTATGGTAAATTAGTCTAAGCAATGTGTGAATTATTCTGCGAAAATTGGCACTGATATTTTCAGCATATAATGCAAATAACAACCATGCTACAAACATGGTTTTAGGAGACCAAGTAAGCATTTCCTCTGCAATATTGATTGATATAAGATGCAATATTTTACAAATGCACAAAATTGCTTCTCTTACAAATGGTCACCAATTGAATTTACACACTTGTCAATTTAAATGATCAATAGTACACGCACTGCTATAAGATAAATTGCCTGAATTTCTGAAATACTTAGAAATAATATTGAAATATTATTACGACAGTTCATATTTTACCTAGACGTTCAATTACGTGGCGTTTCTCAAAATCTGAGATTTTCGTGATTGCAGTAATTTACAACAAACAATTGCAAAAAGAGATGTTTAAGTTAAAAGAGCAATAGACTTTCTAAATTTGTTTTTGACGACAAGTGTACAATTTTAAATGTAAGGTAGTGTATTGAATGCAGTGTCTTTGGTAACAATGCAGGAAAAAATTACTCGTCACCGTAAAATTCTACAGGAAGATAATAATTGCATTGTGCCTTCCTCAATTAACAAACACGGCTAAGGATGGTCACACACATTTTCAAGACTAGCTGATTTTCTCTCAAAGTCAAAAGATATCTTGGAAATTAAGAAACCCCTCACCTATTTTTACGAAATATATTTCCAGTACTGGATCCTGCAGATGGAAATTATTCTAAGAGCGAGAAGAGATTGGATATAATTTCCCTTGGCCACCATTAACGAAAATTCATGAAAGCCTAATTCACATCCCAAAAGTCGACATAACCAATGGAATGTCAAAACATAATCCTATAATTTCCGTCCAATCGGCAATATTTTTGGGAACAAAATCTATACCCTTCAGAACACTTGCGTATACTCAATACATCGTAACACGTCATTGCCGCACATGAGTAATAAATCAACATTATGGTGTTAATAAATTCAACAAAACCAAATTCAAAAATCCACAATAAAACACAAGAAATTAAACATATTTACGTAGCCCTGATTTAATTTTAAATATGATTCAATAGAACTTACAAAAACTATTTGTTTGCTACAGTAAGATCATAGCGTGTAGAAACGAACGGGTGCAGGCTTCTTGTAATCTCATCAAAAAAGGGAGGGAAGAAGATGAATTTTCTGTCAACAAAAAAATAACCCATAAAAGGGGCGCAAGAAATTATGTCTTGTCAATGTTGTAATCCCCGGACCGAGGGTTGTCCTTCACACACACTTAAAAATTGATAATATATTACACAAAAGTTACCAAGAACCGGGGCGGGAAAAATTCGTCATCATTATTTAATTTTAAGTAGATTTCTACGATTTTTGACAAATTTATCAGATTACTAAAAGAAATTCGACAAAAATCATTCAATTCTACTTGAAATTAAATAATTTACTTAACATAAGAGTGTAATTAAAAGTATACTCCTATTTATACATACTATCATTCATTAATTTATTTTTTAATACAAGTTCTATGATTAGTTCAAAATTCTGTTGATACAGCTATTATGATATTTTACACTTTTTATATTCAAATTTTATTGGAAATGAAACATTAATAGAAGAAAATGCGATCATAGAACGTTGGCATGTTTTAACACTATTAAAATTTCGATTAACAATAAATCAGTTAGTTCTGTTTCAATTTTAACATTCACTTACATTTCAAAGGAAATATGGACCTGAAGAAAATCAATCACAAGATTATACATTACAATATGCATTCATTCCACTTGATTAGCCCAAAGTGATCGTCGTGCTGTAGTCCAGCAGACCACCACCAATAGAAATAAGTGGGAGGCAGCACATGTATTCTTCTATTCGCTTCGTACATCATTAATCCCTGAAGAGTCTTAGTTTTGCCACAGCAGTGTCAACAATGTTCTTCAGATTAATACGTACTGGAAAGTATTATTCTATTTTACTCGTATCTTCGACGCTCAATAACATTAAAGCAACTATGATCTATATTACTATTGATCTACTTTATTATTGAAGGGTGCAAGTAACATATTCGACTTTACTTCTATTCCTCTGATTGCAGAAGTTTTCATATTCTTCGTTAATGAGTACATAGGGCAATATATAACTCAGGCGATAATTTGAACAGTCGAATTCACAACCTTTTAAAATGCTAGATGGAACACATGCACACCTTCAGAAGTTCTGTAGTAGATCGCAAATTTCATGTTTGTAATTCTTTACCTTCCCTCAGCAACATTCCAACCATCCACATGCACTGTTTTGGATTGTCTTTTAGCTTGAATTTAGTTTTATTTTTCACAAAACAAAAGTTTAAAAATGAAATCTGGTGTACCACGTGGGGTTTAACAGAACTTTATTCGCTCAGTGGCATTAGAACCACGCCTCTCACACCAACGTATTCGGGACCCTACCTTTCCCCTTCGTGAATACAACCACTACCTCAACCCCTTGTTATACAAACAAAACTAGCTTATTTTGCGTAACTACACCGTTTCAACTTCAAATTGGAACCAAACAATATGGGAACAAACAAAATCAAGTTGGGACCAAACTATTTCAAATTGGGAATAAACACATTCAAAAAACCAATCACTTCCAAATTGAGACTTAACAGGTTGAAACAGGAAAGAAAATAAACATCAAGTTACAACCATTTAGGGATATTATCTGCCTGATAATTTAAGAGATGTGGCACATGTTCGTATTGTTTTCTTTTATTTACATTGCTGTTCATTTCTTCGGGCTCTCTAAAATGCCTTTTATCCTAAACAGTACGCCATCCGAATGTTGACGCAAACATTTGGTATAAACAATTACTTGATGCTGATCTTGAAATTTACGATTCAGTTCTTTTAATGTAGATTTCTGAGATTTTCCTCTATGTACTGAACCATTAAATCCCAGTGTTCACTCGTCTTCGTCCAACGCGTTGTCGTGGTATTTCGTCTCGACTTTTTACCTACCGATATGCAGTTAATCTTTTCATTCCAAGTGTATTAGCGAGCTTCTCCAGTCTCCGTTATTGCTACATACTGCACAAACTTGTATTTTGTTCCTCTCAGCTTCCTTTTTATTTATGTAAATCATTACAAAGTAATTACCTTACCCATACTCGGCGAAATATAGGTTAGATTTGTTAACAACAAATGAAACTCTAGCCGATTCAACCTTATTTTTTCTCGATTTGAAATTGTTAGGTCTCAAATTGCTTGTGTTTAATCCCAACATGCTCGTGTTTGTTCTCATTTTGAGTGTGTAAGTACCCAATCTGAAATTGTTTGGCCTCATTTTAAAGTTGAAAAGGTATAGTTCCGTGACGATGTGACAGGGAACGCAAAACTGCTTTATAACTAATCAGAATTCCTCTTAAAATCCATTTTCGTATTTTGTTAACACAAATGTCCAAAGATGTGAAATGTTTAAGCGCTTCTCGCTTTAGACCAATATTTCGTTGTAGTTTAATAAAGTTATAAACATATGCAAAAGCAAAACACGCGCGGGCACTTTGTGACCCGTTTCCGCTCAGCCGAACTTCTCTTCCGCAGACCCAGTTTAAATATCCCTGGCGTACGCCCTCTTCATTCAATGAACACTAACTTACTACTGGCCTACAAAAGATTGCTGGTTAGTTAGTTAATGCCTTGTTTTACGTGGCGAGACTCGGGCCATCAGGCCCGCTCTGACCACGCAAACTTCGCTACGATCCTTTTCACCACCTAGCGGAGAAAGAAGGTATTATCTTGGGCGACGAAACAGGCGATTTGAATTTAGCTCAGAGGCTTCATTTAAGCTTGAGGATTTTTTACATGCAAGTAAATCTACTATCATGGGACAGCTGGCTTTACTTCCCCTCCGAAGGAAGGCGTACGAAGGATTTTTTTGCCCTTAAAAATCCACGGCTTCGATCGGGTTTGAACTCGCAATCTATCGGGTTTGAACCCGCTGGTAATTGTTCTGTTTGTTTTTCTTTGCATTATTCTAATTTTCTTTCATTATTTTCCCTCAACCGTAATTCACACAGGGAATGTGCTGAAAACGATATTTTCCTCCATTATGAAATTTAATATCTATTGGAAAGTTAATACCTTTCGACATTAGATTCACAGAAATTGATGACTCGCGTTTAAATTTCGCATTTATGTGTTTTACGGTTTATATTAAACACAAAATATCAGTTCCATTCCATTTTCTACAATCTGGGAATCTTAAAATTCAAATTTCATGGCGATAAAGACTGACCTCAAAGTGAGTATTTTACCCCGGTTACAATTTCTTTGTCCCAAACGTGCACTTTCTGTCAGATTGTCCATGAAATTAAAAAATACTAACGGGTGAGTAAAGATCGTGTTCAATCTTCATTTTCACGTATCAGGAAGTTTTAATGGTAGAAAAATGTTGAGAATAAAAAAGTTTCCGAGAAGAGTAATGTCTACTTTTCACATCTTCAAAAGCATAAACCATTCTAAACGCCAATTGTTTAAATACATGAACCGAACTCAAGCGATGTAGAGGCAATGAAGTTAGCTTAGCAAACAGTTTTGGAAATACAATAACATACCCCCGGTTCCCTTACTGAACACATACATTTTAACAATTTCATTGTCCTTTGGTACTGAAGTGAAAAATAAACAGATTACAGGAACTTTTGAGAAAAATAATTCAGGGAAAAAACGTACAGATATCCTAAGGATTTTGTGTCGTGTTTTTGTAATAGCATATACATTTATGAACAGTGGTGCTAAAACAACACTTTTTCGCCCTATTTTCACGCAGAATTACTCGAAAAGTACGGAAATTTCCGAAAAATTGTACATGACCTCATTTCAAAATCTATCTCTAAGGAACAGATTTCATTAAGGGAAAAATATTTATCTTTACTATTTTAGTTGTAGGGAGACTCAGAAAAAATTTTGAAATTTTATAATTTTCGGAAAAATCAGATTTTTCAACAAACATGAGATCTACACCATTCTATTAAATGTTCTTACACTATTCAACGAAAAAATTAATCGAAAACAATGCAGCCATTTTTTTGAAAAGCTTGAAAATGTCGCAGGGGCTTCATGTAAAGTACCCTCCAAAAAATCGGTTGGGGAATATCAATTTTGGAGAAAATCGGCTGAACGGTATAGCCGCTAGCGTTATTCACAGACGAACGGATTGACGGACAGACGTTTTGCTGTCATTCGATTTTTCGGCACTAAGGACCCACATAACATGGATTCTGGCTACACCACGTGTTTGAGGATTTTTTCTAAATTTAGCAACTGGATTTATCCACTGATCGTTACCAGGGCCCTGTAATAAGAGTTTTCTGCCGAAAATTCGCAGTTTTTTCGCGCAGCATTACATAACTTTCACTCTACTCTGTAACGTAAAAATGAGTCCATCAGAATCACTTCAAGGACGTTGCAGATGATCGAAAGTACTACTTAACGGAATAAAAAGATGATTCCGTTAAAATTAATGATAAGTTGGCTGCCCTGATAGTCTACCTTTCAGCAGCCATGTTGAGGCTTTTGTGAATTCCCTTTCATGTGTGCTTCTCTTCACCAATTGCTCCTACCTATATTGACGGCGGTTTTCACAACATATACAAGCAGACTCTACTAATTCGAATTCGTAAAAAAATGGGGGGTTTTTCAACAGGAATGGGGTGGAAAACCAATCGCATACCACCATTCTATGACCATTCCAACAATTGTTGTCACAACGCTGGACCGATAAATCGAACAGGACCCTATTTAACACACACAAACCCAACCTGTTCCGCTAACACATCGCCCCGCATTCACAAACGCAAGTTGTAATTGGCCCCACCAGCCACCCATCGCACTCGGGGCGTGCGCCGCTCGGCATAGTTCAGGGCTAAAGAGAGAGGAGAGAGTGGAGAGAGAGGGGAGAGGAGAGAGAGGGGAGAGAGAGGAGAGAGAGGAGAGAGGGAGGAGAGAGAGGAGAGAGGGAGGAGAGAGAGAGGGAGGAGAGAGGGAGGAGAGAGGAGAGGGGGAGGGGAGAGAGAGGGGAAAGAGAGAGAGAGAGAGAGAGAGGAGAGACACGGAGCTGCCCGAGACGCCGCCGCCAGCGAACACGAGTTCAGGCGCCGTGATCGATCCCACTCCTCGCCTCCACGCCCCCTCGAGAGTTCGCCGAGAAGAAAGATGCGGGCGGCGCCGCCGCCGCCGCAGCCGCGCCAGGACTCCTCGGAATGCGCCGCTCCACCCCCTCGGCTTCCTCCGCCGGGGGCGGCGGCGGCGGCGGCGGCGGCCAGGCGTACAGGTGTTCCCCAGCCTGCCAGCCAAGCTCGGACAAAGGCCGCACCCGCAGCCGCCCAGCTGTTCCGCGGGCGGCGGCGACGGCGGGCGCAGGGGAGTGAGACGGCGGGGGAGTCGGAGGGAGGGAGCCGGGGAAGGAGGAGGGGGGGGGCGCCGCGGGAGAGCGGGGAGCGAAGCGGCAACGCCGCGTGGGGCGAAGAGCCCTTCGTCGCTGGGGCCTTCCCATCTGTGAGAGCGGCGCGGGCGACACGGACGCCCGCCCGCCTCTCCAGCCCTGCGAGCCTGCACCTCGACCAGCCTCCCTATCCCCCCTCGCTTTCCAGGTCGACTCGACGGGTCGGGTCTCCTACCTTGCGGGATGTTCATACCCCGCGCTATTACTGAACCACTCTGTCAAGAGTTTCCATTAATTAGCGAAATGGTCAACATATCATGCAATAATAGTCCCAGACGAACGTATACGCAGAATAGGACGTAATACGATCGAAATAGGTTAAACTAAAAAATAAAACTTTAATTGTGTTGTTTATAAGTACCTTACTTTAGAATGTAATCGAATTATAACCCAACGCACGTAAGAGGGAATGTTTACCCTTCTTTACAATTTTCTGAATCGTTTTTTCAAATGCACTTCATGTAATTTATCAGGAAAAATTATCTGGACGAACTACTAGTAAACTTCTATTTTATTGCGAAAAAGCACTGGTGCTCGGCCTGTGAGCGTATGGTACGGGGTGGATGGGTGACGGAGGGTGGGAGGGGGGAGTGGGTGGATGGGTGTTAAGTGAGAAAGGGCCAGGGAGGCGAGAATACGAGCGTGAGCGTATTCTGAACGGCGGGTGGGCGAGCGTATTTTGTGAGCGACGGGTAATCGGCGGGTTACAACGTAGTATTTTATCGTTTTTTGCTGAGTTTGAAAACCTACACTCAACTTGCTCTGATATCGATGTTACTGGCTGATGTTACTGGTTGTTAAAAGTTCAAGTAAGTAGATTTTCTAGTTTTTCCGGGTTTTCTGTCGTTTTCGTTGTATTTTTTTTTTCGAAACCACGGGACTCTCATATTTGGGAGGGGGAGCCACAATTAGTTTCTTTGTAGCATTAGTGAAGAGAGAGGGTGAAAAATGCGGCTACCCCTCCCCCAAAAAAGATTGATGATTTCGAGACCAAAAAAAAAAAAAAACCTATAGAAAACCAGAAAAATCGCTTTTCCTTTCTTCATCATTAGTGTAAAATAAAGGTACGTAATAGTCAAAAGTGTAATTAGTGTTACACTTTTTGGTGTCGATAAAACGTTGACACATTTTTCACTGACTCCCAGCCTAAAGTCATATTCATGTCAAAATAACAACACGTGACTGACTGGGGCTTTATCTACAATATGTAACGATCGTTTAAAATTACAAAACAATTAATAGTAATGTATACGACCGTCGTTGCACTTTCGAAGATTCATGTAATTTAATTTTAAATCAAAGCAATATTGCAATGGGTATAACTGCGAACGAAAGTGGCAATAACATCCTCTTACATGAAAATGCAATTACAGCCTCTTACATGAACATGCCAATTCAATCTTAAGAAAATCGGAACAAATCGGAACAAAGTAGAGACACTTACCCCGGTGAATCTGATCTTAAATCTGAATTTACGTAAAGAGAAAAATAATTTCGTCTGTATGTTGTACATCTTTCAGTTTATCTTATTTTTAGAAAAAAAATTACACATCTAATGGCCTAAACCTAAAAATGACAAAAAAGCATTTTTTGAAATTCAATTTGCAGTTCATTCTTCACATGTCTTTAAAGGCAGTTGTTTGAAAGGAAATATCATTTTACGTCGAGTAAAGATAACAAATCCCTATTCAAAAATCTTTTTAGCGGGTCCATTAACAGAAAAATTAAATCGCATGATTTCAGCCCTCCAAAGATGAATCTTCTCTCTACATTTTGTTACATTTTCATTACCCCTGGAATACAGAGAATATTACTCACCGACAATCTTATCCATAAATCAAGTTTAATATTTTTGTTAAAAGTTGAAGTATTGCTTTTCACACTGCCCAGGAGATGAAACGATGTGAACCTGTTATATACACTTACATTAACATGTGGAGGTGGAGGAAGGCAGTTAAGCGACTGTTGGAGAAAATAATGAAGCAAGGCGGGCTCTGGCTAAAATTTCAGGACAGAAAGAATGCTGGACAGAGAGCGGCATTGAATGGGATGTATGAAGAGAGAGATGAAAAGGGAGCGTAGAGGGGAGTGAACAGAGTGACAAAGCGGACAAAAGTCGACAGCAACGGTCTGGCACAGCACAGCGACAGAGACAACGGTTAACCGGAAATTGAACAGTTCAACTAATACATTGCTCACCACTCCTTCACTTCACTTCCTCCTTTGGTAGCATGCATTACGTATAGTTTGGGGAAGAAGGGCAATGGACCCGGAAGAAAATGTAGCAGAAAGGAAGGGGAATAAGACGTTGGTCTAATTCCTTAACATATGTCTAGTCAGGATGGTTGAGAACAGCCAGAAGGCAAATCGCGACAAGGAAAGGCCACTCAAAATAAGGGATGTTAAATCTAATGAAAGGTGGAACGACAGAGAAACTAGCGAGAGAAAAAACCTACATAGAGTGATCTGAAGAGGTTGTTCTGTAAGAGTCTTAGCCTCAGCATCGTGCTCCTGCAACAGCTTCCAGCGGAAATGCGGGCATACAAGAGAAGTGGAGTACAAGGGAGGCTTCAGACGTAGGGTCCCAGGACAAAGGTGTACAAGAGTGAATGGGCGTGCACGGGAAGGTACACGAGAGTGTGCGGGCGAAATATAGAGGTAGGGAGAAGTAAGCAAACTAACTCAAGGTTTCAAGAACAGAATGTGTTAGAGGGCCGTTCTCACAAGATTGCACACATCCACAGGGTATGGATGAGAGAGGGAGAGGAAGAGGGAAGGAAGGAAGGAAGGAAGCTATTGATGAAATAGAGAGAGCATTATGAAACAATACAAACTCGGGAAATTCCAAGGAATACCTATTATAAGCGAAAGAGATTAGACTAGGATCAGCGTCTGCTTATCACCCAAAGGTGCAAACAATCACGGATTGCTATCACAAGACGTGATCAATGTAAAGTAGGTGAAAGTGTAGTTATGGTAGATCAAAAGAGAAATGATATTATAGTCGAATTGAAAGGTAAATTAACAATAGAAAGGGTGGGTCTATGAATAGGTGGAAGGAAAGAGAGATCAGACTGGGAGTGGAGAGTAAAACGATCGTAGTGATTTGAGTCTTAGGAAGGAAAGTGAATGAGAATTAGAAGAAGTAAATTAAGAATTATGAAAGAAGAATGAAACTTGGCAAACGATCAAGAAAAATGGCTCGAGATCAGATGTAATCACAAAGAAAAAAGGGGAAGATGAAAATATATCAACAAGAGAAGATAAAAAGGCTTCAACAGATCTCTAACAGATAGTGTTAACATTGCGAGGCTTATAGCGTCATTTTCAGGAGAGGGAGAGGGGGCAGAGAGATGGGGGAGAAAGAGTGGGAGAGTGGAGGAGAAAGGGGGAGACGGGGAGAGCGAGCGTGCCAGAGGGGGAGATAGAGAGGGAAGATAGAGCGGGCGAGAGGGAAGAGAGAGCGAGCGAGAGGAAGATAGAGCGGGCGAGTGGGGAGACAGCGGGCGAGAGGGGAGACAGAGCGGGCGAGAGGGGAGACAGAGCGGGCGAGAGGGGAGACAGAGCGGGCGAGAGGGGAGACAGAGCGGGCGAGAGGGGAGTCAGAGCGGGCGAGTGGGGAGACAGAGCGGGCGAGTGGGGAGACAGAGCGGGCGAGAGGGGAGACAGACAACGGGTGTGGGGGTGAGACGGGAGAGAGAGAGAGGAGAGGAGAGGAGAGATACTTGACGCATTGAAAGTAATGCAAGACGAACTAGGACAAAGAAAAAGTTACATTTACAGGAGCGAGATTCACGATTGGTGGATAATCAGCAATCTATTTTCAGAATGATTTCTGAGGAGTGACATGCATGGAACTGACGATCCAACTCGGAGACGAACGCAGAAACGGGGCAGTACTCGCGCAGGGGACAAGGCTGAGGCAGAGGGATGGAGAACAGGAAGGATGCAGCCGGCGGGGGAAGGCAAGGGGGAGGGGGAAGGCAAGGGGGCGGGCGCAGACAGAGGGGTCGTTAGACAAGAGGGGCGGGGGAGACATACATGGATATAAAGGGAAGGGGGATGACGAGCCAGGAAGAGTGAGGCGAAATTGCTACAGATGTAAGTTCATCAGATCTTGAAAATTCACTTTTACCAAAATTGCTAACGAGATCACACATGGAATGTCATGACAGATCGTTTACCACGCATTAATGAAACACACACAAGGCAACAATAAAAGTGACTTATCTGCCAGCTAATTTCCGGAAAACTGAAATTTAACCTCAGACCAAAACATTTATTTTACTCAGAAAGCTTAATTCTGAACTAGGCTTCTTTTTAACGCGAACTACCGAACTGAATTCAAGTGCGATAAAAATGAAACTGGCAAGCCTGTTGACAGAACTATTTTTAAATCACGCATATTAGAAATTAAACAACAATGAATATTTTGCAAGAAAAACTTTTGTAATTGTGCAAGAACGTCAGTTCAAAACATAAATATTTTACAAGTTTTTTATGAATTGGAATAGGTTAAAATAATTCGTATGTTCAATTGATATGAATAAAGAATGGTAAGTTGAAGGCCAAATACAAAGAACCACAATTACGTTTAGGACATACACAGAGTAATTGAGAAACATCATGTGTACAATTAGATAACCCGAGTGAAGTTCTCACATTCTTACACTGAAACGTATTACGCACAATGGCGGAGAAGAAAGAACGGTAGCAAACACCGAAGGGTGGGGTTGGAACAGTGCCAGTCGTTGGTAACAAACTACAACTCGTCAGACGTAACGTCAGACAATTAGCTTTTGTGCTAATGACTGAAAGACTAGTATGCTGTAGAGCTAATGGAAAAATTATAGAAAGACCCCACCCAACTCTTAAGAAAAGTATCTACTATTCTACAGCACGAAACTTTGGAAACAGATACCAGAGAATCGATACACTCCTTTCTAAAAAAGTGCACGCAAGGTTAGGTGACTCATGACGTTTCTTCGCAAGTGAAATGTTATTTATTTTGACGTGCATTACGTAACTACTCTGGAAAGCCCGATCAACTGGCTTCTCTCGTAATATATTTACTGAAACCTCAGTTACAAATCATGTAGTATCACACATAACCGATGGACTGGGAGTCACACATACTGATAACTACAGCATCGCATCAATTCTCCTAGCAATTACTGGGCATTCATGCTCCGCCAGCACTAACACATGCAAGATGGAAACGGCCGCAACAGACACGCACACTGACACGAGCGGACGCAGCTGTTACACAGGACGCGGCGCGGCGCGCAGCCCGTGACGGCGCGTGTGGGCAGAGCTCCCAGCCAACCGCGCTCGCCCCACAGCCCGCTGTGAAAGGCAAAGGCACGAGAGGACGGACGTAGAAAACGCTTGGTGAAGTACCTGGTCTCCATGTCCGTGGCGTGCACAGGTCGGGGAGCGCGAGGCGCAGCGAGCAACTGAGCCGGGGCGAAGGCGGCTGCAGACGGCGCGGGCGTCCAACACCTGACGACATGCGGGCCTCCGAAGCAGAAGACGCACCCCGCAGGCCACCACCAGGTCGGCCCGGCGGCGGGCGAGGCGGCCGCGGCGGCGGCGGCGGCGACGGCGGCGAGCGCGGACGCACTGGGCGCGGACGAGCAGGCGGCGGCGGCGGCGGACGACAACGCGGCGGCGGCGGCCGCGACGGCGGAAGCGTGCGGTAGCGGCGGCGGCGGTGGCGGCGTGGACGGGGACGGCGTCACAACGACGGGCGCGGCTGCGGCAGCGGCGGCGGCGACGGCGGCGGCGGCGGCGGGCGACGGTATCCAGTAGACGGCGCAAGAGCCCGATGGCATGACGCAGCGAACCCGCGAGGCCCCACCGTCTGCGCTGGGCTCGTCGCTGGGGGGACGCCGCGCCGCGCCGCCTCGCTGCTCCCCCCACCACCACGCGCCGCCGCCCCTCCCCCCTCCGACGGCCAATGGGCGCGTGGGCGGCGGCGGCGGCGGCGGCTGCGCGCGGCGCAGCGAGCCACCCAGCGGCAGCGCGGGGGAGACGAACGGCTGTCTGTCGGCCTGCCTGCGCGCGCAGCAATGCGCTCGTCTTGTGTCATTCGGAGAGAGAACACAACAGAGCTGCTTTTGGGGATGGCCTCCACGGCACGAAATTCAGGCTCGTGTGAGAGCGCTCTTTAAGCTGTTTTCCTTTTGCGCCACGAAGGTTCTGCACGCGGCGGAGCCTTTGATTATGAAGTCGTGTTTACACATTCGTATGTCGTTGGCTCACAGGTAGTATATTTAAACATTAACGAAAATACACAATTTGTGCCAAGATTGTATTTTCCTTACCTTCTACAATAAATGTTTTGTAGACATGAGACATCTTTTAAGATTATACATTTTTCGATGAATAAAGAAATAATACAGTATCAAGAAGTTTTAAGCGATTGGGGAACAAAGGAACAACTTTGTTATAAAATCGCTCTTATTGAAACAATGTGCCAGGCTGATTTTAAACATTTTTAAATTTCCTCTAAAGGTACCATGAATCTCATCATAAATAACGAAACACCACAAACCATTATAACAAATTATTTCTATCCAATCTTGTGTTAGAATTAATCATTCCTCTCCATCCAGATATAAGGCATCGAAAAGCACCAACTCGTAAAGAGACGAATTTAGGCAGAGGGGCAGTGTCAACTAAAAAAGTTAACACTTGTTGTGGGGAACGTTGTGGATCCCCTAATGTACTAGAAATGATGTCGAAGTTAACGACCGATACAGAAACTTAAGTAATAAGAAAAGGTGAAATTTAAACAAAATAGGCTTTTATCAGAGAACTAGTTTTCTAAAGATGTCTCGCCTTCAATGTAGTTAAGATTTCTTTACAAGGAAAATTCGTAAATTGTTTATTAGGTTTGATTACTAGTAGCAGAAATAAGTTTGGTAACTGAAATGTATAAAATGTAAACTTGATTACAATGGTAAACATAATACTGCAATAATAAACGATAATATATCTATGGTTAATATCACAAACTGTTCGACGGTAGAAAATCCACAATTAAAGGCGCCTCATTTAAATTGCTGAAATGATTGACCAATTCCATACCATACAAATTAACATAGTAACATACTTCGTAAATAGTACAATACTTCCCTTTGAATGGCAACATTTGGACAATCCATCACCCAATCTAGATGTGCCAATAATTTCTCTATATATTGGGGTTAATCACGCTGGATACGAGGGATATTCTCCACGCGGACAAAAGGGCAGACATAAATCATCAAAACGGCACATCTCCCCACCAACGTGACCTTTACTGAAAATATTTCCCTTACAGCAGATTTCATTCGAACGCCATCCATCCTATTATTATCAATTGATCATGCAGAATGCGAGCTCGAAGTTTGCTTCTGATATGGATACATCTCTCGCTCCGTAGTTTAATATTACCACGCAAATATTGCATGCCTTCAAGTTTTCGCGTAATTTTTTCACGAGAAATAAATACTGCACATGTTTGTAGAAATGCCTCTCACCGCCCAGACGAATCACCACACAGCGGACCGCCTCTACACGCTGCTGTTGTCTCTGCCTGAAAGGTCCTAGGGTTCGGGTTCGAATGCTGACCGATTTGTACAGGTATATTTACAGGTACCTTTTGGAGAGGTGTTTGATTTTTGATTGAACGTTTATTTTGGCAGCAAAGACCCGTATTCTTTTATGTAAACATGTGTGATATTCACTAACGATTATCGCGTCATCAATGTTAATAAATATTGCCAGTTTATTTTACTTAAAAATATAAGCAACGATTTTGATGTTTTAATTGTATATTTTTAATTAAACATTGGTTTTGCACATTTTGTGTATTATTGCCAATGTCCAACTGTAAATGTACCTTTAAACTAGTGGTGCTACAACAGCACTTACTTTCCCGTATTAGAGGAAACAGCTAAGTAGTACTGTAATATTGCACTTTATGCGCTACTAACATCTTCGCTTGGAACTCACTATTTCCATTGCAGTGTTGTCAGAACTATGTGAATTCTACAACTTCACAAAAAATAGAATGCAAAAGTTTTGTAACCCTGTATTGGAAAAAGAAGCCTGATACCCTGGAAATATAGAAATGCCTTCCATTGGGCCATGATTAGGGAAGAGTATTTTAAAACCATGCAACAAATTCTTTACTCACTACACATGGTACAGCATTTGGTGCAAAACTAAATATTTGCCTGCAAATATCAACATAAATTAGACAATTATAACTCCTTTTCATACAGCTCCATTAGGTCACAACAGTGACACTAATTCACAGATATTCGCGAGCGCAAAGTGAATTCCATTGTTGCTGATCCTGCATTGTCGCTACTCTGAGAGCTATTAATTCTTTTTACTTATTTCAAATATTTCAAAATAAACAATTTCTAAAATATTAATGTGTAAGTCTATAACAAAGTTCGAATGTAAGAAACGAAGAAAAAAAATAATATACAAAATTGCACATTCTAATTTACGACGCATCCAGCTGTCCGAAGCGCAGTAAATTTACAGCGGCCTATTACGTTTGTCACAAAATTAAAGAAAAACTACTCGTATTTTGAAAAAATTAAGCATGACCGTATTTATTTTATTTATTTATTTGTCAAAAAACAGAAACAGAATGGCACAGACTTTCCCGTATTAGTTTTCTATTTTCCTGGGTCTTCGCTAGCTATTCGGAATTGCAACATACTCTTTCTTGCCACCTACCATCTATCATCGCCAAAAGTACATTTTTTTGTCATTTTCTTAATTTTTCGGTTTCCTATTGGTAGAACAGAAACATTAATTTTAGAATATTAAAGAACACAAAAACCTAGCCGTAAATGGCAATTTTCTTCTAAAAATTATGTGCCGTTTAAGAGAAAATGGCGTTTTAGCACTACTAAAAATGCGAAATTTGAAGCTCATTTTCACAGAAAATTTTTGAGTTTTCAAAATACTTTTTTTGAAGTTATTTGAAACACTTACACTCACAAATATAATCATCTTTACAAATTGCGGATAATGTGCATATTAAAGATGTGAGAGATCTTTCAAAAAATTTACATTTATATAATTTTTGAAAAAAACAAAAAACAACTCAAAATAAACTTCACGCTATACTAATGAGTGTAATTAGCACTATCCGTTACAAAAGTTTCAAGAAAAAAATTGCAGCCATATACAAGAAAATGACGTTTGAGCATTTCTGAAAATGCCGAAATTTGAGCTACTTTTCACAGAAAACGGTAGTGTTTTCGAGAAACTTTACTTGACATTATTTAAAGCATATATACTCGTAAATATAATAATGTAAAAAAAATCGCCGATAATGTAAATATTAACGACGTGAGAGACAAGTAAAAAAATTTACATTTTGGTAATTTTTGAAAAAACCAACCGAGAGACCAAAATGGCTTTTATGTCATTGATAGAGTACATTTACCACTATCCCTACCAAAAGCTTAAAGAAAAAATTTGGAGCCGTTTTTGAGAAAATTTTGTTTTTGTATTTTTTTAAAATTGCACATATTGCACGCAATATTGCACGAAAACTACCAAAATTGTGAAAACATTTGCATGACCTTTATTAAAGAACTCAATATGCAGAACAAATTTTATTTGAAGAAAAAATCTCTATCTTCAATTTTGTAGTTGGAGAAAGACGCCGAAAAAAATTCAAACTTTCACAATTTTCGAAAATTCAGAGCTGTACGTGAAAATCGGACCTATGCCATGTTAAAAAGTGTATTTTCCTCTATTCATACAAGAAATTTAAAGAAAAAATTTGGAGCCGTTTTTGAGAAAATGTTGAAAATCCCCGGGGGGCTTCATATAAAGTACCCCCAAATTTTAAAGAATCTTTTTCAAAATCACAAAGCTTCGACTAGAATCAGATCGACTGGGGAATATCAATTTTGAAGAAAATCGACCGAAAGGTTTAGGCGCTAGCGTTGACCACAGACGGACAGACTGACGGAATGCCGTCAATCGATTTTTAAGTATAAAGAAGCAACAAATCATGGATTTTGACCACACCACGAGATAGAGGATTTTTTTTTCTTAATTTAGCAAATGGTTTTATCCACTTTTTCGTTTTCACGGCCCGGCAATTAATATTTTTCCGCCGAAAATTGGCCATTTTTTCGCGCAACATTACATAACTTTCCCTATACTACGTATATCACTCCGTGTATACGTACGTATACGGGAAAGTAAAAATTAATGGCGCCCGCCGCCTTATTGGCATTAGTATGTGCACTTAAATGCAAAAAGGTTGGGGACCGCTGAGCTAGGTGAAATTCAGCCGCTGTCTGGAGGAGAATCTCAGCGCCCGGCTGTTATGATCGGTAGTTTTCCGTGGTTTCTCCGATCAACACCAGACGAATGCAGGAGTAGTACCCTAACAAACGGGCCACGCACCGCGCGCGATGTTTCCTTCCCCTTCCTTGTCCTTTTCTCTCCACTTATACACTCACAGGCACAACTCTACCGCACAAGTCGGGAGACCAGTCGGGAGACTGGAGCTTGAACCGACAGGAGCGTTACCCCCACTGGACGGAAATACCTTGAGGAGAATATTCCCTGCAAGTCGACGAATAGGTCGGAGTCGGATCTCGCCACCGAGCGCTGGGGAAACACCGTCACCTCCCGTGATAAATTAATTCACTATTCTAATGGGACAACAACCCTTTGTGGTTGATAGCTCTTGGATCCTTAATAATTAGTTTTTTCGCTAATAAATGCTACACAGATTAATAATCATTAAGGTTCTTGTAAATATGTTTGGAACTCACGCTCCCTGTCATTTGTATTAGAATGATACGTTACGTATAGAAAAGAAATATTTCTAATTAACACCACAACTTGAATTACCTCAAGTAAACAAGACTCGATTTCACACAAAGCCAGAGACGAGCGTTCATAATGCTACATGCTGATCGCTGAATTCCATGAATTTACATAACTATTAAATTGTCTTTTACTAACACATTCCTATACACCAGTCTGTTTTTTTCATAATACGATTAGCATGCCCGCGCAAGCACCCTTAGTTTCCCTCCTCTTTCCCCTTCAATACGTATTACGGTAATCATACTCCAATTTTTTAAAATTATTGTTTCATAATTCTTTTCATGTTGTATCTACACGTCTCTAACCAACACGAAAACATTAAGAAAAAATATTGAACACATCTTTTGAGGGATAACTGTCTTTTGCACAGAAAAAAAAACAAAGGTCACATCATAACGTGAGAACCACTAGCTAGATTCAATTCGTCTTTCATGATTACAATAATTTTGGTTCATTCACCAACCCTATATCTAGGTTATAACAAAGATTCAGAGTGTTCTTACACAGAACTGAAGATATGATTTTTCAGCTTACGAAGACAATAAAAATGACCACTTTGGCAAAAGTTGCTTTAAAGTTATTTTTCCATATCCATTTCCTTCCTGATGTTTTACTTACTCTTAAACACACGTATAGTAAAAGCTATTATTTTATGTGCTATTTGTTTTCACTTAGTTTTATTTACACAATTCTTTACTTTTTTCACTTTTTCTAGTTAAAAAGGGGACATAACGCAAACTTTTATAAATGTCCAGAAATAAACAAAATAAAAATATTGTAGAAACCTCAGTTTCACCGTATTAAAAATGACCAATGGTTATGGCCAAAAAATTATTTTCTACGATTTTTCGTTATTTTTTCTTAAAATATAGTTTAAAAGGAAATGTCAGCAAAGTGTGTTTCATAGAATTCGAGATACTTCCATGCCGCACGTTTACTACGGGGTAGTTGGTTTTCTGAAGAGCCGAAACTCAAAAATGTAATAGAAAGTGTCGAAAGGTCACCCATTTTGTAAATTACAGCATGAGAATCAAAACTCGAGGTCTTCGGTCTCGAAAACCAGGTTTTGGGTCTCAACATCGCATTGTTTCGTGTTGTACACAATCGATGACGAATAGGCCCTTAGGCGGGGTATGACTGACATTCGCACGTGCGCACTTTGGACAGGCGTTTGTCAACAAATATTAATATTTATATAGTGAATGTGCAATTCGTCACTTCATCAAATACTCTTTTTATTACTCGGACATGGAAATATGACTTTACTCTGCGTTCTCTGTTTACTGATTGCAAAGTTACTTTGCGGTATACGTACGCCAAAGATGCTTTTTTACGGAACGAATACCGAATAGTAAATAACACACCAGCTACAACAAAGAAAGAAAACATTGCAAAGATGTGAATCAACACGACTGGTGTTTCGCATTTTGCAAATGATTCTATGAATTCCAAGTTTCCATTATATACGTTCGTACTGAAACCAATGTCTCTCTGCCCTCGTCCGTCACCATTGCAATGGTATGTCAAAGACGCAGTTTCTGCACTTACTATGCGAATACGCAAGTCTAGAGGCTTTGAAAATTCTTTTGTTAAAGACTGGTAAAGAGTGATGGTCGCAAAACGTATCTATACTACATAAATAATACAAATGAAGAGATAAACTAGCTTTGCAAGAAAGACTGGTTGATTCATTATTTCGTGTTTTCAATTGCTATCCACCAATTACTCCTGTGATTAGATCCGTAAGTGAAATGCATTTTTACATCTTGGCAGTTGGTGGTGGTCTTCCCAGGCTGTAAGGTGAGATCCGGCGCCGACATTCACGTCGTCTTGGGGAGAATTTCTCAGGGATCTCTGCCAGAGTGCCTCATCCCAGCCGGGACAAGCTCTACACTCTCGACTGGTCTCCCGGCGTGTGTGGTAGTATACAGCATGATGTGGGTTGTACGGGTGACGCCGCGTGGAAGGCAGAGTGAGGTGCCAGCCTTCGACGCGGCGTCACCCGGACAGTGCGAATCATGACTCCGGTTTCGGAAGCCTAAGACATATTTTAGTGAAGAGCATGTAAGTTTGAGATTGTGTGTGTATGAGAGAGAGTGGGAGCCTCCCTTGGATCCGCCACTGGGAGGGACAAAGATGAAGGAAAGTTCGCGCGCCATCCGTGTCCCGTTTGTTAAGGCACTGCTCCGGTATTCGTCTGATATTGATGGGAAAAAAACACGGAAAATTACTGATCAGAGCAGTTGTCCTACAGAATTGACCTGGCAGCGACTGAATTCAACCCAGCTATCTAGCCAGTGCCGAAAATCCACTATTGCTGGAACTCTAACCTTAGGACTCCCCGAGACACTGCAGTGGCAACAATCATTACCTAGAGCTACCTTAGCCAGTTTTACATGGAAGAAGATGAAGATATTCCAATTAGGACTCGCTTACTTATTGTGGAAATTGAGAGGTTAGACTATGTTAGAATTGCAATTTGAGGGGTCAAGGCGCGCTACCATGGCACGCACCGGCATTTCGCCGTTGAAACCCGTCAGTGTTCTTTCGGTCTACGAAGAGCACGGAGCATGCGTCGGCGTACCAAAAGGGCTGAAGGAGAGCTCCTGATAGTCCAAGTATTAATACTTTCAATAGAGAGTTTCTTGCACAGCGTGAAAGTAATAACGTAAACAGTTAACAGGCAACGTGACCAAATAAAGTTTCATACAAGCGTTTTGCGCGTTTTCCTTCAAAGAAATGACGGTAATGGAAGCCGTTCCGTGTAACGGCTCAGTGTTCGGGCGGATATCGCTAAATTCTCACGAAGGTACACTTAATTAATCGCACTTCTCTTTTCGTTTTTTTTTTTTTTTTTTTTTTTTGCTTATGCTAATTTAACATAGCTGCTGTTACAATTTTACAGCTTGATTAATTCATTAGCGACTCCGGGCGCGTCAACGGCTATGGTCATTTGTCCCGTAAATATAGTGCATGTTTTTCTTTGGAGGTGACGGTTATATTCTCCCGCTGGATGGTGAGATCCGGCGCCGACCTTCCAATCGACTAACGATTTTTTTCCCTAATCAGGTATCTCTCACTAGCGGGGTACCGCCTCAGCCGGGACAAGATCTAGGGATCCAACTGGTCTCTCGGTATGTGAGGTAGTGTAGTACACGTAAGTGTTAGTAAGGGGTGAGGGCAGGGTAAGGATCAGAAAGGAAAGATCGCGCACGGTCCGTGCTCGTTTATTTGGGTTCTGCTCCGGTATTCGCCTAATATTTATTTACTACCGATCAGAGCAGCCGGCCGCTAGAGACAGCGCCTGAACTCGACCTTGCAATCAAGCTAGTGCCGAAAATCCTGCCACCGTCGGGATTCGAAACTAGGACCTCTCGATCAGAGGTACCGCATTGACATCAGCTGATGCCACGAGTCACCTCTCCCGGTGTTACAATTTGAAACAACATGCAGCAACTTTATTTAAAGTTTGTCGTACTACAGGACCAGATAAATCACGTGGAATATCTTATTATTATATTTTCGGAACGTTACAGTTGGAGGTCTTGCCTACGCACAGGTTCTCGACTTAAGACCATTTAGAGTCTAGGGTAGCCGGAAAATGCCACTTAGGATAACTTTATCGTGTAGGTAATTAAGAAGATTCCACGTTATTCTACCTCCTCATTTGGATTATTATTTTCCTTTTTCACGAAGGCACAGTTATTTACGAAGTAAGTATCCTAAGACATCTTAGAATAAGAGATTGGAGAATTGGGTTGGGGATTAGAAATAACCAATTAAGTATTGTTATAAAACGTTACAATGCGGATATCGTACATTTTATCCACTTTGTAAGAATTCCAATGAACTGCAATTTTTGTTTAAATCTGACTATTCATTCTGAGAAATGTGACAGACATATTGACAGTGAATAGGAGGCCATGGATTTTTAAAACATTTGTGTTATAACATCTGGTATCAAGAATCTGAGATGAGATTTGTAATAAATATAACTTTAGATAACCAAAGTGGATAAAATTAATTTAGCGTTACCTACCTACAATGAGCACGAAGAATCAAATATTATAATTCTACATAATTTTCTTCATGCGGATATGTTTAACAAAAATTGTGAGAAATCGGGGAAAACACGCCAGAGTTCGCGCGCGTTTGATGCATCTCCATTACTTTCTTTCCTTGAGAAGACATGAATTTAACAACTCGTACATTTAAAGCAATTTTTTTTTAATAAAACTATCCCAGACTGAACGGAGCGTAGATGAATGAAGAAACGTTTCCCTACCAATAGAAGATGCGTCAGCTGAAAAGCCTATCGCGTTTTCTTTCCTGGCTGATTAATGCTCGAAGGACGCCTCATTCGTCGCAGAGAGCTGAGGGAATATGTTTTGATCACAAAAGAGGTTGGAATAGACATTAAATGACGTGAGACTCCCGTACGTCAGAGGTGCACTCCTCGGGTATTGGGCGACGGATTATAAAGAGGACAATCTTGGAACTCTGTATTGTACTGTGTTGAGCTTGCAGATGAAACATCGCATAAAACACACACATATTCACACACACACACACACACACATACACCTATAATACTTAAAATGGAGTAGATATTACTCTTACTGCACTCATTTCCAAGCCAACTGTTTAATTAAATTTGTATTCAATTTATTGCATTTTAAAAATGACTTCTATTATGCTGAGAAAGAATGTGGAAATGAGTTAAATAAAGTTTCCTTGAATTGATATCAGTCGACTTCAAATATATAAAACTAATAAAATGGCGTACATTATGAAATATAATGGAAATTACTAAATGTGATGCATTAATAACTTGTCTTTTTTAATAAGTAATCCAACTCATTCGAGTGCAGTGTCATAAAAATGTCTTCGAAAATGTAAGACGACAGATACGGCACCTTTGTCTAAGCTCCCTCGGGACGTGCCGTAACTCCCGCACTTTCCACATCCAGATTACGAATTCGTTCTATTCTCGCGACGAAAATATTCCTCAGACTAATAGCTAAGAGACATATCTTATCCGTGCGTTTCTACAAGATCTGCAATACGATTCAAATGTAGCAGTATGTTTCGTATGTGTAGATTAGGAGTCTACTTTTAACTCTACGTAAGTCGCATTAAAAATTTAATATTGTGGCGTACTGGACATGAAAAGCACAGACGACAGATTCTGAATAGTATGTACAGTATATTTACAATAATAAATTACAAGAAAATGTTACAAAATTGAAAACCTTAGGCAACCTTTCTATTCTCTAAGCCGCGAAACCCCGCGACCGTCCCTAGGCTGAGCCCAGTGCCTCTGCTCGAGAGCATGAGAAGCTGCGCGAAGTGCGAGCTGTCGGACATTAGTCCCCGTAACTAGATGTTACATGGCCGGATGCCAAAACGTGCAAGGTTGCACGGAGATACCTCACGTCTTTCGACTCACTAGCGTATCCCCCGAGCGCATGTCGGCGCCGCAATAAATACTCCACGGCTCGTCCCCCACTCTACCAGCGGCGGGCGTCATTCGGCTCGCAAGCCAGCCCTCAGCAGAGAGCAGCCTTCGTCAATGGACTCGCACTCAGGCACGCTCAGTTGTCCTGGTTATTTTTAGGCTGGGATTTCCTGCCCGGCGCGCGCCGGCGAGGCGCCGCCGCATTCCACCCCCATCCCCCATCCGGCTTAAGGCCGGGCTTTCCAGCGAAACGGCACGTGCGCCACCTCGCGACGCTACAGACCCTCCCATGCCGGGGGTGAGAATTTTTTTTCGCAGCAAAATATGCCCAGGAAAAAAATTCTGCTAGCTAAAGTACCTGGTCCTGAGACATTACATCATAATTTTTTACATGAACATAATAATATCAAAACCCTATCTAGTCAAAATTTGTGAAATAAATCTGTGGGCTGTCCCCCCGTTTTTTCCTAACTATGTTGCCATTTACATTTAAACCTTACATCTATTTACATACATAAATATTCTTGACGCATCTTGAACTACATAAAATCCTGAAATACAAAACATTTACTTTACATTGAAATATTACATGATAATTCTTGACGCCTCTTGCATTACATGAAAACCTGAAATATAAAATACAAAACATTTACGTTGCATTGAAGTATTACATAATAATTGTGGAATTCGTTATATACATCATGTGCCGTTCTTAACTGAATTTATTGACACATGTATGTATCTACATATAAAAATGATCACAATAACAAAACAATTTTACCCTTGAATTTATAAAATTATTTACATAGAATTTCACCGACATTTATACATGTCATGAACGTGTGTGTTCCCTACACTCGCCTGTGGATCAATTCACACAATCAAACATGCGACTAAGCGCATCTGCATTAACATTTTCTGAGCCCTTTTTGTGCATGATGCGTAAATCGAGGTGCTGAATTAAAAGGGACCAGCGTAATAATCTGGGGTTTTTGCCAGACGTATTACGCAACCAGACCAACGGGTTGTGGTCGGTTTCGACCTGAATTGTGGCCTGCCCGTCGAGATAAATCTTAAGTTTATCCAACCCCCAAATAAGAGCCAAACACTCAAGTTCTGAGGTGCCATAATGAGTTTCTGTATCACTTAATTTACGGCTTAGAAAAACAACTGGTTGTTCTACTCCCTCGTCATTTACTTGGTAGAGAACCACGCCTAAGCCTCTCTGAGATGCATCTGCCTGAACTCGAAATTCCTTGCTATAATCAGGAGCATATACCGCTGTTTTTTCGCTAAGAGCTTGTCGCAACTCATTGAAAGACTTTTCACATGCCTCTGTCCAGACGACTTTACCCTGGCGCTCGCGTCCCCGCAGCGCATCTGTCAGTGCCGCCGCTTTCTCCGCAAACCCGGGTATCAAGCGTCGATAATATCCTACCAATCCGAGCAAAGAACGCACTTGTTTCTTTGATTCTGGTCTAGGAAAGTTCTGGATTGCTTGTATCTTGGCTTCGGCCGGCCGCAATTTCCCGTTACCGACGACGTAACCAAGATATTTTACATTAGCCCGCGCAAACAAGCACTTGCGCGGCTGCACTGTCAATTTGGCGGATTTCAATATACTAAAGACCGTATCTAGGTGCCGAATGTGTTCTTGCCAAGTGTTACTGAAAACCGCGATGTCATCAAGGTACGGTACCGCGAATTCTTGGCAGTTTTTTAGCAAAGTGCCCATGATTTTACAGCATTGATAAGGGCCGTTCTTTATCCCGAAGGGTAACCTAAGCGGTCGATACGTGCCGAAACTGGTCACGAACGCCGAATATCTCTGCGCCCTATCCGTAAGACCTATCTGCCAGAAACACTTACTTAAATCTAACACACTAATGATTTTAGCTGCAGCTACCTGTTCAATCCGTTCTTCGAGATTGGGGAACGGAAAGTAATCTGTTTTAATAATCTCGTTGAGGCGCCTAAAATCTATGCAGGGCCGTGGAGACTTGCCCGGGGCCTCGATCAGGATCATAGGAGACGTATAATCACTCTCCGCCTCCACAATGATGTTGTCGCGAAGCATTTTGTCCACCTCTTCCCGCAATATCTTAGTTTGTCTCGGCGACATGCGGTAGGGTACACTTCGGACTACTTTATCAGTGTCAGTTAATTCAATGTCCATGGTCGTTACATCTGTAAGACCAGGTTTCTCACTAAAAATACACCTGTATTTACAAATGACATTTTTAAGTGCTTCGCGGAACTCGGGTTCAACCTTAGTATCGTTTAGCATTTCTTCCGCGTCAAAGTCGTCGGAATCTAATCTTAACGCGTAGCGGTCTAACGCGTCTTCCTCGCCTGCGGCAGTGACCGTCGCAGAACCGAGAAAGTTCACGTATTCAGTACGTTGGTGATACTTTTTCATCATGTTGATGTGATACACGCGTGGTTCTTTCCGCCCCGGCATCTGAACTACGTAATTGTGTTCGGACATTTTCTCCCGAACTTCGCCTGGCCCGACCCACTGCACCGCGAGTTTCCGCGTTCTGTTAGGCGCCAAAACCAGCACCTTCGCGCCTATTTCAAAACTGCGCGAGATCGCCTTGCGGTCGTACCACACCTTACGCTTGCGTTGTTCTTCCGCCATTTTGGTATGGGCAAGTTCACGCGAACGCTTCAGTCTATTAATCAACTTGAACACGTGCTCAACCACCGTGCTCCCTTCGCTTTCTGCTGCACCCGCAAGCTTTTCGTAAAGCAGCGTCATGGGTGTGCGGAGATTTTTCCCATAGACTAACTCGGCTGGAGAAAAACCTATCGATTCGTGCACACTCGTGCGTAACGCGAACATAATTGCAGGAAGCTGGCACTCCCAGTCAGTCCTTGCCTCTAAACAAAGAACCTTCATCAACCGGTTCATGGTTCTGTGCATCCGTTCTACGGCATTAGATTGCGGATGATAAGGCGAACTTCTAATTAATCTAATGCAAAATCTCTCGGCGAATTCCGCCATCAGAGTGCTAGTAAAACAAGTTCCCTGATCTGTTTGAAGCTCTCGCGGAAATCCAATCCGACTGAACAGATCTAATAAAGCTTCAATGACCGTGACCGTCGTCAGATCACGTATGGGAATAGCCTCGGGATATTTTGTTGCTAAACACATTGCAGTTAGTATGAACTTGTTTCCTGACTCAGACTCGGGAAAAGGGCCACAAGCATCTACATTTACTTTCTCAAACGCCTCACCCGTTATAGGTACAATTTTTAAAGGCGCGCGAAGCTTCTCGCCGCCGTTACCTACGCGCTGGCAACTATCGCAGCTACGTACGTAATTTTCCATATCTTTGTAACAGTTCGGCCAGAAGAAATACTTGGCCATCGCGTCTTTACTTTTTGTGACACCTAAATGACCGTGGGCGACTTCATGGCAAAGCTTCAATATGGTGCCACGATACACCCGCGGAGTCACAAGCATGGAGAATTGCTCACCGCGCTTGCTCTGCCGTTTCCGGAACAAAAGGCCGCGTTCTATAAAATAATCGCGCCGTTCCGTTTCTGGGCCTTCGGCTAGCTCGAATAGCGGTAAGAGCTCTTCATCCTGTCTCTGAGCTTTGGCAAATTCGGACGGGTCTAAACGGGACAATGCAACGCTCCCGGAATCTACTTCAAATTCCGCGTTGTTTTCAACAACATTGCCCGGGTCATTTACCTCGCCTAACAAGACACAAGTTTCCTCGTCGGGAGCTTTCGCGTCCGACGCAGGTTTTTGGGGTGCGTCGCGCGCACGACTTGTTCCTACGACCACGCCTAGCTCGACCGCTCCTTCCCCCAAAGCCTCGTTCATGACCGCAACCGGTGCGTCACCAGGGCGCTCGGCGGCCGGCGCGTTGCCTGGCGCCGCCGCCATCGCCTCCGGCCCCACCCCGTCGCCCTGCCCGGCCGCCGTCTGGGCACGGGTTCGCACCGCACAAAGAAACTGCGGTTCTAAAAACCCTTGCCTGATTTCCGAGAGAAGCGTGGCAGATCGATTACTCAGAATGTAATATTCTAAGTCGCAATTTTTCGCGACTGCGGCTTCGGTAACAAGCTTACCGAACGGGCCTACAATTTCTACCTTAGCTACCGGTAGATTTTTCGGCGCCTCGTCCAAGGGCTGCTTAACCCATACGGATTCGCCGGTATATTGATTCGGCCTGACGTATTTGCTGTTGATCAGATCAACCGTCGCCCCAGAATCTCGTAAGAAGGAAATAGGATTTCCGCAAACCGTGCCGAAAAACGTGTGAGGAAGCAACAATTCCTGCGCACTGGTGTCGACAACGTGACACATTTTCTCGCTTGATTTGAGCTGAGGGCAGTATTTCTTAATGTGCCCCGGTTTTTTACATAAATAGCACGTGCGTTCCTGCGGCTTGTCGAATTCCGCGTTCCTATCTGCCTTGGGCGCTGCGGGCTTAGAAGTGGAGGGCACACTCTCCGTCACCTTTTTCCACTTTTGTTCCCCCACAGGCTCCTTGTGATTAACCTTAGAAAAATCTTTCCTATACGCACTAGACCTATTGTTTTCGTAGGTGTCCAGCCTACGCGCCAGATCTTGGGACTGCGAAACCTCGCCCCAAACATCTACGAAATGGGCACGTATGTCCGCCGGCACCTTCCGTTTCATCTGATCGGTGACAATCAAGTCTAATAATTGATCATAAGTTTCAACTTTCAACCCTGAAATCCATTTCTGGCAATAGTTCGTCAGTTCGCGAGCATAAACATTCCATGTAGTTTTCGCACCCTTTGCATGACTGCAAAACATCTGACGACATTTTTCAGGCGTGAATTTGTACATATCCAAAAGCTGCGTTTTGATTTGATTATAATCCTGCTCTGAAGAATCTGATCCTACAACTAACCATGTATTTATTTCATTGGGAAGCAATCCCATTAATTGACTGACCCATTCTACCGGCGCAATGTCGAGCTGACGAGCATGCGCCTCAAATACACTTAAAAACAAGGTAATATCCTCACCTTCGCCTTTGAATTTATCCATAACATGGCTGATACGGATACTACTTCTGTTTCCCGAATCTCTACTACCTAAAGATTCGCGCGAGGTAGCCTGATTAGCTAATTTCAGCCGTTCGAGTTCGTACTGCCGTTGTTCGAGTTCGTGTAATCTTTCCTGCTCTTTTAATTCAAGTTCGCGTGCTTCTGCGACCTGTTCTTTCTCCTGATCAGCAAGTTGTTTCACGAATATTTCATCGTACTGCTCGCTTCCCGTGATGATAGATTTTAATCTAACTATCGTCTCGTTCCCTTCCAACGTTTCCCCCATCTCCGTCGCGACCCTAACAAGCACCTCTTTCCTATAACCCGCTAAGAAAGACATTTTGCCTGAATTGATCCCCGGCCAGTACAAAAAACACACTTACGTTCAGTTGACCTCGGTGTCGCGTGAGCGCCAGCGCCTTCTGGATCCGGTGTTCTGGCCTCCTTCCTTCCTCTCGTTCTGGTCCGTCCGGGATGTCTCCTTCCAGTGCCAGTACCAATACCAGCTCCAGTTCCAGTACCAGTTCCAGCTCCAGTTCCAGTACCAATACCAATTCCAGTTCCAGTACCAATATCAATTCCAGTTCCAAGTTTTAGAAAAGAAAGGTTCCGAGTCGGATTGTACCGCCCCGAAACTACCGTACCGAATTACCGCACTTTCGGTTTCTCGTGGCGTGCACGACTCTGCCGGCGCCACGTAATTACGACGCGTGTGCACCTTTAACTGCGGTACACTGTCTTTACGCGTACTATTCCAGTTTTAGACAAAAACTGTGGCACTCCGGCGTGAGTTTACAATAACCGCTGCTACCAGTTTTAGACAAAAACTGCGGCAGTCCGGCGTGAGTTTACAATAACCGCTGCTACCAGTTTTAGAAAAGAAACTGCGGTAGCCCGGCGTGAATTTACGATAACCGCTGCCACCAGTTTTAGAAAAAAAACTGCGGCACTCCGGCGTGAGTTTACGATAACCGCTGCCACCAGTTTTAGAAAAGAAACTGCGGTAGCCCGGCGTGAATTTACGATAACCGCTGCCACCAGTTTTAGAAAAGAAAGGTTCCGAGTCTGTGGCGTACTGGACATGAAAAGCACAGACGACAGATTCTGAATAGTATGTACAGTATATTTACAATAATAAATTACAAGAAAATGTTACAAAATTGAAAACCTTAGGCAACCTTTCTATTCTCTAAGCCGCGAAACCCCGCGACCGTCCCTAGGCTGAGCCCAGTGCCTCTGCTCGAGAGCATGAGAAGCTGCGCGAAGTGCGAGCTGTCGGACATTAGTCCCCGTAACTAGATGTTACATGGCCGGATGCCAAAACGTGCAAGGTTGCACGGAGATACCTCACGTCTTTCGACTCACTAGCGTATCCCCCGAGCGCATGTCGGCGCCGCAATAAATACTCCACGGCTCGTCCCCCACTCTACCAGCGGCGGGCGTCATTCGGCTCGCAAGCCAGCCCTCAGCAGAGAGCAGCCTTCGTCAATGGACTCGCACTCAGGCACGCTCAGTTGTCCTGGTTATTTTTAGGCTGGGATTTCCTGCCCGGCGCGCGCCGGCGAGGCGCCGCCGCATTCCACCCCCATCCCCCATCCGGCTTAAGGCCGGGCTTTCCAGCGAAACGGCACGTGCGCCACCTCGCGACGCTACAATATAATCCTCAGAAACAGAAAATATGATGAACTTGGAATTGTTACTTGCTTTTCAGATTCACAAAAACAGCAGAAGAGAAGAATCAGAACGATTGCAAAGATAATTTTATTTATTTTCATTAAGTTCTTAAGAATGCTAAATATATGCACGAGCTGTTAAGAAGGAAAGTCTAAATACTTGTACGAGCTGTCGTCAAAATGACCAAAAGGGGATACTGAAGACAAGAACTATCATTACAGACCAGCGTCTCAGAACGACTGAAGTTCCCCCAAGAGCAATTTTTCGCATTGAAGGCTATTTCAACATGCTGGACACCAATATTAAAGGTTAAGTTTTCCATTGACATCGGAAAATCAATACAGTAGTTTACTTTACTAAATGACTATTTGCAAGCGCTTTTTGTACTACATTGCGAACCGGAATTCATATTATTTATATTTTCAAAATTCAATATATTTTTACGAGAATTTGCGGTAAGTACCACATTCACATTATTCCTTGCGCATCAGGAAAGCGAATTGAAATATCTTTGTCCGGCATCGCGATATGCTGAACAGCTCATTAACAAGATGGTTACATTAGAAGAAACTAAAACAATCACTTCCATCTTTTGCTTTTGGGTTAAATAAAATTCTGTCAATTTTTCATTCCATGCCCCATAAGACCTCTACTAATATAATCAAAAGGAAAGTGTTTACTTTTATGAAGTAGTACTATAAAAGCTGCAGTGTAATTACTACGACACTGAACATCCCGAATACGGTTAATTAATAGCACTATATTACATTTACTAACTGATCATCCGGCGTGGTCCGAATTTTATGTTTATCAGAATCCTTTTTTAGGCACATCAACTGTACCGACCGTGCCGCCGGCTCCTGCTGTTCAATTCCTGCCCCCCTCCCCCCACACACACACCTTCACCCAGCCACACGTCGCGGCACCCGAAAACGTCCGCAACGTTGGCGCCTAGAGCCAGTGCGCGTTCCTTTGAACTAAGTTTGTAAAACAAAAAACTCATTTTGGGGTTACATTTTAAATCTCGCCCCCCCCCCGCCCTTTCATTTTTTCTCGGCAATTCAATGGTATTTACACACAATTTCGGAGCAATCGCGGCAATGATTCAAAAGCCCTTTGTGCGTACGCACATGCGTACATATTTCTACACATACAATTATTTTAAATAAAAGAAGATATCATTGTGTCCCGTGAGGCACAGTACGCCGGTCATAAGTTGACGCTTTGTACACATCATGTTCCGTGACTACGTCGCACAGTGATGCTGCATTCTACAAGACGCTGGACATAAGGACGCTGGATTCTCGTAGAGCAGAAGCCAGGAAAGCTTCAAATATTCCAGAAAAAATATTTTCCTTAGAGATAATGTATAGATCATTAAAATAACAAGCATGCATTGAGGAACCATGTTGGAAGAGGCTGTTTAATAAGGGCAATAGAAGAATATACCACAACTACGTTTTCTCTATACATATATCGACACACACTATGCAAAATTACAGCGTGTTGTTTTAATGTTTTGTGTTTATTTCTACCTTCTCAAATAATAAATCACGATATTATTTAAAATTTATTTTCCACTAGCTGAATTATCTCGACGTTCCCTGGGTAATTTAAGTTGCCTATTAGACAGGAAAAGGAATGAATTCAATGAATAGAGAAAAATATAAGTTAGTTTATGTACAACCCCTGCCATCCATCCCAGCTGTGCGCCGCCCTGTCCTACCCTCCTATGTAGCTCTTCCAGTCTGACGCCGCCCCGCGCCCCGACCTGCCCTGCCCATCCCCTGCACGCCTACACCGCAACCTGCAATGCCCAGATGTACAGCATTAACCCAAACCCGTTCAAAAACCACGTTTTTATCCCTTCAGACGATTCATTTTCCATAAACCTTTCTTTATGGTCTTATATAATATTTGTAGCAATAGGTATCTATAATCCGAATTTCACGTGTCTAGGTTCAGTGTGTCTTACTATGTTGATATCAGTCAATGTCTCTACTTATAAGATTTACACCTACCGACATTCTTTTTCTTCCCAGGATAATCGTTAAAAGAGATGTACCTGGAAAAGAAAAAAAGAACAAAATTAGTAAATCATTATTCAAAATAATTTATCTGGAATCACAATAAATTTCTAAGAATTTTCCTTTTTCCCCTCTTTACAATGAGCATTTACATCAAGAACATGTTATATCTTGCAAACATAATACACATTTGCAGACTTAAAACAACAAAATAAATTAACCAATAAAACAGAAAAACACGTTTTATTATTTATCAAGTGGTTATTGATTTCATTCTGAACTTCAACTCTTTCCTTTACTTTCGTTCTCCTTCATGTTACAGCCTGGCAAGACAAAAATCGCCACACACCAGAGATTTTTCACTTTATTTCCCTAGAGCCAGCTTCCATTTAGCAACTCAATTATTTGCGTTTCATTGCGTCGAAGTGTTGCCAGCAGGTTCAGATGAACCGCAGTATTTTTTGTTACAATAATGTTCAATACGTTTACAAATGTTACAAACAGTATTTATTAAAATGAGAAAGAAACTTTCTCAGAATAATTTACTAACCGGCTCATTAACGTTGGTTAAATTCAACATGTATTTGCTCGATACCAATATTCTTCTTATGTGTCCTTTCCACTGTTTGTTTCCTTCACCATTAAAAAACCACTATACTTTTAAAGAGGCTCAATCTTAAGAATTTGAATTACGTAAGTCCGTTGACGTCACTGGTTTCTTGGCGTTCGCATGTATGCTCCATCCGTCTCTAATGGCAACTTTCGCGAGCCTAGAATGAGAAACATTCCGAGGATCACGAATTTTATGTGGTAAGTTGCAGTTAACTGGACCTCAGCCGAACGGGTGAATTAAGCGGTTGGCCGATTAAACGTAGTCTTGTAATGAAAGCTAAACATAACCAAGCCATCTATACGAAATTGATTGAGCAATGCGTTAAATTAACGTTCAACTAAAAGTGGGAGCCAGCATTTTTCGCACGAGGTGATCCTGAGAGACAAAGAGATTATTACCTTCCCCTTCTGCCATGATTAAACTGTGTGTTGATCAATTTAAACGAATACAACTAAGTTTTCTATTCATTTATGTCAGTTTTCAATATTAATTTCCGGACGTGAAATAAGTGGCTGTTCCAATTAACGTTTAGTCCATTTAAATAGCATTTATTGTGTGTAGAAATGACATTAATCATGAACAAAGTGGGTTTCTCTATTTCCCAGAAAAGGTCGATGAACGACACGTTAGCGCAATAATAGTTTTCGGCAACATTTTCCGAGCAACGCAGACCACAGCTACACCAATTTCGCTCAGCGTTTTGACTATATTTGAATTACAAGGAGAAGCGGACAATGGTTCTCGACGTTACTTAATTATTTGTTGAAATACTAAAAACTTTAGGCAAGTGGCTGGCAATGCAATATCTCAGCATTTAATGCAAAGTGTTTCAGAGAATTGCGTGGATATTATGTGTAACGCATAGACTGTAGAACGACGGTGAACAAAACAGACAGAATTAACTTAGCAAAGAAGTATAGTCAATGGAAACGAGTACATCAGTAAATATTCGGGCTAAATTCTACGTACGCAAGGCCTATTTAGATCACGGCTCCATCTAGATTGTGGCTTTTGTTCAGTTAACCAGTGATCGCAAGAGCGCATGCTAAGATGATCCTTGATCGCATCTACACAAAACCAAAATCATTTATAATCACACACTTATGGCAATGTTTTCTAAAAAAATAATCTTAACTAAAACATCTCTGGCAATCGGGTGCGATAAAATTATCCTATAACATCATGAATTACAAGAACAATTAATGTTCGAACAAGACTTCCCAGCACCAAGATTTACGACGCTCCTTCCAAATGGTGGCTCCGGGCCCATGCGGTTCGGCCACGGTGTAAGATATATAGGTGTGTCCAAGTGTATACCTATAAACCTAAGTGTAAGATATACATAGGTGTGTCAACTATCCGCTTTTGGGGCAAATTTTCTGAAGCCAGTTTGAGGCTAGTTCCTCGCTTGTCCGTACGATCGGTTTGGGTCGCGGTGTAAGATATACATCCTAAGATCTCTCAAACTGTGGCTATGACACTGTTTTGCAAAACATTTCCTAACCATTTTCATAATAGTTCACTTTAGACTTTACCAACCCCACCGTGAAGCGACAAATCAATGATTTGAAATTTGAAATCAGGTGGCCACAGAGCTGTCGAATGGATCACCACCAATCACGACTTTGGCAAATGAGACCCAAAGATCGCAGCGCTTGTACGCGAGAACTGTGAGCGCTAGCCTCGCATATGCTTCAGTTTTAGACTGGGAGTGAACACACCTATTTATCTTACACCGTGGGTTCGGCACAAAGGTCTCCCTACGCGGAAACACGCCAAGAGACGTCTTCACCCAATCATCGCGCGCATGCACCAGCGACGGTATCTCCGGAGGAAACCGTGAATGTCACTGTCGCGGGCACAACGCGATGCGCGACCTTGGAGGCGCGGCGGCGTCTGCTTTCGCTCAGTATCTGGAGCCGGCGGGTGCACAAAGGTCAAGGCTTTCTGGGAGCGCGTTGCCTTGGACGCGGTCATCGGTTTCGGTTTAGAAGGGACGGGCGCGTTCGCACCCACTGAAGGCTGTTGCAGGGCGAGCACAGCCCGCTCTCCGGACGTGAGTCTGTGAACGCCGGCCGATTTCCAAAGCCTTTGTCCTCTCGGTCGCGCTCGCCCCGGCCACCCGTGCTCCCCGCCAGCGCACCTGCGCTCCGCGCACTTTCGTTTCGAGGCCCCTGCAAGCGCGCGAAGCTGCACGCTCGGGGGCTACTTGAATTGAATTGAATTGAATTAATGCCTTATTTTACGTGGCAAGACTCAGGCCATGAGGCCTGCTCTTCCGTCTGACCACGCAAATTTCTCTACGTTCCTTTCACCAACTAGCGGAAAAAGAAGGTATTCCTTGGGCGACGAAACAGGCGATTTTTAATTTAGCTCAGAGGCGTCATTTAGGCTTGAGGATCTTTTACATGCAGTACATCTACTAACATGGGTAGCATGGGCTTTACTTCCCCCCCGAAGGAAGGCGTACGAAAGATTTTTTCGCCCTTAAAAAGCCATGGCTTCGAAGCTACTTGCTATGAGGAGCGTAGCGTCCATGGATGTGGGTGATGTGTTACATAGCCTGACAATATCAGCTATTTTACTTTACAATGATTGTAAATTGTCCATTTGTTATTTTCATTTTGTATTACACAATATTTCTTTATATTTAAAACATCGCGCCGTTGAAGATTCGATTCTTCACATGCATGAATGACTCACTCGGAAATGCATCCTCGCTTGCGCTGTGCATCAGATGCACAGGGAACCATTACATCCAGAGAACCTATGAAATAAATCTTACATTACGAAATTTCATGGTTTTCTTGGGTGTTCGTAAGAGACCAAGGTTAATTAATTAGCATCGTAATTTTATATGTTTTATTATCTTATTTTAATGTTTTTCGTTACATGACTTGTAACGAAATGTAAATTGATTGACATTCTCTTTCCTATTGTTTTTTTACTATACAAGTTGAAGATCATTGCTTTCCATTTTATAAATTATGCTCATTCTAATGGGTCGGAAATGAAATAGGGCAATTTTTAAAATAGGAAATGAACATTTAAGAGTTTAAAATTATTTTCTCATTTCTCGAGTTACATACCCTAAGCCAAAAATCAGGCTACGCCACTGCTTGCTGTCGTTGCTGGCAGAAGGGGAAACAAGCTTTCAGGGTCAAGAACCAATGGAATCGGTAGTGCGTAGCATGCAGCGAACCTGCTTTGGCGGGGGAGGGGTGGATTTCTCGGAATGGAGCGTGTAGAAACATTTTCTACGACTGTTTCCTTATTTGATTCTGAAATGTGTTCTCGACACGTGCACGCAACGTGAAAATACAAACTAAATGATGAATTATAGATATGAATTTAGAAGAGGAATCGAATTAACCTGGTACAACTAAGAGCCGAAATGTGATCTAGAAGAGATCTGCTTTTCAATACGAGCCTCTAGCTCAAATTCATTTAAAGATGGTTCTGTAAGTTAAAATAAACGATAGCGTATCTAAACAAAATGTTTGTTTATTAAAATGTACAGGAAAACTGACAATGGCGCCAGAGATTAAATCATTGTTGTTCTTATCCCCAAGAAAACACGAGACCACGATGACACTAGGATCTTTTGTCCAGAAACTATAAATATCTAGGATATAGTCAAAACGGCCCGAAGATACAAAATGATAAAATTTGAATGCACGGTATTCCTCACAGTGAAGTTATCACAATCATTCGCAAAAATGTTACTAATAACACTAATTTTCGACCGTGACTCTACACGATACTTCCGTGTCTCAATTTGCAGCTTACGTATACAAGTATTTCTTACATTATTTTGCAAATGGAAGATTATGCAACATTGGCGTTTCTATGATATTTTGAAGGGCTTGTAAGCACTCGCAATGATTACTCGACTCGTCATCTTCCTGAACTGCGATATAAATATACACGTCTGAAATTTGCTGCATCAGCATTTGTGAAAGCAAAACTACCTGCGAGAGGAAACACAAGAGTAAAAACGCTTCCTTTACAACGGCAAAGGCAAAAGAAAACAAACCGCATGACGTTAATTATTCTTAAAAGTTTCGCTGCTCAAATCGAAAATCAGAAAAACTGTTTAAAAATTCCTGCATCGTCCAAAATTGTGCAAGCATTCATAAAAAAATTACATTTGTAGCAAACTAAAAGAATCTGCAATGAGTAAGTTTTCTCTTTCTTCTCTTTGTAGGATGACGTGGTAATTTATTTCGTTGTAGTGTTATGAAACGAGAGATGCCATTTGTGAAACACACAAAGAATCTTCTCAAATAGAACTCGCGATGCAATTTTCTTTGTAGTTCTGCAAGTCGAACTACGTGTCACTCGGTCAATCAGCATACGTCTGTGCGACGGAGGCAAGTATGGGTCATTACCACGTGTATACAATACTAGCGCTGCTAAATGTTATATGCGGAGAGCGCCGCCGTGCAAAGAAGCATAGTGCCCTTGACATTCCATTGGGGTGAAAGCTCCGGGTAACTAGTCACCAGTCCGAGGAGGCGGTTTTTCTCAAGGACTCTAATTTAGTGAACGAAGGCGGACGATCGTGTGAACAAACCCGGCGGTAAGCAGCTGACAGATACATCATTCAAAATCAAACAAACCCGGCGGTAAGCAGCTGACAGATACATCATTCAAAATCATATTTCGAACGAGTACTTTTGTTTAGATTTGCGTGTCTTTCACATACTGGCGTTTTTTTATTACCATAGTTTTTTGTTTTCAAAATGGTTATAAACCTTTTCGCCAAACTTGCCAATGAAAAATAATGCATTGGAGTAACAATAACCGTCCGTAACAAAACCAAACAAAGGCTGACAGAATTACGTGGCATTTGTGCTCATAATGCATGTTGCAAAAACATATTTGCTGTACCGCCAATCTAAATGCGTTCGTTGAATACAAACGTATTCCATGGAATAGAATGCTGTTAAATCACGGCATGGCGTAGATTAAATTAAAGTGCGATATATTACTCTAATTACTTTGTTAAATGTTCCGACAATGATTCCCTTTTTCAGGTTATCAAATGGAACAACTGGGGTTACCTGAAAAAAAGTATAAAAAGCAGAAAACACAAGGCAAAGAATTAATAAATGGAGTTTTAATGAGTGTATCAACAAGAGAAAAGCAATATTAATAAGTGCACTGCAGATAACACCGATAACGAAGAAGCAAGGTATTCCTCCAGCGGGCAAAAATATGCTCTGTGTCATTGAAATGAAGAAAATTGAAAAGCTATTTGTGAAAGGTCTTCTTAAATCTGAAAAAATGGAACTCTAACAAAATATTTTTTACAATTTTGGTGTTGGTGGCGTGGGGCAGAGATGAGATTCGTGTTTGTTAAATACAACTAACTCTCCATACAAAAATTTGCAGCAATAAAAAGCGGTGTAATTTTCAACAGCAACTCTACATTCCACCAAACGTGTTATTACTCGCGCAACTTTTCTCGACCGATGGCTTGGAGAAATGCGGGTAGAGTGGGGGTATTAATTACTACATCAGCCACTAGATTTTATGAAGAAATGCCAATTCTGGAATATCAGTCATACTTTCCCAACTTTTTCAATAATTTCAGTTATAATTGCTCAGGACTTCGAGGTATCTCCTGTGATGGGTCTGGATCTGCTGTGACCATTTCTTTAGATGTTGTTTAGAAAAATACGACCAGGAGTTCTCGGTGTCAACAGTACATAGATTTTATTACGTGTCAATGAAGATGTGTTTGGAATGTTGTCATCAGTGCTCGTTGCGAGCTTTTGCCTTCAACTGTTTAATGTTCACGGGAGGGGAAGTAAGGTCATCGGTCAAGAAAAGTTGCGCGAGTAATACTCGTTATGCTTCCATTAAACTCTTACGGATTTTTCTAGCGATACAGAATATCTTTAGTTGTTTAACAAAGATTATACGAGATTTGTTACATTCTTAATATGGATCTTACACAAAGTGTATCAGTTGGCGACGGATGAGGTTGTGAAATTCTTACGACAATATTATTTTGTTTCAATACAGGGCTATCCAACTGGTGGCCTGCGGGCCGCATGCGGCTCGCCGTGTCATTTATTGTGGCCCGCGAAAAGGTTATTAGTAGGGAGCGGATTTCTATGGTTTTGCATATTTTTCTCCATTGCCTTATGGCATAGCTAAGAGTAATTTCTTGACATTTTTTTGGAATTGGATACTTTGTAGATTAATACATTAGTGCATTTTTTGCATATTTGATCGATTTGTCCTGTTGGGGCATATTCGTGTAATTATGGGAGCATACTTTGCATATTTCGTTAAAGTGGAGTAAGTGTTTCGTGTTTTCTTAGAATCTATTTGTGAGCGTTCATTGTTAGCAAAGCTTGTCACAATTTTCTTTTCTTTTATTTTCTGTAGATGATAAAATATTTGTGCCAATGTAGGATATTTCTGGATACGTTTTTTTTAACTAGGCAGAAAAAAGTAAAAGAAACTACTTCACTCAAATCCATATTTACTTCAATTATTTCTCCCGGGAAGTAAATTAGGTTTTCTTCGTTCCAAGCATGCTACTCCTGAATTTTATCATGAAAGGTTTATACAGAAAATGAAATATTGTTAATTTTAATTGCATATTAAAGTACATATTTGAGAATTTTTAGGTCATAAATGCATATTTTAAAAAGCATATTTCAAGATTTTTTAGGGCATAAAAATCCGCTCCCTACGTATTAGTCAAATGTAAAAGTCCCTTTATCCACGTCAGACGAGAACATTGTGCACCTTGCGCACTTGTCCTGCCGGGATCAACAAGCCTTTAATGTAAAAATAGACTAAGTTTATATTTAAGGATATTTTCTTCTAGTAAACTAAGAACCATGGTTCCATCCCACACCGTTTCAGAGCAGCCGGGCAATGTGCAAAGATCAACAATAAGGGAAGACAGGTGTGGATCGCCCAAGTAATGGCCCGCAATCACATTGAAGGTGTTAGTTATGGCCCTTCAGGCTTTGCAAGTTGGACACCCCTGTTTTAACAGTACGCTGCTACAACACGAACGATGTGGAACACACACAGCATTGACTACTTCGAGTCGCATCGTCTTCGTTAGTATTCTACCAGCGAAACACACAGATGAAAGGTCCGTCTTTCTTCCTGCACATTATTTCACGTTGAATTCGTTGTCGGTGTTCCAAACTGTTGCTTTTCAATTTTTCGCAATCTATATACAAACAAAAGGGTATATGAATTTGTCTGTCGCATATAGAAGTAAAAACTATTCGACCGATTTCGCTGAAATTTTCACACTTAGTTCTTATTAGTATCTAATAAGTAGGGCCCGGATAATTATGTAATTACATATTTCCGTATGTTAACTCAATCAAGTCAAAACCACAATTCATTTACGTTTCATGTCGATTAGTGACGAAAATCGATGACTTTTTAGTACATATATTTACATATTTTACCCGAAAGTACATATATTTACATATTTTTCAAAAAAGTTCATATTTTTAAATATTTCTTAATATTTTCGTTTTTCTGCATTTTTTTGTATACTTTTTCATTTATCCTGCATGATTTTGATAAGGAATAACCAAGACAAACAATTTAGCATTGTCAAACAATTTTTCGGCAGCCTCCTCTCTAAATTGGCGCTATTCTATTGCGTAAAAATGTATATATTGCAGCACGCAGAATCCTACAAAAGGGCATGGTGTTGCACTCCAAAGCTTCCAGTGTGTAGATTTCAGCGCGCGTAAAGCAGAGAACAAAATACTACTCAGAAAGAAAGTTTGTGTATGAAAATGGTACGTCTAGCAAGCGATAACTCGCGCTCACAATGTATTTTTCAGTGGTCTCTCGTGATCTTAATGCCCTTCGCCAAAAATTACACGCACTAACGCAGCTCAGAAAGCGCCTTTGACAGTTTTCTTTTCCCGTTTGTTGCACTGGAGCCTGAACCCTTGTTTGTAAAGTATCACTGTGAGGTGAAAATCTAAAGTAAAATCATGATGTGGCACTGAAGCTTTTGGATAAGAAAAGGACAGAAAATAATTCACGGCGATTGGCTTAAACCTTGTGGTAATGCAGACTGGGAATTTGCCATAGGCAAAGTTTGGTTTATCTTTTCAGAGAAGTCAAGCAATAACGTCTTGGGTAAGAACATTATTAAAGAAAGCTAAATTTGTGCTAAGAGTCAATTGATTAAATATCAACCAGCATTGTTTTTATTCCCTAATCCGCGAATTTGAGTAAACTCCTCGTGTGCATGCTTGCGGATGAGCCGTTCCATCTCTCACGGGTAGACTACTTCCTGTGCACTAGTGGAGACAAACGAGGCGTCGAATTCGACGCGTCTTGGCGTCGTGATGGGGAACTTATAATTTGTTAAGCAAAATTATATATTAAGCAAAATAAAATAATATTTATTATTTTCTTCTATTATTGACCCTTGCCTATGGTTACCTGACCCCCTGCCTCTTTATTCTATTCGTTTGTTTTACGTAATATTCACTAACGTAAAACTTATATTCAATAAAAGGTAAAAGATAACATTTTACCACAATTTATAGAACACATTGATTTGAAAGGTAAGCTTCCATTATTTAATGTTTTCTGCTTACATTATATTTAAAATGTTTCATTTTATTTACTCATATTTATGGAATAAATTTGATTTTAGTCAAAATGTACCTGATGATGGAGACAAAATATCTCCGAAACGTTGTGAAACTCCAACTGTAAAACTTCAACTTCGTTCTTCAATATTGTATTAAATATATTTAATTTCACATGATATGATTGTCTTTAATTAAAGGAACTTTTCTTGATACAATGTTATAATTTGTTTCCAGAAATGGCTATAAAATTCTAAGAAATGTCCAAAAACGTGTTTTTTCGTGTGTTGGCGCTGTGATCTTGGTAAGTATGCCGGGAACTAAATCAACTTCACCTAAGATGTAGGCGGTGTTGATTAAACTCCAGTACCAATACCGACGAAGAGAAAGATAGAGAAACGAGGGCAACGGAAGAAGAAGAAGAAGACAACGACGAAGGAGACGACGTAGAAGAAGGAGGAGACGACGACGTAGAAGAAGGAGGAGACGACGAAGAAGAAGGAGGAGACGACGAAGAAGAAGAAGGAGACGACGAAGAAGAAGAAGGAGGAGACGACGACGAAGGAGGAGACGACGACGAAGGAGGAGACGATGGCGAAGGAGGAGACGACGACGGAGGAGGAGACGACGACGAAGAAGGAGACGACGAAGAAGAAGGAGGAGACGACGAAGAAGAAGGAGGAGACGACGAAGAAGAAGGAGGAGACGACGAAGAAGAAGGAGGAGACGACGAAGAAGAAGGAGGAGACGACGAAGAAGAAGGAGGAGACGACGAAGATGAAGACGAGGAAGACGAAGAAAGATGAAGAAAAACAAACAAGTCGAACAACCGAAAGTAATTTAAAGCGTCGGTGACGTCACATTCAGCTAGTTTCTAAGTATTTGAAACAAATATTTGTTTCTCATTTTTTACGGAGACCATTGTAAATAACAGAATTGTGAGTAGAATTATGTTTTAATTTTGTTCATTACGAGTACTTTAAGTCTACACAGATCAACATTTAAGCAAAAGTATTTTATTAAAACGAATTGATATAATAATTAAAGTGTTACATATTTTTTACTTTTTAGTACATATTTCTATACATTTTAATACATATATATGTACATATTTTCTTAATTTTTAGTACATAATTATCCGGGCCCTACTAATAAGTATTTGATATATAAGTGTATCTAAGAGTATTTAAAGTGTGATTTGAATTAAATTGGACATATACGGGTGTTGTTTTTGTAAAGTTCGAGGAGGTGGGCTCTATGCCGTTCTCAGAGGACTTTGAAGGCGATCTACGGATATCTTTTTGAACTACGATCTATAAGTCGCGTTGTAGAACGCAGAAGTCAGAAGCAAATGCTGGCACATTTTTCGAATATTTGATTTTTAAAGTGTAGTGTAATGTAGTAAAGGGTAGTTAATATGAAGTTAAAGTGCATTTAATGCCTAGTTCACCTTCAATGAATAAATTGATTTTGAATTGTATTTATTTAATACACAGCAATAGCGAAGCAATGCCGGGTAAGTCAGTACTTACAATACAATACGAAACCATTGATTGACACGAGATAACTAGTTTATTTGCACCTAAATATCATTTTTATCGATATTTGTGATTCATAAAAACAGAAAGTAAAGTGTCTGCCCATAGCTCATATCAACACGCCATTGCGTTGTTGCTATTGCAAACTTTGGAATGTACTTTTTCAGTCTTTTTATGATTGAGGCATATAAAGTATGCATTGTACTAAAATAAATGCTAATATTTTATCATTATTCTGTTTTAAAATTCACCTAGAGTTTGGGACAAATAATTTCTCTCACAGTGTAAGAAATGGAGTTCCATAATGGATTTGAAATTAAACAATCAATAATTATCGACCTTCAAAAGGACTCCCACTTTGTCCATGCGGATCTGAACTGATTCTTTTCAATGAACACTACTCTTCGTCAACCTATTTGCAGTCAAGGCGGTTCTTTACCCCTTCCAGGAGTTCCGCACGTGTGAGGTCGCAACAACTTCCAACGAAATGTTGGCCGAGCAAAATTCGGTGTAACTTCATTACGTCGCATAGCAGTGGACGGGCGGGGACACGGGCAGACTCCAAACTTCGCGGAAGGCGGGGGGTGGGGGGGTGGACGCAAGTTCTACGGAGGCGGGCAGTTGCAGCAACTGGCGGGGGCGTGCGGCAGTGGGCAGGGCGCACGGGGCGCGGGTCAAAGGCGATCGACACCGCCGCTAACGAACTGAGCGACGTCGCCAGGCAAAATGCAGCGCACGTGAGCGCCAAGGCAAGAACGCGTGAGACCGCGTATCCGCACACAGAGGAGCGAGGGAGGCGCTGTTCTGCTCGCGGCGCCCGACCACGGGGCTTCATGGCAGGCGGCTCAAAGCACAGCCCAGCGCGGCGCAGCGCAGGGCGGCGCAGTCGAGCGGGCTCGTCCGCGTGGATGGGGAGCGAGGGGCTGGAGTGGGGCGGGGGAGGGGAGGGCGCCCGCGCAGCGAGGGGAGCGGCGCTGCGCGCCCGAGTGGTGGCGGCGGTGGCGGCGGTCGCCGCTGCGCTGCGGGCACCGCGCCGCGGGAAATCGATGATGCAGAGGGCGGAAGCGGCGGCGGCGGCGGCGGCGGCGCCCCCGACATGGATCGATACCGCGCGCCGCGCCGCGCGTGCACGCGCCCTCCTCGCCGCCGCCGCCGCCGCCGCACCCTCGCCCTCACCCTACGCCGCGCCCCTCCCCTCCCCGTCGCAGATGCAGCGCGAAGCGGTGGCGGTGGCGACGGCGGCGGCCGCAACTGGGGCGCGGGCGGGCGGGCGTCCGTCTGGGCGCGTGCACCGGCCCCGCCCGCCCCGCCCACCCCACCCTCTCACCCTCCACCCGGACAACGCAGGTGAGGCGGGTGGGGGGTGGGAGTGGAGCAGCTTCAGCGACGGGAACAGATGATGCGACGCTCCGGGGGAAAAAAAGTGTTTTCTGTTATTTGACAGCTGCTGCACCCGGCGTTCGACAGCTCGGTATGCTTCGGTATTAATCTAGCATGTCCCAGTTACGTAGTTTCCATCCGCAGAGGGCTGTTCGTTCGTCTGCTGACGAATCAGAGAGCGTTTTCGACCCACGACCAAATTGTGTTTCGGAGAAATAATTGCAGAACAACAAGCAAGGAGAAACAACAAAGAATACCTCCCAGTTCACAGATACTTACTACTCGCAAAAATCACCAACCCATATCGATACGGACCATCGATTTTTACTGCAATCTCCAGCATTTTAACCATGTAAAACGTACTCACCAATAATTAGCATCTTTTAATTGTTCACATCTTTAAACGCGCTAATTCACAATTTACTGGGGTGTATCCCATTGAGTTTAGGACAAACGATTATCAATTCATGTATTTAGTATTTTGTAGAAATACGTGGGCATCAATATATGTTGTTAAGTAAATGAATTTACGAACTCTGCCTCTTCATTCCTCGTTACAAAGGTATTTACAAAAATTAATTAGAATAATGAAACAAAAAGAATAATAATCATTAGCAATGTAACTGAAGCACATAGAACAGTTTCAATATGGTTCTTAGTTACAGGCACGCAGTTGAAATGGCCATATGCAAAATGAACAGAGTTCAGTAATTTACGCAGGATTTAACACATTAACTCTCCGAATTTAAAATATTTCTATTCCAATGAACATTTTATTCAGTCCAAAAAATATTATCAATGCATCTGAATTAGTAAGGGTAGGATTTTAATGAAATCCCCCTTTTTTTAACTTTAGGAAAATTCCATTTAGCATAGAAATTCATTTTATGTTAGGACAATAGGAAATGTCCCACTTTATACTAACTTTTTTTTCATTTTTCGTTGATTTCGGGTCGAGTGAATTTTTGACCTCTTTAGGTCATTTTTAATGATTTTTTTGATTTCATAGATTTTAATATCATTTTAACGGTACTTGCTTCAAAGCACAACAAAATTTGTTTAACATTTAATCTTCTCCACTAACATTTAATGTTCTCTCCAATCCTGAGTACCTATACCTGGTAGCAGTAGCGAATCCAGGAAGGGGGGGGGAGTAATGGGGGCCATACCTCCCCCCAAAAGGCCTAGAGCAGGGGTTTTCAAACTATTTTCGTCCACGGCTCCATTGACCTAAACGAAATTTCCCGCGGTTCCCCTGGCAACAATAAGTTTCAAATATAAGCGTTCACATAGGCCTACTAAAGATTCAACACAAATGAGTAAGTGATACAAAGGCTATTTTATTTCTCCATTATAATCAGGTATTAAAATAACACAACTCTTTGTGTGTGGCCGCCGCACAATCGCGTGAGCACGGCAAATCATGATCTACGTGGGTAGAAAGATTAAACATCCGCGGCCGCGGTGTGCGCTAGGGATATACATCAATGCTAAAGGAGGCACAGAAGCTTATTGGTACAGAAATTGCTACCTTCAATTAATCCACAATTAGACAAATAAATCATATATACATTTGTATGATAGTACAAAATTATTTTGTAGACATAAATGGCACACACGCGACGCCCCTACCATACGGCCGCGACGGCCCTAGGAGCCGCGACGCACAGTTTGAAAACCCCTGGCCTAGAGTTTTCTTTTGCTACCTTCCTTTATTTCGCAAAATTGATTTAAATGTTCATTTAAATTAGAATTATGTAATTATTTAAACAATAATATTGTATACCATATTTACGCTACAAAAATAATATACAATATAACAAATATGTGTATTGTTTAACACAAATCTTTTATGGCCCCCAAAATGATCGGCTGGATCCCCCCCCCCCTGCCTAATAGCGTATTCGCTTCTTCGCTCAGAAGTTGTAATGCCAGCCATTGTGACTATGTAATCAAAGGTTCTTGTGACTCGTTCGGCGCCACTGTCGGTTCAGCCGATTCGGGGATAACTAAAGACCAAGATTGTCTGGTAAGAAACAGTCCAAACCAAAAGTTAGGAAGCTGACATCACGTGAACGAATACAAGAAGTCTAGACTACAGTAACGTATCCAAAAACGTGAGTTGTTGATCCGAAGTGGTTTTGACCAAACGTTTTAACGTCATTTTTCCTCACTTATAAGACATTTTAGGAGCATTTTATTGATCATTTTTGGCGATGTTTTAGATCATCAAAATTCGCCCCCTCTTAATTAGTACTCAGTTTTCATCTGCGGATGGAAAATTTTACATTTATGAAAATGTATAATGTGAAACTTATGAATGGCTTGAAGCACATGAATGTCACGGTGAATGAATTTCGCGTTTATGATAGGGCGAAGAATACTGCGCGTTTGCGTTTTGCTTCAACGTCGAGAACGGGCGCTGGCACGAGGGAGTCCCTCCTATCTCGTTCTGGCAGAGAGCAAGGGAGGGAAGGCGTCACATCACAGAGTTGCCAAGCTCAAAGAACGATCCAGGCGCATTTAACTGCGTTCCACAACACGCATATATATTTAGAAAGTTCGTTGAATGTTGTTCTCGTGGAAGAGATGTGGCCAGCACCCAGAGTCTCGCCGGAGGCATCGAGGACTGGGCCCAGTTACATTTATAGGAATGCAGTTTCACGTCAAATGAATTGGTCAAGAGCGATTTCTCACTGACTGGCGCCCCGCATTACCATCAGTTACTGCGAATTTGTTTAAGCTGAATGCTGTAAGAAGTATTTTACAGACAGGCATGCCGCAATTTGGACGGATACAAAGCTAGAAGCCAGTGGGAGTAGGCTCACTACCTTCAAAGTACTCAAATGGCTGTAGGGCTAGTATGGAAACCACTTTATACAAGTTCTATAAGAGCCCAACTTTTTTTTACCAAAAATGTTCTACAATGATAGGAAACCATATTACAATGACTTGAGAATTTTATAAAGACCTACTTTTTTTATAGATATTATTTGAATATAAATGTTTATATACATTCTTCACAATGATTAACACATACAATGTGCAGAAACCTATTTAATTCATTCTTTACTAAAAAACATTCTCTAAAACTTTTAGAGCTTGATTTTGTAAATGTGAAACATTTCTCTATTCAAGGATTATTTCAATGCAAATACAAATTTCAATATAAATGAAAAATGTAAATGAACACATGAACACACTTGCGTAATCTTCTTTAGTAATAATGTCGAAATAAAAATGAAAATAGTTTAGTTTTTGAAAATCTGGAAATAACATAAAATGTTTAAGAATTACATAATAATGAAACAAACGGTATAAAATATAAAAGTACCTTCATGTATGTACTCCAAAGGTCATGATGAATTTGGTAATTACAATCTAGAACTTCCCTCATAATTGACTTGGTATTATTTATATTATTATCTCGATTCACATTTCACGAAATGCCTTTAAATTTTCAGTCGACGTTTCACTCCTTAGATTGCCCTTTACACGAAACACAATGCAATGTACGAGTGAACAATGAAAAGATCATCGGAAAGACAAATGATTAGAGCACTTTTTAATGATTAGAAAATCTTATTTCATCTGGTACGAAAACAACCTCAGAAATAAGATTTTGCCCGATACATTCTAAGCGGTAAGAGCTGTTTCTTCCAATCGGGAGCTTGAACGTCACCACAGTGAAGTCACTGTCGTGAAATACAAGCTCCCGACTGGATGGCAGCGAAACAGCTGATTCCTGTCAGGGGCAAAGTTGCAAAAATCACCGTATATAATGTGGTATTAGCTTAAAACGCGGCACTTCGTTTTCTTGTGCTCGAGAATAGATTTTATCACTTGGGAGTACTAGAAGGGATGAAAGCCAGATAATCACAGTTACGTCGTAACACGTAAAATCATCAGTTTCTCTGCGCCGTGTCCGGCAAACTTACGATGTTCAAACTAAATGAATAAGGATAAGAGACTACACTCGGTCGTAAAATGTACAAGGCACTTAAAAGTTAATGCCGACTTCAGCTCCCATAATTGTAACAGCATGACAATTTTTCAATTATTCTGATTCCACCCCATTTCTTTCGCTTCCACTTCTTCCGAGCAGGAGTTGCATATTTTACCTCAACGAGCATGCCATAGAATAAAATATTCTAGCAATTAAGAGACTATCATGAGTACGGACAACACGTCTATTAAGCTTTATACACTCTATGCAAAGGCTATCGGTAATCCTATTTTCTCGCTTCTCAGTAAATACATTTTCTGAAAAGATATAACTTATGGGGACGTAGGCAGCGAACGAGTCTCTCTGAATTTGAATCAGTGAAATTGTCGCGGATTCAATCAGTGAAAGCCGAAGTCACTGATATCTTCAGTCGAAATGTGTAGTTTCGCTGACAATCAGCGAATATGCGAACCTTTTCATAATGACCGCCAAGCATTTCACTGGTCGTCAGTGGTAAAAGTGCCGCGCCACCATCGCTCATTGATCGTTCAGTCATTCACGTGCTACTGTTGTGATTCAAACGGTGAAGTTTTACTGATTCAAAAAGAGGACCCGACTTTCACTGATGTGTTCAGTTCAATTCACTGATTGTCAGTGGCAGGGTTATAACTGACACCATCAGTGAATAGTTATTGTCAATCAGTAGTTTTTCACCGATTCAGACTGAGAGCGTGGACTGGAATAGTTATCCGATCACCACCTCGCCCGCGACCCGGAACTGCGGTAACTGCAGCGTTCGGCTTCCGCCGAGCCTGCCCTCGCCACCCCCACACGTTGGCCAGCAGGCGCGCGATGCGCGAGGCCTGTGACGTAGCAGAGGCGAGTGGCGGGCCGGGCGGGCGGTCGCGTGCCGCGGGCGTCGGGCGTGGCTCGGCATCGACCACCAGTTCTCCCTCGCCCTCCGGCGCGCGTCCACCCCCCCCCCCCTTCGCCCCGACGGCGATGACCCACCCTGCCTCCCGCCCCGCCCCACCTGATCTTGCACGCCGCCAACTAGGGTTCGAGTCCTGGCGGTGGCACGAGCTACGCAGCTGAGTCGAATTCAACCTCTGTCTTTGGGAACGTTCTAGTGGTCCTCTGCTTCGAACTGTCGACTTCGGTGGTCTAACCGACCAATATTAAGCGGTTGCTGGAGCAATTCTGCAAGAAACGGGCGCGCGATCTTCCCTTCATCATTGTCCCCCTGCTCTTCTGTCTCAACTCCCTTACACATTGCGAGACCAAAGGGTCTAAGGCGGCGTCTCGCTGGTGGAGATAGCTGGAGGAGGAACCATGCAAGCCAACGCGTACATCGGCGCGTTCCAGCGGGAGAGGGGTATAACATACACTACACTTACGGGAATCATGCCCCCATATACGTTTATGGCACTGAAAAAAATCAATCAATCCACTCTCCCAACCTTTGCCATTTCTCTCTCTCTCTCTCTCTCTCACTCGATCCCACCCGTTTGTCCTATGCACTGATGCATGCACACTTTGCCGACCCAGATGCATCGATCCCATCATTCTGTATATCCTCTTTTCATCCCTAACCCGCTCTGTCTTCCCGTATGGATTCCATTCAATCCCTCTCGCCGGCTGATCCGTTCTCCAACACAATTCACTCATCACTTCCACCCAACCTTAGTCCAAAGTATTTCAAAGTACCGTTCCCAACCATTCTGTTCCACCCAACACCTCATTCCACCCAACATCTCACAAATGAAAATTCGTACCGCCCACTCTCCGGCGTACCCTGTCGCCCTCCCGCCCCGCCCTACCCAGCCCGCGACCTCCCTGAATTTCTGTATGAATTCGCGGAGAGTGCAGCAATTTGGCGCGCCCGCCGTCGCGCCGCATCCCATCGCGCTAATGCACCGCGGGGACGCCCCGCCGGCCCCTCTCTCCCCCACGCCCCGCCGCCCCTCCCACCCCCACGCCACCTCCCACCCCAACGCCACCTCTCGCCCCCACGCCACTTCCCACCCCCACGCCCCGCCGCCCCTCTCCCGCCTCCACGGCCCGTCCCACCCTCTCCCGCCCCCACGGCCCCTCTCCCGCCCCCACGGCCCCTCTCCCGCCCCCACGGCCCCTCTCTCGCCCCCACGGCCCCTCTCCCGCCCCCACGGCCCCTCTCCCGCCCCCACGCCCCTCTCCCGCCCCCCACGCCCCTCTCCCGCCCCCACGCCCCTCTCCCGCCCCCCACGCCCCTCTCCCGCCCCCACGCCCCCTCTCCCGCCCCCACGCCCCTCTCCCGCCCCCACGCCCCTCTCCCGCCCCCACGCCCCTCTCCCGCCTCCACGGCCCCTCCCACCCTCTCCCGCCTCCACGGCCACTCTACCCCTCTTCCGCCCCCATGTCCCCTCTCCCGCCACCACGCCCCTCTCCTGCCCCCACGCACCTCTCCCGCCCCCACACGTCGCGCCCGCGACGCAGGGCAGGGGTCCGCCGCCGGCGGGCGTTGCGCGGCTGTCCACGGACAACAGCACCAAACGCGCCACGACAAACTAGCTGCATCCACTCTTGTGAATGCCCTCCTTTATCACTCGCAAGCATTCGGACATCGAACTGAACAGTCAACATTCACGGGGTCTATCATTTACAAGGTGGCAACACTTTAAAAACATTTCACATCAAGTTTTCGCACTGGAATAATGCATTATGATGTTGGTGTTGAGAATCTGAAGTGTCACATTCCTACAAATTTCAGAAACAGACTGGGAGAGGTGGCTCGGTGCATCAACTGATGACACAGCAGTGCCTCTGACCAGGAGGTCCTAGCTTCGAGTCCTGACGGCGGCAGGATTTTCGACACTAGCTTGTCAGCTGCAGGTCGAATACAGTCGCTGTCTGGAGGAGAATTCTAGCGACCGGCTGCTCTGATCGGATGTTTTCCGTGATTTCGCCGATCAACACCAGTCGAATGCCGGAGCAGTACACTAACAAACGGGCCACGGGCCGCGCGCGATCTTCCTTGCCCTATCCTCACCCTTTACACCCACACTTAAATTAATATGCAGTATTCTTCAATACATGCCGGGAGACCGGTCAGGGGCTTAGAGCTTGTCCCGGCTGGGGCGGTGCACAGCTGGTGGGAAATATCTGGTTGGGGAAAACCCGCTAGTCGACGATAGGTCGGTGCCGGATTTCGCCATTCAGCGGGGGAAGTTCACCGCCAACTCCCGACGAAAAAACATGCACTGCACTTACGAGACTAACGACCTCAATAATTGACGCGCCGGGAATCGCTAACAATCAATCGGCAAGCAACACCATTTCATCAACATAAATTGGAATAAAGTAAACTGTATGGCAAAGAAAATCTCTTTTGTTGCCGGCAACATTGAAAACGAAAAGGTTTTTTTTTTGTTATGATTATGTTTGTGACGCCACATAAAGTGGGATGAGTTGAAGATTACAAGCACTTACCAGATTACCCGCTTGAACCGAAAGATTCGTTCTATAATGTAGATGAACTCCAGTTGCATGCGTACCCTTTCCGAGTATTTTTAATTATATTATCAAATATATTAAAGCTCTAAAGTGAACGATTTTGATGTCCCTCCTAGGTTCACAGTGAGCGCTTTTAAACAAGTGAGGTATAGATAGATAGATAGATAGATAGATAGATAGATAGGGTTTATTCTACAATTGGGCTGATGTTGCCCGGTATCTTCCACCCCACAAAAAAGAGAGAAATCGGCTGTCCCTATATATTGAGTAGATCGTCGCTTTCCTTTATTAATAAAAATATACGAAATTTGCGTTGTTAGAAATGCGTATTATCATCATCATCATCATTTGGAAATTATATTTCATACACTTTGTTTTTCATGTCAGTAATGATATGAAAAACAAAATGCAATATGGATATGCAGTATTTTCTGTCGTAACATTCTCTACGATTCTTTCTTCTATGAGATGAAATCGCATTGGTTCAGATAGTAGTACACTAAATCAATAATAAAATTGATACTAAAATCGTTTGACGCATTTTATGAAAATAAAATTCTAATAAATATGTTCTAGAACAACATATATTCCGAAAGTAGTAAATGGTTTCTACTTGTTCATAACTGCGTTGCTAATGCAACTTCAAATACAATTTCCTAACTTTATTTAAAACTTTTGTTTTCGCCTCGTAAAAGGATTTAAACTCCTCATAACAGGATTTAAACTTTCAGGACCTAGTGCACCTAATAAGTTTTAATATTTGTTTGTAACAATGACACAAAAACAGACGGTGTATCTGCACATGAAAAAGTAAACCTTTATGCTGTCAACATGACGCTTAAATCTCATCGGATATCTTCACAAATGTGAAACAAGTGACTCTATACATTAAACATTCATTTGACTTAATAGCCGGAATTCCCTAACAATCATCTCTAAAGAGATTGCCTAAGACGACATTTAACCAATAAAATAGAAATTGTTACTATCCACGCGTGATATAGTGAACTGTGAGTATTTGCTACTACAGAAAAAAGTATGATAAATTCACATTCCTAGCTTTCTAGGCTTTCAAGTGGCATTAATTCTCAGTGAACTCGACGCGCTTCGGTCTCCTGGCATGGAACTGATCATTTTGTTGGGATCCTTTTAGAAGATTCCAAAGTAGGTCTCTAAATCTCAAGTCTTTGTTTAAGGAACTAAAACGCGCTTTGGGTACTTACGACTTCTACTACATCTTATCATTCGATTCCTCCCAATGCAAATCAATTGGCACAATTCACAAAAACTACAAAGAATTTTTTATTGTTTCGATACACTTACGAGTACGTTCGTGAAACGCTGGGAATTACTATACCCTCATTCCGTATTTACACGAATCGTTGTTACTTGATTCACCAGACTGACCTAATTTTAAACCTAATTTTGTAATGACAGAAACATTGAAACACGTATTTTAAAAAATGCATAAAAATATACAAATTTAGTCCGAAAATGCATAGGACAAAAACCGACTTAAAATAAAAGCTTTCTAAGATCAAATTAATTAAAATAAACACAACTTAAAAACATGAAAAAGAGCACCAAATTCGCGGGTTTAAAAAAGTCATTTTTAATATCTCAAATATGTCAAAAAATTTAATAGTGCACCAAACTGGAACAAATTTTACGCCTGATGGAATTAACACATAAAAACCGTATAATATAGCCAATGGCATTATTTATTACCACTACCTAAAAAGTTTCAAACGAGAGAATGAAGCCAAGGTGATCTAAATTTCCCTCTGGTTCTTCAGAGAGAAAAATTGGCCTGGGTCAACTGCGATCATAAATTGAAATAAATGTACAAACATTTGGGTTTTGTGGTTTCAGCGCGCAATAAATATAAATATTGAATTCTCCGACACATTCCCTCCAGTATGATCAATGATTTAAAAGCTTGGTGATATTTTAAGGATGCTCGTAACAGGTAGTGTTTCATTCTTTAACATAATGCATGATGGATCGAAAGTAAGTGTTCTAATCACACACACGGACATGGGCGTCGTGAACAACATGGGTCATATATACCCACTCCTGAACGAGACTGAAAGTTTGGAAAAGAGCTAACTGAAAAACGAAAATGCCGATAATCCATATTGTCTTGCAGGACAAAATGGCAAATCTGACTTTCCCCGACGTTTTGAAGTGTATGACGAACGCACACGTGTCTGTCACTACATCGAAATAGATTGAAGCAAGTTAAAAGTTATAACAGCAATGCATATACGAATCTGGCACGAAATCACATTTGCTAATTTTGTTAGTGAAGTATTGATTAATTACTGAATTTTGACTCTTAAAGAACCATAACGTGAGTTAACAGCGATGCTCCTTTTTCACCACGAATCCAGCAAAACACGACCTGATAGGCACAGAAATATTACAAGTGAAATTATTTAATAGTATTATCATTAACCTTGCTTTCCCTTCAGGGCGGCTCTGGGGTCGACTCAGCCTCCTTTCCAAGTGAGTACCAGGATCTTTCCTGGGGGTAAAGGCGGCCGGAGCGTTGTGCTCGCCACACAACCTCCTCCTCGTGCCGACGGCGACGAAAAGGTGGAGCCCTACCTTCACCTCCCCTTAGGGCCACATCGGCCTGTGTGCTTTGCACAGGGGATACCTTTACCTTTTTATTATCATCAAGCACTTGTGCATCAAAACAGTCATTATCAGCAACAAGTTTCCGCATGTAATCAAATGAACCAAGATTTCAGCCAGAAACCTTCCGCAATCGACCAACACGCTCGCTTCGTCCAAGATCCGCAGATATTTGAGCAGGCTGGGCTCGCTGATGTTTGTTCCGGCGCGGGGTGTAAGACTCGGATGGAGTGAGCAACGCCATGACCCACTCGAGAGCGCGCGCGTCCCCTTCGCAGAGGCACTCGGGGCGTGGCGCGGCGGGGCGGGGCGGGGCGGGGCGGGGAGCGAGGAGTGGGCTGAGGGCGTCGCGCCCCGTGGGCAGCTTGTGCGCCGCCCCCATAGGCAGTGGCATCGGAGGATCAATACGGGAGCCAGAGGAGGGGCCGCCACGCCGCGTGAGCCGGCGCGCCCCGCGCAGTGGGCCCCACAGCGGGGCACGTGGCGGCGGGTTCATTCGGCCCCAGTGTGCGCACTGCACAGCCACGACGGGCTTGGTTTGGTATGGTTTGATTTACTCGGGCCCAACGAACGCACTGCGCGCCCTTGGCAGGTTTGGTTTGGTTTGATTTACTCGGGCCCAACGAACGCACTGCGCGCCCTTGGCAGGTTTGGTTGGTTTGGTTTGATTTGATTTACTCGACCCCAATAGTACTCCAGCACGATAGTACTGCCATGACGTTTGGTTTGGTTTGGTTTGGTTTGATTTGATTTGATTTACTCGGCCCCAATAGTACTCGGGCACGATAAAACCGCCATGAAATGTTTGCTTTGGTTTGATTTTTTCGAGCCCAACGCACGGACTGCATAGCCTTGGCTTGTTTGGTTTCGTTTGGTTTGTCTTCGTTTGATTTTCTCGGGACCAATGCATGCACAGCACACAGCCAGGGATGTTTGGTTTGATTTGATTTACTGGGACCCAACAAACATATGTGACATACAGGGCACGTTGCGCACGTTAATTGAAAACTTTCTTGCATTGGTAAATTATCTACATATTTGGTTTTATAGCGTGGCTAACGTGTTCTGACAGATTTTCCGCTAAGCAATTCAATCGACAATTAATCAACAGGCAAATGACCTAATTTCTAAAGTGACATTCATCCATGAAACCCAAATTTCCAAGAAGGGAAAATATTTTAATTGTAGTTCAAGTTAGGATTCACATTTTAGGACACCATATAATACACGAGTATCAATTTTTAACACAATATCTGGCAGACTTAAGAATATATTACGCAAAAGTAGAAAACAAAGGGAAATGACGATAAGCCACTTTGGAAATATGTTCTTCAAATATGTAATTCCTGTACAAATAAACAATAAATAAAGTAAAATATATACATACTTCCATTTTCACCAACATTGCGAAGCCCCAGTTTACTTTTAACATTCATTTTTGCAAAGAGGTGAATGAAAGATCACGTTAAGTAACAGTTCCCATTTACACACAACGTGAAGGAACAACTCTCCAATGTTACGAAATATTTCCTTTATTTTTGCAAGGTACTCTAACAGAGTTTCATTCAAAAGTGCAATTTGCACCACTCCAATCAGAGCATGAGAGTAAAACGCTGCAGTTGAACTTCGCGCTATTATATCACTTCTGTACTATCAGTGCTGCATTTTAGTGCATTTTTTATTTCACTGAATATGTTCAAAAAATGTGTACTACGAATGTCGTAATAGGATCTTCTCTTTGTCTGCTTTTTGCTCTGCGCTCCTGGCGGCCCGTTTCGGGCCAGTGTAGGCCGCTTCCATCACTACTCCCTCTCCCCCACCGCAACTGGTCATTTCCGACTAGCAAATCCATTGCCACATCCGCACTCTATACCTCCGCCGGCATCATCACCGTTATCCAAAGTTAAAACCATCGCCGCCGTCATTGTCGCTTCTGTTGGCTTTCCATCACAACCTTCTCCTCATCCCCCACTCCCCACCCCCACGTAGCGTTACTGCCACCGTCAGCAAAGTCTCGTGTCGAACACAAGATGTCGTCCCGCCCCCTGTTTTTTGCTTTGTTAGCAAGTGACCGACTACTCAGGCGCGGGTCGAAGCTCCTATGCGCAGGGGTGGGGGGTGAGGGGCGGTGGGGGTGGGGGGTGAGGGGCGGTGGGGGTGGGGGGTGAGGGGCGGTGGGGGTGGGGGGTGAGGGATGGAGGGATAAAAGCGGCCCCGCCCTCGGCTCAGAGTCGCCTAAAAAGTTTCGGCATAAATTCGATATGGAATTTTCTCTCTCACACTCGCCCATTCTTGCGCCGCGACATGAATTCTGTACGATGCGCTGGTTTAAAATGGTCCCGCAAGCTTTATGGATCTACCACTTGTCTGTGGCTCATGAAAAATTTCTGGATCCGCACCTGTCAGAGCGGCCTTTAACATTGCAGTCCTCGTTTATTTCCGGAAACACTGCAAACGCTTTTGTGAATATCCTACACGGACGGGTACGGCATGATGCGAAATGTCCCTGGAAGGAGAGTTCAAGGTGCAAACTATCTCTTCTACTTCCAGATGTTATTTTCTGCAAGCGTCTAGGTCACGTACATATACGACTATTTTTCTCTTAAAAAACGTAATTAATTACACACAATTCTTGAGCAGAAACTAAGTGTAATAATACAATTTATTCTTGTAAACACGCGTATTTTGAAAGAATTTACATCATAATATTAATTATTCAATGCAGTAATTCAGGCACTTGCAACAGATATGACTAGAGTAGCAACTTCCTCGAGATTTTACCGTAAGGTTACATTTTTAAAAGATTTAAACGCCGTTTTATTTCTGACTGATCTGACATGAATCAATATGTTTTTGTAATGTACATTTTGCTTCCTGAAACGGTGATCGCGTGCCCAATGAAAACTATTAAAGAAAATAGAATGGCATAAGAAACTTCAAATTGTAAATTCTTTTTTTAACACCAGCATTATAAAGGCCCTTTTCCATTTCAAGAAATCGTTTATAAAAATGGCCATTTCATGGAAAAGTCCGTCCTCTCCGTCCGACGCTGCGATACTGACGTCTATGTTGTCAACTGCAAAACTAGTTTTGAAATGTTTCCAAAATTAATTTTGATTCTTTTATAAAAGTGTAATGCTGTTATAAAAACAAAGCGTTTGTTACTCATTTATATTGCTTTTTTATTGCATTCGCACAACTTTAAAAACTTGCTCCTAGCGTCGGTCGTTTTCAAAACATGTACTTGAGCAATACAGCATAACACTGTAAACTAATATACTGTATAAACAAATCTACTTCTATCGACAGAAGTCAATCTTGTTTAATCAAGTCTTACTTGTCTCATCAATATTTCAGCGTTTTGACGACCTCTTTACAATAATAGGGGGATTATGTCCTCCTAGGGGGAATGCATCATACTATCAGTGTAAAAAGTGAGTGGACACTTACTAAGTCCTTTCTCCATTTTCGGTCTTTGGAAACTGTGCAATGGATACAGCAATAAGATTCAACAATCTTGACAAGAGCAAATTACTGCTTATTTTCTCAAAAGTAGTTTCACAAAGCTAAAACAATACCTACGTACAAATCAAAACACAAACACTCGTCGAAATTGGGGGAATAAAGTCTTGGCAATCACAATACATTTGTTTAAAAACAACTTCCTTTTAATATTTTGTAGATTTCCTTTTGCACGTAGTCTGGCTGACATGAGCTTCACACGTTTTTCGCATATTTGGATAGATATGGTATCGACTTTCCTCGAACCATCTCTAAAGATACTATATTGTTCCAAAACTCGTTTTTGAATATTTGTTTCCAGGATGTTCCACAAATGTAGGATTTAGATGAAGTATTGGGTGGGTGGGTGCAATTATTCTGATTCATTGTTCAGGATGCAATGTTTTAAACTTAAAGCAGTACGCATAGGGTCATTCTTGTGCTAAAAACATCGGTCGTTTCTCAAATTTATTTTAACAGCACTAGTTCGCAAATTTGGTTTTACGATGACTGCAAACAGTTTTTCGTAAGTGTATGGCCTCATTCTCTTCAAAAATTACTATGAACATTAAAAGATTCATTATTCCACCTATAAACTGTAATCGTCACACATCAATCCATCAATCATACGTTCACTCACAAACACTGAGACACCAGTGTGTCTGACTGTTTGACGGTGGGAATTTATTTATTTATTTGGTCAAAAAACAGTAAAAACTGTACATGACTTTTGGGGAAAGAGATTATCTGCGCACATTTTCTTGAGGCCCAGAATTTAAAAAAAAGAAAAAAAAGCAACATTTGAAAAACTAGAAACAAGAATTTAGAAAATAAATATAATTTTAGAAAAAGAAAAATTTGAAAAATGTTTTTTCCCGAGTTAATACGTTTCGCTGTTCCATAATTTCATTCTTCCGTACCGTGCTTGTGTCCAAAAGTGTAGAATTTGTTCCCGTTTGAAAATACGACCATCCTCCAAAAGTCATAAACGAAAATTACCTCTCGCAAAACTTCTTTTGGGCAATGCGCCCATAGTAAGCATTACATCGTAACACATTTTGCACAGTGCCAGGCGAAATTCATTTCCCGATAAGCAGATCTGCTGCCAAAGCTGGAGCACTTGCCCACGCCATCATTTTCCATTTTCATTTCCACCATCATTTCTTATTCATTTCCTTCCTTGTACACTTAACACTTGTGCACAAGAAATGTACCCTTGCAGAAAAATGGAAATACGATTACGAAAAGAAGAAATATGATAATACTTGTATGATACGTAGGTCATTCAATAATTAAAGAGACAAATTGGTCTGAAGAAAAAACAGTGGATAGGACAAGTTTGATAATTTTAGGACCTTAAGTTGGCATCACTGGGATGAGCTCTGACCATCTGGAGGATCAGAATTGTTGTGTTCATAACCTTAAATTTAGGTTGAACGATGGCGAGTGCACTTGAAAATTTCACATTGGGTGAACAGCGTCCTGTGATTCGTTTTGTACTTGCTGAAGGTGAAAAACCAGCTAATATACGCTCTAGAAGGACCGAAGTGAATGGTGAAAGTTGTAAGAACCGCGAGAATTTTTACAAGCGGATAGAACTGTTCAAATGTGGTCGAGACTCGGTGATTGACAAACACCGTTTTGGCCGTATCAGCAGGAAAAGTCAGGTTGAGTGTGTTTGGGAACGCTGAAGTTTTTTATGATTATCTCGAAGAAAAGCGTTTAATAAACAGCCAATACTGCTCAGATATGCTTTTGAACAAGGTGGAGCTAGCAACGAGAGAGAAACATCGTGGATATTAGACGAGAGGCGAGATTTTCCAGCAAAACAACGTACGTCCTAACACTGCTCAACAAAGCGGCGAAACAATCAACAAAATGGGCTGGGAGATACTTCATCTCTCTGACAGCCCTCATTTAACACAATCTGATTTCCATATGTTAGGTCCACTGAAGGAGGCATTACGTGGGAAGAAGTTCCAGCATAGCGAAGATGTCAAAAAATTTGTGGGTAATTGGTTCAAACCTCAAGATAAAGAGTTATTTGTAGCCGTTATAAAAAAGATGTTAACCCATTGGAACAAGTGCGTAAATGTTGGTGGGGATTACATTGAAAAGTAGGAAAAGTCCTGATTTGTAAAAATAAACGTTTATTTCTCCAGACCAATTTGACTCTCTAATTATTGAATGCCCCGCGTAATTGAATACTTATTTTTTACCACAGGATTTCGTCAAAACTAAAATGAAATTGACTGGAAGTAATCCATTCTTATTTGGAAAATTGAAAAAGAAAATAAACGTAAAAACAACAACAAAAACGAAAAAAAAGAAGGGGACTATAATGTTCTACGATTCATCAGGGTGCACTTGTCCGTCGAATTCGGACACTCCACGGTCAGGAAATCCTTTAACACACACTTTGTATTCAGAAAGTAATGAAACAAACCTATTCAAGTCTATGTACAAGTAAATAGTTCTACGGAACTTCGATTTCCGAAGAAGCGGAAGAGTTTGGCCGAATTCGCATTCACGCGAATGTATCTGAGTATTTTGAACGCTCACTATCCTTGGGTGCCAGTCACAGTCAAGCCGATTTTGGACAAATCTCGGTCGGCCGACGTCGGACGGACAAAACCAAACAAAACAGGCCTTCGTCCGAAAAGGAAGTTTTCGGACGCTATCGGAAGATGCCGTTTGGGTTCCCTATGATCACTTCCGTTTACTCAAGAGTTTGAACCTGCACATCGGACAATTCTGCGGTCACGGGGTAAAAGTTCTTAAGTCAACTTTTGGCAAAATTGGGTTAAGTACTGAAACTACAAGTTAAGGATATATATTTTACTTTAGTAAAACGAACAAATTCAAATGTTGCCTCCTTAACGAGAAAAAAAAACATTAAAAAATAGCGTTTAGCGTAGGAACAAGCGGTGGTTCAAAAATCTAACCCTTGTTTTCTCCAAACCAAGATATTTGACTGATGAACTTTTACCCCGTGACCACAGAATTAAGTCCTTGATCGGACCAACGATCGACCGAAATTTGATCCAAAATCGGCCCTACTGAAACCACTGCCCAAAGGCCGCTCCACAATAGCCCGTGAACGGGAACGGCAACACGAACGGGAACGTGAAGGAAGTTAGAAGATGAACATCTCAGGCAGGGATTCACAACACGACGGGAACGCGAACCTTGACGGGAACGGGATCGCGAAGGATGGTCAACTTTTATCTTGGCCCGGGAACGGGAAGCCTCTCGACCAAAGCGAGTACAGCAAATGGCGGCGAAGCTTTCCAGCTGATCGAGCGAGCGGCCTGCGCGCGAAACTGGTCTGGAGCGCAGTTGAGAGAGTAGTTCGATATTGAGCGTGGATTTGCGAGGTTAAGGTTTGAGGCGGATTTAGTTAATCGTTGTTTTAGTTCTTTACGGTGGTATCAGTATAATTTGTATTCACATTGTATTGTATTCACATTAATACATAGAATTAAAATTTCCCACAAAATAATTGTTTATGTTTCGTTTAAGTACATTTGAGTTGTTTGTTTATTAACAAAATTTTCGTCAGTTGTATTTTCCATAAGTTCGTAGTAGTTTTTGCATTTTTTCATTCTCATGAATTCTTATTGTAATTAATATTCTTTCGTTAAAGTATTCATTATTTATACCAGCACATGGAAAAAAACTGATAGATGGCAAAGCAAACAGTGAACAGAGTAGACAAGTTAGACGTGCTTTGGTTTCGGCAACTGTTTCCTGAAGTTCTCGTTTTTGCCGCTACAGGTTCATAGCGCTATTCCTCTTACCGTTGGCTTTTATTGTTAAGCGCGCTTACCTCGCGTTTCCGTTCCCGTCCTCGCCTTCGCATTGCCGTTCCCGTTCGCGGGCTATTGCAGAGTGGCCTTAAGATCGCACTGGATCCGTAAAGTTCTGGCGAATACGGTCGAAGTTCCAAGTCCGTAGATTAATTTGAAATTAACTTCAATTATTCGTCCGAAGTGAAACATTTACCATGAAAGTTGACTGATTGATTGGTGACTCCAGGCTCGTCAATTACCAAGGTGTAGTCACTTAAGTGTAGTGCATGTTTTTTCTTTTTATCGCGGGAGGTGGAGGTGACTTTCCTCCGAGGGGTGGTGAGATCCGGAGCCGACCTGCGTCGACTTGCGGGGATTTTTCCCAACCACCGTACCGGGAGAGATGGCTCAGAGCGTCAACCTGAAGTCACTGCAGTCCTTCTGACCTGGAGGTCCTTGGTGCGAGTCCCGACGGCGGGATTTTCGACACTAGCTTGTCCGCTAGGTCGAATTCAGTCGCCGTTTGGAGGAGAATTCTAGTGGCCGGCTCCTCTGATCGGTAGTTTTCCGTGGTTTCTCCAATCAACACCAGGCGAATGCCGGAGCAGTACCCTAACAAACGGGCCACGGACCGCGCGCGATCTTTCCTTCCCTTCCTTGTCCTATCCTCCTCTTACACACAAACTTACACTAACATGCACTACACTACCACACATGCCGGGAGACAGGTCGGGAGCTTACAGCTTGTCCCGGATGGGGCGGTGCCCCGGTGGTGGGAGATACCTGGTTGAAGGGGAAAACCCCGCTAGTCGAGGGTAGGTCGGCGCCAGATCTCGCCATCCAGCGGGGAAAAGATCGTCGCCACCTCACGAGAAAAACACTCTTTACACTTACGGTACTAATGACCTAAGTAGTTGACGCGCCCGGAAACATCAATCAAACCCAACCAGCGTGGCACCGCCCCAGCAGTGTATCTCTTGCCAGCGTGGCACCGCCCCAGCCGGCACAAGCTCTAAGCTCCCGACATGTGTGGTAGTGTAGTCCAAGTGTGTGTAAGGGGTGAGGATAGAGCCAGGAAGAGGAAAGAAAGATAACGCGCGGTCTGTGGCCTTTTTGATATGGTATTTCTCTGGCATTCGTTGGGGTTGAACCACGGAAAACTACCGATCACAGCAGCCGGCCGCTAAAATTCTTCTCCAGACAGCGGCTGAATTCAACCCAGTCATCTAGTCGAAAATCCTGCCACCGGCAGGTCCCGAACCCTACGACCTCCAGGTCAGAGGCACTGCAACATCAGTTGATGCCTTCGGCCACCCTTGTCAGTATCAACATTGACAACCTTATTTCACTAGTTTAAGAACGAGTAGTCAGGTACAAAAGTAGAGACATCAATAGGAAATTTGGACGAGACATTTCAGGAGGAAAAATTGTAGTACACTTTTTTAAAAGTTTTACTCAACCATAGAATTAATGTTATATTTTTTACATGGACCTACTTCAGTTATAGAATAATTGTTCAGTTTTTCTTTTCAGGAATAACAATGCAAATGGGAAAAGTTATATAGAGTTGTTGTTTCTTTCTAAGAAACTTCACATACCTAACGTATTATGAGGTTAAATTTATTTTACAAACATCTCTCGTATCCTTGCCAATATCTCAGGAAAATGTTTTCAGCAAGCAGTTTTAATCGTTTCGCTTTCATTACATGTCACCTACATGTCAGAATTAGTAGACCATGTTTATTGAAGTCAAATGCAGTACGACTTCTACCGTATGGCAGAATTAGTAGGCCATATGCCTTCCAACTTCTACTGTCTCGGATTCACTCACCGTCCAATGAGAGAATATTTCCATGACCAAATATTTGTACGAAAATATTTAAATATAATGACCTTGTATGCGGAGCATTATGCATGAGCTTTAGCTTAAAACACAAGTTTCATTCCAAAAGAAAATGCATTTTTACTCTTCATTTTCACTTAACATTTGATCACACGTCTAATGGAAAAGCGATGTCACATTTGGAAATGTCAATTACACGAATAAACAAGCACCAAACATTATTCGACGTCCAATACAAGCAATTCTACCTTGTAAAATTTGTTCTATTACATTTAACTCGACAGTGTAGAATTGATTCAATTTTCGAATTCCCAGAACTGTGAAAACGGCGAAAATGATACAGCAATTCTGAGCACCGGATTTCTTATTGTCAAATGCATATTTTAATCGTAATTTGAAAGAAAATAAATAATATGTCCCCGATGTTTCTTGAAATAAATATTTAAGAGTACAGTAAACATGATACAATTTAATTAGGTGCATACCATCAAAATATCAAGTACCACTCAGTGATTTTTTTTCTGGAAATACGTTTTGGAGGAATATTTTTTTGATTTTTTTTATGAGTAAGTCATTAAACGAGATGAAAGTATTTTTAACACAACTATTTTCATTCGAGAAGGCGACAGAAAGTCGTAATCTCATAGCTTAGTAGCAAACCGTCGTCAGAAAAACATTTAGGCAGAGGCGCGTTGGACCCATCCGGGTGCTGGCGGTTCGCAGCAACCTCCAACCCCGCAACAGAATTGCCAACTCCACTGCGCGAGAGCGCCGAACCTTTTCCCTTTCGCTGAAACAGGTGGCAAGGCCGCGAGAACAGCCCTATTCACCGCATCCGGCCAAAGTCAAACGGAACCTCCGCGTGTTTAGCGATCTCACAAAGCTGTAACATTTTAGTGCCAAAGCCGAAATCGAATCGGCGGCCGCGGCGGGGGCGCGGGGGGCGCGTCCGGTCGGTCTGTCGGTCGCTCGGTCGGCCCAACGACCGACCGACCGGCGCGCGTGCGAGCGAACGCGAGCGAGTCGCAGCTGCCGAGGGCCCGCGATCGATGCCGCGGGCGCTGGGGCCGACGCGACGGGCCGGGCCGCGCCGGGACGGGCGGGGAGGGGGGCGCGGGCAGCAGGAAGGGGGGGGCGGGCGCTTTGTTCCTCGCGCGAGATTAATGCGATGACGTCAGCAGTGAGTAAGACGCGTCGCTCAGAGCCGCCCCTCGCCGGCGGTGCATCGCCCCTGCCCGCCCGCCCGGCCACCCCTCGCGACGGCGGCGGCGGCGGCGGCGGCGGCGGCGGCGCACCCCCCTCCCCCTTCCCCTCCGCCAGGGAGGGGGGGTGCGATTCCAGCGCGCGGGGCGAAAAACCCGCTGCGGAACTCTTGCAACAAACTATTTGCAAACGTATTCTCATTCTCTAAAACATCAATTTGACGTAATTTACTACAAACTACACGGATGATCGAACCTTAACAAGTACTAAAAATTTCCTCCTCTGTTCAGTATCTACATTTAGGGTGTTGCCTACACAGTATGATCCATTTCTTCTACTACTAATCGGGTCAGTCCACTCCAACCATCACGTTGATCTATCTTGTCTTCGCTGAAGATTTCCTTTTCCTTGAAGTTTACATTATAATATTCAAATGCTAGAAACTTTATTTAATCCACGCTTAGCAGATAACATTGTTCTCATACCAGTATCTAATGATTAAATAATTATCGTATGATTAATTAATTTTAAAATGTGCAATAATTTATTAAAAGTACAATAATTTTAGGTAGAAACTAATACTTTAAAAATGTGTCACTAGCTTTTCTTCTTGGAGTTGAAACATTGCTTCTTTATTTTGAGATTGGAGGTTTTTAAAGACAATTGTCACATACTATTGTTATAGATTTTCACTTACAACCGTAATTAATCATCGCAAACAAAATGAAAAGAAATGAAGAGCGTGGATTATCGACAAATCCGATAATACGAATTTAACTTTAAATATACGCACGTATAATATGGGAATAGTCAAAAATTAAATTATTCAAAACCATAGTCAACCCGACCAGGAATCGAACCGGGGCCCCCTTGGTTTACGCCCAGTTGATCTGGCCACTGACCTACCGAGGCGATCAATACTTCCGACAGTTGCTTCGACCTAATGTATTGTCCGTCACATGCATTTCCTATCCAACAAGAGACAGAGTGATGAAAATACAGGATAATACTGATATAAACATCAGTAACTACCTCCTTCTTCCCTCCATACTAGCTTCTCAATAGACGAGCTTATTTCTGACAGTAACAAATCTCCATTTCAGATAGTTTTTCTAGCTTTACGTATCACTCTATATTTCTGATTTCGTGTGTATGCGCTCAAAAATGGAGATAAAACTAAGCAACCTACGGCCATGTGAAACGTGTTGGTTTCATTAAATACCCAGAAACCCGGAAAATAGTTTCGGTTAATGGAAAATGCAAATAATTGATTAATACTGCCAATTCTCATTATGAGCGTCGCGACTGAATTCTTACACTCAGTGCATCACTACTTCCTAAACAGCTGATGCCATTCGACAGCAAGACTCCAAGGAAGAGGCAGCCTGCTCTTAAATAGGGAATTTTAGCACCAGGCGTAAGGTAGTGACGATGTTCTACCATAAGCATAAGCCGTGACCTTGTAACTTCATAAACAATGCACGCCTGTAGGAGTCTGTGCGGTCACCTTACAAACGGCAAAAAGGCCGCCTGCAATCAGGAAAGATTGGTTTTTCAACTCTGATAATCTGATTCTCGTATGTGCGACAGTTGCAATTAATCCTTAACAACATTCACAACTCTGGCAAGAATAACTAACGGAAAATGTTGACAAGGAGTCGGGTAAAAATTCGCGAAAAATAATTTCATATCTTCGTGTTAGGTTATGACTTATGCTCATAGCAAACGCTCTTATTCCCCACAATCTCAACAAAAGTCTATTCAAAATCTCAGACTGGATTCTCATCTCGCAGGGCCAAAAAGTCTAAAAGTTCTTTCATAATGGAGATATGTTTACTCTCGACTCGTACCGTCGTTCAAATGTCTCATCAACTGTCCACACTCTTTGATATATTTTGCAACTTCTTTCTACAACGCTTGAAATGATTATTTCGTTTTATAATGCACAACGCAATGTCTAAGTGCTAAAGCTCATTTGAGCAACATCATCGTTCTTCCTTATGAACATATAACGTCGTCTTTAGGATAACGTGATGAAAAGAGTTTAGGGATGTCTCGTTCAGCCTGGAACTAAAACTCCCTAATATTTACTCTCACATGTTACGTTATGAAACAATAACTTTTTTTTTGATATTCTAGGTATGAAAAGAACTCTTGTAGTGTATACCAGAATACACTTTAAGGGGCCGTCAATAATTTTGGTTATATATTAAAATTTATGATACTAATTAAATTAGTTGCCGATGCTAACTGCACCCAACAAAAAGATTCGAGACAATTTTTGAATGAAGGAACGATGGTAGGCGAGGAAAGTTCTGATAAGCTGTGCAACGCCGTCGTGGATGATGCGTGGACTCCGAGCCAACTCTGCCTATTCAATTGGATTTTAGAATAAACTATGCAGCAGTTTTGAATATTTTCTTCGTAATCTAACATATTCAATCAATAAACCATTGGTAATAAAATCTTCCCAATATTAAATTTTCAATTATATTCCGATATTTATTGTAACACTTTATACAGTATAATTTTGTAATTTATGGAAATATTTTAAAATTTAATTTGTTAATATTTCAATGTTTTAATATAAGACTGAATAAAAGGAATTATTTCAGCAAATGTTGAAAACTTTTAAAAATAAATATCAGTGTACGTAACATTAAAATACAATTTCCCCTTCCCCCAATGTAAGGCAGCGAAACGCAGTCTCAAACCTTCTCCTTCCCCCACTTTTTAGCGTTACATAATTTAAGAACTAACCCTAAGATGGTTTGTTAAAATATTTAATAACAGAGAGTAGTACCTGTTATACGAAAGTATCTTGCGTGTTATTCTTGAGCAGTGAGCGTGCTTGTATCTGGGAAACCATTTTGTGTGGTTTCGTTCGGCACTTCTTTGTCTCCCCTCAACAATAATAGGCATCCAAATCCTACAAAATAAAGTCCTTCCTACGGCCTTAAATGCCTCATGGTACATTTCAAATGCCCAAATCCACAATGACTTAAAATTTCCTTTAGTTGCCCAGCACATTGCCCGCCTCCTCCCAAAGATTCTTTAACGAACTTCATAACCTCCCTTTTCGACCGACATTCTCACTAGGAAAACCCACTCATCCTCACCTAAACAGCATACTAGCAAGATTTCCCAAAGATAAATTCCGTCCCCCGTAAGTCTAACTCTACCTCCACACCATAAACCCGATACATCATCCATCTAACCAACACCCAGCAATAGTTTCTAAAATAACCACCCCTATTTCCCATTGAGGAGTCCCGTGGGGTTATCCTCCTTCTTAGCATTACTATCTATTATAGTGTGCATATATTTTGTAATTATTCTAATCTATTCTGTAAAGCGGCTAAGTACGCAGTACCAGAAAAAGATTTAATAATAAAAAAAGTTATTTTGTTGCTGCAGGCCACTAGTGTATTCTGAGGATGCTTCTCTCCATCATGCTGCCAAAAATTTGTTCCCACTAATTGTGTTTCTCCCATGTTAAACAGAATCCGAAAACCATTGAATCTTATGCTGATCTATAAGACTGACAATGAATACTTTTCTCTTCGGGAAAAAATGTGTTTTATGTTTTCACTTTGGAAATATGCTTTTCAATTTGGCCAGCTACAACGCATGCACCGCCACTGCGCGGAGGGCCGGACGCCAGGGCAGTGCTGATGGCGTGCGAATTCCCTCTGGCAACACGGAGTGGAGGCGGCAAGCGTCCATTTGGGCACGATGGAACCCATTTGTGGGATCGGATCCACTATATTGAAGCTTATGATGCTTAAGCCTCAGCTCCCAGAGCAAAAGGGGGCGGATCTCCGGGGCCGCCATGGCTCGGAATCAAAATGACGTCGCGTACAGACGAGATTTGCGACCGCGGAATAATTTATATGACGCGAAAATGGTTCCCAATAAGATCGCCCTTCGGTTAAAGTTCGTTAGGTTGCGAGTGTTTCAGGTATTTGTTTTCAAATTACATCACAAAATCAATAACCCGTTTCATGAGCCTTCATAATTATTATTATTATTATTATTATTATTATTATTATTATACATTTATTATTTTTCTGTTTTTAATACAAAAAATGTCGGGGTTTCTGCCCAAGACACAATTTGTCTGTACAATGCTGACAGAGATACAAAGAAAAGAAAGTCTACAGAACAATCACTTCAAAGTTATTCTCAATTGTTAATATTGCAACTTATTTCACAATCTTCTAGTGATGCATTAAGTTATTGGTTAGTTCCCCTTCAATCAAGGTTCAAAAGTTTTCTGACGATGTTCGCTGTACCAAGTAAAGCAGCTTTCTGCATAGTTCTCAGATGTTTTTCTGTTAATTGTAGAACTTCTCCAGCTTTTTGCCAGTTCTTCGTGACTACACCATTTACGGACACTACCAAAGGAACTATCTCTACTCTTCGCAGTCTGTACATATCTTTTATTATTATTATTATTATTATTATTATTATTATTATTATTATTATTATTATTATTGTTGTTGTTGTTGCTCCATATCACGACTACAGATGTTATGAGTCAGCTGAGTATAAAATCTACTCCAGGTTGCAACCAGCTACCTCAGGAGCAGATGTAGGGACTGTCGGTGCCTCTACAATACTTTGCGCAAAATGTGAGCTGTGCCAAATAAAGCAATTTCTTGCACTTCCCAATCCTTTGAATGACCTGGAAGTTTAGCCAAGATTTTACACAAATTTTGCGGAACAAATCCCAGAGCTCCGATAACTATCGGGACGACCTGTGCTTTTAGGCCCCACATTCGGCTGATCTCAATTTCCAAACTCTTCTATTTAAGACGTTTCTCTGCCTCCTTGGTTAGGACATTTTGATCGCAAGGCACAGCAACATCCACAAGTAGACACGATTTTTTCTCAAAATCCCGGATGACTATATCCGGTCTGTTTGCTGCTATCGTGCGATTCGTTTGAATTTGTTGGTCGTACAATATTGTATACAATCCAATCGATGTCACCGGTTTTGGTGCATGTTCGTACCACATGGGGCATGTGTTTGGAAATTCGAGGGCGGTACAGATCTGCCAGTGGAGGTAACTACACACCCTGTCGTGTCTTTTTAAGTATTCGGTCTTTGCTAGAATTGGACAAGCTGAGACAATATGATCAATGGTTACTACTTGCTCCTGGCAAATTCGGCATTTGTCATCTTGGGAAATTTTGAGAACCGCTTTATCATAATGTCGTGTTCTCAACGCCTGATCTTGAGCAGCAACTAGAATTGCTTCCGATTCTGGCTTCATTCTTCCCCTTTTAAGCCACATAAATGATTGATCTTTATTGATCTGCACTTGTCCATTCTTTTCAGATATTGTCCATGGAGGGGTTTGTCCCTCCACGACTTCTTTAACATTTTTTGTGTCTCACATTTCATGTTTAGTAGTACCAGAAGTTCAGTGTCTGTGTTATTTGAAGTGTCTTGCATAGTTTTCTTTGCAATGCTTTTTGCTACACTAACAATGCCTCTGTTTCCCATTCTTCGGTCAGATTTCATGATCTGCCTCATTAGAGGGTCATCTTGATGACTGACTACGTACTTTCCCATTCCAACTATTGGATTATGCCAGGAGGCTTCAATTTGTCTGAGGCCTCTTCCTCCTTCCTTACGTGACACATAAAGTCTATGTATATCAGCTCGAGGGTGGGCGACGTGATGCATTGTTAGCAGTTTTCTGGTTTTTCGATCCATGATGCGAATTTCTTGCTCAGTCCAGTCCACTAGTCCGGAACTGTACTCTACTAGAGGCACCGCCAGACTACCAATTGCAGATTCCTGGAGTTCAGAGCAGACTGCAGGACAAGTCTCACTCTTCTGTAATACTCCTTGCGAATTCTCTCTTTCATTGTGTCGTTCGAGATTGTCTCACATTCTTCAATGTCCAGATATTTGTAAGTTTTATTATTATTATTATTATTATTATTATTATTATTATTATTATTATTATTATTATGTTTAATATAATGCTACTAGGTCTTTCTAGGACCTATATTGAATACAGGACCTAACTAAAATAGACAACGGAAAAGCTACGTCCTCGCTCAAGCCAAAATTACAATGAATGATGAATACTTTAACCACAATGACACAGTCAACAGGTACAAATCAAGCTGGTCATTCCGCGATAAACTGCTTTACTTGCTTCTGGATTTACGGTTGTGAAAATATTCACTTGGCATTATATTTTCTTAAATACAAGAATGTTTGTGGACAACTGAATACAACAATAAAAAACTCGTTTTACTAAATCATTGATATGTCAAAACCAATTCATGAATTATGAGGGTAAAGTAATGCTATTTACTTTCTTTTTCGCCATTGGCAATAAATCAACCAATTACTTTATATTTTGCATGGCAAGGCTAAGGTCATCAATGCATACCCGCTCTTCCGTCTGATCACGCAAATTTCGCTACCCTTTTTTCACCATCTAGCGGAGAAAGAAGGTACCACTCGGGTGACAAAAAATCTGATTTGAATTTTACTCAGAGTCTTCTTTTAGCTTGAAGATCTTTTACATGCAAAAAATATTTTTTAATGGAGAAGGTTATTACGCTGTTTATTTCATTATAACTCCACTAGGTGCCACTGCACCCCAAGATGGCGCTTCAATTAAATACAATTCCCAATCCACCTGGGCAGTTCTTTGTTGCTGGGCGTTCCCTGTGATGCGGATGGAGATAGAGGGGGACAGGAGGAGCGGACGGCACGCGATGGAGAGAGAGAGGGCCGAGAGAGAGAGAAAGAGAGAGGGCCGAGAGAGAGAGAAAGAGAGAGGGCCGAGAGAGAGAGAAAGAGAGAGGGCCGAGAGAGAGAGAGAAAGAGAGAGGGCCGAGAGAGAGAGAGAAAGAGAGAGGGCCGAGAGAGAGAGAGAAAGAGAGAGGGCCGAGAGAGAGAGAGAAAGAGAGAGGGCCGAGAGAGAGAGAGAAAGAGAGAGGGCCGAGAGAGAGAGAGAAAGAGAGAGGGCCGAGAGAGAGAGAAAGAGAGAGGGCCGAGAGAGAGAGAGAAAGAGAGAGGGCCGAGAGAGAGAGAGAAAGAGAGAGGGCCGAGAGAGAGAGAGAAAGAGAGAGGGCCGAGAGAGAGAGAAAGAGAGAGGGCCGAGAGAGAGAGAGCAAGAGGGCCGAGAGAGAGAGCAAGAGGGCCAAAAGACAGAGCAAGAGGGCCGAGAGAGAGAGAGCAAGAGGGCCGAGAGAGAGAGAGCAAGAGGGCCAAAAGACAGAGCAAGAGGGCCAAAAGACAGAGCAAGAGGGCCAAAAGACAGAGCAAGAGGGCCAAAAGACAGAGCAAGAGGGCCAAAAGACAGAGCAAGAGGGCCAAAAGACAGAGCAAGAGGGCCAAAAGACAGAGCAAGAGGGCCAAAAGACAGAGCAAGAGGGCCAAAAGACAGAGCAAGAGGGCCAAAAGACAGAGCAAGAGGGCCAAAAGACAGAGCAAGAGGGCCAAAAGACAGAGCAAGAGGGCCAAAAGACAGAGCAAGAGGGCCAAAAGACACAGCAAGAGGGCCAAAAGACACAGCAAGAGGGCCAAAAGACACAGCAAGAGGGCCAAAAGACACAGCAAGAGGGCCAAAAGACACAGCAAGAGGGCCAAAAGACAGAGCAAGAGGGCCAAAAGACAGAGCAAGAGGGCCAAAAGACAGAGAGAGAGGGCCAAAACACAGAGAGAGAGGGCCAAAAGAGACAGAGAGAGAGGGCCAAAAGAGACAGAGAGAGAGGGCCAAAAGAGACAGAGAGAGAGGGCCAAAAGAGACAGAGAGAGAGGGCCAAAAGAGACAGAGAGAGAGGGCCAAAAGAGACAGAGAGAGAGGGCCAAAAGAGACAGAGAGAGAGGGCCAAAAGAGACAGAGAGAGAGGGCCAAAAGAGACAGAGAGAGAGGGCCAAAAGAGACAGAGAGAGAGGGCCAAAAGAGACAGAGAGAGAGGGCCAAAAGAGACAGAGAGAGAGGGCCAAAAGAGACAGAGAGAGAGAGGGCCAAAAGAGAGAGAGAGGATCAAAAGGGAGAAAGAAAGAGGACCAAAAGAGAGAAAGAAAGAGGACCAAAAGAGAGAAAGAAAGAGGACCAAAAGAGAGAAAGAAAGAGGACCAAAAGAGAGAAAGAAAGAGGACCAAAAGAGAGAAAGAGGACCAAAAGAGATTGAGAAAGAGGGCCAAAAGCGATTGAGAAAGAGGGCCAAAAGAGATAGAGAGAGAAAGAGGGCCGAGAGAGAGAAAGAGGGTCGAGAGAGAGAAAGAGGGCCGAGAGAGAGAGAAAGAGGGCCGAGAGAGAGAGAAAGAGGGCCGAGAGAGAGAGAAAGAGGGCCGAGAGAGAGAGAAAGAGGGCCGAGAGAGAGAAAGAGGGCCGAGAGAGAGAAAGAGGGCCGAGAGAGAGAAAGAGGGTCGAGAGAGAGAAAGAGGGCCGAGAGAGAGAGAAAGAGGGCCGAGAGAGAGAGAAAGAGGGCCGAGAGAGAGAGAAAGAGGGCCGAGAGAGAGAGAAAGAGGGCCGAGAGAGAGAAAGAGGGCCGAGAGAGAGAAAGAGGGCCGAGAGAGAGAGAAAGAGGGCCGAGAGAGAGAGAAAGAGGGCCGAGAGAGAGAGAAAGAGGTCCGAGAGAGAGAGAAAGAGGGCCGAGAGAGAGAGAGAAAGAGGGCCGAGAGAGAGAGAAAGAGGGCCGAGAGAGAGAGAAAGAGGGCAGAGAGAGAGAGAAAGAGGGCAGAGAGAGAGAGAGAAAGAGGGCAGAGAGAGAGAGAGAAAGAGGGCCGAGAGAGAGAGAAAGAGGGCCGAGAGAGAGAGAGAAAGAGGGCCGAGAGAGAGAGAAAGAGGGCCGAGAGAGAGAGAAAGAGGGCCGAGAGAGAGAGAAAGAGGGCCGAGAGAGAGAGAAAGAGGGCCGAGAGAGAGAAAGAGGGCCGAGAGAGAGAGAAAGAGGGCGAGAGAGAGAAAGAGGGCCGAGAGAGAGAAAGAGGGCCGAGAGAGAGAAAGAGGGCCGAGAGAGAGAAAGAGGGCCGAGAGAGAGAAAGAGGGCCGAGAGAGAGAAAGAGGGCCGAGAGAGAGAAAGAGGGCCGAGAGAGAGAAAGAGGGCCGAGAGAGAGAAAGAGGGCCGAGAGAGAGAAAGAGGGCCGAGAGAGAGAAAGAGGGCCGAGAAAGAGGGCCGAGAGAGAGAAAGAGGGCCGAGAGAGAGAAAAAGGGCAGAGAGAGAGAAAAAGGGCAGAGAGAGAGAGAAAAATGGCAGAGAGAGAGAGAAAAAAAGGACCGAGAGAGAGAAAGAGGGCCAAAAGAGCGAGAAAAAAAAGAGGGCCAAGAGAGAACGAGAAAGAGAAATGAGGGCCAAAAGAGAGGGAGAAGGACAAATATTACTTTCAGGTGAATTACGAGTACGGTGAATTACGAGGTAGGAACGAGTGCTTTTGGCAAAATGTTATAACATGAAATTTTCAGATCAATAAACGATGCATACAGTATCAGAAATTTAAAGATAATGTATTTATCCAAACAATAAAAAAAATGTTTTTACAGTGGGATAGATAGAAATTGACTTCGGAGCACGAGGGAGCTAACTCCTTTTAACAAACTACACAATTCACATGGTATTAGAAGGTGTGCTCGAAGATGATAATTTACTAAATATGTTTTCAAGTGTAGATTTCAATATAGTACGTTAGTACTGTTTGAAGCAACTGAAAAAAAACTGCATTTCAAATCTATCTTGGTGCAAATGGTTAATTTAACTAAAGCTGGAAGTAAAGTCTCGAAGTGATGTTAACATTTTATCTTCGCTCTCAAATAAGTGGTCGCCTAACCAGCTTTATGATCCAGCAATCTTCAAGCAGGATTCAGATGTGTGCGCATCACACGCGAAGAGAATGATTAAATCTGACGAACGAAACACTACGAATCGCAACAGGTCTATACTTACGACCCCTTATACCAATTACAGTCCAAACAGCATCATTATTCAATTTAGCACACGGACGAGCGGAACGACAAATTCAGACGAGCAGAGCTCGAATAGTAGCACAGTTAACAGGGCACAATAGTGAACAGGTCTAGGGTCTCTGCAATGGCCATTTCCCTGGTGATGAAATGATATTTGGTCCAATCGCTCCTAATCACAAAGAATATTACAAATTTTTGATGAGTTCTTATATTTCCCTCACATTAACTTTGTGTGCTATATTTCCCTCACATTAACTTTGTGTGCTATATTTCCCTCACATTAACTTTGTGTGCTATATTTCCCTCACATTAACTTTTAAACCTGCAGCAAAAGCTAAACTAATTATCAAAAAGTATCCAAAACAACCTTCTTTTAAAAATATTTTTGAAGTAAAAAAAAATATTTTTAATACAATAATATAAATAATACATATAAAATACAGTAATATAAAAATATACACGCTAACTGACAATAAATCGAAACCCACTTAGCTGCAACACGCACAAAATGGACACTAAAAATGCTTCAAGTTGATTCGTGCATTGGATGTTTTTAAAAAAATGTTTAACTTAATTACGAAATGACTTTAAGTAATAAATAGGGATGTTACTGAGGAATTTTCACTGAAACATTTCGTTGGTACTGACATTTGCAACAGAAAACATTTGGGACATTTATTTCATTATACATCATATAAATAACTACACAGAATTTAATATGATCTTACTTTCCCATTCATATGGTACGTCTCAGACAAATAAACGAGCAATGATGCCATGGAAGGCATTTGATGGGAATACCTATTCTGCTGAGGAATTTATAAAATTTAGAAAAATATCTAACATTTAAAAACCTGAGAAAGATTTGAATTTTTCCTAACGAATGGACACTAAGCAACGTTATTCTAAAGGGTGTGTAGTTTGCGAAATTTAAGTTCTGTTTATATTTCCTCACTATTGAAACACGATCACACGATAACATTGAAAGCAAAGTAACATGATAATCTTGTAAACGTATTGTTCTTACAGGATATAAAGCAATTGAAATACGAGATGAGTGATTGTTTACACATCCACACAATAGGAATGAGTATTTCAGCTTTGATGAAATTCATATAATTAAAACTGAATGATTTAATTTAATAATAAATTTAGAAATACCCTTTGCAAATAGGATATCAATTATAAAAAGATTATTAAAATTTTAGTTAAAAGAAACCTATCGATACGGAAAATAATTGAAATAGCTAAAAATCTTATATATACTAAGTCAAATTATTTCTAAATAATTATGAGAGAAATATAAAAAAAATAATATTCTGGTGACTATGGACACCTTTTTAAACAAATATTTGAACTCATAACGAATTCATACCTACTCCAAAATATCGTATTTTGTCCTAAATTAGGAACTTTTACCGTCATATTAATGCGAAAGAACACGTTATATTTTCTTAACCGTAAAACATTAGAAACATTGGTAGGCACAAAATTAAGTTCTTCCAAGTATAGAATAAGACACGAATTTCTACTTCGACTGACACGCCCTGCCATCTAGCGGCGAAGAGCGAGAACTTGGAAAGGAGCGCTTCGTAGTGGAGAACACTTCAACTACACCGGCGCTAGTGTCGACCACAGGCGGCAGTGAAGTTTTGTCACTGCCGCCTTCGATTTCCTTGATGTTCCATCACAGTGGACCCAAGTCCTCTCTCAGGGTGCAAGCTAGAAGAATAGATGCTAAGTTACATAAAGCTTTGGGAATTTCACCAAGGGCGAATCACTGACGGATTTTCATGACGTTTATAAAAAACTGACAATTACTTCAATTTTTTTTTGCTAGCTAGTTGAGTAAGAGCTCTTTGAAAGTCTCGTCATGACTCAAATGTCATGGGTCCATTGATTTTTCGATCTCTTTTCAAATAAAATCGACCGACTGAAGCTCAGAACCAGCAACGCCGCTGCCTCTGCAGCAAATCTGACCGGGAGGTCCTACAGTTCGAGCTCCGACGGAGGGGAATTTTCGACACTAGCTTCATAGCTACGTCAATTTCAGCCGCGCTGTCTGGAGGAGAATTCTCGCGGCAGTCTGTTCTAATTTGTTATTTTCAATGGCTTTTCGGTTAGTACTAGCCGAATGCCGGAGCATTACTCTAACGAACAGGCCACGGACCGGGCGAAATCTTTCCTAACTCTTCCACTACATTCTACCCTTTCACTCCCTCCGTCCGTCACTCCCTCTTTCCCCTTCTCTCTCTCCCCCCCTCTCTTTCCTTCTCTCTCTCTCACATGCACTTCACTAGCACACGTATTTGAATCTCGGGAGTCCAATGGAAAGCTTAGAGCTTTTTATTTATTTAACGTCAAAAAGAGTTAAAAACTGTGTGTGACGTAATTTGGGGACGTTTTCTTAACCCGTGCACGGAGAGAAATGTTTAGTTCATACAATTAATCTCAAAGTAGATTCAACCAAACGGTATGATATATTTTCGTAGTACAAAGTGCTTAGTCACGTTCACGAAACTTCTATTTGGTTAAACACACTAATACACATAGAGTAATGTTCACTAAACAGGTTGTACCCCGTGATGAATGGCATCTAGTAGAGAAAACTAAACGAATATTTGCGTTGACTAATACATTGAGTAATATTTACTAAACACATTGCAGTGAAAATAACTGAACGAAACATGAAACGGAATACTTTTTATCCCTTCAGGCACGTAGCAACTGGGGTTCCGGAGCGGTCACCCATCCTACGGCCCCTGGGACTCATACTTCTTTAACCTCGAATATCTGTCGGGCCCTAGCCAAGCATATCTGTTATGGACCATTCACAATGCAGACATAAACATAAGCATAGTGTTAACATAGTTAACATAAAAGTTAGGACAACGTTTATAAGCGGATTCATTCACAATGCATTCGCATAAGCATTACGCTTAAGACGTTAACCTGAAAGCTTGCAAGCTTCAAGCTTCTGTGCTTATGCGTACGTCAGAAATAAGAAATGAACCAATCACAGTACGTTTAACTCAAAATCGAGTATCGAAATAGGATCGAAATCGATAGATCGAACTAAAAACTTGCAAATTGCAAATTGCAAATTGCAAGCAATTTCAAACTGCAAGCAATTGCAAATTGCTTGGTTGATTTTCGACGGTTTTCTGCGTTGTTTTGTAGCGTACGATCTTTTTGTAGTTTAGTTTCGTTGTAATATTCATAGTAGTGGTAGTAGTAGTAGTAGTAGTAGTAATATTCATAGTAGTATTTAGTTTGAATTTTTATTGAAATTAAAATACCCAACCTAAACTAACCCAACTCATTGCCGCAAGGCCGAGACGCCGCTAGTAGGCTTTGGCTCGTAAAGAGCTGTTGTGCCACAGTACATACGTACATGTTTATATATGTTATGTATGTTTAAATAAACATGCGTATTTTAAACAAAATTTCAACATATATAAAATATAGATTCTCACATCCAACCAATAATAACTAGAATGGCCCACAGAAAATAGAAAATCTTTGCTTAAGCTTATGTTGTACATTGTGAAAGCTTCACAATGCTTCACAATGCTTCACAAAGCTTCACAAGCTTGTGAAAGCTTGCTTACGTTTATGTCTGTGCGTAACGCTTATGTTTACATTGCGTTTGCATCGCGAATGGGCCTTTACAGACGTATGCTGCCGACTTTAGTCTATCGACGGTATTTCTACCATTAGTTAAAAATATAACATAATTATTGAAAACCAATCAACTACTAAACATGCCATATATATAACGTATAATTCTATACACAGCGTTGAATCCTCACACTTCAAACAGGCTCTATAACCATTCGAATTGGTCAGATTGCTGAGAACGCGCGCTTACTAAACAGTGTTTAGTAGACGGTGCCTACTAAACAGTGTTTAGTAAATGTGACAACATGAAACGTAGATCTCGCCAAATGATTTTATCTACGAAACAAGTATAGTACTACTGACAATTCTCTTTGTTCGTTTACTTACGATTATGAATGGTCTGATTTACTAAACGCAATGCATCATGTTTAGTGAATAATTGTATTTATTGTACTATCGCTTACTAAACATATTTAGTACATTCTACTACAACATTTCTCTCAGTGTGGTATCCCTGCCCCAATCTAATTCAAGTTGAATTCTGTTTGCACATGGAAATGAGCGTTTGCCGCAAAAATTGATAAGAAATTACGTGGAATAAAAAACTTTTTGCGAAGGCAAATTCTACAATTTGTGCTATTACCCCTCATTGGGCCAAATTCGGAAAGGATTCGACTTACAATAGCGTAAAGATGTCTTTAGTGTATGGACTCACAGCCGCGAGACCATGGAGAAAGATAATTTGAATAACTAGATTTCCCTCGTAACTCTAGAAAGCGTGCACAGATATTACATTTAAGCCCGTAAGCGAAAAAAAAGGGGGCATCTCAGCATTGTTTAATGGATCAGGGAACCTAGACAAAAACACTGATGGAGATGGGGGGGGGCATTTACCCGGGATTCAAAGTACAATAATTACTACAGATTGTTTAGAATTACATAGTCCAAATGGAAAATAATGCACAAAATCTTATTGATAAAATTAATATCACTCTCCTTTTCGATTCTCGGTATATTTTCTAATTGTATACAAAACGTGCAGCAGAAAATATTTTACTTGGCCCTTAAACTTGTGTACCGATTTTAGTCTTCTACTGTCATCTGGCAGTGTAAAATAATGTACATGTATTGCAAATGAACTGATTGTAGCGAGTTATCGATAGTGATATCTTGATGAATACGATTACTACGACGAATTTTGTAGTTACAGACATTAATATTCGCTGAATATATGTTTCATCATTCAGGCAAGTTAAGTCATACTTGACAAAAAAACACTTGTTCGTAGATGAAGATGTATGATAAAGAAAAAATTCCTAGATAGGTTTACACGAATCACGTCGGTGGGATTTGCCGATTATTTCTACAATTGCATTAGTAAAAAAGAGAGAAAGAATGTGAGAGAAAAAGGAGAAAAGAAAGAGAACGGAAAGCCGAAACGAGAACGAGAGGAGAAAGAGGAAAGCGAGAGGAGAAAGAGGAAAGCGAGAGGAGAAAGAGGAAAGCGAGAGGAGAAAGAGGAAAGCGAGAGGAGAAAGAGGAAAGCGAGAGGAGAAAGAGGAAAGCGAGAGGAGAAAGAGGAAAGCGAGAGGAGAAAGAGGAAAGCGAGAGGAGAAAGAGGAAAGCGAGAGGAGAAAGAGGAAAGCGAGAGGAGAAAGAGGAAAGCGAGAGGAGAAAGAGGAAAGCGAGAGGAGAAAGAGGAAAGCGAGAGGAGAAAGAGGAAAGCGAGAGGAGAAAGAGGAAAGCGAGAGGAGAAAGAGGAAAGCGAGAGGAGAAAGAGGAAAGCGAGAGGAGAAAGAGGAAAGCGAGAGGAGAAAGAGGAAAGCGAGAGGAGAAAGAGGAAAGCGAGAGGAGAAAGAGGAAAGCGAGAGGAGAAAGAGGAAAGCGAGAGGAGAAAGAGGAAAGCGAGAGGAGAAAGAGGAAAGCGAGAGGAGAAAGAGGAAAGCGAGAGGAGAAAGAGGAAAGCGAGAGGAGAAAGAGGAAAGCGAGAGGAGAAAGAGGAAAGCGAGAGGAGAAAGAGGAAAGCGAGAGGAGAAAGAGGAAAGCGAGAGGAGAAAGAGGAAAGCGAGAGGAGAAAGAGGAAAACGAGAGGAGAAAGAGGAACGAGAGGAGAAAGAGGAACGAGAGGAGAAAGAGGATCGAGAGGAGAAAGGGGAACGAGAGGAGAAAGGGGAACGAGAGGAGAAAGGGGAACGAGAGGAGAAAGGGGAACGAGAGGAGAAAGGGGAACGAGAGGAGAAAGGGGAACGAGAGGAGAAAGAGGAACGAGAGGAGAAAGAGGAACGAGAGGAGAAAGAGGAACGAGAGGAGAAAGGGGAACGAGAGGAGAAAGAGGAACGAGAGGAGAAAGAGGAACGAGAGGAGAAAGAGGAACGAGAGGAGAAAGAAGAACGAGAGGAGAAAGAGGAAAGAGTGAAGAATCTTGCTTGCTTCTAAGCATTACGCAAACGTGTGTTTACGATTAACGGTCATGTGGTTTGAGGGTTAACGTTTCATAATGAAATTATGAAATAAATCTGGATATACATAATAATTAATGGTTACCCAAAGTTACAAAAGAGACTGAAAATGTTGGAAAAGAGTACTAGTGGCTTCTTTCAGCGAAAATGGTGCTGAATAAAACTTCACAAAATAGTTTTCCAAAATGTAGCACATATACTGGTCAAGAACAACAAAAAAATATTCTCGTACTGCAATTAATTGCATATTAAAGAAAAAAAGGTTTCCGAAAACTGCTGAAACGTAGAACAGTGTACACTGTAGAACAGTTCTTAACATAGTAAGACTAGCAACCTTCTCTGTTCCGTAAGTAAAACAAAAAACAAAACAAAACAACAACAAAAGTTTAGAGACAAACTGAATTTGAGAATTCTGAATTTGAGAAAACGCGGTACGGGAATAGGCGTAATTACACACACAAAATTTGTATTTTCAACGCAAATCCGAACGGTTTCATTGTTTCGGAATTTTCCTAAACTCCTGGATACCTAACGAAACCGCAAACAGCTTACAAAAAGCGGGAGACTGCCAAGTTTTCTTTTAATATTTGCACGATTTTGAAATTGGATAATACTGGTGATTCAGGAAACAAAAATAAATTTAAAAAAATGTGGGTGTATAATGTAGTGTAAGCTTCAAAATATTGATTACTTTGCTACTTGAAACTTTTAAAAATATATCTAACTTTAAAAATTATTAAAACTAATTTTCCTTGTTCGATGACCTGAAGTCCTACCACGTTTTAGGCCAATTTCCCTTGCTTCAAAGAGCAAATTCTGAGATGGTATCTCACCTTACTTAAAGGTACTGAAATCCCTTTTTTAATGCGCCAAAGCCAGAAAACGGTTTTGTACCACGACTTGTAAATCGCTATCACAAAACTCTGAATATACTGCTGCTGAATAGGGAATTACTTCTCCCTTGAGAGATCCAGGTACCCAATTTTAAAAACAAAATGTGGATTTGTTTGTGACTTCATATGGGACATCATAAAGAAATTAAGGACATGTAATCGCCATCACACGATGCTGGATCTCACGTTATCATGCTTAAACTCCAAAACTGTGCGTTAAAACCTAAAAAACCCTGTTTTGGGTCTCCGCATGGGCATCCAAATTTTGTTTAGGTGCCTCAGAATGCCGTGGCCTTCTACACAAAAAGACCATTTTTGACGATTTGTTGAACTTTTAGAAGCACTCTTCTAAAGTATTCATCAATGAATACTTAGCAATGGTCCATAATGTTTTCCCACGCAGTGAAAAGTTTCGCTCCAGTGAGCTGAAATGCACAAGTAAGGTTCTGGCTGTTCGACATTGTGTTCTAGCGTGTCTTAAGGACGCAGTTGCAAGGCTATTTATTTATTCCAAAGGATCCAGTAAGAAGGTATTTGCTCTTTTAAAGCATTTATTTTCATCGTGAGAAATGTTCGCAGAGGCACAGCTAGTTATCAACTATTAATATTCCCCTCTCAACTGTTAGATACATGACGTTTTAAATAAATAAAATAAACACAAGTAAATAAATATTACTCCATTTCTTTAAAGTCCTCGCCTAGCTCAAAATTACGTTTTTGGTGAAAAATTGCAATTTTTGTTTTTCATTGTTTCTTGTTTATTACGGCATGCACTTTCAATGCTTAAAATAGTTTGTTTCTAAGTCTGTTTGTACTTTTTCGAATGCGCGTGCACAAGCCAAACGTCAAAAAAAAAAAAAGATGTGGAAGAATGTACATCAAACTTAGTACCTATATTGCGAGAAGTGAATCAGTTTGACATAAGGAAACATCAAATAACTAAAAAACGACCACACCTGAAAGTAAAAAATGAGAAGATACATGAAAGGTCGGAGAAAGGCGAAGAAGTCAAAGAAAACCTAAGTCGAAGGTGTAACTTATCACTCTCTCAGTTTATTATTATTATTATTATTATTATTATTTATTTACGTCAAAAACAGTTAAAAACTGTATGTGACGAGCTGTGGGGAGAAGTGAAATTTGTGCGTTTTCATAATTTTGTGATCTCTATCCTAAACCATATACTAGTCGAATTTGAATACAGAAAAAAGAGCGTTTTTTCAAGTTTTGTTGACAAAAAAAAATCGCTCCTATATAATAAAATCTATTTTCAAAGGTAAATTAGCTATAAATTTGTGCCCTTAGTCCTCATCATGTTCTTCATGAAAGAATAATACTTTTTGCCGCGACAATATGGAAAACGAAAATGTGAATAACTATATTTCCCACTGAAATTCAGAAGACGTGCACAAATAATGAAGTTACATTTATGTCCAGAAGAAAAACCCTGGGGAACTGTAGATCTAATGAATCTTAATCTGACTTTTCCCTAAAGTTACTTGTTTTTCCTCTCATTTTGAAGTTTTTTTATTTATTTATTTGTCAAAAAAACAGTAAAAACTGTATATGACGTGTGGGGAATGAAATTTATCTGCGCACATTTTCTTGAGGGCCAGAATTAAAATGATAAAAAAAACGAAAAAAATTAATTTAGAAAATAATTATTTTAGAAAAATAAAAATATTTGAAAAATGTTTTTTCCCGAGTTATAGAAAATCAATTTCAACGGTAAATCAACTACAAGCAAACGGAGTGCTCAACAAAACGTGCGCACAGTGAAACTACATTTACGTCCAGAAGCAAAAAAGGGGCCATCTCAGCATTTGCTCAATGGATCAGGGAAACTGGACAAAAACCTGACCGAGATGGGGGTTATCTTTATGATTTATTTTTTATATAATACCGGAAAGTCAATTATTATGCCTAAACCTGAAATTGTTATAGAAAATGCAAATGAACAATAATAAATTGTTTTGTTAATCGATATTGTTAGCAGTGATTTTTAAAAGTTCTAATTCAATCCTCGCAAAGTATTTAGAAACCCTTTATCAATCTTTAAATTTAGGTTCATGCACTAGACTATAATCCAAATAATTTTAAAAAGGAATCATCAAAAACTGTTTTACAGTTCATGAGTTATGTCACAGATCATACCCTAATTTTGAAAGGGAGAATGGGCATATTGGATGAAATAATTTAAATATTAAAAAAATTTTTATTTGACTTCGTTAATACCTAATCTTGTGATTAAGCATGCTTACCTTCAGATATATGCCACAAATATAAATTTAAAACTCAGGTAGACGAGTATCTTCAATCGATAAATAATGAATACATATTCGATATAAAATTCAGAAGCTTATTAATGAATCATACTAATCACTTGAAGAATTATTAATGATTACTGTGCCCTTCCATTCATACCTAATAATTTTCAGGGAAGAGTTGCTTGTTTCGTCTTCTTGAACAAAGGGGGGAGGGAGCAGTCTGTAGCGTGCCTGGTCTCTTTCAAACATCATGCAAAGCCGTTATTTGACATTGCACGCGATTGAGGTGCCCAGAAAAGCCGATCTTATCCTACACTGAGCTGCCAGATGCACCCCATAAAATGTCATCGTCCTCTTCTTCACAAGTGATGCAGACGATGCTAATTTCAAGGGAAAATTTAATTTCTGAATGTGAAATTAAAATATTTTTACCATGATTAAAGGGTAAATGAGTTAAATCACACTTTTCCTTCACTAAAGTGTCCTGAGTGCTGCAGTGATTAAAGCGCATCTTTAATCCTGAAGTACTAATGTCACTACACAGGGCAAACTACGTTTGTTTTTAAAGCGACCTAAAATAAACAAATGAAAAGAAACTATGCTTCCATTCACATACATGTTATTACTGAAGTCAGGATAGCTCTCGGAATCTAACTTTTATCTTTAAACTCGTGATAATTCAAGTAATTTTATTATTATTATTCAAGTAATTATTATTTGCAAAGTATTTTACTTGAAGTAGTGAAATAAAAAAGGACGTACAAGTTATGGTCAATGTGTATTCCAGTCTAATTCACCGAAAGTTCCATAATTTTCCAATAATGTTAATCCTTCTAAGGTAAGCACACATCAGGGTTGTCCACCTTAGAAGGGCTTATGGGTCACATATCAAATTCTAGTTAAACCGCGGGCCGCACCGTAATTTAACACGGTTTTTACCCTAACTGCTGAGATTATAATGAAACAAATATAAATTAGATACACCTTTTATTCAACATTATTACTCGTTCACTTTACATTTGCAGACGGAGCGCTGCGATCTGTTTACATGAGGTCACCGCCGACTGAATGAGAAACGCGCGTCTGCAGTATATACTGACCGTTTAGTATGATATAGATGGCGGTGAGCAGCACACAGAACCCCGGCGGGGCAAGAACATAACCATTAAGCAGTAGATAAGTGCAAAGAAGAAATAAAAACATTGTACGTGAATGTTGTGAATAGCGTGTGGTGTGATCTATTTTATTGTATATTACCTTAATTATATAAGTGTACATACAATTATATATACACTCCAGCTTACTGTCAGAAAGGCATAATCCGTCAGCTGTGTCCGTAGCGCTTGTGCTGCCTTCGGAGACAGCTGTTTGGTCAGATGCTGATTGACATCGGGACCATTCATGTATTTTCGGTTGTGTGTGCGGACCTTCACTTTCAAAACAACATTAGTTTCTAACTCTACCGTCTGCAAATGTAAAGTGAACGAGTAATACATAATGTTTAATGAACACACAGCAAGAAAATTAATATATAATTAAATGAAAATACGATGAATTCTGCAATTTGTCTGTATTGGGCTGGTATAATACAATTTTTCAAAGCAGTCGCGGGCCGCAAAAATTGATCCGGCAGGCCGCATGCGGCCCGCGGGCCGCCAGCTGGACAACCTTGCCTTAGATCACGCCTGCACACCATTTGACACTTCGACTGATTTCGAGCCGCGCGCGAGCAACCTGACTGCAAACCCGGAGCGCTTGGATGGGTGGGATACGACCAATGAGAATGCGCATTCGAGCCGTAGCCCATAAATTGAAAGAGCAATTGCGAGAATGATGGACTAATTACATACAGGGTGTCTGGGGAGGAAACGTCGAAACCTGGCAAATAAGCTCTCAAGACAATTCTAAGCATATTTTGGCTAATAAACTGCGTGGATATTCCGAATGGTTGAGCCGCAATTAACAGTCAAAAGTTGGTTTGAAAAAATTAATTTTTATGCAAAAATATGCATTGCAGAAGCATAGAAACACTCCAGAAACATGAAATTTGTTTATTATTTACAAAAGAAATGAATATATTTGCTCAGACAGAAAAATTAAGCGAGAAATAAAAAAGGAGTCGAATTGTGTAAATGAAGTGTATTTTTAATTTCTGCGAACGGAAGGCGCACCATGGGATGCTGCTCCCACTTAGCTGCGATCATTTTTTTATTGGGTACACGCTCGTTACTTGGCGAAAATTGTTAACCCGTCAGAAATTTTGAGTAGATTGTTTATAAACGAATGCGTGATCTCAGTTAATGAAGGAGACAGTGACAATGATTTATTGCCTATGATTGTCTAATTGTCGATGATTAATAAACCTACATCTGAGTAATTTGATTTATATTATAAACATAAATGATTAATATGCCTAAAACAGAGTAATTTGATTTTAGAAACAATACAGAAATCTAAAAACAAAAGGGGTTTGACGATTTTATTTCGACAATATAAATACTTTTCACGAAATAAAACCGCAAAAAGTTGTAAATCATGCTGGTGAGTGGGACTTTTCAATAATTTAAATATAAATTGTTTAAACATTGGTGAAACATTTTTTTCCACTCATATTTTGGCACGAATTTCAAATTGTTAAACTGATAAAATTGGTTTTAATTATTTTTCATTATCGTCCACAGTGTTTAAAAAAGTATATATATATATAAAATATGTTTTAGAATGTTATGAGACATATTCTAGGAGGAAAAACTGAGACAGTACTTCAACGTTATCATGTCGAAAATCAATCTCAAAAATTTATTTTATTTCTATTTGAATTTGACGCCAAAATTGGTTGTGAAAAATATCTTCAAATGAAACTACTCTTTTCCGTCTCTCTAATTTTTTTTCAACCTGATAGATGCAATAGAAGCCAAGAAAAAAAATGAAAATTATGTTTCTCGTTGTATCTCTGGAACGGAGTTCCCTAGGAGGCAAATTTTTTGGGAATCTGCTACATTTTGTATTTTCTTTGATATGAGTATCGCGATTTTCGATTTGTTTTGGTTTGGGGGCACTTTTATCGCCTTATTCGGCTATATCCTTTAGCGTGTTACTAAATATAAAATTGTAATTTTGAATCTCATTTGTTTGATGATGACAGTAATAAATTATTTTTTCATTATGTTTAATTGATTAAGACGGTTCTATTAAAGATATAAAAATATTATTCTTAAAAAAAACATGATTACTTCCTGCTCTAATTCCCGAGAAAAGTACATTATATATTTCTAATTTGAAATCAACAAATACTATATAGTTTTTCTTAATCGTTCACGACATCGTATAAAAAGATTGAGCCCTTTGCGTTCTTTTCAACAAGACTCATAATAATGTCATGACTGATCGTATAAGAGTTTGCTCATTGGTATCACTTATTCACCATCATAATGAGAAAAAACGATCACAAATATATGTGTTGCCAAACATTAGCCCTCTTGAAATTGCCTATATTTCATTTTTATATCAGTCTCGATGTGAGAGACTACTCTCAATTTCCTCCGTTTTGCTATCAATAGATTATAACATTCCTGGCGAAAAATTAATTATTGAATTGTATATTTTTGCTAGTTAAAATTACATAAGACATTTTTAAATAAACGGTATTCTTCTAAAATGAAAAGAAAAAGGCCTGCTTAAATATTGTTTATGAGCTAGAATGAGCATAAATTAAAAAATAAAAATGTTGATACATAGCAGTGCACAGAAGAATATGAACAGTTATATACGGCCCTTGAAGCTAGAAATAAGGTACATTGTCCATTTAAATAAGTGGGCAAATCATTTCCCAGCATGAATCATTGCACTGGACACCCAGGGTATTCAACCTGCGTGGCGCGACGCCCCCGCCCTGTCTTCTCCCCTCCGCCCACAGCTGCCACTACTTGCACTTTCGTAGTTCTCGCGAGCCGACGGCTGGCTATTATACCGCGATATTTGTAACTTTGCCTGTGACAGGAATCAGCTGTTGATGGTTTTATCCAATCCGGAGATTGAACGTCACCATGGCGACGTCACAGTCGCGAAATAAAAGCTCCCGATTGGATGGTAGCGAAACAGCTGATTCCTGTCAGGGGCAATGTTAGGAAAGTCGCAGTATACGGGCAGAATGCCCGCGGGAAAAGGTGTGCAGGCCTACCTTAGATGTAGACGCAACGATAATTACGTTGAACTAATAACGCAATGACAGCCCACGCTTTCTCGTATTATTGGTAAAGTGTACGTAATTTTATATAGCACCTTTTATCTTGCACACATTTTAGCAATCACTTGGAAAAAAAAGGAAAGAAACGATATAACTACTGATATTTTCAAAAATGGTAAGGTAAAAGTGGGTACAATGAGACATTTAGCACCTCACATGGATATTTTACATATTTGTGTATACTCTTTACTTGAACCTATGCTGCTGCTGAATTTCTGTCATTATTTCATTGTTCAGAGGTAAGAAACGTGAATATTTATTTCATTTTTGTGGCTGTTCTTTCAGTAAGAATTTCATTATGTAATCTAAAAGTTCATTTCAACAAGATAATGATGGGTTTGATTTGAAGATTATGACCAAATATGTAAAAAGTCAGTTTGAAATTATACCTGTGCGTGGGAACAGTGAAATATTCATAATGGATGATCACAGACATGTCTCACAGTTCCCAAATAATGTATTTTTCATTCAATTTACTTGTGACTCGTTTCTTAAACCAGATTTCCAATATTCATTAATTATAAAAAGCATATTTAAATAGTGTTTAATTCGTTATCCAATATTTGTGTCTAACTATTCCACTTTTTCCCCTACATAAAATGATTTAAATATCTTAATACCGAGAAAAAGATCGCATTACGAAACAAATATCTGTCTTTAATATTGTAGTTTTAGGAGTGTGTCGACAAAAGTTTGAATTTTTCCATTTTTCAAAATTCTACAGGTTTTTGAAGAAAATCTGACCTACGTCATAATATTTAGATTAATTTATTCGATTCACTACGTATACGAGTAAGAAAAATTCCTCCGATGTATTCATCCTAAAAAAATGAATAACTTTATTATTACATTTATAACCGATCGACTCCAAGCGACATTTTAAACTCTGGAGGTAATTTGCATTCCAGGGAAGGCGTGTTGCAATTTCTGAATTCGGTCGCCGCCCTGACCTTCGATGACAAATTGGGTCGCGCACCTATTAATGAAAAAAAAACTGCCCAGCAGCCTCACGTTTCGTACAATAATTCGCTGGGAGTAATGCTAAATTCTATGAATTCCAGATTTTCTTTTTCCCTGCATAACATTACTACATTTTCTTTGTTGTGAAACGAAGATAGTTTTGACAGTCAGTGTTGTCAAAGTCGATGCCACGAGAGGGAGTCCGTGGCACGAGTGCCACGACGAAATCGCCCCTCCACGCAGTTCATTACTCCGCCACCAGAGACAACGCCATCCCTATTGTAAAACGATGGGGTTACCAATAGCTCTCTTTCCCAACGCTAGTTGCGCAGAGATATTCGTGGCATACTACGGTGCCAGGACGCGAGCCATTAGAAGACCTTGACACCACTGGTCTAAACAGTGGTGCTACAGAATGGCAAAGATTTTACCGTGCTAGTTAAGTTTCCTACTAAAAGTCTAAAAGACTACCAGGATCTCTTGTGGTACCTACCGCTTCTCTGGAGTCTAGTGAAGAGCACCTTTGCGATCCCCAAACATCGCGCAAACCTATCAGGGTTCTGTATCTTTACAGTGGTATTCCTTGGCACCACCTCGGTGCTTGCATATCGCTGGTCTGCATTGCATACCGTTGGTCTGCATGAGGTATCAAGTCCGTCAATTAAACACACAGATTGCACAACTCCCCCTTAGGCCAAGAGAATAAGGAAGGGTTATGATGTAAATGCAGTAAACGAGGGATTAGGAACACCCCTCGGCGCCTCAAATAACTGAATGCTCATCTCCCTGATGATAAGTGTACGGAAATAACGAGAGGTATTAGACGTAGAGAAAAAGAAACTTTACTGGAAATTTTAAAGGAGCTAAATATCTTGGAGGATGTTCCAAGGTTGCATCAGTCACATCATTTGATGTCTACACCACTGATTACATATTATATACTACTTACACTCATTTGTAAAATATCGGTAACGTGAATAGATGAATGTAGAAAAACGGCATGGCTGACTAGTACAGTAATATTTCCGTTTCTAGGTAGCAGAGCACTTACGGTCTATTTCCCAGTGCTAATGCTCCCGTAACCACAAGGTGTTCATTTGATTGACCCGGACACCCACCTGCAACAAAAGAACAAGACGTTTTATAAATTCGTAATGATTATTTCTGTTCTCTTAATAAATAAACAGCGCTAATACCCAAGACTTGGCAGAATTCATGAAAATTATAAATTCTGTTGGACACGAACGAAACAAATTATACCAAATTAGTTTCTCTTTAAGTCAATATTGCTGAACGGATGATAGTTTGGATTGCATTTCTTAAGTTAGCCTACAATTCTATTTTCGAACATCCGGTAAAGGGAGGTAACAATCAAGGAAACCAATTTATAATACGCTATGTCTGTATTTTTTTTCTTTTCACATATTACTGTTTCCACCAACTTTCGACAGATCTTCGAATGAAAGATTGATTTACAGTATTTTAAGTCATTAAAAAAGGATTGTCTTGTTAGTTACTATTTAGTTGATGAGAAGAAATTCATTATAACAAAATAAGATTCTTCACGTCAGGCAAACAAGCTAGTGTGCATTCCAAGTCAAGAAATTACCCAGTTATGCATTGCAAAAAGTGAGGGGCAATTTTAAATATAAATCCGGGATAGAACATTTCTGTCAAATATGTATGAGAACAAAGATATGTAAGCTATAATAAAAAAGTTATTAAATATATAGAAGGCAAATCTTAGAATTGAAATATTTCTCGACCTGGTCGTGCCAGTACCAGATTTGAATATGATTCTCCAAAGGCTGGCATTACTTCAAATTCTCTACAGTACCGTATAAGCGACTCTGACAGTTCTCTTGCCACGTGCTGTGATGTGTGGCCTACCCCGAAGCAACCAGCTTGCGAGGATTTGTTTACTTTCTCACAGCCAGGGTTCAGGTTTGCCGTTCATCTTACTCACACGAAGTCACGGAGGCGATAAGATTCGGCTTTGGCGAAGGTTATGAACATGATATCAACACGAGTTATAGCCCGTCAATGAGTGCTAATGTTTTGATATTTCATTTATCTGTTATGTAGATGGTGCCGCGTGCGTAGTAATTTGAGGCAACAGCGCACTGAATTGTCAGAGTAGCTTATTCGCTGCCGGTAATGTAGTGGCTGACTTTGCAACTAATACCCCCACTCTACTCACATTACTTCCATCGGTCAACAAAAGTGGCGCCCATATTACACCTTCTCACTTTCGTTGACGCATATGTTATTATAGTTGTAAAGGATAAAATGGTACTCTTCAGAAAAAAGGTTTTAACTACCCGTGAAAATTGTCCCCTCCGTCTCCTACTGTTACCTCCCTGTCTATTCATCATTTTTGTTTGTACTTGGCGCAACGGCCCGTGTACGGGCCACGGGCCATCAACAGCGTCCCGGCCTCACGGCCATGGGTAAAGGGGTACGTGTGGTTAGCACGAAGACATCCACAAGCCGCGGCGCGCCGTATTCTGGTCTTCACAACCTGAGAAGTGCACTTTCTCATCGCCACACAGCATCACATACTGGGACATTGCAAGGAAAGCGCACACTATAATCTTGCCCGACCGGGAATAGAACTCAGGGACGCGCATGGAAAGCGAGCACGCTGACCAATGAGCTAAACCGCAAGGGCCTATTCCTCATTAGTCGCCTAAATTTTAATTAACTTTTCAATCGTGTATTGTTATCTCTACTCTTGCATTACTATTTTTCTTAAAATCAAGAACGCAACAAAATGTTGTATGTGCAGCAAAATATTCAGAGTACGTTTCAATAATTTATTTTTCATCCCAATTATATAGGCTAATATTAATGAACGATACCGAAGAAATTATGACTGGCCGAAAATGGTCTTCTTCCCCCCCTCCCATTTCTTTCATTTTTGGGCAAATCCTATGTTTATGGAAATTAAAACTCCAAAGTATCAAACAAGATAGCATTCTTAGAGAAAAATTGAAAATCTTTTAAAAAAATATTACATTGTTTCAACGTTTGCACTAAAGAATCTAAACTTGGCTTTTTCGTTCTAGGCGCACTAAGGTCACGGACGAAAAATGGAGAGGGAAGGCTTTCTCCAATGGGGAGCTTCCACGTCACTACAGTGTTGACAAAACGCGCGACAAATTTCGCGAACGTCCCTCTCAACGGGCTTCGTGGCCCCAGATATGTGCTTGCCACGTGCTAGCCGCGCAAGTGTGTGGCAACACAGCGTAACAGCTGACGAAATGTCATGTGCCAGGAACGAAAAACCCAAGTATAAGTAAGAATGCCTATTTAAATGAATGCCATTTAGTCAAGTAGATAATTATCTTAAAAATACAACTTTGGCTCTACCGGCCTCAACACGTTCCCCAAACATTCCCTGCACATTCTCCGCATGTTCCAACAAGCCCGTCACATGTTCCCTCACATGTTTCCGCACGTATTTCCACAAGGAGGTCTGGGTTCGATTCCCGTCGATCTCATGTGAAATTTGTTTCTACCAAACTAGTTAGGCTGCTTCACAAGAGCTAGTCCAACCCCTGTGAAGTGCCCTAAAACCTATCCACATCCTCATTCCTTCCCAATTCTGGCCGCTGGGTAGTGACGCAGGGGCGCGCGGTGTGAGGCGCGTACGCGGAGATGCTACCTGGCGGCCCTCTTGACAACTAACGAGACGTGACAATGACATGTAATGGAGGATCACTCCCAGAAGTTGCTCAGTGATTAATAGAGGATTACTCTGAAAAGCGCAAAGCGCTCAACGACCCGAAAGGGACTTAAGGACGCGTTGCATCAAATTTAGACGCAACAAATTAAAAAAAAAAAAACCTTCCATAAGCAGGACTTTTATTTGCCTCTAAGTTCATTGCACGTTTTCGGCACGTGCTCTAGCATGTTCCCCAAATAAACTCCTACGATTTCTAACATATTCCCCACTTGTTCCCCCAGACAAGCACCACGCGTTCGACGCACTTTTACGTACTTGTTCATCTAAAAATCAAAAACCTATTTTTTAACCCCTGAACATTAAATACTGCATTTTGTTAGGGTGATTTGTTTTGGGGGTCAACAGTTGGTTTCTGTTTCAAAATATACATTGAGATTTTTCTACAATTCTCTTGTAATCTGAACAACATGTTCTGTATTTTCTGAAGGATAATTTGTTTGATTTGTGACTTGTCCATTATTCTGCCCTAGTTCAGTATTTCTTGAATGGGTACATTCACAACAGGCACATCTTTAAAGTAATTATGGTAAATTTCATCACGTATCGATTTTTTTTCTAAAATACTAATGATGACTGGTTTGCTGATAATATATCGTAGCTGTCTAAATGTTTTTTTCGTAAATGTAACCAAATCTGATCTTAACTCTAAACACTCTTCATGAGTTTTCCTGCGATAGTCTTTCCAGTTTGTTCTGCATTTTGTCGCTATTTCATACGCCCGTAGAATGTCACTGTTATCTTTGGGTTGCCACTTGTAACGGGTCTCAACAGATGCCTTGTTAGAGTCTCTAGTCTTCAACGACGAAGGCAAACTAACTGGTGTTGAAGTGACTTCTGTAATCGAAGAGAAAAAAATGAGATTGAAAAGACAAAAATAATCAGATAGGAAGATCAATAACGTAGTAAGCGACAACAACGTTGCTCATAACACGATAAAATGGTGTTACGCATATAAAGCCAATGCGACATAACAATGCTCTTCAAGAAATTACTAGTAACACAACGGGGGAAGAAATAGAAGCAAGAAAAATTGTTTTCTCTGGATGGGGCATCATTACACGTAAGAACATTCTAATAAATGGAAATTACACTGTGGAGAAACCTGTTCACTCTGTACTCTTTAATGAATGCAGAACAGACAACCCTTCACAACGCTTTTATAAATTACCGAGATAAGACTTTATTGCAAGTGGTATTCCCTCACCTAAGAAAGGCCTTTCACACATGTAAAGGATTCTGGCAAAAATGCTCATTGCTATTTTGAACTCCTTCCATATGAACACAGTAACACTCCTTACATGCAACCAATCGTTATATTTCGCCATCAAACTCATTTTCCACCATAATTTCTCCGTCTCCCTTCTATTGTTTGGAAAAATTTTACAATACAGGCATCCTAGGAGTTAGCGTATACACATTTTAATATACCAGAGAAGCAAATCAATGGAGGCCCAGAGTAGGTCGTTAACCTCAGTCCGCGCGATGTGAAAATCAGATATGCCGTTACACTCCTCGTTACATCACTGCTACGCTTCCTCGGCTTGCACAACGAAGACGTTCGCGGGGCGAGCGAGCGATCTCCTCGGGCGTGTGTAGAGAGGATTTCGAAGCCCAGTTATTACATAGGAGGTAAGTCCCCGCTTTCATTTCTGCACTCCGAGATCCTGAGATGGGGAGGAGTTAGCGCCGAAAACAACAGCCTGGTTCCGGGAAACGTATTTCCAAAATGTAATAAACAGTATGAAATATAACAAATACGTAGATGATACGATTAAATATGTATGGACCATATAGGATAAATCTAAGTCCATATATATTTATAAAATCTTCAAGACTGTCTTTAATTAATATTTTAATAATACTTGAATAATCATTTTTTATTTATGCCTCGTATTTTATAGACCGACAAAACACTTTACATACATTTATATCTTACACGACATTTCGGAACTCTGTGTTCCATCCTCAGGCACTGCAATACAAAAATGTTACATAAATTAAAAAGCAATACATTATATTACATATGATAACTTAATTCAAAGTTATAAGTCATTATAATCACTGGTCATATAGTCACTGGAATCATGCAAACATTCCTCACTTTGTAAATCATTATTTCTAAAAATAGCTCCGTACGGGAGTCAAACTTCGATCAGCTAGGCCCAGAAATATGTGCTTACATACAAGAATCATAAGAAATAAATCTTACATACATACATCCATACATACGTGTATCATAAGCTTCAGCCCCTCCCCTCTCAGAAGTCTATGACACATATTAAAAAATATTGGTTCTACTTATTTTCTTCACGAACAAAAGTCATTCGATATATCAATTATTAACGTTACAAATGTTAACCATGAGTCAACAAATAAAAATATATTTTATATTCAGCTTAAATGAAAAAATTCTTTTAAGAAAACATTACGTCGGCTGGACACTCCCCCTCGTAGGTTCCCTCAGATTAAAGCACCTGAGTGCGACTCTCTACATAATTATAATATTCCAAAATTTACGTAAATACCTCTATTTCCGATAATCGTAAGCGTTTCCTTTTCTGAGTAGAAGAGAAGTAATTTCTAATCTTTATTGTTGTATAGTGTTTACAAAATTCTGGCCATAATATTTGTGCAGTGCACAGTCGAAGAATATTTTATTGTGCAATAGAGTGAATGCAATAGTGTGAATATAATTTCTTGAGTTTTCTAAACATTTAAACGATAAACGATGAATCGAAAGAAACGGAGCGAATTTGTAATTTATTATTGGATATTTGTAGAAAATAATTATCCACTTCATTAATATTTTTTGAAATAACTGGCATCTTCATCTTCACTTTACCCATCAGTCGCCGAGTCATTTTCGGCTTCTGACACCAGTCGATCCCTTAATCTTCATTGTCCCCTTTAAAAGGTCATCGACCCCCAAGGGATCAATACCAACCCCGATGGAAATCCTTCCTTTAGGATAAAAATCTACACAATGCTACAGATTTCATCTTAAATCCATTTCATTGTCCCTTAGGGGGAAATCCCGTGTATCAACAGTAGCACAGTGACAGGATTATGTGAGAATGTCATCTTCAACATTACAAAACTTTATCCTTCGAGTTTTATAGCCTAGTTGTACCCGTGCAAACAGTACGCACTTAGTAATCATTGTTTGGAAAGTGAAAATAAAGTTTCGTACAGGAACGTTGCTTTGACGTCTTTCACCTCGAAATATCTCCTCCTATCGGGAGAAGCTCTAAGCGCCAAACTTGTCTCCCAACATGTGTGGTCGTGTATAGTGCGATATTTCTAACTCTGCCCATCAAGCCCCTATGGCCACGAATGTAATATCACACGGCATTTCACGTCTTTCTCCGTCACGTCGCTAGAAATCGTATGATCTCAAGCACTGCTTGATACGGTTGCGGTCAGGCGGTATGTCGCGGCACGACTGAGAACGTTGCGAAATATCGTGACATATTCCATCGTGAAAAAACGCAGTAAAGTTCATATATATGAAAGTGTATGTGCGAAGGAGAGAATGGTCCACGGATGAGGAAAGAAAGATCGCGCGCGATCCACGGATCGTTTGTTAGGGTTCTGGTCCGGTATTCGCCTGATACTGATCCGAGAAATCACGGAAACTTGCCGATGGTTGGAATTCTTATCTACACTTCGGTTTTTCTTTCTTGGCGCACGGGGGTGTGTCAATAAAATGGAGTATCTGACGGTATTTCGCGTCTTCTCCGTTCTGCCGCCGGGGGGGGGGAGCATTTCGCCAACACTGCTCGATACAGTCGCGATCATGCATCTCCTAGCGGCAAAACTGAGAACGATGCGAAATAACGTGAGATACTCCATTTCACTGACACCTCCCGTGCGCCAAGAAAGAAAAACCGAAGTAGAGACTGCGAGTTACAGCGGCTGAATTCGACCTAGCTCTTGTCGAAAAACCCACCACCTTCAGGACTCGAACCGTAGGACGTCGCGGTCAGATTGGATACAGTGCCAACAGTTGTTGGCCTGATCTAACTCAGCCGGTCAGAAGAATTGTTCCCGTGAAAATGTAACAGAAGGTCCGTAAAGATCTCGTCCAACAGCAGCACATGTTCTGGTTTTTGTGCTGGTAACGTCATAAATCGTACAAAACCTGCGGTTCATCCGATATTTGTCTCACTGGGACTGGAGACTACAGGTCTAACGTGCACCCGACTTGATGTTAAATTCCACTTCTATAATTATTTTACTAATATTCTCTAGGGAATACAATGATGAAGTAATACGCGCGCAATGTGTATTTATGAACACATAAGTAAACTTCATAAAATCGCAAACCCGAACAAGATAAGCCGAGGTTTCAAGTTATTCATACCATAACGATAATTTGAAATCGACATCTGATAAATTTGTAAGTGGTGTGGGTAACATGACTCGTTTTAACAACTGAAAAGCAAATGTGCAACATGTTTTACTGTTTGATACATCTAACTCATTCTGTAAGTCTAATATACGTTTTTGTGATTATTATTAGATGATTTCAAGATAGGAACCATCATTCCCCGAAACGTTGTTTGAAAACTGTATACTGTTTTAATAATTTTCATACTTTTCTTCGTCTGTTAAAGATATCTATATATCTAATAATAAAAACGACATGTGATAAATGTATTCATTAATAACATGCACTGTTTAACAATTTACAACGTGTCTGTAATGTGGTTCATCAGTGCTTAGTGAAACAAGACAGTCCGGAAGTAATTTGAGACAGATAAAATACTGTGGATAACAAAAAAATGTAGCCATAGACCTAAAAATAAAAAGAACACTTTTGTGTTTACGGGAAATAACCACATACTTAAAAATAATAACAATATTGTGTTAGGGAAACATGACAACTAGAATCGTTACAAACAGTCTAGAAAACGAGGAGGAGGTCCTCTCTATTCGACCTGGAGATTTGTTGTGGGAATTGCTCTTTAAGTGATCGCTTTTCAACCTGATGTTCGTTACTATTTTGTTAGCAATGCAGAAAAATTAAATCATCAGTTCATTTACCGTTGAAATTGATTTTCTATAACTCGGGAACAACAATTTTTCTGAAATAATAATTTTTCTGAATTCTTTTTCTAGTTTTTCAAATGTTAATTTCGCGTTTGTTTTTTTTTAATTTTTGGGCTCAAGAAAATGTGCACATATAATCTTTTCCCCCATACGTCATATACAGTTTTTACTGTTTCTTGACCAAATAAATATCTAAATATCTAACCTTTTACAGCCTTATCCCCAGGTATCTCACCCAGCGGAGTACCGCCTCCAGTCGGGACAAAATTAAGTTCCCGTCTAGCCTCCCGACGTGTCTTGTAGTTTAGTGCATAAATTCGACCTCGAAAAATTACTCCGATGTCTATTTTAACGTTCTTAACCTGCGTCAAGAACTACCTATACTATTGCCATTTTATCCGAAACAAACATGGGCCTGTCAAGATGGGTTGCAATGTACTAAGATGTTATTTTGGTGACAAAAACGTCGTTTCTGACAGAATTAACGATTTCATATCTTTTAAAACGTCCAAAAGGTTGTACTTAGAGCGTGTAGATGCTCTGAGAATAGTTTGAAGTATTGTTGAAGAAAACAAAAAAATATCGGCTGCAACCGAAGAAAAATTAAAATGTGTGAATTGACGGAAAATAGAGGCAAATTAAACAGCCGTATACCTCATGCGGCTCTGTCATTTCGCCCGAATTTAGGACACCAGAACCTTCGCCTGTTAGCCGATTTTCAAAGACGTAGTGCACTCGGTGTTTACAAATAACGCTAATGACCTTCAGAGTCAACCACAGCTACACGAGTCATGAAAACGCACAAAACGTTCCAGTGACTCACAGGCTGTCACGAAAGTGGAAAATTACCAAAAACACTTTCTATTTGAATCTTTGCTTCTACCAAAACGGTAAAGGAATGATTTATTGCTACTTATAACGTTATGAGCAACATGCTTCTGCGGTTGCTTTCCACTTGAAATGACTTCTCGCATATTGTTGATTGTCCAAAAAAACAATATTTTCGAAATGGAAAATTACACTGAGAACGTATCAACAGCAGTCAAAAGTTTCTTTTAGCCATTTTTATGGAACAACAATTGTGTGTGTTCGCTGTATACAAATAAATCAAAGCAAAAAAAGTAAGGAACATTACCGATCAAACGCGCGGTTCACGGAATGCGCCCCAGTGTCATAATTCTGGAGACGTGGGCTGACCGCGTTAACCAACTAATGGAAAGGAGGCAGGGGTCAGGGTTTGGGGGAGGACATGGCGCGGGTATTTTCGCTCACGTATTTCTGGCCGCCGCCGTCGTTCCGCGCCAGGTTAGCGCGAAGAGGCCGCTGGCTGGGCCACAGCGCGGGGCGAGTGGGTGGGGGTGGGGTGGGGTTGGGGTGGGGGGCAGGCGGCATAGCTCATCTAGTGTTTTGGTGCGTCGAGCGCGCTCGCCAATCCCCTCTGACAACAGCCTCCGCCTTGTTCCCTTCCGCGTGGCGCCGCGGCCGCCGGCAGCAGTCCGCGCTCCCCCTTCAATGACGCCAGCCTCAATGCACCGCCTTTCCCTCTGTTGCAATCTTGCTTAGAAGTACATGCAGGCTGTAGAAGGAAAGGCATGGCCGATACGTTTTAGCAATATGTGCGCTCCAAATGTTAGTAGTGGGAGTGCCCACGATTTTTTTTCCATTATTGACAAAACATTTCCTTAAAGAAATTGTTGATAACGACACACACACAAAGTTCTTTTAAATTTATTTATTGAAGGTCGCTTTAAAAACATCTGTGGTCATTAGCGACCACTATTGATTTATACTAATGATGCATGATATTTAAAATTTAGAAGTATAACAATTAGCTGAAATAAGTACAATAAATTTTGCAATAAGTTTTAACATATAATAGATAACATAACGTATACACAGTTTGTTATTAAAAATTTCGCAGAAGGGTATTTTAAGTAAATATATATTTGATAGTGAAACAAAAATACATATTAATACTCATACTTCCACTCAATGAAAAAGACGACTAATATTTTGTTTGTCTTAAGATCATTAATGAGTGAGATTTTCTTTACGAACTCGGATTGATTAGTTTGTGCAAAACAACTCTAAAAGCAAAAGATGCAGCTCGAGTTACTTTCGAAAGTTTCCAAATGTTTCCAAAAACTACCAAATGAATGCGTGGTCTTCCGCGGCCGCAGTCAATTGATTCTTGGTTGTAGGTGGCACAGGGCTTTTCGTCCTGAGGAAGGACGCAATATGACGGCCGAAACGTTGGCAACTGTGCCAAGAATGCGGCGTCTCCCGGACAGCCAAGAATACTACACGATGATTTGAATTGTTTATAAGTTTAATAGATCATCCTTTCATACAGAAATAACTTCAATGTTTGTGTTGCCTTTCTGAAATTCGTAATCTGGACGTGGGATACAGGAGCTTTCTCGGTTAATCTCGGCGTCTTGGTGGATCTGCAGGACAATACACTGTCTGTAGGACTTATCATTAACCTCGAGTGAAGGGAACTTTTCCCAGCAGAACTCATGTGAAGATCTCCTCGAGCAAAGTGCAAGACTGAGGGAAAGTCTTCCAAAAGCGTCACTTTTCGTTTCTCCCCGCAAGGTCTCAATCGTCTGTTTGCGTGTTTAATCTTGTGCAGCCAGATGTGCACGTGGGCTGGAAATCTGCCGAGTGGAGAAAGGGGAGTTTAGCCGCGCGGAATAGTGGGTGGGTGCGTCCGTACTGAGGCTTTCTCCCGTGTGTCAAAATTCGCGTTGAGTTAGCACGTACCACTCAGCACTGTGTAACTGTTCATAAACAGAACCGTAAGGAACAATTCACACCGACATAAAATATTAATGCTCCGGTCCTCTACCCCAACCGATTTCTTTTTCGCTAAGAAGAAACTGGACTTTTTTTAGAAATAGCATTTGCAATAACCCTGAATTTTTATAGGGAGTACTATATCATGAACGCATTCAAGAAAGGGTCTGGGAGATGTGTCTTCTCCCAATGGACTAAGGAAAAACAGTATTTCCGCGTTAATAAAATATTAAACTAGTAAGATTTTGATTACTACAAAATGCTATGATAACAATTGTATATTTCCAAAAAACTATAACTGGATATTTTTTACAAAAAGGACTATCTCCTCTGCCCCCCCTTAGAAATTCCTGGAGCTACATTTGCATTATTTTGTAATTAACGGTGGTTGGCGGTATTTCATTTCATTTATTCAATTGGGCTTGAAACTACACAATTTACTAAATGTTAAAATCCTGTGGTCAACTCGAACGACGCATGTGAGCCATCATTTAAAATAAGCAAGGGTACTCCCTGTACAGAAAAGAGCAGTGGAGAGCCACAAAACGTAGTTGTTTCTGTTATAGAGCGAGGTTTACTGACGGTATATTAATTACAAATAAGCATTTTTCTTTAAAAAATAATTTCCTTGCAGAACGATTACGAAACTGTGAAATATGGCTAATTTCGTAGGCAGGAATACTATATAACACACTTCGGGTCAGAATGGAAAGTAATAAGCAAGAAAACGAGGCATTCTCAATGGATGTTGATTTCTCATCCTCGCCAATTCCATTTCCATTAGCTGCTTCCCAACACGGTGACTGTCACATTAGCACAAGATATTAGTAAAAGGTTGTTTCGCAAGGTAGATCATCAGTTTATCTCACCTTCAAGAACATCCTCTGGTTCCCGCTGCGAGAGTATCAGAGTGCAACGTAGTTACAGTCACATTAAATTAAATTAAACTGATTTACTGTCCACAAACTCCATACCAATTTTGAGTCGTAAATGACCTTAGCTGTCGATGAGACTATAAATAAATGAATGAAAAAAAACTGTACATTAGGTAGGGGGGAGAAGAATAATTTGCGCAGAATCCATCCTCCACCTTTTTACTATAGACAGCTGACTTATAAATACAGGTACCAAATACCATGGTTGATAATTTTGAAAACTATTAATTTTTGCTCCTGAGTTAAACAAAATGTTTTGTATCGGTATAATTTTCTCGTAAATAAGGTTTCATGATCAACATCATTAGCTTTGTTCGAAAGATGTTGCTAAATACAAAATGTTTCAATCGCATCTCTTTTGTTACAAGAAAACGTCTTTTCCATTCATTGAGCTATTTGAGGAATGTGAAGGTCACATTAAGCTCAATATTAAATGTTTACTTAAAATTTAAAAAAAGACATTATTTTTAAGCGCCGACTTTTTTAAAATAGACATTCAAAAAATGCACTAAAAGAAGAAACAAATTAATCACGAATGTAACTCGTGAATAATGCGAAGTATATACCAACACGCCTCATTCCTAATAACAGACTATAACTGTTTGTTTGCACTCTTTTTCCATCTACAAACTTTTATGGCTAATATTTTCGTGTATTAATATATTAATATATATATATATATATATATATATATATATATATATTAAAACAATCATCAATTTTAAAATGTCCTGCCCTTGCACACAAACTGCTTATATAAAAATTATTGGGCGATTGTTTCGACGTAACCCGTTCCGAATTTATGTTAACTACGGGCGCCAGGAAAATATGTTTATTATGACCTTAGCTGTCGATGAGACTATAAATAAATGAATGAAAAAAAACTGTACATAAGGTATGGGGGAGAAGAATAATTTGTGCAGAATCCATCCTCCACCTTTTTACTATAGACAGCTGACTTATAAATACAGGTACCAAATACCATGGTTGATAATTTTGAAAACTATTAATTTTTGCTCCTGAGTTAAACAAAAAAACAATAAAACAATATTATTATTATTATTATTATTATTGAAATTAACACTTCAACTGCTATCTAAAATAGAATAAATATCCGGCTACCTGGCCCGATCGGTTTCGTAAGAAATAATCGCTATTACCAACTGATAGCCGATTATTCGATCTGCCATCTATACAGAGTGGCGAGGAATCTGAAAAAATATGTTTAGTTACTTATTAACTGGAATTGGCCAAATGAAAATCATCTTTTCTATTTCAAAAGAAACTTAACAGTTTATTCAATTTGCCAGGCAAACATTATTACTTAATAATAATAACAATACAGAATGTTCTTTTGGTCATGACCTTTCTGAACCTCGTACTGCAGTACCCGTCTTCACGCGCGCTTGTTCGATGACGCCCGCAGAACCAGTTTCTCTTCATCCGGTGAAGAGAATTCCAAGTCCAAATACTAGCTTCTTTTCTTCTGCTCTTCAAAACCGCCGTCGAGTCACCAACCCTCACCGTCTCAAATATCTGACCGTTCTAATTCAATCTACTGCGAAAGTTCCCAGTTCTTCCCGACTACGTGACGCAAAATATTAAAGTTCAACAAACTATTGCTTATTAACAAATATTCCGAGTCCTGTTGCTAACGAATTCATATGAGTTCAAAGTTTAAGTTCCATTCGTCGCACTCAAGAATTCTGAAACAAGTCAAAGAATTCTCAAAGAAGTCTTACAAGTTCTAATTTCCACACATCACAAAAATTCAGAGTCCGAGAACTATTCACTCTAAAGAGAAATTTACAAGTCCCAATCTCATAACATTAATTATCCGCGAGCGACCCGCACAGCACCACGGCATATGTCCGAATGTAAAAAAATCTTTCTTTTCGGCCCTTCAAAACTCGGCCTATCTCCTCTACTGTTTTTTACCAGCAAAAAAAATGACGCACTTCCGTCATGAATAGACTGTCACTCTCCCCCTGGCCAATCCCTCAATTGATTACCAAATCGACTAGCTACGCCGTAGACTGTCATTGCTTTGTCAACCAATCTCTTCACCGCTTACACTATCAGGTAGCCGCACCCCTCAGGTTCAAGGCCCGAATGAAATTTATTGACCTTGACAACCACTCGACTGCCGTTGCTAGGGCGCCATATTCCTATTTGTTTACTCTTGTAATTCACCCCATTTACGACAGATATTAGTGCATAAAAATATATGACAAGTTGGTATGTCACAATATATATTTAAAATTGCACAGGTTAACTGACGTCGCAAGGAGTTTTGGGCTTAAGATATTACGAAACCTCAGAGCGAAACACCAGGCATTTAGGCAGTTTGCCCGTCCATTACCACGGTTATGTTCGCGTAGCTCCTGCCGACAACAGTCCACGCAAAACGCCGCTCAGAAGTTGGCCGTTAAAAAGTATCTTTCCCTTTCCAAACGAATTCCCCTCCCCCTTCAATATTAATTTCTGTAACTCCATTAAAGCTCCTAGTTGGCATTTCAGTTAGTTTTATTCTAAAAATTTGGTCTCCCATTCTGCACTTTTGGCAAGAGCGTATTGTGGAAGGAGTTCTAAACTGTCTGGCCAGCGACAGTCATTCTGACAATGCGAAGCTCCAAAAATACAGTGCTACGCAAAGTGGTTTTGAACAATGAAAATCTGCAACCTGAAGGCAGTGGTCTCGTATCGTATTGTTTGTCGTTATTGTTTATAAACTGTATTTCTCAATATTCACCATTTACGTCATCCAAAAGTTTTCTAATTACTTGAAAATTAAGATTTTCATGTTCAAACAACAAATAACAAGTTAAAAGCAAATAAAACAATATTAATTGAAAACTGATACAACTGAAAATAATTTTAAAAGTTTTATAATATTGTAGTAAAGTACTTTTCTGTAAAAATAATTTACCATAAAACAAAAACACACTTAACTGCAGATCAACGGATGTGGGGGCTGTCTGCTACCGACACCAGCGGTTTTTTTCTCTCACCATCATAGTTTCGAAAAGAGTTACCGTTTCATCATTTGCGATGCTATTTTACGAGAACCTGTCTTACCTCTAAGCGATAATTTCGACTTTCAACGATTAAAGGATTTTTTTCAGTAACAATACGAAATAAATGTCATGAATTAATGCTTTTTGGAAACTTCGGCGTTTTCGTGCAGTCAGTCTTGCCCTAAAACACGCAACAATCATTATTTTGAATCTGTCAAGGCCAGTCATCAAATGTGCATTCTAAACAGCGTATAGAATGTTGATCTAGTTTATATAATAATAATAATAATAATAATAATAATAATAATAATAATAATAAGTTTTCCCGTGAAAAGCACCGCCAAGTGCATAAAACAGTGCAGCGAAAAATTAGAAGTCGTTGCCACATCTCAAAATTTGAATTTATTAATTATTATACAATTACAATATTAACATTGTATTCTTGGCTGTCCGGGATAGATAGATAGATTTATTTAAACTGCAATTGGGCACAACCCGGTGGCAGCTAATTACAAAAACATAAATATACACAGCCTTTCAGTAATATAGAACACTAATACCACTAATAATAATAATAATAATAATAATAATAATAACAACAACAACAAGAATAAGGTAATATAACTAGCAAATTATATACTAATTGTAGTAATAATAATGGTAAAATAATGACGCGGCTCATGATGATGATGCGATCGCGGCGATGAGCGACGCGGCTCATCCCGAACAGCCAAGAATACAATGACTCCGGCCGTGGAAGCCTACGAACTTATTTTAACATTAACTTGCCGAAAAATGCCATGTGTTCCTAAATAAATGCACATTAGTTATAAATATAAACAATTTTGTAAAGTTATTTAGTAATTTATTCTGATGTTATCAGACGACCCCCGCCCCCTCACACACACTCTGTGTTCTAAGGGATTAATATGTACCAGTTAAATTTGTTCTATCTGGATGATGAATTATCCGACCTGTTCCAGATATTTTTTTAGAAACTTTGTTTGAATTTGACGCTGAGGAAATATCAAAAATGTTTTTCTGATAGTGTAAATTATTATCTTATTTTTCATATTTTTTTCAATCAGATAAAATAGTGTTAGTTGACGAAAAAATGAACATAAAAAGGCGTTTTGGGCCAGAGAGGGGTGTGAGTATTGGGAAGGAGCTAAGAAACCTTTCAAAAATAATTTTTATGTTAGATTGATAGTGTAACTCCTTTTAAGTCATTTGGTATTAGAGAACTTTTTCCCATCTTATCCGGGGAAACCCTTTGTGATTAAGTTTTCTTCGAAAAAATCCATTTCAAACGCAGAGCTAGAGGAAATTTTTTGAATCTTTTGTCCAAGTGTTTTTAACCAGCAGCGCTTACCAAATCTTAAGTAATTACTTAATGTGCTCTTGAAAACTCACAGGTTACTTCTGGAAAATTTCCGACTTCTGTGTTTGGCGTGCTTCCAGCGCTCTTTGGAACAGAAACAGACTTATTATTTTAAGTGACGTAGGGGTTCGTAGTAGGAAATGCATCGAAAATAAAAATAAAAATATTTATAAGCATTAAGTCGTTTCATTCACATGCAGAATATTAATATATCGCTACTGAGCTTGAACAGGAGCACAAGTCAAATAATAATAATAATAATAATAATAATAATAATAATAATAATAATAATTATTATTATTATTATACTTTTTAGTTAATACGCTCTCAAGAATAACAGATTGGTCTAGCTTCCAGCAGCGAACCTTCCAATAGTATCATATTTTGCAGTACAGTATCCCAAATGGCAGAAGAGTGAATGACACATTTCAATACTACGTGAAAACTTCAAACTCATTTATCTTAACAATTGATTTTTACTTTCTCGCCCTTACATCCTTAAGAAGAGAAAATATTGTAATTTGCACCCGAAAACTGACAATTTTCGACAGAAAAACTTGTAGACACTTATCGGATCCTAGAAACGAAAAAGTGGATGAATCAGATTACTGCTTATAGTAATTACTTCCACCACGTGGTGTTTTTTTTAAACACATTTATTAGTGCTAGATAGAATACTTCGCTTAGTGTATTCACTTTACAGATTTTTGTTTGACATACACTAGTTAAAATATCTAAGCTAACTTATTCTAAACATTGAAGACGATACTCGGGAGGGAGAACCTCGAGATTAAGTATCATGGTTGGCTACGATTTTGAGAAAGGCTTCAAGCGGGAATCTATTTTTTATGCGGGTGTGGGTTGGATTTTTTTCTAATTTGAAGTGGGATGCTGCTGGTAGGTCTGTTGAAATTTGGTAGAAATTGTTGGTTTTTGGTAGAAATTCTGCGATATGTGGACTATTTGGTTTATTATTTTATTGATGTTTAATTCGGAATGAAGGTGTTTATTACTTATGAACCAGGGGAAATTTGTGTTTAATCTGATAAAGTTGTTTTGAATTATTTGGATTTTTTGACATTTGTGGAGGATGCTACCACACCAAAATCGACTGACGGCAAAACGTCTGTCAATTTGTGGTCAATGCCAACGCCTTAACTGTTCAGCTGATTTTCTCCAAAATCTATTTTCTCCGGTCGATCTCAACGAATTCGCGGCTTTAGGAGTTTCAAACGGATATTTAGACTTTGGGGGTACTTTGCATGAAGCCTCATAAAAACCATTTTCAAACTTTTCTCAAAAATGGCACCCATTTTTTTTATTAAACTTTGTCCTCGGATAGCGTAAAGAGCGCTAATCATCAATGTACGCATTGTAAATAGTAGTAGTAGTAGTAGTAGTAGTATAGAAAGAAGTCATATAGCAACAATATAGTAGGATAGAATTTAGATTAAGCCAAACGGCAACTGAAATATACATTAGATTAAGAAACAAATATTTGTTTTAAAGAGAATGGTGGAGGTCTCGTGTTTGTTGAAATCCCAGATTTTTCGAAAATTGCAAAAGTGCAGTTTTTAGGGGGAATCTTCCTACAATTATAATATTGAAGATAAATATTTTCCTTATTCTTGGTTTGGTGACCGACTAGAACCCAGGGATATAACGGTGCCGAGGTCAATTGCCCTTTTCGGGACATTCAATGGCTAAAAACAAACACAAAACGTCAATCGCATATTCTACATACATTGAAAGTAGAGCTGCTCCCGCAATAACTCTCATTTTACGTTCCTGAGTGCTCCATTTAGATTACCGAAAGATGGAACTGTTAATCAATAATGTTCAAAGAACTCGTTCGATGAAAACACTAAGTTCAAGAACATTAGAAGAAAGTACTAGTTATCTTCAAAAGCCGTCTTTAGAGGACATACATCATTATTCGTATTAATGGGTACTGAAATTTAATGTTACTTTATCTTCTAATAACAGAATGTCAGGTTTAAAAATCGTCATTACCAACGAAGCTACGCTATACTTGAAGGGATGTAGAAGAGCAGTAGTTCACGCACGTGAAGTAAGCAGAGCGAGCACGTGTCAGAAACTACGACGAACTAAAGTGGGGTTATTCTTTATCGCCACGTATTCCCATCTTCTATATTCTGCCTCCCTTTCGGAAACTTTCAATTCATAAAATCGTTCAGTGTTCTCGGTACTTGTCTATGACATACTTGCAAATACATGATAATAATTGTACACGTACTGTGAAGTATCAGGAATACATCGTTTATTACTAACTGGTATTCACTTTGTTTCTAGTTTCCTAGTGCATATTTTCAGCACTTTCATCTTGCGTTCGTATTTCCTTCTGTTTCAAATTGATGAACAGAAAAATCAAAGGTTATTCCACTACATCACGACTAAAGATGTTACGAGTCGGCTAAATTTAAAATCTACTCCAGGTTGCAACCAATTACCTAAGGAGCAGATCTAGGGACTGTTGGTGCATCTACAAAACTTTGCGCATAATGTGGGCTGTTCCAAATAAAGCGATTTCTTGAATTTCCCAGTCTTTTGATTTACCTGGGAGTTTAGCTAAGTTCTCACACACATTTTGCGGAACATCATCATCATCATATATTATTATTATTATTATTATTATTATTATTATTATTATTATTATTATTATTACTATTATTATTACTATTGGGTATTCTGAAAGTACGCGTCCTCTTCCACATAGCAAATCTACAGAGGGCTAAAATAAACGGATCAGTTGCTGTAATTTCAGCAACTTCCACTTCTAAAGTAATATATCCCTTGGGGCGTAACAAGCGCTGTTTTCATGAACTAAGGAACCTTCTACTGCGGGACCAATGTCTATCTCCGACCACGGGCCCCGCCCCCTGGACCTTGCCAGCGGCGCTTCTCATATTCCCGCCTGACAACACAAACCTGAAAATACGGGGGAAGGGGAGCAGTCACACCAACGTACGCCTATGACCTTTGTTTGGAGGTCACACACTTCGAAAAAAAAAATGCGTCCATTTGATGATGTCACGCTATGTCCGCGTTCTATTAATGTCTGTATTATTGTAATCCTCTAAGTAGAATTTATGTGTCCCCACAATGTTCCAATTCCTTCTTCTGTATTTCAATTCCTAAACTTATATACCTACTAAATAGTACTAAATTATTTAATTTATCTTGCGCAAAAAACGAGATATGTGGGGAAAATAAGTTGTTCTGTGTAATCCTTTAACTGCAATCGTCAATTTTATTATTTCACTACTAAGCCAGAAACATGAATTACGAGTTTTCTAAAATGAAAATTGGCGCGTAAAAGGTCTGTGCTCCAGATAAGGCAACGAAATGTAAAAGCGGCGAGGAACAGAAGCATACAAAAGAAGTGGGTCACACTCTGCTTGCATATCGAGGCGCCGCGACGAGTGACAAAAGAGGGACTTCGCAACAAAGGCTTTCCGGGTAGCAATTTACAAAAGCAAAACATATCCGTCTGTCTTTTATGTCAGAGTTCAATTCACAGGCTGGCTAGATTTGATCCAACCACAAATGAATTTCTTCACTAGGAACAACTCTTTACTTCACTTCCTTGAAAAATTGTATATAAATTTGTAAACTAAAAGGGCTAAAACAGCAAGTACTTTTTCGCTTCAGTAGAGACCGGATTTTTATGTAATTAAATATTTTTTGTCTTTCTACTTACCGCTCCAAAAATTGTAATCTTGGAGAATCGTCGCTTAACTAACACAGTCTCATAAGTTTTCGTTACATATTTTTACATATTTAGTAATGTATTACGTATTTTACATATTTTGCCATTTTCACGAAATATTTTTTATTAAATAAATTTTCTTCTACATCAATTTTCTTCAATTTTATTAGGTATTTTTTATGAAAAGAAATGTTTTCAAAACAGTCAGCAATTTCCCCTACATTATTACTGCGTGCTGTTGACTGGATGTATGCTACATGATGACGCGGTCGGGTGATCACACAGTCCAGCGCGCCTGCTTCAGTTAACTCAATGTTGTGAGAAGTGTGCGTCAACGATTAATACCAGCTTCACCTTTAGGTGCGAAAAGTATCATTGACGCCACGTTTTGTGACCTTTAACCTGAATTTCCAAATTTTCCAAATTTTCCAAATTTGGAAATTTCCAAATTTTCAATTATGTATTATATTTCAAATTTCTTTAGGAATATTTTTATAAATATAATTTCATATAATGTAAATGTTCCGTATTTTAATATTACATATTATAACCGATTTTACATTTTTATTACATATTCTTACCGTTTCCGTTACATATTTATGTACATATTTTCACCTTTCGTACTACATATTTTTCCGGTCTGTACGCATCAGTAGTCGTCTTGTAAAAGCATAAACCGCAATTTCAGTCCTTAACAATAAATCTGCCGACCTGGATGGCCGAGGTGACCAAAAGCGAGTACCGACTCAGCCCCTTCGGTCCGAAAGGTCGCGGGTTTGAGTCCCGCCTTGGGCATGGATGTTTGTCCCTTGTGTTGCGGAGAACCTCGCGGTCTGCTGGTCCCAGATTAGAGGAGCCCGCAAGTGTGTTGGTACCTAGTGTATAGTCGAAAATGCGTCCCATCGGGACGTAAAGGGCAACCGGCTAAAAAAAGCCCTCGGGAAAAAATACTTTTCAGCCATCACTTGTAAAATTCATTACTTGCGTCCGGATAATTATGGGTTAAAAATTGGGAAAATATGTACATATGCAGGGAGTCCCGCCGACTATGGGCCACCCCTCATAACTTCTAAACGGTTCACGATATCCAAGTGCAGTTTTCGCTCAACAATGCGGAATTATGAGGCAAGTAATATACAGTAGAGGTACTGTTTGAAATATTTTTAATTTTCGAGAAATTGAATCATTTTTTTTTCTTTTCAATGGAACCATATATATTTTTCTCACAATCAGTAGATAGATAATAAAAAGAGGAATGCAATGGTGTAATGTAAGCTAATGCTTTGACAGTATTTTGAGTATTATACTAAATTATACTTTCTGACTTCCGATTTTTAAATTAAAACGTGCAAAATTTCCTGCAGCAGCCCTTGTAACTGTCGCCTTTGGGGAAGGTGGCCTTCCCGGCGCCGTCACTTTTGCGGGGAGAGGCCGCGAAGGCTTTCCCCAAAGGCGAGTTGTGAGGGACGCTGCATGTTAATTTGAATTCACAAGACAGAGAGTATAATTTTGTATTCAAAATTATACGTAGTAATTAGATTCGCACTGTTATATCTGACGCCATGTTGACAACTGAAGATTGAAATGCGTTCTGTCACCTTTGATGCAAGACAAATTTAAAGATGTATCGAATTCTCGTTTGAGTCAACAACAAACTAGTCTGTATTTAATTAATGGGAATGTGTGCAAGTGTGTCGCATATAAATGCAAAAACTACTAGACCGACTTCGCTGAATTTTTTCACTCTTTTTTATTATTATTATTATTATTATTATTATTATTATTGATGATTTATCCGTTTTGATCGACTCAATCGCCCCTGAACTCTACGCAACCCACCCCAAGGATTAAGTGGGACTTCACTGCGTACGATTATTCTGCCCCTGCATTGTGAAATATCGGCCGGAATTATTACTTGAAACTTTGACAAATAAAATTTCTTCAATATGATGTCACAGTGAATGCATGCCCATATTTGAGGGAGAACCTTTTAACCAGTTGCGTATCTACGGTGTGGCAGACGTGGCACGTGCCATGGTCGCCACTTACAAGGGGCGGTATTTGGAGCGTACCCGCTAAAACTAAAGACAACTCTAATTTGAAGTGTCCTGACGGGGGCAAAAATTCTATGCTTGCCACCGGTGTTTGAAGATCTAGAGATTCCTCTGGTTTTAACAATAGAATACTTGAAAACCATGTTCAAATCATAAACACACATAAGCGAGAAAGTCTTTCACCTATTGGAATTTTTGTTAAGCTGCCATGAAGGGCTTCTGGTCCGAGGGGTTGGAAATCGCTTGAGGGGCAAACTCGTCTACTTAACGTTCTAGACACATCAATGTTTTAGAAAATCACTAGTATAAGGCATGGACAGCATTCTGCAAATCAATTTTTAGCTGTAGTGCACTGTATAAACGCTGTGTTTAGTATTTTATTCATTTTCGAGTTATATGTTGTATTGTAAACTAATTGTAAAATAGCGTCGGAAGCCAAGCGTCTGCAGGCAACGTTCGTTACCCTTCTGCTTCACTCTGTGTGTCAAGTCTCGGGGCTCTTGGATGGGTGACCAGTAATGGCGGGTCCTTGGGATAGGTTGGGGTAGGCACGGGTAGGCACTGCCTACCCTGATGAATATATAGTTTAATACATTTCATAATAATGATAAAAATAATTGATTCGGACAATTTCAATATGATGTAAGTATTATTCATCAGGAAATGTATAATGAACATTTATCATGGCACGAGCTACTTTCCATTTCGAGCGTTATCTAACAATCCGAGCGCCATGCGATTTGTCTCGTCTCTTCCCGCAGTTATATGCGCCCGCTTGCGCCTCTCCGGGTAGGCACGCCAGGGCGCTGCCTCGCCTCGCATCGTATTCTGCGAAAAGACCTTGTAGTGAGTGTAAAACAGTAGCGCGCTGGGTTCAGACTTGAGGCATACGAGATATGCGTAGGCCAGCGAACTCTCTTTCTGCCTACCCGCACAGAAGGCTCCGATTTCCGCTCACAGGCAAGCCACGTAGCGCGAGTGTTCACTGTTTTGTTGACGAGTTAACAAGCGGAGAAAGTGATTATTATTTAGGAAGTGCTTATTTTTCACTTTAAATTAGTATCCTGCGGATTACAAAGGCAAACGAAATAAAAAAAGAATGTTGTCAGACTTAAAGAATTGACGCAATTTCTCTATTTTATATAAAAATTGGGAATACTCTTGTATTATTAATTAATGTATTAATAAAATTATTGTTTATTATTATAATGATCTTGTTTTACTATGTATTACATTTTGAATGTTCTCTAAGATTATTGTATTGGTAACTTGCCACCGGACAACAGTCCATTTGCAAGATAATAAAATTATTATTATTATTTTTATTATTATTATTATTATTATTATTATTATTATTTTAATTGCGAAAACCACATGCAAATACTACATTTGTTTCTACAAATGATTCACACTTTACAGAAGCCAAATGTCAGTACCAACACTAGACATATTTTTCTCTATGTCGACATTTTTCTATGTCAACGCCCTAAATCCGAAGCCAAAAATTGCGCAAACACCTTCCAGTCTTTTTTAAATCGCGAAAAACCACGGTGAAATTTACAATTTGCGCGATTAAAAAAACAATTGGACGGTGGTGGCGCAATTTTGACTTCAGGTTCGGATTCAGCGCATCGTAATACATGGAGAAACGTGTCAAGCCTTTCGGACAGTGAACATTTTTGTTTGTTCCTTTTTTTAGTGTTACTAATACTTTATTTTTCTGTATTTAAATCTGTTTATACCTTAAAGTTATGACAGATTGTGCATGAACTACTACTTTCACCGTTACGGTATACAACGCCAATACGGTTGTATATCGTGGTGGCTAGAAAAATGCACGAAAATTCAATCCGTGATATGATTCACACAAATGGCTAAGAGGTAGCGGAGTTAATTCTAAGCTTCATTGTTGGCCATGGCTTTTATTGTCAATTAAGGAGAGTACTTGGTGTAGAGATGGATATTCTGTCATGAAATTTTTTTTCTTAAAAGCTATACAAAAACACGAAATGTAAAGTCAGAGCAAAACAAATTCGCAACACATTTTTAGAATCTGAATGTCTTGAAATCTTGTCTGCACGTGCTACATCGAAATAATACTTTGGAATGTAATGATTTCAGTCAGACAATTGTTTGAATAAAATTAACAAAAAAAATGGATAGTACCCTTGGGCATAGCCTTCCCGGGATCCGTCGCTGTTCGGGAGTTGTTTTGCCTACCCGGAACATTGATCACGAGCCACCACGGGTCCCCATAGGTGGATCCAGGGGGGATAGAATGCCCCCCCCCAGGCCTAGTGTTTTTGTCTGTTACCTTCCTTTATTTGGCAAAATTATTTAAATATTTGTTAGAATTATGTAGCTATTTAAAAAAATATTGTTTAGTATATTCATTACACAAACAATATGCAATATTATAACAAATATATTTATTATTTAACAAAAATCTATGATGCCCTCCCCATGATCGGCTGTATCCAGCCCTGAGTGTTGCCATCTGGTAACACCAGCGACTAATCACCTAGCAGAAGGTGTAGAATGAAAATATTCCCCTCCCACATTCCACCTAAGTTTTACTGAGCAGAATTTAGTCAAGACAGTTACGAAACGCAACAATTAGTTTAGTGATTTTCACTTCGACATCTTAGTGAATATTACTAGATGCTTTAGTCACGCAACGATTCGTTTAGTAATCTATAATATATGCAATTCTCCACTCTTTAGAAATTATAAGTGCGTTAGCACATTTAATTAAATTGCAGTTTTGTAAAAGCAACTATGTACTTCGTTCTTCGAAAGTGAACTATACCGAATAGTTCAATCTACTCCGTGATTGTGTGGACTAAACATTCTCTCCGTGCATTGTTTTTAGATACTTCTCCATTTCCTGGGTAACTAACGAAACCATGTACCCTCCTCCCTCATGGCCAGAAGCTCCATAGTTTTCTTTCAATTTCTGCGCAAATTGGAAATTAATAATTAAAGATTTCAGTAAGTTTTTATTACACCATACAAACAACGTATCTTCTGCCGGATACTATCTTGATTTCGAAAGGCAATGCTACTGACGCAGTCGTCATAAAGAGAGAGACTGCAATATTCACTAGTTTCCTTCGAGTCAGGATACTCTTCTTTAACTCCTGCTAGCTCCAGAAAACTAAGCATTTCGAACTATTGTAAGCCATATTATTTTATTTACCCTCGAAGTAATATAATTGTTTGCGGCATTTCGAACTAAAAATACCGGACGGACGGACAGATAGACGGACGTTCTGGGAAAAAAAATGGGGACTCTAATTAGTATCAGGGGACTCCAAAACGTGTACTTGCATTGAAATCTCCAAATCGATTTTCCGCATTATACAACTTTCTCTATTCTACAGTTTTTACTCCGTACATAAGTATCTTCTGAGTGAGTAAAATGAGCAATTTACCAACAAGTTACAATCATTTTAATTTTGCACAAATGCCTGACAAAGTAAAGCATTTCTGAAAGTATGTTAATTTACAAGCTGTACGCACCGCTACTGACCAGCTAGAGGTCTTTGACCAATGTTTATTTTATTACTTTGATTAAATATTTTATTTTTATAAAATAATTTTATACATATACATAAATATTTTGTCGGTTTCGAGAAGTGTAGCAAATGGCAAATAAACTTATCAAGTTTTCCACGCGGGCTACGTCAGTGAAAATGCGCCCTTAGCACATTAGCTTCCGCTTTGGCACGGACGGACGCCGTGCACACAAGGACAACTAACGGGACAGCATCTCGTTGCGTTCGGTGGCGATACGTGGACGAGGTTATCGACTTTCTCGAAAGTCGAAGACCTCGAGCTACTCATTATGGGTTCGCGCAGCATTTGAATCAACGACCATTCTAAAACGTATGGATTTGCTAGTCTTTTAGTGCAGACATTTTAAAATATTTCCAAACGAGATTGACAACTTACTCGTGAAGACCATTTTTTTCCCGTTTTCGTTTGGAGTGAAGTGAAAAAGATAAATCGTGTGCCTATTAACCTAGGAATCGTTTTCTTTCATCGACCGCTTTAACAGAATTGTTTACTCCACATCGACCCTCTTACATTATTCTCTACAACATACAGCATACACAAACGTAACTAGAGCAGTGCACGTAAATGCCTTCAAGATAAATTTCGTTCATCAACATTTAGGTAAATAGTCTCTAGATTTTAAATAATCGAAAACGCTTCTGCTTCTGAGTAGCCGAGTTTCTCATCTTCATTGTTGTGCCATGATTACAAAATGTAAGGCGTGTTTTCACTGGACATAACATTTCTCCAACGCGTATTGCAGTGAGTATTCTCTTCCGCGATAGAGTATCGTTGGGAATAGATTGTTACCATTTGTTTTCTATAAAGTTAGGTTTTTGGATGCCCCTGTGCAGAAAGTTGAAATGGGGCCTCTAACTGCAATAAACGTGAAATTAAGAATTTGCAACTTAATTGGTACAAGAATATGGCTGGTGCAATGGAGAAAATAAATGGTAAAGTATGGAGAGCGATTTGTTTTATTCTTTGTCTATATCCGTCCGCGGGAGTCCTTATTAAGGACAACAGTATTGTTATCCTTTTTACTTCAGGCGCACTATTTGCAACAGCCTAGATAGACTCCTGATTCTGAGGAAGAACGACGGATACGAAAGAAAAACAAATTTGTAAATTATTATTATATGTTATGTTACATTATATATCAGAAAACAATTATCAAATTTATTAATATTATTGTAAACATTGAGATCTTAATTATACCTATCAACTGCCGGTTCATTTTTGGCCAACCCCCAGTTGACCCCTTGATCATCAACGACCCACCTCAACAGTTCATCGACATCCAGGGGGTCGATACCGACCTCCACTGGAAGTCTTGTCTTCCTACGCCAACTACTGTATTAAAATTCTCCCTTGCTCCATTGATTAAATGCCATCCTTCCGGCAATGAATAAAGATTTATCACACTCCCTGCTAATGGAATACAAAACTTTTACTGGTTTAGACGATACATAAATAAACAAATAAATAAATAAATACCACGTTAGGCAAATGGTTTAGTTTTTGCCGGTGAACTATCTTTTCTCCCATGCAGAGGAATACAAACCACGGTATAAGATACATAGGTGTGTTCACTCTCAGTCTAAAACTGAAAAGCTTATGTGAGGCTAGTTCTCACAGTTCTCGCATGAAAGCGCTGCGATCTTTGGGTCTCATTTGGCAAGGTCGTGATTGGTCGTCATCCGTTCGACAGCTCTGTGGCCAGCTGATTTCGAATTTCAAGTCGGTGATTTGTCGCTTCGCGGTCGAATTGGTAAAGTCTGGAGCGAACAGTTACGAAAATGGGTAGGAACTGTTTTGTAAAACTCTGTAATAACCACAGTTTAAGATGTCATCTTAAGATGTCTATCTTACACTGTGACCCAAACCGACCGTACGGACAAGCGAGGAACTAGCCTCAAACTGGCTTCAGAAAATTTACCCCAAAGGCGGCTAGTTGACACACCTATATATCTTAGACCGTGATACAAACAGGGAAGGGCTTGGAATGGCAGAGGTCGCCAGTTCGAATCCTGCCAGAGGCATGGATGTGTGTGCATCCGTATACAGTTACTGTTACCCCCCAATGTTAATTTTAATAAAGTGGTCGCTATACGACCTTAGTAGTAGAAAAGCGACCTTGAATAAATGATACAGGAAAGGCTCAAATCATTAGTGCTGTTTACTAAAAATGCTCAAAAATGAGAAACATTGACGAAGAAACCTTGCTGCTTATGAGCAAATAATTTGCTCCTGAGCTAACAATTGCTGCTCATGAGCAAATTATAGGAAGAAATATTTATTTGGATAAGGCATTAAATCAAAAGTTTACACATCGCCAATGTACAAGAAAGGTAACATTTCAACGATCGTCCTGTTGTGTGTGTTTTGTTAAGTAGTCTGTGGTGTGAAGTGAAATATGTTTTTTAAAAAGTAAAATCTTCATTACAACAGTTCATGAGATAGTTGGGATGTAGATCAAAACTGTCTTTGGCGGCTTTCCACTCAAATTAACACCTTTCTTCAGCAGCGAAGAAAAGTGGATCATTAAAATTACTTCCATATAATTATGCCATGTTTGTAAAAAAGAGTATAATCATTGTTTTATCACCTGTTATTTTTATTAATACTTGATTACAAATAAGATATTTAATTAAGTAAAAAATCTATGAAGCTAATTCATCAAATCATCATTCAACAAACATCTAGAGAATTTATCAAATAAGATTTGAGATTGCATCCTCACATAAGAGACTATTTTGAGATTCTAGATATTGTCTTCAAGTTATCGAGTGATCGCAATAAAAAATGCAATCCAGAGCCCTAAATTATATTTACGTAATACTTACATTTATAATAGACTCATTCTGGGTAGGACGCTCAATGATGAAATGTTGAATGATGGTGTGGGTAAGGGGTTGCGGGAGACGGATGGGTTCAATTCTCGGAACCACTTTATTCAAATTTTCGGATTTGCATCGCATTTCTATACCACGCTTCATCAAGAGACTGACGGAAATTCGTAAAAGGGAAAATATTTATCCATTTATCCATTTTCGGGGAATTAAAAAAATAGATTAATTCTAGGAATAGTCTGCCACAAAACGTTTGAGAAATCGTCCAAAAAAATATGGTAATTGTAGTTCGCAGCCTAGTGCAACAACGGTCGGATTACAGGAAGTGCTAAGCAGGAAGTCATGGCCGTCACTGGAAGAGCCTGAGCGAGACGCAACAGTTAATGCGGGTTCAGTCACCCAACGTGGCCCGCAAGTGGGGCCAGTGGCTCTGCAGCGGCCCCGCTCACAAGCAACCTGCGAAAGTGCAAATATTTTAGCTGCGCCGTACCAATTATTGACACGTTCACGCTTTACGTTTATATCTTCAATTAGATTTAACTTGCTTGTTAATGGAACTGTAATACATTAAGATTATAACAACAGCTTAAAATATATTCGATTTATTTATAATATTTTGAGACTTTTAACCCCTCTGACTTCAGGGGAAAAAAGCAAAAGTATAAATTTTATCTATGAGTTTCATATCCAACCATATTTTGGATAATAAAAATGTTTTACGTAATAACCGTATTATTTAATAAAATATGTATATCAGGGTGACAGGCGGCTGTGCATGTACTAGCCCTTTGGGTTTATGGACCTCAGCGGGGCTAAGGAATGGGAAGCTGGGGCGTGTGGTGCCGAAAGGGCAGTGACAAATACCGAGGGTGAAAGATTGATTGACTGATTGATTGATTCGTATTTCCGGGCGCGTCAACTACTTAGGTCATTAGTCCCGTAAGCGTACTGCGTGTTCTTTCCTCGGGAGGTGCCAATGATCTTTTCCCCGCTGGATGGCGATATCTGGCGCCGACCTACCGTCGACTAGCGGGGTTTCCCCTCAACCAGGTATCTCCCCCACCAGCGGGGCACCGCCCCATAAGGAACAAGCTGTAAGCTCCCGACCGGTCTCCCGGCATGTGTGGTAGTGTAGTGCATGTTAGTGTAAGTGTGTGTATAAGAGAAGAAGATAGGTCAAGGAAGAGGAAAGATCGCGCGCGGTCCGTGGCCTATTTCTTAGGGTACAGCTCCCGCATTCGCCTGGTGTTGATCGGAGAAACCACGGAAAACAAGCGATCAGAATTCTTCTCCAGACAGCGACTGAATTCGACCTAGCTGATAAGCTAGTGTCGAGAATCCTGCGTAGGACCTCCCGGTCAGAGGGACTGCAGTGACATTAGGTTGATGCACTGAGCCATCTCTCCCGGTCCAAGGTGAACGAGGGGAACGGGGGTGAACTTCTAACGGAAATATACCGATGTTAAAACGTTTAATGATTATATTTTAGATTACCCTATTGGGGCGTCCCGTAATTTGTTTCATCTACAAAAATTGGAGATTAGAGCTGCACCAAAGATAGAGTACTGAAAACTACGTTTTGTGTCCAAAACGTTTCAACTTTCAAAAAGTGCATCGGTTGTAAGATGACCGATGTTTCAAGTGCAATAATTTATATGCAAGAGGCAAATATTGTAACAAGGACAGTAAAAGACAGATATTGCAAGAGAATTTCAGTTGATACTCCAAGCAATCAAACAAATACCACATTGCCTAGTGTAACAAATCTGCTTTTTTACTGAATGTCAAATCTACCATTTGCTTACCATTTCATCTGCCTGGGCAACCCGATCCGCCCGCCATACGGGGGACGAGAAACATCTGAAAGTTTTTGGCTAATGATTGCTGCGGATTTGCTCGTTGTTTGCAGACATTTTGTCACTTCTGGATCACAATTTAACTTCTCTCTTCAATGGTTTTCTCCATAAAACTTAAGTATTCCTATAAGTATATCTTGGCGGGCGCTGCACCTAAATAACTTAAATTACTTTCCGGTTGCACTACACTCAGCAATGCTATTTTTACTTCCGTGAACGACTACAACTTCGCAGAACTTTTTGGTTTTTAATTATCACTCGTCCAAACAAACAAAACTTTTTACCTCCTCCTGTTTTTTCGGCTCCCTAGCAACCATATGCGATCGTACTTCTCTTTTCCTGAATAATTGGTATATCACACTACTGATAACGAATCTTTTCGCTTCTTCATATTCCAAAAGACTTTCTTTTCTCCCCTTACAGTTAAAAAGCGACGTAGAAAGGAAATTATAAAATTAGTCGACAAAGCTTATTTCCTTTGCTTAGCCATACCTTCTGTATACGTATTCTGATTTAAATAGATTTTCGTTTGGTTTAAAAGGTATTCTTTCCCGGCAATTTACTGATATTCTGGTAATAGAATTCGAACGTATCGTACTAAAAAGTAAACACTTGTGCAACACTTCTTACAAAAGTTATCGTTACTCCTTGGAATGTTTTAAAAATACATATTCTTCCATCGCTCTAGCTGTATGAATGCTTTGTGAATTTTAAAAATATATCTTAATTTTGAGGGGATTCTTTATATAAATTCATACGATATTTTCCAATTTTTTTCGAAAAGATTACTAGTTTTGGTTAAATTTGTCAAGTAAATCAAACTGCAATTTTATAAAAAAAAGAGAGAAAAGTTCTTGTATACATTATATATAACCATTGCATTTTGGAAAATTGTAGAAGTATATCTTTTCTCAAAGGGATCCTACATTATTGTAACCATAATTGTTTTCTTAATTGATTCTTTTCTTCAACTGATTCTTCAATAGGCACATTCTCAATTATGTCATGTACAGTTTTTTTTTCTTCAAAAAATTAGTACCTTCCGCATAATTTGCAAACGTTTCAATTTTCCATTATTATGTAAATCTCACTTTCCCAAAAACGGGTCCTTGTGTTTTCTTTTGTGAACTATGTAGCAGAATAAAGAATATTTTGTGATTTTTTGTGGGTTTTGTGAATCACGTGGCACAATTGCTATCTTCATTAAAACCTTTAAATTTTCTAATCTTGCCGAAAAATTACTTTTATTCTTGGGAGTAAAGAGAGACTTTGTAATGAGACTACAATATTTCTTTTCCCATCACAGCCATTTTGAAATAAAAATTAAATCCAAAAAATTAGAACGAATTAGAATTTTAAAAATTTATATAACATATTATAAACAAAAATTTATACTTTCGATTCGATTAGATGTAATAAAAATACCAAATTCATTGAAGAACTGAAAATCTAAGCACATATTCGAATTATTTTAGATCTAAATTCTCTTTTATATTTGGAACTCAGTTTTAGATTTTTAATATAATTTTCCCTTTCACAAAGGCATAAACGTCTGTGGGAAAATTCCGGAGGAAAGAAATATTGACACACACACACACAGTTGTCCTCTGGCCGTGGTGGCTTTGGTGAGCGTGTTGTTGAAACGGAAGGTGTGACGTCACATTCTAATAGGTCGCCTCGTTAGCTTCAGATCGCTGGCGTGTGCACCGCCACAAACTGCTCGCTTCCCGTTGCGCATGTTCACACGCAAACTGCTTTCAAAATGTGTTGACTCGGAGCAAACGCAGACATGCTCGGGGGAATCTGCCTTGCGTACACACACGAGGAGCTGCAGGAGCTAGCTTCGGTGATATTTATTTTGTTACTTTCTTAATTCTTCATTGTATCTACTGGCAATGTAAGACTTGTAAAAGTAATAATACGTGACATCGGCAATGAAAAAAAAGATCAACGATATCGCCTACCAACATAAAAGAAGAGATCCTGAAAGCATGACACATTAACAGAGCTCTACAATGTTTTTTTCTACTAGAATATTTAGTATTCAAAATCGTAGGCTTTGAAGAAATTATTTACTGGAACGCCATATTCATTATTGTGCATTCAATGTATTTTTTTAAAGCTAACTATTCTCATTACGAAATTTAAAATAATTTCTGAGACTTCCGAACTCCAGGCTTTGGCAGTTTTAAAAGGATATTTTGGTTTTTGAGGGTGTTTTACATGACACCTCAAAAAATTTTCAAAATTTTCTCAAAAATGGCTCCAAATTTGTTGACTAAACTTTGTTCTCAGATAGCATAAAGAGTAGAATGGGGTATGTATCATGTTCGTTTAAATCCCTGATTTTTCGAAAATCGCACAAGTGCAATTTTTTGGGATGTCTACAACTATAATATTGAAGATAGTTTTGTTTCTTAATGTGATTTGTTCTTTAAAAACAGATTTTGAAATAAGGTTATGTTCAATTTTTTGAAAATGCATATCTTTTTGTGTAATTTTGCTCGAAATAAAGACAATTTTATCTTTTAAACAATCTTATCTTTTTAACTTTATCTTTCAAAAACTGCTTCACATTTTTTTACATTTTCTCCTCATTATGTATCAAGGTATGGTAAAAAATATGGTGCTAGTCTCATTTTAGGTGAACTTTCCTTATTTTCGAAAATTGCAAAAAGTTAACATTTCAAAACCACAAAATTGAAGATAAAGATTTTTACTTTGGTCAAACTTTGTTGTAAAAAAATCAACATTTTAAAAAAGATCATGTACAATTTTTTCCACGGTAGAACAAGGGACGCTTAAAAGAAATGCGCAGATCTCGTTTTCGTTGAACTCTCTGAATTTTCAAAAATTTCAAATTTAGAAATAAAGCAAGAAAGTATGTGTAGCACCACTCCTTTTTTTATACAGCCTTACGGTTGCATGATGTTAGCTGTGTCGTAAGCGACGACGTACTCAGTTTGAGAATTCAATCGGTACGCGCAGTATGAGAACAGTGAAATCAAATCAAATACTTGCATTTTTCAGTCAAAATCGAATCTGTTTATTTCTACCGAGTTCCTGGGTCTCTAATGAAACCACAGATACCTCTCAGAGGCCAGAAGGATAGCCGTTGTCTTTCAAATTCGGCAAACCCTGGAAATTAGAAATAATGTATTTGAATTTTTTCACGAGTTCCTAGGAACTAAACGAAACCATACACATCTTTCAAAGCCCGGACCCTGAATCGTTTTCTTTCAGTTTTTGCGTGCATTGGCAATTATTAATACAGATATTATATAATTCAAAAAAAGCGTAATCTTTGTGGAGATTCTCGACGTTTCGTGGAGATGTTTTATAATTAAAGAGACTCCCGAAGAAGAGGAAAAGTGCTTCTCGAAACGTCGAGAAATAGTAATGATTCAGAAAGTTAAAAAAACAACACATTTCAATAAATTTTCAAATTTAAATTATGGTTTTTTAGTAATCTTTGGTTTTCAAACTTACAGTATTACACTGTCTAAAATAAAACTGGACAAAGAAATGTAATTAACAACAGTTTCCTATAGGTTCCTGGCGCCTGTTCATAGAATAAAATTTTTAATTCAGTCATAATTTGCAATAGTGACTTATTCGTAAAAATGTTTCATGATCAACCCATTTTATGAAATGTAAAAAATATACTAAAGAAGGTCCATTTCAGGGCAAGGCAGAATGTACCATAAACAATTCGAAATTTTAAAAAAAAGTATTAAAACCAAAAAAGAAAAGAAATAGAAAAAAAGAAAATATACCAAAAACCTTGCATTATCGAAAGTTATCTCCTATAAACTCTTTAGTCCTAAAACGAAACACGCCTAAGAAATTCACAACCCTCAAGTCAAGAGGGATTTAGTTGTATAAATAAACTACAAGATGGAGATACGAAGCCCCAAATCGAGCTGTACGAGGCATTGGCAGAACTGTAGAACCAGCATTTCGCCAAGTTCTAAAATTTGTCCGATAAAGTCGCATATTCTCACGATTATTAGGGGAAGGGGTTCCAAACTTCAAAACATTAAAAATGAAAAGGTAAAGATGATAGAGCAAACTTTGATTTATTGCCAACCAGAGCTTGATCTACATGTTGAAATGTGAGAGTATTTCCGAACACTGTAGCTAAATTGCAGACAAGCTTTCTGCACACGTTTGATTCTGTATGAAGATATTTGTAAAATATTTATGCGACCTTACACTTGATTATTACATGATAAAAAAACCTCCAGAAACTGTCCAGCCAAAGCCCCAAACTGCGGTTCTTCACACGAGTGATTCATTGATTCCAAGCAGTGAATCTGAAGCATGACAAGGCAGTATCTGACAATCTGTCAGTCGGTTCTATCAATAAATATACGGTTTTCTTCAGGTTGAACAATAGACCATTATCAGAACACCAGGTACAAATTTTCGGCATATCGGAATTAGCATTCCCAGCAGCTTTTAAGCACCCTGAGACTCATCTAGAGAAATTACTAGTGAAAAATGTACAAATCAAACAATTGAAATACTTGGCTTTTTAACGACATTTAAAAATTTTGAAATTTTTAGTTAGTGCTGTTAAAGTATTTTGGTGGATCTCTATATTATTAAAATCAATCATTCTGGAAAAATTTTATTTAATTTTTACAACATCGGTTATAGTGAACCTCGGCTATACTAATGAACCAAAAATGTTAGTCCCCAGAAGTTCACTATAACCGGAGTCGACGATTATAGGTAACGGCTGTCTAGACGAATCACATCTAAGCTTGTCTAACAAGACTACCACAACCTCAGCACCAGAATTGTGTCAAATCATGTTTGAAATCAATGATGGTTTGCTACCTTTTATTGAGATATTCATCAGGTACAAGTATGATCACCGTCAGTATATCATATATTACTCATAATTTTACCAATTTAAAGTTATCTAAAAATTAAATAATTAAAAAAATGAAACTAAATGCAAACAACATAGTCGTCTACAATCCATTCTTTGAAAATATATTTATTTTCCTATAATAATTATCGATGCAAACTTCTTGCTCTCCATTAGAATTTGGCAAGAGGCATCGACGACTTCCGTTCTTTTCTATTTTGGACCCTGAATTTCAGTCGGGAAAGATTGAGGGCAAAATCCAGGAGAATATCAATATTAAATGACATGAAAGCGAATCAAGCATCCAATAATCTTTTTTTCGTTACTAGAAATGTTATCCGAATCAAACAGTAGTAATTCATACTCACGTTACACGTTCTGATTTTATCCCTTTCGTCTCGTCTTACCTGAAACAAAAGAGAGGATAATGTAAACGACCAACGTTACAAGCTTTATTAGATTTGCAAGAAAAGAACATTACAACAATAGCATGACTTCAGACTTCAACAAATGTAAGCACACAAAATTTCCATCAAGTATTAAGTGGAATAAAAACTATAATTCGACGAGAATGTAGGAGTCAGTACACGGTTGAAGAAAGATAAAAAGACAATATAGTTAATGGAAATTTACATACCTATGGTGATATCGTTCATACGCCACAACTCGAAAAACGAAGATTTGAAATAAAGGAGTGTAAAGTTTTCGCTTACGAATTAAATGCAGATATCACAGGCATAATAATTGGTGGATTACGAGTACGGGGGAAGCACTGCTGAAAGGGTTCATAGGAGTTTGTTACTGGAATTATTATAAAACTAGCGTACCAGTGCGAGAACTCTCGCATGGTAAACCCCACCCTTTCCCTATTCATTTTTGTCTACCCTTGTTAATGTTGTTAATGAAACGTGTTTGTTTAAAAAATGTATAAATGTAACTCAGAATGTACTTTTGTACTTAATTCTAATGTATTTACAGAGTATCAAACAAAAATAGCATTGCAATTGCTGTTGGAAACAAATTTTCAATAAAGGTTTATTCAGCAGTACAGAGAGATGTCCTTGGAACAATTCATACTTCTTTAAAAAAACATTTGAAGAAATTATTCAGTCTTCCTTGAGAGTTAGCTTATCGCTCTCTTTGATAGTCACAAAAACATTAAAAAAGGTTTTTACTCTTGAGAAAGCCTAGTAAAGTAGTGCGAAATACTGGCTCGGGCTAGTTCAACCCTATTCTTTGCAATATTATTTAACTTTCCTTGATTTGTTAAGAGGAACAGAGGGGGCTTTGGAGAGTCAGGGTGCCAGCGTGCTAGGGCAAATACTATAAAGACAATACAGGACACTTCGCGATATATCGAGAAACATGTATCTGGTGGCAGAACCTGGTAATAACTCTTACACCCTAACCTCAGTGCTCTGTTGGTGTTTGTTGTCTGCTTGATTTCTTTTCATTTGATTGTCTTTCTGGTCGATTTCTGGAAAACATAATTTACAATACTGTTCTTTCAATACTTTGTAACTTTATTCGTGAAAATAATGTTAATTATATATTCATTAAATGTTCAATGTTCTCATGTCTATTATAACACATTGTACATTATAATTTTCCGTAATTTGAGCCCTTCAATGTAATTAAATCACAGCGAGAGTAGGTAAAAATTAGTCTTATTTCGTTAGGTAGATTTAAAAAATATTGTTTCTTCCGTAAGAATCACATTGACATTTCTATTTGGCGCTACATTACCAGGTTCTGACACTAGGATCGCTAGTGGGAACTTGTTTCCATCGGTTGCATGGAAAAACGGGGAACTGTTCTGTATTGTCTCTATAGTATTTGGCTAGGGTGATTGAAAAATTATTTGCATACTAAAAAGTATTGGATTATTTTCTGCGTTCTTACGTATCTCAAGAAAAGCAATTCCGAGCCAAAAAATAATCAAACTAATATTTTAACCTTTGAGTACTAAATACCATTTGTTACCATTAGAAACAATTGGGTTTCCACTTCACTTCGGTACATGGGAATGTTGCTCAAACGGTGTTTCCATTACCTTAACGAACCGACACCTTGAGTTTAACATCAAACGGTATATTATTTACAATATTAGTTTGCAGCTGGGCGTTGATGTACATACTTCCCGATACCGCCAACATTTAAATCCTTCGTTTGGGCTGAGATCGTTTGTAGTTGTCGAGTGACTTGCGCTATTCTTTCCATAATTTTAAATTTATTCAGGTATTGTAGGCTAGCGCGTTTTGATTTTTGTTTTTCATTTATTTCAAGCTATTTTACTTTAGCTAATTTAAAACGTTTATTCTTTGTGTTGTGCCATAGCACAGGTTTTCTCCTACTACCTCCGCGCACCCGTGCGAGAACTCTCGCATGTTACACTTCACACTCATCCCTATACTTCTATTTCCATTCTAAGAAGGATAGTTGTCAACGTGTTTATTTGCTTAAAAATGTATAAAGGTAACTTGCAATGTACTAACACAGTATAAAATAAAAAATACAAAACAATGCAATTGATTTTTAAAGAAATTTTCAATAAAGATTTATTCATTATCATAGAGAGTTGGGACAATTCACAACACTTCCTTAAAGATATGTGAAGTAATTTTTCAATATTCTTTGACAGTTAGCTTTTAGCTTTTCGTGAAAGTCACAAAAATATTAGCTTTTAACTTTTGAGAAAGCTACGTGTCTGAACCCGCTGACTTGAAAATTTCATCGATTGATAACGAATGATTTTTTCGAATGATAACGAAAATATTGGTACAGGTAAAACACAAACACAGCCTTCACTCTTCACTGTTCACCCACATCTCTCTACAATTGAGTACACAGTACTTACAGACCATGGCAAAACGTTAATTCAATAGTTTCACTACACGCATAAGAAACAATCTTCATAGGTATCAAGCAATTATAATAGTACTTCTAGTTGTTGCTGGAGAGCAAATCTTGAATTGATGACTACGCAAATAAACCTCGTAAGACTGCACAAACTACGGTGTATACAGATAGCGTAAATAAAGATTGACGAATCTAAGTCTTCTAAACGTGTGGACACAAAACTTGCCAGAAGGGTTTAAATAAATATTGAGGTGGCCTTGATAGTATTGAAGCGCGGAACCGTAAATTTAATTGAATGGATCGAAGAATATCTTATCTTGTAGATTATGGTGTGCAAAACGTTTCTTTGAGGCCTTTGGCCTCAAAATTTTAGTTTTAAGGCCCTAAAACGCTTGGGTTAGACTTTATTTGACGAAAACTTTGACAAGTGTTGCTGGTTGCATTTATCTTGAATATTTAGTTGCGTTTTTTTAAAACAAATCCTTCATATTTTTAAAGTCAAAGTGCAATTCGTCAAGTCTACGTGAAATTCTCTTTCTTTAAAGACCTTATTTATAAAGATTGGTTGCGTGTGAGAGCCGCAACGAAAAGATATACTACTGAAATAATACAGGAGACGATATTATGAAAAACAGTCAATATTCAAAATTCTTATTTTCGTTGTGTCCGAGTCGCAGTTGATGAACAATATAACTCGGTACTGAGGAACGTAGACAAACTTTCATTTCTAACGAAATTCTAATGTCGGGTTAGGAAAATACCATGAATGCTTCTCCAACGAAGAGAAATTCTATTGAGAATACGAATATATTCTTCCTATATACAAAGTTACATTTTTAGAATAATTAAATGTATTAAAAATAATATTACTCAGGAAAATCTACTTTTAGTTTGCTTTATTCGCCGTCCGAAAAATTTCATAAGAAGATATTAACATATGGTGAAACCGTCGACACCGTGCTCTCCACACAAACACTTAAGACTGATTTTAACCTCTCGACATCATTAATGAAAACGCACCTTTCCGTTACGATAACAGATGATGTGCGACGTCAATATCGACACATTCTTGGACATTCCAATGGCTAGTGACGTTAACCAGTTACAGGTTTGCAATAGGATGATAGGAATGTGTGGATTACAGATACTTTTCCTCCTTTTAGTGTTAGAACTCAACAAATACTCATTTTTATAGTGTATGACATCATTTACAGATCTAAAATTGAGAGATATATTGCACTAAGACATAAATCGCTGGTGTTATTTATTGTAGGTAAAGGACAGAATCCACGGACCGCTCACATATTTTTGACACATCTGACAGGATCGAAAAGAAATTTGAATGTTTTCAAGTTTCGAAATTTACGAGTTTTAAATGAAAATCGGAATTGTACGACACTTATAAATGCACCTTTTTTCTGTTATTTAAGGTCGCATTAACTTCTAGGTCATTAGCGACAACTATTGTATTTTCAAATTGGAGTATCTATGAGGATGAAACGATATAATGATGATCATGACAGGGGTGAAAGAACGAAACATACAACCATGCTCGAGGCGGGACTCGCACCCGCAACTCTTCGGTCCGAGATCGCTACGACACTACTGCTTTAGCGATCTCTGCCACCGGGCCGACAAGTGTACTTTCTTCTATTTGAATAAACATTTAAATAAAACATTTGTCGCTGATTTCCAGACAAATTTGAGAATGTCACAGGGATTTCATGCAAAGTACCTCCAAAATGAATGTGTCTTAATGATCTCTGGAAAGGTTACATCTTACTCATAACATATTTACCAAGTTTCACTCAAAATCTTCTAACCTGACAGACTTGCGCCTGCACAATGACGTCTCAATTTTCGAGTACAAAATTGCCTGCATCTCTTCGCTACCTTCACTAATCTTGATCATCTTTGGAACAGCACTAAGAATCCTTAATCCTGACGTGTGTAGAAATGTACATATTTAAAGAAACTCAAACACTGATTTCACGACCGAAAATAAGCAGTTGGACATGATTTTTCATAATTCTGGGAATGAAAATTCCTATAGTTTTCAAATGGAGCGAACTTCGCTTTGTTGGTACCACTTTAATTCCTCGTTCAACTATATACAGTCTAATTGGTGGGGAAGGAATTCTGAAGCTAGCGCAGATTTTATTTCTCTCCCATACGTCGTACAGTTTGTACTGTTCTTCTTTCGATAATGAACCAAATCAAATAAATATAAATTCGAGATCACATTGTTAAAGCGATTCTTGTACGTAGGAACGGGAAAGGTAAAAACAGTACCCCCTTTGATATTAAAAAGGAATGGAGACCAACTGATTCCACACTTCAATAAATGAACCACAAGGTAATAAAAAGCATAAAATTTTAGGGTGAAATTTTTACGTTTTTTTTATTCCCTCTCATGTACTGACGGTGATAATATATGTAGTACGGAATAGACCTACTGTGTGAATATTTTTATAATAAAAATTCAACGATCCTAAAATTTTGAGCAATTAATCAATATTTGCCGGAGCCCCAAGCACTACTTTTTAGAGCATTTTTGTATTTTTCTGTCAGGTATCAATTCGCCTTCTGCCGTACGACTAGTACCTTTAACCTTCTCTTTTTTCAGTATTTACAGAGCATGAATTCTTCTTCCTTTAAACGTAGGTAGGATTGGTTGTACAGTGTGAAAACATACAAGGAGAAATGTTTGTTTTACCTTGGGGAAAGTCAATTCACGCAGTAAGTTTCTCTGATGTTTGCTTTCAACAGCCGTTTGCATCGTAGCAAGAGAGAATTGGATGTGTGATGCTAGTTTCAAAGATTTGAGGTCGCGAAAAATGGTGATGAACCTGCTCCCCATTTCAGAACATTTACAATTTTGACAATACTAATTTATTGATTGATTCGTGTTTTCGGGCACGTCTACTACTTAGGTCATAAGTGTAGTGCGTGCTTTTTCTCGGGAGGTGGGGATGATATTTTCCCCGCTGAATGGCGAGATCTGTCGCCGACCTACCGTCAACTAGCGTGGTTTTCCCCTCAACCAGGTATCTCCCACCAGCGGGGGCACCGCCGCAGCCGGGACAAGCACTTAACTCCCGACCGGTCTCCCGACATGTGTGGTAGTGTAGTGCGTGTTAGTGAAAGTGTATGTGTGTAAGAGAAGAGGATAGGACAAGGAAGAGGAAGGAAATATCGCGCGCGGTCCGTGGCCCGTTTGTTAGGGCACTGCTCCGGCATTTCCCTGGTGCTGATCGAAGAAACCACGGGAAACTACCGATCAGAGCAGCCGGCCGCTAGAATTCTCCTCCAGACAGCGACTGAATTCGACCTAGCTGACAAGCTAGTGTCGAAAATCCTGCCACCGTCGGGACTCGAACCTCGGACCTCCCGGTCAGAGGGACTGCAGTAACATCAGGTTGATGCACTAAACCATCTCTCCCGGTTTGACAATATCGAATGCCTTTATTCTCTTGCCTACCTTGAAGTAGCTACGAAATCGTAGACTTCTCCGACGAATTTATTCGTGGCCATCGCATTGTGTAACTTCTCCAAAATATATACAGAGTTTTATAAACACCGGAAACTTTACGGTACGATGTTTCAACAACAAATGATCTAAAACAGGAAGACATGATATAATATTCGAAAACCCTACATAAAGTGAAGAAAACACCCGTCAGCAGCCTTCTAGACTTCATCGTAGCAAAAGGCGATATGATTTGTCACGCTCCTATCAAAGACCAAGCTCGAGTGTTACCCTTTAATCCCATAAAAATGGGAATCAATACAAATGGAGCGAATCTGCAACTTTATTGTTCATTACTACATTGTATACTCAAATTCATATACATTTTCATTTACTTTCATTTAAATCTTCGAAATTGGGAAAGTGAGCTACTATCCGCTTTAGCGATCGTTATTGGACCGACAGATCTTACAGACATTTGATATAAAAGTCTCCATTTAAAGAAATGGGGTAGTTAGGCGGAAGAGCAGGCCAAATGGCCTGAGCCTCGCCACTAATAAAGACAAATTTATTATTATTATTGCTCCATATCACGACTACAGATGTTATGAGTCGGCTGAGTATAAAATCTACTCCAGGTTGCAACCAGCAACCTAAGGAGGAGATCCAGGGACTGTCGGTGCCTCTACAATACTTGGCGCAAAATGTGAGCTGTGCCAAATAAAGCAATTTCTTGCACTTCCCAGTCCTTTGAATGACCTGGGAGTTTAGCCAAGTTCTTACACAAATTTTGCGGAACAGATCCCAGAGCTCCGATAACTATCGGTACGACCTGTGCTTTTACGCCCCAAATTCGGCTGATCTCAATTTCCAAACTCTTCTATTTAAGACGTTTCTCTGCCTCCTTGGTTACGACATTTTGATCGCAAGGCACAGCAACATCCACAAGTAGACGCAATTTTTTCTCCAAATCCCGGATAACAATATCCGGTTTGTTTGCTGCTATCGTGTGATCCGTTTGAATTTGTTGGTCGTACAATATTGTACACAATCCAATCGACGTCACCGGTTTTGGTGAGTGTTCGTACCACTTGACGCATGTTTTTTGGAACTTCGAGAGGGGTACAGATCTGCCAATGGAGGTAACTACACACCCTGTCGTGTCTTTTTAAGTATTCGGTCTTTGCTAGAATTGGACAAGCTGAAACAATATGATCAATGGTTTCTATTTGCTCCTGGCAAATTCGGCATTTGTCATCTTGGGAAATTTTGAGAACCGCTTTATCATAATGTCGTGTTCTCAACGCCTGATCTTGAGCAGCTACTAGCACTGCTTCCGATTCTGGCTTCATTCTTCCCCTTTTAAGCCACATAAATGATTGATCTTTCTTGATCTGCACCTTGTCCATTCTTTTTAGATATTGTCCATGAAGGGGTTTGTCCCTCCACGACTTCTTTAGCATTTTTTGTGTCTCAAATTTCATGTTTAGTAGTACCAGAAGTTCAGTGTCTGTGTTATTTGACGTGTCTTGCATAGTTTTCTTGTTTGAGTGTTTGATTGGAATGAGACTTGACTTGACGTGTGTTTCACTGGAATGAGATGTTCTTTCCACGGGATCATCATTTTCAAGTTCTACATGTTCGTCATGTGGATAGTTCGAGCGAAGTACATACTCCGCATTTCTCTCAATGTCAGCAAGTTGTTCTGCTGTGAATTTTCCACTGCTGAGTATGTATCGTCGTTGACTGGCAAGCTTCTTTGAGTCTAGGGTAGGTCTCATATCTGGGTTCCGCTCTCTCCATACCTTAAAAACTTCTATTTCTGAGCCCCATTTTTTCGATTTTGCATAGTAAAAGCACCACATCACCTCTTTTAATTCATCCCGGGTCCATCTCTGACGATGGCGTCGAGCTAGTGCCGGCTCTGGGTTCCTAGGTTATTATTATTATTATTATTATTATTATTATTATTATTATTATTATTATTATTATTATTATTAATTGGAAATCACACGATATTTGGATGGTTATTGTCAGGGAAAGAAGATCTCCAATCGTAGGTTAACTTGATCTCATGAATTTGGCAAGAAAGTCAGGGACGGCTCATCCAACCCAGGGGAGCCAGGCCTTCATTTGTTGGTTTTGCTTTTAATAATATTGTTTTTACTGTTATAATTACGGCCATATTTTTACACTTATTTTTATTACCATTTTTTTACAGATTTGATTTGTACTCATCGCGAAATGAACAATACTCATTCCATGCACATGGTTTGGTTTACTCTTCAGAGGTTAATGAAGCTTCAAAAATTCGGTTAGGTTGAGATATTCAGAGAAAGATTTTCCTGAAACAACGAACGTAAGTCTGACAAAATTTAACTGAGGTCACAGGACGAAGCGGCTATAATGGTCCCACATTTATGGGGTCGCCGTTCGAACATTAAATGCCCCGGAGAATAGCCCAGAGATGAAGGTACAGGATGACGCGGTCGGCCATCCAGCACAAACGGAAGATAAAATAAGAGTCTTTGCAGACTCCAACGGGCGACTGAAAATCCTAGCAGTTCCGAACAGATTCGTATCGTTAATCCACAGATCTTCGTGTTGACGTCTACACCTCCCAGATCCGTTGCAGACATCAAGATGCATAAAATACCTCACTAATATTTGTGTTGTTGTACAAATTAAGGACCGACAGACAAGGGAGCGGAGTAGCCCAAAGATACCCAGCCTCATCCCCGCTTTCTCCCACCCCCTTAAATACCACCAGGATTCCAAAGCACTGCCTCCCCTCCAGGTGGAAGCCTAGCAGTCTCGCCACCGAACTATTTTATGGAGTACAAGGTCTTCCCCCCCCCCCAGACGCGTCCCTTCCGCCCACCCAGTCCACTAATTAGGAGTAGCCCACAGACACTAAGGCCTCATCTCCGCTTTCCCCCACCCCCTTAAATACCACTGGGATTCTAAAGCACTGCCTCCCCTCCAGGTGGAAGCCTAGCACCGAAGCCTATTTTATGGGAGTACAAGGTCTACCTCTCAGACGCGCCCCTCCCCCCACCCTGCTCACTAACTAGGAGTAGCCCAAAGACACCCAGCCTCATCCTCGCTTTCCCCCACCCCCTTAAATACCACCGGGATTCCAAAGCACTGTCTCCCCTCCAGGTGGAAGCCTAGCACCCAACTATTTTATGGAGTACAAGGTCTACCTCCCCAACGCGCCCCTCCCCCACCCAACCCACTAACTAGGTGGCTAATTCAGGGCGGAGGGCGCGGGCGCCTCCATGATGCTGCGCCGCCGCTCCTCTCCTCTCCTCTCCGCTCCGCTCCCCGCCACGCCACTCCGCGCCGCCCGGTGTGATTATCCAGCGCGGCCGCCGCCATCGACCCGCCCACGTGCCCTTCCGCCGCCGCCGCCGCCGCCGCCCCGCAGCCAGCGAAGGCCGGCCGGGTCGATACACGCCGTCGCGTCTCGCGCAGCCCCGCCCCCCTCGCTCCCCGCCCCTCCCGCCCCGCCCACTCCGCGCGCCGCGCCGCGGGCGCCCAACGGCGTGCCGCGGGTCCGGACGCCGTGCCGCGCTCCAGCCACCTGCCCGCCCGCCCGCCCGCCCGCCCGGCTTTTCAGTTTCCCATCGCTTATTAACAGCACCCGGTTGTTTCACGACCCAAAAATGTTCTTAAAAAACGCTCGTAAAAGGGTCAGAAAAAGTTTTAAAATTGTCTCAGATGCTGAATGAAAAAATATCACTTCCCACTTATTCTGTGTATAAATTGCATACACAATGACATTTGGACTTTTAAAAAGAAAAAAAAGGCCGAAGTACAGTAGTTCACTTAACGGCTCATTAGTTATAGTTAGTATTTACAGTAATTTTACTCACGGTAGCATTTTTATTGACTCGTAAAAGTTCACGTGGTGAAAGCAATTTTTAACAACCAAAACTAAAATCTGTCGTCACTATGATAACAAATAATATCCAAAGTGAATGTAAGGGGGGGGGGAATAAATGAGTGAACACCGGAAATAAGAAAAGTGATATATTATTTCATGAAAATGTCGTATTAATGAAACAAATTTTAAGAATGGCATACAAATTTCTATTATTATAACAATGCATTATAATAATATAAATTTAATATCACAATATAAAAATAATTTTTATAACCGGAGATTGACTGTCAGTATTTATATGTAGCATTAGAATCAATAATAACTGCAACAATTTGAAAAGTGACCCGCAATCAACAGACGGCCTTGCTTCAAATTGCCTGAACGATTTCTCGGTTCCTTAGCCTATGTTTTCTCTGGAAAAATTATTTCTGGCATTTAGAATACCGAGAAAAGCTTGCCTGGTCACGAGAGAAAAAAGAAGCGAAACTGCCCAAGAGCACAGGATAAGAGTTTGTAAGATACCACACTGCGAGTTCCCTATAGCCCCCTGCAGATCCCATAGTTATCTTTTTAGACCATGACAAATTTCTTCTATTTTTCAATACCTCTTAGCTTTCGCAATCCCAGTGAATCGTATTCATGGGTGTGCACGCGACAGTTGACACCCCTCTGTTCATTATGAACGCTGCAATACTTGGGAAAAAAGGCAGAAATTTAGAGATTTTGTTTAAAAATCTGAGCAAAGTTTTAATGTCAACTATTCAGAATATTTCCTGCTTTCTGCACTCTTGGCTAATCTAATGTTTTCAATTTTAAGTAAAACATGGGTAATTGCGCGTACGAATGGGTCAGGTTCAAAGCCCCGATCTGCTGAGTTGGTTCAGGGCACCGACTGCTCCCGCTGCCTCTGAAGGGCTTTCGGCCGGGAGGTCCTTAACAGTTCTAGTTCCGACGACGGCAGGTTTTGAAACTATACAGGTTGTCCGGGGAGGAAACGTCGAAACTTCGAAAATAAGCTCTTAAGACAATTTTAAGCATATTTTGTTTAAAACTACGTGGATATTCCCGAATGGTTAGGCCGCGATCAGCACTCAAAATTTGGTTTGAAAACATGATTTCTAGGCAAAAATTTGCATTATGGAAGCATAGAAACTCTCCAGAAACATGTAAATTGTTTATTATTTACAAAAGAAATTAATATATTTGATCAGAGAGAAAAATTAAGCGAGAAATAAAAAAGCAGTCGAATTGTTTAAATAGGGTTGCTTTTTTATTTCTCGCTTAATTTTTCTTTCTGAACAAATATATTTATTTCTTTTGTAAATAATAAAGAACTTATACGTCTCTGGAGTATTTCTATGCTTCTATAATGCAAAGTTTTGCCTAGAAATCAATTTTTCAAACCAACTTTTGAGCGCTTATTGCGGTTGAACCATTCAGAATATCCACGTAGTTTATTAGACAAACTATGCTTAAAATTGTGTTAAGAGCTTATTTTCGAAGTTTCGACGTTTCCTCCCCGGACACTCTGTATACTAGACAGGTCGATTTCATCCGCATCTTGGAGTAGAATTCTACCGGCAACCGGCCGCTCTGATCGGTAGTTTTCCGTGGCTTGCCCAATCAATACCAGAGGAAATGCTGGAGCAATTCTTTAACAAACGGGTCACAGACCGCGCGCAATCTTTCCTACATGATTCTTGTCCCTTCCTCTCTTCTTACACTCCTCTCACACATTCATACGCGCACACGCACATATTCACACAAACACACGCACGTACATTCATACATACGCACATTCACACAGATACCCAAACACACACATTTTCATGCGTCTGTATGGGGGAAGCCCCACAAGCCAACGGGCAGGTGGTCGGCTAAAGATTTTCAGAGAAGGAACATCAGCGTCTCCGGCAGTGTAACAACCACCACCGTTATGGGACTAATAAAAACAGTTGACGCGCCTGGAAAAGCAAATTTATAAATAAGTCAATTAATCATGGACTGAGCCCTCCAGTTTTCACTGAGCAGAGTCTCGGCCGCGATGGCTCACTGACAGCATTATCACTATGTCTGCAGCTCCTCCGACCTAGGGTTTCAGTCTCGACGATGGTCGATTTCAGATACTGGCTACCTAAGACGAATTACGACGCTGTCTGGAGGGAAATTCTTGCGAAACGCTGTTCTGACTGGTAGTTTTCCGTAATATCTCCCATCAATATAAGGCGAATGTTCGAGCAGTTTACCAACAAAGGGGCGTCGGCTTTACATACACTCATTTTCATGCAATACACTACCACACATGTCTAGAAGGGAAGTTAAAGCTTCTCCCGGGAGGTGTGGTGCCATAATGGGACAATCCCTGGAGAGGGAAACTCTGCAAACTGACATGGAAGTCGGCGCCAGAACTGTCGTTCCTGGAACACCGCCCCAACCAGGACACGCTCTTTACCGCGATTTTTCTAACTTTGCCCCTCAAGGCCACTCAAATCCCATCTTCCCGATGGAATATGTCACGGTATTTCGCATCTTTCTCAGTCGTTCAGCTAGATTTCACATAATCGCGAACGTATCAAGCAGTGCTTGCGATCATGCGACTTCAGTGCTTCCAATTTGGAGAATTCAATTTATTCCATTAATTAATTAGATAAAACATTCGTGTCTGACCTCGTTTAGGATTGAAACTACTCTCCAGTCTTGTATATTAATGAGCGCAATAATAAAATCAGTTGAAAAGGAATTTTATTAAGAGCTAATAATTGTTTTAGTCTGCGTAACTCGAAATTATATTATTTTCAGGTTCGATAATACTAAATAAAAAATACATATAGCTTTCATTAATTTGCAGAAATCTTTTTATGACTGCAATAAAAAAATCGTCTAGGTTGAGAATTTTATGGAGTTACTTGATAAGAAACGTGATATTCGACAAATATTTCGAAACTGCACCTTAAAACGCTTCACTAATCTGAGCACTAACATGTGTGAAATAGCTGTACTTAATTTTTACGTTCTTGGCGATACTATCTCGTCATCGGTGTAGATATTGCCGATCAAGAATTCGGTAGGCATAGGAGAAAAAAGAATCGATGAACGCAATCCTCTGACCTTCGCCCATTCAAAGTGCAATTATTGTTGAAATAAGAAGTGATCGCCCTAAATTCCATTCTCTTTTCTTTCTGACAGTAACGTTTGTTATTCCACTTTTTTTCTACCGGAAACCCCAGTTGCTGATGTATGATAAAACTCACGGAAGTAACCCAATCCACTAAAACCACAGTTTTGTAACAAAAATAGAGCAATGAGCACCAGTAACGCAACAGGGAAGTTAGACTGCACAAGATTTCCAACAAGTTTTGCTCACCCTCGAATCGCGCATACACACACACACACACTTACAATCCACACACACACACACACACACACACTTACAATCCACACACACACACACACACTTACAATCCACACACACACACACACACACACACACTTACAATCCACACACACACACACACACACACTTACAATCCACACACACACACACACACACACTTACAATCCACACACACACACACACACACACTTACAATCCACACACACACACACACTTACAATCCACACACACACACACACACACACTTACAATCCACACACACACACACACACACACTTACAATCCACACACACACACACACACACACTTACAATCCACACACACACACACACACTTACAATCCACACACACACACACACTTACAATCCACACACACACACACACACACACACTTACAATCCACACACACACACACACACACTTACAATCCACACACACACACACACACACTTACAATCCACACACACACACACACACACACTTACAATCCACACACACACACACACACACTTACAATCCACACACACACACACACACACTTACAATCCACACACACACACACACACACTTACAATCCACACACACACACACACACACTTACAATCCACACACACACACACACACACTTACAATCCACACACACACACACACACACACTTACAATCCACACACACACACACACACACTTACAATCCACACACACACACACACACACACACTTACAATCCACACACACACACACACACACACTTACAATCCACACACACACACACACTTACAATCCACACACACACACACACACTTACAATCCACACACACACACACACACACTTACAATCCACACACACACACACACACACACTTACAATCCACACACACACACACACACACACTTACAATCCACACACACACACACACACACTTACAATCCACACACACACACACACACACTTACAATCCACACACACACACACACACACTTACAATCCACACACACACACACACACACTTACAATCCACACACACACACACACACACTTACAATCCACACACACACACACACACTTACAATCCACACACACACACACACACACTTACAATCCACACACACACACACACACACTTACAATCCACACACACACACACACACACACTTACAATCCACACACACACACACACACACTTACAATCCACACACACACACACACACACTTACAATCCACACACACACTTACAATCCACACACACACACACACACACTTACAATCCACACACACACACACACACACTTACAATCCACACACACACACACTTACAATCCACACACACACACACACACACTTACAATCCACACACACACACACACACTTACAATCCACACACACACACACACTTACAATCCACACACACACACACACTTACAATCCACACACACACACACACACTTACAATCCACACACACACACACACACTTACAATCCACACACACACACACTTACAATCCACACACACACACACACTTACAATCCACACACACACACACACTTACAATCCACACACACACACACACTTACAATCCACACACACACACACACTTACAATCCACACACACACACACACACTTACAATCCACACACACACACACTTACAATCCACACACACACACACTTACAATCCACACACACACACACTTACAATCCACACACACACACACTTACAATCCACACACACACACTTACAATCCACACACACACACACACTTACAATCCACACACACACACACTTATAATCCACACACACACACACTTATAATCCACACACACACACACCTATAATCCACACACACACACACACCTATAATCCACACACACACACACTTATAATCCACACACACACACTTATAATCCACACACACACACACTTATAATCCACACACACACACACTTATAATCCACACACACACACACTTATAATCCACACACACACACACTTATAATCCACACACACACACACTTATAATCCACACACACACACACTTATAATCCACACACACACACCTATAATCCACACACACACACACCTATAATCCACACACACACACCTATAATCCACACACACACCTATAATCCACACACACACACACACCTATAATCCACACACACACACACACCTATAATCCACACACACACACACCTATAATCCACACACACACACACACCTATAATCCACACACACACACACCTATAATCCACACACACACACACACCTATAATCCACACACACACACACCTATAATCCACACACACACACCTATAATCCACACACACACACCTATAATCCACACACACACTTATAATCCACACACACACTTATAATCCACACACACACTTATAATCCACACACACACTTATAATCCACACATACACTTATAATCCACACATACACTTATAATCCACACATACACTTATAATCCACTTATAATCCACACATACACTTATAATCCACACATACACTTATAATCCACACATACACTTATAATCCACACATACACTTATAATCCACACATACACTTATAATCCACACATACACTTATAATCCACACATACACTTATAATCCACACATACACTTATAATCCACACATACACTTATAATCCACACATACACTTATAATCCACACACACACTTATAATCCACACATACACTTATAATCCACACATACACTTATAATCCACACATACACTTATAATCCACACATACACTTATAATCCACACATACACTTATAATCCACACATACACTTATAATCCACACATACACTTATAATCCACACATACACTTATAATCCACACATACACTTATAATCCACACATACACTTATAATCCACACATACACACACGCGCGAGCCTACATTACAAAGGACAATTCAGCAGCAAGTTATGTTACTTCAGGGTCTCTTTGCTTCGTCTGCATTATGTGGGTCTCATAACATATGCAACATATCAACGTAAGTCTAAAAAGAATGTGTATTCAGTGCACATCTCACGCAAGTTTACATTGAATGCAGCACGAAATGTCGTTTGACACGAAGCGTTTGACGTCAATCACGCGATACTTCCGGGAACGAAAGCACTCGTACAATATACAAATGTGGAATCTCGCTTGCGCATATTGCCGGCTCATATTTAGGTTTATTACTAGTCTGTGAGGAATTGGGTTTCATATTTCCACTTCTTACCAGTGAATACGTTGCAGAAGCGATGTTTATACATACGATGACGCACTTATGACTTAGGCAGTTCGGTGTTTCACTCACACAGAATTCAAATGCTCACACGATTCCAATAGACGAGGTATTTACATCCAAATAACGCATTACAAAACGAATCGAACCAGTAACAATGTAATTGTCTAATTGTAACAATCTAACAGTCTAATTGTAACATCTAATTAGAAATATTAACTAGTGGTGAAAGGCAGATATTTATACAGATATTTATCTTCTTAGTCTGGTCCAGCTTTTCGGTTTTGCCGCATCCTCTTTTTGAATTGCTGTATTAGCGCCTCAAAATACTGTTTCTCACATAACGTTGTAATTAAAAGATTACTTTAAGAATATTAGAGAAGAGTAAAACCTTGTCCTATATGCAAAGTTGCACTGAAAAATTTGGAGCGGTCTTTGAGAAAATTTCTTTCCATCGTTTCTGAAAACGCTATTTTCATAGAAAACTAACTTTTCGAGAAAATTTATGAAAAAACTTATTTGAAACACTTACACTCTCAAATGCAATAATGTACTAAAATCCTGTGATGTAAATATATAACTACATTTGAAATGTACAAAAAATATTTATTTGTAATTTTTGAAAAATCAAAAGAATACATCAAACTTTTCGTGTTTCGCGTTTATGTCATGTTATTCAGTGCATTTAGCACTATCAACACAAAAAGTTTAATGTATCCGTTTTTGAACAAATTGTGTTTCATATTGCCGATATTTCACTCCAGATTGCGCGAAAACCTCCAATATTTTCAAAAAATATACGTGACATTAAATAAAGAACTAATTGTAGGGAACAAATTACATTTGAAGAAATCTTCCATCTTTAATATTACAGTTTTATCTGACTGTCAAAAAAAATTCTCACTTCGACAATTTTCGATAATTCTGAGTTAACCGTGAACATCCGTACTATTCCATCTTTATACATGTACTTCATTCTATTCTAGCAAGAAATTTAAAGTAAGAAATTTGGAGCCATTTTCAGAAAATTTTGACAATGTCCCAAGGGCTTTGTGAAAAAACCTCCAACATTTTAGGAAATATTTTCAAAATTGCAGGGCTTCGAGTCCGGTCGACAGGGAATATTCAATTTTGGAAAAAATCGTACGAACAATTTAGGTGCCAAACTTGTTCACAGACAGACGGACGGACGTTAAAAAAATTCTTTTTCGTTATCAGGGGGACCCCAAAACATCCATTGAAACATCAATTTTCCGTACATAACTTTTTCAATACGTCTTATATACACTTGTATGAACTATACGACAATGTAAAAATATGCAATGCAATCATATATTCAATTCTTTACCTTAAAATCGAACCCACTACTTCTTTCGATGAATTATCAAGTACATTTCGATGAATTGTTAATGTATCATCACAAGTGACCGGAAATAGCTAAAGCCATTGCGTAAAATAGAAAGTTATTAATTCGCAATCAAAACTATTTTTATGAAATTAGACACCCAGATTATTCGTATGTGTAGGATGGAAAAGGGAGGCTAGGTAAGAAAATTTGGAAATTAAACACTTTCTTCAGAATGTGCATAAAACCAAAAGTGAAATGGCTTCCTACAAATTGAAAGTATAAAAAAAACAATCGTGACTATAGCTCTGCTATATTTAGTAATTCTTTTTTGAAATAATATTTACGATTTAAAAACAAGTTTGTTTAAAATCTACATTACTAAATGATATATAACTCACTCTATGAACCTTACGAAAACTACGAAAATCTGACAATGTAAATTAGAGTAAATATAGCATTAACTGGACAAGCTCGTTAAAAATAACTGGGATTGCAAACAAATTAAAGATTAATTTCTTCCTTGCGCTCAATAATAGTTTCGGGTTGCATAGCGATCCTGAATGTAGGATCATCAAACAACAGATTGAAATACCAAGGGGCAAGTGTTTTGTAGAAGAACGTGGCCTTCACGTCGATAAAGACACCTGTTGATATTTTCAGGTATGATCAATGGAAAATCAGGAAGTATATACAGAACGTATCAGGAAGTACATACGAGTACATTCGCTTCAAGGTGCAGCCAAATTGTGACCAATAAAATATCCCTGACTTTCATATTTTTATAATTTTTATGGATGTCTGATTATTGAGGGCAGCAAAAAATTATTGCATGGAGGGTGCCCGACAATTCCAACTCTAAATAATAAGTATAACGACAAAAATATTAATATAAATTAATAAATAACATAATAAAAACAAGTAGATCAACAGATTCAGAGTACCATTACCTTTTTATTTGTTCTTGAAATTCATTCAAGTCAAATTTTGCACATCTGTTAGCATTAAAATTTGCAGCTCTAACGCACTATAGTACACTTTAGGGTACCCATAATGTGCATTAAAAAAAGCCTTCATAATAACAAGCATCGACAAAAAATAATCTTAATTTTCCTATATTTTTTCAAGGTCAAAAAATATTTTAACACAATTTTTCTTGCAGAACTCATCCCTCTTCACGTATCTTCTTATGACAGGAAGGCAACTACGTCTTGGTTCCGCATTGTCATGTTCTCTTGGAAACCGGCCATCTCGAACCGTGTACGAATACCCAGAGGCGTAGCTTCAGTTGGTGTCACCTGGGGCGAAGCTAATGGTGCCACCCCCCAAAAATTAAGTATAAAAATATCTAGAGCTGCACTGATTGTCCATTATTTTATAAAAAATACAAACATATTCGCGCATGATAGTTATATATAAAATATTTAAAAAATCTAAATGAATAAATTGCAATATTATTGCAATTAATCATAATTTATGCTTATGATTTAAATGTATACTTAAAAATTATTTACATTAATTTAATAACTAAACCATAAAATTTATATAATTCCAAAATTAAAATTTTGCAAATTATTAAAACTAAGAAAATTATTAATATATAAAATTTTTCAGTAAATGATTTAAATTATATAATTCCTACTATAAAATATTTTAATTGGTATCACCCCTAGAATGTTGTCATTCATGGCGCGCCCCCCCCTGCCCCCCCCCAGCTCTACACCACTGCGAATACAGAGAACCGACTGCATCTGCAGCGTCGCCTGTTTACCGCGGCGCCGTCTCAGCAGCAGCAGCAGCAGCAGCAGCAGTTCGACCTCCCGAGCGGCTCAGCAGCCTCGCCTGCCTGCCTGCCAGGCAGGCGGCTGCCTCCTTCCGGAAGGCGATGGGCGGGGAAGGGGGCCACAACGGGAAGGGAGAGGGGGGAGGGGAGGGGCGCGCGGCCGCCGCCACGGCCACTCGCCCAAGGCCGCGCGCGGGTCACGGAGTGGGCTCCTTCGCGGCCGCGCCGCGCCGCGCCGCGCTTCCGACTCCGGCCGCCAGGGCTGGCCACGGCACGCGAGCGGCGAGATTTTTCACCTCCTGCCCTTTACTCCCGCACCTACGACGTCCACGCTTCCATAAAAGCATCGATGTATTTAACATGGGTTTTTCGAAACCAATGTTTTTTAACAACGAAGTTTTCTGTTCAATTTTTACGAAGTTTATATTGTTTAAATGAAAAAAAGATTTCAGATATTCGTAACTTTGAGAATTCTTCGGACCAAAGTGATCTTGGGTGAAAAATTTATACAATTCAGTTTTCGTCAATAAAGAAGTTTGAATTATTTTTGATTTATCGAAGCAGACAATCCACGTGTTGTTAATTATCCTGATGACTTTTTCACTCTGTTTTTCTCAGTTAAACCTCAATTAAAAAATAATAATATAGATCTCTTTGAAATTAACCCCTGCACGTGAAGTTCAATGGTTACTAATTCAGATTTAAAAACATCGATGGTTTTGGGTCGATGTTTTATTAACATCGATGTTTTAATTATAAGCAAATATGTGTAAAACATCGATGTTTGCTGGCGATGTGAATCTCCAGTCCGTAGCTTGTACAACAGCTGTAGAAATATTGCGTAGTGGTCTGAAGGGGAAGACCCGCCCTAACAAGTGGAGAATCTCCCGTCTAAAGGGAACAACTGATAGTTCAGCCGTAAAGTTGTTACGCGAGAAATTTTTAAAATGAATACAACGCACAAATACACTTAGTAAATACATACAATTAGTAGCAAATGCTACTAATGTATCTGCAATCGAATTTAAACAAAATTTTAAACGTTTGATTGTAAAATATTAATTTATTATTTTTATTTACAACAGTCAATGGTCAGCTGATCGGAATTTTCCTCTTGGGAATGATATACAAACGCGAATATCGCAGTCATGGAAAGTACGACGAATAAAAAATAGCGACTTCGCGCTTTCTTGGGCATTCGAAAATCAGTGTAATTTTTTGATACCCCTTAGATTTAAACCACTCGACAAAAATTTTTTACAGACAAATATATTTCTACCACTTCTACGCATAATATAGTAGTCATATGTAGGCGTATACATTTTGTCATCAGAAAGTTACAATATCTTTTTTTAATTGATAAAAACCTGTGCACTATGACAAAAGAATTCTTAATTACTTACATCAAAATTTATAATTATTACTGTAGTATTATTGAACAGAGAATTCGGGAGAATGACGACGATTTTGGATGGGATACCAAATCGGCAAGATACATTTTTAATGGGAGATTTTAACAGTAGATTTCGAAGGCTTGCACAACACGAAGTTGTAGGAAGGTATGGAGAGGAAGTGATAAATGGAAATGGTGAAAGAATAGAATTAAATTCGAGTATCAAGAGAAAATTGCACTTTCATCATTGAAGCCAGAACAAATTTTGAGAGCTATCAAGAGCTCAAATGTAAGAGGGAGTTTAACTATCGACAAAGCTTCTAGCCAATGAGATATTAACAAGTATGCATATTTGAAACTAAACAAAAACTAAAAAAAAATAATGACAAATGGTTTAAAAATTCAAGTTTGTACAAGGGACGAGGTTAAACCGAGCTTTATCGACTAGGGAGAATTACGTATGTCCCTTGCGTTATCGCACTCCTGACGTAACATTTGCCCCTAGTAAATAAGGCTCTAATTAAAACTGCTTATACAGTTTCTCCATAATTTAATCAACTTAATATTCTTTGATTCAGCATAATTATGGTATACGTTCAGAAAATGTAAAACGGATTAAGTATTCGATTAGAACTACATTGAAATATGACTTGTGAAGATACTACATATTCATTTGTCTTTCCACAATTATCATAATTCTGTACATGAAAATTCGCCTAGGCATATTGTGTAACAATGAGTTCAATACAACCAATTATCGATTGAATACGATCATTACCTTGGTAAAGCAATAAGTATCCACGGCCCGTGTAATACTAATAGATCTGGATGGGATTGTTATTAACATAACTAGTAATGTTATGAGTAGACATCGGATGTTTAGGGAAATGTTTATTTTTTTCTAGCAAACTTATTTAAAGGCTGATAATATATGTGCACGAATCATGACAAATAATGACATATGACGAAGTTTTATAATGCTTATTTTTGCTTATTTTAGCATAGATGCCTTTTTTGGCATAAATGCCTTTTCTTTAGAATTGTTGCACGTTTTCCCCTTTTCCATATTATTTTTGCATACAATACTAGGATATCAGAAAATCGGCCATGGTCCAACCTGACCATTCACTACGAAACCTTCAATTCACATATTTGTATTTTGAAATGCGAGAGAATTCCTGAAAGTATACCAACATATTTTTCTCCATTTCCCTATTTCATAAATACTAGCCATGTTCGGAGAAAATGGTCGATTGCCAATACACCGAGGACACCTTTTGAGTGGAAATAAATGTAAATTTCCAGAAGGTTTCAGTGTTGCTAATTTTGGACTTCTAAAATATATGCCAAACACATCAGTAGATGTTCAGAAATCCTTCTCTGTATTCAAACTGATTTTGTCTCCCAATCGTTGCAGATTTGAAATTGTGATCTTTGAAAAGTTACTGGTAATATATTGCAATGGAAACTATTAAGAATAAAATGTAGAAGAGTTGTAAATATGTATGGAATCTTACAAATAATTTTTAATTTTATTGTGAATGTAATTTATGACAGTGCCTTTTTTCTCCTTGTTCTTGACATTTCCAGTGCCTTTTTAGGCGCCTAAAAGGCGATTTTTTAGTGCCTAAACATCCGATGTCTAATTATGAGTCTTGTTACTGCAGAGGCCAAAAGTTTACAATCGAGGCGGAGCGTAGCGGAGCCGAGATTTTTAATTTGGACGAGGCAGTGATAACATTGTAACTTTCATGGAATGTTCAGCATTTTATGGGTCACCATAAAATCTCACGATTTACGCGCAAACTTACATTACTGCGATAGTAAACAAAAGAATTCTGTTGCTGCGACACGTTAGTACGATATTGTGGGGTGTTGCTTGCGATCTATTTGAACAATATTCGAATACCGTAGTTCGAGAAAGATGAATGCAAATAATTCTCCTGAACCTAAAGATACCTAAAGAAACGACGTTCGGAAAGAAGTTGACTCCTTGATTTCCAGTGGCGGCACCTTCACATCGTCAGTAAATGTGATTACAGGAGAAGAGTTTCATTTGGTGGAATGCCAGCAAAACGCAATTAATTTACCTAATATACATTTTTCTAATTGTACTATTAATAATGTTACAATTAACAATAATTATACCCCAAAACTGATACGAGTTACTTTTATTCTGAATTGTTAGAATCTGATTTGTTTTGTATAACGCCATGTTTTTTTTCTTAACAAACATTTGACTTGCGATGAATCGATGGTTGCTACGAATGTTAAAACCCATTGCTATGGATGTTAAAGTTCTTAACATACAGGTAGGTACAAGTGCACTTAACAAACCTGTACGGTTGCATTTTACCAGGGGTTAAAGACACATGTGACCAATAAAGAATAGTGGTCACATAGTACGATACTGCAACACAAGAATTAATATCATAACAATTCACTTCATTATTATATTATAAATTAGAAAACTTAACAACAATAAAACACGTAACAATCATAAGAATTAACATAGAAGAATGTATTTATCATCATGTCTACAATCGACTTCATTGTATGAGTTTTTTAAAAATTTGCTGCGGTCCCTAATATTACTCAACTAGTGATCGTTAAAGTAGAAATTTAAATTTAATCTAGAAAGTATTTAATATTACCGAAATTATTTATAACTATACAAAAAGAAACTAATCTTATTCACTCATGCATTTCAATATACAAAGCTGTGTACGCGAGCGCATTCTTTTAGAGACAGCTTTATTAATGCAAATTAAATTAATCACGAAAACAATTATTATTCTTTATTTCACCTAATTTTTATTTATTAATTTTACCTTCGACAGTAATTGTTAAAGAATGGTGTTAAGATTAAACCAGTTTACGAAGGTTAAGTATACTGAACTATCTAAATATTCCCCCGACAATTTGCTTCAGTTAAGCGACCTAAATCCAGTTTACGCAACCTGTAAGAGAATGCATTTCTCATTCTGGTAAACAACTTTCTTCCTCCTGCCAAAGCGCTGTCTCATCTAAGATTACTTTTCCCAAACCGTAGGTTAATATTTACAATTTCCACACTATTTCACCGTCCAGGCAGAGGTCTGACATTTTGACTACTTTTTCTGTGCACCCACATGTTTCACAAGACGAAACTCTTTACAAATCCGAGGTTCTCGAAGCACAGTTCTGTGGCATTTAGGAGCCTAATTATTTGCGTCAGCTTGTATTGTCCTTATCCTACGAAACACTAGTTTTTTCAGCACAAAGCCAGGGGCGCCCGTGTAATGGAAGTCGTATGTTCTCAACCATTTTTTTGGCCCGGTGAAGCATCTCTCCATGACGTAACAGTGCACATTGCGTACTTCGTTTAACCGTTTCACGTAATTCACAAACCCATTCACGTGACAGAGCATGCTAGAGAGCCCATGTAATCCCTACTTTCTCCGAGACGGAAAAGTTTCAATCGCCACTTCGATCGCAATTCTAGCCCGCAAAGGGCAAGCATGTTGACCTACAATTTGTGCTCCGGGAAAACGCCACCGAGCTGTATTTTAAATTCTAAAAGATCAAATGATGTCTTTATAGGCTGAACTAGAAGCATTTGTCTACTACCGCTTCCTCATCCCATATGAAAAAGATCAGAAGGTAAACCAGCTTGTTCACGGTCAACCAGTCCTTGCAATCTCAAATAACAGACTTGCATTTCCTTTGAGAATACGATAGTGACAAAACGCGACTACTTCTCAGATACACATAGTTACGAACGGAATAGTTCCATGTAATGAAGTTCCTGTAATTGCCTTATGCTATTGAAATGTTATAAACAAAATGACTATTGATATTGTTTGCCGAGAAGATTGTCCGTTGTTGAATGAAGTAACTTCCATCTCCTACAGACATTTCGTCTGCACCTGCAGCACACATCTTCAGTGACGGTGGGCAACCTTAGAATCCTCGAGAAGGGAAAAGTGGACAATTATATTTTATTATACTTTACCCGCAAGAGCTTTTCTGACGAAAATTCGCAGCACGCCTAAAGAAAATTGCCTTTCATCATTTACTTCCTGTATAGTCAAAATTAATCTGCTCAAAAACATGCAATTAAATTATGGTTTTTATTTGTTTACTCTACGTAATTTGTAACTTAATCAAAATATCAGATTAGTAGTGGAAATCGTTAACGCAGTCTTCTAAAATTCGTCACGCAATGGGCAATTACTTTTTTTTTACTTTCCCGTATACGTACGTATACACGGAGTGATATATGTAGTATAGGGAAAGTTATGTAATGCTGCGCGAAAAAATAGCGGAAAAAAATTAATTGCCGGGCCATGAAAACGAAAAAGTGGATAAAACCAGTAGCTAAATTAAGAAAAGAATCCCCTGTACGTACATACGTACGTACGGCCGGCCGCCGTCCGTGAACACTGCTAGCGCCTAAACCATATGTACGATTTCTTCCAAAATGGAAATTCCCCGGTCGATCTGATTCTAATCAAAGCTTTGAGATTTTGAAAAAGATTCTGTAAAATTTGGGGTAGTTTATATGAAGCCCCCCGGGGATTTTCAAAATTTTCTCAAAAACGGCTCCACATTTCTTTAAATTTCTTGTATGAATAGAGCAAAATACACTTATTAACATGGTATAGGTCCGATTTTCACGGATAACTCTGAATTTTCGAAAATTGTGAAAGTTTGAATTTTTTTCGGCGTCTTTCTCCAACTACAAAATTGAAGATAGAGATTTTTTCTTCAAATAAAATTTGTTCTGCATATTGAGTTCTTTCATAAAGATCTTGTAAATGTTTTCAAAATTTTGGTAGTTTTCGTGCTATATTGCGTGCAATATGTGCAACATTAAAAAATTACAAAAACTAGATTTTCTCAAAAACGGCTCCAAATTTTTTCTTTTAACTTTTGGTATGGATAGTGGTAAATGTACTCTATCAGATGATATAAAAGCCATATTGTTCTGTCAGTTGGTTTTTTCAAAAATTACAAAAATGTAAATTTTTTCACATGTTTATCACGTCGATAATATTTACATTAGCGGCGATTTTTTCACATTATTATATTTACGAGTACATATACATTTAAATAATGTCAAGTAAAGTTTCTCGAAAACACAACCGTTTTCTGTGAAAACTAGCTCAAAGTTTCGCATTTTCAGAAACGATCAAAGCCATTTTCTCATATATGGCTGCAATTTTTTTCTTCAAACTTTTGTAACGGATAGTGCTAATTACGCTCTTCAGTATAGCGTAAAGTTTATTTTGAGTTATTGTTTTGTTTTTTCCAAAATTACATAATTGTAATTTTTTTGAAAGATCTCTCACATCTTTAATATGCACATTACCAGCAATTTGTAAACATTGTTATATTTGTGATTGTACGTGCTTTAAATAACTTCAAATGAAGTATTTTGAAAACTCAAAAATTTTCAGTGAAAATGAGCTTCAAATTTCGTAATTTTAGTAGTGGTAAAACGCCATTTTCTCTTAAACGGCACATAATTTTTAAAAGAAAATTACCATTTACGGCTAGGTTTTTGTGTTCTTTAATATTCTTAAATTAATATTTTCGTTCTACCAATAGGAAACTGAAAAATTAAGAAAATGACAAAAAAATGTACTTTTGGCGGTGATAGTTGGGAGCTGGCAAGAAAGAGTATGTGGCAATTCCGAATAGCTAGCGAAGACCCAAGGAAATAGAAAACTAATACGGGAAAGTCTGTGCCATTCTGTAGCACCACCAGTTTAGTTCTTTAATAAATAGTTTGTAAAATATGGAGCACTATTTTCTTCAATGAGAAGATGTACACAATTCCCGTCATTGCAGATGCAAAGCCTCCTTTGAGAGGACAAAACAGAATTAACAAAATTAATTGAAAGACCCGACTTCAACTCAAACTTGACCTGACTGCACTGCGAAGGAACTCTCAGAAAAATGCCGTGACAACTAACGAAATATCAGGAAGCTCTGTCCAACTGCCTCGAAGGAAGAGGAAATATTACCGTTCCACAGACCCGGAAAGGATTCCCACAATCCGGCTAGCTTCTACCCAAATTGTCTACTTCCAGCTGTAATAAAAAATTTTGAGAAACTAAAACATAACAGACTCTCTCAACTAACATACACTTCACTGCTATCCCGGCTTGTGAGTGTGCAACCACACCGCAACTATCAGTGTTTCATCAACTCCACCGATTTATAGAACAAAGCGAATGGTTTCTACAATCATGAACACACGTCAGCCGCGTTTCAAGATTGCTCAGAGTGTTGACCGAGTGTGGCACACTCGTCTCTCAGCTCTTATGCTACAAGCTAACGAAAACAAGCTTACCCCACTACCTCGTATTAGTAAGTTTTCTTACAGACATTATTCTAAGCTAAAAAAATAAACCTTTCATTTTCATAACCGTATCCGGTTGTTCGAGTACCTGATTGGGGCATTTAATACTTGGGCATAGGTAAACACTATTGGTTTTAATTTCGAGTAGAACAACCACAAATAATAATATATATATAAAAAAAAGAAATTCTATTCATACACTTAGATTCACAGACTTTTCATATGACTTTGTCAGATGCTTTAACAAATGAACTGAAAACTGGAGAGTAACGGATAATACAGTGTATTCACAAACTAAAAGATTTAAGCTACGACTCCACTGACCCCTGATGAGAAAATCCTATTAAAAAAACGTTATAATTTGAACGCCAGTATTCTTGATAAACTAAATTTTCCCAGCTCAAAAAAATCCGCGCGGGTTTTAGAAAAATAAAGAAAGAAGAAAAATTAACAAAAAATAATTTAAATATTTAAACTATTTATTTATGTCATTTCACATAAAATAACAAAACTGACAGTTATGTACAGATATATTCTGTAAAATTTCATAACAAACTCAATGAAATTTTAAAAAATGACCACAAGTACAAACTAAAGAAAACCGACAATAAAATAGACAATTAATTTGCTCTTATATTGACCCCAATTTTATCACACAATAAAGAAAATAGTCTTACAGTAAAATACAAACTTACTTTGCAACTTTGAACTTGTTATTTTATTATCGAAATGTAATTACATTACATAAAAAATATATCACCAGTAACGATTAAACGATTTTGAAATCATAAAACTGGAGCGTTGGGAGAGGGGGGATTCTCGGACGCAACATATACGTACTTGCCTGACGTACGTACTGAATATATTTCACTGTTCGAATGATTAAAATCCTTATTTTGTGTTAACTAAATTTAAAAAAATTATATTCCTCAATAACCCTTAAAAAAAAAATTAAAACCAAAAATACCCACCGAGTCAGTTTATTTTCAATCCAGCTGTTACATTTTTAAGAGCGTTTACTGGACCAGAAATTACATGTCCAAATTATTATATGCATGGAAATTTCATATTGTATATAATAACATGTCGTGCGTGAACGTCATGTAACCCGAGACTTCAGACACATTTAAACATCAAAAAACGCGAATAACGCATCAGCAAAACCCTCTGCTAATGCTCTTGGCTTATCGATGAAGCTCGGCATCTTAACTGTATCGAATCTTGGGAACTTCCCATAACGGATACAAATCCGGTAAACGAGTAAACAGGTCCGACCGTGGACAGCCAACCGTTCTGGAAACTAGCCCCGTACGTATGACTCGCATTTTCGGAAGTTCACGAAAGACAGAGCAGAGATACTCGTAAGAAACTACAGTGGAAGCATATTGACTGATCAAGGATCCAGGCAAAAATTGCAGGCTGAAGGTGGCCGGTTAATGAAGGTTAAAATAACGCAAATCAAATCTAACTGTGGTAATTGCTACGAAATTAAGCATTTTTCCTTGAACGTTTTTAATTACTATAAATAACAAAATTCAATTTAAAAAAGGTATTTAAGGATTCACCCTTCACTTGTCGCTCGATCTCTTAAGAGAAACTGACTTTCCGTCCTCGTCGAATCAGACAAGCAAACATGACTTGATGCAATTCACATCCCGTAGAAACTTTACAGCAGGGCCGACTGACGAAAGAGTTGGTGAATGACCTTTGGATGGTATTCACGCATGCGGTACGCACCAACAGTCCTTAGATTCCTACAGAAGAGAAGCAGGAGTTGGCGAATCATCGGAATGCCGAGAAATGGGAGAAACGAATGCGTTGTTGCGTCATTAAGAGATATTTATAAAAATGTTGTTACTTGAAACAGAAAGCAATCCTTTTGAGAAGGGGCGGATCCTGTCGATCTTTTTTTTTTGACGGTGGGGAGGGGATCATAGATTTTTGTTAAATAATAAACATATTTGTTATTATATTGTGTTATTTTTGTAGTACACATTTGATACGATATAATATTATTTTTAAATAATTACGTAATTATAACATGAATATTTAATGGTAATTGGAGGTAAGGGGTAAACAACCACAATTTTTTAAGTTTATAATATTTATTAATATAACGTATGCCCAAAGTCACTTTCGGGATTAAAATTTCCCAACTTCAGTGGGCCTGTAGCAACAAATGGAAAAATGAGAGATCAACATGAAGAAGCAAATATAAATTAGTACAAGAGCCCCTGACAGTTCTTAAAAAAATTAATTAATACTAAATTTTTCGAAAAATATAATAAAAAACGTATAAAAAGTGACGTATGATTAATCTTTACGCAAAAAATTGGCATAACGGAGTGATGTGTTGCGCATGATTGGATTAAGAAATTAAGAAAAACTCAAAACAAATTCATCCGCATTATCTAAAAAAAACAACAAAAAAAAAACAACTGATTCTTCACTTCCTCTTGATAAACATTCAAACATTTTACCACCACAACATCTCTTTGTATATAAAGTACTTCAAATATTCTATGTCAAAAGCGGAAATAGTTTAACTGATAGAATATTTCACAATTACAGTACACGCAGCAAAGCTACTAATCAAATTAAATAACCCCAAATTCATAAATCTCTAATATTAAGAACCTTTGTCTTTGTTGGGCTTCACATTTATAATCAAATACCGATGACATTGAAAAACTGTAAATCTTTGAACATTTTCAAACGCAAGATAAAAAATTGGATTCTAAAACATGACGACAATGATGTAAACAAATTAACAGAAATATTGCATTAGAATTGTGTAAACGTAAATGTTGACTGTGTAAAAAAATCTGTTGATTGATTGATGATGTGAAATTAAGTCATTATTAAATTGAGTAATTATATTATGTGTAAATAAGTCATTAAATTAAAAAATCAGAGTTGCTAACAATCACAACTGGTTATCGGTGGTTAGTAATTCCTAGAAAATGCAATGTTAATTGTCTATGTAAAACACGATGGGAAAAAATTATATTATTAAAAATAATAATAATAATAATAATAATAATAATAATAATAATAATAATAATAATAATAATAATAATAATAATCTCATCGATGTTGCTGTACCTTGCGATCAAAACGTCGTTACCAAGGAGGCAGAGAAACGTCTTAAATACAAGAGTTTGGAAATCGAGATAAGCCGAATGTGGGGCGTAAAAGCACAGGTCGTCCCGATAGTTATCGGAGCTCTGGGATTTGTTCCGCAAAATTTGAGTAAGAACTTGTCTAAACTCCCAGGTAATTCAAAAGATTGGGAAGTGCAAGAAATTGCTTTATTTGGAACAGCCCACATTTTGCGTAAAGTATTGTAGAGGCACTGATATTCACCGAATCTGCTCCTTAGGTAGCTGGTTGCAACCTGGAGTAGATTTTATATTCAGCCGACTCATAAGATCTTTAGTCGTGATGTAATGGAATAATAATAATAATCTGGAATGTTGCTGGTTGATGCGAGAACGCTACTCAGTAACGAGAAGTTTAGTTTTTTGTAACAAAACTTCTCTTTAAATTGGGGCGGGGGTGAACGTAAGAGTGGGAAGACCTCAAATTAACGTAGGGCCAAGGTCGCTCATAGCTGTTAAAACGCTCTCCACGTCTCTCATGAAAAATCAATCCGTTCCACACAAAACGGGCGTAATACTGCTATTTCGCTAACTTTGCCCCTCAAGGCCACTCAAAGCCCATCTTGCCGATGGAATATGTCACGGTATTTCCCATCTTTCTCAGTCGTTCCGCTAGAATTCGCAAGATCGCGACCGTATTAAGAAGAGCTTGCGATCGTGCGACTTCTACGGCAAGACCGAGAAAGACGCGAAATGTGTCCATCGCGAAGATGGGCCTTGAGTAGCCTTGAGGGGCAAAGTTGGAGAAATTGCAGTAGCCGAAGGGGCAACTTCATCCAGGTGGCCATTGAGCAGAATTCACTGTAATATTTAAATATTTTCAACAGACTGCGTCTCGCACAATATTTTATTATTTCAGGAAAATTTCTTTGGAGCAGAATTCACATACCGAAATTGATCATCTGTACCTTTCATTTCAAAAACATTTGTCAGAAGTTTTGGATGAAAATTGCATATTATTTCAGATTATGAGATAAGCGTTTTCAATCGATAGACGAGCGGTAGAAAAGGTTCTGACACGAAGTAATTAACTCTCACATGAGTGCGCAGCATAAAACAAAAGGAAGACCAAGTACGTTTCTGGACCTTCATTTCCCATTCAACTTCAGTTACATATGCTATATTTTAGTGGTAAATAAATAAAACATTAGGGAGAATTACATTAAAACATTAATAAAACTATAAATAAATATAATCGATTTTAAGCTCAACTCTTCAAGGTTGCAAAATGGCTTGTAGCGTGGAAATTTCCCTAATTGCCAGGTTAAAAGAGAGGAAAAGAAAGGAATTGAACATATGTATTTAAGGAAATAAAATTTTTATTATGGGGCGCGGGGCCCCTTTCAAAATTTCCACAAGGTCATGGCTCTCCAAACTCCCCTTCCGCACGGCTATGAAAAATCTCAATAATTTTAAACGATAGTTGTATGATTGTCAACATGGCGATATCTTGTCTGGGATCCTGGATGTTTAAGTGTCCTACAGTTAATGGAAGGTAAATACACATTACATAAAACTATAAATTAAGTTCTTAGCATAACGATTCTTTTTCTGTCCTGCTATAATCCTAAGACATTAAAGAATGTTACGAGAATAAAAGTGATGAACATGAGATTAAGACATTTGGCCGAAAATCCTGTTCCCGTGGGTTTACAAGTCTGGTCTATACAATATCACTTGCCGGCGATAGCAACCGCCATTAATTTTTACGGTGATCAGCAATCTCCGTCTCTTTTCGAGCGCGAATTTATTTTTACGTCAGTCGCGCACCAGCGCGTCCTTCTTTCGCGGATTTACAGGCGGCTCTGGTGGGCGAAGGCCGCATCAGAATCTGCATGTTGCTCCCTGCAGCGCCACCCGCGCCCCGCCCCGCCCCCGCCCCGCCGCTCGTCCCTGCCGTCGCTGCCAGCTGCCGGCCGGCCGCGCAGACGCCGCCGCCACCGCCGCCGCCGACGCGCAGCTATTTCGGGCACGGCGCGGCAGCGGCGGCGGCGATGGCAGGCCGAGGGAGGGAGGCGGTGGCGACAGAGGCAGCGCAGCGCAATCGGCACCGCCACCGTCGCCGCCGCCCACGTGACCGGTCGCGTCTGCGCGGGAGGCGCGTGACGTCACAAGCGTCACAGGTGCTGCTGGCAGAGGCGGAGACGCGCAGTGGGCGACGCGCGGCGTTTGGGCGGGCAACAGGAAGATTACAGACACAAGCACATTGTACGAAGTGAAGAAACAATATCCAAACCTATGATCTGAGGGTTGCATGTGTTTCGCTGAATTGTTGTGGCCACAAAATTTAATAATACAACTCGATTGTCACAAATTATAATTAGATTTATCAAGAAATATGCCGTCTGATGAAATTAAGTTACATATCAGCTGCCCCCGCAACAACGTTTAACAATGGCTCAAAATTTAATCAAACCCCCGCCAAAAAATAAAAATAATCAAGTAAATTGAATTTAATAGTATACCTAAGGCGCACCCAGGATTTTTCTTCGGGTACAGGTATAGTGTCCAGCCAACTTATTTTTTTTTCATTTACGCGCATTGTAAAATTCATTTTTATTTTTTTATTACTATTTAATATTGATAAATAATAATATATTGAACAACTTTTGAATAGAAATTTAGTAAAAGTTGTACTTTCATCTATGGCTTCTGAGAGAAATGTAGCCTCCCGGGTACAACACTGAAGAGTATTGTTTTCTGTTGAAAATATCGTCCATAAAACGCACCTAGACTAACACTATACTGCGATTTTTGTAGGAAGAGCTCTCAAGGCCACTCAAATCCCATCTTCGCGATGGAATATGTCACGGCATTTCGTGTCATTCACAGTCGTTCCGCTAGATTTCGCACGATCGCAACCATATGAAGCAGTGCTTGCGATCATGCGACTTCTACCGGCAAGACCGAGAAAAGACGCCAAATGCCGTGACATATTCCATCGCGAAGATGGGATTTGAGTGGCCTTGAGAGCTCTTCCTACAAAAATCGCAGTATAACAGACCTATAGGGTGCATTTATGTAGAAATAAATGATGATATCTAAAGGTTAACTAAAAATGACGATTTTTGAGATGTGTTACTTCTTAAGCACCGATAACATGTCCCGGCAAGCAATTCCTTTCATAATATTTCTGAAATGTGTACCGAAATATTCTCCAATAATACAACCGTCATTAAAAGCTTTGCATTTTCCAAAAAACTTATTATTTTTTTTTCAAACAAATCAATAAGAGAATCTCTTGTACGCCCAGCAAAACCGAGCAATGGAATGAGCACTCACCTTACTATAAATGGAAATTTAATAATTACCACTACGCAGTGATACCAACTCTTAAAGGATCTAGAATAAATAATATTATTGAATACGAACAGCAATACATGATCCACTCCTAGAATGTGTCAATTTAAATGATGTACACTGAGAAAAATTGAGGTGGACATAATGGAATTGTCCACTTCGTAACATAAATTCATTCGAGACCGTAGAAAGAATAATTGATATTTAAATCAGTGGGCAAGAAAATAATAATGAATGGCATGATAATGTGACATGAGTAACACGACATATAATAATGAGTGACTCATGTGTTTGTTAATCAATGTTCTTATTGTTTTCACCAATCTACCTCGTTATTTGCTAATCCTATGCTGGAGGGAAGTTTCCATCCTGAATTGCGCATTTTCTTGCAAGCCTTCTAGTTGTCCACGGCTATTCTAAACACACTCTTTTAAAATTATGTTGTCGTACATGAATGAGTACAACCTAGTCACTAAGATTTTAAACGCCTCCTTCAAAAACACGATTTATAATTTAATTTGTACTCAACGGTTTTTGAACTTAATTAAACTCTCATTCCCAAGAAATCGACGGTTACTTTTATTTTTAATCATCATAAAGTGTGCAATGCTTATCTGCTATTATTTATTTGTCTTAAAATTAAATTTCTTTTGTCTGTGATATCTGCAAACTTTAAATTTTCTTTTCGCTGGACATCTTATAAAATAACATTTACTTGATTGTAACCGATACAGAAATTGAAAATATCTTTGTTTTTATAAATATCAATTACCATATTGTTGTAGATACTGTGTTACTACTTAACATTACGCAATATTTATTCATATTGCATAAGTTTTGTTACTAGATTTTGCCATTTTTGTATTACCATTGATTATTTTTCTTCTAATTAATTTATATTGTAATTTATTATTTTTTTCTAATTAATGTATTAAGTAAATTCAGATTTACTATTTTTGTCAATATCCTCGGCCTTCAGCCGCCATCCCGATTGAGGTTTTCTGGGTTTACTCAATCGCTTAAGGCGTATGCCGGGATGGTCCCTAGTTTTCTCTCCCAGAAGTAAAAGTAAAGTTCCTGCCCCCTAGATCTTCTTCATAGTTTATGAAATAATGTATATATATATATAATGTGCTTAGGCGGAAGAGCAGGCCAAATGGCCTGAGCCTCGCCACTAAATAAAGACATTTTTTTAAATTTATTATTATGGAGTAGGCAGACCTGATGAACTAGCACATTGCAAATTTAGTCCGCCCTTCCTTACGTGTCCACGACTGTTCTACAATCTCTCGCAGGCTTTCGTTCATTAGAACGCTCCGAGGCTACCGGTCGCATGACACCGGTAGGGCTACTTCGGAGAGCCGAAAGTAAGCCGAAAACGTTTGCACAGGAGATGCTCGAACGGGGCTCGGCGGCGGCTGACCTGCCAGCGGCCGCGCCGCACTCGAAACCTCCTTCCCTACGTCCAGCGGCCCGCGTAAGCGCCGGCATGAGCTTTGGAGAAAGGCCAGCTTTACTTTCAAGCAGAGTTGTGCCGTGGACTATAATTTTACGTTTACGCGTGTTTTCTACACGTAATCTACGTGTAGTCTACGTAAATCTTTTCACGTGTAGAATACGTAGACAATGTAATCAGTGTAAACAATTTATTTATACGCATCAAATGACCCAAAAAAGTTTATAATCAGTAGTAATAGTAGAAGCATGTTTCAGTATTACATTACAACAAATTATTTTTGATTCAGTGAGTCAGAATAAATGTACTATTCCTGATGAAGAAATGACAACCTACGTTTCAATCTCAAGAATCCAGTAGGGACTTGTTCCAACTTGCGCTCCTTTAGAAGTGATCCAATCAATGAGTAGTATTGCTTTGGGTATATTGATTATAATTATAAATACATTTTGGATTTGGGGGTGGAACATCGCCCTCTTAGATTCGCCCCTGGCCCCAAAAAATTATAATTACCGTTGTCTATATAGCTTATCTTTGTCTACGTAGTGTACGTTGTCTTCGTGTTCTTTATGTGTAGACGTAGACAATGGTTCTTCACGCGTAGACGCACATCACTGCTTTCAAGTAAAGCTGGCCATGGTATCATCTAACACAGTCGCCCCCTCACTGGAGTTCGAAATTCCCGAGTTATAGAAAATCAATTTCAACGGTAAATGAACTACAAGCAAAAGGAGTGCTCAACAAAACGTGCGCACAGTGAAGCTACATTTACGTCCAGAAGCAAAACAAGGGGCCATCTCAGCATTTGCTCATGGATCAGGGAAACTGGACAAAAACCTGATCGAGATGGGGGTCATTGACCCGGAAGCTGAAGTACATTACTTGTTACAGGCGTATTAAATATTTTTTGAAAATGTATACAATGCAAACGTAAACTAATTCATTATATATCTTTGTTTTGTTACATTAAACATTATTTTTCTTTTTCACGATCAGTATAGTCTCTAATTGTATAGAAACAGTTTTGCAGCAGAAAAGATTTTACTTTTAACTTAAATTTGTGTACCGACTTTAATTGTTTTATGTCATCTGGCAATGCGTTGTAAAGTAACGTACATGTATTGTATGTTGATTTCTTGTACTGAGCTGTTGATACTGACACTTGATGCACGTGATTTCTACGGCGTGTGTTGTAATTATAAATATCAATATTGGATGAAAATATGTTCCCTCCGTTAAGTAGGTTATTTTTGACAAATATTACAGATTCGTAAATAAATAGACAAGGCAATGGTAAGATTCATGACTTGCGGTTCGCCTTTCGGCAGAGTGTTGTTTTATTTAATAACTGAATTATATAGTTGTAGCCCTTAGAAATGAAAGAAATGTTGACTGACTTAAGGAAAAATACAAACTTAACATTACGTAAGTGCACTTGTATTCAACATTAAAACAATGACTATTACTGTTACTGTGGCATACCAAAACCTTCACTGTTGAATTCGTCAAACCTTCACTGCTGAATCTGCTAAAGTTGACTCTTCTCGTTATTAATTGAATAAATAATATTTATTTCTGAGAAATCAAGAAAATAAATATGAAAGCTGAATTTACAAGGCCGGAGAAAACTTATCTTACCGGCAGTTATCTTACAAATGAAGCGACTTAAACGTCATACGTCGCTTCCGTGGATGGCAGAAGGAAAAAAGCCTTCTAGTTCTCCTCATAAGGACAAAAAATGAAAAGGCGGGTTGACGAGGTAGTGTGCGTCATTCAATTCACGAGGTTGCTTGGCGTTGTCTTCTCAACGATATTGGAATGAGTGCGAGAGGTAGAACGTAAATGAATACTATCCCTTGGTGTTTTGGTTGAGTAGTGCAGTCATTGTAATGCCATCGTTGCGTTAACTGAACAGTATCGAATGTGAAAAATCACGTGTCATGATGACCCGCATAACACACTTGTTGGCTTTGCAATCGCAATGTATCCCAATAGGTGTAACTTAAAAACGTGACTTGCTGAAAAATGTACGTCCATTACATCTGAAGTAAGAAAATTTCAAGAATAGTGAGATTCGAAAAACTTAAGATGGAAAACTGTTTGGCATTGCACAAAAATAACATACTTACAATTTCCCAGCATTTCCGGCACATAAAAAACAAACTATGTAATGACAAAAATTACATGGAAACTTAATTTATTTTCAACAGATCATGATAGTTAACGTTAAAGAGAATGGAAATAATGTTCTTTATAGTTTTGTGTCAATCAGCTCTCTCTTCACGGCATACATAATCAAAACGTATTCACAAACAATTATGCGAATACTGCAAGGAATTCACTGGAATATATATAAAACATACAATGAACCAAAATGTGCTCGTATTAACTTATATATTTACAACGTTAAGAGAAGTGTATAATTATGTATTATTTAAAAAACCTACGCAACTGCACAAAAAAGTTCAATTACTGACTACGACAAGTTTGACTACAACAGACAAGGAAACTACCACACAAGAATACAAATGAGGAATGAAGATCTAAAATAATTTGCACCGCTTCAGTATTACATCTTCTGTACACTGTGTAAATTGTATTTAAGAGAGTAAAAATTAAAGATTACTTACTAAAGTAGCACAAAAATGCTATTAAGTTGCAGTTCCATGACGCGATTAGTGAATATGAAATGGCGAGTGGCCTCTTCTTTGAAGCCTTGCTGTCGTATGACGTCAGCCAAGTAGTAAGCAATGACAAACCGAGTTTTGAGAACGTAGTCGGTACGAGAATAGGCAGAATAATAGAATAAAATATTTGCTTTTTTCAGTCAAAATCTAAACTCTCATTTTTTGGGGATTTTTCCTGAGTTCGTTGCAAATCTATAGACCGTATGCTGCCTAGTTTTCTTTCAACTGCAGCGTGCATTGGACATTAGTCATATAGATTGCAGATTCAATTCAAGACACACAATTCAAGGCATTTATCTCATTCGTCCTTGTAAGTACACACTTTCTCGATATTATAATTTAACTGGCGACAGAATTACTGGACAAGACTGGCTTCGAAACTTGTTACAGCACATGATTGGTCTTGTCTGTGTATGTTATTCCAAGACGATTCACCAGACGTTGAGCATTCATATCCCGGATATCCAAAAATTGTAAGAAAGGAATTGTCTCACATTGAAAGTACAAAAATAAGTGTACCTTAACAATGGTTCTTGAAAAATTTCTTTTTAAAATGTCGAATAAAAAAAATCTAATAGGGGTTCATTATATGCAGGGGAGCTTTCAGGGGGGGGGTAAGATTTCTTTGTGATTAAAATGTTCTTGTCCTTTAACCTTTTTTGCTCGTACTACATCCTCTTTCCTTTCCTTCTTTGAATTACGTCTCTTCCACTGTTCTTTCTACATTTGTCGTAGAATTTATTTCTTAGCTGTTACTTTCTCCCATGCTCGGATTCACAACATATAGGACGTACATGCCGCAAGAACAGATAATACACTATCACCAAACTTCCAGGACAAAAATACTGGTTATGCAGAATAACCACATTCACAAAACAAAAAGTTATCATCCGTTCCATTTCGTGATAAGCTATGCTTGAGAGATAATCGTGGAGAAAATTTACAATTAAAAGACAATGGTTCTTTTACCAAAATCATTCAAACTTTCGGTGCTAATAACTGCAAGGGCTGATTTTGTTCACAACACAATCAGCAAATGGTGGCTACGAAGCTCTAGCAACTGTTCTAGTATCTCAAAATTTCAAAATTTCACTTTTTGGGCTAAGGTTGTTTCTCTAAAAAAATTCACTTATGGGTGTTGAATTAAGAATTGGTTTTCAAAATTTCGAATTAAAAAAAAGACATCTAATAAGCATCTAAAAACAATTATATCGAGTTAAGGAATTGGATATCTCGGCCAAAGGGGGATATTCACTCACTGGTTGCAATAAACACTTCTTATTCGGGCGTCGTTCGCTTTGTTTTCATGAACGTCGTTTAATACAGAATATGAAAAATCACTAAGTTCAATGCTACCAACAGTCACAGCATGAGGAAAGCTGAATACTCTTCTAAGAAAAAGAAGGAATACAAAATAATACACTGTAAAATATGTTTACTCTGAAAGACTACTTACTGTAAGACCCACTTTTTGTTCTTCAGAGAGTAACTGATTTTTCACATTGATATGGCCTGTATACGAGTAAATAGACCGTAGTATTATGTCTTTTGTCTATGGCAGTGGTGGTCGTGAATTCCAACCTCTGCCCACTTCAGTCGTGCTTATGGGCCTTTTGTGAAGCGCTTTGTGAAAGCAGATTAAAGATCGAATTGATCAAGTTTTCCAAAATTTGACGTACTAGAAGCACCAGTGTTCTTTCAACGAGTAAATAATTTTTTTTGAAAAATTGTTCTATATAATCAATTCTTCAAGATTGCTATTAGTGAGCGCATAAACCCTTTTCCCTGACCATGAGGATCGATAGGGTAATTTCTATAACGTGTTCGCATTGAAAATGATCTGCAACATAACTGAGCATGCTCCGTTCGGGCCAGTAGACACTTTTTGACAGATTCTAAAACAGGAGAGCATCGCCGAAGACCACATCGTTCTGCGAAATACTTTATTCTTCCGCCAGCTGTAAGAGCTGGAGCGCTCGCTGTTAATGCCTCAGCGTCTGTTCAGTGCGAGTTGTTGGAGGTTAGAGAGAGCTTTCAGGTGTGATTTACATTGTTCCACTAACAAAATCTATAACACAAAAAATAATATTGTAAGACTTGACACAAATCATGTCGAAAAGCACATGAGTATTATGTATGTATCTGAGTAAAATCGTCGAAAGTATGTACACAGACAGGCCAATAATACGGAATTTCAAGAAGCCTATGTAGTTTACTATCATCACCCTTTTACTTATTCACAATAGACTAGATTTTAATCGCAGAATTATGCTTGCAACAATATTACTTACAAAGGATGTTTACATTTTTTTTCAGCATTCTAACTACATAAATACATTGGGATCATGTGAACGCGGAATGACAAAAATTATAGAGGGTAAAATGGCACAAACACAAGTTGGAGGTTCGGGATATAAATGTAAAGCATTGATACGTCCTAATCATGAACCACACACCCTCAACTCTGTTTGGGATCTATGAGAGTCAAAAATATCGCTCACATGACTGTGAACTAAGATTAGAAGAACTTAAGAAATAGCAAGGAGTTAGCGAAATAGCGAGAAGTTAAGAAATAGCAAAGAGTGGATCATCCTTATTGTCCCTCACTTCCACATAACCATCCTCTAGCATGGACTCTCCTCTTGAATTTGTCACACAAGGTTGGTTTATTCTGGGGGAATTGACTAGCTATTCGCTTGCTAGTTTAGTAGCGGGCTAGAACACTCGCTCTATTTAGTAGATCATCAGCTCTAAGTGGGACACCACTGGAAAACCCGTAATCCTTATTTGGAAACCCAGCGAATTGATGAATCCATGCCAATAAACGCCTCCAATCGAACCAGTTAATTAACCGATGTTGAAAGTCATTTGCAGTAGCCTTTTATCCCCACAGTTACGCGTGCGCGTACGAAAGAAGTGGGTCAAAAACGTTTGCAGAAAATAAAATGGAGGTAAATAACTCCATTAAATAATGATGTGACATTATCATACTGTATAAAATATTCAAGGTCAAGATTGGGGAACACCTACTTAATAATAAACTACAGATATTGTAATGTATAACTGCAACCACTTTCAGTCCATGAAGCTGCAATAAAGAAAAACCCTGCAAAAACAAGGAATAAAATATTTTAAGCTACTTTACTGTCCGTGCAAAGAAGAAATCCAAACACCTTCTACACATAACATTCCATCACCATTTATCGTAAAAATGGTTGATCAAAGGGTCCACAAGCGTTGAAATGGGTTTTCATAACATGTGCGTATTCCAGTTTGTGTTTATTTTTATTATACACCTATCACAATCGTCACAAACATAATTGCACGCAAACATCCCTAGAATCTTAGAAAACATACTGCAAGCCTTTCCGTTCTAATTTGAGGGCACTGCTGAATTCATCAGTGACGCTTAAAGAATAAGAACCTCCTTTAGCAACAATTGATGGGGTAAAATAAGTAGTCTCTTTCAGATATCAGCATTTCGTATAAATTCCTCTTGCACGGTGAAAGAATGCTTATTAAGATTCCTTAAGTGATCGAAAAAAAATGGCAACGTGCTTCGTAGTTGTGGGGCCACTACGCACGCACTATAGTGGCCTCAGCCACTACGCACACTACAGGCCACTCAACATTTCGTTCAAAGAGCGTCGAACATCACTTGTACGCTTTCGAGGTCATAACTGGACGGTGTTATGCATCAACCGGCTAAGCGCCACTTCTGAAAAAAATGAGACATGGACGTCATCAGTTGCATTGAACCATGTTCTAGGTGTACGCAAAGTTTTGGCGCCAAATCTGTAAAAATAGCCTTATAATGAATGAAAAATGTAAACGCCATCAGTCACATCAAGGATTTTATGTTTCGCAACAACGAACTATAAACCTAGATCTTCAAATCTGCTGTTCTTAATTTCACATTTTGCAGGTAAGCGCCAGATATTCCACTCATGTTTGTGTAGTTTGGCGCTTCAATGAATGAAATAATTAAATTACAATGTTTAGAGCTGAAATTGTAATAAACCCTTTGAACACGATCATCTCAAAATTTGTATGATGTCGCATAGCCGTTTGATGCATAACACCGTCTAATTGAACACTTCAAATGGATTATTCCAATTTTAAATGAACCATTACTTAGTACGAATGGTACGTTGTGTGTACAAAATATTCAGGAAATAACCGGGCGTACGAACATTTTACATACCCCGGAGAAGAGGAGGCCGAATGAGAAATATGAAGGGAAAGACCGCCGAATACATACGAATACATATACTCTCGTACGATTGAGGAGCCACACATTGCTCATTCATCTCAGAATAACGGCCGTTGATAAATAAGAATCCGTCACTTATTTTACGAAAATGTTCACTACGAATTCGGACCTCGAATAAGTATTGCTGAACTACAGAATTAACTAATGATTGATTGATGGTTCGTGATTCCGGGCGCGTCAACTACAGAGGTCATTAGTCTCGTAAGTATGGTGCGTGTTTTTTCCTCGGGAGGTGGCAGTGATCTTTTCCCCGCTGGATGGCGAGATCCAGTGCCGACCTACCGTCGACTAACGGGGTTTTTCCCAATCCAGGTATCTCCCACCAAGGGGCACCGCCTCAACCCGGACAAGCTCTAAGCTCCCGACCCGTTTCCCGGCATACGTAGTGCGTGTTACTCTGTGTGTGTGTGTGTGAGTGTGTGTGTGTGTGTGTGTGTGTGTGTGTATGGGGTGAGGATAGGACAACGAAGAGCAAGGAAAGATCGCGTGCGGTCAGTGGCCCTTTTGTTAGGGTACTGCTCCGGCATTCGCCTGGTGTTGAACAGAGGAACCACGGAAAACTACCGCTCAGAGCGGCCGACCGCTAGAATTCTCCTCCAGACAGCGACTGTACTCGACCTAGCTGAAAAGCTAAAGTGGAAAATCCTGCCGCCTTGGGGAGTGGAGTCCTAGGACCTCCCGGTCAGAGGAACTGCAGTGACATCAGTTGATGCACTGAGCCATCTCTCCCGGTAATTAACTAATGACGCTTAACTACAGAGATCATTAGTCCTGTTTGCTGGTGCACTTTCATCCCGAGAGGAGATGGAATTCCTTCCCCCTGGAAAGTGAGATCCGACGCTGACCTACACGAGGTTACCGCCTCACTCGGGACAAACTCAGCCCCCGATTGGTTTCCCGACATGAATGGTAATGTAGAGTGTAAGAGGAGAGGGAAGATGACGGAAAGACCGCGCGCGGTCCGTGGCCCGTTCTTAGGATATTGCTCCGGCATTCGCCAGGTGTTGATCGGAGAAACCACGGAAAACTACCGATGAGAGCAGCCGGCCGCTAGAATTCTCCTCCAGACAGCGACTGAATTCGGCCTAGCTGACAAGCTAATGTCGAAAATCCTGCCTAGGACCTCCCAGTCAGAGGGACTGCAGTTGATGCACTGCGCCATCTCTCCCGGTAAGTAAGTTGGAGGGGCGAAGCGAGCGGGGGAGGGGAGCAAGCGCGACGGAGCCGAGGGGGATCCGGAGGGAACTTGGGGACCACGCCCCAAAGGCCTAGAGGTTTCGTTTACTTGGCAAAATTGATTTAAGTATTTATGTTAGAATTATTTAATTATTTAAAAAAAAATAATAGTGCATAGTATCATATATACATTACAAAAATAATTTACAATATAACAACAAATATGATTATTATTTCTGTGGTCACGGGGTAAAAGTTCATAAGTCAATTTTTGGCAAAATCGGGTTAAGTACTGGAACTACAAGTTAAGCATCTATATACATATATATTTTTTTGTTGTTGTTGTAAAACGACCGAATTCAAATGTTGCCTCCTTACCGAGAAAAAAAAGTATTAGGAAATAGCGTTGAGCACAGGAAAAAGCGTTGGCTCAGTAATCTAACCCTTGTTTTCTCCAAACTAAGATTTTTGATTTAAGAACTTTTACTGCGTGACCACAGATTTAACAAACATCTACGGTGTCCATTTTCGTGTAACGTCGGCAACGCGCGGCTGAATTCGGCCCGGCAATGCGTCTCTCGGCCACGGTGTAAAACATACAGGTGCGTTAACTGGCCGCTTTTGGGACAAATTTTCTGAAGACAGTTTGTGGCTAGTTCCTCCCTTGTCCGTACGGTGCGCACGATCGGTTTGGGTCACGGTGTAAGATATACATCTTAAGACGAGATCTTTAACTGTGGCTATTACACAGTTTTACAAAACATTTCCTACCCATTTTCGTAACTGTTCGTTCTAGACTTTACCAATTCCACCGTGAAACGACATATCACTAATTTGAAATTTGAAATCAGGTGGCCACAGAGCTGTTGAAGGTATCAAGACCAATCACGACCTGGCCCAAATGAGACCCAAAGATCGCAGCGCTTATATGCGACAACTGTGAGAACTAGCCTTACATAAGCTTCAGTTTTAGACAGGGAGTGAATACACATGTGTACAAATTGTCCGGGGAGGAAACGTCGAAACTTCGAAAATAAGCTCTTAAGACAATTTCAAACATATTTTGTCTAATAAACTACAAGGATATTCCCAATGGATGAGCCGCAATAAGCACTCAAAAGTTGGTTTCAAAATATGATTTCTAAGCAAAAATGTGCATTGTAGACGCACAGAAACACTCCATAAATGTTTACATTGTTTATTATTTACAAAAGAAATTAATATATTTTTTCAGAAAGAAACATTTACCAAGAAATAAAAAAAACAGTCAAATTGTGTAAATTGGGTGCCTTTTTTATTGCTGGGTTAATTCTTCTTTGTGGTCAAATACATTAATTTATTTTGTTAAGAATAAACAATGTATATATTTCTGGAGTGTTTCTATGCTTCTGGAATGCAAATTTTTGCCTAAAAAGCATATTTTCAAACCAACCTTTGAGTGCCTATAGCGGCTCAGCCGTTCGGTATATCCATGTAGTTTATAAGACAAAATGTGCTTAAAATTGTCTTAAGAGCTTATTTTCGAAGTTTCAACGTTTCCTTCCCGGTCATTCTGTATCTTACACCGTGCTCTTGGCCCACGCGCGCGTTCGGTGGCTTGATTGATTGATTGATTCGTGTTTCCGGGCAAGTCAACTACATAGGTCGTTAGTCCCGTAAGTGTAGTGCGTATTTTTTCTCGGGAGGTGGCGATGATCTTTTCCCCGCTGGATGACGAGATCCGGCGCCGACTTACCGTCGACTAGCGGTGTTTTCCCCTCAACCAGGTATCTCCAACCAGCAGGCCCCTGCCCCAGCCGGGACAAGCTGTAAGCTCCCGACCGGTCTCCCAGCATGTGTGGAAGTGTAGTGCATGTTGGTATAAGTGTGTGTGGAAGGGGAGAGGATAGGACAAGGAAGAGGAAGGAAAGATCGCGCGCGGTCCGTGGCCCGTTCGTTAGTGTACTGCTCCGGCTGAGGTTGACCAGAGAACTCGCGGAAAACTACCGATCAGAGCAGCAGGCCGCTAGAATTCTCCCCGAGACAGCGACTGAATTCGACCTAGCTGACAAGCAAGACGTTCGGTGGCGTTCGGGCCCACTGTGCGCCATCGTCCACTGGCAGGGAGCGGCGGCGGAGGGGGAGGGGGCGGCATTGACGGCGCTCGATAGAGCACGGCGCGGGCCGGCGGCGGCAGCAGTGCTGGGCGCCGCTGACGCCGCCTCCGCAGAGGATGCCCGCTCCCCGGGCGGGCGGGCGAGGGAAGGCGCGAGCGCGCGCGCTTCCGTTAACGGCATGTGAGCTTCCGTTATGGAAGCGGACGTTCATCCCAGGGCCGCTAGCCGCGCCCGCCGCTCCACGGCAGCGCCCGACTGCACCGCCGTGCAGCGCCCCAAGTATTCATGCGACGGCGCGGCGCATGAATGTAGCGCGATTTTTTGTAACTTGGGGTTGCGGTTTGCGATGGTGTAGCGGTTAGCGTAATGGACTGCTGTACCCAAGTTCGCGGGTTCAATCCCGATCGATGCCATGGTTTTTTAGGGGCGAAAAAATCCTTCGTGCGCCTTCCTTCGGAGGGGAAGTAAAGCCGGCTGTCCCATGTTAGTAGAGCATGTAAAAGATCCTCAAGCCCAAATGAAGCCTCTGAGCTAAATTCAAATCGCCTGTTTCGTCGCCCGAGATAATACCTTCTTTCTCCGCTAGTTGGAGAAAGGAGTGTAGCGAAATTTACGTGGTCAGACTGAAGTGCGACCATACGACATCTAGCGGCACGAGCGAGAAAGACGCGAAATGCCGAGTGATATTCCATCGTGGTCATAGGGACGAAGTTATAAAAATCGCACTATACTTACTTCTACGGTGGGAGGGGGGGGAGAGCAGGTCCACGTACCACGTTCGGCGAGCACCGCGCCACTTGCTGTCGTGAAATTTTAAAAGGTCATTTACCTCTGCGCTTCGTCAAGTGGGAATGAGCATTTTGAAATTAACAACCCATTCGACTCGCTCTGCCTCTAAATAATATTATGTCATTGCAAACAGAATGCATTCTTTTTACATATTCCTGTTATATGGTATGGAAAAATTATGTAATGCTGCAGGAAATGTGACGTTTTTTGTTCCAATGGTACGATTAATGATCGCTTACGACGATATTTGCCATAACTTTCGCTTCCTACTTACTAGAAAAACTGTCTTTGAGCATTTCCTCGATCCTGTAACACCATCATTAGAGCAATGCATGCATGCCTCAAATGACGCTGGGCGTTAAAGGTTTAATGTGTAAAAAGTAGAAAATTCCGCGAGCTGCACAATATCCTCAAAGCCAACTTGTCCCACATCGTGAGAGCTTGTCAGTTCAGCATGGAAATTTTTCTGCGTCTGTACAAGCTCGTCGACCAGGCTCCTCGTAAAGACAGAGGTTGCAGCAACAGCGAAAAGACTGTTGTAATCAGCTGTTGCGCGATCAAGTTTCGCCGGTGTTGTACGCTACTGGCTGCAGAATTCCGACTTTTGACGTGACCTTTTTATAGTCCGCGGGGTTTTTATCCCCTCCCCCCTCATAACGTCCGAAATTATACGGCGGTTTTTCTAACTTTGCCCCTCAAGGCCCGTCTTCACGATGGAATATGTCACGTATTTCGCGACGTTCTCAGTCGTGCCTCCAGATATCGCATGATCGCGATCGTATCTAGCAGTGCTTGCGATCATGCGACTTCTGGCGGCATGACGGAGAAAGACGCGAAATGCCGTGTGATATTCCATCGTGGTCATAGGAGCTTGAGGGGCAGAGTTAGAAAAATCGCACTATATACTTTCGTACTGGTCGAGTATTGTGTGACAAAAGTCATTAGTTGCTGAATATTCAATAACGTCGCCTTTTATACAGTTGGTGACTACGAAAGGATTCGACGGTGAAGATATTCAAATTCAAATCCGTGATACAGAATGTTTTGCAGATTTATACAACGGAAATAAGGTAAATACAATAATGTGGGTTTCCTTATACAATCATTTCAGAAAATACTGATCTTCTCAGAGGTAGGGCAATTTTTGCGAACAGCAACAAAAACAAAACGTGTGGCACAACTCAAAATGCATTGGCAATAATAAATTATTAGAAAGAAGTAATACAAATTTTGGAACGCGTTGTGCATCTGTAATGGCATATGCGGGATCAGCAAATTTGTAGCGAGAGAGCAGTTGTTTCGATGTTGCCCTACTGTATATCGCATGCGAGCCAGACGAACTTCTCCTCCGAAACACAATTTTTCTTCAGTTACGCTACTACTGCAGCAAACGAGCCACTTGTATATCACTTTCAGAAAGCTACATTCCTTTCAGAAATGAGCCTTCCCTGTCAGAAAGGTAATACGAAGAATGCTTTTTTATCTAGCCTTGAAAGCCGTTATATCTAGCCGTTGCGGCAGCCGTCGTCTGCGACCAGGAGGCTGAAGGTTCGAATTCTACGTAGGCATGGACGGACTTGTCATGGACATGGACATGGACGGACGGATTGTCGTTTCACCCCTCAGTATCATCCTATCCCCTCGAAGTTCTCAATTCAAGGTTAACAACCTTGAAAAAGGCTGTTCCTCAAGACACGTTAACCTCTCCGGGATAAAAGTGGCCGGGCCTCGAAGAATAACGTGGTGCATGGCCCGAGATGGCCGATATTCGCAAAGAAAAAGATATCTCGCTAGAGGACGAGATATTTCAGTCGGTTAAAAGATACACCACCACAATATTCAACTGACAGCGAGTTGGACGAAGGTTTCCTACGCCATTTCGCTGAAAATTGCTTCGTTTCTGCACAACTGTTTGTTGACGATTTCTCTTCTACCAGATAGATGTGCTTACAATGAATCAAGGAGCCGAGGATAAAAGAATCTCTGGAAAAAAATTCTTTTTTTTCTGATACGAACGGAGAACTCAAATGTGTGAATTGACTGAATTGAGATTAAAGAAATTATGACTGCTTGTATCGCGGCCAATATTAGGCCATCAGAAACTTGGCTCGCCACCCGGCCGTTAGAATTGCAGTGCACTCGCTGTTCCCAAATAACCTCACAAGTCTACAACAGCGAAGCTTCGAGTCTTGGAAATGTGCATAAAGTGCCGGAGATTTCCGTTGCATTCATAGCAAAAAACACACATTCAGCGGCAATCTATTCTTCTCCGGCCAAAATGACAAAGGAATAATTTACTACTAATTTTATGCACTGTAATACAAATACAAGTTCGTGTTGTTTTTACTTCCAGAAACTACTCTTCTGGATATAACATATTAAGGAAGGTTTTGTATGATTTATAAAGCCCGGTATACACGGTACAGTTTTCATGCAAATTGGACGTACAGAAAACGTGCAGTCTGGAATACACGTTTTCTACATGAAAAATTTTGAGCATGTTCATAATTTTTCGTGCAGAAAGCTTGCAGTTTGACCACCGTGGCGACGGTAATAGGCCATTTCGATTTCATGATTAGATATGTCAAGGTGCGATTGCGTGATGTTATATATTGTGATAAACTTCCTTTTCCCCAATTCCTACTTCCTATTTTTATTCTCTGTGGTCCTTATGGTTAATTAATACTAAATAAAGATGACAGCCAGAACGCACCTCTGAACCATAGAAATACCACCTCTGAAAGTACTCGGATGACGCAATTCAGTTATTTCTCGTTAGACCCCCCCCCTTAGCGGCAACTTGTGGAGATTCGTACAGAAAACATACAGAAAGTGTATGCGCGACTTTTGGCTTTTATAGGCCTACGTCTAGTTTAGGATCTTTAAGTTTCTGTATAGAAACTGTATGAGAATCTGAACGAAAACTACCGTGTATACCGGGCTTAAGAAACCTTCAACACAAAACCCCGCCCGTGTGCTATTACTGGTTGGAGAATTATCTCCCAAATCCTAGTGATACAGAAAAAACATAAAAACATGTCTCCTCACTGATGTATCTGTCCCATGTGACGAAGCTGTAACAGCGAAGTCTGCCGAGAAATATCTAAAAAATAAAGATCTTGCAATCGAGGCCAGTTGAATGTGGAATGTTAGAACAGAGATAGTGCCAGTCGAACGCGTCGGCACTTTTCCGTGGATTTAAACAGACTGCCACGGGTTTTGTTGAACATAAAATGACATTACAAGAGGACCATGTGCACGTCTTCGGACCTTTGTCTAGTATATTGGTTTAGTGGTGAAATGTCGTTGGCATTTAAAATTAAATGATCACAGGTGTTGTCATTGCCTTTGTCTAGACTGTCACTGCTTCAGTTTTCAGTTGCACTGAGTATACCAATAACTCAGTCTCTTTCTCTCCGAAGCAAAACAAAGGGCAGTACTGCCATCATCGGAAGTGCTACACTCCGCTTGGTCGGTTTAGGTAAAGAGAGCTTTGTATCTCATTTACATTAAGGGCATAAAAAATCGGTATTTTTACTTTTGGAAAATGTCAGAAGTTATCTCTCACACCCGAATTCCTCAACTGTTAAAGAAATTTAAAGAAACGGGGGTATATTTTATATTCATAAATGTATATGTCGAAGGATTTACCCCTCCCTTTTTTAAGATTTGGAACGGTAACACTAATTTTCGTTAATATTGAAATTTGGAAAATGAAATAACAAATGCGTAATAAGCAGCAAAGTTTAAAAACAAGTTTGCATTTTACTGTTAGTTTATTATGTTCTTGTGTTTGTATTTGTTTGGATATTTTTTGGGGGGGGGGATGCAATGAGAGTTAGCAATACTAGCAAATGAAGTTTGTACAGTATTTATCAGTTTACTTTACGTTGTACTCATGTTGTTTTTCGTAGTTGTTTGTTCGCATTGTGGCGATTAATTGGGAAAAATTTGAATTTTCAATTAATATAAAGTTTTGTTATTTTGTTAGGAAAAAATTTAAGAAATCATTACATTTAAATATGATTTTACGGGTTTTCACTTTCTCACACATTTTTTAAATTCCCGGGTTAATTTTTTGGGGCGGGGGAAAAATGTTGCCAACCCAATACGTTATGTATTATACTAGGGCTATGTATTCATCTTTACGAAATTATTGGCAAACTTTTCTGTAAACATTTTGTATCACATGTTTAGGCGGAAGAACGAGGCGGATGGCTCTGGTTTCGCCGCAACGTCTCATTTGTTATTATTATTAAGTATATTATTTATTATTATATTATTACAATTACCAACCGAGCAAAATAAAAATGGCATCGGAACACGCATGAGTTGGATCTTTACGAACTCGTAACTACGATATTCTCAACACAATGCAGCGAAATATAATTCAAGGTAGTTTTATTCAACTAATAATTGAAATATAATTCATTTCGTTACTATCTTTTAGTCACTTTAGCCACATTGATACAAAATGTATTGTATAATAATTTCATACTTGGAATCTCCTTTCCATGCTTAAAACAAATTATCCGGAATCACTGAAGAAGCCAGTGAAAACTGTTTATTAACGCTAAAAGAGCATTTTTATTAAGGTCACACGTGTGGAAATCAAATATAAACTTCTTCCAACTATCACGTCTCGAACTTTAGAATGAAGAAATCTTAATATTTCATTTTGAGTTCTTTGATTTAGTTTCTGCCGTTATTTGTCTTTTCTTGAGTTTTCTTTCTTCATTTCATCTATTTAGCATTTTTGTGTTGAATTCAGCTTTAAATTAAAAATAAAGCGGAACTTAAATATCAAATTATTATGGTAATTTAGCCTGCACACAATATACTGTACATAATATCAAGTTAAAATCTTACAATAACATCACAGTAACATTAAAATAAGAGTTGAGCAGTTTTCAAAACGCAGGGAAGGTGTGAAACAAAGTGAATAATGTAGGAGTACGTTGTATCCACTTGAATGTTTCCATACATTGTCCAGGGAAGCTACGTAGGCAATTTCGATCGTCCGGATCGATAGACCGTGTGAAATCGATGTGTACACAAAGGGCACCAACGTTGATGAACTCAGTGCTTCATTTACGTTCCTTGCAATAGACATTACTTGCCATGCACTCAGAAACGAAAAGTTTGTTTTCTTTTTTTTTGGGGGGGGGGGGAGGGGGGAAGAAATTTTACTAAAAAAGGATTTCAGAAAGTTTCTTGAAGAAAAAACCTAATTAAGAGCCTTCTCTGTCAGCTTGCACAATGTTTTTAGTATTCTCTTTAGCATCTACGACAAACTGAATTATTACGCAATTATATAAAATTTTCTATGATGTGAATTGCTATTTGATGTGATTAAAAATTACTACGATTTTTAAGTTCTGAGTGACCGCCGGTAAGCCAAATTTATTTTTCCCGAGTTACATGTACATGAGTTACTTGTGTCATTTCTCTCTATGTTACGTGTACCATTGCATTACTTACATAATTGCACTATTTATTTTATTATAATTATAATTACAAATAAATAGAGAATTCTCGTTGTATTTCACATTTTAGGTGTGTGTTTATATAATGTAATACATATTGTGCAATCTTCCATAAATAAAAAAATTATAATATTCTTTGATCACATTTGAAAATAACTACAAAATCACTGATCCTATTAAATGTCTTCATTTTTCCTTAAATATTTTAATTGTAATTCTGTGATGATTCTACTTAACGCGCAATTCTTTCTTTTCTTTATTCAGCGCTCTCAATTCCTCAGACTTTTCTCTTCCTCTCTCTCTCTCTCTCTCTCTCTCTCTCTCTCTCTCTCTCTCTCTTTCTCACACCGATTCGCCTTTACACTCCGTTTCACGTCACTTTGTTCTTCAATAGAGTTTTTTTTCTTAGCTCTGGCCGCACGAGCATACGAAAGCACGTCTCGATCGACTATGAAGGCTTTTGTTCTCCTCTTGCAGTATAAGGTCATATTATCGAAGGTCTTTTCCTCTCGCACGCGTAATGTTTAGATAGCTTGCGGCGTAACAGTTTATACTAAGCGCGAATTTTCAAATAATAGACAATGTTTTATAGAGAATCATGTAGTTTGTTAGTTCATGGCTTAAAATTAATTAACTTCAAATAGTTATTTAAAAATTATTCTTATAAATAATAAAATTTCCTATAAATAATTGTATCATAAATAATTAATTCCGTCAATTAGAAATAATCGTTAGATCTAATTCTACATCGGCAATCAATTTTTTGAACGTGAGAACTTTTTTCTCTGTATATTTTATGGAACAAATTCCCTGTATTTTCCCGTTTGAGATCCAAGGCTGTTTAGAACAAACCTCCTTATTATTTTAGATTTTCAAAAATGTGAAACTTATCTCATTTTATCCATTATTATTATTATATTATTATTATATTATTATTATTATAGTATTATTATATTATTATTATAGTATTATTATATTATTATTATATTATTATTATTATATTATTATTGTTATTATTCTCCTAATTCACGACTAGAGATGTTACGAGTCGGTTGATTATAAAGTCTATTCTGGGTTGCATCCAGTTTCCTAAGGGGTCATCCATAAATTACGTAACGGTAAAGGCGGAGGGAGAGGGTCTGAAGAAGCGTTACTCTGCATTACATAGAGATAGGGAAGTGCGTTACAAGGGGGAGAGGGTATTCAAAATACTCTAAATTTGCGTTACGTAATTTATGGGCGGCCCCTAAGGAGCAGACCTAGAGACTATCGGTGCCTCTACAATACTTTGGGCAAAATGAGGGCTGTTCGAAATGAAGCAATTTCTTGCACTTTCCAGTGTTTTGAATTACCTGAGAGTTTAGCTAGGTTCTTACACAAATTATGCGGAACAAATTCCAGAGCTCCAATAACTATTGGGACGATCAGTGTTTTTACGCCTCGCATTCGGCTGATATAGATTTCCAAACTCTTGTATTTAAGACTTTTCTCTGCCTCCTTGGTTACAACGTTTTACAATGCTTCTTGCTACACTAACAGTGCTTATTATACTTCCCATTCTTCGGTCAGATTTGCCTCATTAGTGGGACATCTTGATGGCTGACTACATAGTTTCCCATCCCGACTATTGCATTGTGCGAGGAGGCTTCAATTTGTCTCCGGCCTCTTCCTCCTTCCTTACATCACACAGTCTATGAACATCAGCTCGAGGGTGGGTGACATGTTGCATTGTAAGCAGTTTTCTGGTTTTTCGTTCCATGATTCGAATGTCTTGCTCAGTCCAGTCCAAGAGTCCGAAAGTGTATTGGGCTACAGGCACCGCCAAACTACCTATTATTGATATTTATTCCTGGAGTTCAGAGCTGACTACAGGACAAGTCTCACTCTTCTGTAATACTCCTTGCGAATTCACTCTTTCATTGTATCGTTCGAGATGGTCTCACATTCTTCAATGCCCAGATATTTTTAAGTTTTACTTTGCTCAAGATCTTCAATCACACTACGCATATCACCTTCAATGTTCTCTGACGTCATTTTGCCTCTCGTTCATTTTTGCGTACTTGTCAAGACCAATCTTCATGCAGATATCACTGCGGAAATCATTGCTTATACTGCGATTTTTCTAAGAAGAGCTCTCAAGATAACTCAAATCCCATCTTCGCGATGGAATATGTCACGGCATTTCGCGTCTTTCTCAGTCGTTCCGCTAGATTTCGCACAATCGCGACCGTATGAAGCAGTGCTTGCGATCATGCGACTTCTACCGGCAAGACCGAGAAAAGACGCGAAATGCCGTGACATATTCCATCGCGAAGATGGGATTTGAGTTATCTTGAGAGCTCTTCTTAGAAAAATCGCAGTATACAGACCGCAACTGGGAGCATTCAAAGGCACTGCAGTGACATCAGTTGACGCCCTGAGCTGCTTTCAGCTCTTTCAAAACAGATTCTACATTTTCCTAGCTTTCCGGACACCTTCTTCCATCGTTACCCTCTTAGCCCTTACTCAGTCTCTTTGTTACGTGTATTTTCGTGGTCCTTCCATCTTAGCCTTTACTCAGTCTACTTTTTAAGCGATCTTCGTAGAGTAGAGAACTAGCCAAATCCCCTGTTTCTTTTCTCTGCAGCAACTAGTGTCACGTTCTACTGCCCGAACTTGTCATTTCTTTCTTTCACAATTCTGTCTATTCCTTCAGTTACTAATTTCGTGGCATTTCATTCCATAGCATTGACTTTTGTCTTTATTCTGCGGATGTTTACTTTAAATTCGGAATTCACAATACAATAACATTTTCAACACATAACTTATATTGTAACACGACTTGTACGAAACCAGAAACACTGAGTAACGGGCGTGGATTGTAAACGAACTACTTTTTCAAAACTTTTTCAAGGGTAAATCCACTTCCTTACACTCAACACGTAGCAACATTTCTTGTAGCTGTAAAACTGACGAAATATTAAGACAAGGTTAGTTAGTTTTATCTATCGAAAATATTCTAACGATAGTCTGTTTCAACATCGCGGTGGTTGTGGTCCGAAGATAAAATACATGAATGCAATAAATGGCAACGGAGCGATTGAAGACGGGATGAAATCGGACTGCATGAGGAGTCGGGACGAACAGTCGGGACGAACAGTCGGAACGAACAGTCGGAACGAACAGTCGGAACGAACAGTCGGAACGAACAGTCGGAACGAACAGTCGGAACGAACAGTCGGAACGAACAGTCGGAACGAACAGTCGGAACGAACAGTCGGAACGAACAGTCGGGACGAACAGTCGGGACGAACAGTCGGGACGAACAGTCCGGGACGAACAGTCGGGACGAACAGTCGGGACGAACAGTCGGGACGAACAGTCGGGACGAACAGTCGGGACGAACAGTCGGGACGAACAGTCGGGACGAACAGTCGGGACGAACAGTCGGGACGAACAGTCGGGACGAACAGTCGGGACGAACAGTCGGGACGAACAGTCGGGACGAACAGTCGGGACGAACAGTCGGGACGAACAGTCGGGACGAACAGTCGGGACGAACAGTCGGGACGAACAGTCGGGACGAACAGTCGGGACGAACAGTCGGGACGAACAGTCGGGACGAACAGTCGGGACGAACAGTCGGGACGAACAGTCGGGACGAACAGTCGGGACGAACAGTCGGGACGAACAGTCGGGACGAACAGTCGGGACGAACAGTCGGGACGAACAGTCGGGACGAACAGTCGGGGACGAACAGTCGGGACGAACAGTCGGGACGAACAGTCGGGACGAACAGTCGGGACGAACAGTCGGGACGAACAGTCGGGACGAACAGTCGGGACGAACAGTCGGGACGAACAGTCGGGACGAACAGTCGGGACGAACAGTCGGGACGAACAGTCGGGACGAACAGTCGGGACGAACAGTCGGGACGAACAGTCGGGACGAACAGTCGGGACGAACAGTCGGGACGAACAGTCGGGACGAACAGTCGGGACGAACAGTCGGGACGAACAGTCGGGACGAACAGTCGGGACGAACAGTCGGGACGAACAGTCGGGACGAACAGTCGGGACGAACAGTCGGGACGAACAGTCGGGACGAACAGTCGGGACGAACAGTCGGGACGAACAGTCGGGACGAACAGTCGGGACGAACAGTCGGGACGAACAGTCGGGACGAACAGTCGGGACGAACAGTCGGGACGAACAGTCGGAACGAACAGTCGGAACGAACAGTCGGAACGAACAGTCGGAACGAACAGTCGGAACGAACAGTCGGAACGAACAGTCGGAACGAACAGTCGGAACGAACAGTCGGAACGAACAGTCGGAACGAACAGTCGGAACGAACAGTCGGAACGAACAGTCGGAACGAACAGTCGGAACGAACAGTCGGAACGAACAGTCGGAACGAACAGTCGGAACGAACAGTCGGAACGAACAGTCGGAACGAACAGTCGGAACGAACAGTCGGAACGAACAGTCGGAACGAACAGTCGGAACGAACAGTCGGAACGAACAGTCGGAACGAACAGTCGGAACGAACAGTCGGAACGAACAGTCGGAACGAACAGTCGGAACGAACAGTCGGAACGAACAGTCGGAACGAACAGTCGGAACGAACAGTCGGAACGAACAGTCGGAACGAACAGTCGGAACGAACAGTCGGAACGAAGAGTCGGAACGAACGAGTCGGAACGAAGAGTCGGAACGAAGAGTCGGAACGAAGAGTCGGAACGAAGAGTCGGAACGAAGAGTCGGGACGAAGAGTCGGGACGAAGAGTCGGGACGAAGAGTCGGGACGAAGAGTCGGGACGAAGAGTCGGGACGAAGAGTCGGGACGAAGAGTCGGGACGAAGAGTCGGGACGAAGAGTCGGGACGAAGAGTCGGGACGAAGAGTCGGGACGAAGAGTCGGGACGAAGAGTCGGGACGAAGAGTCGGGACGAAGAGTCGGGACGAAGAGTCGGGACGAAGAGTCGGGACGAAGAGTCGGGACGAAGAGTCGGGACGAAGAGTCGGGACGAAGAGTCGGGACGAAGAGTCGGGACGAAGAGTCGGGACGAAGAGTCGGGACGAAGAGTCGGGACGAAGAGTCGGGACGAAGAGTCGGGACGAAGAGTCGGGACGAAGAGTCGGGACGAAGAGTCGGGACGAAGAGTCGGGACGAAGAGTCGGGACGAAGAGTCGGGACGAAGAGTCGGGACGAAGAGTCGGGACGAAGAGTCGGGACGAAGAGTCGGGACGAAGAGTCGGGACGAAGAGTCGGGACGAAGAGTCGGGACGAAGAGTCGGGACGAAGAGTCGGGACGAAGAGTCGGGACGAAGAGTCGGGACGAAGAGTCGGGACGAAGAGTCGGGACGAAGAGTCGGGACGAAGAGTCGGGACGAAGAGTCGGGACGAAGAGTCGGGACGAAGAGTCGGGACGAAGAGTCGGGACGAAGAGTCGGGACGAAGAGTCGGGACGAAGAGTCGGGACGAAGAGTCGGGACGAAGAGTCGGGACGAAGAGTCGGGACGAAGAGTCGGGACGAAGAGTCGGGACGAAGAGTCGGGACGAAGAGTCGGGACGAAGAGTCGGGACGAAGAGTCGGGACGAAGAGTCGGGACGAAGAGTCGGGAGACGGGGTTGTAGTGCGATTTTTCTAACTCTGCCTCTCAAGTCCTTGTAGTCACGATAACACGGCATTTCGCATCTTTCTCAGTTGTGCCGCTAGACGTAGCATGATCGCAAGCACTGCTTGATACGGTAGCGATCTCTAGCGGCACGACTGAGGAAAACGCGAAATACCGTGGCATATTCCATCGTTAAGACTGGCCTTGAAAGGCAAAGTTAGAAAAATCGCAGTATAGTCGGAGTGGCGTCAGGCTGCGGGGCCGGCGTCAGAAAACATACTGCGATTTTCTTAACTGTGCCCCTGACAGGAATCAGCTGTTGACGGTTTCATCCAATCGGGAGCTTGAACGTCACCATAGTGACGTCACTAGCGAAATATAAGTTCCCGATTGGATAGCAGCGAAACAGCTGATTCCTTTCAGGGGCAAAATAACAAAAATCGCAGTACTGCGATTTTTGTAACTTTGCCCCTCAAGGCCACTCAAATCCTATCTTCGCAATGTAATATATCACAGCATTTCGCGTCTTTCTCGGTCTTGCCGGTAGAAGTCGCATGATCGCAAGCAGTACTTAATACGGTCGCGATCACGCGAAGTCTAGCGGAACGACTGAGAAAGATGCGGAATCCCGTGACATATTCCATCGCGAAGATAGGATTTGAGTGGCCTTGAGGGACTAAGTCAGAAAAATCGTAATATAGTAGTGGTGAGGTCGGCGACGTCGTCAAGTCGGGACCTCACCACTACTACGTGACGGAAGCGGTAGCTGTGGCTTTGGTTTCGGTGAGTGCAGCGGCAATGGCGAGAGGACGGCGACGGCAGCGGCGCGGCGCGGCGTGGGCCGCAAGGCCGCCTTCCGGTGGAGTCAGCGCCTTCTCGTGCCGACTTCCGGCGGGGCGGCGCGACGCCGACGGAAGCGTGCCGCTGGCGACGGCGATCGAGCAGGAAGTCGTCGACCGCCCTACGCCACGAATAGAGCCCCGACCTTTTACAGAACGCCTCACGGTGCTCCCCGAAAGTGCATTTTCACGTATTCGTAAATTCTGCGGTCACAGGGTAAAAGTTCTTAAGTCAAAAATCTTAGTTTGGGGAAAACAAGGGCTACATTATTGATCGAACGCTTTTCCCTACGCTTAACGCTATTTCCCAACGCTTTTTTCTTGTTAAGGAGGAAACACTTGAATTCGGTGTTTTTTCTGAAATAAAATATCGTTACTCAACGTATAGTTTCAGTACTTAACCCCATTTTGCCAAAAACTGACTTAAGAACTTTACTTACTTTAAGAATAAATTTCGTAAATGTTCAGTAGTCACTGAAACATTACCAAACGAGTTTCGCAACTATCATCCAAAGCTCGCAGCCAAGATCAATCCAGACATATATCACAGTGTCATATTTGGATTATAAATTTAAGTTCACATGGTTACCAATTCAAATTATGGAACCGTGTTAGACGCAATTATGTAGTTATATCTTCAAGACATTTACGAATATTCGTTATCCCTGTTTCGAAAAATGTTAAGGGTTCATTAAACAAACGTTGTTAGACCATTTTCTTGTGGATATTTTTTAAAATTTATTTATTGTCGCATCAACTACGAGGTCATTAACGACCTCTTAAATAGTTCACATTTTTTTGCAATACATTACAATGCAATACATTACTGGCTCATATTTGCATTTCAATATCTGTTACCATTGTTTTCAATACCTATTTCTTTTATGTGTAAAAACGAGTAACAGACACGCTTCCTTGGATGAGCAGGAATGAGAAGGCAACTATGGTCCCATTAAAATAAGTTGATTTTCACTTGTGCTTCTGAATTTATATTATTGTATGTTATTATTATGATTTGGTTACTTTAATAAGTATTTGTTTCAAGTGTTCATTTTCGTGTCCCGGGAACACGTGCGCAGTGGTACGCAAACTGCCAACGTCGCTCATTTCCAATCGCAATTGTCAATCAATAACTTATTTTAATCGGACCATAATGCATAATGTCGTAAAAATAAGAATTTCAACCTTTCACAAAGATCCTGCTTTTCTGAAATATATATTTGTTTTAGATACAGCAAATACTACTCTATATATACAAATACTTACTACATATTCGAAAAAAACTTAGTATGAATTTATTTCTTCTAGAATACCCAACTAAATATTATGAAATTCAACATGTCACCTTTCAATCTTCAATCATTTAGATTTCCGTGGTGGTAGCCCATGTGGTAATCCATAATTGTAATGGGAGATAAGGGATAATCATCCACAACAATACGTTATAATATTTATAACTTATCTTCCAAGTAATAAATAAATATTATAAGTTATTGTTGTGGATGATTATCCCTTATCTCCTATTACCATTTACATTCCAATACTTGTACGCCTATTTAAAAAAGTATGCTTCACTAGTCACATATTTTCATTTGAAAATTCTCTAGGTACTTTTCATTAGAACTACTTTATGTAGTAAGCGTAATTGCGTTTGGATGACAAGTGGATACTTTTATTTTATTACAAAACATTACATTCATACACTACATTTTAAAAATAGAACATCAAATGATCTGTGACATCTGATTTCCTAAGTAAATGTTCCAATCATCTGATTTGCAAGGGAGACAAATAATATCTTTCCTTTTACAGAGCGTAAGGAATGCCTTCAGTATTAATTTTTATTGTACAACATATCAGTACATTATCTTCAAGTTCCATGGGATTGCCCTAAAAATCTGACAAGTCGGCAGGTCCGTGAGGATTGAATGTAAATATTCATCCATTTATGATTAATGGCATTTTTACTACCATATATGATATGATCAGTTAAAATCAAAATGAATTACTATTTAATTATTTTACCGATATTCAGTATTGTTATCCCTATTCAGTTTTCCAAATCTCTTGTTTTTCCCACAAATTCACAGAAGTGGGAATCCCTATGTAAGACATGACAACGCCTTTGCATAGGCAGTTCACGACTACTACGTCAGAGTACGTACTACGTTGTATCAGCATGCGTTTCTAGTTAAATGTGTTAACTGCTGAGTAAATTGTTTCCACGGGTTCAGGAGCAATTTCTTAATATTGCCTTGAGCTATGGATTGATGAAAGTTCACATACAAGAAGCAAACATTTATGTTAATATTCACCGCCTGAAGTGTGGAGAACGTTAAGAATATATAGCACCTGTCCCTTTTCACTAAATGCGATCTAATCAAAACGTGCGTGGTACGGAATAGCAAAGGATAAAACCCGAAGAACAGAAACTGTTGACAGGCTCACGCGAAAATTGAAGGTTGCACTATTAGATCTTTGCGATAGACCTTGGCTTATTTCCAAAGATTATGAAGACGAAATGTTGTTACATTGCTTATTTTGTATCAGTACAAGTAGTGTATGTAATTGATTAAAAATTCTCCTGTGATAATAAATGAGTAACCAATAGATGACAATGTATTCAAATTCAAGAATATTTCAGAAGAAATATTAGTTTAATTTAACATTAACGCAATTGTTTTTAACATTATCATATTTATAATTCCAACTATTATTTTTTTTAAATTGGTGTCACCCTTAAAACGGTGACCGCTCCCCGATCCCTCTAACTACGCCAGGAGGTTGAGTGCTTTTTAACCAAGACAAAAAAAAACACTTTCAGATTTCTTCGTGGAGAAGTAAAATAGAACCAATTACATGAATTACTGTCAGAATTATCAAAATAAAACATAACTTTTTGCCGATATTTGTTGACATTTGTAATTCAAGTTCTAATACCCTTATCTTCAATAACATTATTTTGTGTATACAAACGAGTTGCAGACAGACTTTCCCCGATGAGCGAGAATTAGAAGTAAACTAATGCACAATGACGCAAAAATAAGAATTTTAACCTCTCAATAAAAGATCTTGATTTTCTGAAATACACGATGAAATTTCTTTTGTAACGTTTGTAACAAGCTCTTCTTACAACATAGTGAAAAATGAACGTAACTTGAATTCATATCTCCTTGAATAGTCATCTAAATATTAGAATATTCAACAATTTGTCATTCATCAATTATTCATATGTCAATCATTTATATTTCAATATTATTATTATTATTATTATTATTATTATTATTATTATTATTATTATTCCTTATTTTTAAAACTTTACGGGAGAGCCACATCCTAAGTACATTTTCGTAAGATTAGGTTGCTCACTTTCATTCAGTTGCTCACTTTCGTTTGGATGACAAGAGGGGTGACACGCATCCATTAACAAGCGAACAATATTCTGCAAATACACAGAAACGAATTACAAGAAACTAAAATTGTCTTGCCCATGGGAAATTCCTGGAGTAACTGGTCCTAATTTGTATTAAACCACATTATTTAACAATATTTTGAAATAAATATGGTTTCAAAGGAGAGCGAACGGAAATACTAGTAAATCACGCAATACGTAATATTTAAAACATAGTATTCGTATTAATTTCGTATTCGTATTTTGGTCCAACGTACAATTTCAGGAATGAACTTCATGATGTACCATCAATACAGCACTATTTAATTAATGAGAATTACTTCATTGTTCAAATTTAATCGTACTTATTTCAGTAATCAAACCTATACTACCACAATAACAAGACGGTGATACGAAAAATTACAATTCAGTGACGAACTCAATAAAATCTATTCACGATTATGATTATTAAACATCATGATTATTAAACATTTCCTGAGAGGACGTGAGTGTGTGGGATTTTTTGCAAATATCCTTCACACTTTCCTGGTAATTCATTAGACAAAACAGCTAAGAGAACATCAACAGCTAGGACCTGTCTCCATCAACTGTTACGATTTTCCCTTGGTCTGTAAATTCTGTTTATTCTATGCCATTTCCGGTATTACTCTTCTGGCTTTTAATAAACTGCACGTCACCCTTTCTGCCGTAACCCACTGACTGATGTCCATTATCAATACTTCACTCACACGATAAATTAACGATGTATCTTCGTCTACAATCGGTATTAATGAGTCGCTTTCACTACTGATACGAAACGTGCTGATAAAAAAAAACACTACCAAGAACGAAAGCGATTTGAGAAGTCACTATATGCCTCGCATAAAGTTGTAAACACTCCAAATACGTAATGTCTCCACCTAGAATATTAACATTTTGCAGAATAGACGCAACGGACACGAAACTCTATATCTAATTAAATTACTTTGGACTTCCCACGCAGGAAAATGCTGTGTGAAAGTGGGACAACCTTCATGCAAGTAAACATTCAGAACGAGAGTTGGGAACAAACGGAATGTCAATGTGTAAAATAGCACGACAACATTGTAAATTTCGGAACATTTAACGCACGCTTTGTTCCGGGTAACGTCTCATTACCACAAATTTTAATAACGAAACAAAAGAAAGCGTGGAAAGAGTAAATTATTTATGAATGGCCGATTATAACATGTGATGTTCCGGGCAAACAAAAGACAGAATGGGCCACATTATCTGCAACCATCATTCGCCTCAGGGTGTCGTTGACATTTCCGAGATAACAGTCGCATCAACAAGCCCAACACTTCCTCGAGCCCTATTTCAAGCGCAACTCTACGATCAGCTGGATAGACGGTCAACCAGTCGATTGCGACGCGGGATAGAGAGCTGCGCAAAAGTAGGGTGAGCTGTGCGCAGCGCAGCAGGCAAGCAGGCTACTCGCCGCGAGCTCCACCACCGCCTCCGTCGCCCCCGCTCGCCCGGCACGCGGCACCGCCACCAACACCGCCCGCTCGCCGGTGTCTCCCCTCCCCCCCTAGTCCCCCTCGCGCGCGCGCGGGCGCCGGCCCGGCAGCCCGCCGAGCGGACCGACCGACCGACCGACCGACGAACGAGCGACCGAGCGAGCGAGCGGCGGGCCAAACAGACAGCACTACCTACCTGGCGGATCGCGTCCTCACAGCCAAGTTCCCACGCAGCGGCGCGCCATGGCGCGGGGACCTCCTGGCGGCGGGGGCCGCGGGCGCCGAGGGCGGCGACGGCGGCGGCGGCTGGGCCGGCGTTGCTCTCCTGGGCGCCGTACTACTTCCTCCCGCGCTTCCGCGCGACGGCCACAGGCGATGGCGGCGTGCGGGCCCACGAGTCGTCAACACCGCCCGCAGCAGCGCACCGCCCCACGCGCTGCGCGCAGCATCTGTACCACTGCGGACACCAGGCTACAGCTGCACCGCTCGCTTCGGATTCTCGATTCTGTTTGACCACAAACACTTTTTTTTCCTCTGATTTCGGGTTGTTGTGACAGAATTCACACCGGGTACCTTATCACACGCAGATGATTACGATTGCATCTTGATACAGGTTAATTTTTCCCTGAAAAATATTCCTCAGATCTCTCCAATGTTTTCACCACATGTAAACACTCGGTAACGGTGCTACACGTTACGACGACAGCGAGAAAAAAAAAACGGCAGGTACAGATAGCTACGCGAACACCGCGGCTCGGCAGAGGGATGGCAGGCAAGGCCAGCAAGGCAGCAGCAAACGGCACCGAGCAGCTCCGGCCAGCCAACCCCGCAACGCACGCCCGCACTCCCGCACCGCGCACACACACTCTCCGCCTAGGCGCTCGGGGCAGCGCCAACTGCGGCGGCGGCGGCGGCGCTCTCTCGCTCTCGCTCTCTCTCGCTCGCTCGCTCCCGCGCCCGCCGCCGCGCGCCCGTGGAGGGGGGCTCCGTCTGCCGAGGTTGCCGCCAGGGGCGCGCACGGCGCGGCCCGCCGCGGCGCGGCGCCGCCCGGCGGCTGTTTTCGAATTCAGGCGTCGTGCGCGGGAGGCCCCTGACGTACGTCACGCCGCGAATTTGCCGTACGCGGCGCGTGCAACTGACGTTTGGTACTTCGTATTTCCTTATTGGGGTTTTTGTATACGTGCTTTCAATGGCCTCTCGCGGGTTCTTGGTGATTAAAACCGAAAATTATTCCTTTTGAAGTCGAAAAATAGTGGTGCTACAACAGCACTTACATCTACTTCTCGCATTATTTCTAAACATTTGAAATTTTCGAAAATTGAAAGAGTTTGACGAAAATGAGATCTCCACCTTTTTTTAAACGTCTGTTGCTCTAAGCTTGAAAAAAAATTAAAAGCAATTTGGAATAGTTTTCGAGTCCATGTTTTGTTTTAAAATTTCATTAATTTCAAGAAAAAATTACGCAAAAACGTCTCTTTGAAAAATCAAGAAAAAATTAGAGGCTTTTTGAGAGAATTGCCTACTATATTTCACGCTAACATTATGTGAAAACTACTCTCATATTCGAAAAATTGTACCTGTCCACACTGAAAAATCTGCCATTGAATCCACGGAAATAAATGCTGTTTCCAATATTTTTGGAGGAAGAAACCGAAAAAATCTTGAACTTATGGAATAGATCCGCGCCATATTTTTAAGAGTTCTTCACGGTATCAGAGGACAAAGTCTAATCAAGAAATTTCGAGCAATTAGAGAAAATAATTGTTTAAAATTGTTTCAAAATTGCCTAAGTTTCACGCAAAAACTATTCACATTTTTAAAAAATTGAGCATGATATTATTTGAAGTTCAGTTGAGTAGTCCCAAAAATAAAAATATCGTTTTCAAACTCGCAGAGACTGGAGTTCATTCAGATCAATCGGAGAATATCAATATTAGAGAAACATTTTGAGTGCTAGCGCCACAAACAGGCAAACAAGCAAACGGTCAGACTGAGTCTGGCAGATGTTTTGCTGTTAATCGATTTTTCGTTATCAAGGATCTACAAAACATTCTGATTACACGACGTGTTAGAGGAAGTAATTTACTGCGTACAGGAACATGATTTATCCATTTTCTGTTACCAGTGCCCAGCAACAAGGGTTTTGCAGTCGCAAAATCGGCGATTTTCGGCGAACGATTACAATACTTTCTCTCCTGGCGAAAAAATCGAAATTATTTTTGTCTCGTATTGAGAAATTTTCCTCTTCCGAATCAACGGGGAAAGCAAGATTTCGCCGATTTCTGTCACGTATATCAATGACCATTTACTGGAACTGGTAGGAAGTCGTTTTCGAATGATAATATTTTTAGAATAAACGTATATTACCTATTTTATGCAATTTAATCCTTTTTTAAGGATAAATGCATTTAAAAGAAGAGTGCTCAAATTGGCACTCTTCTTTTTAAAATTAAGCCTCTGTACATTAATGTTCAAAGCTCCTGCGGACTGAGCTTTTCATCCGTCGTTTAAGTGGCTTCGTTGGATCGATTCCTCTTTCAGCTCCACAATCCCTGCTTTGAAAGACGTACTATCCCAGTCAGTTAAAATACAGCACAGATACACTGTGATTCTCTATCGAAGCAATCACTTTTATTGATCAAAGTGAAACTCTCATAATAAAGGGCCAAACACAAACCACTTGGACTAATGACATACACTTACGAAAAGAAACGTTACTGCTGCAACCCTACAGAACATTCATAAATTGCAGTGATCTTTCTAAGCTTGTGAAAGGAAAACTTTGCAAATATTGTTCACGTTTGAGTAATTAACTCTAGTCCCACTATGTCACATTTATTACATAACTCACACTGTTGACTGATGACCCAAGTAAAAAATAATGTTGACCAGGTTTGAAAATTAATTAATCACTTCTCTTTAATTCATCATCTGACTGACACATAGACCTGACTTCTCATTTATTATATTATTATTCGTGTTATTGTTCCTACTTTCCACTTTTAGGCCAAAGTTTCTTCATCACTGAACATTCTACATGCAACGTTTCTGTAATTTGAATAACATGTATTATTAGATACCACAACTACCTTTTGTGTACATCTGAAAATTTGAAATTAGTGTGAATGTCATAAACTATTGATTGGTTTACTTTATTTACATTATGGCCCTGTCATCCTTGCATTTGGGGCAAAATCATCGACGCAAAACTACCGATCAGGGAAGCCGGCCGCTAGAATTCTCCTCCAGACAGCGACTGGATTCGACCTAGCTGACAAGCTAGTGTCGAAAATCCTGCCGCCGACGGGACTCGAACCTAGGACCTCCCGGTCAGAGGCAGTGCAATGACCTCAGGTGATGCCCTGAGCCACCTCCGCCGGTTTGAAGGAAAGAAACAATATTTTTCAAAAATAGATGATTTTAACTAATGGCTTACTGATAATTACAAGTAGATTTCATGTTTCAAATCAAATTCATTCGAAAGTAGATGTTTCCAGCAAAAAACAACTGAGTTTCATATTTTCTTTAAAATTATGTCTCAAATCTCGATTACCAACACTTCAATGCGACATTTGATTAAACAACTTAAAGAAGAGCCTCGTCGTATGGCATCTCCCCCTCTACCTCCACTGTTATCAGCTACTGATAAAAACGCAAACAGATCCTGCATCTTGCTTTATCAGTAGTAAATATGCAGTTTCTGCAACTCTTTCATGTGTTTTGTTGTATCAGGTCCTCTATAATATCAGTGTCTTCTATGATGTCGACCAATTCTACATGATGGTCACAAATTCTCAAGAAATGTAAAATATAGACATTTTAGTCGGGAAACCCTAATACGTATGTTGGTTAGGCAATCAATTTCCCGACTAGCACTTTAAAGGAATCCGTTGTTTTCCTGCAAGATCTATAAAGGAAGACGGGAGCTTTCATCAGGAAATCCCGATCAGATCTGATTAGTTATAATCAGTTACATTTCATGAACTCCCCATCGGACCTGACTAGTTTTAGTAATTTCAAGGACTTCCGATCACAACTGACTATTTTAATCCCTCAGTTTTAAAGCAGATCTATCATCACTGACGAGTTTTAACCAATAACGTTTTTAAATAAGCTCGATCAAAACAGAAAAGTTTCTATTAGCTCCCGTTTAAAGAATCCCGATAAGAATGATTAGTTCAATAATTGACAAATGAGATATTTATTGAGCAGTTGACAAAATTAATCCTATTAATTTGCTGTTCGCACCGTATACCTTTTCTCCGGCAACTAAAATTCTTATTTAATTGGATTGGAAAGTTTATTTACTCATTTGGGAGGCAGTACTGTACGTGGACGCTAACAATCCGCAACAAACATGGCTAATTCCTATGAGCCTGTTTAGTTATTTCGCTGTGCATTCTAAAACCATGGTTTTAGAGACTTGATCCGGATTGCTATTATTTATCGGCTAATTGTTGTATTCCTGTGATTTTATTACATTTTTCTCGAACCCTATCTGTTTCTTAGGTGACCTTCTCCAAATCAAGTTTGCTGTCTAGGTAGGCCTACCTAGAAATGATCGAATTTTCCCAGTGCCAACTGTACGAGGTTTCCCTGTTCTGCCATGTCTAAAACAGGTCAGATTTTCCCTGAGCCAATCCTAGGAAGCTTCCCTATCGTGACTCTTCTTCTTGATCAGAAGAAACTTTCCAACAGGTTTAATCGAACGGTTTGGAATCCCATATCTATACTGCGATTTTCGTAACTTTGTCCCTGACAGGAATCAGCTGTTGACGGTTTTATCCAATCGGGAGCTTGAACGTCACCATAGTGACGTCACTATAGCGAAATATAAGCTCCCGATTGGATGGCAACGAAACGGCTGATTTCTGTCAGGGACAAAGTTACGAAAATCGCAGTGTATATAAGCGGAAAAGTACAGGAAGAATATCCTTTTGTGTCATTAAAGTATTTATATATAATATCTGCGGTAGATTTGTAAGATAAAATGATATTAATACAAGATTGAACTACATGAGAAACTAATCAGTTACTGGATTGATATTTGGAATAATTGCTATAGGTTAGGTAACTCTTTAATTCTGAACCAGACACGAATAAGGGGTCATCCACAAATTACGTGACGCTAAAGGGAGAAGGAGGGGGTCCGAGGCAGCGTTACGCTCCGTTACATAGAGATAGGGAAGTGCGTTACAAAGGGAGAGAAGGTATTGAAAATACTCCAAATTTGCGAACGTAATTTACGATGGAACATCTCACGATATTTCGCGTCGGTTCAGTCGTGCCGCTAGGAGTCGCATGATCGCCGGCACTGCTCGATACAGTCGTGATCATGCGACTCCTGACGGCACGACGGAGGACGACGCGAAATACCGTGAGATGTTCCATCATGAAGACAAGATCCCACGCGCCAAGAAATAAAAACCCAAGTATAGCAGAACCATCGCCTCTCTTTCCGTAGCGACAGATTCCGCAGTGCAGCGTCGACGGATCTGCTTGGTGCGCTCTCTCCGCTCTCTTGGTCCGTACTCTCTGTCATCAGATGACCTTGAGATCCCCTCGACGTCACAGTTAGGCTCGAGAAAATGGAGAAAACTGTAAGAAGGAAGTTAGGAGGAAGACATACGATAAAGCTGCAACTCGGCACTCACGAATGTCATTTAATGAACTAATTTCCACTCTGCTTTTGACAAAAATAGCACATTATTTTCTTGATGAAATATTAGCTGTCAAACGGGTAATTCGGCAGTATTTTAATATTCTTCGTCAATTTCAAAATAAAGATGGTAATTAAACGGCATGAAGAAATTAGAGAAGATTCTCTTAAGGCTTTTATTCGCAATCCTATAATCAATGTTTGTAAAATTGTTTTATTCAGATATCCAGCCGAAATATCTAAGGAAACGGAGTAACTTCGGTCACTGATGAAATAACATGAGAAGACGAAGTTACCCATGTTTTACAGTATTATCTAATCGTACTAAATATTTAGAGACTATTCAGAAGATTAGTGGAATGATATTTTGCTCTTTCTAATTTATTCTAGAACATTTTGTTAGATGTATTGGTTTCTAATTTAGCGCCCTCCTTTTTTAACTTTCTAGCATTCTATGTACTTTTGCAGTAAGGAGAAATTATTGTAATTCTGAAGAGAAGAGTGGCGATTTTTCATCACAAAATCTTTTCTTGTAGGGACCTGATATAGATAAAGTGGATATTGTTCCTACATGTAGTTAATTACTTCTTCTAACACGTTATGTAATCAGCATCCACATTTTGTTGGTCTTAGGTATAAAATAATGGTTTACGACAAAAGTCAGTCTGTTTATCTGTCTGTCTGTCCGTCGTCTATCCGTCTGTCTTCTACCCGTCTGTCGTTTGTCCCTCCGTCGTCTGTCCCTCCGTCATCTCTCCGTCCGTCTGTGGCGAACGCTAGGGGCAAAAAAGTTTAGACCATTCTAGCCAAAATTGACATTTCCCGATCAATCTGACGGAACTCGAGGCCCTGCGAATTTCAAACGGATATGTTGATTTTGGGGATACTTTATTTGAAGTTTTAACAATATTTTCATTTTTTCTTCAAAAATGGCTCAAAATTATTATATTAAATTTCTTTTTCAGATAGGGCAAAGTACGCTTAAAAAATCTGATTTTCAAAATGCTCAAAAGTCTTTATTTTCTTAGAACTCTGAATTTTCGAAAATTGCAAAACAAATTTTTTTCGACATCTCCCTTCAATATTGAGATATTTTCCTTCAAAAATGTATTCTTCAATGACAAATTTTTAAGTAAGGTCATGTAAAATTTTTCAGAAATATGAGTAGTTTTTCCATAATTTTGCTTGAAATATAGGCAATTTTTAAATAATTATTTTCTCAAAAACCGCTCATATTTTTTAAAATATTTTTTCTGGAATAAAGTACGCTTATAAATAAGGCCCAGATGTTTATGACATGTCAATTGTTTTTGTGTAATTTCCATATAAAATATACGGTAGGCCTAAGCATGATTTTATCTACAATGACTAAAATTATGCAATTTTCACGTGTCATATTCAGTCATATTTTGGCTCTTTTTAATTCTTTTGTCATTTTCCGTTAATATTGCATATTATGGTCATATTTTTCTTTGAATTTTCGTACTTTTGACATATTTTTATCTTTTTGTTTCCGTTTTTGCACATTTGTTTGCAGTCGTCCAAAAAAGAGATTTTTCACATCTCCTAATAGGTGTCTCCTATCGTATCACCTCCCAATTCATTAGGAACCGTCCATAAATTACGTAACGCAAATTTCGAGTATTTTCAATACCCCCTCCCCCTTGTAACGCACTTCCCTATCTCTATGTAATGCAGCGTAACGCTGCCTCAGACCCCGTCCCTCCCACATTAGCGTTACGTAATATATGGATGACTCATTATTACTCGTATTATTATTATTATTATTATTATTATTATTATTATTATTATTATTATGCAATTTTCACGTGTCATATTCAGTCATATTTTGGCTCTTTTTAATCCTTTTGTCATTTTCCGTTAATAATTCATATTATGGTCATATTTTTCTTTGAATTTTTTCGTAATAATAATTCAGAACGGGGACAAAGTTGCTCGCGTCCGTTGTCTGCCACACGTGTTCCCTGGGTAACGCTAAATGAGCAACAGTGATTCGTGACCTACGCTCTTGACCATTGTGGGCGTGCGGATCCCCACACGCTGAGGGAAAACTGCACGACTATACTGGTCAGCGCACCACCTAAATGGCGAACATGCCAAGGATGGGCGTTGTCTAACAACATTTTATTCAATGGACTAACTGGTTTCACTGCCAGTGTTTTGGCTCTCAATCTAGTTTCAGCATTAGAATTCACAAGGAAAGGTACTGAGTTCCTTTAAATATTCCTAGCTCTAAATAGCTCGAGAAAAGAATGGATGTAGAGAATCAAAGGTACGAAAAAATGTAACTATCATTGTTTCTTGCTTTGAAGTCTGCACACCTGAAAAATTTCATTTCTGATTATCACAATTAAAGAATAATCCAAGTTTGTTCTACAGCATTCTTTGTCGTGCTCCAGTTTTGTGAACAGCCACTGCTTTTGCATTATTAAAGAACGGAGACTGGCAACTCTGTAGCTTCACGTTATTTTTCTCCAGCTGGGACAACATAACTTCAAATATTTCCTCAGCATCATTTTTGACCGCGACTGTCTTATTCTGAAAATCAATTTCCACTTAGCTCACAATTTGTGCCTATTTTTTCACTAGATGCAAGATCTGGAGTGAGATGAAACACAGGAACCGAAAAGGTATTGAAAACCGGTAAAAATGTCTGTACAATACCGGTATTTTTCCATAACTCTATCAAATACATTTATTCTTGTATGCCGGTAAAATACCTTTATAGTACGTCTATACCGATGTGGACGTCCATAAAGGTTATACCGGTATTATAACCGTACTATCAATGTAAAATAATGTTCTCACATCCTCCACACAGAGAAAATAACTTCCTTCCGTTAATCGTTTTGCGAAATGATTATTAATAAAATAAAAAAAATCATACACGCACGCCCACACACGCGTACACGCACGCGCAAGGCATACACGCGCGCGCGCACACTGCTGATCGGAACCAGAAAAAGAAGGCAGAAAAAAGAAATGCAGACTTCGCTAAGGATGAACAAACCGATTGTGTGACCTCTTACACAGAATCTTGTTCTAAGTTTCGTTTGAACCAACTTGAATTCATTGTCTGGAAGTTTGTTGGAAGAAATGAACCATTAGTCTATTTTGATCTTAGTTTTATTATTTATACCCTCAATAGACATGATATGCAGACTTTTCTAGCGACTTTGTAGCAACTTAGAAGACGAAAGATCCATAGAAAGAATGTTTTCATATATTTGTTTCAATACGTTTTTTTAATATATTCCAAGACTATCCTTTCACAAGTAACAATAAAATGAAAGGGGAAATGTGATGTAGGAAACAAATAAATACAGAACCAGAGAAGATCATACCTGTTTTATAAAATAAATTCGACAGTAAAATATTACAGTGCATCAAACAATTATTCCTGGGTAAGGATTTATCGAACACAAGTCGCACAACCAGCTATAGTGTTTTTAGAAATGAGCTTCGTTACCTGTAACTTAGGTACGCGTCTGCTCTACTACATATCAGTTGTAACAATGCAATCCAGAAAGGTTATTTATGATGGGAGAATGGGAATGGTGTTTACTGATACGTGATGTAGCCGATACCTTTGCAAAACATTTGCTGACGGTCCCTATAATTTCCAAGACACTGTTGGCTACCAATGCAGTTCATGGGCCTCGCGAACTCCCAATGCGTCTATGAAATCCTTTGCAGCGATATAATTGCGAAGTCAGTACTTTACCACCGCCGGTCATAGTTAACATGCAATTCGAATCTATTCACACCCGTTTGATTAAAGAAATTTATCGCAGTGCTGTAGTGGAGCTTTCTAAATTATTCAATTTGTCAAAATGTTAACGTTTGGAGAATGATATACCTTAGAATAGTGTTGTCAAGGTCGATGCCACGAGCGGGAGTCCGTGGCACGAGTGCCACGACGAAATCGCCTCTCCACGCAGTTCTTCATCCCGCCACCAGAGACAACGCCATTACTAAAACGGGGGGGGGTACTAATAGTTTCCTCTCCCGACGCTAGTGGCGCAGAGAAGCTCGTGGCCTAGCACGGTGTTGCGAGGCGCGCCACTGCCAGCAGTAGGGGACCTTGACACCACTGCCTTAGAAGAAAAACTTGTATTAAATCTTTAAAAAATTAATGTTTTAGCGGTCACAAATGCACCCTTCTCTAAAGTGGCGCCTTGGGCAAGTGTCCTTTCTGAGCCTCCCACGCCACTGACTATTAACCTTCTTCAAAAATCCGATTGCAAAATGTAGGACTCTCCATCATTTTTTCATTGCGTGATTTACATGATCTCTTCAACTCCAAGACATTGCGTGGATGGTACAAAAGTACTCGCAGCTAATGACATTAGAAATCAAATTACTATTTAATTTAATTATGACAATATCCCCAGACTAGTGCAATGTAATTCGCCATTTGAAACAATCGCGCAACGAGCAGTGGCGTAGCTTCAGTTGGTGTCACATGGGGCGAAACTAATGGTGTCACCCCCCCATAAATTAAGTATAAATATATCTATTGTTGCATTGATTGTACATTATTTTATTAAAAATACAAACACAATTTCACATGATGGTTATTTAAAATATATTAAAACATTCTGTGTAATTAGAAATAATTGCACTATAATTGCAATTAAACCATAATCTATGCTCGTGATTTAAATGTATACTTATTAAATTAATACAAATAATTTTTAACTAAATCATAAAAGTATATAATTCCAACAATAAAATTTGCAAACTACTAAAAAATTGGAAACTAACTATTAACTTATAACATTTTTAAGTAAATAATTTAATTTCAACTATAAAATAATTTAATAGGTGTCACCCCTAGAATGGTTTTATTCGGCTCGCGCCGCACTCCCTGCCCCCACCCCCCACCCCAAGCTACGCCACTTGCAACGAGTAATGTCAAGCATAATTAGTTTAGGGCTAAGTGACTAGGAAACGTTTTCTTATGACGACGCGACGGCTCTATCGGAGAACGGACGGAGCTGAACGGATGATAAGCCCAAACCGCGTGGCATAGTCAAGGACAGGTTTGCGAGGCGGAAGCCCGAAGACCGCGTATTAACAAAACCCGCTGTAACTACGCCACTTTTTCGCTGACGCATGTACACATGCTGCCGCAAATACTGTTGTTCGAGTGCGAGCTCGAAACGACCCGCGCTTATGGCCACGTAAGAGGGCACATGTCGCAATGCTCCGTCACACACGTCCGGATGTTTTGGCGGGGAGGTCGGCCACAGACGCGTGCATCCATCTGCGTGACGACGTCGCGTCGTCCGGTGAGGTCGCGTACACAAATCCCTTCACGGATTTCTCACTCGAAGACATCTAGGGGCATGGGGTCGGGTGATCGTAGCGCCCAGCCGTCGTCGGGGCCATTTTTGGCTATACCTCGGTTTTTCTTTTTTGGCGCACGGCGGGGTGTCAATAAAATGGAATATCTCACGTATTTCGCGTCGTTCTCGGTTGTGCCGCTAGGAGTCGCATGATCGCGACTGTATCGAGCAATGCTGGCGATCATGCGATTCCTGACGGCACAACGGAGAACGACGGGAAATACCGTTAGATATTCCATTTTATTGACACCCCCGTGCGCCAAGAAAGAAAAACCGAAGTATAGTCGAAAGAACTGAGAAGTGCGCGTCCATACTTGGATTCATTTAGAGCTGAGTTTAAGTAAATCAGCTGTTGACGGTTTCATACAAGGGAGCTTTATGTCACTACAGTGACGTCACTATGGTGACGTTCAAGCCCCCAATTGGATGAAACCGTGAACAGCTACTTCAAACGCAGCTCTAAATAAATCCAAGTCTAGGTGCGCTGGTGCGCTGTCGTGTTGTATCTACAGCCTGCGGTGCGCTAAGGCTACATTTCCTGGGAATTCGTGGCAAACATGTCCCTGGGACGTCAGGTATGCGTCCACAGCGAGGCAATCTGGGAATACACACGGCCAGATGGTTTGATCGCTCGGAATGCCGTCCCACATATTAATTGATTACTTTGCAATAATTAATATGTGTAATCATGCAGAAAATGTGTTATCTGTGTAACGGGATAGGCGGGAACAATCTTGAAGAAGGAAAGATCGCGCGCGGTTTCCGGACCGTTTGTTAAGGTACTGCTCGCCTGGTATTAGAGACTTTTGCACGCCATAGCGGACAGCACTACCGATCTTCTGTGCATGCGCAGATGCACAGAAGTGACGCGAAACTTGAACTGCGCATGCGCAGAAGATCGATAGTGCTGTCCGCTATGGCATGTGTAACTTATTGGCTACCGAACCTCGTGGTAGCTATTTGGGTATGTGCGGAAAGGGACTACCAACAGGAAATCGCCTCGCCAAGCAGGAAGAGAAAGATGCCCTAGAGAAAGCACCCAAAGACTAAACAAAGGGCAGGCCATTCTAGAGGCAGGGCGGAGAAGGCGGCGTGACGTAGGAGGTCACGTGTGCCTGCAGTATATAAGAGAGTAGACGAAGCGATTGGGCGGGTTCTACAGAAGGAGTGAAGACCTCGTGCTGATGCACAAATTTGCGACAGGGCTGTGCAGCGGTGAGCAGGGCTGGTGAGGCAAGTCACGTGTTGACGCGCCTGCAGGGACTTTGTGTCCCAGATGCGACTGCAGTCACGTAGGAGTGATGCTGGGTGCGAGCTCCGAGTGAGGTGTGGTTGAGATTCACCACTCACACATCAATCGGTTAAGATCGCTCCTGCGATCAAGGCACATCACGGATTGATGCGCCTGTAAGGACTTTGTGTCCGAGTGTGACATCCGGTCACGGAAGCTGGGCTTTGTGCGCGCTTCGAATTAACGAGTGGCGAGTGCCACTAGTTAAACCGATTCTCAATCAATTTGGGATCGCTCCCGCGATCAGAGGATAATAGAAGGTCTATCGGAGCGATTGTATAAAATGTAACCATTTAACTGTACATATTTGTTTACAAATATAACTGCACATATGCAAGCTCTGTGTCTGTGTTCGCTGTGAGTACCCATGACGTCACACATGCAACAACTTCCTATTGATCGGAGAAACCAGGGGAAACTACCGACCTGAGCAGTCGGCCGCTAGAACTCTTGTCCAGGCGGAGGCGGAATTCAACCTACCCAGCTAGCTAATGACGAAATTGCACCACCTTTGGGACCCGAATTCTAGAACCTCCCGGTACGAGACGCTGCAGTGCGGCAACTGTTGCCTCGATCCATCTCAGTAGGCCCATACATTTATTGTCTAACGTATCTTATGCCGGTGAAGCCGCCTGACATGAAGATTTTTCGTGTGCCCAGCAACGGCAATTGTCTGCGTTGAAGAATGTCCCCCGTAGCGTGACCTCAATACGCGTGCGCGTGCACAGTACCACAGCACGCGTGCCGTGAAGTTACCTTTGTCACAGAGCAGCTACCATTCTCAATTCGCCATCCCATAGCGCTTACCCTGGCGCGCGTAGTGAAACGGATTCTGGTTGTTCTCTTGCAGTATTTGCTGCATAATCGTGCACGGTACACCCAACCTTCAGGTACCTTCCATGACCACCTGTACACTGTCCGTGAATTTGCCCTGCATTGCTTGCTGCATTGTGTCGGGACTTGGCGTCAGTGTTGTCAGATGGTCTTAAGCAATTCCCCCTAGATAGCGTTGTGAAAACCCCCAAAACGACAAAAAAGTCCCCAAGTTAAAAAAAAAAAACTATTTCATGTTTAAAATATATGGGGAGGTATGGAAAGGAAAGAAATACGAAAAATATTATTAATTGTATATGATGATATTTACATTTTACAGTTAACTTGTCAGTTACAGCAGTGCCCTCTGGAATATATTTCAGAGGGCGCTGATTACAGTCAAATTGAAACAATAGTAACTAGCTGAACCCGTGCGATTACATCGCACTGAAGGGAAACCTTTAGGACGTTAAAACAGAACGTAGATATCACATAAAAGATATATAAGAACATACACAAAATTTTACATTGAACACTTACAACACAATTGATAAATAGTCGCACACATGTTTGTCTTAACGGAACGCACAACAGATTTCCGCTTCCCGCCGCTTCGATTCACATGCGACAACCACGTGAGTTCTCCTGTGGCGGATGGTGTGCGCATAACCGCCATCTTGACAGGCAGCGCGCGGAGGGCACGCTAACTATCCCAGCCGCAAAGTTCAAACAACAAAAGTTTCCTAGCATTTTATTAATAACGAAAAGCTTCGTGATTTGCAATATTTAGTGACCTCCATTCCTGATTTTTTAATCTTTTTTTTGGTACCTCATTTGTTAAAATCCGTTCACTATGAACCGAGTAGGAGGGACAACAAATTCACGGTTTTAACGAAAATAATATATATGATGATAGGTAGTCGGTCCACATTTTACTTGCCCACACCCGACCAGTGTGCCCTTACTTCCCCAAATTTTAAAACCAAATTGAGTTCTCATCATAGGCGAGTATGTTGATTTCACAATATAAAACAAAATTAACATTTTAAGAACTCAATGAACTCCCCCCCAAGAACACCCCCAAATAAATTTGTCCCCTAAAACAACCCCTAAAGACCAACCCCGCCCTCCTAAATTTAGGGGGGGGGAACCCCTAATCTGGCAACACTGCTTGGCGCAGGTAGCACGTTCCCTGTAGCGCACGCATTCGAGCATTGACACGCCGTGGCACGTTGCTCATTGGGAGCCAGCGCGTGGGATGTAGTAGTGCGCACACACGTACAGCAAAGCTGGCGTTGTCCCGGCATTCGCCAAATACCAAGTACAAATCACAGTACTCGTCTGTGGCAGTGTTGTCAAGGCCGATGCCACGAGCGGGATTCCGTGGTACGAGTGTCACGACGAAATCGCCCCTCCACGCAGTTCATTACCCCGCCACCAGAGACAACGCCATCCCTATTGTAAAAAGGCAGGATTACTAATAATTTCCATTCCCGACGCTAGTTGCGCAGAGACGCTCGTGGCATGTTACGGTGCCACGATGCGCGCCACTGCCACCAGCAGAAGAGCTTGACACCACTGGTCTGTGATGTCCATTACGTCTCCATTTCCACCATTTTGCACGGTTGCCCGCTTGGCACTGATGCAATGCCTGCTCAAACCGACACTGACCACGACAAGGTGTCGCGGTAACACCGGTATGCCGGCGTGATAAACCGCCCATTCTGTCCTGGTAGGAATGCGAGGAATATGTGCACTTCCGCTGACGTCACAGAAGGGGGAAACGGACACATTGAATGCCGTCTCAAAAACATTGACTTCCTGCACATTCGACAGGCAGCCTCGGCAAAAAAGAATTACGTCCTCATTTCGTGAAAGAACGAACCCAAGAAAAACAATGAAACAAATGCCTTCCACGTGATTCCTGCAAGCCTCTTTTCATTGAGCTGGGAATCCTACCATTGCCTTGTCTATTTATTTACGAATCTGTAATATTTGTCAAAAATGACCTACTTAACGGAGGGAACATATTTTCATGCAATATTCATATTTATAATTACAACACACGCCGTAGAAATCACGTGCATCAAGTGTCAGTATCAACAGCTCAGTACAAGAAATCAACATACAATACATGTACGTTACTTTACAACGCATTGCCAGATGACATAAAACAATTAAAGTCGGTATACAAATTTAAGTTAAAAGTTAAATCTTTTCTGCTGCAAAACTGTTTCTATACAATTAGAGACTATACTGATCGTGAAAAAGAAAAATAATGTAACAAAACAAAGATATATAATGAATTAGTTTATGTTTGCATTGTATACATTTAAAAAAATATTTAATACGCCTGTAACAAGTAATGTACTTCAGCTTCCGGGTCAATGACCCCCATCTCGATCAGGTTTTTGTCCAGTTTCCCTGATCCATAGAGCAAATGCTGAGATGGCCCCTTGTTTTGCTTCTGGACGTAAATGTAGCTTCACTGTGCGCACGTTTTGTTGAGCACTCCTTTTGCTTGTAGTTCATTTACAGTTGAAATTGATTTTCTATAACTCGGGAAAAAACATTTTTCAAATATCTTTATTTTTCTAAAATAATTATTTTCTAAATTAATTTTTTCGTTTTTTCGTTGTTTTTTTTTTAATAAAATTCTGGCCCTCAAGAAAATGTGCGCAGATAAATTTCTTTCCCCACACGTCATATACAGTTTTTACTGTTTTTTTTGACTAAATAAATAAATAAAATAAAATAAATTACTAACGCCGGCACAACACGTTTCTGGGTTATTTCAACACCTCGCTGGCATTGAGCATATTGCGTTTGATGCGATGCGTTTTCTACAGTGTTAGTATAATGTTGATGGCTTCATTACGTATGTGCAGTGTTGCCCTTATCGTGAGTCTTGCTCGCGCATTATCTTTCGTCGTTGGAACTCTACAGCCCGATTTGGTTTCTGTACACTCCAACAGTCCCAGCAATCGTGTTTTCGACGTTATTAAAAAAAATCTGCCGCCGACGAAATCAACATTGGGCCCTCTACGTATGGTGTACACGACACTATCTTCCGGGTGTAGATACAATGATGCATCCTGTAGAATGTGCAGATTTGTACTTCGGCCTTTCTTTTTTCTTCGGCTAAAAAATAGGTCATCACTCCTACTACAGAAGAAGCCACTTTAATACGCTTTACTGAAATACTTCAAGTACAGAAGCTCTACCATCACTCCCTCCTTGAAGCCTTTGAAATCGTTTTGCGATCTTTCGTATGTGTCTCCTTTAGGTAATGTTTACTAATTTATATTCCGTCTGTGAGTCTCGTTAATTCTTCAAGTTATTTAATTTTTTTAAATTCTGTTGCAATATTTATTACTTTTGACTGTACCCCCACAACATTGAAAATTAATCATTTTTTTAAGAAGAGATAAGGTTTCTTTTCTTCCAAAGTCTTGCACTTCATTGAATCATTAATTCTTTACAAGATGCAATGGCAAAACATGAATTCGAGTGGAAGGCATGCGCTTATACAATTGGGTTTAGTCAGTGGTAGTGAGTATAAAAATGGGTGAAGAAATACTGGCAGAATGCCTCCTAAAAAGTTCATGTATATCTAACAAAACTGAAGGAAAGAAATACTATTTACCATTTATGAAATTAAAACTTTTTATTGGTCGTATTCCACACATTCTCGGCGCTTCATAATCTTATTTGAAACCCCTGATTTCGTACGAAAGGCCTTTACACGGGAAATCTTTTTTTGACAGATTTCGGACGGCAGTGTCGTCAGTGATGTGTAGGCACTTGACACTGACGGTGTAAATAGTTTACTCTGTCACTGACGGTGTAAATAGACAAGTGTTTACATATCACTGATGATACTGTCTTCCGATAACTGACAAGAAATACCGCCCATGTAAAGAAACCTTAATAGTTAAACAAAGCAAATAGTATTGTTAAAATTGGCTCTTTCCGGACAACCAATCATATTAAGAATATCATGAGGTTTTTAAATTTTCGCTCATATTTTCGCAACTTTACGAACATCACGAACTCTTCTTGGTTAATTCACAACTTTACGAACATTAAAATGCTTAATGATATTTCACACGACAGTGCAAGGAATAAAATATTTAATTTTTCGGGGCTAAATAAACGCTTCCGCCCCCGATAAAATCTTAATCCTACAAGTGATATTTTTCATGTGTGAAAACAATATGTTCCGGTACAAAAATGTGAATTGAAAGAATTTGACATTTTTGTAATTCCTGAAAAACATTGTCTAAATATTTTACTGAATGCAGTGACGTGTATATATATATATATATATATATATATATATATATATATATATATATATATCTGCGTGTGTGTATGTGTGTATGTATGTATGCATGAAGGAGTAACCTACTTTCATAAATACGTCACTGCATTCAGTAAAATATTTAGACAATGTTTTGCAGGAATTACAAGAATGTCAAGTTCATTCAATTTACATTTTTGTATGGGAACATATTGTTTCATATTACACACACACACACACACACACACACACACACACATATATATATATATATATATATATATATATATATATATGATAGAGGTGAAAGAGAATAAAAGAAACGCGTGAAATGCTACTTTGACGTGATTTATCTGCTTCTAAAATTACCACGTATGCTTGTTCTCGCTTATTGTAAAGTGCTCTTTACAAAAGCTCGAAATGACCTCCACTTGCCAGATAGAGATAAACATCTGTGCCGCTTGGCTTCCGTGACGCACACAACCCTGTCTACTTGTCCTTTTATTTCTCCCGCCACACCTTCAAGGCATCGAAGAAGGTCAGTACATCTGCACTGGAAGGCATGCTCCGACGTAAGGTGAAGACCGTCCTTCACTTGCAACGCATATTGCATTATGCAATCATCAGTGCAGTTAGGAAATTTCACATCCGATTTTATCAAATTCTCGCTAATATTTGATTCATCATAAAAATGCTATTTAACACTTGCTACTTTGTCAGCAGAGGGTGAATCATCCATTAAACAAGAGGATAATTTTGCTTGTACTATCTGCACATTTTTACTTGAGCTCTATTTTTGTTAAAAGCAAGAGATTGGAGGATTTAGATATTTCATCGTCAGTACTATAAAATTAAATCTACAATTCGTTCGCCGATGAAAACTCTAGTTTCTTTTTCACAGGAACGAACATTTCTTGTTTCACTTTCAAAGTACTGGCAGTCATGCTTGTTTGTTTCTATTATTCGTATTTAAAATATGTTGAGTAATCCATAATTAAAATATTTGGCAGGGCTTGGACGCGAATCTAGGCACATAAGTATTTTGTAGACAAAAGGCATTTTTTAAAATATTTTTTGTAGCATCAACTACGAGGTCATTAGCGATGATTTAAAACTTTAGGTTTAGATATTTTTATTTACACTATAAATATGACAGTTAAATAAATGATACAATAACGCAAGTTTTACATTACAGTATGCTTCACTTGTGAGACTTTTTACCTCATTACTGATAAATGTGGCAAGTTAAAATATGTTACGATGTACAGATTTATTGTATACAAATCGTGGGAAAATAGTGTTTTTTTCCTTCAAAACAGGCTTTTCAAATCTTATTTCATGATTAGACTGTTATTGTAGTATACTTTTCATTGTGACTAAAAATAAATATTTAACATATGTTGAGTTTTCATTTATATTTCATAAAAAATTCTAGATTTTTGCAGAATTCTGCAATTTTATTTTGATATGCGGGGGAGTCACGGGTTGATTCAAGGTTTTCTCCTTGGAGGCATTTTGGCTTTGTAGAAAGAATACAGATTGCTTAAATCTCTTCTATCAGGAAATGTATATTTTGTGGAACACTATAATTAGGGCAGAGGGGAGAAGTATTATTAGTTAACAGGAGGTTGCTTATTTTACAGTAACCTGCTGTTATTCTGCAAAAGGCATTCATAGTATATGGGGACAACCCCTATACTAAGAACCAAGAAACATTGAAGTGGAAGTCATAATACTTGAATTGTGCTTCGTGTTTACATTATAAGAGTAAACTAGTGTTGCTATAGAATCGCAGAGACTTTCTCGTACTAGTTAGTTTTCTAATCTCTTTAGTCTGGGCTAGCTTTTCGGCCCAACTCCATTCCTAGATGCGATCTAGTGTCGTCTGAAATGCTATTTTATAACATTTTCCCCCTAACAGTAGAACAAAACTATGAATTTATGTTATACAAGAGTAAAACCTACTAACACATGCAAATTTTCTTTGAAAACTGTGGAGTCGTTTCTGAGAAAATGTAGCTTAAGCGTTTCTGAAAATGATTTCTGAAGCTTTTCTGAAGCTCATTTTGACATAAAACTTTAGATTTTTCGAGAAAGTTCATTGGAAACGATGTGAAGCACGTCTGCTAACAAATAAAATAATCTATAAAAAAGCTCCTAATATATATGTTAACAATGCGAGATATATTTTATAAAATTACTTATGAGTAATTTTGAAAAATCAAAAAGTATGAATCAAAATGGTGTTAATCCGTACAAAAAAATTAAAGAAAAAGACCTGGAGCCGTTTTTGAGAAAATATCATTCGGGCATTTCTGAAAAAGTGGAATTTTGAACTCGTATTAACAGAAAAGTATTCAGTTTTCGAGAAACGTTTTCAGACATTATTTGAAGCACTTATACTCACAAATGCAATAACGAATACAAATTACCGGTAATGTAAATATTAACAATGGGAGAAATATTTTTGTAATTTTGAAAAATCAAAAGAATAAATCGAAATAGTGTTAAAATTGTTTTATTCGGTGCATTTAGCACTATACGTGCACTAAAAGTGTAAATAAATAAATTGGAGCCGTTTTTGACAAAATGTCGTTCGAGGATTTCTGAAAATGTAGAATTTTGAGTTCATTTTCACAGAAACGTTTTCAGTTTTCGAGAACCTTTTTCAGACATTTTCAGACAATTGTATATTGCAAATTTAATAGGCTGCAGCTCAAAAAGATTGATCAAGAAATATCAATTTTGATGAACCCTGGTTTTGGGGAACATGGTTTAAGCGCTTGTGTTTTTCACAGACGGACAGAACGTGGAAAGCCAATTTTGCTGCATCAAGGACCTAGAAAACGTGGATTCCGATTACTCTACGTATTCGAGAAATTCATTTGCTACATTTTGGAGCAAGAAAAATACACCTTTTCGATGTCAGAGTCCCAAAAAACGAGTTTTCGCTGCTGCATTCCAATACCTTCTCTATACTATAGTGCAGAGAAAGAATTGTTCGTATACGCAATCTGAGAAAGTAAGAGGATACCGATATCTATTTTCTAAACTCTCTCATTTCCTTTCTACGCTATCAAGTAGTCTAATGCTTAAAACTCAGGCAAAGCTATATTTATTTTGTAATTAGTTGTTGACCGTCAAAAGATGGACTCAGTTTAAAATATCTTCTGAAACATGTTCGGAACAAGTAGGGTTTTTCGTACGACAAGCATGCCTGTCAGTGAGTGGACCGATAGCTATACTGCGATTTTCGCAGCTCTGCCCCTGACAAGAATCAGTTGTTGACGGTTTCATCCAATCGGGAGCTTGAACGTCACCATAGTGACATCAATGTAGCGACATTTATAAGCTTCCGATTGAATGGCAGCGAAACAGTTGATTTCTGTCAGGGGCAAAGTTGCGAAAATCGCAGTATATGCGATGTGCGATACGATGTGAACATCTGAGCATGTACACGTTAAGTCGTGATTGAACACTTGGTCATTCACAAAATTTTCCTCACCGATACCGTAAAACAAAATATCTTTGCTTTCTCGCAATCTACTTACGTTGTATACAGAAAGTATTGTGATGGTGCGGCAAAACCGCGATTTTTCGATAGAAAAGCGAGCCCGACACCGAAAAAGTTGATCCTTCTTGTTCCTTTATGTAGTAAATAACTTCCTCTAACACGTGTCTGGTCAAAATCCACATTGCGTGGGTCTTTGGTACCGAAAAAATTGTTTACGACACATCGTCTGTCTGTCTATCCGTCTGAATGCGTTAACGTCAAATATTAGCGTCTAAACTGTTCAATTTATTTTCTCCAAAATTGACTTTCCCCGATCGATCTTACCGAGATTTGAGACCCTGTGAATTTGAAATGGAAATTTTGATTTTGGGTGCTACCTTTCATGAAGTCCCAACATTTTGGAAATTATCTCAGAAAGGCTCCACATTTTTGATTTAAATTATTCCCTCGGAGAGAGCAAAGGCTGCTTAAAACAATGGTGCAGGTCCAATTTTCGTTGAACTCTGATTTTCGAAAATTGCAAAAGTTCAATTTCTGTTAGTGTCTTCCTACTATTAGTACGTAGAAGATAGAGGTTTTTGCTTTTTCCATATTATTCTTCAAAGCCATATAGACAATTTTTAGTCAATTATTTTATCAGTAAAGGTTCTAATTTTTTTCTTTATTTTTTTCTCGGATTGAAGAAGCTAGTCTGATAAAACCAGCGCAGGTTCCATTCTTGGTGATCTCCCTGTATTTTCGAAAATTGCAACAACAAAAAAACAGTGTAAAACTACAAATATTTCTTTACCGATACAAATATTTCTTTATTGTTCCTTCCTACCTACGAGGAACAAACTTAAAGAACAAAATTGGAGCTGTTTTTGAGAAATTAATTGTTTTAACTGGTCAAAAAGTGCCTATTTCTCTCGAAAGTTCGTAAAAACGAATTTCTAAAAATTGAATCTCCTGTATTTGAAGGTATGTTTTTGATGAACAGATTTCATTAACAAAAACATTCTACTTTCATTATTACAGTTGTAGGAAAACGATGAAAACAAATTGGACTTCCACAATTTTCGAAAATTCAGAGAGAGCAACGAAGTATGCATATTTTCTCTATCAGAGAAAAAAAATCAAAGAAATAATTTGGAGCCATTTTTTAGAAAATTCTGAACATGTTATTGAGGCTTCATGTAAAGTACCTCTAAAAAATCCGTTTTGAATTCAAGGGGATTTGACATCAGTCAGGTCGATCGGGGATTATCAGTTTTGGTGAAAATCCTCCTTACGATTTAGCCGCTAGCGTTGTTCACTGACAGACGTTTTGTTGCAATCCAGTATTTCGGTATCACGGACCGACCAAACGTAGATTCTGACTAAACAACTTGTTTGAGGCAGTAATTTATTGCATGTAGGAACAAGATTTTTCCACTTTTTCGTTACTAGAGCCCGGCAATAAGAGTTTCTGTCGGAAAATCGCTGTTTTCTCTCGCAGCATTACTGCACTTTCTCTGTACTGCGCAAGCAGTACAAGACACATATTACGTGAATTCAATATACAAGAAATAGTATATTCAATGAGATATATTTCTTGCGCGTTTTTGGTACTGATTTTTGTGACGTGTATAAATCTGTTTCTTCTTTCCATCAAAAGTGAAGGGCGACATTTCTAAATTGTCCTTTCCTACTAACATGTTATTCAATCCTAAATTTCGTGCCAATTTTAACTCCTAGATAGCATGACGGTAGCCTCATTGATTCTTGTTTGTAGCCCTCTGGCGGAGAACAACTCAGTTAGTGAACGTCCTACACAGAATGCTTACGAGATGGCAGCACAGTGAAATTTCAGAGGCTCTATTGTACAAAGTGGATTTCGCTTTGTAAAACAACAAATTAGACTCACTTTGTCAGGTCCCCAGCGTGAAAGATCAAATTAAATTTTTCGCTTAATAAATAAATACAGTTGTGAATAGTGCTAGAGAATGAATGAACTTTGTTATGTTCGACTTTTCACTCTAACGTTCTTAAGTGTACAAATACCAATACCAATACAAATACCGATTTTCAAATGAATGTGACCCACAACTTATACATACTAAACTTAACTAATACTTTATTAACATAAACATACAAAACAGTAGTAATTTAATGTTTATTTAGATTCGCATACGAAACGATTAATAGAGCAATTGCAAAAGTGGAAGTGAACACAAATTAGATTGGGTTTGAGGAGTTTTAATCTCTTCAAAAATTATGAGAGAAAAAAATGGAAGTGTTAATCAAATCCGGAAAAGAATTTACTTAATCATTTATAACTACTTTAATGCAGATGTAGATGATTTTGCGGAAGAATTTTTGAACATAATTGAGAATGATCTTATATTAGGAATAACATAGAAGAACAACTTACAGGTGATATTCGTGCATTATTGTCCACATTAGCAAGAATCGTACAAAGTGTAGCTTGACTAAACTGTAACTATTCCCATCTTCAATACCTTCAAGTATTTCTTACGACAATTATAATTTTTAAATTGCAATATTACATCTTCATATCGCATATGGAGGTAACATACATGGCCATTGAATGTTGGGAATTTTTGAAGGCGAGTATAACATTAAAGCTACTACGAAATTGTAAGAACATATTTGAACAAAGTTACGCATGAACGAAATGAAGTATGAAAGACACATGAAGATACTTTTAAAATAGTTTTCAGCGTCGGCGACGCCACATTCAGCTAGTAGCGTAGTATGCTAAATACGATTATTTCGTATTCTGTCTAGAACAATGCCAATCACGGAAAATCCTATCACTGCAAAAAATAAAATAGAACCAAGCTTATTTTCCACAAGTAACATTTTCCGAAGCTTATTTTCCCGAAGGGAATTTTGTAGTTTTAGGAAGAAGCCGAAAAATTGTTAAACGTCTGCAATTTTTGAAAATTGAAAGTGTTAAATAAAAATCGAACCTGCGCTTTATTTATAATATTACTTTTCTCTATTTTAGAAAAAAAATAGAGCCATTTCAGTGAAAATTTTGAAAATGACCTTGAGGTTTTACGTAAAAGACCAGCTCAAAAATCAAAATGTTTTTTTCAAATTCAAGGGTCTGCGCCATGAGGCAGTTCGATCGAGGAATATCAATTTTGGTGAAATCTTCCTGCTCCCTTCTTTTTAAGTATACTAGCGTTGTTCATAGAGAGACTAGAGCTGTGACGTCAAGGTCTCATACTGGTGGCAGTGGTACTAAACTAGAGCGTTGTTCTCAGAGAGAGACTAACTAAATCAGTGATGTCAAGGTCGATGCCACGAGCGGGAGTCCGTGGCACGAGTGCCACGACAAAATCGCCTTTCCATGCAATTCATAACCCCGCCGCAAGAGACAACGCCATCCCTATTGTAAAACGGCGGGGTTACTAATAGTTTCCTCTCCCGACGCTAGTGGCGCAGAGGAGCTCGTGGCATGGCACGGTGCCGCGAGGCGTGCCACTGCCACCAGTAGGAGACCTTGACACCACTGCACTAAATAGCTGGCTGACGGACGCAGCTATTTAGCTATAGTGTCGAAAATTCCGCCATCGGGACACGAATCCCAGGACCTCCCGCTCAAATTCACTGCAGTGGCAACATTTGTTGCCACGAGTTGTTTTAGCAAGTGTTTCTATTTAAAAATGGTACAAATAGCGAGAAAGTAAAATCTTTTTTATATTATATATATATATATATATATATATATATATATATATAAAATATATAGTATATGTATATTAAGAGAAAATATTGTTATGCTGCAACGGAAAGCGGCGATTTTTCGACATAAAAAAAGGTTTGTGAGTCCTTGACACAAAAAATGTTCAATTCTTGATCCTTGTAAATAACTTCCTTTAATATGTAATGTAGTGAGAATCCCCGTTTCGTGGATCCGTGATACCGACACATTGGTTTATGGCTAAACGTCCGTGCGTCAGCCCGTCTCACCTTCTCTCCATCTGTCTGTGCGTAGGTGAGCTATGTTAGCTGCTAAACCGCTGGCAGAATGTTCTTCAAAATTGATATTCCCCGAAATAGATGTTGAGGCAATGTTTTAGAGACATAGTTGAATACCTTGGCCAGATTTCAAATGTTAAATTCGTTATTAATAAACATTATAGTCCATTGCGTCCCTTTTTAATTAATTGATTATTTCGAAACTACAGCCGACCTAGATGCTCGAGGTAGCTAAGACCTTGTGCCGACTCAGCGCTTCGGTCCAAAGGGTTGCGAGTTCGAGTCGCAGCTTGCGCCTCGTTGTTAGAATAGAATAGAATAGAATATTTATTTCGCTACTTAGGATACATGAAATAATTCCGGTGGTAGCGTTTTCTAATCAATTAATCTACATAAAACAAACATCAAACCACTACATAAATACAACAAATACACAAAATGAACATCAAACAACATTACTGAATACAATTTTACAAAATTAATGTATTAACCCTATGCTAAAGCAAACCTTAATATAAAATAACAAGAATAATACAAAAAAATTAATTTTAATGTTAACATTTTAATGTTTGTTCTTTATCTGTCATGTATTATGTGTGTTGTCGCGGAGGTGTATTCTTCCCTACTCTAAGAACCCCTTGCAAGTGAAGTTGTTCTGCCAGCATGCTAACATAACGCAATTCGCCAGAACGATATTTTTTTCAGATATTTCTCAAAAATTCCTTGATTTAAAATAAACGAATACATAATCTCATTCTCCGGCAGGCAATTCACGTCGAAATAAATATTTGTTTATGTTATCATGCAATTCATATTACTGCGTGACTGTGCGTAATTGCTGTTTGCAAGCACGTTGAAAATTGATCTTAGACGTTGTCTGGTAAAGGAAAACAAAAGCAAATGAGGAATCTCTAATTTCCGACGTTGTTTTCACAATCGGACAGCGAGGAAATTAGATTACAAGTACACGAACGCGTGCATGATCTACAGCCAATGTCCGGGCCTCGAACTGTTTGTGTTATGTGAGAGCAAGAAGTGCTGTATCGTCGATTACGCAAATACATTACGGGAAGGAAGCTCGAGCGACCGACCGGCCGGCGGTGCCGCGTTAAAAACTCACCCATCGGCGCGCCTCGGGCATTCAAGAAGCCCGGCGACGCCGCCTGCACCGACGCCGACGCCGACGCCGCTCACTTCTAATTAGAAAGCAGCACCATGTTTGCCTTCGACCTGCAACTCGCCGGTCGCTGTGTAATTACGAGATTTTTCAGACAGTTTTGCGTCTCGTTAAACAGTCTTGTGTCACAATTTTACTCTTCGATCTTCTGCTCCGAAGTACTGAAACTGCTCATTAGGAAATACAGAATAATGACGATCGCGCTATCGTGAGGCGGAGGGACGTTAGAATACTCCTTTTGGAGTAAACACGGTCTACTTGAGGATTACTGGGTGGAGAAAATGGCTTTTGGTGGAATATACTGAATACTGAATTCCTATATGTGAAATTAATTTAAGAATTTATTAACTTTCGCATTCTACTTCTTTATCTTATTTATATACTTATCTACTTTATATCTTATTATTTATAATCTATTGGTGTTAAATTATTTTAAAAAATAATTATTAATTATTTACCATGTCATATTTTATACAGGTTGTAGTATCCCGCCCGGGTATTTATTTATCACAATCATTAATAAGAGAGAAAAGGAATAATTCTACAACAGTGTAAAATGGAAGTAATTTTATTTATATTAGTAATAGCAGCACGAGTTGCTCGTCTATTGGGCAACACATTGAAATAATAATAACAACAACAACAACAACAACAATAATAATAATAATAATAGTAATAATAATAATAATAATAATAATATCCGGATAGCCGAGATCGCTAAATCAGTAGTGCAGTTGAGACCACGGACGAAAGGATCGCGGGTTCGAGTCCCACCTCGGGTATGAGTGTGTTTGTGTATGTATGTGAGTGTCGTCCAATCATCCTTCATTATCATCAGCATTCTATCTTCCATCCCCTCGCGACTAGCAACCCTAGAGGACAAAACTCGGATTCAACTTACCGCTGATCCCCTGATGAGTCACATGCACCTGCAACGGGATTAATGATACTGAGCCTCGGTAAAGGCAGGTGCATGTCCGAGGTGCATGTCGCAGGTGCGTAGTCCGAGGCAGCCAATTCGCGACCCCCCTCCCCCAAAAAATGATAAAGAAATCGTGGAGAGACAAACCAACTACATGGATAATATGTAAAAAGAATGGACAAGGCGCAGATAAATTATTTATTTGGTTTAAAAGGAAAAGAATGAAGCTAGAATCGGAAGCTGTTGTAATAGCTGCCCAAGCACGATAGCGGCAAACAAAACTGATATTGTTATCCAGGATTTGGAGAAAAAGTATCTACTTGTAGATATTGGAGTGCCGTGCGATCAAAATATAAACGAAGAGGCAGAGAAACGTCTTAAATACAAGAGTTTGGATATCGAGATCAGAATGTGGGGCGTAAAAGCACAGGTCGTCCAAATAGTTATCGGAGCTCTGGGACTTGTTTCGCATAATTTGAGTAAGAACTTGTCTAAACTCTTCGGTAATTTAAAAGACTGGGAAGTGCAAGGCATAGCTTTAATGGTTTAGCCCACATTTTGCGCAAAGTATTGTAGAGGTACCGCCAGTCCCTATATCTGCTTCTTAGGTAGCTGGTTGCATCCTGGAGTAAATGTTATATTCAACCAACCCAGAACATTTTTAGTAATGAATTAGAGTAATAATAATAATAATAATAATAATAATTTATAATAATAATATAACAATATTAATTTCCTTCATCCGACGATCCTACGGCTTAGCTCGGGACTTGTACTAAACAACGGGGCACCCACAGTTTTACCACACAAATTATATTAACTAGCGTACCCGGGCGAGAACTCTCGCACACTATACCCCACCCTCTCCCTTATTTTTCCATTTCCATATTAAGCATTATACATATTTTTCTTCAAGACCCTCTTATCCTCCGTGACTTGTTATAATATATGTCACTTTGTAATTGATGACAATATTAAACACGCTTGCCAAAACAAACCATTCTTATTTAACTTTGTTATCGAGCAAAGAGGTACGCCCATGCAATTCAATCTCAGAATATCAAGCAATTAATAATTTCACATACAGTTGCATATTTTACTGGCTCTGAACAGGTGGGGTAGAACTGAGAAGCGTCGAACCAGCAAAAATGTAATAGAATGGTCAAGAAGATCTCATCCTGTAGATTACGGTGTAAGGTAAAACTAAACTTTTGCCCTCAAAAGTTTAGTTTTTAAGGCCTTAGACCGCTTTGTTGAGGAGTAATTTAATGATATAGATTTAAAAAAAAATCCTTATGTGAGTTGCGGGTTGCATTTTACATTCATATTTAGATGCATTTTTAACCAAATCATCCATATTTTTAAAGTCAAAGCGCAATTCGTCACGTCTCCGTGAAATTCTCTTTCATTAGAGGCCTCATTTACAAAGATTGGTTGCATGTGAGAGCCGCAAAGAGAAGGTATACTACTGAAATAATACAGGAGACGATTCTGTCATTTGAGAGTAAAATCAGACTGTGACGTAACGTTGAAAGAATTTGTGCAATTCATATCACAGACAATGTTACAACGTAATACGCTCATGTATCATATATGAGAGTTTTATCGGATTGAGAAATTTGATTGAATTACACATGCAATTGATTTAAGGCATAATACAATAAAATTCACTCATGCATTGCATTTTTCAACTATTAAATTAATAACACTGTTCTACAAGGGTTCTATTTCTGAGATAAAAGTGTGTGATTCATTATGAATTTGCAATGGTAAGTCCATATCTGAAAACAAAATGTCGCGTTCAGGGATAGTTTTTCAGTAATTTTAACTTTAATGTCATGAAAAAGGCATTATTTTCCGTAAATTGAGGGAATGTTTGCAAATAACACTCGGCAACATGGACTCCTGTATTTATGTCAAATGCTTTAGTATTCAAATGTTGGTACGCCTCTCTCGATTGTATACTTTCATAATTACTGCTTACTTCAAACCTTCACTGTCAGGAAGCCTCAAGTGTGAGAACGTTTAAAGTGATTTGTTTGTTTTTCGTGGTGGTACAGAAAGTGACAATTAAGTTGATAAGAAGGAAAGGAGTAAATGAGAATGTCTTTGTACAGCATGGATTAAAGATTATTATGATATAATTTTTATTTTTCAAGAAAATGTCTCGTCGGCGCTCCTGCCGAGATACTCTTTACAACCATTTGCTATATCTTCGGAGAATTCATATTTGTAAGAAACAGGAATAGTATGATGTGCATCTTCTTCTTGTAAATTAATTAACTGGTGGAAAGGAAAAGAAAATACCATGTTATTTGTTGTACTTACAGTATGGCGAGAACCAAAAGACCATATATCAGACTGTTATTTCTGTGTCACGAAAATTCGAGGTTTTAAAAACAAGAAGTCAAAGAAACACATTGCTTACCTGGACCTACCTTATGCGCAAAGGCCAGTTCCACACTTTAAAGTCTTCCGGTTCCATTTTAGAAAATATTTTCAAATTAATTATGTACAGTGAGTATAAATGGAAGGTATATAGCGATTTCAAAGTCATTGCATTGCTATTAGGCACACAACAAGGCTACACAAAATATGCGTGTTTTCTTTGCGAGTGGGATAGTCCCGATGGAAATTCCCACCACATAAGAAAGAAAAGGCCGGAACCAGGGACCGAAAAGGTATTGAATACCGGTAAAAATACCGGTAAAATACCGGTATTTTTTCATACCGGTATAAAATACCTTTATTCTTTTATAACGGTAAAATACCTTTATAGGACGTCTATACCGGTATGGACATCCATTAAGGTTATACCGGTATTATACCGGTATTTTCGAAGGAAATAGTGTCGCGTTCGCGGCCCCACACGCGCGTTCGCTCCCCAAACGCGGGTTCGCTCCCCCAAAGGCGCCTTCGCGTCCCCACACGCGCGTTCGCTCGCCAAACGCGCTTTCGCTCCCCCAAACGCGTGTACGCGTCCCCACACGTGCGTTCGCTCCACTACACACGCCTTCGCATCCCCACACGCGCGTTCGCGGCCCCACACGCGCGTTCGCTCCTCAAACGCACTTTCGCTCGCCAAACGCGCGTTCGCTCCTCAAACGCGCGTTCGCTTCTCAAACGCCGCGTTCGCTCCCCAAACGCGCGTTCGCTCCACAAACGCGCGTTCGCTCCACAAACGCGCGTTCGCTCCACAAACGCGCGTTCGCTCCCCAAACGCGCGTTCGCTCCCCAAACGCGCGTTCGCTTCCCCACACGCGCCTGCGCGTCCTCACGCGCCTTCGCGGCCACACACGCGCGTTCGCTTCCCAAACGCACTTTCGCTCGCCAAACGCGCGTTCGCTCCTCAAACGCGCGTTCGCTTCTCAAACGCCGCGTTCGCTCCCCAAACGCGCGTTCGCTCCACAAACGCGCGTTCGCTCCACAAACGCGCGTTCGCTCCACAAACGCGCGTTCGCTCCACAAACGCGCGTTCGCTCCTCAAACGCGCGTTCGCTCCCCAAACGCGCGTTCGCTTCCCAAACGCGCGTTCGCTCCCCAAACGCGCGTTCGCACCTCAAACGCGCCATTGCGTCCCTACACTCGCGTTCGCGGCCCCACACGCGGGATCGCGGGCCCTGACGCGCGTCTGCTCCCCAAACGCGCGTTCGCGTGTGCACACGCGCGTTCGCTCTCCCAAACACGCCTTCGCGTCCCCAGACTATTATAATAATTCTTTCTCAACCAACAACAGAACTCGACCTAGGTAGAATGTCTGGTGACGAAAATACGCCAACGTTGAGACTCGAACCCTAGGACCCCCGGTTAGAAACTCTGCGGAGTCCATAATTGTTCCTCTGAGCCATCTCAGCGTAAAAAATCAGAATGTTTCCCCTCCGAAACCTGTATGATTATACTGAAATACCGGTATTTTCTCATGAAAATTCCGGTAAAATACCTCTATTTAGAGGTATAGACGTCGAATAAAGGTAAAATACCTCTAAAAATACCGGTATTTGACGTCTTATCGCGGTATTTTTTAAGGTATTTTGAATAAAGGTATAATAGAGGTAAAGGTATTTCTATACCGGTATAAATACCTTTAACGCTATTATTTCGGTATTCAGTCCCTGGCCGGAACAAAATTGGGAAGTAGATGAAAAAAATGTCCAATGTCAATGTCTGGTAGCTCGTGAAGATATCCTTCTACCACCTCTTCATATCAAATTCGGTTTAATTAAACAATTTGTACAAGCGATGGATCCAATTGGCGAAGTGTTTACATATCTTACTGATAAATTTCCTCGCCTTTCAGCAGCAAAGTTAAAAAAAGTTGTATTTGTAGGCCCTCAGATCAGAGAACTTCAGATAGAAATTTTGAAACATGCCTCACTGACGCAGAAGCGCGAACATGGCAATGTTTCAAGAACGTGTCAGAAAACGTCCTTGAAAGAAAAAGAGCTGAAAATTACAAGGAAATAGTGAATCAGATGAACAAAGCTTATCAAAAAATTCGCTGCAAAATGTCTTTAATAGTACATTTCATGGATTCTCATGTTGACATCTTCCCAGAGAGTTGCAGCGATGAATCGGACCAACACGAAGAGAGATTCCGTAAAGATATATCTACGATTGAAAAAAGGTACAAAGGGAAATGGATGCCTACAGTGTTGCCTGAATATTGCGGTAGGATCATTCTAGACAAGGAAGAAACTCGTTATAAAAGAAAAAAAAAAAGATATGTAAACTGTTGTTGCCACATTTGTATAATTTTCTCTTTTTCTGTATGTCTTCCTTTACAATCCATGCTACAAAGTGAATTCTTTTGTGAATATTGCCTCTGACAGAACCTTCCTCGGCTTTCCTAATATGATAGAGTGAGAGTATGTAACTGAAATCAATCATCAAGATCACTGTAAATTATTTTATCGCTATTTCTTGAATTCCGAAAAATAAGTTTACATTTATAGAGTACCGAAAGATAAAAATTAGAATTCCGGTTAAACTATCCCTGACAGAGAAAAACTGAAAACAGATTTGGATTCGCCTTTGAAGTTACTGCATGAATCACAAATTTTTTCTCCAGAAATAGAAAAAAATATTTTTTTTTGTAGAACCGTGTAATCAATAGAATTTCTAATTTTTCCCGGGATCTTCACTTAACAACACAGCGAATGAGACGTTTTGCAGTCTTGTATATTCTATTGTTATCTTTCAATTTTATTTCATTACCATACATAAATACCCGCCATGTCCCGCTTTGTCTTTTCCTGCACCCCTTTCCCGACCCGCTCCGCCCCTCCGCGTCCTTGCCACCCCGCTCGGTCACGACTCTTCGGTCACGCCTTCCCCGCCCCGACGCGACGGTCAACCTGCGCCTGCCCCCCCTGTCTTCTCACAGCCTAGCAATGACTCGACGTAAATGATTATTACTATTGGTTAGAGGAAGACTACTGATTGACATTTTTGTTGGTGGTTCCCACAATTGATTAAAGACAATGACAACTTTGTAACTGTGAGTTGTTATCATGAACAATTGCTAGAGAGAAAATAAAGCGTTTCATGGCCTGATGCGGCCACACCTTCACGTTTACAAGTCTAGGAAATAAAACAAATTTAAAAAAAACTTATAGTGACAAGAATCTTTAAAATTGTTGAATAAATTGAAGGGCCTTAAAATTGTTGAATAAATTGAAACACCTTCTCGCACTTAGCGAGAAGGTGTTTATTCAGAAATTGGCCAAAGGAGATATTTAAGATTTAGTAAACTCGCATGGAATTTTTTCTTTGTATTACAGCAAATTATTTCTTTTTCATATGCCGTATATTGTGATTTTCATCAAAAGTAGCAATGCAACTAATAGGAAACTCGTAGAAAAGTCATTTTGACGACAAAACTAAAAATTGAGTTAACAACTTCATGCACTAAGCCCTTCAATTCTTAAAATTGTTTTGCAAATATGAGACACGCACACACAAACACAGACACACACACACATTGTGATGGTTCACATAGACATGAAAAAACAAAAAAAAACTCATGAGGAAAAATATTGGCATTGTCATAATTACAAACGACGGCGCGGAGGCGTAGTATGTATGTTTATTATGTAGTTTTGTATGTTTATTATGTGAACATCGCAAAAAAATAGTGAAATCCGAGCAAGCAACGACAAATAAATAAGGATATTTTAAGTTGTGGTGTGCCATTGAGCAATAGATGCCGGGATAATATAAATTTTACAAAATTGTAATAACTTGAAGTGAAGTCAGCAGGCAAGTGAGTGGTTTACCACCAAGTAAGCGGGCAAGTCACGGTGAAATAGCTAAGTAAAAACAGTTTTGAAGCTTTTAAGGAGGCGGGGCACTCAAATAAATTGCACAGGTGATTTATTTAAAAACTGCAAATGAATACATTAAGGGAGAAAACGCAATTGTCGACACGAAACAATGTCGGGGACAAAAGACAAGTACAAGACATTGTGCTGTTTTCCGTAGTTTTCGTGGTGAACGCAAGTAGCTAGTTGACCAGATGGCGCACGGGCTTGGTAGAGAACGCGTCGAGATTCGAACGTGTTATGAAGGTGTTCAGATGGTGCTGAGACGTTATTAGTAAATGTAAATGATGGAGATCACGAACTCGTGGAATGGAGATCCAGACCTGTGGAACTTCGGAGGAGAGATGCGGATATTCTAATTTGCTTTTGATTGACTGGCGGCATAGCTTTGTAAGAAGACCAAGTCGTGTATCTTGACAAACAACGGAGAGACCCAGTAATTGCTCAAAGTAATTGGAATAAAAAAGAAAGAAAAAGAAAAGAAAACATGTTTAAAGGAAACGCGCGCGGTATGAATGGGTGTTTTGAATGTTAGTGTGCGTGTGTGATAAATATTTATGTTTTGTGTTAATTGTTTACTACTTATTTTCAAGGGTATTTTCATTGTATACATACATGTTTGTTAACGATGTTATTTGTGAGGGGCGGCGACGATGCCATCAGAATTATGGAATAAACCCAGTACGCCAATTGATGGTGGCGTTGATATCAGAATTCTCGTGTTCTTTATTTTTTGTTTGCTACGTATTAATATCTTGCAATTACGATAAATACCTTACCCTGTACAGGCGGCTTCGCATCCCACGATCTTTAAAATTTGCCGTAAACACACACACACACAGTATTTATTCTGCACCCAGAGAGTCCCTCGAGGAGTTCAAGGCATTATTCGATAGGCTATTGGATGATGCGAGAGGGAGAAGACCTCTTATTATTGCTAGGGACTTCAATGCATGGGCCACGGAGTGGGGCAGCAGGGTAACGAACCAACGAGGGTCGGCTCTCCTGGACAGCCTAGGCAGTTTGGACGTCTATCTCTGCAACACGGGTAACAGCCCGACCTTTGCTATGAATGGTCGCAGCTCCATAGTCGACCTGACATTCGCGTGTGGTAGCCTTGCTAGAAGGTTTACGGCGTGGGAGGTTAGTGATCACTATACACACAGCGATCTTCAAGCTATTGTATATAAGGTCAGTGAGAAGTGTGGGGTGAGGGCTGCTAAAGATAAGAGGAGAGCAACGTGGAACTATAGGACGTTCGATCGAGATTCTTTCGCTGTCATGATGGAGGGCAACGTTACGATGGTGGGAAACTCGGAGGATATGGTGGGAACCCTAATGAATCGGGTCTTTGACGCCTGTGATGCGTCAATGTCGAAAAACTCCAGGAAAGAGCGCCGTCCTCCAGTGTATTGGTGGACTGACGAGATCGCGAAACTTCGCAGGGAATGCCACCGCATGCGAAGGTTGGCGCAACGCGGGAGGGGTTGTCCAAATTATGAGACCCTCAAAGAAGAACACGTGGCCGCCAGAAGAGCTTTCGCCAAAGCCATCAAGATCAGCAAGGGCCGTTGCTGGAGAGAGTTAAGAGACGAGGTGGATGCTGACCCTTGGGGACGGCCGTATAAGGTGGAAACGGCCAGACTCAAGGTTCTGTCCACGCCACCCCCGACTTGTCCGGCCTTCTTGGAGAAGATAGTTACCACCTTGTTTCCTCACCAGATGGATTCGTTGCAGCCTATGAACCCGCTTGAAGCTCCACACGAGGTTCCGGCAGTTTTATTAGAAGAACTGACACGGACTTGTGGCAAGGTTCAAGATGGGGCAAAGCCCCTGGGTTGGATGGGGTTCCGAATGTTGCTATTAAGACCGCTATTAGGACTCGGCCAGATCTGTTTTTAGAGGTATATAATGCGTGCGTGAGAGACGGGAATTTCCCCAGACGGTGGAAGAAACAGCAGCTGGTCCTCCTTCCGAAAGGCGATAAGTCACCTAGCGACCCGGCGGCATATAGGCCTATATGTCTACTAGATAGAGCAGGGAAGATTTGAGAGCGGATCATCTGCAAGCGGATCGAAGCATACACGGAGGGACCACGAGGACTATCCGACGATCAGTACGGCTTTAGGAAGGCAAGTTCTACAGTGGACGCAATTGGGGTTGTCATCGACATCACACGCAAGGCTATCGAGCGCAAACGATGGAGAAAAGGCGCGAAGAAGTATTGCGCTATAGTTACCCTTGACGTCAGGAACGCTTTTAATACGGCTAGGTGGAGTTCCATACTTGCTGCGTTAAAAGAACTGGGAGTTCCGATGTACTTAAGGAAAATAGAAGCAATTTCGAGGAGAGGATTTTGGTGTACGACACAGAGACTGGAGTTAAGACGTATCTCGGGTGGTGTTCCGCAAGGGTCGGTACTGGGTCCGCTGTTGTGGAATATTATGTATGACCCTGTGCTGAAGCTCCAGCTGCCGGAAGGTGCAAGGGCTATCGGATTTGCTGATGATGTTGCGGTGGTTGTGGTAGGCAAATACAAGGAGGAGGTCACACAGGTTGCCAATGAGGCTGTGGCTGCGATCCGGAAGTGGTTAACGTCGGTGGGGCTCCGGATGGCTGAGCACAAAACAGAAGCTGTTCGGGTGACAGGCCGAAAAGTTAAAGAAGATATTACTCTCAATGTAGGGGGTAGTAAAATAACCTCCCAGCAGTCTCTGAGATATTTAGGAGTTCAGATTGATGCGAGACTGCATTTTGATGAGCACTTGCGGGTAGTCTGCGAAAAAGCGTCTTGCATGGCCTTCGCCTTGGCACGAATCATGCCTAATGTTGGCGGTGCAAGCCAAAGGAGCCGGAGACTATTGTCCGGGGCCTTAAACTCGATGCTGCTCTACGCAGCCCCCATTTGGGCGGATGCCTTAGGGATCCAATCGTACGCTCGCGGGGCGAAGTCCGTGTACAGAAGGTCCGCCCTGAGGGTGGCCCGAGCATTCCGAACGGTCTCGCACGATGCTGTGTGTGTGATAGCCGACATGCCCCCTATAGACCTCTTGGTTCAAGAAAGGGCCAGGCTCTGCAGGCGTAAACGTGAAGGAGCTAGTAGTAAATCGTCATCATGAAGGAAGAGAGAGAGGTGACATTGGCCCAGTGGCAAAGGAGATGGGTTATATCATCTACTGGTAGATGGACATTTCGCCTTATTCCGGACGTTGCAAAGTGGATTCAAAGGAAACACGGAGAAGTGGACCATTATTTGACCCAGTTGTTAACGGGGCACGGGTGCTATATCGTGCGTACCAACTTCGTTTCCGGTTGGACGACGACGCCTCATGCCCAATCTGTGAACCACTGGTGGAAGCTGTGGAGCATGTGTTTTTTCACGGCCCACGTTTTTCTAGGGAGAGGGATGAACTTCGCCAACCCCCCCAGGTAATGACTCCTGATACCATCGTCTCTGAGATGCTGGTGTCCGAAGATAACTGGAGTGCGGTAGCCAACTATGCAGCCCTAGTTTTGAAGAAGCTACGATTGGAGAAGCAACTACGAAGGAGTAGCCGAGAATATCCGTGAGTATCTATAAGTAACCCGTGACACAAGTAGACACAGCTTATCACAAGTAGACATAGCTTACAAGCCGATCAACCCTTCCCGTGATGCAATGCCTGACGGCGGTTCCGTGGGGAGGGGATCGCAGACATGGGAGGGGTTTTTAGTGGGTAGGCACAGACTAGCTGTGAATCCTACACGCTACGGGTTGCGGGCCCCGCAGTGTCTTTCGAAGATTTTCCCCTGCCCTCGTTAAAAACACACACACACACACACACACACGCACACACGAGTGTATATTTTGTCAATGAAATGTTTAAAACATAATCCAATATTTAAAACACACTGATGTAAAATATTCCTATAAACATTGAAAATTGATATTGATACATTTAATACTGTCATATATAACATTTAAAAAAGATATGAATGCACATTTTAGCAAGTATTGATGGAATAATTTGATGATGACAAATTAAGCAAAATGATTTTAATTCTGTTTATCTCAAAACAAAGACATTTATTTCTCATTTAATTTTGGGGCCAGTAATAAATAATTTGTATCCTTTTTGTTTATTGTAATTTAGGGTTGCTTTTTCTAAACTTGACGTATTCAAATGATTTTCCATGGCAGGATGACTTAAAAATAATTTCTTTGTTCATCACATTATTTCCGTAAGTCAGCTTTGAATTTTATCTCTTCTTTATTTGTTGGTGTTCATTAACTTAAACAATAGAAATATTTTTTAAATTATGCGAATGTCAGAAATAAATATATTTTTCTTACACCATTCTTGTTACATATTTTGACGCTCTCATGAATACTATATATATGAATGCTATATATAGTATGTATAGTAGTAGTTATATTATTAGTTGGAGTAGAGGTGTAATTTTGATTATCTGATATGTAAGTTTTTGAGGTCTCTGTTTGCTTTTCATTATGTGAGTAAGTTTTCTTTTTCTTTAATGACTGTTATAACAAAAGAGTCTGATATAATATTTTACTTTCTTTGAGAAACTATAATTTCGTTGCATGCCAGAAAATATACTTCACTTCATGCAAATTTAAATTATAAACAGTATTATATGTAATCAATGATTTGCTACTTCATTTACTGCTCAACATTTTAATTTACTGCTCACAGTTGCAATGAATGAAAAAGCAAGTGATTTGTCTAACATATTGCAAGCTTTACCGTCTCCCTCAGAACTCATGATTATTCAAATTTTTTGAGAAGGATGAACACTTCTATTAATATTTTACAGACTACAAGATCATTCGTGCCAAAGAAACTTTTAGTCACTTGGGAAAGAAAATCAACAAGTTCTTAAACTTTTTTCTTTTTCAATTTACAGTCTCAGAAATAAAAGACAAATAAACAGTTGGTCATCAATTGATGAAGTTTTATGATGCATTCTCATAAAAGGGAAGATTTTCACTGAATGTGATGAAATAAATTACATTCTTTTTAAAAACAAAGTCAGAAATTGCTTTATTCACATCATTATCAACAAAATTAATATCTGTGCATTATTTAAATTTCCTTTTTAAATAAAGTTCTGCAAGCATAGTCCACTATAATCTAATGACTCAAACTTATTATAGATATTATATTTGTATAAAGTATAAAGTTTGTATTTGATATTATATTAGTATAATTCATGAGCAGTGTTAATTCATCTACAAGCAAGATGAATTAATGTGTAGCAGACCATGGGTCCCTCAGCAATTTTTTAAACAAAATTTTATACTACTAGTTCATAAACATATTTTTTAATAGAAAAGTTTTTAAAATATTCATTTTATTATATACTTTTAATATTGCAGTAATATTTGGGGACTTCATAGTTTGGTCGTGCTTAGGGCTTCTTTGACTATTATCTCTTCTTTTGTTAAGTTAATATTTTTCAAGTTGTACCATCTGGGTATTTCCAGACTTTCAGGTTTTTTCAAAATAAATTCTTATTTTTTAATATTTTATTCAAATACGAATATGATTAGGCTATAGAGGATATAGTTGTTCCTATTTGCAGGTAATGGAGGTAATTTTATTTTAATTAAAAATTATAAATATATTCAATATTTTTCATTTCTTGTGTTTTAAATGCAAATTTTATATGAAGATAACAGTTTCTTCAAATTTCTAATTCATTAATTGGAGGAAGGGGTGTTTTAAATATTTTGTTTTACATTTTAAAAATAGTTATAGTTACGACAGGGTAAGAATAGCCTCCAAGTTCTTCTGTAAAGCACTACTGTTATGTCTTTTCTATTTGCCTGAGGCTGGGTGTTTTGAAGTATTAAATGTATTTAGTATGTATAAAACAAACTGCTAAGTGTTATCTAACTACTAGTAAAAGCCTAATGGTCAAATACATGAACTGACAGAATTATATTTCAACCATTTCTCAATTAATTGCAATTTAATTTATGCCACACGAAAAACTTAAAGCAACATTCTTATTTAGTACTAAACATCAAACATAATAATAGTGAAATTTAAAAAACTACAAAAAGAAGTAAACTCTTTTTCTCATTTATGTGGATGGTTGAATGTCTCTTCCAATATCAAGTAGAATTTTTTTGCCATCAAAGATTTGCAAAGTTACTCATTTGTGAATTGTGAGAATTTTTATAAATTCTGTTTGATCTTATTGGGGTAGGAGGTGCATGAGCAACATCATCAAAATCATGATAATCATTTATTGTCAACAAAGTGACTAACATCCTCCAAGTTCCATTACACTAACTTTGTTGTATCATATAAAAATATGATATTTTATATTTTCAGTTAATAATTTGGTGTTTTAAGGGGACTCGGAAGGCCTATAATGTTAAATGCAAGGAAGATTTTGTTCCAAACTGTATACACTAGAGAATTTATTTTTTTAATATAGTTTCTTGGCTATATTTTAAATAGCCAAAAAATGTTATGTTTTGTCAAAGGATTTTTAAAAAATTTTAATTTTTTGTTGTAAATATGAATTTTTCTGTCTAAAATATTTACACCCACATTTTTTATTACTATTTTAAACTATAACTTTACTATAAAAGTTGTAATTTGATTTAGCGAAGAATGCCTAATAATGTAAGTCAGTAGCTGTAATAGTTTAGGAAATAATGTTCCTTATATATCAAAAAACAAACTTACAGGAATCAGACTTCAAAGTTTGTCATGTATTTCCAGTACATTACAGGTCCATATGATGGATTTGCATTATTATTCAACATTTAATCTTTTAGTTTCTTTTTCACTGATGTTGTAGTGTGTCCGGCTTGCTTCTCCATTTCTCTCACCTAGTTTCTTCCCCTAATTTCCATATTTCTCTCACTGCATAGTAAAAAAGTAGATAATTCCTTATAGGCAACCATGCATAGCAAAGCCGATGCACAACATATTATTTAATTTAAAAATAATACTTAGAAACAACGTACATATAATATAAACACACAATTGAGAAGGGGAAATAATGAAAATTAATAACTTATTAAAAAGTGAAAATTGAATTTTTAAAATTTTTCATCTTCTGGGTCCCCTTAAATTATCAAATGAAGAAAAAGAAAGATTGTATTATCATTCACTGTTCAAATTGAAAAAGAGAGTTTAACAATAGCATTATTGCTATGAATGATGTCTTTTATTATACTTTTTGATATTTCTGAAGCTGATGATATCTTTTTAAACATTTTCTTGTATTGATTGGTGAGAATATTTTGTCTTATGTATCTTTGGAGAGAAAATATTTTCATTCTAACTGGTAACTTTGGTTATATAAAATTCAAGAGCATAAAATTCACTTATTCATGTTGTATTTTTAGATTTTCTTAATACAGGATTTTTAACAGAAGTTGTGAAATAAAAAAATAGAGATGTGGAAACTTCATTACTAATAAAATAAATTTTAAATTGATGAACAATAAATAAATTAAAAGTTTTCTCTCTTTTCAATTTTACTTTGAAAACATTCACAAAATTATTTGAAATAAAACACCCATTATATTGCAACAATTATCACATCCTTCATTTAACAGAAGAGCATTATGAGTTTCTTTTACCAAGAAATTTTTAATTCATATTAAGTGTAGAAAGCAAGAATCATCATGACAAGTGGCAATATATTTTAAGAAATAAAGAATAACTTTTTTTAGTTTTCTTAAAGACAGAGAATATATTGATGGTGGACACAAAAAGTGAGATGTCTCAGAAATTGTCAATTTCTTGTTAAGAAAAGAAATATGTTCAGAAAATAATAGTTTGTGTTAGTATAAAAAAAATATATTAAGATAGTTCAATGTCAGCCAACATTTATTAAGTTTAATACTTACGGTAAGCTTTGAAAGTGACATAAACAGCTCCCCTCAGAAAAGAAAAAAATCTCCTGCATTGTCATGATTTTTAAATGTGTTACTTTTCTTTGACCCTATTATATATGAAAGCATTTTGTTAATTATTTTGGCATGAAACCATTTCAATGGTACTCAAACTCTGAGGTTACAGTACCTGTTAATTGATGTTTGAATTTTCAGAATACATTTTCAAAATAATAAAACTAATTCAAGAATTTTTTGAAAATGCACAACTATCTTCAAAATAAAATAATGCTCCAAATTAAAATAAGTATCAGTAATATTTATGAAAAAAAAAGTATTAGTAAGAATTTAGACTTTGGTGCTTTAGTGTTGTCACTTTGAAGAAGTCAATATGCAAGACATTTTAGACTCCAAATGGCACATTAAAAAGGTGATGCTCCAATTTTTATTCATTTAACAAGAAATTACAATAGAAAGTTCAAACCCATTTCACTAAAAATATTTAAGTTAATAGTATTAATCATACATGATGTTTTGCAAAACAATGTATTATCAATAATTTTGGTTGTTTTCATTGCTAGCAGAAAGAAGTGAAGTGTCAAACTGTAGAAAAGGCATTGCCACATAACATTGGGAATAATGGTGTAAGAAGGGACATTGTCAATAGTATTAAACTTGATTTTTCAATATTTCTTGCTCATCCTGAAAGCTTTAAATTTTTCTAAGGTAATATTTTGAAGAATTTATGTTATTCAGAAGTTAACTTTCCTTGGATTTCAGTTGAAGTTTCATTCAATGTACAAGTTTATCCGCTCTCCACTATTTACTATCTGGAATGGACAACACAAATTAATATGTTAACACATTTTAATATGTTAGAGGCTCCATGTTTCCTAAAGAAATGGTCCTATTTTTCTGGCAAATGGGTAAACCTATTATTTATGAGTTTGAATGACATTTCCTAAAACTATGAATTCATTATATAATTCATCACATTACTGTTTACTTCTGTACAGTGATACCTTACGATATATTTGAGACCAACAATGGTCACCAAACCATTTGAATTCAAGACCAGACAAGGGATTTCTCAAAATTGAAACACTAATTTAAAAAGCCAAGGCTCCTCTGATAGACAAAATAAACATTTTTTTGTAGAAAATACAAATATTATCTATTATATGATATACAATCTTATGAGACGCAATAATAAAATGCATTAAAGTATACTCTTGATACCAGCAGAAATGTAGGAACAATAGGGTGTGCTGTCAAAGTAAAATAGAGATGCAAGACATCTATAATAAAGTAGGGATGAAGCCCACAAAAATGGGATGAGGGGGAACCATATTGTGTTTTTGTTGTCAGACATATTGGTGTAAGAATTTTCCATAGTGTCTTATGGAAACCCTACAACATTCATGAAGTTTCAGAGCTCGTCTCAAACCTCCAAGAGTTCTGCTATTCTAGAGAATCATTAAGACATATCTTGAGAAAGTTTTGAGAAAAAAGATGACATTTGTCAATGTGATATGAGAAGAATACAATATATAATACAAAGATTTATCAGATATTTTTCACTGGATCAATGAAATAGACAATAATATTGTAATATTCTCATATTGTCAAAGCCAATGAGTTCAGTGTTTGATCATGACTTTTTGTAGGAATTGACATTAGATGATGGTGTTTGCTACCAACATATTCCTAATCTGAGGTTACTTCATTTTACAGTAAACAATCTTGAAAATATGTTTCCACATTTAATTGCCATTTGTTGATAAAATTATTTGGGCTCTACCTATTTATTTCATCCCAAGACATTTTTATTCAAGTATTTATATTGGCACAAAAAGAACAAAGATGTTTCAAGCCACAAAAACTGATTAATGCATTTTTTCACCCCATCAGCATTTGCTATCATGAAGCTTTAATTTTAAAACCTGGTTGTTGGCCTTTGCTATTGATACGGAATAACTATGATGATTCAAATTAGTATAGTTGAAGAGCAGGGTTAGTGATTCTAGAACACAAGAAAATTTACAAAAATTTTACTTCTCCCACACAGTCACACACAGTTTTTAAACAGTTTTACATTAAATAAATAATTAAATAAAATTATTAATATTCTTTCTCTAGTCTTCTCTTAAAATATTTATTTAGTTAAAAATATTTTATGATGATTTCTTTTATTGTACTATAAATAGGGAGAGGATTTTTATGCCCTAAAAAATCTTAAAATATGCTTTTAAAAATGTGCATTTATGACCTAAAAATTCTAAATATGCCCTTTAATATGCAACTAAAATTAATAATATTTCATTTCCTCTGCAAACCTCTCTTAATAAAATTCAGGAGAAGCATGCTTGGAGTGAAAAGGTACATTTTTGAGCAAACATAATATAATCTACTCTACTTCATGAGAGAAAGGCAGTAAATATTCACCTTATTGAAGTACATTTTATGTCTTGTAGTTCTTCTGACTGGTTTAAAAAATATGTTATCAAGAAATATCCTGCATTTGCACAAGTATGTTATCGTCTATAGAAAACAAAAAACTCAAACTGTGACAAGCTCTTTCAAATCAATGAAGGCTCAAAAATAAATAGATTCTGTGAAAAGATGAAACATTTTATAGAGAAGGCTATATTTTAATGAAATGTGCAAAGTATACGCCTATACTTACATGAATATGTACCAACAGGAACAATTGGCCAAATATGCACACATATGCCCTAACATATTCATCTATATAGCATCATATTCTAACCAAATGTCAAAAAATTTCATTTAACTATACACTGAAGCAATGGACAAAAATATGCAAAATCATAGAAATCGGTTCCCAATTATAACTATTAAATAAACACTGATAGTTGAATTTGAAATTTTTGTTCAGTTGTCAAAGTCACTTCACCAGTTTCAAAGGGGTGTAGATGGTAATGTGAGCAATATTTGAAAAGAAGGTAAAACTTTTATTACGTGCAAGAACATTTAAAGCTTTAAAGTTGTAAATTTTCTTATGCAATAAGGTATTTATTTTCACTTGTGCAGGTAATATAATAAATGCATTAAAAGATGTATCAATAAAATAATTATTAAGATATTTTAAATTTTCAAAATGTTATAAAAAAAGTTCATAAAAGTAGTTAAGTCAATTTCAATTTTTGGAAACTTTCACAAGTCAATATCACTGTCAAATTTCAAATAAGAGAAGAAAAATTGTTTAATTGGTGAAAGAATGAAGTTCTCAAATTAGTTGCGGAGAAAATTCTAAAACGTAGTTTTTCAGTGAATGTCCTGCCAATATACATTAAGTGCCATCTCTGTTATATACCATGTTATATACTCTCTGGTCCTGTAATTGAATTCTAATATTATTAAGCTACTATGTCACCTAGTGTGACAAACAAAAAAAAAAAAAAAATTCTCCCTAAGAAAACTGGTGATAGTGTTTTACTTTTTTAATGACATATTTTTGATATAAAATATTTAACTTTATTATTCTATTCATTTGCTTGCAAATGTTCAAAGTAAATCAATAAATTGAATTGAAAACTCATAGAATGATTGTGCCATATTCCTTAAATTCAAATTAATCAGTTTTTCTCCTCCCTTCCTGGGGCACTTTCTAGCTTCAGGGGGTGCTGATTTCAGCTATCTGTGCCAGGTACGTACTATATCCCTAATGGGAACTCAGATTAACCTTTTGCACTAGACACATATGCGGGCTCCTAGGTCTGTGGGCAGCAGTCTCACAAGACCTTCTGCAGTAACATACACATGGAAAACAAGGGACAAACAACCATGCCCATGACAGGATTTGATCCCATGACCCTTTGGAACAACGTGCTGAGTCGGCACATTCTCTAGCCAACTTGGCCATCCAGGTCGGCCAGATCAATCAGTTTCTATTACATAAAATAAAATTTATTACTTTTAATCCAAGTTTTTCTTTTCTGCCTAATACAAAATGCCAATTTAAAGCTAATTGGATGAATTTTTAAAAAATAATTAATTTTTCTCAACATTTTTAGAACAAGAGCAGGTTATTAAAGCAGTGTGTAATGAAGAGTTGGTTTAACTCTTAATTGTACATTAAAACCATCCCCTTTAAATAAAATGCGTTACTAAAAAACTTCAATTTGGATTTTGGAAGAGATTTATTTATTCAAGAAACAATATTTTTAGTCAAGTATTAATGTAAATTTTTTAAAATTAATATCTTAGTTTATTTAAAAGGTAGTGAATATAGAGTTTATATTCTTGTTTTATATTAGGCTAAATTTTGTAGTGAAATGTATTTGGAGTAAAATTTTATTCTTTTTCATTCTTTAGCAGGGTTTTTCATATTAAAAACCTGAAAAGAAAACAAAGAAAGAAAACCATCCAAACAAGTCAGTCATATTAAATCACAATTATTTTTTATAATATGTTATAGAATGTTCATCTCTTGTTGTGCACACAAGGAAATATTTTCCTCGTTATTTGAACAAAATGCTTTCTTTGAATAACTACGAAGCCTAGTGTTTCATGTTTACAGATGTGTTGGTACTGAAGTAGTATCTACAACATATGGAAAGCCTACTAGAGAATTTTATGAAATTTGTCTGATAAATTTCGAATTTGTTAATAATACAATGGTAATGGAGGATATAATTACTACTTTAGTGGCAGTCATGGAACATCAACTGTTTCTCTGCAGACACAGGTAAGCAAGCCTAAAACAAGGGCGTAGGACCAACCATATTTGTGCTCCCCTCTACATACGACATATTTTATAAGCAAATAAGTGAAGCGTTTTTCAAGGAGAGTGGAATTATAACTTAAATGATACAATTAATAAATATAATTGATTTTTTGTGAACCTTATGGCTCAGAGATCCTCTTCTCCAAATGTTGTATGACATCATCCCAGATTGTCAGATTAAAAAATTAAGAAAGAGAGAGATTAGAAAAACACGAACCCATGTAAGGAAATAAAATGTTTTATTATATAAGGCTACAGGAGTCATTTCAAAATTTTCAGGAGGGCATGACCCCTTAGGCCCTCTACGCACATGCCTGTGTCTGATAATGAATTTGAGCCAAAGTAAATGTGGTGATATTTAGGTGATAAATTGTATAATTTGAACAATAACCAGATTGACCCTTGTGAGATTCAGTTGATGATAATCTATTATAATGTGGATATCAATAACTCAAATCATTATCTAAAGTTTCTTGTATAGAAATATAACTTGAATGAGCAGATGGCAACTAAATTTTAAAGTGGATGGAATCTGGTTGCAGATTTTCTTGAAGATTTGATATAAGAGACAATATACAGACTTTGTGGGCAGAAAGTTTTCCCCAAGACGATGGAAGTGGATGTGCAACAGATGATTAAGATTAAATAATTAACTAATGAAGGCTAGTTCTGCACAAGAAACGAAACAGTGATTGGAAATAAAGAGAAAGCTTATTGAGCGATAGTTTCAAGAACAATTTAAGTGGTGATTAAGATATAGAACAATTTTCCACACATACATCAAAATTCCAGTAATGGCTTTAATTATTTAGATTTCTAGAACTACATCAATTGATAATATTTAATTTATATTAATTTAAAATGTAAATTAATTTTTGTAGTAACATTGTAGAATCAGTAATTACTTCTCTAAATTGTTAGAAGCAAGCATTATTGAAAGTGCTTAAATTATTTTTTTGTATACTAGCATTATAAACAACATTCTTTTTTGTATTCCAGCATTATAAACGACCTTTTCTGTTGCAAGAAATCGTTCATAATCAGGCGTTTTATGGCACAAATGATGACGTATTAGATTTTACGGCTCGAATGATTGCGTCATCACATTCAGCCAATCGCAGCGAGAGAATTAGGGGGAGGTAGAAGTAAACAGAACAGCCGACTACCGTTTTCTCGCACAGATGTCAAACACCTGAGACATCACAGGAAAGTTCTTCGCAAATTCAAGTTTCATTCTCTTATAAATTTATAATGCTGTCATACAAAAAAATAGCGTATGCAACTCGTTTATAATGTTGCTTTATTGCATTCGTACAAATTTGAAAACTCGCTCCTAATGTCGCTCGTTTTCAAAAGATGTACTCATGCAATAAAGCTTATCATTATAAACTAATTGCATAAATTACTATTGTTGAAAGAAATCGTTCATAACAGGGAATTTTACAGCACAGATGACGTATTAGCATTTTACGGCAAGGATAATTGTGTCTTCACATTCAGCCAATCGCAACGAGAGAATCGCGGGGGGTAAAAGGGAAAGCTGACCACCGTTTTCTCGCGCAGATTTGTGTCATAAAGTGCCCTTTTATGAACGATTTCTTACAACGGAAGTCATTTATATTACTGGTAAACAAAAAGTAATTTTGTATTTTTAAGTAGTATAAGACATAGATCGTTAAGTAAACAAGATGAACGTTTTGTGACAAAGGCAGCAAATAAAACAAAGATTTGTCTGATAAAATAGATTATAATATTAAACTTTATGTTTTGAAAAGGAGTGAGTTTTCAAATTTGTACGATTGCAATAAAGAATACATTATGAACTAGATCCATAATACACGAATAATATTTCTAAATTTTTAACTGTCTCTCACAAGTTGGGTAAATGATTCATTGAAAAACAGTAAGATATAAATGAAATCAAATTGAAGTATAATAGAATCGAATGTGAAAAGATAAGCGTTCTGGCGCTATCATGCAGCAGTATTATTCGCGCACGTTTTTTTGAGCCCTCGCTTCGCTAGTTGTGAGAAGAGTGGGGAGTTTGGTAATTTTGACAAATGGAATTTTATATCAGTTTTATAGTTCGTTTTTCGATGTAAAGTAGTTTATATTACACGGGAGCGAACATTTCTGGTTATCAGATTTTGTCTACAAGGCTATTGCTATCATCCATTCTTAATTTCACTAATCTTCACAAAGGGGTGGTGGTAGGTATTCCGGGGCACAAGGAAACGTGCGCGTGTAATAACAAGCAGATTCATGGGACCTCACCACTCTAATCAAAGCGCATAAAAGCTAAACGCTATGGTCTTACCATTGCTGCATACGGCCCCGGACGTCTACACCGACAGGACTGCGAGCTAATGGTATTTTCTGAATATGGTTACGAATTTCGAAGAAAGTAGTGGTCTGCAGCAGCAGCAAAAAAACTGAATAAAACCATACAAAATGGTTTTCCAAACAGGAGCACACACAAGAAAGAACAAATAAAAAAACAAATAAAGTACTCTCATATAACATTACAATAACTTAAATATTTTAACAAACACAAATCTTCACAAATATTGCAATAACTTAATATCGTATATTATACACTGTACAAAGGTTTTTTACATAAGACTATAGCAAAAAGTTGCTTTTCCATAACGCAACACATGAATACCAGAGATCAATGGATCTTCCTTGGAGCCTTGCTGTCGGATAACGCCAGGTGTATTGCAAGCAGTGACGCATTGAGTGTGAAAATTTAGTCGGTATGAGCAGTATGAGAGTAGGTGGAATAGCATAATTAAATGTTTGTATTAAAAAAAAATAATCTGTTTCATTTATTCGGAATTCCTGGGTATCTAATGCCACTTTTCACATGGGCAGAGGCTGCATAGCTTTTTGTCTTTTTTCTTTTTCAATTTATGCGCGCATTGGAAATCACTACAGTCGGACCTTAATAAATCGTCTTTATTTCTGTGGTCACGGGCTAAACGTTCTTAAGTCAACTTTTCGCGAAATTGGGTTAAGTAATGAAACTATAAGTTACGTATGTATATTTTACTTTAGTAAAACGACCTAATTCAAATGTTGCCTCCTTAGCGAGAAAAAAAGCATTGGGAAATAACGTTGAGCATAGGAACAAGCGTTGGCTCAATAATCTAGCCCTTGTTTTCTCCAAACTAAGATTTTTGCCTAGAGAACTTTTACCCTGTGACCACAGATTTATGCATATTTTTTTGCCTAATGAAAATTACAGTTAAAAATGTTTTTTCATATAGAACATTATTTCTACACATCAACCTAATTTTTTATTTCATTCTTTTCTATACAATAAAAGTGTACAAAGATGTTTCTAAAAAAATAACTAGTATTGCTCGTTCGTTCGATTTGGAACGAGAGTGTTAGCATTACTTCGAAAAAATAATAACCTTGTCCTGGACGTTTATTTACGTTTGTGCAATGAAACACATGTGTATTAAACTATCCACGTAATCCCCAACTCGAATCCCTCTCAGGAGATCTATTCATCCCTGCTTCACTTCTCCGTCGGAACTTGTCAACTGTGAAAACGCGTCCGACAAAACGATGTGAAGGTATGTAAATTGCGTTCCCTAGCATCTTACTGCTAAGACTTACAATGTCAATTTGTTAGTTGTGTCCAGATTAAGTCTGTTGTTACACTCTTAAGAAGCGCGTTCGGAATACCGAAGCAAAAATCTCATAAATACAGAAATTGGATTTTTTGAAATTTTAGTTCAATGAATGTGTGTAATAACTTCATGTTACTTTTCATCAATATGTGATATGTGTAATTACAAATTTTTGTTTATTATTTGTTTTATTTTGAATTTTACCCTTGATACTGTCTCCAAAATCATTTAAAAGTACTTGTAAATAGTATTTCATGTGTATTTCTGTATATCGAAGTTTCTGTATATCCAATATTATTGTGGGGGAATGAGGTTGTGTGAGAGAGAGCAGCGGACCCCTTTTTTTGTATATCCGGGAATATCCTGTTCTCCTTCCCCCAACACCTTCAATAGTTCAACTTATTTAGAGGGATTCGAAGGACCAGCTTTGGACAGGTTGCATCTGTTGTCTGTGATTACTGCTATTGTACTTTAAGGAAAGTAAATTTGTGAGTGACATAAAACACATATATTAAATTCAAGCATAATAGGCAAGTAAGAGATACATTGTTTGATCAACATTTGCACAGTTACACATGCGGACATTTTCTTCCGCTCGCGTCAGGGGACACGAGGCAGAAAGGCTCGCCATGAAGAAGCTGTCATAGTCTGGCGCTCGCCAGAAACACCATCACATAACACGTGGCACAGGCAGCATTTCAGGCAGCGTTGATGGATTCCCCTCGCGTTATGCAACACAAGGGAGAGGCTCGTATGAAGAGATTGCAGCTTACTGTTGCTAAACGCTGCACTTTGAACTGAATACGTAGCACGTGTCAAAACAACGTTCTGCGAGCATTTCACAGACTAGACCTTAAACTGAACATGTAGCACATGTAGAAAACAACGTTCTACGAGCATTGCATTCACGTGGCTTGCTGCCACGAGGCTGAGAGCAGACTGCACTTTTAACTGAACATGTAGCACATGTCGAAAACAACGTTTTACGAGCATTGCATTCACGAAGCTTACTGCCAGGAGGCTCACACAAGACTGAACTCCGGATGCGTCGGATGACGCACGGAGAAAAACTCGCAGCCAATGAGCGAGTGACATTGGAAATTGAGCTTTAATGATTAAAATGAAAACGTTCGAGTTTTATAAATTTAGCGAATGTTTTAATTGAGATTTTGAATTTGGTGAATTTTGAACCTGGTGAATTTGTTTTAAACGCATTATTGATTTGATTTGATTTTGTAATTTTATGTGACAGCGATTACGATTTCTCGGAATCGCTGTGGCTGTTTGATTGTTGTTTTCGCTTTGTGCCGGAATGAAGTTGATAAATGTTACTGCTCAATTATTTTACAGACGTGATTTCTTAAAATTTTAAGGAGCCGTATTCGCTCCGCTGTCCCCCCAGGAATATTGTAATTAATATTATTTGTTATATTATTATGTAGTGTGCTCCGACATACACCCCCACAGAAAGCATATTGCTTTCGATATAAGAATGGAGAAGCAGTTGGCTATTTGGGTGGGAATACGAAAGTAGAAGGCGTGGTAAGGAAGGCTGAGGCCTGTGGATGGTTTGAGTGCACTGTGCTGTACAGAGTGTTGGGAAATCCAATATTGAAAAAATGAAAACATTAAGTACAAACATTTTAAATAAAATAAAAACACCTTAAATACTAATAATGATAAATTGTGATGTTAAATGCTGATAAGATTAAAGCGAGTAAATAAAAGTAACTAACCTTCAACAGAAGGGCAAACGCGGAGCGTTTGATGGTGGGAGGCAATGAGCTAAGCTAACATCAGGAAAAGGAACTTACATTGAGTGTAAGGCAATGACTTGTATGCAAGTATTGCAGGAACCTGCGTTGGGCGTATGCCGCTGCGTAACAACGACGAGAAATGTGCGATGAGCGTAGCTAACATCGCGAATGAAAACTCATATTGAGTGTTGCAATAACCTATGAATAGTTATTGGAGGAACCCGGGATGGGCGTATGTCGCTGCGTAACAACGACGAAGAATGTGCGACTAGCTTAAAATATCTAATACTAACACAAATTGAATTGACAGACATCAGCACAAACCAAATTAAGGAAAGGCCTATTACTGACATTTCTTCAGCTAAGCCTGACATGAATGTGTACAACTGGGTGTTGTACATTGGTATGAGTGATATCTCAAAATAGGAATATACCACTAATTGGAAATGAAGCTACAATCACATCGTGGCAACTTGGAACTATTCTGAAAGACGTTGTACCTAGCCGTTGATAATGGTTGAGCCAAAAAAAAAAATGTTTGAGTACAAGCTTACCTAAAAACTGACTAATCCTAAAATAAACTAAATTACTGCAGACCCTACAACTAAGCCATTGAAAGATTATGTACAACTTGGCATTGAATACCTAAACTTGACAAAACATGAATCCTAACAATGATGCAATAATAATGACATACAAAACTATACAAGAAAGTAAATCCTAAATAATAGACATTACAATGACATAGAATAATAATAACAATGACAATGACATAAAAGATAAACACAAATATAAGCCCTGAGCAACACAATAACATGACATGAAAATACACAAACATAAATCTTAAGCAATATAATAACATAACATGAAGTACAATGATATAAACACTTACAGCTAACTGACAACTTAAAGGAAAAGATGATGTACTATTCCAAAGGAAGGGGACACAATCTATTGATGTGTCTAATGAATACACCAGATTGTGTTTTAACTTCGACTGTCCTGACGCGCCCATCGCGTGCAGGAAACAGTTGCGAAATGATACCCATTCTCCATTCCAGAGGTGGGAGATTGTCATCTATGATTAGCACAGGGGTGCGCAAAGCTATGTTAGGTGAAGCAGTGTTCCACTTGCTTCGTTGTTGAAGCGACTGCAAATATTCTTTACTCCATCTTTTCCAGATGGTGCAGAGTGCATGCTGTGTTGAGTCCCAATGTGATCTTAAAGATTTGGGTTCAAAATAGTTGGGTTCTGGTAGTGCCTTGAGCGCTCTGCCTATTAGGAAGTGTCCTGGAGTATGATAGTTGAATTCAGACACATCGTCAGTGGGACGAATAAGTGGTCTGGAGTTAAGTATGGCCTCCACGTGAGTTGTCACGGTGAGAAGCTGCTCATAAGAGAGCATTGTGTCACCTAGCTCTTTGATCAGATGGCGCTTTAACATTTTGATACCTGCCTCCCAAATTCCTCCAACATGGGGAGACCTGGGTGCTATAAAATGCCATTTAATACGAGAATTTGTACAGAAATCAATCACTGCCTTTTGGAATACTAGAGATTGAAATAGCTTGTGGAGAGCTTCGAGACGCTTATTGGCGCCTACAAAGGTGGTAGCGTTGTCCGAATAAATGGCACTAGGCAAACCTCGCCGAGCAGTGAAGCGCTTGAGAGCCATGAGAAAGTTTTCAGCGGTCAAATTACCAACAATTTCGATGTGAACTGCCTTGGTTACCATGCAAACAAACAAGGCAATGTAGACCTTTGTACAGGCCTTGCCACGGACACCAAACTTTAGCCAGAAATGTCCACTATAATCCACCCCCACAGTGGAAAATGCCGGGCTAGGTGTAACGCGCACAGAAGGCAAATTACCCATTAATTGCTGCGCCGGGGTAGGCGCATGTCTGAAGCAAGTTACATCTACGAATCACTGATTTGATCGCTCTACGAAGCGAAATTATCCAAAAACGCTGTCGTAGGTGCACTGTCAGCACTTGTACATTGGCATGTGACAAATTCAAATGGGCATTGAGAATTAGAGCACTGGTAAAGTGATGTGTGCGAGGAAGAATCAGTGGGTGAAGCGTGTTGAACGGCAGTTCTGCTTCTGATAATCTTCCGCCTACTCTTAAACATTCTTGTTTATCAATGAACGGATTAAGTGGCAACAAACCACTATTGGCAGGGCAATTAGCATTGCTATCAAGTGCCTTCAAAACAGCTGGAAAGGCAGCTTGTTGCACAAGTTTGATGCATTGCAACTCAGCAGCATCAAGTTCAGAGACTGTTAAATGTTGTGGCAAAGGAGTTTTAAATTTTTCTACTTTACCAGATTTTGATTTAAGCAAGGTAATAAATCTTAAAATGTAAGCCATTACTCTGAAAGCCTTGTAATAAGAACCATAGTGTGAACAAATTCTGTCATTTAAATAATTTGAATTGACGTTAGAAAGAAGCAGGACAGAATTTTTAATATCTAAAATACCGTTAGTTGGCCATAATTCTGAATGGAGTGTTAAAAAATTGGGCCCGAACCACCAAATGCTAGAATTGACTAAGTCCCTTGGTTTCACACCGCGAGAAAGCAAATCAGCTGTGTTTTCTGCTGATTGCACATGCCTCCAGATAAATTCGTTGGTTGCCTCTCTGATATATTGAACGCGATTGCGAGCGAAGATGTTACCTTTAAGAGGAGGTGTTCTTAACCAATCCAAAACAATATTGGAGTCGGTCCACAACATGACACTATCAGGCAGAAAATTGTTAGCAAAAATTTTTATTACCTTATTTACAAGTTTTGTTAAGAGGACTGCTGCACACAGTTCCAGGCGAGGGATTGTGAGGGCCACGTCACCCTTAGCCTTCATGCTAGATGGTACCACTCGTGATTTGGCACAGAGCAATTTAGAGGTATTGATGTTATGCTCATTTGTAGAGCGAATGTAGATGACAGCGCCATAAGCCTTCAGGCTACTGTCACAAAACCCGTGCAGCTGTATGTTCGAGCAGTTCGAAGGCAGTACACACCGTGGTATCTCTAAATTGGGAATGTCCGCTAATGATAAAAATACCTCATGCCAATTAGGGGCTATGTCAGGTGGTAATGTGTGATCCCAACCTAAGTCATAACTCCACAATTTCTGAAATAACAACTTGCAAGTAATGATAGATGGAGCCAACAAACGTAAAGGATCGAAAAGAGAACAAATGACAGAAAGCATTGTTCTTTTAGTAAATTTGCTAGTGTTGAAATCAATTTTGTCAGACAATACCAAACTAAGCATGTCCGTAGCAGTGTTCCAGGATAATCCAAGAGTAGAAATCTGCTCAGAATCTTTAGAACCGAAAAATTTTCTCACTAGATTTAGCTAACAAGGATGTTGACAGATTTTCAAGTGCTGCCTTATTATTCGAGGCCCATTTACGCAATAGAAAACCACCTTTAGACAGGAGTGTGTTGATTTCGGCTATAACATTTTTAGCAATATCAGTGGTTGAACAAGAGAACAAGAAATCATCCACATAAAAATTACTTGTCAATAAATGGGAACTCATGGGAAAACTTGCCTTTTCATCGGCTGCGAGCTGATGTAATGTTCGAATCGCAAGAAAGGTAGCTGGTTTAAGACCATAGGTCACAGTAGTTAGCACGAAATCTTGTATAGGTTCAGAGGGACAATCTCTCCAGAGCACGTGCTGTACGTTCCAATCAGTTTTATCCAAATTGACTTGGCGAAACATCATTTTTAAATCAGCAACAATGCCAATTTCGTTAAGTCTAAACTTGAGCAATAGATCAAAAAGATCATCCTGAATTTTGCCACCGTTCATAAGTGCATCATTAAGTGAAATGCCAGTGGTTGTTTTGGCAGAAGCATCAAAAACTACTCTTATAGGAGTACTTTCACTGTTTTTTAGGACCCCATGGTGTGGCATATAATAATTAACACGATCATTAGAGGGCAATGCAGGCTGCATATGTCCTAACTCTATGTACTCGTGGATGAACTCGTGATAGGATTTTTTTAATGATGGATCTCTTATAAATCTTTTTTCTAAGGCCAGAAGCCGTTTGGTGGCTTGAGCTCTTGAATCTCCTAACAGGTCCAATTTAGTGTTGGTAGGCAACCTTACTGTATACCTGCCTGTAGAATCCCTAAAATGGGTGGACATGAAATGGGATTCGACCACTTCCTCCTCATCGAGAATTAATTTGGTGGGTGTGACCTCCTCAATCTCCCAAAATGTTTTAATTTCATTGGGTAGATCGAACGGGATTTGGACTAAGTTACACTGTGGGGAAGTGTGGTTGTCTGAAGGAATTTTACCAGCAACTATCCAGCCCAATTCTGTATCCTGGAGTACAGGAAGATCTTTACTAAACCCTTTGCGCTGCCTAGGCAACAGAATGTCAAAGAAAACATCTGCTCCAAGCAAGAGGTCTATTGACTTCGAGTGCTCGAATGAGTTGTCAGCATAAACAATATCAGTGGGCAACTTCCAGTGATCAGCATTGACACTAACACACAAAGACCTAGGTATGTCAGAAACAATGGCACAAGTGATTGTTTGTGACCACTCAGAATTGATATTGCATGGCCTTATGATGAAAGTAACACTGTGTGTGCTTGTCATTACATTAGAAGATATTCCTGAAATGGTGATTGGTGTTTTTACAGTAGGCAAATTAAGTGATGCTGCAGCATTTCGAGTAATTAAATTCACGCTGCTACCCGTATCAAGAAGTGATACAAATGTTTTAACCTTGCCATTGTTAGCAACACAAGCAATTTCCGCAGTTGGAATGAGTACAGAACTAGCAGCTTTGGTTAAGCTGCTTGGTATGGTGGCAGCAAGATGTGTATCTGTTGGAGGGTTTTCACCAAAATGCAAAAGCTTGTGATGAGGCCTAGCACAAATTGCACACTTGAAATTACAGGAGTGACCATTAGTTTTAGGATTGAAACATTTCACACATCTGCCAACCTTATTAATAAATTCCTGACGATTTTTAGGTGTAAGATCTAAAAACGCATGACAGTCTTTGATAAGATGTTCAGATTTACATTTGGGACAAGTTGGGGCTTTGTTTTTTACACTATTGTTACTTGCAAATTTTGTAGAATTAAATTTCTCATTAAATTTTAATGAGGTCTGCACTGGATCGTCAATGACTCCTAAGCTACGTTGATGCAATTCTAAATACTCTAACAATGAGTCAAAGGTGGGCAGCTCTTTCTCTGACAATGATAGCTCCCACAATTTTAAGATGTAATAAGGTAAGCCCTTTGAGATGAGAGCTATAAGTAACAAATCGGCGAGACTTGTTTCCTGATTGATACCCTTAATAGCATTCACATGCAGTCTATAAAAATCAATTAAGTTTCTTAATGAATTGGCAGAACCTACAACGAGTTGTGGAGGTTTGAGAATACTGTTTAAATGACGGGCAACTAGTGATCTGGGTGAATCGTATCTTTGTTTCAACAATTCCCAGGCAACATTGAAGTTACTATCTGTTATGGGCAAATTATGCAAAAGGCTTTTGGCATCTCCTTTGAGAGCACCAGAAAGATAGTAAAATTTACTAGAATTTGGTAATTCAGATTGTACAATTTTTAAATGTCAACCAATTTAAAATGTCCCCATCAAAGGTTGGTAATTTAATTTCAGGAAGCTTGATGTTGGATTTGTTTGAACAAGAATTGCTAAAAGAGGTGACAGTGTTGTCTAAATTAGTCTTTGCAGCATGAGCTAATTCATAGTCTAATAATTTAGTGGATGCTGAAGCTTGAATTTCATAACATTTGGCAAGAAATTCTTCTAGCTCAGTATAGAACTCAGGTGATGCCTCGATGGCATCAACAGCAGCATCCAGTTTGTTGAAGACTTTGTCATAATTTTCTAATTTAATTGAAAGCTCTTTATGTTTGCTTTGAGTGAGAGATTCATTCTCTGTTAAGAATTTGTTAATAGAAGTAGAATTAGCTTCCAGCCTGGTCATCAAAGTGGTGACCTTCTTAGGAGGAGTGTAATTAGACATTTTGAATGTTTGTATTTTGTGGCTATTAAGAATTAATATTCCACTTAACACCCAAGTTAATTAGCATCAGGTGCACCGATTGGGATTGGATGTGAAATTCTTAACAGGAAGCCAACACATAACAGACACTGATTGATATAAACTAATCTTACACTTTGAAAATTACTTTCCTAACCTTAAAAGAATAATAACACATACATATAAATGACCCTTGAAAAATGCTTGACACACAAGAGAAAATTTCACTGCACATAATAAACAACATAAATAAATCACACTAAAAGAGCACTTGTAAATAAATAATGCCTTGAAAAACTTTGTTGTTGCACGCCTGAGTGTAAAATGATTGGTTGGTACTCACGACAATCATACAGAATAATGATCAGCTTCAGGTGAGTAATCATCTGTGATAAGTGCAGCTTGGCATGGAATATACAGCTTGTTGAGTTGTACATGAAACATTTAACAAATGTATGAGTTGTGGTTCACAGAGAATGCAATGTTTCCCTTGAGAAAACCAAGATAAATTTCCTTAATAATAGCAGTAATCTCTTTGATACTTTTTAGATTAGTTCATATATGCATGTACTTGATTGATGTCATAAACAAGAGCATATATGGAACTGAATTTAAAATTTTGAATTGCTTTTGATATAATAAATTTTTAAAATGTTGAATAAATATTAATGCTGGTTCAACTACTTCTCTCTTACATAGAAGATAGCTGGCTCGAAAAAGAACCAATCACGACTCGAAGGACCAATCACGGCTCGAAGGACCAATGTGGGGGAATGAGGTTGTGAGAGAGAGAGCAGCGGACCCCTTTTTTTGTATATCCGGATTTATCCTGTTCTCCTTCCCCCAACACCTTCAATAGTTCAACTTATTTAGAGGGATTCGAAGGACCAGCTTTGGACAGGTTGCATCTGTTGTCTGTGATTACTGCTATTGTACTTTAAGGAAAGTAAATTTGTGAGTGACATAAAACACATATATTAAATTCAAGCATAATAGGCAAGTAAGAGATACATTGTTTGATCAACATTTGCACAGTTACACATGCGGACATTTTCTTCCGCTCGCGTCAGGGGACACGAGGCAGAAAGGCTCGCCATGAAGAAGCTGTCATAGTCTGGCGCTCGCCAGAAACACCATCACATAACACGTGGCACAGGCAGCATTTCAGGCAGCGTTGATGGATTCCCCTCGCGTTATGCAACACAAGGGAGAGGCTCGTATGAAGAGATTGCAGCTTACTGTTGCTAAACGCTGCACTTTGAACTGAATACGTAGCACGTGTCAAAACAACGTTCTGCGAGCATTTCACAGACTAGACCTTAAACTGAACATGTAGCACATGTGGAAAACAACGTTCTACGAGCATTGCATTCACGTGGCTTGCTGCCACGAGGCTGAGAGCAGACTGCACTTTTAACTGAACATGTAGCACATGTCGAAAACAACGTTTTACGAGCATTGCATTCACGAAGCTTACTGCCAGGAGGCTCACACAAGACTGAACTCCGGATGCGTCGGATGACGCACGGAGAAAAACTCGCAGCCAATGAGCGAGTGACATTGGAAATTGAGCTTTAATGATTAAAATGAAAACGTTCGAGTTTTATAAATTTAGCGAATGTTTTAATTGAGATTTTGAATTTGGTGAATTTTGAACCTGGTGAATTTGTTTTAAACGCATTATTGATTTGATTTGATTTTGTAATTTTATGTGACAGCGATTACGATTTCTCGGAATCGCTGTGGCTGTTTGATTGTTGTTTTCGCTTTGTGCCGGAATGAAGCTGATAAATGTTACTGCTCAATTATTTTACAGACGTGATTTCTTAAAATTTTAAGGAGCCGTATTCGCTCCGCTGTCTCCCCAGGAATATTGTAATTAATATTATTTGTTATATTATTATGTAGTGTGCTCCGACAATTATTGAACATTTTATTTTATTTATTTGGTCAATGAATAGTAGAAACACTTTTTACTGTTCGTTGAAAAATAAATAAAATAAAATGTTCAATAATTTTCGATATATATAAACTATGGAGGAGAAATACCATCCCGATTGATTGATTAGTGATTCCTGGCGCGTCAAGGCTATCAATCCCGTAAGTATATTACATGCTTTTATTGCGCGAGGTGGCAGTGATGTTCTCTCGTTGAATGACGGGATGCGGCGACAACCTACTCGGCGGCTTACGGGGTTTTCCCCAACCAGGTATCTCCCACTAGTGGGGCAGCGCCCCAGTCACGACAAGCTCTAAACTATGGACTGGGCTCCCGGCAAGTGTGGCAATGTGTGGGTGTGCACCTGCTCTTGATTAGAGAAACCACGGAAAACAACCGAACAGAGAAGTCGACCGCTAGATTTCTCTTTCAGATAGCGGGTGAATTCGATTTATGTAGTTAGTATCAAAAATCCTGACATCGTGACGTCGATCGAAAATTCGATATATGGCGGTCCGACTGTGATATGGATTTCTCTCGAATTCGGAGCATTTTTTTGTGAAATCATCCACAGAAATGTCTCACTATAATGACGTCCTGCGATGTAACTACTAATTACTTTATCCAGGATGTAATTAATCATGGGGGTAAACCAACGTCACACAGGGGCATATCCAGAGAGTATTTCGGGGAGGGCAGGGGAGGAGCAATTTCAGTTTGGACTCCCTAGATATTTTTGAAATAATAATTTTTAATTGTTTGCTTGAAATAAAACTATTGTGTTTGTGTGTGTGTGTGTGTGTGCGCGCGTGTCTGCGTGTGTAAGGGGAGATGATAGAACAAGAAAGGGGAAGGAATGATTCTGGGAAAGGAATGATTCGCCCTTTATTGATCGAAGATCCGGTATTTAAATAGCGCTTCGAGTACCTACCCTTCTGAGTACCGTAGGCTTCGTTTCTGCACAGGCTTCTTGGCGAGTTCTCTTTGTCTATAGTGACCAAAAGACTATGTTTTAGTGACTCAAAGCTCTAAGGATAGATATAAGTATTACCGAATAAAAAATCTATTTTTTCGGGGTACAATTGAACAAAAACGAAAATGTGTGTATTGATAGAATTGGGGTGCCAATTACGACAGCTCAGTATCGCGCGCAACCTTGTGATCGCCCCTGATTTTAGGCTTTTACAACCTTAGCCCGCCAGCCGGCCGTGAAAATTGCGATACTCACAAATTATCTAATGATCTCTTGAGTACCTAAAACAGCACTTGGAGTTTTAGAGATGCGCAAAAAGTTACGGTGATATACGAATAAGAAGAGACGAAATCGAAAAATGACTAAAAACAGGCATGTGGCCATGAGCGGCATTGACATATTTGTAGTTGTACAGGAGCAACACGGGCCTAGGGATCGTGGCGTGTTGTTTGGGGAGGACGAGGAGCTCATGAGAATTATCCCCACGAGAGCGGTACGTATTACACAAGCACCTCTTCTTGAGCCTTGGAATACGTTCCCCCTTTCCTGAAGTACAGTAGTTGAATTACGCATGAATAAAAGTGACGGGCATTGTTGTTGAAATCTGAGCTCAGACTTTCATTAAGAGGTCTATCAGATGATGGAAGGAAATCCTCCTCATTGATAAGAGGACGGACAAAGGGAAATAGGCCGGTCTTTTCAAATCTTAGATTTATCAATCAGACATTAAATATTTAAAAAATACGTTTTATAACTTATGAATATTGGAAACCTACAAGTAATTCGAACGAAAAATATATTAATTGGAAAAAGTGAGTCACGACTCAGTTCCTCCATAATTAATGTTTTACTGTTCCTGTCGAACTATTTAATTATTTTATTTATTGAGCCGGCAAAATCCCTTTAAGGGCAAAGGCGCCCTGCTTCAGCAGGGTGAAAAGTTGGCTTTCTCGTTCACATCATATGAAATTGCTTGTACACATAGTTGCACAAAATGAAATTACACAAAATGGAATTGCACAGAATGAAATTGCAGAAAAATGAAATTGCAGAAAATGAAATTGCACAAAGTAAAATTGCAGAAGATGAAATTGAACAAAATGAAATTGCACAAAGTAAAATTGCAGAAGATGAAATTGACCAAAGTGAAATTGTACAAGATGTCGAACTATGCCTGTTCCCAAATGCAGGTATAATTTCAAACTTTCTACATTCATAATTGGTCATAATTTTCAAATCCAAATCATCATTATTTTGTTGAAATGACGATCTTTCAGGTTACATAATGATATTCGACCAATACCTCATGTCTTGCTGAAAGAACAGTCGCAAAAACGAAGTAAATACTTTTCTTACCTCTGAACAATGAAATATTTTTTGACAGAAATGCAGCAGCATTGAAACAGTAACACAGGAAGTAATGAGTATGCCCAAATATATAAAAGATCTACATTAAGTATCAAACACAAAACCAACATTTTACGTTCAATGCTAAATGCCTAAATGTACCTTTTTTTTTCCTATTCGTATTTCCCTACTACTATTCGGGGCATTACGTAGTGTTGCGACTGTAACACCCACTTGAAAAGCGCGCCGACGAGGCAGTGCACTGCGGCGGACGAGGCAACGAGGAGAGGCAGCAAACCGTGGAAAACGCTTGCAAACGGGCAACTGGCGACCACCCAGCGAGCCTACGCCCCAGAAGCGAGTCTGCGGCGCCGAGGACATTATAAGCCGGCGCCGCCACCACCGAGGCAGTCGAGATATTATTGAAGTGCCCTGCTTAGAGATTGTGACTACGTGATTGAGTGTACGACCCGGGCTAGATTTTGTTATTCTGTCTCATGGTATATTGGTTGACTGCGCTAGTTGTTTGATACATCTCACGGATAAACGGGAACTTCGCTTGATCTATGGTACATTCTTTTGGGTTACCGGGACAATACATTTTTGTATAAAAACTGTGTGTGTGAAATAAAAATCTTGTTCACGAAATCTGCCTGCTTTTTCTGAACATAACACGTAGTGCAGATTAAGTTAAATAGTGATGTGGAGATATTGAAGGAAATACGCTTTCGAGATCCATGATACCTCAAAAGTTTTTTTAAAATATGTCCGGAAAAGTTCAGAACGTTCGTAAAAGAATTCATGGCCAGTTAGGAATTGTATCGCCTCTCTCGAAGGTTTAATCTATTTATTCTGAACAGTGAATTAACCATGGCACATGGTCTTTCCAGTCTCACGCGTGTTCCACCGCCACTGTCACTCCTTCTTCAGCAAACCATCAGTTTGTTTTCTCTCATATCTTTAGCTGAATTTAAAGTATACTGCGATTTTTGTAGGAAGAGCTCTCAAGGCCACTCAAATCCCATCTTCGCGATGGAATATGTCACGGCATTTGGCGTCTTTTCTCGGTCTTGCCGGTAGAAGTCGCATGATCGCAAGCACTGCTTCATACGGTCGCGATCGTGCGAAATCTAGCGGAACGACTGTGAATGACACGAAATGCCGTGACATATTCCATCGCGAAGATGGGATTTGAGTGGCCTTGAGAGCTCTTCCTACAAAAATCGCAGTATATATCCTTGGATTCTTGCTTTCGGAGAGACGCGCTCTAACATATGACGTCTATACAGGCAAATCCGTCATTTCATAATGACCAAGATATGGTCTTGACAGATGGCAAAATTCCTTTCTGTGAGTGAAAGTGTGACTCCTTTCTGTGACTGAAAGGAAAATAATTACAATTGATCAGGTCTTTTATTAAACTCTCAGCTCATTGATGTGTACAAATGAAGAGCAGTCAGGTTTTGTGTTTCTTAATCGAACAATAATCTTGTTTGTTTATGTAGTGAACAAGTAACACTACAATGTTTATGAATTTGACTATTTATCGGAAGTGACGTGTTGAAGAAGAAGAAGATAAAGAATAAGAAAAGAATAAGAAAAGAAGAAGAAGAAGAGGAGAAGAAGAAGAAGAGGAGAAGAAGAAGAAGAGGAGAAGAAGAAGAAGAGGAGAAGAAGAAGAAGAGGAGAAGAAGAAGAAGAGGAGAAGAAGAAGAAGAGGAGAAGAAGAAGAAGAGGAGAAGAAGAAGAAGAGGAGAAGAAGAAGAAGAGGAGAAGAAGAAGAAGAGGAGAAGAAGAAGAAGAGGAGAAGAAGAAGAAGAGGAGAAGAAGAAGAAGAGGAGAAGAAGAAGAAGAGGAGAAGAAGAAGAAGAGGAGAAGAAGAAGAAGAGGAGAAGAAGAAGAAGAGGAGAAGAAGAAGAAGAGGAGAAGAAGAAGAAGAAGAGGAGAAGAAGAAGAGGAGAAGAAGAAGAAGAGGAGAAGAAGAAGAAGAGGAGAAGAAGAAGAAGAGGAGAAGAAGAAGAAGAGGAGAAGAAGAAGAAGAGGAGAAGAAGAAGAGGAGAAGAAGAAGAAGAGGAGAAGAAGAAGAAGAGGAGAAGAAGAAGAAGAGGAGAAGAAGAAGAGGAGAAGAAGAAGAAGAGGAGAAGAAGAAGAGAAGAAGAAGAAGAAGAGAAGAAGAAGAAGAAGAGAAGAAGAAGAAGAGAAGAAGAAGAAGAAGAGAAGAAGAAGAAGAAGAGAAGAAGAAGAGAAGAAGAAGAAGAAGAGAAGAAGAAGAAAACAAGAACAGTTATTTAGATTTTGGTATAATTGTTTAAGGTTCAATTAATTTTTTTATTTTATAGAATATTAATTTATTACTTGTTCTGTTTCATTAGATTGAGCTGTTTCAACGTTAGAAAATGGCTCGACCCAAGACATATAGACCTGTTCTTAGGTAAAATCACATGAATTTTGCTGTAGCCGAGTCGGCTAATCATGGCAGTGGACCGCAGCAGGTTGTGGTAGACAAGCTGTATTGATCATGACGCGCCCTTGGTCAAGATATGTGGCGGGGCGGCCGTGACAATGGTGTAGGGGAGCCTTGGACACGAACAGGAGGCTCTGCACTTGTTATAGTGACGAGTAAGATAATAGATAGGAACATATAGAAGTGGAGATAGTCGTTGTATTACTAAGTATTTATTTGAATAAAAGAGTATTATAAAGTGGTAATATTGTTTAATTGTGAGAACTTAACATTGGCGACGAGGAAAATGGCAAATACAGCACCAACTTCGGAACAGTTTGCACAAATCATTACGCTGATGCAGCAACAAATACAACAACAACAGCAGCAAATCCAACAACAACACACGGCCTGGCAGCAATTTCAGAACCAACAGCTGGCAGTTCAACAGCAGTTCCAACAACAGCAAACAGCAGTGCAGCAAAAAAACCAGGCAATAATTACGGAAGCGTTGAAAGGGGTGAGTCTGGCCTTCGGAGCGCGTCCTCCCCCTCTCCCTCCGTTTGATAGTGAGAAGGATGAGTGGTATACTTATAAAGAGAGACTCGAACAGCATCTATTATGTCACGGGGTAGACAAAGACGACATGAAAAGGGCGTTTGTTCTTAGTTGTATTGGCAGTGAAACATGCAATTTGTTAAGGAAGTTGTGTCCCGAAAAAGAAATAACAGAATTACCTTGGGAAACAATTAAGGCAGAATTAGATAAATATTTTGCTAAAGCGCCGCATGTAGTGGCTTCTAGGTATGGATTTTTTCAGAGCAGAAAAAAGGAACTCCAGTCTCATTCCGAGTGGATCACGGAACTCAGAGGGTTAGCTCGCACGTGTGAGTTTAAATGCCAGTCACCGGGTTGCGGGAAATCATACGCCGACTCGCTCATCAGAGATATGGTTATTTTACATACTCCTGAAGAAAAAGTTCGATTTGAGGCAGTGAAGATTAGTGATCCGACCTTAGAAGAAGTGCAACGTATAGCTCTCACGTATGAAGTAACAACTAAAACCACTAGAGAAATAGCAAGATCGGAATCAGTGTGTTATGTGAAGAGAGAAAGCAGGCTCAAATCTGAGAACGTGAACAGAACAAGAAGACAGAATCGCAAAGAGAACAGCTCGAGTGACAGTGAAAATGGCAGTATTAAGAGTGAAGGGTTGAAGAGCAAGTGGTCGAAATCTTGTAAGGATTGTATCAAGAAACATCCTAGGGAACAATGTAGGTTCAGGCAAGCTGAATGTTTCTTATGCGGCAAGAGGGGTCACATTAGAGAAGTGTGTCAGAGTTGGCTCAGGAGAAGACCAAGAGATAAACAGGTGACACGCGAAGAAGAAATGGAAACTGATATGGTAAATGAAGTATTGAATAGGGAAGATAAGAAGAAACTTTTTATACAATTACAATTCGGCAGCGAGTTGGTGAATTTTTTGATGGACACAGGAGCAGCATCCACACTTATTAACTTGGAAACTTATCACAGGTTAGGCTCTCCTAATTGTAAAAAAGTAGGCTTTGCAAGAGTCCCATTAAAATCAAAGGCAAAATTTATTTAAATGCAACATACAAGAAAAAGAGGGAGAGGTTAGAACTCATAGTGGTAGATAGATACGATGTAACGAACATTCTGGGACTGGACAGCTTTAACAAATTAGGGTTTGAAATAGTGGATGAAATTGAGAATATATCGAAAGAGGCTCAGACAACTTTAATAGAAGAACTTAAAAAAGAATTCGATGAGGTGTTTTCACCGGGCTTAGGAAAGTGTAGTTCATTTTCAGCACATATTCAGTTAAAAGAAAATTGTAAACCTAGATTCTACAAGGCTCGACCGGTGCCTTGGGCACTACGGGAAGCGGTAGAAACGGAGCTTAGAAGATTGGAACGAGAAGGTGTAATTTCACCTATTACAACCAGCCAGTGGGCCACACCCCTAGTAATTGTTAAGAAGCAAAATGGAAGCCTGAGGTTGTGTGGGGACTTTAAAAGTACAGTCAATCAACAGTTGGAGGTGGAGCAATACCCCATACCAAAACCAGAAGACCTTTTCCAGAAATTGATGGGAGGACAACAGTTTACAAAAATAGATCTTAAGGATGCATATCTACAACTACCTTTAGATGAACAGTCAAAGAAGATTCTTGTGGTTAACACACAACTAGGCTTGTTTCAATTTAACAGACTACCGTTTGGGGTTTCGTCGGCAGCAGCTATATTTCAACGTTGTTTGGAACAGATTACGAGACAATGTAGGGGATGCATTAACTATTTGGACGATATTGTGGTAACGGGGGCTACGCCTCAAGAACACTTGGACAATTTAAGAGGTTTGTTGGCCAAGCTAAGGGAAAGTGGATTAAAGATTAATTGGTCCAAGTGTGAATTTTTTCAAGATCAGGTAATCTTTTTAGGTCATGTGCTAGACAGGACAGGTATAGCTCCGACGCAGAGCCATATAGAAGCAATTAAACAGCTACCTGCTCCTAAGGATATAAAGCAGTTACAAGCCTTGATTGGTAAAATAAATTATTACAATAAATTTATTAAAAGTTTTTCATCTATAGCAGCTCCATTAAATGCTTTAAAAAAGAAAGGAGTTAAGTTTGCATGGACTAAGGAGTGCCAGTTAGCATTAGACAAGTTGAAAGAAGCAATCGTTGGCGCGGTGCGTTTGAATCATTTTGTACCTGGAAGAGTGACTACGATTGCCACGGATGCATCAGATTATGGGGTTGGAGCTGTTCTGTCACAGAAGGATGAAGCAGGTGTTGAAAGGCCGATAGCGTTTGCTTCAAAAACTCTTAATAAACATCAGCAAAATTATTCTCAAATTGAAAAGGAAGCTTTAGCAATTATTTTTGGAGTCAAGAAATTTAATGACTTTGTTTATGGAGCAAGATTTCATTTAATAACCGATCACAAACCTTTGGTGCAGTTGTTTCATCCCGGCAGGAAAATTCCAGAAGGTACAGTTAAGAAGCTCCAGAGGTGGGTGTTGTTTCTCACAGATTACAATTATCAAATTCACTTTAGGAGTACCACTAGACATGCAAATGCAGATGCGTTGTCAAGACTACCATGTGGGCCCGACATAGAATTTGATGCATCAGAGGAAGCATGCTTTCAAATTGACACTGAAGAGTGGGAGACCATACAAGAATTCCCCATTAAGGCAGCAACCATCGAAGCTCTGGAGAAAGTATTCCTCTCAGAGGGCCTCCCTCAGGTGTTGGTCTCCGATAACGGCACGCAGTTCACTTCATCGGACTTCGCTGAATTTTGCAGGACAAATGGAGTGCAGCACATCTGCGCTCCTCCATTTCACCCATACTCGAATGGAGAAGTAGAAAGATGTGTCCAGACATTCAAAAGAGCAATGTGCAAGGTGCGGAGCGCGGGATTAACGAAGACCAAGGCTCTTTTGCGAGTACTGGCTACTTATCGAGCACTTCCGGGAAGAGACGGCAGGAGCCCGTCGGAATTACTCCATGGTCGCCAGCACAGATCATTACTCTCATTGCTCCATCCAGGGACCGTTTACACTTCTCAAGGGGGCACACCTAAATTCAGCGTAGGAGATAGAATATTTTGTATGTCTTTTAAAAAAGATCCGGCGTGGATCCCGGGAGTGGTGCAGGAGGTCAAGGGATCAAGATTGTACTGGGTGAAAACGAACGATAGAGTAGTGGTTCGACATCAAGGACAGATTAGACCTAGATTCAGGGAAGCAGAGGTCGATAGTCAAAAAACGTTATCCCAGCACCAATTTCGAGATAAAGTTTTAAAAGAATTCATGGCGATGCCTAGTTCACAGGAGATCCTGCCACCGGTCAGCCCGACTACCCAACAGACTGAAGAGCTAAAGGTCTCTGCAGACGAGCAGAAAGTGGAGATCGGTGACACAAAACCTCCCCACAATACGGCACAGCAGTCGAAGAGGTTCAGGAAAAAAGTTCGTTTCGCGCCGTATCCGACGCTTTTGGGCGCGGAGGGTGCTGTAGCCGAGTCGGCTAATCATGGCAGTGGACCGCAGCAGGTTGTGGTAGACAAGCTGTATTGATCATGACGCGCCCTTGGTCAAGATATGTGGCGGGGCGGCCGTGACAATGGTGTAGGGGAGCCTTGGACACGAACAGGAGGCTCTGCACTTGTTATAGTGACGAGTAAGATAATAGATAGGAACATATAGAAGTGGAGATAGTCGTTGTATTACTAAGTATTTATTTGAATAAAAGAGTATTATAAAGTGGTAATATTGTTTAATTGTGAGAACTTAACAAATTTAAAATTAGCTTCAATGGAAATAAACATAGCCGATTATAGAAAGAATTCATGGATGAAAGGACTCGTGTCACTGGCATCTTTGTTACATCATGGGTGGCAAAATTATTGGAAGTAAGCGCATTCCTTTTGCAGTTCTATATTTTTAAACTGTTTTATAAGAGAACTTTCCATAATTAGAGATTAATCATTGCTAACGATCCTTAACATAAAATTGCAATAAATATAATTATATTTTATAAAGTTACTACCGGCAGACGTTGTTCTGCCCTTTATCTCCTGTCTCTCTCTCTCCGAATCTCTCTCTCCGTTTCTTCCTCTCTCTCCATCTATCACTCCATCTCCCTCTCTCCGTCTTCCCCTCTCCGTCTCGTCGTCTCTTCCTCTCTTCCTCTCACTCTCCTCTCATGCAGATAGCATACCAGCGCCGGACCAGCAAAAATGCAATAGAATGCTGAAGAAGTTTCTATTTCTCCTTCCCTCTCCCTTTCTCTCCCCGCCGCTCCCTCTTCCCATCTTTCTGTCACTGTCTCTGTCTGACTGTCTCTGTTTATGTCTCTGTCTGTTTCTTCTCTGTTGCTCTCATTCACATTTACTTGCAGATTCTGCACGTCTCTGAGAAGGTGGGATAATATCGAGGAGCGACGGACCAGCAAAAATGTAATAGAATGTTCAAGAAAATCTCATCTTGTAGATTACGGTGTCTCCAGTAAATGTAAACAAACGTTCTTCTGACAAAAAGAATTGACCAGTTTGCTCCCGATTTATTTTGATATACAAATCATTTTTATTTGGAATAAAAAATATTATTCGATGTATAATAAACATTTCCAACAATACTAAGATATTTTCTATTATTTTTTAATAAAGTTTGACGACATTACATATTCTGTAAACATATTAAAACATATTATATTATTTAAGAGACGGAAATCGTAAAAAAAAGCATGGTTACAAAATCGGCCCGCCAGGTCGTAAATCAAATCCTAGACATTTCCCGGTAGGAGCACTCAAAAGCGTATGAAATTCTCTGTATTTCATAAGTAGCACTATCTGAAACTCCTTCTGGAAGTTTAGGAATTAGGTGAATTTTTAGAAAAAATATAAATTTTTGTTTAACATTTTTATAGAACAAAATATTTTAATCATTTTTTACGCTAATTATGAGCTGAAAAGCATCTATAAGTAAATTTTTTAACCAATTATTACAGCTAAGTTCATATCAGAAGCAAAGCAATAAAACAAATGCCATAAAATGATTGTTTTAAATTTACACTTGAAAAAACTGTTTTTTCGCTGTAAGTACTTACCATGTGAATATTTTAAACTCATATTTTGAAAATAATATTTTCTGCATCCAAACATGTGGGAAAAATCTGGGTCGAATTGCAAACAATGGCCGGAAACACCCCTTATCCGGTTAGAGTCTTTAGAAACAAATACTTTAACACATGGTATAGCCAGAATCCCTGTTTTGTTGGTTCTTGATATCTAAAATTCAATGAACGGCAAAACGTCTGTCTGTCCGACTGTCCGTACGTCTGTCCGTCTGTGGTCGACGCTAGCGCCTAAATCGTTCAGGCGATTTTCTTCAAAATTGGTATTTCCCAATCGATCTGAACGACCGCGAGGCTTCGGGAGTTTCTAACTTACTTCACATGAAGCCTCAAAAATATTCCCAAAATTTTATCAAAAACAGAATCGAATTTTTGATTAGCACTGAAATTTTGAGTCGATCAATTTGTCACACGATAGCGTAAAGAACGCTTTGAGAATGATGATGGTCTCATGTTTGTTGAAGTCACCGATATTTTGAAAATTGAAAACGCGCGCTTTTGAGCGTTTTCCTACAACTATAATACTGAAGATAGAAAAATTTTCCTTGATGAAATCTGTTCCTTAAAGACGAATCTTTAAGGAAGTTTGTGTTGACCTTTGGAAAATATGTGTAGTTTACGTGTAATTTTCTGCTAAATATCAGCATTTTCCCCCTAAAAAACTGCTCCAAATTTTTTCTTTAAATCTTCTCCTTATATGTAATAAGGGACGCTAAGATAATGGTGCTAGTAACATTTTCGGTTATTGTTCCGTTTTTTCGAAAATACCAAAAAGTGAACATTTGGAAACTGAAAAATTGAAAGCGATTTTTTCTTTAAAAAGCAAAAGGTCTGTTGTAAAAAATCAGCTTTTTAAAAAGGTCATGTACAATGATTTGAGATAACGAACTGATTCCGCTTAATTAGTGTCTGAAATTTAAGCAATTTCTAAAAAAAATATTTTCTGAAAAGCCCCATGAAATTGTTTCATTAATGTTTCTCTTCATATGTAACGATGTATGGTAAATAAATAAACTATTGATACAATAGAATGGCACAGACTTTCTCGTACTAGTTAGTTTTCTAATCTCTTTATTCTGGGCTAGTTTTTGGTTAGGCCTTATTCTCTTTTAGTTGCATTCTTTTGTAGTCCAAAAACATTTTTTCACATTTTCTCAATTTTTTGGCTCCTAATGCTAGAACTGAAACAATTAAGTCGTGACTAATTCAGAAATGTGCAGACCCTGTCCGTTCCGGTTTGTCGACGTCGTTAAGTGGCGTGTATGAATTCAGCCCTTCGGGGAAAAGGAAGCGAGTTCGAATCCCGTGCAGGAATTTTAATTTGATGATTAATAAATTCACTGTTGTGGCAGAAAATTATTGAGGATTCGAAAAACTTTATTGAAAACCATTTGAAGCACTTCTACTCACAAATACAATCAATATGTAACTATACCGTATGTGTCTGTACGTGCTTTTCCAATCTGCAACTTTTAAACATTTTTTCAACTTCAAGTTCGACCCCATACGGCGCTTGTGTGGCTTAGTGGCATGAGTGCCGTCACGTTAACACTGAGGACCAGAGTTCGGGGTCTGGAGCGGAAAGAAATTGCTGTTTGAAAACACTTTTGCTGGTTTATGTAGTAGTATAATATTGATGAGCATTTAGGAACAATGCGAGAAAGTATGCGCTTTGGTAGCACCACCAGTTTAATATTACGCAAATTTCACTGAATATTGCTCGAAATATACAAAACTTTTCAAACAAATATGACCTCTATGAAAGAACTAATTAAGGAAAACAAATTTCATTTGAAGGAAAAATCTCTATCTTTAATTTTGTAGTTGCAGGATAACGCCGAAAATAATTTCAAATTTTCGCATTTTTCCAAAATTCAGATAGTCGGACAGCCAGACGGACAGACAGGAGGCAGACAGGCAGATACGAACAGAAAGTCGAACAGACAGACCGACTGACGTTAAAAAAACACATTTTCGGCAACAGGGGACCCGAAGACGTGTGTTTCCGTTGAAATCGATTTTCCGCAGCATTACAAAACTTTCCCTAGACCACGTATATTAATTACTCCGCATATACGTACGCATACGAGAAAGTAAGAACGTGCAAATTGAGATTTTGCAATTACCTATTTCGAGAGCATTGGATTGACATACGATATCGATCGTTAGCAAAAAAGATCATGTGTGAATATATTTATTTTTATGTTGATGGATACCAGTGTCCTGTTTTTCTCCTCGCTCACGTCGTAGGCTTCCTATCGTAAATGAACTATTTGGAAGTGCAGGCGACCACGAAATGTCTTTCAATTGCAGAGGCCACGATGGACGCGGTTAGGAGAACCCGGTTCTTTCCAGGCTGCTGATCGAGGGCGCAGGCGGTCGTTTGAGCTGGAGGAGGGGAGCACGCGGAGGAGTGGCACGCGAAGGTGCCTGACGTGAGTAGGCTGCCGTATGATTTAACACGACGTCAAGGTACTTAGACATAGCGACCGATGGATCGTGGTTTCTGTTATCTTCAACTTTTTCGTGGACGTTTTTTTGTCTACTCTACGATTACCAGTTCGCATAGTCGAGTAAAGTTACTACGTTTGGATCCGAAAGATAATTATCTTTAAATGTGGTTGAATTTCGTTGAGATTGAATCTTCGCATTCACAAGATTGTTTTTGCAGTGTGGAAAAATAATGTTAAGTCTAATGCTAATATCTTTAAAGAGAACGCAATGTGCCTTCCTCAATGCGGTGTAGGGTAACATGTTTTGTTGTAGAAAACTGATTTTTTGAGGCAGAACATTGATCTTCAGAGTGGTGACTTTGAGGTGGAGCACAGTCGAGAGGGATCGAGATTTGGACAAGGTTGAGCTTTGTGCTAGGAACGTTGTCCGTCGTGTCACAGACAACTGCGATGCAACTCTACGCCTGAAGCTTTTGCAATTGAAATATCTCGTCATGGTTACATTTCTTGTTTTTTCCAAAATTCTTAAGTGTTTTGTTTTCAATGTGGGGGTAAAATAATATAGGAGCCATTAAGATTCAGAAATCTCACTTCTTGCTTCCTAATGATTGTCCATCATTCAAACAGAGATAGATCAAATGAAAGGGTCAATAGCAATAATGATGTAACGAAAGACGTTTTAGATACCTTAAATAATCTTTGGGGTAAAGTACCTACAAGAATGACATTTTATGTTTTATTCATACGTTCAGTGCGCGGACATACTGATCGTAAGCACTTTGAGGTGCCGGTTATGATATATAATAGAAGTAATCAGAAAGAAAGCATTTAATTATCTTATCTACAAGAAACATGTTGAATATCTTTGAAACGATGTAAATTGTAACAGAAGAATAGTTATCGCAAACGTCTGAGTCTCGATAATTTCGGTTTCTTTGATTACAAGAAAATTTCTCTCGAGAGAACTACACCTTTTTCGGTGTATCACTGTTTACAACCATACAACATTGGTATTGTAAAATGCTTCTTCACGCAGAAATTGGAAAAAAATATGTGGTGTGTCGTTTTATCCTAGTACTTAATTTTATGACAATAACTGAAGCATGGGCCGAACCAACTTTTGGTTTGGTTAGGTTAGGTTAGGTTAGAGAATTTTGTGAAACAACGTTTTATCTTCTCCTTTTCTTCACTGAAAAAACCGTCAAATGGGCACTGAATACGTGAGAAAAGTGATAAAAATATTGGCTACCAGGTAACAATACACTCATCGTCTTAAAAAAAGCTGCATCCGAAGGACCCTACTGATCCTCTGCAAACTCGGTAGGTATTTTGCACACCATTCGCTAAGCCAATGGTTTCGTTTTCACGGTCCGTCGCGCACTGGGGGGTCGGTGGTAGGTGCGTGAAGTCACGCTCGCAGGTCTACATAAGAAGGCTTCAAATGGCCACACCAGCCATTACGACATCGGGTAGCGTCTCCAGAGCGTCACCTGCACGTACAGTATGCCTAGGAGACGCGTTCAACAACGCAGTTGTCCTGTTAGACCCTTTCGAATGGGGCCGCATCGTGGGTGTGCGGGAGGCTGGTTGGTCCCGTAGCCGTAATGCGCGCCACACCGGTCGCACGGACACCACCATCGCCCGGTGTTGGCAGAAATGGATTGAGGAGGGCACGCACACACGACATGCAGGATCTGGACGTCCGCCACGCCCCAAGAGGAGGGAGGACCGACGGATGGTCCGCCATGCGCGAACAGATCCAACGGCAACGATTGGTGCTATTCAGTGGGCTGTGCAGCCTGCACTGTCACATCCTATAATTGTCAGTACCATTGGCAGGTGGTTGCACAACGCAGGGCTCGCCGCACTCCGACGACGTTACGACGTTTGCGTTACGTCGCCTGTCGTTCACACCCCAGCAACGTCTCTACAGACTCGCCTACTGTCGGGAATCACGGACCTGGGGCCATGCAGACTGGCAGCGAGTCATCTTCAGCGACGAATCCCACTTCTGCCTCGATGGCGACGACCTCTGGGTCCCTGCCTGGAGGCGCAGTGGGGGAGCGCTATGACGATCGGATTGTGGTATTCCATCACACGTCCCGCCAGCCTGGTGATGGTGTGGGGTGCGATATCCCATGGTGCCCTTTCACCGTTAGTGTTCCTCGGAAGCATCGTGAGAGTCGCACGGTACGTTCAGGAGATCCTGCAACCGGTGGCTCTGCCGTTCGTGAACGCTCACGCCCACGCCCTATTTCAACAGGACAACGCGCGTCCGCATACGGCAGCCATCTCCTAAGTATGCCTTGGAGCTGTGGATACTCTGCCATGGCTAGCCGCATCACCAGACATCTCCTCGATCGAGAATGTTTGGGGTGCTATGGAGTGTCTGATCAGGACCCAACCCCTACCCACCAATCTGCAAGAACTGTGCGCTCAGGTGCAAGCTGCAGGGGATGGACCAGCGAAGGACGCCATTCGAGACCTGTACAACTTCATACCGCGACCTCTCGACGCGTGAGTTCGCCAACATGGCGGCCTCACGCCATACTAACATGTACCGTCCGTGGCCGTGTAGCGCAAAAGCGCACAAATGTGAAAGTGTAATCATTTTGTATGCATGGTACCCTCTACTTGCCTGCCAACAATGATCGCAATCCGCCTTGTCCTTCTGGGTGCAACTTTTTTTTATGACGATGAGTGTAAAATGTAGTAGGTAAATTGGAGAGCGCTAGGTCGGTTACGTTCTCAACATCTGCACTAAAATATGAAAATGGTGACTGAAAGAGAAGAAGAAATTAAAACAGAATGCCTAAATGTATAACTAAATGAAAACAAAATGTCATGAAAAGATGCAGGGTTGCATCTTTATCAGAGTGTTATTATCAGAGTGTTATCTTAGCTCCAGCAACATTCCTGGCGGAAGCAGGGTTTTCGTCACTAGCTTGTCAGCTAGGTCGAATGTCTGGAGGAGAATTCTAGCTGCCACCTGCTCTGATTGGTAGTTTTCCGTGGTTTCTCCGATCAACAGACAAATTCCGAAATAGTACCCTAACAAGCGGGCCATGGACCGCGCGCAATCTTTCCTTCCTCTTCTTTGCCCATCCTCACCCCTTATGTACACACTCACACTAACGTGTAATACATTGCCACACATACCGGGAGACAGCTTGGGAGCTTAGAGCTCATCCCGGCTGGGGCGATGCCTCGCTGGAGGGAGATATCTGGTTGGGGAAAACCTCGCTAGCCGACCGTAGTTCGGCGCCGGATCTCGTCATCCAGCGGGAGAAGACTACCACCACCTCGCGAGGAAAAATCGTACCACACTTACGATTCTAATTACCTTAGCATTTGACGCGCCCGTAATCACTAACAATCAATCAATCAATTCAGAAGCATTGTAATATCTGCGTTGCCGCAACCTAATGAAGTACATAAAACAATGTTGCATGTAGAAAACGTGTTTTCTTTCAGAACGGTGTCACCTCTCTTACTCCTACTTTCTGCGGTTTGTGGATGGATGACTCAGGTGATTTTTTTACTTTCTCGCCTTATTTTGTTGGTCGCATCAACACCTAGGTCATTAGCGACTATGATGTCATTAGATGACATGATATGGTGATGATAGGGAGTGAAGAGTCGAACACAAATACATCCATGCCTGAGACGGGAATCGAACCCGCGACACGACTGCTTTAGTGATCTCGACCACATGGAAATCGGAGACTCAAGTGAATTGTTTTGCTTGAAATGTGGCATCCGGACTAATAAGGGATGTCTGGAGAATTATTAGAGTTAAAGTGATATTTACTGTGTAATTGTCTGGGATCCTCTTTCAAATCGAATAGAAAGAGGAGTTAAATACGTAACTGTAATATAGAGTACGCATATCCTTTTTAAATAACAAAATTTTAGAAAATGACAATAAATGCTTTATCACTGAATTTTGCCAATTAACACTTTTTACATAATCAATCACAAAAAAGGAAACACAACAATCACAATAGAACAGCATAATCTGAAAAAAAAAGAATTACATACACAAAACACAGTTACTATTTACACCTGAATACAAAAATCATTGCTCTCACTGAAATATTCCCATAAATGTAAATAAAATCCACACTAGACACATCTAAAATCGTTTAAGGTAAAGTAAAATCTCCCAACTTATTTAGAGTAAGTTTCAATCTTTGAATCTGGTTGAGTATAAGTATTCAACTTCAAGAATTCTCTTATTTATCCTTTTGAAAACTTTGCAGAGTCAACGCAAGTGACTTGTTAATTTAAGAACCTTGTCTTACTAAAGAACATGTTAACAAACGAAGTACGCTCTGTTCAATAATTCTAGAATTTGTACGTACAAAATTGCAATATATTCAGAAAATCTAAATATCTGGATTCCGAATGAACTTATTACGACATTAGAATGCAATCGTAATAAGTTCATTTTCCAATAACCCCGATTATACCTAACTGCTGAATGTAACCTTAATGAAGTTTTACTTATTTTTCAATAACTCATAGCTTTTATGCCAATTATTTAACAGGGAAATTAGCTAGTGCAGATCGTTGTGAAAACGTTTTGATGCACGGGACCATCCTGTCGAAACCAGAATGAATCGTCTTCGGATGTCGGGGTCCACAGCCGAAGTCGATTGTCGAGGGTCCGTTACAAGACCCCACAATGCCGTGGACGGACAGTTCAGGACACAGGATAAATTGAAGGGAGCTGTGGCCGCTATTGTAGTGGATGACTTGCGAGCTCGTTTCAAAGTTAAGGCTGTGTTTCCACGTGTTTCAGTCGTGTTTTGAGAGTGTGTAACAGAAATAATAAGATACAATCAAACACCACAACAAATTATCATATTGCGGCCATTGTCTTCATACATGTTGTTTATGTCATTATTCTATAACAATATGTATAGATACGAATATTTTCATTAATTTCTTTGTCCCGTTTTGTTTTCGACAGTAATATTTACATGTGTATTATTAACTACATATTGAATATATATATATTGCTAATAAAATAAATACTACATATTGCTGCATAAAATAAAAAACACAAATAATTGGGGACAAGATATATAAAATTCCCCATTAGATATTTTCCCCTTCTTATTGAAATTAAAAAAAATCTACCAGTTTGTTCTCTCCCCAATTTTTTTGCTCAGTATGGCTTCTGACATCATGGAAGGTGTTGAGGGTTTGTTTCTATACAAAATGAAAGATTTTTTAAAAAATTATAAATAGATTTTAAGTAAGAATAACATAACTATCAATGTAAGCTCATTTGTACTAGGTACATAATAATAATTTACATCAATTTCTTTTACTTAAAACATAAAAGGTAGAAAAAATGCAATTTATTTTAGTTATTTTGTATTACTGAAATCCTAAATGTTAAAAAATTGCAATTTAGCTTACAAGAATTTTTTTTATATAAAATAGACCTGAACAAGAGGAAAAGGGCTCCTTGAAATGGTAATGTAAGCTTTGGTCAAGGTTTGCCTCAACATTTCTTTGTGGAGTGTCACACTGTATGTAGTTGCTACATGGTGCAACCTAATTTTCATACAAATGTTCACTATAGCTTTGACTAATAAAATAATATGGCTTTCACGAAACAAATTGTCACTGGCATGCATTTCTACTTCCTGAAAGACACAAATGTACTGCACTTTTTCCAGTATTTGCATTTGCACACAGACTCGCATTGTCTTTGGGTGGCTTTCCATTTTTCATCACTTGCTTATATCTAACTTTTCACACAGTGAACATATTTTTCTTAACCATCTTATTTCACGAATATTTTCAGACACTGAAATAATATATTTATACTGTAGAAAACAGCCAAACACAAACTACTAACTCGCTATCAGTCGCAACGAACTCCAAATGATACTCTCTACCCACGTTCTAAGTACGTTTCTTCCACTACAATGGCGGCGGGCAACCCCTTCAAATTATTCCGCGACAGCGGCGCTCTCAGTGAGTCTAGTTTATTTCCAATGTCTTTGGTCCGTTACGTGTTGCTTCCCATCGCAATTGCAGAATTCTCCACCGCCTCGTCCTGTTGCTTAGCAATTATACGGGCCGAGTTGTAATTCTTGTTCACCAAAGCTTCATCTTGTAAAGGCGAGATATCGGTTACAAAGGGCGTGTTTATTTTAATGTATAACATTTTAGCAACAAAAGTATGTAATTTTACTTCGTGAATATATAAGTTTTAAAATATTTTTAATAAACGTACATTTACCCGTTTTTGAAATATTTTTTTCGGTACACTGCTTCTTTCAGAGTGACGTTTGTGCTTGTAGAAATGGTTGCTTCGGCAGGATTTTCAGTGCTTCAGAAAAGGATTTTTAAATTTCCGCTCTATGAACTACATCAAACAAACTTAATACCTTTGCTTACAACATTATTGAACTTCTAGAACGAACATTAGTTATTTGGTTTGAGAGATGTGTTGGACAAAATTTCTAACGAATGCGTTTTATGTTTCAGTTGCTATTTTTACTTTCTCACGGAGTAGAGAGAAAGTTATGTGATGCTGCGCGAAAAAACGGCGAATTTTCGCCCAAAAAACCCTCTTATTACAGGGCCCTGGTAACGAAAAAGTAGATAAATTGTAAATTTAGAAAAACTCCTCGAAAACGTGGTGTACCCAGAATCCATGTTTTGTGAGCCCTTGATATTGAAAAATTGAATGGCGGCAAAACGTCTGTCTGTGAACAACGCTAGCGGCTAAACCATTCAGCCGATTTTCTCCGAAATTGATATTCCCCAATCGATCTGGCTGATGTCACGGCTCCTTAAATTTGAAACTGATATTTTAATTCGGGGGGGGGGGTACTTTACATGAAGTCCTTGGGACATTTTCAAAATTTAAAAAAATGACTCCATCGCTTTTGATTAAATTTTGTTGTTGGATAGTGTGAAGGACGTTTCAGAGAATGGTGTAGCTCTGATGTTCGTGGAAAACTCTGATATTTCGAAAATTGGAAAAGTTCAAAATTGATTCGGCGTCTTTCTACAACTACAATTATGAAGACAGAGATTTTCCCTTAATGAAATCTGTTCCTTAAAGATAGATTTTGAAGTAAGATCATATACAATTTTTCGAAAATCTGAGTACTTTTCGTGTAATTTTGCGTGAAAATTCGGGCGAGAAAGTATATGTTGTTTTAGCACCACTGGTTTTTAAATTGTTTACTCAAAATTACCAAAAATTTGTAGCAAGCGGCTAAAATTTTATTTCTTTCCTATCCTTGTTCAAAAAAAAGAAATACGCAACTATAAATGTGCCATTTGACTGCTTTGAAGTAATAGTTTATTCATTATCTAGTAATCCCTTCAGTTTTACCTTCATGAAAAGTGTTGTTGTATAAATGTTATATGTGTATAAATGTTGTATAAATGTTGCTATAAATGTTAATTTTCACTCAAAACATACTATATGAAACAATGAAGGTCAGTTATACTTACAATGTTCTAATATTTGAGCAACACAGCTATCTTGTGTGTTAAATATGAAATGTTGCTAAATATGAAATGCAATACTTTGAAAAATGTGTTGATCATTCTATTAGTTGATCATGTAATATTTTTAGGAAGTAAGAAACATGTTATATTTCTTTACATCCAGCAATTTAATGAAAAAAAAGATCTATAGCGAAATTTTTGTGGCTCCTGTAAAATTCTAAAAATGTCACTTCAAACTACAATGGCCCAGGCTTTAATTATTGACTACTGACCTATGGTTATTCCATTTCCGCTAATAACAAATGACACGTCTCAGGAAAAATCTACACATTCTTTTGAGAAATCGTTCTTAATTCGTGACGAAGCATATCGATAACCCCTGTAACACAAGCATATATGACGGTGCCTGTGAAGCTCTGAGTAGTATTTCAGTTGAAACCTGTCAAGCATGGTGCTAAGTGTAATGCATTCTTTATCCCGGGAGGATGCCCGAGGATCTCAGCTGGATAGCGAGATTCTGCCCCAACCTGCCCGTCGAATTGCGAGGATTACCCCAACAAGATGTCTCCTACCGGCGGGACACCTCGCCAGCTGAGACAGGCTACAAGCTCCCGACTGGCCTCCCGGTATGTGTAATAGTTTTGTGTGTGTGTGTGTGTGTGTGTGTAAGTAAGAAGTGAGAGTAGGACAAGAAAAAGGAAGGAAAGATCGTGTGCGGTCCTTGGCCTGTTTGTTACGGTTCTGCTCTGGCATTCACTTAGCGTTTATCGGAGAAACCTCGGAAAACTACCGATCAGAGCAGCCGGCTGCTAGAATTCTCCTCCAGACAGCGGTGAATTCGACCTAACTATGCAGCCAGTGTTGTAAATGCTGCCTCCTCCAACCCTAGAACCTCCCAATCAGAGGCACTGCAGTGACATCAGATGATGCCCTGAACCACATAAGCTGATGATTGATTGGGGTTCTACGCGTCTGCATATCAAGAATCGTGTAAATAATTAGGAAAACTGGTTAATTGAAAGGTACAAAAATAGTTGGACCCGTGTGAATTTTACTCTCTTTATAAATCATTGATTTAAAATGGAACCCAACTTCAAACGGGCAATTCTTGATTAGTGTGTTACAGCATTATAGGCCCGGTTCTGTGCGCGTGTAAACATTCTAATTTGGTAAGTATTTATTATCAAACAGAAAGACTCTGACAAATTAAATTACATTGCAAAGAATGTCAAGTAGTGAATTTTGAGATTCTGACCGATTCTATAAGTGTTACGGAGAGACCACCGGAGTATTCAGAACAAGGAAATCTCCAAACATGTAATTGAAGGTTCAAAAAAGTCTCATTTGAGGACACTGCTTAAGAAACCACGCATGATATCTGTTTGTTTGCCTGCGTCTTCTCCAACATGTTCACCGCATTTTCCACGGAAGCCCCCGAGGCGTTCTTCGTTTATTCCCCTCTAATCACCTGCATGTTTGCCTCCTTCCTTTCGGTATGTTCCCCATGTTTTGCCCTGTACATTCTTGAATACTTCCTGTTTTCCCGCATGCTTTCCTCGTACATTTCACATGTTACCATTTAATATATTTTCTGCCTTTTTCCTGCATCTTCTCCCGCATTTTACCTGCAATGTTCCTCACATGCTCACTGCATGTTTACCCACATATTAAACTGGAAAGTCGGAAATATATTTAAGTCGTTTGTATTACGAGGTACTTTTCTAAACCTTACGGCACAACGGTGGAAAATGTAGTGGTTCACCTGGCGGATGACACTGACAATTATGAATAGCTGAAATACGAGTACTCCTTAGAAACGAACTCCCAAAAATGTAATAGAAATGCTCAAAATATGTCATTTAGTAGAGTACGTCTTCAGAAATATAACTCAAGTTCTCGTGATATTAAAACCAATCAGCCAGTGATTGACACAAGTGATGGATAAATAAGACTGAGATCACTGATACCTTGGATAAATGAAGCTGTTTTTTATGTAAGAAGGGGGGAGAGTGGCATAAATTTAACCGGCTCCTAAATTGAAGCAAGCTATTGTTTTGCAAACTACTGCAGAATACTGCTATCGCCAATTGTGCTGTTTCGCTGAGCATGTTAGTCAGTGGATAATTTTCAGGTTTTGTACGTTGTGAAATAATTTTGCAGCTTGGTTTCTAACGATTCTACAAGCAATGCAATTTGAATAATTATTCAATATATATTTTAATATCTGAAGTACAAGCTATATGTTAGAATATAATAAATTATTAGGGCAGGTTTTTTTGGTTGGGTTATGTTTCATTTATTTCCACAATACGCAGTTGCCTATATTGAACCACGTCCAAGTTGACAAAATTAAACCGGTTCGATTTAGGAATCAATCATAAATAAAACATTAAGAGAAATACAAAAGGAGTACAAAAAGACATCATATTATCCAGCAGAACCTACCAAGAAGACTTGATATTGACTAAGAAAAAAAGGAAGAGAAGAAAAAGCCAAAGAAAAAACTAAGAAAAAAATAAAGCAAAAGAAATACTAATAGTCTTACAAAGTAATGGCTAACCTACCAAAAAAGGAGAACCAAGCAAGATGAAGACTGTATCAATAGAATACTGACTGATATCAGTTGAAGACATGATATAATGTATGAAATTTCATCAATGGGCCCACGAAATTTTTCCATTTCTCCCATTTTCCCAAATTCTCCCAATATTGGAGTTCGTCGAGGAAAGAAAATGTAGTTTTCTCTAAGCTTCCATCTTTACAATCATCTTCTTTGATGTGACGATTTCTGATTGTCTGTTGCACATCATCATACCATGTAAGTGTTGGTCTACTTCACTTACTGTGAATTGGCACTTGCCACCTCCAAGTTTTTAATTACCATCTTTCCTCCAGCATTCTTCTAAGATGCCCGTACCATTTTAACCATCTCCCTTATATTGTATTCACTTTATCCGAAATGACATCCATTTGCTGTCTTATATTTTCATTTCTGATTCTTTCCATGAACGTTACACTATAGTGGTGTCTCCAAAACTCTATTTTCTTAGCCATTAACTTTGTCTCTTTTTTTGATCTCCCACAACTCAGCACTGTACAGTGATAGGCTTTCCATAATTGCTTTATAAATTCTATTTTTCACTTTATTAACAATATTTTTATTCCATATTATTGAATACAATTGCCGGATAACAGATTCTCCTTGCCGAATGCGATGTTTAATTTCCTCTTCACTTCTCTCTTGGTCTGTTAAAATTGTTCCTAAATATTTATACGTCTGACATTGCTTAACAACCAAGCCATCTTCCATTACTAAAGCTTTTCCTGTCTCTCCTACCACCATATACTCTGTGTTTTTGAAGTTCTGTGATTTTCATGCCCCATTTTCCATATTCTTCATTTAATTTCCTTGACATATATTGTGCATCGTCTTCATTCTCTGCGAATAGTACTTGGTCATCTGCCTTTAGTGTATATAACATATCATCGTTTAATTTTACTCTCATCTTTTCACATTTATTCTTCCAATTTTTTAGAGCTTCTCCTAGATGGATTTTAAACAGGGTTGGTGCAACACAATATCCATGTCTTAGTCCTTTATTGTCTTTATTTATTTTGATCTGGCGCCTCCCCAGGTAGCGGATAGGGGGATTTCTGGCCAGAGTTTTCTGGAAGGTACCGGAGAAATTAAATACACGGAGTTGACGAAAACCAGCAAAGAGGAAGAAGAGGACAGCAATAGCTCAGAAGGCGGAAAAAAGTGCGTGACTCCTCTTCAATGGCAGAAGAATCGGAAGATCTATCTTCAGTAAAAAAACAAACACGCTACCTTGCAGAAGATGATGGCTCATCAAAAGTTAAGGAAAGGAAAACTCGAGAAAAAACCCTTGGTCCTTCAAGTTGGGGGTTGAAATGTTACGCTCGTACCCCATCGCTCCGAAAAAACTCAACATGCACGAGTCTCAAGCTAAAAAGTCTTGGAATCACGCTAGTCTACGACGACAACTTGGCCTTCGAAATACGTCTATGTATTTTGGAACTTGGAATGTGTATGGCATAGAAACAAAGGAATACGAAGAGTTTAAAGAATTGGAGAGATTAAATTTAGGTATTACTACTCTGTCTGAAAGTGAAAAGGTAAGGGAAGAATTTAGAAAAGATTAAAAATTAGGTGCATATTCAGCGAAGTAAATAAAAAAACAGAACAAGGAAAGGAGTATCCATTGCCAGAGCTTTAAAACATCACAAAAATGAGATGGAATTCCTGAAAAACTACTTCGAGACTACCTGCGTCCAAAAGAGTATGAATGATCGTAATTGCCGACTATGTGCCCACGGAGAGTGCAACTGATAGAGAAAAAAATAGAAATTTTTTACAAAGATGACAAATCTTCTGGATCAAATTGGAAAGGGGAACGAAATACACTCAAGGGGTTACTTTAATAGAAAAGTGGAAAACAATATGGAAGAAATGTAAGAAAATTTGGAGAAGATACAATGAACGGGAATGGGGAAAGACTGAAATATGTATGTGAGCAATATGAATTGAAGACATGGATTGTTTTTTTCAGCACAAAACTATTCATAAATACGTCTGGCCTCAACCATCAAGAAAATTATATTCCATAATTGATTACATCATAGATAAACAGAGTAATAGGACCAGAGTGGAAGAATATAGGGTATACAGAGGTGCAGAGTGGGAATCTGATCACTTCCTTCTGCAAGCCAAATGTCTTTTCCCCTTCCAAAATGGAAGAGTAAAAGAACAAAAGAGAGAGAGAGAGAGAGTGTGACTGAGAGTGAGAGTGAGAAAGGAGAGAGAGGAGAGATCTGTAAAGGTCTGAAAATGCATTTAAACTTGTGATAAGAACCAACATATATTGTTCTTGCGTTAGATCATGTTAAAATTTATTGGTACGTGGAAAAACGTCTTTTCAGAAGTAGTTCAGTAAAGACAAATCTCCCCTACATTTATTATATTAATTGACCTTTGTATTGTTTAATGATACGAACATGATTCACCAAGAAAGAACGCTTCGTCATTGGAGAATCCCCTCCTTTATTATGAAACTTGAAATATGGTTCACTTGCGTCGTGGACATGACATGTTGAGGAGAGCTAACCGGCAAGGGTGCATTTTATGAGAAAAATGAAGAGAGTGAGGAAGATCACTTAATAGGAATAGCAGATAAGTGCCTTTGTGGTAATCCAATGCGTTAACATCACAGTCAGCGTTTAGGAAAATATTTAACAACGAAGGAAACATGAAAGAAGCAATGTTGTATTGTCTTAGACATGGGGATGTGTAATTCCGCGCATGGCAGGGCGGGGTAGAAGCAGGGCAGGGATGAGAGTGTAAAATTCACTGCACCATATCTATCGATTTATAACATTGCAAATCGCGTGAGTTCTCTGAGCAAGCAAGTTGACGAAGACCATAAATGATAAAGAGAAATAACTCGTTTCCCTTCCTCTAATGCAGTTTTATTATTTTTCCTGACCGTCAAATATGATTAATTCGCTAATTATCATTAAATATTTCAAAAAGCAAATGAATATAATAACTGAGAACTATGTTGAAAGGTTCGACATTATTTTACGTGCTAATGTTCATAATTGACTTCCAAATAAATATAGCATGAAACTAAATATCGCATTGTATTACTTGGAAAATATTGAAATAATCACACAGGAAATAAAAGGATAAGAACATTTTCATGGTTGAAAGTACAAAAGGTCTATTGAATATCACCAATGTCAAGGGAAGAGATTTTATAAGTCTAAGTACCGAAGGCGATTGAAAACATTTTTTCCCTTTGGCGCAACATACAGGAATAAATACTCGTACACTGAGGACAATTTTTTCAGAAGAAAATAAATGTAATGAGATTGCTTTGCATTAGTTTATTACAGTAAAACTTGTAGATAACACGAATTCCAAGGGACTGAAATAATCGGCGTTTGCGTTATAAAAAATCGTGTTATCCGATTTTTATGTTTAGACATTACCACATTTCTTTCGCAGGACCCAAATTTTGTTCGTTTCACAAAGAATTGCATGTTAAGCGAGTTCATGCTAACCAGGGTTTACTGCATTATTATTATTATTATTATTATTATTATTATTATTCCACTACATCACGACTAAAGATGTTAAAAATCTGAATCCAAAATAAAATCTACTCCAGATTGCAATCAGCTACCAGATCTAGGGACTGTCGGTGCCTCTACAATACTTTGCGCAAAATGTGGGCTGTTCCAAGTAAAGCGATTTCTTGCACTTCCCAGTCTTTTGAATTACGTGGGGGTTTAGACAAGCTCTTACACAAATTATTATTATTATTATTATTATTATTATTATTATTATTATTGTCGTTATTATTATTAAATTATTTTTATGGCACACGATGCATTGTTGTTGGGAGCTCATCTGCCTTCTCGTTCAGAGTCAGCATCGCGCTCGTGGTTCGAAAATGCACTTGGGAGTCGTCTGGGCGGAGACTCCACTCGCCGCGAAAATATTGCTATAAACCAAAGACAAAAGAACGACGGAAGGTGTCCGAAAAAAGGCGCGGCGCGGCGCGCGGAGGGGAGGGGCAGCGGGCGCCGCAGGAAGACAAGCGGCGGGGGCGGCGGCGGGCGCTCGGGGGCGGCGGGGTCGTGTGGGGAAAGGCATAAAGGCACAATAAAGCAGGCGACGCCGGGGGACCGATGGCAGATAAAGACGGCCTGTATAAAGATTAGCCGCGCGGTGAGGCGGCGTGGAGCGGCGCGGAGCGGCGCGCGGCCGCGTGGCGTGACCGCCGGACAGGCACGCGACGCCGCCGCCGCCGCCGCGCCGCGCCGAAGCGGCCTGTCTCCGCGCCCCGCCCCGCCCCGCGCCCCGCCCACGCCTCGAAATATTGCGTCCTTCTCCTCCGCCCCCGTAATCCTTTCGCCCTTTCTTTGATTCGTCATGTAAAGCTCGTGTGCGTCTTGCGTTGCGTTGCGATCTCTCCGTATTATCCTCGGCGCGGGCAATCACTCGTGCTTCGATTCGCCCGTCCTTCTCTTGTCGGCTCTCCCTCGCGCCGAGGCGGCAGCCGCGCGGCGGGCTCGCATCCGTCGCTGGGTGCCGGCGGGGGCGGGGGGGCGGGGCGGCAGCGCTTTCCGCACGTGATGACCTACGAAACAATTAAGGGACGAGGGGAAGCAGCACTCGGGGCGGCGTCGGCGGTGGCGCGCTCTATTCAGCGCTCCTTCCTTGGCCGCCGTCCCTTCGCCCGGCCGCCCGCCTGCCCGCCCCCTCGGCCCCAATGGATTCCGAGTTCGCATGCGGGGCGCGGGACGGCCGGCACGCGAGCCGCTCGCTCGTCGCAGAGCTCAGCGGCGGCGGGGGCGGGGGCGCAGGAGGAGGAGGAGGAGGAGGAGGAGGAGGTGGCGGAAGCGCGAGCAGCGGCGACGGAGGCGATGAGAGCGGAGTGGCTGCGCCGGCGGCGAAGGTGGACGGGAAGGGAGGGGTGGAGCGTGGGAGGAAACGGTGAGGGCGCTCACGGCGGCTGCGGATCGGGGTGGCGCGGAGGAGGGGGCGGACTGCCGGGACAACAGAGAAGAGGAAGGTGTGAATAGGCGAAGACGGGGTGCGTTAGTAGAAAAGGACAGAGAGAGAGGGAGAGAGTGAGGGAGAGAGGGGGGAGAGGGAGAGAGAGGGAGAGAGAGGGGGAGAGGAAGAGAGAGAGGGAGAGAGAGGGGGAGAGAGGGAGAGAGAGGGAGAGAGGGAGAGAGGGAGAGAGTGGGAGAGTGAGGGAGAGAGGGGGGGAGAGAGGGGGAGAGAGGGAGAGAGAGGGAGAGAGGGGGAGAGAGGGAGAGAGAGGGGGAGAGAGGGAGAGAGAGGGAGAGAGAGGGAGAGAGAGGGAGAGAGAGGGAGAGAGAGGGGGAGAAAGGGAGAGAGGGAGAGAGAGGGAGAGAGAGGGAGAAAGAGGGAGAGAGAGGGAGAGAGAGGGAGAGAGAGGATCAGAGAGAGTCAGAGGGAGTGAGTCAGATAGAGAGAGTCAGAGTCAAAGAGAGAGAGAGTCAGAGAGCGAGTCAGAGAGACAGTCAGAGAGAGAGAGAGTCAGAGAGCGAGTCAGATAGAGAGTCAGAGAGTGAGTCAGAGAGAGAGAGAGAGAAAGTCAGAGAGAATCAGAAAGAGAGGAGAGACAAAGAAACAGAGTATGCGGCAACAGTGAAGACTCGAAATCAAGGATGGAATCAGTTGAGCTATAGTGATTTTGGTGCCTGCGACAACAGAGCAAAATGATTGACAAAGCTTGGACGACCGCGATGAGTATGCTTGAGTGGAACGCAGTGGAGAGTGAGCTTCTGAAGTGAGTTCTCACTTTTTTGATTCGTAGAAGTACAGAAGTGATCGTTCTCATCAGTCGAAAATAATGAGTGATAAAAGGTAAAGAAAAATGGGATTTTAGAAGGAAGGTCGGATGTTTAATTTTTTTCATTCTTGATCCTTTTCCATTTTCTGCTCGCCTTCATTCTAAAAACGTTTAGATTATTAGCGTACCGAAGAAAAGAATGTTATTGTATATCTTATATTGTTATAAACTTGTAAATGACACTATAAATTATTATCAAACTGTCACTTATCGCAGTCAGACGAATGATGCTACGAAGTGATTGTAATGATGTTGCACGATCGAATGATGGGGAATAGGCGAAATGAGAGGCTGGGAATCTCGGAGAAACCAGAAAAACCTAGTACCACGTATCTGATTCATCCGCTATGGAATTCACATGAAGTGACTTGGATGGAAAGTCCCGGGACATCAGCCACTATGCTAAGGATCGTTCTTTGGCATACAGGAAAATCTAGTCATTGAAATGTAATGTTTCGAGTACATCGATAGGAAAGTGAAAGTAGTACGTTCAGCGTGAACTAGAAAACACCTCACACAAAAGGAGAAATAAATAAACAATGCTATTTTAGGACATCAGTCTTAAAAACGTAATTAATTTTATGCATGCAAAGGTAATAAGTGTAATTTGTCTTTCGATTGTGTGTGGGGTACATATATTTTGCTTTTACAGTCAACACCATTGTAATTTTCTTTTATCGTAAGTGGAAAATTGAGATTTCACACAAATTTTTGTTTCAACCTAATACGCTATTAATTCAGATACTCCTTCCGTGATACAGAACTTTCTTCAGGTAATTTAATGCTTAAAGTTTTCGTCTCGTGTAGTTCTTTCTTGACGTGACGCTTGTGCTATTTAATTGTATGCGTGTTGCGAATCGCAGCAGAAATATTGCGTACAATGAACGCATGTGACATGGAAAGTTATATTGCTTATGGCAATGAACAATGGTAGAAATGAAATACGTCGTTACTTCAACAAGGAACTGTTCTATCTCGGATTTGATAAGTTATTTCACGGATGACAAATTAATTCCTAATGAATAATTATAATTTTCAATTTCAAAAGTTCATAGTATCATATGGGAAATCAGGGGAAAAGTTCTGAAAAAAGTGAGGAGACTGTAAAATTAAGATGCTGAGTAAGATCTAAGGAGACAAACGTAATCTAGATACGTAAAAAATTATTAGGCGTCATCATTTATCAATTTAGGACAAAATTGTGTAAAATAAAGCTCGCCTAGATTTTTATTTTCTAAATTTTCGTTTTAAGACGATATCAGCAAGATACTAAGCTTGTGAACCAATACACAATGTGCGATTGATTATGGCACATAAATAATAAAATCAAAACGAGTAGCATTGTGTTTGGATGAGATTGGTTGGATTTTATTGACGCAAAAATACCTGCCCTTGCGTAGTGTCCGTTTGTATTTATTAATTTCAGTAATTCAAGAATGACTGGGTTAAGTATTTTCTCACTTGCACTTTAAGAATTGCCGAAAAAACATTACTATTGCTGTGATTTACGGTGTGCACACGACGTCTGGGGGCGAAAAGGGATTCCATCCGGTCTTAGCAAATTAAATAAAAGTACCGTTTTGTGTTTTAGCACCTGTAATTATGTTGGTATCACTGCTGAAAGGCGTAGTATGACTCAAAGAAGAGTTAGAGTTCTACTTAAAGGTGGGTTTGCTTCGCCTGAAGCGAGTACCTGAGCCCCTGGTACCAACCTAACAGACAAGGGAGCTCAATCCAGAGGGGAAAGAAGAATCTGGAATGTGGGCGATTTCCACGAGTTAGGCAATAATTTGATGACCCAAATGCATTAGAGGTGATCCCATCCGAGAGACTGAATGGGCAATTTGTCCTATTGCGCACCACAAAGTCCGTGCGGATGTTTCCGTAGCTCGCTACGTTGACAGAAAAGGATCTTTATTACGAAGCTAGTACTTAAAATTAATGGCCAGATCTATAATTCATTAATGGTTTGATGGTTAAGAGGTGATGATATGATATAACTGATGGAGAAATGTTCGAATAAGAGGCGGGATGAAAACAGGAGAACCCCAAAAACATGCCGTGACTTCGCTGTGGCCGCCATAAATTCAAATGCATCGCCGGGGAATTGAACCCCGGTCCTAGCGGTGGAAAGAGAACAGTTTGACCGTTACGCCTCGAGTCGTCTTCAACAGCAATGGATCGATTGATTGATTGATTGATTCATGTTTCCGGGCGCGTCAACTAATTAGGACATTAGTCCCGTTAGTGTAGTGCGTGTTTTTTCTCGGGAGGTGGCGATGATCTTTTTCCCCGCTGGATGGCGAGATCTGGCACCAACCTACCGTCGACTAATAGGGTTTTCCCCTTAACCAGGTATCTTCCACCAGCGGGGCACCGCCCCAGCCGGGACAAGCTGTAAGCTCCCGACCGGTCTCCCGGCATGTGTGGTAGTGTAGTGCATGTTAGTGTGAGTGTGTGTGTAAGGGGAGAGGATAGGACAAGGAAGAGGAAGGAAAGATCGCACGCGGTCCGTGGCCCGTTTGTTAGGGAATTGCTCCGGCATTCGCCTGGTGTTTATTGGAGAAATCACGGAAAACTACCGATCAGAGCAGCCGGCCGCTAGAATTCTCCCTCACACAGCGCGTGAATTCGTCCTAGCTGACAAGCTAGTGGCGAAAATCCTTCCGCGGTCGAACTTAGGACCTCCCGGTCAGAGGGACTGCAGTGACATCGGGTTGATGCACTGAGCCATCTCTCCCGGTATCAGCAATGGATCAAACACATTCGCCCAACACATATGGAGGATCTGGAAGACATCTTTGCACCACAAGGAGAGAGGACCTACGGATTGTCCTCCTATTCGGATAACCCAGCTATCACCAATACTGACATAGAGCGAATGGTACACCCTCCTTGTGGCAGCTGGTGAGCGCCAGTACCGTTGGCAACTGCGACGCAGGACTGCGCTCGCACGAAGCTGTGACGAGTACCCTTGAAACCACGGCAGCGTCAATGCAGCAATAATGAGACACAGTGACACTTGTAATCATGGAACCTGGCCGACAAGATCATGGAATCTGGCCGACAGGCAGCTGCTCATTTCAGTAAAGAGTTTTACTTTACTCTTGTGACGATGACCACAGTGTTAATGAATAGAAGTAATGTGGACAGTGACTAGAACTGTTTTTGATCGCTTTACACATCTCGACGATCGGGTCACAGGATTTGACATTCTACTTAGTAGTACGCTCCTATACGTATGGATTTCGACTATGGCACACACAAATTTTGCGTATCGATATCGAGGTACTGCAATCACTCTGCTGTTTGTGGGCGCCCACACCTGTGCTTTTATCCAAGAGGACAACAGTGCATACAGCGCGGTGGGCTCGCGAGGTTGACTGTCAGCAGTCATGGCAATGTCAGTGCCATGACTGCTGACAGAGATAGCATCAACAGAAAATGTGTTGGATGCTCAGGGATGTATTATATATATTGCGTCCACCCTTATCGCAGAATATGGAATACTGACGGTAGCTATTCAATGTGCATGACTAGCACACAACACTACTTGTAATCTTTACAACTCTGTCGCGACATCTAGAAGAGTTCCTGTTCATGTCTATAGTCATACTGATTGACATAATGTGTGATTGTGTAACACATTAAAGGTAGTCCTCCCCTGTTTATTTTAATATTTTTGTTTGTTTCCAGAGACATTTTCCTTTCTGCTAAATATTACTTTCTCAACTGTCTAACAGGTACAAGTTTCTTCTTTCGCCAAGGAGTGTAAATATCTATCGAGATAATAACATTTTAGTAAATCTTTTCTTTTCCTGAATCCAACTACTTAGTGAATACTGACCGAATTTGCATGATAAACAAATCATCACGATGTAGTGATATCACAACATTGTATGTTAACACAACACATTTCAGGCAATTTGATGTTAATGAATCATCTATGTATGGACGAGAAACCTCTAGTGGGCACCAATTATGATGTATTGGCTTAAGAGAAACGAAGACTTTGAACATTTATTGTTTATTATGATCATCAGCCCCTTGCCATGTCGGCTACTCCTACCTAAAAAAATGACCTTGGTGAATGAGAGATAGGGGATGCTGGTGTTCATATCATAATGGAATTGTGGAACGAGCAAGGAAAATGGGAGAACTCTGAGAAAGCCTTCCGAGAACCCACTTCATGCACTATCTATTCCACATTGATCGATTGGGAGTTGAACCTCACTCCGAGCGCCATGGCCGACCTGACCGCTATCCCACCGGTCGAGTGAACGAGTATTTATTGATACCAGGTTCGTTAACTACTTTCTCCGTAGATCACTTCTGTGGTCACGGCATAAAAATTCTTAAGAAAATTTTTGGCGAAATTGAGTGAAGTATTAAAACTACCTGTTGGGTATCCATATTATACTTTAGTAAAACGATCGAATTGAAATGTTGCCTCCTTAACGAGAAAAAAAAAGCGTTGGGAAGTAGCGTTGAGCGTAGGAAAAAGCGTTGGCTCAATAATCTAATCCTTATTTTCTCCAAACTAACATTTTTGACTTAAGAACTTTTATCCCGTGAACACAGACTTGTTGAGTGAAGTTACATCTGGGGAGGTGGCAATGCTCCTCCTCTACTAGAACGTGATCCGGCGCCGACCTACATTTCGGAGTGCGGGGATTTCCCTCTCTCCCAGAGGGGCACCGCCTCAGAAGGGAATAGCTCTGAGCTCCCAGCTCGTATTCCCATATGTGTAGTGTATGTAAGTGTGTGTGTGTGTGTGTGTTTGTGTAAGGAGAGAGGACAGGACAAGGAAGGGGAAGGAAAGTAGCGCGCGGTCCGTGGCTCATTTTGTTAACAGTCCTGCTTTGGCACTCACCAAAATTGATCGAAGAAACCATGGAAAACTACTTAACTTAGCAACCTAGATAAGGAGCGAGTGTCAAGAATCCGCCACCGTCTGGACTCGAACCGTAGTAACTCGCGGTCACAATCGCTGCCGAGTCAGCGCTAATCTGAGGATAACTCAGTCGGTCTTTTGTTTGGGTAATACTCCGGCATTCGATTGATATTGATAGGAGAAACCTAAAAAAGAAACGATCAGAGCAGCTGGTCGCTAGAATTGTCCTCCAGACACTGACCCAGGTAACTAGCTAGTGTCGAAAATCCGCCAATGTGATTCGAACACTAGTACCTCCCGGTCAACGGTCAACGATGCCGTAAAGGGAACGGTGTTACTTCCCTTTCTATCCCACATCCTATCCTACTCCCCTCCAATCGTCAAACATCCTAACAAAATAAACCGTCTTTCCTAAAGGAGTCGTCCATAAATAACGTAACGCTAAAAAGCGTTACGTTGCGTTACGTAAGGGTAGGGGGTATTAGTTAAGCGTTACATAACATTGATATTTATTATTTTACATTATTTCACAGTTGCTAATATAAATTTTTTTTCAGGCCTGTACTGCATAAAGTTATTAGTTGTAAATTGTTACAATGTATGGAAATATTTTTTCAACTTGTTTTTACTTTCCCGTATACGTACGTATACACGGAGTGATATACGTAGTATAGGGAAAGTTATGTAATGCTGCGCGGAAAACTGGCCAATTTTCGGCGGAAAAAAATTAATTGCCGGGCCGTGAAAACTAATAAGTGGATAAATCCAGTTGCTAAATTAAGAAAAAAAAAATCCTCTATCTCGTAGTGTGGTCAAAATCCATGATTTGTTGCTTCTTTATACTTAAAAATCGATTGACGGCATTCCGTCCGTCTGTCCGTCTGTGGTCAACGCTAGCGCCTAAGCCGTTCGGTCGATTATCTTCAAAATTGATATTCCCCAGTCGATCTGATTCTAGTCGAAGCTTTGTGATTTTGAAAAAGATTCTTTAAAATTTGGGGGTACTTTATATGAAGCACCCCGGGGATTTTCAACATTTTTTCAAAAACGGCTCCAAATTTTTTCTTTAAATTTCTTGTATGAATAGAGGAAAATACACTTTTTAACATGGCATAGGTCCGATTTTCACGTACAGCTCTGAATTTTCGAAAATTGTGAAAGTTTGAATTTTTTTCGGCGTCTTTCTCCAACTACAAAATTGAAGATAGAGATTTTTTCTTCAAATAAAATTTGTTCTGCATATTGAGTTCTTTAATAAAGGTCATGTAAATGTTTTTCACAATTTTGGTAGTTTTCGTGCAATATTGCGTGCAATATGTGCAATTTTAAAAAATTACAAAAACAAAATTTTCTCAAAAACGGCTCCAAATTTTTTCTTTAAACTTTTGGTAGGGATAGTGGTAAATGTACTCTATCAATGACATAAAAGCCATATTGGTCTATCGGTTGCTTTTTTCAAAAATTACCAAAATGTAAATTTTTGTACTTGTCTCTCACGTCGTTAATATTTACATTATCGGCGATTTTTTTACATTATTATATTTACGAGTATATATGCTTTAAATAATGTCAAGTAAAGTTTCTCGAAAACACTACCGTTTTCTGTGAAAAGTAGCTCAAATTTCGGCATTTTCAGAAATGCTCAAACGTCATTTTCTCGTATATGGCTGCAATTTTTTTCTTGAAACTTTTGTAACGGATAGTGCTAATTACACTCATTAGTATAGCGTGAAGTTTATTTTGAGTTTTTTTGTTTTTTTCAAAAATGATATAAATGTAAATTTTTTGAAAGATCTCTCACATCTTTAATATGCACATTATCCGCAATTTGTAAAGATGATTATATTTGTGAGTGTAAGTGCTTCAAATAACTTCAAATAAAGTATTTTGAAAACTCAAAAATTTTCTGTGAAAATGAGCTTGAAATTTCGCATTTTTAGTAGTGCTAAAACGCCATTTTCTCTTAAACGGCACATAATTTTAAAAGAAAATTGCCATTTACGGCTAGGTTTTTGTGTTCTTTAATATTCTAAAATTAATGTTTCTGTTCTACCAATAGGAAACCGAAAAATTAAGAAAATGACAAAAAAATGTACTTTTGGCGATGATAGATGGTAGCTGGCAAGAAAGAGTATGTGGCAATTCCGAATAGCTAGCGAAGACCCAGGAAAATAGAAAACTAATACGGGAAAGTCTGTGCCATTCTGTTTCTGTTTTTTGACAAATAAATAAATAAAATAAATACGGTCATGCTTAATTTTTTCAAAATACGAGTAGTTTTTCTTTAATTTTGTGACAAACGTAATAGGCCGCTGTAAATTTACTGCGCTTCGGACAGCTGGATGCGTCGTAAATTAGAATGTGCAATTTTGTATATTTCTTTCTTCGTTTCTTACATTCGAACTTTGTTATAGACTTACATATTAATATTTTAGAAATTGTTTATTTTGAAATATTTGAAATAAGTAAAAAGAATTAATAGCTCTCAGAATAGCGACAATGCAGGGTCTGCAACAATGGAATTCAGTTTGCGCTCGCGAATATCTGTGAATTAGTGTCATTGTTGTGACCTAATGGAGCTGTATGAAAAGGAGTTATAATTGTCTAATTTATGTTGATATTTGCAGGCAAATATTTAGTTTTGCACCAAATGCTGTACCATTTGTAGTGAGTAGAGAATTTGTTGCATGGTTTTAAAATACTCTTCTCTAATCATGGCCCAATGGAAGGCATTTCTATATTTCCAGGGTATCAGGCTTCTTTTTCCAATACAGGGTTACAAAACTTTTGCATTCTATTTTTGTGAAGTTGTAGAATTCACATAGTTCTGACAACACTGCAATGGAAATAGTGAGTTCCAAGCGAAGATGTTAGTAGCGCATAAAGTGCAATATTACAGTACTACTTAGCTGTTTCCTCTAATACGGGAAAGGAAGTGCTGTTGTAGCACCACTAGTTTAAATTTGTAAGATTACGAAGAAGATATTCAGAACGGATTTGAAGAGTACTCTTGAATCCATTTTTAAATTGGCGCTGTAGATTCGCTCTTGCATCACCCACGACAGACGTGTGCGTAGCTGATCAACCATTTCTCGCCCAAGCGTTCTTCTTTCAGTCGCAACTTGCCCCAATATTATTGTTAGATGCAGTCGCCATCGCCAACTAATTTCTACTTTAATTATCATTAATTTTAATATTCAACACAAGTACAATAAACACAAATTGATTTAACTGTGCTATAATTAGTTTTCACTTGTTGCATTTAAAAGAGGGGGTGGAGGTTGTTGCAAGCGTTACGTAATTAATTAGAGGGGGTTCAAGCGCGTGTTACGGGTGCGTTACGAGGGGAAAAAGGGGGTATTAAAAATATTCGAAATTTGCGTTACGTAATTTAGGCACGGCCCCAAACGAAATAGCCCGTTACTCCACACTACCCAATCCTCGTCCCTGTATGGGGGAGAGGTGTCGTAATAATCTGTACGACACCCAACATAATAAACCAGAATGAAGAGTCTCAATCTGAAGTTAGGCATTCAGAAGGCAACACACCATGCGCCCTGCGTCCTGGTGAGTCCTGCGTGTCGTTGGTGGGGTCGGGGGTGACATTCGCTCCCTGGGCGTTTCGCTGGAGGGGGGGGCGCGAGCTGCTTCTCGGCGCGAAGTGACGTCGCGTGCGCGCTGGGCAGACAATGCGTGACGGCGTGGCGCCCATTAAACCAGTGCGCGCTCTCCCCGCACCCCCACCCCACCCCACGCACCGCGACGAAGAAGTTAAAACGCTCTCGCTCGAACAGTCGAATAGTCAACGAGAAACGATACGACAGTACTACTGGCCGTATGTCATCACCGGTCGCAACGAAGAATCTGGATCTTTCGGTTTTAAAATGAGTGATTCGGTGAAGAATTATTATCGAAACTAATATTCGGAAATACCAAAACTGAAGCTTTCGTTGTTGGTAAGGGCCTTGATAGTGCGACCGGCTGCACTCTATCTATCTATCTATCTATCTATCTATTTATCTATCTAACTATTATCTAACACCCTTCCTTTCCTATCTTCTATCTATTAAATTAACTCATTAATAATTTACTCTCATTGGATGCGGTCGTTTGCAAAAGAATTTATATGACGTAGGTCCGCAAGTTTCCAATACTGGATGAAGACCTGCTTTCCCTTTTGTAACACTATCCGGTATTTTCTAAACTACAAATAACAACTCAAATTCAATGCAAAAACAAAATCAGAAACACACCGTGTTTGTTACTCTTTATTCGGCTTCCTGCCGTTGTATAATCTGCTAACTTGAACATAAACACTGTTCCACCATAACATAAACAAAATTCAAAACAAACAAAAAAAATCAACATTCACACAATATTTACAAGTCATTCACACCACGAGAGATGCGCATTCTCCGTGTATGGCCATTTTCTTTGTAAATAAAATTTAAATTAAGAAGAATGATGATATGCTGGGCCTTCGTCAAAAATATTATAATTCTCGTTTCATTTATCAAAGTGCGTGCGCTGCCACTTCCCTTTCGTAATGTCGTAACTGCGCTCAACTTCCTTGACGTCCACGACAGCTGCACACCAAGTTTCAGTTACCATTTACCATATCAATATAACCCACAAATAAATCGACTGTCACTGTAAAAAACTCATGACATTCTTTTCTTCTCGTCCGAAAATTATTTCTCGCATAGCAAGACATGAGGTCCTCTCACCTCTGAGACTAGAATTCATCTACTGAAAAGTATTGTTGTAATTCATTAGCAAAACTTATCCTCAACAAAACACGCTCTCTCAGTCCTTCTTTATTGACATTAAATTATTCTGATTTACGCCTTCCCTTGCTTAACGGTATCTGCCACAAATTCCCTAAATTCCCGTTTTCGATGTTTATTAGCCCGAAACACCCAATTTCCCGTTATTCAGTTCAAATTTCGTACTTTTTTGTGCTTACTCACACCAGCAATTCTGCGTCACTTGTCTTTTGACAACAGTCACTCTGTTAAATAGAAAAACACACACTTGCCGCCTTATAAACTATATGTGCTGACTGAGAAAGTTATTCTTAAATTTCCCTTGAGCTAATTATTGTTTTGAACTAATGTTTATTCACCGCGGCATTTCGTACACAATAAATGTCCGCACGCCATTCTGCCGTCATTTGTTGAATCTATAGTCGACTTCCTCTGTTCCTCTTTTATTGTAAAAAAATACAAATCATTACAATAGTGATGTTTTCCAAATCGGACAATATTAAAATCACATTATTTTGGAAATTTGAGTTTAATAGTTTTCTTTATGCCACTCAAATTTAATTATAGAAAATCTGACAGAATTTAAGATTTTTCACAGGACAGCTCATAACACCAGCTGGATGAGTTTGCTTGAGATTTTGTAATATAAATTTGAAGAAAGGAACTTCATGGAAATGTCACATTGCAGGTCTTTGGGAATGTGACTCCTCCAAAAAATAGCTTTGTATGTTTTTCTTTTAGATTTGTAGAAACGGTTGTTTTTGTTACCACTTTTAAAAACTAAAGAAATGCACAAAGACATGCACTCATGATACGAAACGCAACTAGGTCCATGGACAACTCTTGCATTGCGTCTAGGAGAGAGGGGTGATTGACCAGAGTGGTATTGGTCGTTAGCAAGGCATTATGGGGCAAGGTAGATGGTTGGTCGCTAGACTTTATTACTCCACGAAGATCCTAGAGCGGAATGATTAATGCACTGCAACGACTCGTGGAAGAACAGGCTTGGAGCTGAAGTTTCAGTTACATCTGAAGAATGTATCAGCAGATTGTCTACTTTAAGTACTATAATAACCAATTATGTCTTCCAGTTTCATATATAAATATGAATTCAATTGTATTAATTGTATATAAATTTCTGGTCATTCTATCTCTTTTGTGATAATAGACCGAGAATCTCGATGTAATATCACTTCTATTAAATACAATTATGTTTCTTACTTTTTAAATATCTGTGTTGCTTCAATATATTGTTCCGAGCATCATGAAAGATCATGTGAAGAAAAGTCATGGATGAGTGAGAATAATGCCTTCCTCAAACAAAAAATGCAGTCAACTAAAAAAGAACACGTCTTACGCCGTCTCACAATCCATCCAATGAGTCACAGGTCTTGTATTCAGAACCTTTATAGTTCGCAATCCATCTACTCTTCAATCTCAGAGAAGCAATCTCCGACCACCAGTAGCATTATGCATGGATGTACTTTCACCGAACATCTCCATAAAAATGGGCGTCATGACGTAATGTATTTTACGCCGAGCCACGATAACAAATTAGAACGAATAAAAACGATACCCTTCCGTACTGGCGTGCTGGCAAAAAGTAGAGCAGCTTTTTTGTTTGTTACTCCTCATGTTGATGCCAGGGTTAAAGGTGGCGCCTGGCCAGTCGGGGGCTCTCCTGCAAGTGTTTCCCTGTTCTGAAGTGTGATAAATGGATAGTAATTAACCCACAGACTTTTTATTTCGAAAAATGGACGTGGCGCTGCAACGCACACGTTCGAATTCAGTTTGCGAGTCGGAACGCTTTTTCGGATCGCGGTAAAGAGTTGGAACGTGTTTACATGATAGTATACAAAAGAGAAATTTCACAGACGTAAATCACAAAACTACTCATGGGGAGAAAATCAAGGAAATGTCTTTTTTCAATTTAGAAAAAATACGACAGGCTTACTTATAGATTTATAATACAATAATTTTATTTTATAATTTTTGTTAACGTGGTATTATAGAATCCATATGCGTATACCCATCCAGTAGATAGTTGAAACAAGTTTGAAATACTTAGAGTAATACTTTCCACGAAAATATATCTGATTTTTATTCGTATTTTATTAAGTACCATATTCGTTGCGGAGAACAACGAATTATGAACATAAAGATTGTGATCCTGAACCAACATATTTGTGAAACAAGTGCTATATGATACGTTTTATTTGGAAATTAACATTGTATGACAATGGCGTATATTAACGTTTTAAGTTGTTTTTCATTTTAATAAACTGACTAATTATTCGATTCAATGATTAGTATATTCCATAATAGAGATGTCATAAATATACGCCCTTAACTAATAATAGTAAAAGTACGTTACAATATATATATGTAGCATGTATTGAAAATATTGAAAATTCAGGGAATTGTTTCCATAAAAGCGTTATTTGTAAAACTGATAAATGAGTTCAAGAATTTTTTATATGGTCGCTGACTAAATATTAAAGTTTTTCGCGTATTATTCTAAATTGATTTTAAAACGAGCTTCGGTAATATAGACATTCCCTAATACTAATGGATTAGACACGTATGGTTTCTTAAAAAGTGTCCAATTTAGAATAGTGTCAATGATTAACGAGTGTCCAGAAATGAATGAAATATAATCCCCTACCAGAAAAGCACGTGATTTATGTCCGTCTTTCCTCCAGTTTTAACAAGATATTTAACTGTTTCAAAAAGTGTTACTTTATGCAGTGAGAAAGGAAAGACCTTTCTTCCCCAGAGCTCCAGGCCAAACTTACTTATCTCATCAATGCGCTCCGGGCCAACATACTCATCTCATCAATTCGCTCCAGGCCAAACATACTCATCTCATCAATGCGCTCCAGGACAAACATACTCATCTCAACAATGCGCTCCAAGCCGAACATACTCATCTCAACAATGCGCTCCGGGCCAACATACTCATCTCATCAATTCGCTCCGGGCCAAACATACTCATCTCATCAATGCGCTCCGGGCCAAACATATTCATCTCATCAATGCGCTCCAGACCAAACATACTCATCTCAACAATGTGCTCCAGGACAAACATACTCATCTCAACAATGCGCTCCGGGCCAAACATATTCATCTCATCAATGCGCTCCAGGCCAAACATACTCATCTCATCAATACGTTCCGCGCCAAACATACTCATCTCATCAATGCGATCCAGGCCAAAACATACTCATCTCAACAATGCGCTCCAAGCCGAACATACTCATCTCATCAATGCGCTCCGGGCCAAACATACTCATCTCATCAATGCGCTCCAGGCCAAACATACTCATCTCAACAATGCGCTCCAAGCCGAACATACTCATCTCAACAATGCGCTCCGGGCCAACATACTCATCTCATCAATTCGCTCCAGGCCAAACATACTCATCTCATCAATGCGCTCCGGGCCAAACATATTCATCTCATCAATGCGCTCCAGACCAAACATACTCATCTCAACAATGTGCTCCAGGCCAAACATACTCATCTCAACAATGCGCTCCGGGCCAAACATATTCATCTCATCAATGCGCTCCAGGCCAAACATACTCATCTCATCAATGCGCTACAGGCCAAACATACTCATCTCATCAATACGTTCCGCGCCAAACATACTCATCTCATCAATGCGATCCAGGCCAAACATACTCATCTCAACAATGCGCTCCAAGCCGAACATACTCATCTCATCAATGCGCTCCAGGTCAAACATACTCATCTCATCAATGCGCTCCAGGCCAAACATACTCATCTCATCAATGCGCTCCAGGCCAAACATACTCATCTCAACAATGCGCTCCGGGCCAAACATATTCATCTCATCAATGCGCTCCAGGCCAAACATACTCATCTCATCAATGCGCTCCAAGTCAAACATACTCATCTCATCAATGCGCTCCAGTCCAAACATACTCATCTCATCAATGTGCTCCAGGTCAAACATACTCATCTCATCAATGCGCTCCAGGCCAAATATACTCATCTCATCAATGTGCTCCAGGCCAAACATACTCATCTCATCAATGCGCTCCAGTCCAAACATACTCATCTCATCAATGCGCTCCAGGCCAAACATACTCATCTCATCAATGCGCTCCAAGCCGAACATACTCATCTCATCAATGCGCTCCAGGCCAAACTTATTCGTCAGTGCTTCGCCTGGTCTTGCAGCAGCGCCCGCTTGTGTCGGTGCCTTGCAGCGGGAGGCGGGATATTAAAAAATGTATGACAGCGACTGAATTCGACCTAGCGGACAAGCTAGTGTCGAAAATCCTGCCGCCGTGGGCAGTGGTCCTAGGACCTCCCGGTCAGAGGGACTGCAGTGACATGAGTTGATGCACTGAGCCATCTCTCCCAGGACCGGCGCCCCGCCAGTGCCCGCGAGGGGCGGTGGGCGTGGCTGGGAACCCGAGTCGCGGAGCGTGCCTGGGGCAGCCTCCCTGCGCACGGCCACCTGCGCGCCCGCGCCAGAGCACGGCGTTGCCCGGCCACGCGGCTCCGGTTGCCGCCCCGCCTCGCCAGCCGGCCGCCTGGGCGGAGGCCAAGCAACTTTTAAAAATATTTTTTTTATTTATAACTTCCGCGGTAGTAGCAGATATTTTGTGGTAATCCATAATTGTAATTGGAGGAAAGGGATAATAAACCACAATTTTTAAGTTTACATTATTTAATAATTTAACATGTGCCCAAAGTAACTTTTGGGATTAAAATTTTCCGTCTTCAGTGGGTTTTGCCCCATGTAACGTGGATCACACTAAATTGAACCGGACACATGTTTTAAAAGAAGAAAGCAAAAAAAGGGGGGGACGGCTGGGTGGCCTCAATATGGCGTCCGTAATATGATAAATATATATAATACATTTGCACAATATGGCAGCCACCTAGTCGTTCCCGTTTTTATTGTAAATTTATCATTAAATTTCCCATTAAAATTGTAAAAGTAAAGCAGGAAACCCAGATCATGGTGCTCATCTTCTTATATAAATGGAGAGCTTATATAATTGTTGCAAGTCCAAATGATAAAATAGCAAATATCCGCGTATGGTTTCAGAAAAATTACACATGAAGATGCTCAACACAATGAATTCTATATAGCAATTATATATGTGCATATGACGGTATATTATATAGAGTCAAACAGTAGCTTCTAGTTAAGATTGGGAACATAGTTTATTCCAATACTGAAAACCTCCTCCCCTCTCCTTCCTGGTTACAGTTCCCCTTCCGCCCCCCTCATCCTGCCAAAGGTAGGTTCTTCCTAATTGGCACCCCACTCAATTCTCAGACGTCAGACTGGTACATTTCCGTGTAATATCACTGAGATGTGACTACAGATCTTTAAAGTCTATTTATAATTCCTGTATGCTGTATAACTAAATCTATTGGTCTTTGACGCAATACACTTAGCGAAAGATGCCACAATTTATCATTTGGACTTGCAACAATTATATAAGCTCTTCATTTATATGAGAAGCCATGTGTTTTTATTACCTGTGGGTGGAGCCACAAATGACTCCGAAAAGTTGTTGTAATATGTACAAGTGTTTGAATAAATAAGTCTTTATGAAATAATATTATAACTTAATAAAGAATTGATATTATATTAATCCTCCTTCCACTTAGTCTTAATATTCCACTTAATAAAGAATTGATTGTCTAAAAACCCAATTGAACCTATCTTGATTATTTTAAAAATAAACGTGTTTCGACTCAACTCTTACATTTGCTCCGAGTTGAAAAAGATGTGAAATTAGAAATAGATTTTCTAGAAAAGAAAAAGGCCTTGTCATTATTGCGGAGAATTGAATGAAAATTGCATATTTTCAAGAAACAAAAAATAATGTAATATTGATCTATAAAGTAATTAATAATTGATGTCAGATAAAATTCTTTCAATATTGTGAAGGAAAATTCTGGGGATAAATTTACACTAAGTTTTGATATTTGTATTTGTCAAAAAAGTTTTAACTGAGGTATATGTGACAAGAATACATTAATCTAATTATAATAAAATTTTAATTCATTGCCGTGATTATTACAAGTAATAATTTTGTAATGTAGTAATCTTAAAAAGTTAAATTTAATGTAAAAATAATTTGTTAAGTTCCTTATAGATTTATTTTTAATTATAATGAAAACTATGAAAGGGTATTTAACTGAACTCTGGTGTACAAACACGACGGGCTTCATAAAAAATTACGTAGTATTAACTACAAATCAACAATCTAATCAATGTTATTTTATTATTTAGTGATATAGGAGGTGATTTGGATCTTGAAATATGCTTACTTTGCATAATTGAAATTATTGGGAAACAATTGCCTCATATTACCTTGAAAGTTATTGATCTTATCCCGGGGGCTTCTAGCCATTCAGCCCCATGTCAGAGGGTACAGTTCCAGTTTAGTACTCCGGTTGTAAAAAGCCGCTCCGTTTATTACGATCACAGACGTTCGCTTCGAGGGCGAACTCGGGGAGCAAGGCGCACCCACCACAAAAGGTGACACGCGAGCATCTTCGTCCTCTTTATCCTTTTAAATGCGTGCGCGAATGCACAATGTCAACGACGCTCTTCGTTTAAAAAGGTTGTAAATCAAGGGAGTAGTTTGTGGGTGGATTTTGAAGAGGGCTGCTAGGGATGACATTCACACTTAATTCTGTTCATTTAGAACACTACTTTTGCAACACCTTCAGTCTCATTTCAATAACATGGATGTTACGTACTTTTTGCGGGAAGACTATTAACTAAAAACATTGACAATTTTCTTCTCTTGCGTAAATAGAGTACTGAGAAGACGCCTTTGAAACGAGGGTAAACATTGTGCAGGCGCAGTGTGAAGTCAGGCTCGTCTTCTGCCTACGGCTCGCACGAAGGCGCATGGTATGTCTCTTATTTTAGCGTAGCTGAGGAACAGGGCTCACACAATTTATGTCCTATCTTTTTCTGGAGAAATAGTTAATCTCCCTTTTAACTTCTACGGAATGAAGAATGGTAGGTAGGTGAATAAAGTTGAGAAAAAATTGATAATGGATGAGATAATGTTAATTGAGAAACTTGGCAGAATGAGAAGCCAGTGAGACCACAGGTATATGATGAAAACAACAGCAATTTCTAAAAGACTTGAATCTTCAGAATTGGTGTTCACGTACGTGGACGCAACTCGCAGTTCCTGCTCCAACAAGGCCGGACTTGCGGGAATAGAAAGTTCAACTGAGTATTCTTAGAAAGTGAGTATTTATTTATTCCGGGAGCGTCCACATCTTAGATAATTAGTCTTATAGGTTTAATGCATGTCATATACAGAGGTGGCGGTGTTCCTACCCGCTGACGTGGGCTTTTCAGTCTTCGAAGGGAGATAAGTGTCCATTCAAAAGGGTAGCCTCATCATTTGTTTACTCCGAATCATTCTTATGGGGAGATAATAGTCTTGATGGGTAGATAGGTAGATTTGGTATATTAACTCATTTATGTTAGCGCGATAGTAAAAGTATAAAAAGTGAAATTAGAATAGAACGAGTGAATATACTACAAGATATTGAGCGAGTGGATTTCCTCCTCCTCCCTCGCCAGCGACACCCATGATTTAATGTCCGTCTTCCTCGATGTTCGCCTCGTGCCCCGGGGCTGCCTGGCCAGACAGCCTAGCGCGGGCGGGGCGGGGAGGGGCGGGGAGAGCGGCGGGGCGGGCGGCGGGGCGGGCGGCGGGGCGGGGCGGGGCGGGCGGCGGGGCGGGGCGGGGCGGGCGGCGGGGCGGGGCGGGGCGGGCGGCGGGGCGGGGCGGGGCGGGCGGCGGGGCGGGGCGGGGCGGGCGGCGGGGCGGGGCGGGGCGGGCGGCGGGGCGGGGCGGGGCGGGCGGCGGGGCGGGGCGGGGCGGGCGGCGGGGCGGGGCGGGGCGGGCGGCGGGGCGGGGCGGGTGGCGGGCGGGCTGGGCGGCGGGCGGGGCGGGCGGCGGGCGGGGCGGGCGGCGGGGCGGGGCGGGCGGCGGGGCGGGCGGCGGGGCGGGGCGGGCGGCGGGGCGGGGCGGGCGGCGGGGCGGGGCGGGTGGCGGGCGGGCTGGGCGGCGGGCGGGGCGGGCGGCAGGCGGGGCGGCGAGGAGGGCGGGGCGGTGGGGCGGGCGGCGCGGCGGGGCGGAGCGGGCGGCGGGCGGGACGGGCGGCGGGGCGGCGGGGCGGTGGGGAAGGCGGGGCGGTCGATCGATGCGGTGTGCGGGCGGCGCGCCGTCGGGGCGTGGGCGTGGGCGGGGGCGGCGGAGGCTGCGGCCGGGCGGGATGCGCCAGTCGGGTGTCAGCGCGCGGGAGCATCCGCGCTTCACCGCCCTGGGCGGCGAATGGGCGGCGGCCGCCCGCGCGTGCGCGCCGCGCCGCGGATGCGCCGAGCGATGCGCCCGGGCGCCGGCGCCATCTTCCTCACGGGGGCGGCGCCGGGGACGCGTCTGCCGGACCCACGGTGCCATTGAATTCAATTTATGCCTTATTTTACGTGGCGAGACTCAGGCCATGAGGCCTGCTCTTCGTCCGACCACGCAAATTTCTCTACGCTCCTTTCGCCAACTAGCAGAGAAAGAAGGTATTCCTTGGGCGGCGAAACAGGCGATTTTTGAATTTTGCTCAGAGGCGTATTTTAGGCTTGAGCATCTTTTACATGCAGTACATCTACTAACATGGGACAGCCGGCTTTACTTCCCCTCCGAAGGAATGCGTATGAAAGATGTTTTCGCCCCTAAAAATTCATGGTTTGAACCCGCCAACTTAAGTATAACAGTCCGATACGCTAACCGTTACACCATCGCTGCCACAAAGTAAGATGTGTAAGATATATAGTTGTGTTAACTACAGCCACCTTTGTGGCAAATTTTCTGAAATCAGTTTGAAGTTACTTCCTCGCTTGTCCGTATGGTGCGCACGATCGGATTGGGTCGCGGTGTAAGATATACATCTATGGCACTTACACAGTTTTACAAAATATTCCCTACACATTTTCGTAACAGTTCGCTTTAGACTTTATCAATTCCACCGCTAAGCGACAAATCGCTGACTTGAAATAAGTAATCAGCTCGCAAAAAAGCTTTCGAATGGATCACAACCAATCACGACCTTGCCAAATGAGACCGAAAGATGCCAGCGCTTTTATGTGAGAACTAGCCTCACATGAGCTTCAGTTTTAGACTGGGAGTGAACACACCTATATATCTTACCGTGGCCGGACCTTGCGGAACACCCCTTCCTCCGATCTCGGTTTCCGGAAATCCCGAGTCTGGGTTTGGAAACTTCGATACAACTATTCCCTGATGATGAATTAGGAATTCTTTTCTTTCTGGCTTTCGGGCACACACAAGTGTTGGTTATCTGAACGTATTTTTATTTTATTTGGTAAAAAAACACAGTAAAAACTGTATATGACGTATGGGGGAAGAGATTATATGCGCACATTTTCTCGAGCCCCTCCCCCAAAACGCGAAAGCGTTAGCAATATTTGAAAAACTAGAAAAAGAATTTAGAAAAATTATTATAGCAGAAATTAGAAAAATATTTGTCCCCGAGTTATAGTAAATCAATTTCAACGGTAAATGAACTACAAGCAAAAGAAGTGCTCAACAAAACGTGCGCACAGTGAAGCTACATTTACGTCCAGAAGCAAAACAAGGGGCTATTTCAGCATTTGCTCAATGGATCAGGGAAACTGGACAAAAACTTGACCGAGATGGGGGTAATTGACCCGGAAGCTGAAGTGTCTGAAGCTGTATCTGATCCGGAAGCTGAAGGTGAAGCTGACTTATCGATAGATGACAAAGGACATCAATATGTTTATAATTTAAAATGTGTGCCAGGTGAAGTGTGCTTAATTGCACATTTAATATTCATTTTTGTAGTAGTTGTAATTGATTGCTTATAATGTTTTTGCTGACAGAAAACTGGAAAGAGGATTGTCTTACGAGTTCTGGATGTAACTTAATTATAAAAAGCAAAAAAAACTAGTGCCCCGCGGTAGAAAAAATGCTGTTGAGCAAAACGACAAAAAAGGGTTTTCCAAGACGTAGCACACACACTGCTCAAGAACAACAAGTACTCTTGTATAACACTGCAACAAGTTAAATATTTAAAAAATCCAGGCTTCACGAATACTGCAATAACGTAGTATATACTACACTACGTAGCAAATACTACAGAAATTCAAGTAGTATATACTACGTTAGTCATGGCCATGATAAGTATACCTATACCCAGCATAAAAGTTCTTTCCATTCCAAGAACTTGCAAGTTGCTGTTGCAAAACGCAAAACATAAATAGCGAATATTTAATGGCGGGAGACACCTTCTTTGGAGTCACATGACGTCAGTTACGTCTTAAGTATGAGTATGAGAATTCAGTCAGTTCACACATTATGGAAAATATGTACAATTATGCAATAAAATATTTATTTTTTTAGTAAAAAGAAAGCTTCATTGTTTTTATATTTTTCCCTAGATCCTGGGTATCTAACAAATCCAAGGACCTTATATAGCCGGAGGCTGCGTTTTCGTTTAATTTCTGCACATTTTGGAAATTGTTAGTGTAGATTGAATGAATATATAAAAACAAAGTATAGAAATGTTATTGAATTTCTGATAAAATATTCTTTTAGTTGATGTTCTTGCTTTCCCATTGGCTCCATGCAAGAAAAGGTTCCTTTTTTAAGATGAATGTAGTACATACTCATGAAGAACAAATAACGCATATGTTGATTTTTCATCCAAGACCAATTTCGTAAAAAAAGTTCTAATTTGAAACAAAGTTAAATATGAATTTTATTAAAAAAACAGTGATTTTTTTACGATTCTGCAATTTATAAGAGCCACACACTTTGAGATCATTTATTACTTTTAATTTATTTATTTCTATTTCCAATGCGGATATTAATCACAAACAGCTAGTCACGTTTTTAAAAGGTGTATTCCAAAAACCCTCCTGAATCGCTTGGCTAATGCCAAATCTGCCTCAAACAATGCAGATACGTACAGAGAACGTAACTACACTAAGAAGTCAAAATAGCAAAAAACTGAGTTTTGTTGTTTTTTAAATAAACCATTCATTTATCTTTTGAGTGGAAATAAATGTAAATTCCCAGAAGGTTTCAATGTTGCTAATTTTGGCCTTCTAAAATATATACCAGACACTCAGTAGATGTTCAGAAATCCTTCTCTGTATTCAAACAAATTTTGTCTCCCAGCCGTTGGAGATTTGAAATTGCGATCCTCGAAAATTTACTGGTACTATATTGCAATGGAAACTATTAAGAATAAAATGTAGAAGAGTTGTAAATATGCATGGAGTTTTACAAATAATTTTTAATTTTATTATGAATGTAATTTCTGAGAGTGCCTTTTTTCTCCTTATTCTTGACATTTTCAGTGCCTTTTTAGGCGCCTAAAAGGCGAATTGTTTGTGCCTAATCATCCGATGTGTAGGTCACACTCATTGCATACGGAAGATTGATACGATCGATTTCAATTCCAGGCGTGTGTGATTCCAAGAATCTCATCCGTCCGCCAGCGCGGCGGTTAGCCCTGGGCGCGGGTCCTTCGGCGCGGGGCAGCCGCCTCGCACGGTTGCCGGGCAACGCGCCTCCGCTCCGCTGCAGCCGATGCTTTGATGTCCGCACGTGCAGCGTGGGCGGTCGAGAGGACCGCCGCCCCTGAAGCGGGTCGGAAGGGCGGAGCGCAAGGGCAGGGGGCGCGGCAATAGAGGCGGTGAAGAGAAGGAAAGCGTGATTAGGGAGAATGGGAAAGAAACAAAATGCCAAGAACAATGAGTTGAGGCAGAGGGTGATGTACAGGTTATCCGGGGTGGAAACGTGGAAAATTCGAAAATAAGCTCTTAAGACAATTCTAAGCATATTTTGTTTAATAAACTACGTGGATATTCCGCATGGTTGAGCCGCAATTAGAACTCAACAGTTGGTTTGAAAAATTGATTCCTAGGCAAAAATTTGCATTATGGAAGCATACAAACAATTCAGAAACATGTGAATTGTTTATTATTTACAAAAGAAATTAATGTATTTGTTCAGAAAGAAAAATTAAGCAAGTAGTAAAAAAGCACCCAATTTACAGAATTCGACTCCTTTTTTGTTTCTCGCTTAATTTTTCTTTCTGAACAAATATATTAATTTCTTTTGTAAATAATAAACAATTTACATGTTTCTGAAGTCTTTGTATGCTTCCATAACACAAAGTTTTGCCTAGAAATCAGTTTTTCAAACCAACCTTTGAGTGCTTATTTAGGCTCAACCATTCGGAATATCCACATAGTTTATTAGACAAAATATGCTGAGAATTGTCTTAAGAGCTTATTTTTGAAGTTTCGAACCTGGACACCCTGTGTACGAGTTGAGGTGCTTTAGAACACGGAATGCGAGAGAAAGGAGAAAATTATAGGATGGGAAGATTAGAAGAGAAATAATGTTTTTTGCAGAATACGGAATAAGGTAGAAGTTACAAAATACCTGCAGAGTGATAAAAGTGTTGTGGAAAACTGAACAGAGAGAAATGGAATGAACGCGGATATTGGAGTGATGAGTTGATGTTGCCGGGCATGACAAAAGCCATGGTTCTTCGTCCCGTTAGTGTAATGAATGTTTCATCGCGACAGGTGCCGGAGTTCCTCCTCCGGTAGATAGTTTCAGCGCCGACCTACCGTCGGCTTTCGCTGGTTTACCCCCGATCAAATATCTCCCACCAAAGGGCACCGCCCCAGCCGGGACAAACTATACTCCCGAACAGTCTCCCGACATCTGCGTTAGTGTAGTGCCTGCATGTGAAAGTGTGTGTGTGTGTGTGTGTGTGCGCGCGCGCAAGGGGAAAGAATATGACAAGGAAGAGGAAAGAAAGATCCCGCGAGGCCAATGTATTAGGGTACTGCTCCGGCATTTGCCTGGTAATGACACTAGTTCCTTACAGATTCTTTGATTTCTATTAGAAACAAGAATTACATTGATTTATAGATTGAAACAAAATTATACATTTTACAAACATTTTTTGACACTGAATATTTTCCCTGAAAAGTAGAAATTTGAAAGAGATTGTCAAATTACTGGGGAAATATTAAAGGCAAAATAATGACTAAGTGACTAATTGCTAAATGAAAAGGCTGAGTAATGTTTATATTAGTTGCGAAAGCCCATTGAGATAGGAGCGAAAGAGGAAGTACCACGAGCAAGCAGGCTGATACAGGTAACTAGTTCGCAGAATCATGTTTCTCCCATCTACACTGCAGGATCTCCCCGAAACCGAACGCCCCGGTGGTCGCGCGGGCGCCGGGGCCAGCGCGCATATCAGGGCTGCGAAAGGGCGGTCGCCGCCGCCCCCGCCGCCTCCACCGCCACCGCTGCCACCGCCTCCACCGCCGCCGCCGCCGCAGCGCCGCCTAACGGCCCGAGACACGCGGGCCCTCCTCGGGCACGACTTGGCTTATCCGCAGAGGCCGGGTGAAGAGATGTAAACACGTGACACGTGCCGCCGGGGTTACGCGCCGGTGACTTTCTGCAAATGAACGTTTCTTCGTGCGGAGTGCGGGGGCTGGAGGCGTTGGTGGGTGGGGCGGGGCGGGGACAGCGGCCGGGTGGCCGCGCGCGGCCGAGGCGGAGGTAATCTCGGCCGGGGGCGGGGGCGGCGCGGACACGCGACGGCCACCGCCGCCGACACGCAGCGCGATGGGGGCAGATACCCGGCGTGAGCGATGGCCGAGAGACGCCGGGCGGCGGTGGTGGCGGGCGGGGCGGGGCGGGGGCGGCGAAGGCGAAGGCGGCGGCGGCGGCAGGTTCGATAGCGGCGTAGATCGGACGACAACGCGAGCAGCGGCGGCGGCCCGAGGAGGAGGAGGAGAAGGAGAAGGAGGAGAGCAAAGAAGGCGATGCGGGCCGCGACAAGCGCCCGCCGGGGCACGCGACGCCGCGGAGGAAAGTGCAGCGCCCCCCCTCCCCCCACGCCGTTAATTGAAGCCTTCGGGAAGACCTCCCGGAGGAAGGACACGACGCCGCCGCTCGATTGCTGCGTCACTCGGTGCGTTACTTAGGACTAAACTTCGATACAAGATTAACCTGGAAATCTCACATAAATCTCACGAAAATTCAACAAACCACAATCAAATGAATTCAACTAAAACCACTACTAAATCACAAAAGCAGTCTCTCCTTAAACAATGCCAACGCCCTGTACAAGACAATAATCAGACCTCTAATGCTGTATGCTTGCCCCATCTGGACGAACGTTTCACAGACAAACAAATCTATTAAATTCAAATAATGCAAAACAAATTCTTAAGATTGGCCACTCACGCCCCATGGTTCATTTCAAATGATCAACTACACAGATGATCAACTACACAGATGATCAACTACATTTACCAACCGTCAATCATCACATCGCTCATCTCTCCAAAAATTTCTACTCAAACATATCCTCAATAAATCAAATAGCCCACTACAACCTACCCACACTCAATGAATTTCCGAACCGAATTCGCAATAGACATCCTCTACACACCTTCCTCAATATATTTTGAGATGTAAGCTAAGCGTAGGTGCTCAATGAGCATCCTTAGCCAATTATGTAGTTAGATTAGAATTAGTTTAGGTTAGGTTAACTGTTAGCCGTAAGAATTACATATGAAAAAGTATTAATACTGAACCATGTATTATTCATTCAAGTAATAAAATAAAAACCAAATAAATATCTCGTTGTGTTGGATTGTTCTTTTTGTCTGAGACAAATCCAGCCACGGGAGCTTTGCCTCCCCAAACAGTTTGTTTTGCAATTTTTCTCAATTTATTCAAAATAATTACCATTTCGTAGATCGCATCACACCCAGAACAGAATTCGTATTAGGAACATTCTCGAAAATTTCTTTTATGTCAAGCTAACGATTCAAAATACATTCTAAAAACTGTGGGATGTCCGACTTGAAATTGCGCCCTCCCAAGACATAGTTTCTGGATGCGTGCCTGCTTTCTATCTTATCCCAAGTCGATGATGGATTCACAGAACGTTCTATTGACCCAATCAATTAATTTTCTTGAAATAATTACAGTTGGTTGTGAATTAGGTAAATACATTTTTTCCCTAGGACTTTTATCCTGCAGACTGCCGGTTACCTTTTTCGCCCCGATGAGACGCATGTTCGACTAAACATTAGACACCATCACACTTTGCGGGCTTCTCTGATCTGGGGTCCGCGACAGGACATACACCAGAGACAAGGGACACCCAACCATCCCCAAGGCGGGACTCGAACCCGCGTCTCTTTGGATCAAAGCGCTGAGCCGATAGACGCTTATAGGCACCCCGGCCATCTAGATCGGAGGTACATAATGCTAAATAAATCAAGTTGTATCGTCTTAAAGATTTACCGTATTGCCTTTTATTTGCTGCATATAAAACTGATATAAATTGTATTTTATATTACTTTATATATATATATATATTATATTACATTGTACAAAAATTTTCCAACTTATTTTAATTGTATATAAGTAATTAGGACAATCGCAGAGGTTCTTGACTGCAACGATTTACGGATTACGGATATTGTGTAAGTTCCTTTCACTCTCCTTCGCAGATATCACCTTCCTGATGTAGGTTGATTTTCGTATCGTTTAAAATCCATTACGAGTGGTTTAAGTGGGCGAACCGCCTGCAAGGGGAACGAAAGTAGGCGTTTGCATGCTTAAGTACTGGAACTGATGATTCACATTCTGTACCTACAGACCTCTGATTTTATCAATCTCTATCTCTTGTCGAATTTCATTAAATATTTGTTTATTCTGTCTCTGGTAACCTTTCCCAAAACATTCATTTTTCAGTCGCTATACGTACAATCTCGAGGCAAAAGAAGTCATGTTTTGCAACCGACACTATTAATACTGCATGAAGTCAGCAACATTTGTGGCTGATGATTGTAGTGCAATGTAGCAAGTGATAATATCTGGTCACCTAACAGTTAAAATTGCTGTTTTTTCTTCTTTAATTACACTGGTGTACATTATTTTTTCTGACTTTAAGCACATAGCTGATCTTTGCTGATTTGAGGGTTCTCAATCCAGAAATCATAACTATTTTTCACCACCTTGTCAGATTTTTTCACAAATGACGATTTCTTATATTTTCCACTGTTGTATGTGCCTGTAATAATTAGTGTTGCTTTCTATCGAGCATTCAACACTATTTTGCATCACATGATGTTTCTTTCAGGAAATATAAAACGTTGTAAATGTTTCTGTATTGTTTTAAAAATATCAGATTAATGTATTTTTGTTCGTTATAGATTGATAATGATAGCTACTGTAATTTGTAGAAAGTGTAAAAATGATCCAGACTTATTTTGCTACATTTGTCACAAATGTACAACTCCAAAACAAAGCACAAATACTAAGTACATCTGACTTTGTATTCAAAGATTATTGTGAATATTTTGGGGTTAAACTCGGTGACTAGGACAAATGCTGGACACCACACAAAGTGTGTTGATCATGTGTATAAATTCTCAGACAGGGGCAGAGAAATAGCCTTCGTTTTGGAGTTCCAACGGTGTGTGGCGAGAACAGAAAGATTATGTGGAAGACTGCTATTTTTGTATGGTTGATGTGACAGTCTGTAAAAAGGCTAAACATTCCTATCTCTTTGCGGTCTGCTGTAAGACCCGTACCATACGGTGATGATGTTTCTATCCCTATTTTCCAAACATTTTCAACTCTCAGTTCCAGTTCCACTGACGAATCCAGTATCCTGTCAAACGTTTATGATGAATACGTCCTGTGCTAACCATTCTCTCGAGGGAATTAAATGTCCTTGTCCGTGATCTTGATCCGCCTAAAGCTGTGGTTTCACGGTCTCCTACTGGTGACAGTGGCACGCCTCGCGGCACCGTGCCATGCCACGAGCTTCTCTGCGCCACTAGCGTTGGGAGAGGAAACTATTAGTAACCCGCCGTTTTACAATAGTGATGGCGTTGTTTCTTGCAGCGGTTACGAACTGTGTGCAGAGGCGATTTCGCCGTGGCACTCGTGCCAAGGACTCCCGCTCGTGACATCGACCTTGACTACATTGGCCTAAAGCAGACCTGCACAGCATTTTGCACTTTCACTGACCTCAGGAGCTGCGTGCGGGCAACTCGGGTGCAAATGGGAAAATCGATGAAGGATGGGGATGAGACCCAATCTAGGAGTGGGGACCACCAATCAGAATGCGCAATTCGAAAGATAGCGCGTAAATTTAAAGAGCAATCGGCAAGAACATGACGGTCATATACAATTCAAATAATATTGTCTTTTGTATTATATTGCAAATGTTTGTTCTCTGTATATGACAGGGCGAAATATGAAACTACAACGAATTATACATATTAGATTTCGACACCAAGTATTATAATTGCTTGTAGGGCTTATAATATAATTCGCTTTGCTAGGATGTAATCACAAATTTAGTGTTGTGCTAAACACAAATTTTGATACTGAATTGTTTTTGTTTGATGACAGCAATAAACTATTTTATGTTAACTATGTTTAATTGAATACGACGGTTCTTTCAAAGCAAAACATATTGTTCTTAAAAAAATCATGATTATTTTCTGTTCTAATTTCTGACAAGAGTGTAGAGTCGTTTACGAGATAGTATAAAAATATAAAGCCCTTTGCATTCTTTTTAACCAATACCCAAGATTATCTTATGATTGTCCGTAACATATCGTCACAGAAGTTTGCTGGTTGATCTCTTTTATTCAGTTTCATACTGGAGAAAAATGGTCACAAATGTGCTATTAAACATTACCCTTCTTGGAATTGCCACATATACTATTTTTATGTCAATCTTGATGTAAGAGATGCTCTCATGATTTTGTTCATTTTTCTATGATTTGGAGATTATAACATTCCTGGTGAACAATCAATTATTAAGTTGCAATTTTGTGTTAGAATTAAATAATTTTTTTCTTATATATAAGCATATATTTTAAAACTATTGCTTTAAAATAATGCTTAAGAGTCACAATGAGTATGTTATTTTCTTTAAAAAAATTAGAAAATGAAAATACATACGGTGGTGGATATACAAAGGTGGATATACAGTAGTGCACAGAACGTAAACAGTGAATTATGACCCTGGTAACTTGAAATACTAGACATAATCCATTTAAATAAATGGGCATTTAATTTTGAAGCGTGGATCATTATTAGACGCCCAGGCATTCAATCTACGCGCCGCGTCGTGCTACGCCAGACTTCTTCCCTCTCCGCAAAGCTTCATACTCCTCACTACTTGCACTTTCGGCGCTGCCACGGGCAGACGATCGGTTCTCAAGTGCAGAATGCCCGCGGGAGCAGGCGTTGTGCAGGTCTGGCCTAAAGTATCATCAGAATTACTGGGTTCCAGGCTAAAGGAGAAAAATATGTTAGCTCCCGGAACGACCATCACATGCCGACACAGAGAGAAGAACCTGGTAAAATTCGCCTATTTTGAGATGGATGAACAACTTGTGTACTGCGTAAATGTCAAAGGTCTCATTGAAGCTATGGGATGCAAATACCTTGCAGAGAAGCGGAGGTTGTTCATTGAGAGCTCGAAGAGAAATTTATAGTTTGTGTTGTTGAATAACAACAACAAATTAGCATTTATTCCTATTAGTCACTCAGTGAAAATGAAGGAAACTTATGAAACAATGAAAAAACTTATCCGTAAAATAAAATACTCTGATCACTGTCGAACTGCTGTGGTGATCTTACGGAAATCAGAATAGCAATACTCCCATATCAATAAGGAGGGTACACGAAATGTCAATGTTACACGTGTCTTTAGTACAGCCGTGCAAAGAATGAACACTGGATAAGAAAAGAATGGCCTTCAAGGGAGAAATTTCATGACATTTAACATTTAGCGACAATAATATAAACCATGACCCTCCTCTTGATCGCAATAAAATTCTATTACCTCCGTTGCATATCAAGTTAGGCCTCACGAAGAAGTTTCTAGAGGCTCTGGATAAAGATGGTGCTTGATTCAACCATATCTGCTCTACATTTCCATCACTGACACATTAGAAGTTGAAGTCTGGTATTTTTGACGGATTACTCAAAGAAACTTTCTAGGCAACAAATGGGCAGACAAATACAAGGTTCTAGTTGAAACTTTGCTGGCAGCATATCAGAGGATAGGAGCAAAATGAGTGTGAAGGTACATTTTCTACACAGCCACGTAAGTGTATTTCCCTCAAATCGTGGTGCGTAAGTTAAGAGTGAATGCTTCCACCAAGATATAAAAGCAATCGAAGAAAAATATCAAAGTAGACGGAGCACAAACCTGATAGCAGATTACTGTTGGTGCATGCAGCGCGACAACCCTGATTCCAGCTATTCCAGAAAATCAAAGAAGTGTAAGTTCCTTCATCAGGAAGAAGTTTAATGTGCTAGTTTGTGTATTTTGCAATTTAGTTATAAGCCCAAACTAAAACAAGATTATTACAAGTATTTATAAACAACTATTTTCCTCTTGCGTAAAGAAATCGAAGTGCTACTTAGTAGGATTCTGCTGCAACACATGAAATTGATACATTTTTAAGTGTGTTTTGTCAAAAATTCTGACGTGATGAACAATTTCTGACAGCATATTTCTAATCAGAGACCTCAAATTGTGTAAAATCAGTTCAAACATCAGTGTCAGCAGGAAAAATATTCCTATATAGAACAGTGTTATCCATGAAATGACTAGTGTCTCCTTCTGTGAACACGATGGCTGTTAGCCACGTGAAGAAATAATAATGAGATACTGTGTGTCTCGTTTGCGTTTGAAACCAATCTTTAAGAATTGTATTTAAAGTATTTGTATTAGAATTTTCTATTTTAAAACTGAAATGTAAAGTGGCACAATTTATGCCGTACAGTAAATATTTTTAGGACAAACAAGATTCTTCAAACTAAGTTAAATTAAGAAAGCTTGGGAGTTAAATTATGAAATAGAATTCGTATACACTATTAAGCATTTACGAGTACTTTATCCTACGCAGGTCATTCGTCATTTCATACGTACGTCATTCTGACGTAGATAATTCATCATTTATTTGGTCGTAATTATTTTGGAAATAATACGATAATCCTATGTCGTATAATAGAATAATCGTATTATACTCTAACTAGCGTACCCGTGCGAGAACTCTCGCATGTTAAATCCCACCCTTTCCCTATCCATTTGTATATTCTTTCCATAAAGGAGAGGAACTACTAATGTACTTACAGAATATGAAACAAAATAAAAATGCAATTGCTGTTTGAAACAAATTTTGAATTAAAGTTTATTCAACATTATAGAGAGATGTTCTTGGAACAATTCATACTTCTTTAAAAACAACATTTGAAGTAATGTTTCAATCTTCTTTGAGAGTTAGCTTTTCGCTTTCCTTGATAGTCAAATAATAGAAAAGGTTTTTACTCTTGAGAAAGCCAAGTAAAGAAGTGCGAAAATACCGGATCGGGCAAGAACAGACCTACTCATTGCAATATTATTTAACTTTCCTTGATTTGTTATGAAAACCCGAGTGGGTTTTGGAGAGTCAGGATGTCAGCTTGCTGGGGTGAGAAAATTGAAAAATTATTTGTATACTAAAAAGTACTGAATTGGTTAAAGTAGGGTGTACGGTACACCCTTAGAGAAACGATGCGAAATGAATAAAACTTACCGATAGGCGATTTTCATCGCTCATAAACTTTTTAGTCGCCCTCATTCGCTTTGTCTCCGCCGCATTATAATGCAAAATTACTTTCAAAGGCAAGTTTTCTCTCTTCGCTCGCCCTGATCCAAATCACGGCGAGGCCCGGACCTTCGACCCTCGCGATCACTATAAACAACCTTGAGTCTATCCACCGCATAATTACCTATACACTTTTATAAGAAATCACTTAAGTGAGAACTTTATAAGAAAGCCTATAGAATTTAATCTGTGCAGTTGCAAACACATGAAGATGCGCGAAATGCCGATTTGAACGACTTCCGTAAGTGGTACCGTACACTAGACTTCAGTCATTGAATTATTTTCTGCGTCCTTACGTACCTGAAGAAAAGCAATTCGGAGCCAAAAAAATAATCAAACCAATGTTTTCACCTTTGTGTACTAAATACCATTTGTTAGCATTAGAAACAATTTAGTAGGCATTAGTAAGCCCACTTCGGTACATGGGAATGTTGCTCAAACGATGTTTGCATTTTTAATATCTTAACGAACCGACACATTGTGTTTAATATCAAACGGTGTTTTATTTACAATATGAGTTTGCAGCTGGGCGTTGGTGTACATACTTCCAGATACCGCCAACATTTAAATCGTGCGTTTGGACTGCGATCTTTGGCAGTTGTCGGGTGACTTGGTCGGGTGATTAGGAAGCGCTATTAATTAAGGAGAGTTGATATTAGTTAATGTTATCGATGTCCATAAAAATACACGCTATATCAACGCACTGTGTGTTTAGTTGTATTTGCTTTTCGCCGCGCAGTTTAAAACAAAAAACAGCCGTCCTCTTTTTTTATAATCGTTATATCTTTTACATTTTACAAAATTTAATTACCTTTTTGCTACTTTCATTGTCTCAAGGAATTAATGTCAAAATTAAAGTCCGAACAATAATATTTATAATTTCTTGCATTTCAAACTCGAATCTTCTTATAAATTAATGTTTATGTGATAGTACATCATCAACAAATTTAATTGTTCTTTTCCAAATATGGGAATGTTTTCTCTAATTAAAATTTTCACTATTCCGCCATGATATAAATTTTTACAATTATTTATTCATTGACTAAATGTTCGCTATTTGTTTATTTACTCCCCACTGGTCTGTTAACGACACAGTTTTTTGGATTTTTTAAATAAATAAAACTTTGTACTTTACCATAGCCTCTTCGACTGTTTGTTTGGTTTTTATATTATTTGGTTCCCTAACATTTCAGTTCATTTATTACATTCTGAGATGTGTCGTAATGGACCGTAACAGTACCTAGTATCGCAAAACAAGTAAAAGCTTCATTACTCAAGGCGTCAGCTAAAGTGAAGTCCAATATTAAATTTACATAATATTATTTTCTAGTAATTCATATTTTCAACTCCGAGACTAGCGTGATCCAGTCCAAAATACCAAAGGTAACTCAATTTCTAATTACCATAGAGTAAAATGTTCAAAATGGCAGGTCAAATGGGGACATTCAGTTTCTTATTGATAAAGTATACTTAGAGTGGCCGAACGATGTACTACTACACTAGAGGGCCTATCGAACAGTTTGAGAGGACTTGTGGATGCATGTGAGTGTAATTGTTTGTTTTTCGAAAGTTTCAATGTTTCTGTTGAAAACCGCTACGATTTCACCTACCTAGTGTATTGGATCTTAACAAGCTACTTTTTCTCATTCACTTTTGGTGAGAAAAGTATTGATTCTCCTACTTTTAAGGTACATTTTAACATATAATTTATTATTTTTTCTCGCATGGTTGTAAATATACGCCATGTTTGCTAGCGGTTGTCATGGTCTGTTCAAATGGGGACATTGAATCTGTTTAAAACGGGAACGTTTCCGTTTTGAACGATAAAACAGAAATAGAAGCAGAACAACAGGTTATAATTGAAAAAAAAGAAAAATAATAAACAGAAGAAAGCTCTGTTTAAAAAATCAAGGGAAAATAATGCGTCTAAAGCTCAAAAAGGAAAAAAAAGAAAGCTGAGGAAACCGTGGTTAGTTCCGAAGAAGAAAATGCTGATGATGCCTGTATCTTTAGACACATTCAAGGGGATCGAAACCTGGATAGCATTCCCTTGACAATTCTTTGTAATAAATGCCAAATGTCAGTACATGTATAAATTGGGTGTATGAAGCCTGTTCCAATGCTGAAGAAGGGATGGCACCCTTATTTGTGGCGTGATTTCGGCCCTATTTTATTCCTGTACGAACTAGAATGTTAATAAAAAACAAATTTACAAAGTGACAAGATGTTTATTCTTACGCTGCTTTCTTGCCAGTGTTTACTTAAATTAATTATTGACTTTCTAAATGTTTTGTAATCAATGTCTTTAATATTTGATAATTTCAATGTCAGTATCCCGTTTTACCCAACCGGTTGTCTAAAACGAGGACATCCCATATTTTCTCGAAAATGGACACCGTGGATTTTTGTTAAATAATAATCATATTTGTTGTCATATTGTATATAATTTTTGTAATGTAAATAAGACACTATGCACTATTATATTTTTTTAAATAATTAAATAATTCTAACATAAATACTTAAATCAATTTTGCCAGGTAAACGAAACCTCTCGGCCTTTGGGGCGTGGTCCCCAAGTACCCTCCGGATCCCCCTCGGCTCCGTGGCGCTTGCTCCCCTCCCCCGCTCGCTTCGCCCTACCTCCAACTTACTTACCGGGGGAGATGGCGCAGTGCATCAACTGCAGTCCCTCTGACTGGGAGGTCCTAGGCAGGATTTTCGACATTAGCTTGTCAGCTAGGCCGAATTCAGTCGCTGTCTGGAAGAGAATTCTAGCCGCCGGCCGCTCTGAGCGGTAGTTTTCCGTGGTTTCTCTGATCAACACCAGGCGAATGCCGGAGCCCTAACAAACGGGCCATGGACCGCGCGCAACCTTTCCTTGTCCTATCCTCACCCCTACACACACACTTACACTAATATGCACTACACTACCACACATGCCGGGAGACCAGTCGGGAACTTGCAGCTTGTCCCGGCTGGGGCGGTGCCCCGCTGGTGGGAGATACCTGGTTGAGGGGAAACCCCGCTAGTCGACGGTAGGTCGGCGCCGGATTTCGCCATCCAGCGGGGAAAAGATCATCACCACTTCCCCAGAAAAACACGCCCTACACTTACGGGACTAATGACATCTATAGTTGACGCGCCCGTAATCACAGTCAATCAATCCTACTTATTTATTATATGAATCTTATTCACTGCCTTGAATATGTTTCAGAATAGTGGTTAATTAAGTACCGAGGATGTAATAAAAATGTTTTAATCCCAAGACTTTCGTCCAAAAGAATGATAGCAAGATATACTGTAGCTTCAATGGCTAATGAAATATAATCTCTTCCTGAAAGGAATGACACAATACACAATAATTTTAACAGGAGCAATCTCCAGCATTGTGGAAACTCAGCCACTTGAAGTGAACCAAGGGGGAATACAAGCAATAACTAGTGGTGCTACATCACGTATCTTTCGGCATTATTTCTAAATTCGCAATTTTGGAAAATTGAGAGAGTTCAACGAAAATTAAACCTGCATCATTCTTTTAAGCGTCCCTTGTTTCATTCGTGGAAAAACTTGAAGAAAACATGTGCATACGTCCATGGGGTCAAGATCTTCTGCTGTTGGCTATGGCACGCGTCGTGGCACCGTAACATGCCACGAGCTTCTCTGCGCAACTAGCGCGGGAAAGGAAACTATTAGTAACCCCGTCGTTTTATAATAGGAATGGCGTTGACTCTGGTGGCGGAGTAATGAAATGCGTGGAGGGGCGATTTCGTCGTGGCACTCGTGCCACGGACCCTCACGCATCGACCTTGACAACACTGGCATAGGTTTTTGTCGCGTGGTCACTGGGGCCCGCGTAAGCATAATGACGTAGCTTCACTGTGGAAAGGGCGTCTCAGCAGTAAAGGCCTTTACCACAGCTTGACTTCCGCTTAGCCAGGGGTTGAATTCTGGCGAGCTCGTCGCCCGTCGCGAGCTCGTCCCCCGAGCGAAAACTCGCGAGCTCGCCGCCCGTGTGCACGGACCTTCCACTCCCCGTCGGTTCAGATCGGCCCCAAACTGGCCCTGCTGATCTCCCTTCACCCCCTCTGTCGGTTCACATCCGCCCAAACCGTTCCTGCCGATCTCCCTTCACTCCTAGTAGGTTCAGATCAGTGAAAACTGGCTCTGCCGATATCCCTTCACCCCTAGTCGGTTCAGATTGGTGCAAACTGGCCCTGCCGGCCGCTCTTCAACCTTAGTCGGTTCAGATCGGCTCAAACTGGCCTTGTCGACCTTTCTTCACTCCTGGTAGGTTCAGATCGGCCCAAACTGTTCCTGCCGATCTCCCTTCACCCCTCTGTCGGTTCAGATCGGCCCAAACTGTTCCTGCCGATCTCCCTTCACCCCTATTGGGTTCAGATCGGTGCAATCTGGCCCTGCCTATCTCTCTTCACCTTTCCGTCGGTTCAGATCGGCCCAAACTGTTCCTGCCGATCTCCCTCCACCCCTCTGTCGGTTCAGATCGCCCCAAACTGTTCCTGCCGATCTCCCTTCACCCCGCCGTCGGTCCAGATCGGAACAAATTTGACCTGTCGACCTCTCTTCTTCCCTCCGACGGTTCAGTTTGGCTCTAACTGGCCCTGCCGACACTCCTCCATGAGGGTCTCGTGTTCATTTAAATCGATTGTGGAATATCCGTTTCGGAGAAAATCAGCTGAAAGATTTATCTAGTAATTTAGGGGATAGAGGGTAGAGGAAGCAATTTACTACACAGAAGAACAAGATTTATCCACTTTTTCGTCACCAGGGCCCGGCAACAAGAGTTTATCTGTCGAAAATTCACTATTTTCCGGTATACAATAACAATATTTTCTCCTCTTACCAAGTTAGATCGAGAAAGCAATAGCTAAAGACCAAATTTTTGTGCAATAAAATTCTCTAAAACGGGCAGTAAAAATACCAAAACTTGCAAAAACATGCAATAAAAAATCTAAACTTTGCAAAACGTTATGTGGCGTAAAACTCCAGTTAAACCACTTATCAACTTCTTTTATATTTTTTTATGTGATGTTCAAGGCGAATGGAATATTATGATTTAGTGTGTTTATTATAATTAAGTTTTGTACACATTGTTTAAACAAACCATATTTGACATTTTAAATATTCTTCGCACACAAAATTAAATTAACACAAAAATATAAAAATAAATACAAAAATTGAACAATTGAAATATATACCTTCTGAAATCAGAAATAATAGTTATAGAAGAAAAGTTCTTAATTTTTTAAATTATAATTTACAATTATGTATATTTCAAAATTATTTTCTGAGAAATTATTAAATCGTCTATCTAGAACTCATGTTTCAGATAGGAAAAAATTCGTTCTAAAATTTACACTTGTCTATGTGCCGATCCTCACTCTGACGTACCTAGCTGAAAGCGGCCAAAAACTGCACTCGTTCTTTCTCGTAGCTCACAGGGCAACGTCTGTTCCGGAAATTCGATATTTTTGAAACGCAGTGCACAGGCCACTAAGCTTTCCTTCCGGAAGTGAGGTCAAATGTGACGCGCGCATACAGTCTCGTATTCGTAAGTTCAGCGAAGACTGACAAAACGGGTATAGTACAATCCAATTGCGAAGATAGGCCCCGAACATAGCTGTCGCAACCAAGGGACGCGGATCTACTTCTTAGTAACACCGCATATTCCTGTTGCAATAATTAAGAAATTTTAATTAGGTAATAGGTAATATGCAATTTGCGTGCAAATGCATTAAGTAATAGGTAACGTGCAATATCGAGCAGTAACTCCCCAAACATGCAATTTCATGCAAAATAAAACAAGTTCTAAAATAACGTACCTTTCATGATTGAAATGTCTGACAAGATTTCCTCCAATTTCAATTTAGCAAAGAAAAGATGCAGTTATACGAGAGTTTAGTAATAACTAATGTGACATTCAATCAGTGCATTATATACACGTAATACAATCTTTTTGGATGTGATGGTTTACGAATAGGATGTACCCCAATTGAATTCCGGGGACTTTTGCTAAGCCTTTTACCTGCCTACCCAAAAAGACATAAACCAATTACTTCCTATTCGGTTTACCTCCTAACGACAAGAAGGGTTCGCTTAGGTGTCAGTGCTAGGAATATCGCCCTTTTGTTTTTATATTTGAATAAAATTAAAGAGAAATAGAACAAATACTTCTTTTAACGTTGTTCATTTCATGTAACTATAGTATTATAGTGGTCTGATAATGGAAAATTTATTTTGAAATTAACTATTTTGAATGTTCTTAATTTATTGAAATTAATTTCTTCGTATTCCGTAGCTACTACAAGGAGAAGAGAAAAGATTATCTTCTCCTTATTTATTAGGAGCTTCTACAAGGAGAAGAGAAAATATTATTCTCTTCCTTTAAAATATGCAGAATTAAAATAAGTATGTTTTAGTTAGATTACATATATAGTTCTGAAGATTCTCCATGTTGACCTTTGTTAGAGGTTTTCTCTGGACTTGTGCCAGAACTACAGTTTGTGCTATTCGTGCGTAACTAATTTGTTTCCTCCTTCTCAGTCCCAGAATATAGGCCGGGATGCAATCGGTATATGCCTTCTCAGGTACTCAAAAGTAAGGGAGATTAGCAGGGATGTGGGTGTGAGGGACACCTGACCGCGGGATGCAAACGAACGATTCCCGCACAAATACACTATAATTTTATTAACATTTTGTACCCTAATGAATCATGAAGTTTAATTTCACCCTCCTGAAATAAGAAGTGTGCATTCATCACGGTGTAAGATATACAGGTGTGTTAACTCCCAGCCTAAAACTGAAGGTTATGTGAGGATAGTTCTCACAGTTCTTTCATACAAGCGCTGCGATCTTTGGGTCTCATTAGGGCAAGGTTGTGATACATTCTACAGCTCTGTGGCCAGCTGATTTCAAATTTTAAGTCAGTGATTTGTCGTTTCGCGGTGGAATTGATAAACTTTAGAACGAACAGTTGCGAAAATGGATAGGAAATGTTTTGCAAAACTGTAATAGCCACAGTTTAAGATGTCATCTTAAGATGTATATCTTACACCGCAACCCAAACCGATCGTGCGCACCGTACGGTCAAGCGAGGAACTAGCCTCAAACTGGCTTCAGAAAATTTGCCAAAAAGGCGGCTAGTTAACACACCGTGGCATATCTTACACCGTGGCATTCAATTACTTCAGAATGAAATAAATGTGAATCCGAATCGGTCTGCGCCTCTCGTTCTCGGCGATCGTCTCGTTGCCAATCGCTCGCTGCGACTGGCCCAGTTCACTCCAGGCGGCTGGTTCCTACCGGGACGCTCCGATCGGTCTGCTCCAACCAGCACTATTCGACCGACTCGTTCCGCCCGACTCGCCCGTCTCGCTTCGACCGACACCCTCCAACCGGCTTGCTTAGATCGAGCTCCCACCGGCACGACCGGCTCGCCTCCCAGACGCATTCTGGCCGACACGCTTCAACCGCCTCGCTCCGACAGGCTCGCTCCGACCGATTCAATTTGACCGATGCGCTCCGACCGACACTATCCGATCGGTGTGATCCTTGCTTCGAGCGGCTGGATTCGAGCGGCTGGCTTGCGACTTGCTTCGAGCAGCTGGCTCCGACCAGCACTCCCCACCCTGCACGCTCCCAACGGCTCGCTCCCATCGGCACAGTTCGACCAGCACGCTTCGATCGGCACATTCCAACCGGCCCGCTCCGACCAGCTCGCAGTTTGGAGGAGAATTCTAGCGGCCAGCTGCTTTAATCGGTAGTTTTCTGGGGGGTTCCATGATCAACACCAGGCGAATGCCGGAGAAGTACCCTAATAAACAGGCCATGGACCGCGCGCGATCTTTCTTTCCTCTTCCTTCTCCTATCCTGAATCCATACTTACACACACTTACATGCACTATACTACCCCACGTTTCGGGTGACCAATTGAAGCTTAAAGCTTTTCCCACCTGGGCAGTGCCGTGGTACCGATACCTAGTTGGGAAAACAATAAGCCGTCGTGTCGTTCGGCATCGGATTACGCCATCCTACGAGAGAAGATCACAGCCATTTCCCCACCCCCGTTAAATGCACTAAAATTACGGGACTAATGTCCTTAGCAGTTGACGCGGCCGGAAACACTAATTAATTAATCCGTGAAACTATCGGCACGCGTCGACCGGCTCGCTACGACTCTGGGTCTTCGCTTTTCCCATAGTCTATTAGAAGATCCATAAATGGCCGCAATGATAGTTAAATAGCGCGCTTGCTTTGAAGAGGAGTGCACCGTGTGTGGAGTACCAGCACTGACGTCCTGGAACTTAGCAGGTCCATTTCATCCAATCACAAAACTGCATAGCTCATAATTTGCCGCTTTTTTGCCGTTTTTGAGATGTGAAAACCAAAAATTTGCTGCGAGCCATTTTCCCCAAAAAATCAGTGGTCCTGCTAACTCATCTAATCTCATTCTTTCTTATTTATTTACAGTACGCATTCACACACTCACACTACTGCACTAAATACACTATTTACATTTGTCTAGCTGTTCACCACGGCGCCGACTTCACTCAATCGTTCTTGGCCGCCGCAACGTTCTCACTTCCAGGTGACCCCGTGGCGGTGAAACGCGTTTCCGACAACGGCGATCGCCTCCCACACTTCGCGCTGCCTCCCAGCTGCCGGCGCCTCAGTCTTATACCGCAGATCTTGCCTATTAGCGCCTGAAGCTGTTTTAGGTATTTCTGGGGGCAGGAAGTTTCTTGATTACATCAGTGTGCTATGATCTGGGTGTAAAGCCACACTCTCTTAGTACATGCCCCAAAATTTTGACTTGATGTTTAACCTTTCAACTGTGTTTATCGAATACTTATGTGGATTCTGTTTGCGGTCTTTTTTTACCCCAAACGTTTTACATATTAGTTTACAAGCATTTGATTCACGGATATTATTTGGAATTAATTGAGTATGATAATTGGACAAGAGTTAATAAAGGGATGATATTTATTTGCTTTATTTACTACATCGCACTAAATGAAGAATAACGTTTCCAGAAAAACAATCTAGCATATATTCATAATAATACATGGGTATCTTACCAGCATGAGATAAAACAGAGCTACCAAATTGTAATAGACAAATACCCCAAAATTATCCCTCAGAATTAGCAACATAAAATTTGCCGCTTTTTTGCCGTGTTTTGCTTTTTTGCCAGCATATAATTTGCCGCTTTTTTGCCGTTTTTAAGATGTGAAAACCAAAAATTTCCCGCGGGCCATTTTCCCCAAAAAATCAGTGTTCCTGCTAACTTCCAAGTTAGCAGGACCACACCTATAAATCAGCTAATAATGCACGTATACACACCAAATTATACTCCAAATTTGCCTCTTTTTATTTCTAAACGATTAATGAAGAAATCACATTGATATCTCCATTCTTTCAAAAAATATTATGAATTAAAAAAAACATTAAACATACGTTCAATATAAGAGCGCAATCAAAGAAGTAAAAGGACGTCCCCAGTACAAAATCACACAGAACAACTCATAATCGACGCCAAAATTTCCCGAAAACTAGTGAAAAACAAAATCTGTAATAAAAAATTTGCCGCCAACCGGTTAGACACAATTACCCGGGTTCGAATCCCAGATATGCACCTCTTAAATTAGCCCCATTCAATAAATAGACGCATTTTCTAGTAAACCATTAGCATTAACAATTCATACTGTGCGCCGAAATCAGCACTAACCAAGTGGCAAACATAATCATTAATAAAATAATTTGCCGCGGATAGGCTAGTTTAAATTACCCGGGTTCGAATCCCAAAAATTTACATTTTGAAAGCCCCTTTCAAGGAAACGCGCGGTCTCTCCAAAACCATTAGCCATAACAATTCTTTATGAGCGCCGAAATTAGCTGCATGAAAGTGTAAAATATAATCTGTAATCAAAAACTTTGCCGCGCACGGCTGAGTTACAGTTTCCCGGGTTCAAAATTCCAAAAATTTATCTCTTCGAACGGCCTCTTTCTAGAAAAGCGCACCGTGTCTCCTAAACAATTGACCTTAACAATTCCCGCTCTGCACCGAATGATGCTGATTAGTATGTTTAAGTTACCAGCCCTCCCATCGCTTAATAAGCTTAATAAACTGTAGCAATTTCGGTAAAGCCCCGTTGTTGAATAAATTACTGCCTCTCCAGGGCTTCTGGGAAGGATAAATCTGAAAAAAGGGACGTCAAACATCATTAGCTGTAGTCTACGTGTACCGAGTTGGAGTGTTGCTGTGTCGAGTGAGTTTGCGCGGGCAATACAAACGGAATTGGCTGCAAGTTCCTGGGATATGTTCTGTTGGCAACGACTAGGCTGTACTTCTGTTTTTTTCTACTGGATTTTCGACAACTTTGCTTTGTACGCAAATATTCATTGTATCTGTGGCCCAGCTGTCCTTTTGTACAATAAACTTGTTTGTTGATAAAAGCTGTGTTCAGATTTATCATTTATAATGATTTTTACAGCGATAACAGCATATCTAAATGTGCTGAAGAAAAAAGTGCAAAGTTTATTTAGTTCCAAGATTTAAAATATTCTTACAACAATTGAAAGCGGCAATAGCGAATGGTTAATAATTACTCTGATACCTATAGATGCCTCAGATTAGGAAGTGGAAGCAGTAATGTCGCTAAAAGATGACAATGAGGTAGAAAAACCAACAACAGACGCGTTCAAGTCATTGAACTGAGATCACAACAATTATTCGTAGAGAGAGAAATGCCTTTAGTGATCGTTTTTGGCAGCAGGACGGCAACCAGGAAGCAGCCAGGAGGAGCAGCAGACCGGAGAAGAACAGCGACTCAACGGAAACTGTTCACTTGCTCTGTATGTTTCCAGAACAAGTGAGGGAGACTCACCCATTATAAAGAGAACGTGTCACTGTACTTCAAAGATCCCTGACTCAAATATATGTATTTCAAACCTATCTCGGACCTTTTTAATTCGATGATTCAGACATCACCTAATCAATAAATTGTTTATCTCGAACCGCTCTGTCTCTAACATATCTAACTTGGGCGCCTCTAATCAAACCTCGAGAACTAACCTAACCTAACCTAAACTAACGTCTCTATATCGATCCACAATTGGAACTTCAAGAGCTGACAGCTTACTGGAAGCTCACCAACTCGAACCTCGCGAACACGGACCTCACCAACTCTAATCTCATAAACTTGAACGTATGTGATCCTGTAAATTGTACACCCCTGTATTTCAATACTGTGTTTTGTGTGACGTCAGATTGACAGGTGACGATTACGATGCGTCATTGTACTTTCGATGTTAGATAATTTTAAGATTTTGATCACATAGACTTAACAAGTTCTTATTTCATTCTGCAACGAAATAATAAATCATACAGTGTTGTAGTCACCACAGGACGAAAGGCGTTAATTGAATTTCTGCCTCTCGGGTGACCCGAGGCAAAAAAAAAAATACTTAGTGCATTCGATACATAAATAACTATCCACCTTTTCACGTGTTTCATGATCAATTTTATCTTTCCAATGTTGTTCAATACATCCAAAATGCTTCACTTTCTTGTTCATCGTTCAAATTTCATGGGAATTTTAGTTTTAATATTGAAAAGGACAATAGAAGACTTTTAAATAATGATTAAGCAATCAATCTTTCATTTGTGTCTACATTTCACTTTAAAACAATTATTTATTAGCAAGGAAGGTAAACTTTCTTAACTGTCAGCTAGGGAACGCAATAAAACGATCTACTTCCATTTTTCACTATCCGTCATTCTCTAAGAGTATTCCATGTGAATGGCCACCCTTTGGCCTACTAATTGCAAATGCGAGTGCAAGTATAACCGGTACACGCATAAATTGTTGGTTTTTTTTCCTTGTGCGCAGCCGCCCGCCGCCAGGCATCAAAGCGTCCTCCGTCGGCGCCAGGCGACCGCAAGAGACCGCGGTGCGGCTCGGCTGCAGGGTGCGCGGCCTTCTATCAGATGCTGTGTGCGCCGGCCGTATAACACGGGCGCGGCGGCGGGCACGCGGCCCGCAGCCGCCATCGGATAAGATGGCCGATCGCCCAATGGCGGCTCTCGCGTTCCAAATTATGCAAATGCGCCCGCTCGCGCTGCGCCTGCGACTCGCCGCGCCGCCGCCGGTGGAAATAACTCCCAGATCGCGAGGCGATCGCAGTGGCCGCGCCGGCCGATCCGGGCGATACCCGCCCCGCGCTGCCCGTCGCTCCCCCCCGCCGCCCCGCGCCGCCCCCGCTGCCCTCGACGGCCGGGACAAAAATATTGGAATGATAAGCGGCAGGCGGCGGCGAGGAGGTCGCTCGGAAAGGGCGGGAGTCGCGCGCTTCTCGGCGGAAAGAGCGCTTCGACGTTGCAGTCACCGCCAACGGCGTTTTTACAGCCGGGCGTAGTGTGGCGTCATGGGTACTCACAGCGAACACAGACACGAGCTTGCATATATACCGTTATATTTACAAAACAAATATGCACATTTAACCCGAGGGAGGTGGCGCGGGGTCTCTTATGACCCCACGTATCTTTGCTTAGCTGCAGTTGTCTAATGTAGCGAGTCAGAAGCTTTGGATTTCACATACCTTTCACCACATTCTTTAGATTTTGTCTGAAAGATTTTCAAAATTTTATATGTAATAATTCATTTATAAATATTTGTGAAACGAACACAAACGTCTTAAATTTTATATTTTTTCTAAGTTGTGTTGATTGGTTTTGAAGTATTTTCAATAAATTGTTTGTTTCTATGTGAGACAATGTTAGAAAATGGAACTTATTGATTTTTTATACCTTTGTCGTTGAAATATTCAATAAAATGTAAATGGAGTTACTACATAAAATGAAAGTTAATGATAATTTGACCTTTTATTTGTTTCAGTTCCTCATATGCATGTTTGTTTAAAAATAGTGCATTAAGTTAATACGACCTTACAAATGATTGATTATTATTAAAATAACTAATTTCCTACTTATTTCTTGCTAAATATAATTTTATAAAGAAATAACTTAAAGGGGTCAGAAATGACCCCGCGCCACCACTAACGTAACTCCGGCAACCGCCACCTCTTCAGGGTTAAATGGTTACATTTTATACAATCGCTCTGATAGACCTTCTACTATCCCCTGATCGCGGGAGCGATCCCAAATTCGATTGAGAATCGGTTTAACCAGTGGCACTCGTCACTCCTAAATTCGAAGCGCGCACAAAGCCCAGCTTCCGTGACCGGATGTCACACTCGGACACAAAGTCCTCACAGGCGCATCATTCCGTGATGTGCCTTGATCGCAGGAGCGATCATAACCGATTGATGTGTGAGTGGTGGATCTCAACCACACCTCACTCGGAGCTCGCACACAGCATTACTCCTACGTGACCGCAGTCACATCTGGGACACAAAGTCCCCACAGGCGCTTCAAGACGTGACTTGCCTCGCGAGCCCTGCTCGCCGCTGCACCGCCCTGTCGCAAATTTGTGCATCAGCACGAGGTCCTCACTTCTTCTCTAGAACCGCCCATTAGCTTCGTCTACTCTCTTACATACTGCAGACACACGTGACCTCCTACGTCACGCCGCCTCCCCCGCCCTGCCTCTAGAATGGCCTGCCCTTTGTTCAGTCTTTGGGTGCTTTCTCTAGGGCACATTTCTCTTCCTGCTTGGCGAGGCGATTTCCTGTTGGTAATCCCTTTCCGCCCATACCCAAATAGCTACCATGAGGTGCGCTTGTCAATACTTACACTAGAAAGACCAGAAGGTAGGCTGGATGAGGCTACTTCGATTTTTGAAATGAAACCTATCACGTGATTACTAAATTGTAATATTCTCTGATTACTCTGATAGATTAGTATTTCCGGGCTCATCAAATGCTAAGGGTGTGAGTCCCGTAAATGTAGGGCATGCTTTTTATCGCGGGCGGTGGTGGTGATCTTCTCCAACTGGATGGAGGGATCCGGCGCTGACCCTGTATTTCGGTTGCGGGGTTTCCCCCACCCAGGTCTCTCTCACCAGCGAGGCATCACCCCACCACGGACAAGCTCTAAACCCCAGACTTTTCTCCAGACTTGTGTAGTAATATAGATGTGCATGTAGGTGTATGCAAGTAAGAGGTGAGGAGAAGTCAAGGTATAGGACAGAAAGATTGCCCGATGGCCCGATTGTTTGGGTACTGCTTCGGCATTCGCCTGATGACGATCGGACAAAGAACAGAAAACTACCGATCAGAAGAGACGATTGCTAGAATTCTCCTACAGACAGCGACTAAATTCAACTGATCTATCTAGTTAGTGTTGAAAATCCTTCCACCGTCGGGACTCGAACCCTAGGGTCTCCCAGTCCGTGGCATTGGAGTGACGCCGATTGATGCCCTGAGCCACCTAACCAGGTCATTTTCTCTGTTGAAATGTGAATTGAAATGAAAATTTTCTCTGTTGAATAATAAATCCATTTTAAAGAGTCCGACAAAAAAAAACAACATTTGAACATTTAATAGTTATGCAAGATATAACATTATTTTATCAAAATTCAGGAGGCTTCGGATTCTTAAATTCTAGGAAACGTTGATTGATTAATTATCTTAAGCGCTGAAAAGACAGGAACAATAAGATGACCAAAGAAGAAAAAAATAGAGACGGTGAAAAAGCAAATACCTCTATAAATGTCAATATATTTTGCGAGATCTTAAAAGAAATTATCGAATTGATCAGGAATGCGGGTTGCTGGTGTGGGTGAAATTATGTATTCATGTAGGTCGCAGCCTAACTTTCATTTAGATTTATATCTCCTAGCCCGCATTAAGTTTGCTAAGAGACTTAGTGTTCAAGAAAAATAGAATGACGGGGAATGAGCTGGAGTGAGCTATCGGGAATTTTCTGGGAAGCGGAACAGAGCCTGACTCCAATTGTGTATGATGAGAAAGACATGCTAATATGTAGTAGAATAAATGAGAACAAAATATATTCGATACGTTGTGGTCCAGTTTTAGTTTGTACAACTCCATTACCACGCCAAAATGGATATAAGAATATTACCAACATATATCAAAATAAATTGTATATTTTTCCGACGATTTAAATAAAGCTGTTGGCTGCCAGACAAGCGCCTTGCACTATGCAAGGGGAAGCTTTTACCTTATGATTGTGGGCCGTAACGGAAATGTATGTCACATTTGCCCGGTAACTCTGAATAATCTTTCTATCGCTGTGGTCAGTAACAGAATAAGTTGTGATGCATTTACACCACACCAGCCTTTTCCCCGCCAGAGGCGGGACGGCCATCGGAGGGAGTCAGCGGGCTTCAACGCTGACGTCACGGTGAAACGCAGCGGCGCGTGGCGCCAGGCGCTTCAGGGGATTCGACACTCCCCCCCCCCCCTCCTTGCCTGGAGGGATTATACTCCGATTTAATCACAGTGGCACCTCAAGGTCGTCGCGAGCTGGACACAGAGGGGGACACTGTCACAGATCTGCGTTATGACTTAAAGTTATTTGGTAATGGAGCTTCCAATTGGATGATAGTGTTTCCCTCTTCCTCCACCTCGTGACCTTGAAGTGCCACAGTATTTAAATCGGAGTAAAACCAGATGACTTTCTAGTCACATGAAGACGACCGTGAAGGGGTGTTGAGTAGCGGCCACTCTGATACCGCCATTACTTGGCTCGCTGGCGGATCCAAGTTGGGGGCATGGGGTCATGTCCCCTCCCAAAAAAGGCCTAGGGCTTTCGTTTACCTGCCTTTCTTTGGCAAAATTGATTTAAATATTTATGTTCGAGTTATGTAATTATTTAAACAATTATATTGTATAGTATCGTATCTACAAAACATAAATAATATATATAACAAAAATTAATAATTTTATTATTTAACAAAAATCTACGATGGCCCCCTCCAAAATGATCGACTGGATTCACCCCTGACTTGGCTTATATATGACTGGATTGGGCGATCTTCAGTGTACGAATCTTTGGACTGTTAAATACAAATGTAATTTATGTTGGAGTGTACGGTTATATTGTGTAATATCTCTGGATACAACACAGATAAAAAAGTAGTCTTGCTACAACAACACATCCTTTCTCGTGTTATTTGTAACTGTTAAGTAATATTGCAAGCTAGCTGAACCCGTGAAAATGTTTGCACACTTAAGTTTGACTTTACATAAAAAGTAGTAAATATGACCCTTGCATAAGTACAAATAATTAAGGCTTTTATTTGCTGTTTGAGCAAGTGAAAGAACGACAGAAAACCGCAGTAATTCCTGGAGATTTACTTCAAGGGTAAATCAGAATATGTTCTTGAGGTGCCAAGAATGCATTCGAGCCGAAGGACGCAACTTTCAGCATCTTCTTTTGTCAGAGTAGATCGAAATCATCAAATGCAGTTACAGCTTATTTTATTTAACGTAAAATACCTTTCGATACAGCTAATGACTGACTTACAGGAAAAAAACAATGTTAAGTCGCTAATCAACACAACTGTTACTTAGTGCGACATTATTGATATTCATTACTCTTATAACTATGTTGTTCTCTTGAGAATTTAAATTAATATGAACATTGAACCTTAATCCTCAATATCTTTAAGGGAAGTTACGCGCAGCGATGGTTCCCGTGTGTCAGCACGGGAGTGGAGTCAGCACTTCGCTGGGCGACTCGCCTCCCAGGGCTACGCGACGCGCCCCGAACCTTCAGCGAACGATAAAATGAACACTCGATACATCATGCTTTGGTTTATTTCCAATTCCGAGTTCTAACGTCACCAAAGGTTATTGTCTTGATTATATTGTGCTGAAATTTCCTTTGAGATATTTGATATATCTCAAAATGGACAAAAATAATAGTCATCTTAATGAACTCTTGTTTATATCAAACTATGGGTCTGTATTGCCTGCTTTGTTTACAAATAAGATGAGGCTTCAAAATAATATGAACATATTTGAACTGCGCGACACAAGTTTGAACGTGAAATTAGACGTTTCCTGACGCACGAACAGAACATAGGACAACGCGAATTCTAAGCTATGAATTTCGACTTATTTGTTCTGCAACTGCGCTACGCTAAGGTTATGTTCTCTAGTGATAGGGAGTTTTAGCGCCACGCGTAAGGTAGTGGCGTTATGCACTAATAGTCACGTGACGGACTTTGAAGTCATAACGTCTTACCTTAGGCCTAAGGTACGACCGTATACCTTCATCAATAGTGCACGACGGTAGGAGTCTCTACGATCACCTTACAAACGGCAAAATGACAGCCTAAAAACGGGAAGAGTTGCATTTTTCTGATTCGCGCATGTGAGGCAGTTACAATTATTCCTTACCAACTCCACAACACTCGCAAGAATTAACGGCAAGTGTTGGAGAGGTGACAGGAAAGAAATTCTCGAGAAAGAAGTTGAAATCATATCTTCGGGTTAGGCTATGTCTTCTGCTCATAACGAATGCGGTTTTAAGATTCTTCTTACGTTATCAAGAAAAGCTTATTCAAAACTCCAAACTGTATACTCATCCCGGTGGGCCACAAAATCTAAAACTCTGTGCACACTGCACTGTAGATTTGTTCCACTCTTGACTCGTATCGTGGTTGAAATGTCTCACCACTACCCTGTATTCTTTGATGAATTATGCAACTTCTTTGTTTAATGCTTGAAATGTTTCTTTTGTCATAATGCATAGCGCAATGACGCTATTTGCTAAAAATCTTCTGAATGTTGTTCATTACGACCATATCAAGTCGTTAGTTACGTGATCTATAGTGTTTAAGGATGTCTCCTTACGCCTGGCGCTACAACTCCCTGATATGTTTTGCAAAAGGACGAAAAATGGAACCGAATGACCACTTTCTCGCCGCGAAGAGCCCACGCAATAAAATAGCCTGATAAAACTCTAAAAAAGAGGGAATGATTTTTATCATATTTCTAATCTTGGTTATAACATTGAAATTACGAAAAACATAATATTTAAAAGTTACAAATAGACGTTAGAATAAGTTGATTGTAGATTATCTGGAATAGTGTAGCAATTCAATTATGGGTATCATTTTAAATATAATTCTCTCCTTTTCAACTGAAGTTTTCTACTTCTATCTAAAAATTCTACTACTTTTGAAGTTTAACTTAGTATTATAACATGTGGATAGGAAACAGAAACGTAAATCCATTTAGCTAAGTTGGGAGTTTTAGCGCCAGGCGTAAGGAGACATTCTTAAACTCTATTGATCATGTGACTTTTTTCGGTCGTAATGAACAACGTCCAGAACGGCTTTAGCAATAGTGTCATTGCGTTATGCATTATGACAAAAGAAGTATTTCAAACGTTGAACAAAGAAGTTGCATAATATATCAAAGAGTGTAGGGTAGGGGTGAGGCATTTCAACCACGATACGAGCTAAGAGTATAACAAATATAGATTGTTCACGGACTATTAGATTTTGTGACCCTCCGCGATGAGTATGCAGTCTGAAATTTTGAATCGGCTTTTCTTGAGAATGTAGTAAGTACCTTAAAATGGTGTTTGTCAGCCCCGTGGCCGAGATAGCTAAGACAACGTTACTATCTTAGCGATCTCGGCCATGGGGCCGATTTTCCTGTTTTTAGTTGGTCATTTTGCTGCTTCATTTTGCTGACCGTAGAGACTCTAAAAGGCTTGCACTATTTTTGAAGGTATGAGGTCGTACCTTACGCCTAAGGTAAGACGTTATGACTTCAAAGGTTCGTCCCGTGATAGTACATAACGCCGTTACCTAAGTGTGGCCCTAAAACTCTCTATAATTTCAATATCCCCATCAAGTCTTGACGAGAAGAGTCATGGAAGATCGTAGGGAATATGTAGACTGGAAGAATGCTTAAAACTATCATCATAACGAAACAATGATTCTAAATCAGCCCATCACAACGACTTTCTGCACAGAGTCCGACGGTCGGTAGCCAAAGTAAGGTCCACTCTTTTTCCCAAGAACATCGTCATAATGATAAGAGGAATATTAAATAAAGTGTGAACCAGAAATATTTTTAAGGAAAGTACTGGAGTTTGAATTCATGCACTAGGCGAAGTAGAAAGAAAGTCGCCAAGGACACGTTGCGAATTCTCATGCAAATGTTACCGAGCAGCTTAAAAGAGGAGGGACATTTTGTACTGTGGATAGGAAGCAAGATGCGTGTTATTTAATATTTTTGTGAAGTTTGTTAAATAAACGGACTATTAAATTATGGTATACTTTTATTACAGTGTAGCTTTTGGTAAGGGTATATTTATGTTGAAATTATTTAAATGATAATGACTATTCAGTGTTCTTAGGACTTTATAGATGAGTTGCCCAGTTGTAGCGCAATAACGATTGTAGGTACATAATGTGTAGCACTCGATAGTAGCACTTTTTTCACAGTTCACACGATTTGCGCTAGTTCACTGGTTTCCTATATCAAAACGTTATCAGTGCCCCATTCTCTTAAGGGACGTTTACGCTATACGAGGACAAAGTTTAATGAAAAAGTTGGAGCCATTTTTGAGAAAAATCTTGAAAATGTTGAGGCAGTATGTAAAGTATCCTCCAAAATCAAAATGTCCGTTTCAAACTCAGAGTGCCTTGAGTTCATTTACATTGACCAAGGAATTTCAATTTTGGAGAAAACCGGCTGAACGGTTTGTAGTAGCTTTGACCACGGACGGATGGAAGTTTTACGTCAATCAATTTTTCGGCGTCAATAACCCGCGAAACATCGATTGTAGCTACACAGCGCGCTAGAGGAAGTAATTTACTATACACAGGAGCAAGATTTATCCACATTTTTATCAATAGAGCCCGGCAATAAGAGTTTTGGAAAAAATCTCCGAATTCCGGAGCATGTTCACAATACTTTCTGTTCTTACAAAGGAATGTCGGGAAAGTAAAAATTAATATAATGATACTAAAAATAATCATTTTAGATCTTCTGTGTACTCGGTCAAATAGTCATATGATTTTTGTAAAGTAAGTGAAACGGGACCAGTGACCTAAATTCACTATAACCAAGGCTTCACTATATCCGAGTTCACTATAATCGGAGTCGACTATATTACCGGCAAGAAACATCTTAAGTTGTGAATTTAGATAGCAATAGTATTATATTAATGTCTTAATATAATAAAAATTAATTATCATATTTATTATATTACTATAATAACAAATTATTAATGTATTAAATGTACATTGTATATTAATATAATAATTCTAATAATTAATATTAATGTATTAAAATAATGTATTAATCGAATCACAATAATAATATATACAATAATAATAGTCAAAGAATAACGAAGGAATTTCGCCCTCGGGGACATCCCTGAACGCCCCGTGCTCTGCTCTCGGCCGGCCGGCCGGCGCCTCGTCGCGCCTCGTCGCGCCTCGCGCGCCGCTCGCTAATGAAGCTCTCCCGTGCGCCATCTGGCGCCGTCTGCGCCATTAAATTTCCATCCCAGCGCGCGCAGGCCTCTTCTCGGCCGCCCGCCTCCCACGCACGCCCCTCCTCCGCCCTTCTCTCCATCGCCCCCCCCCCGCGCCACCAGACGAGCGGCATCGGCTCGGGATTTCTTGCCAGCTGTCAAGTTTGTCTACGTGATTTATCATTTATGGACAAATCTGAATTTTTTCTAGGTGTTTTTTATTTGCTCTATTTTCTGCTTTTTCATTGTTTTAAATAATTTGAAAAACAATCTTGGAACTGACGAGAAATATAATTTTTGTTATTAATTAAAACAAATGAATAACTTGTGTTCACATTTATCATTTATATACAAATCTCATATTTTTCTAGGACTATATTTTGCTCTTTTATTTGCTCTTTTTTGTTTTAAATAATTTCAAAAACAATCTTTCAACGTTAGGGAAATATAATTTTTGTTATTAATTAAAATAAATGAATAACTTTTGTTTTCCTAACAGACACAATCAGTGAATTTTAGTTTCGAATTCTGATTCTTCGACATATGATCAAAGCGTTTTGTGAGCATTTTTTTGTCAAGGGTGTCGCTGGACATTGTGTATCTCTCCTTACAAATATACTAAAAGAAAATTGTAAGTTCTTGAAAATTGCTAGTTTCATATCGCGTGAATTTGATAGTATCTCGGAGATTTTTTAAACTCTACATGAGTTTAAAAAGCATACTAAGAATTATTACGGTACGTGCGTCGAACACAGACAGTAGAATCTGGTTTCCCCAAACATTAAATTTCTATAATCAAATATGTTTTATTAATATACCAATGATTTAAAAAAATGTTCTTAATATCACCTAGGAACAACAATTTTACATTTTATTTGACGTTCAAGGGGATGCAATTTCACATTTTCATCTCTTTAGGTCATCAAATTTCTATCTGATCATCACCATCAAACTATGTGAAATATTTTACATCACACACTTTTCAAATAATAGAATCTAAATTGCGTGTTTTGTTGCAAATTCGGATCCACTCCAATAAAAGTGCCCAACTCATACAGTTTATGAATGTATGCTGAAAATGTGTGAGAAGTTAAGAAACTTAATCGAGGATGTGTCTTGATCCAATTGCTAGGACCATACAAACACGACCGCTCTTTCTCTTAACACACTTTTAGAAATAACGCCGTGATAACTCACATTGGGAGTAATAAAGGGTTTAATCACATAGACCATGTCCATTCCGTTTTGATGCAGAATTACATTAAATGCAGGTTCATAATGTACTACTTTAATTTAGAGTCATTGTGTTATTCTGGGGTTAGGTAATTTTCTTAGGTAATGAAGAAAAGGAAAGTAAGTTTTATAACTTTTTCGTCGACGATTTTATGTTTTTTTTATTAAAGGAGGAAAGGAATGGGAGTACAAAATTATTTGACAAACACAAGTCATATTAAAAGATTAGTGGGTTGTAAAAAAATGTTCGGCACATCTGTACAAGAATTGAATATACAAAGTCTAATTTTTATTCAAATAATTTCAATGCATCGACCTGTAACTCAAAATATGGGGTAATTGAGAGGTCGACAACATCTTTCCAAAATATCTGCAATTAGGTGACTACGACTTTGCAACAACATTCGTAGACTACAAACTGCAAGTTACCAGTTAAGTGATTTTTTCAGGTAGCAAACATTCTAAAATTACAACAGAGAAAAGAAATCCGGATGGGTTAATTTTCTAAATACTATAATTTTATAAAAGCCGTGTTGACAATATTATTTTGCTTCCATTTTGCAGAACTTTTGAGAAGTTGCATGGCTTAGGCTCATCAATTGGGAGCGGATTCTTATGCCCTAAACAATCTTGAAATATGCATATATAACCACAAAATTCTGAAATATGCCCTTTAATATGCACTTAAAATTAACAAAATTTCATTTCTTCGGCAAACCTGTCATGATAAAATTCTTGCAATGAAATGAAATTTTGTTTGAAATGAAAAGATATATCTTTTGTGCAAATGTAATATAACCTACCCTTCTTCGCGAGTGGAATAATCGAAGTAAATATTCACCTTATTGAAGTACATTGTATGTCTTGTTGAATTTCTTCTGACTGATTTAAAAAATATGTTCTCAAGAAATATCCCACATTTGCCCAAGTATTTTATCATCTACAGAAAACAAAAGCGCAAACTGTGACTGGCTCTTTCGAATCAATGAACGCTGACAATTACATAAGATTCGTTGAAAAGATGAAACGTTTTATAGATTAGTCTCTTTTTTAACGAAATATGCAAAATATGCGTCTATAATTACACGAATATGCACCAACAGGACAAATCAGCCAAATATGCACAAATATGCACTAACATATTAATCTATATAGCATTCGTATTCTAACCAACCGTCGAGAAATTTCACTTAGCTATGTCCTGAACCAACGAACAAAAATGTGCAAAATCATAGAAATCCGCTCCCTACTCATCAATGACCGGAGAAGTAATTGCATCTTCAATTAGAACCTCTGTATCGCCTACAGCGCCGTACAGTCCGACCGCTAGTTCCCCGGAGCGCCGGCCCCGACCGCGGGCGGTGTCCCCCCGCAGCGCCCAATGGTCTCGAAGACGCCGACGAGGAAGCGGAGGAGCGGACGGGCCGACGCGCACGGGGGGGGGGCGGGGCGGCGCGGGGGGCGGGGGCGGGGCCGTTGCGTGCGCGGGCTCGCTCACGGTACGCTGCGTGACCCGCCCCCGCGCCGGCGTCCCCGCGCCGGCGACAGCGCCGCCTCCGCCCGCCCGCTGCCGCTGCTGTCGTAATGACGGAGATGCTATCGGCGGCCGCCAAGGAACCGCAGCGGCGGTGGCCGCCGCGACGCGAAGCGCCTCGCGCCATCGACCCGCGGCGGCGGCGGCGGCGGACGAGGGCCCCTCCGGGAAGAAGGCTCCGCCGGCCATCACCCGCGCGGTCGCTCCCGCGGGGGCGGGAACAACGCTGTCGCGGCCAAGCGACGAGTCTGCTCGGCTTCTAGTGGCAACGAAGCCGTTGCGTCTACACCTTAAAGGCGGCTCCACACATTCGCTGTTCGGCGAACAGCGAGCAACCGCTCGCCGAATCCCGAGTAGTGTGGATGGGACGCATATTATTTGCCGAGTGACGAACATTCGGCGCTCGCCCTACCCACCGCATGTCGGTCATTTGGACACATCAAAGGGAGCGAACATTCGCCGAACACATCCGTTTGTCGAGATCCGGCGAGCAGTAGCTCGCTGCTCGGCAAATGCCGAATGTGTGGAGCCACCTTAACGGTAGCGGTTTTTCGACACTAGCTACTAGAGTGCTGGAGGCGTTCCATTTGCTTGCTCATGCTCGCTCGAGAGTTTCAGTTTCAAGAGCCGTGATTTCGAGCGTTCTGTGCTCGCACGCGGTGGGATGATTCACAGGTTAGAACTATGGCTACGAAATATGCATGACCTCAATGAAAGAAATAATTACGGAGAACAAATTTCATTACGTAAATCTCTATCTTCAATTTTGTAGTTATAGGAAGATGCCGAAAAAAACTCAAACTTTTGCAGTTTGAAATTATTTATAATGCATTTTACTCTATTTATTCTTAAAAAATTAAAATAATTGGACCCATTTTTGAGAACTTTTTGAAAATGTCCCAGAGACTTTATGTGATGTACCCCCAAAATCTGAGGAATGTGTTTCAAAATCGCAGGGCTTCATGTTTGCCAGATCGTCGAAGGAATATTCAGTTTGGAAAAATCCTACCCTTAGTGTATATGATAGTGTTATTCACAGACGGACGGACAGATTGGCGGACAGACAGACCGATAGACAGACAGGTAGACGGACGGACAGACGCACGGGCAGACGGACGAGGAGACGGACGGGCAGACGGACGGGCAAACGGACAGACGAACATGCCGACAGACGGACATAGACGAACATAGCCTAAGACAAACTGAACTTTTCTTTCCCATATTTTCACATAATTTGTTCCCCTTCATCAGACGATTCAACTTCTGAGCATCTTTAATTTTCCATTTGAAATTATGTCTCAACGGGCGGAGTCTCAAGTACACTGAGTTTTCTCAGCCGAGCACTTTTCGCTCGTGAATTCGAGGCGATCGAGAACGTGGCACACTGCGCTGCTCTACATGCGTCGATTTTGTGATCGAGCAGATAACTCTTCTAAGTTAAATTCAAGCTATGTCTGGAGGAGAATACTAGGGAACTTCTACTGTGTTCTTATACTCTGAATGTGTGTTTACTTTATCGTACACGTAGTAATATACGAATATAGAAAAGTTATGTAATGCTGAGGAAAATCGATTTCAACGGAAAATCACTTTCCGGTGTCCCCTGATATTGAAAAAGTGTTATTTTTTAATACATCCGTCCGTCTTTCTTTCTCTATGACCATCTGTCGGTCTGTTCATCTAGTGTGTTTCCCGTGTGTAGCGCCATAGCACTGGGCGCGACCGACCGCACAAGTCGTGCAAGGGGAAGGGGTTGGTTCTCTCGTGCCGCGCAGGGGCGGGTGGACCTCCGGGGTCTCTCGAGGGTCTCTCCGCTGGAGGCGGGTCTGAGAAGGCGGCTGTCCGTTCGCACAAGTGATTTGTGACGACAGAAATCGTCTTCAGGTGGACACCAGGCTCCATCTGCAGCCGGCCCAAATCTCGAGCGGAAATGACGCTTTGTGCGTGGGAGGTCGGTCATGTGATGCCTGGCATGGGAGGCAGGTGGAATAAGCTTCCTTGGCATTCGAGTTTGACCGTAGCGATGTGCGGAGGTGATCGCGAGCAGCGTCTTGCGAGGCGTGTCTTTTCGCCACGGGACAAGAGACCAGGGGCGACGCTAGTGTAGCGAGCTGGGGTTCTCTTGGCAAATACTGAAGCGGCTCATCTCAGGAGTCGGAGTGCTGTGGAGAGCAGCGTTCCTTAGGAGTGTCCTTAGGAGTGTACACAGTGTAATAAACTATTGTAAATAAATATGTACAGTAAACTCCGTGTCTGTGTTCTTCCTCATCTCATGACGACGTCACACGCGGTTTCTCCAATCAGTACGTGGTGAACGCCGGAGCTGTACCTTAACTGACGGGTCACGGACCGTGTGCTATCTTTCCTTCCTTATCCTTGTCCCTTTCTCTCCTCGTACACACACACTTGTACTATACCACCGCAAATTCCGGGAGCTTAGAGGTTTCCCCGGCAAGGGCTCCGCCGGATATCTTAAGGATAAAGCACCTGTAAGCTGATCTGTAGGTCGATTTCAAATCTCACGACCCAGCGGGGGAGTGGCTAGGAATGCAACATAGATGTCGATATTTTCAAAACATCGAGGTTTTTGTAGAAACATCAATGTATTAACGCCGATATTTTTTAACATCGTCGATTTGTGATTGAAGTTTTTCGATGTTTTGTTTTTGAATGAAAAATTCTCATGATCACAATGCTGTAAAAGTTAAAATATGAAGCAATACCTGATGGTAACACTTAGTTCACATGTTGTAACCAAAGGAACGCTATTTGCACAACGTTCATCGACCACATTCTCTCACCCGAGGTGATCTTCAAGTCCTTGTAGTTCCTCTTTCTTCATATTTATTTCGCACATTGAGATGTGGTTATCAAATACCTTCTGAGCCTAGGGTCTGTCCCTTCTCACATCCTTACTCTCCGAAATGATAAACACGATCACCGTCAAATTGAATTTTAATGCACACGAATTTAATGTTAGAAGTTACTAAACCAGCCTCATACATCGATGTTGAAAAACATTGAATTTTTTTTGGTCGATATATTTTGAACATCGATGTTTTAATTTCGAACATCGATTTTGCTAGCATCGTTAGTATATGTAGCATGTTACATCATCTCTGGGGATATTACATGCTACACATGCCGTACTGATGTCCATGGCGTAGCCATGAAACACGAAATAATCAATCAACCAATCTGCTCATCTTGCACCGCTGTGAGAGGAATTGAAATGCGAATCGATCCACGAGGAATTGGTGGCGTGTTAAGCGGATTCACTGCGAGTTTCCTCCAGGTTCCCTGTTTCCTCTGCATTTCAGTCTACCAATCAGCTTCATTCATGTCGTATTTTCATAATCACAGATCCATAAAATCTATCATACTAGTTTACTCCAGGCATGGTTGGTTATTCCAGGCCAGCTTGGATATTCTTCATAATTCTTTTGGCTATAAAACAATCTCCAGGTTTACCACAAAAGCAACTGGTGATTCTGGAACAGTACCCAATTTCTCACATTACTTCGACCTTTTGTAAATTTCGATAATTCAGAGAGTTCAATGAAAATGAGACCTGCACAATTTTTGAACGTCGTTCTATTCAAAGAAAACATTTGGAGGATTTTGAGAATTCGTTTTTATGGATTGAATTACATGCAACGAACATGCTATCTATATCGTTTTTAAGAGTCCTTTGCTCTATCCCAGGAAAAAGTAAAAGAACAAAATAATATAAATAGCCTTTTCTTCAACTAAAAATTACGCGAAAAGCGCTAGTATTTTTTAAAAAATGTGAAAATCACCCGTATTTTCAGAAATTAGAACATTATCTTATTTGAAGAACAATTTTTAGAACAGATTAGAGTAAGAAACGAGACGACTTCATACATATTTACTTCATACCTATTTACTTCATACATGTGACATATGTCAATTTCATACATCCGCAAGTACATTTAGCACTATTCCTCCCAAAATGCAAAATAAAAATTTGGAGCCGTTTTTGTGATTTTTTTATTTATTTATTTTATATTCCTCATATTTCATTCAATATTGCACGAAAACTAGTAAAAGTTTCAAAAAACTGTGGATAATGTTAAATAAAAAACTAATTTTTTAGCACAAATTACATTTGTGGAAAAAATCTCTATCTTCAATATTGTAGTTGCGAGGAGACGCCAAAAAATATTCAGACTTTTTTAATTTTTAACAGTTCAGAGTTAATAATGAAAATCGGACCTATGTAAGTGACCTTTATAAGTGTATTTCACTCCATTTTTACAAAAAAAAGAGCCATCTCGATAAAATTTAAAAGATTTTCATGAGGCTTTTCATAAAATACCCCCGTGTTTTTCAAACTCGCAGAGCTTTGAATCGGGCCAGATCGACCAGGGAATATTTACTTCCGACTAACAACTTTTTCGGTATCAGGGGACCCCCAAAAAGTGCACCATTTCTTTTGAAATCTCAAAATCGATTTTCCGGAGCATTACATAACTTTCTCTATTCTACGTATATCACTTCGTATATACGTACGTATACGACAAAGTAAAAACACAAAGTAAACCTCACAGGCGTCAAAGAAATTTGGTCGTACGGGTACGATTATTGAATTTGAAACAACATTTCTAAAATGTAAATCAAATTAAGTTTAAAAAACAGTTCAATAACACAATTTTTCAGAAGAGCAAAAACTTTCCATGACGAAATTGGAAGGCATTTGAAGCATGAAAATTGTTGTGCACTTACTTAAACTATTTTTAACACTGATGAACGCTTGAATGTAGTTCATGTTTGAACTGTATAGTGGAAATTATTAGATAAAGTAGGGTGTGAATGGACTATGGTGTTTCTTTAAAAAAAAATTAAAAAATTGTATATGAAAATTATTTATTTGGGTCAGTAGTACCACAAGATTTCAAGGAATCATGCAAGAAGTTAATGCACTTAATCAATTTATACACTATAATGCACAATATTATCAACCAAATTCTGTTCTTCGCGACTTCGCCACGCCTGCGCGTTTTAAACGTGCGCCTGCGTATCCCGACGCAACCCCCAACACATTATTTTCCTGACATCTTTGATTGGCCTTGACTGGGAAAGAATGGCTCCTAATCTTTTAAATCCTTGTTTTGGAGGCTAGACGCAAAAGTAGTTACGTAAATCAAGCTGGAGTTCACAATATTTACTTTTCATGTATTTTGTGGCGATACGGATGTAGTGAATTTCCATTCGTGAAGGCGGTTGTATTTTGTAATATGAAAATGATGCAGAAGTAGGTACCGAAATTATTACCTATTTGGTACCCAATTTGAATATCTAAATTTGTTATGGAACTATGTGTCAGATGGTTTTTCAGGTTTATAGAAGGTAGAAGTAACGGTCATAATGGGTAATTATCAGCAATTATGTATAATAATTCATAATCACATTGTTCAGTCCTTGATTACGTATAGGTAGTACGATTTTGCTGAAGTAATATATTTAAAAGAATAGCATTTCCTAGCTATTAGGTGTAATAGCTAATAAAGTTAGTCAAAGCACTAATTTCTCTTTTGCGACCAGGAAATACGTAGCAAACCGTACCGACGAACTAGACATTAGTCGGAGCCATAGGCAGTCGTTGCAGACACTAGTCGACAAGCGCTCCATAGGCTATACAGTCGAGACGAGCGAAAGACGAGCAAAAACCGAGTGATCACACATGTTTCAGGTGGACAGGTTCGAGATGAACACATGGATGATAAGTGTATGAATGTTATGAGTTAGTCGGTCGAGATAGGCCGAAGGGGACAAACGAACGAGGTGAGTAGTGCTGAGGAAGATGGTCGAGTTGTGATGGTGAGAAAGGCGAAGACAGGCAGGAAGGATAAGAACCGGAGAGATGGAGAAAGACGACGAAAGGGGGTTAAGCCCGCTTTAAGGTAGAACGAGGCGAGTAATTGGGGCGAGGCGGTGAACGGGCGAGCGAAGAGGCGAGCGGCCCCCCGTGAGGCGGGTGAGGCGGGTGAGGCTGATGAGGCGTGAGGCGTGTGAGGCGGATGGGGCGGGTGAGGCGGGTGAAGCGAATGAGGCGGGTGAGGTGAGAGAGGCGGGTGCGGCGGATGAGGCGGGAGAGGCGGGTGAGGCGGGTGAGGCGGGTGAGGCGAATGACGTGGGTGAGGCAGGTGAGGCGGGAGAGGCGGGTGAGGCGGGTGAGGCGGGTGAGGCAGGTGAGGCGGGTGAGGTGGGTGAGACGGGTGAGGCGGATGAGGCGGGAGAGGCGAGTGAGGCGGGTGAGGCGGGTGAGGCGGGAGAGGCGGGTGAGGTGGGCGATGCGGTGGCCGCGTGACGTGCCGCCGCCGCCGCCTCCGTCCTCGCCGTCCTCGTCGTCGTCTCGGGGGAAGCGAAGGCGCTTCGATAGCGCCGGCGCATAAATCGCGCACGAGAGGCCCCACCGTCCCACGCTAATCGCCCGCGCGGGCGAGATGTGGGCAGCGATGGGCGATCGCCCTCGCCCCGCTCCCGCCCCGCCCCGCCCCCGCCCCGCCGCGGCTCGACACGCCGCGTCGCTCGCCCCGCTGCTTTTTACGCTGCAGACGCCGCCGCCGCCGCCGCCCCTGCCAGCGACGACGTCGAAGAACGCGTGCGCAACGGCGTCGGAGAAAGTAGAAGACAACTTGGCTTTCCCCGCGTCACGAGGACTTGTATTCTCCGGTGCTTGAAATCACTTCCAGGCGTGACTTGCTTTTAGGTGACCAGGTTCTACGAAATCGATTCCAAAACTTAGAATCCCATTGTCAATACTTGGTAAAGTCTAAGGATTCTTCATGAGAATCTAATGGTTTCAGGAACGAACATTTCAAACAAATTTTAGCTACGCCCCCGCAACATATTATGTTCTGTGTAGATGAATAGGCACTAGGAAGGAAGAAAAAAGATAATTTAAGTTTGTGAAATATTGACTTTCTGGGAGATGTCTCCCCGAGAACCACGCTGAGAACCCTTCAGAGAACATTGATTTCTTTCTCGATTTCAAGACTACTGCAATTCAACAACACTTGTATAAATTTTAAAACAAAAACAGTTTTACATCAAGAAACTTGTCGATTTTATTGTTGTTAGCTGAGCCCACCCTGTTCTCTGTTTCCCATTATACAAGTGCCAAGAAGAAATGACGTTCATACTTGGTCAAACTGTCAGAAAAACAACAGAATTGTATTACACAGAAAGTTATGTAATGGCAGGTAAATGAACCACGACTGAATGCAAAATTGAATCCTCCAACAATTTTTCGCTCCAATGGAATCCCATGGTCCCTTTCAATATTTAAAAAAATACATCAACAAATTAGTAACTGATGTCACTTCTTGAAGAAGATTTTATACAAGAAGATTCATGTAAACAATCTTTCTCAAGCTGCGCATTTTTAAATACATTAAAATACAGTTGTTAACTTTTATAATGCAATAACCACAATCTTGAAATGTAGAGATGAAGAAGATGCTTATGAAGATCTTTAGAAGAATAACAAGGTGTGGTCTACTATCAGGAGTCTGCGGAATCTTAGTATCAGAGGGATTAAATGTTTAAAAAGTTATTCGAGGTTTGAGAGGAACCGAAAATGTTTGAGAAAATGAAAATAATTTCTGGAGTGGAGTTTTAGTGAGCACAGCAGTTAGCTTCTTCTAAGTCTGCCGAACTTTTAAGTTCCACTAAATAAATCAGGTCATGTTACACTGACATCATAAGACATTGGATTTTTATACTAACGTTTATGTAGGCACTGGAAATTAATTACGATCAATCACATTTCCTGTCTTTACGACATAATGCAACCATATCTAAAAAGCGTAAAATGCCTATTCTACCTCCAGGAGATTCAAAACGACATGTTCGATATTGTGATATATTGTGATTCTTGCTATAGACTTTTCAAAATTCTCACATGTTGACTCACAAAAACCCACTGAGTTAACGCATACTCATTGGATCTTCGTTACCAATGGTAGGATTAAAAGCGCTGGTACTGTTCTGGCGTGTCATAAACTTTACGTAAAGTTGAAATGAAATTTCTATGAACGAATATTAGAACACGAGTTCTTGCAGGTCGGAAAATGAACTTATACCACTTCTATTCCCGCTAACGAAAAAAGAACTTATACTATTTCTCTTCCCGCCACCGAAAATGATTTTAAAAATTTGAAAAAATAATTACAATAATATTTATATATTTATTTATACGGAAGGAATAATAAAGCACCACTTACGATAAATACAACTTTATCATAGTTTACCAAATTATATCTTCTTTGTTTTGACATACGCAGATAAAACCTCCGCGCAGTTTGGAGTATCAGCATGTAAAAAAAGTTTTAGTGTTTTTTTTTATTTATTCACAGAATAAGTTTCTACTACCTTCCTTCTTTCAATTTGAACCCTTGCAAGGAATGCAGCTGTAATTTCTGTTTGACTTTGACTTGATTATACTTAGTAAGCATATCGGTACCTACTACAATGTTATGTTTCCGGTGTACGACAGAGGTTGCGGAGAGCTAAAGTACGAGGGCGGAAAGTCGTTTGCCAAGCGATCGTTGCCCGTGTGTCACAGAATCCAAGAAATGCGCGCTCATTATGATTCGAGCCAGACCAAGCACCTCCCCTTCCGTCTTTATAGCTTCCACCACCACATCACCTTTTGCTCTTGTTCTTCTCGTCTTCGAACCCCTCCGTTTTCTCCACTTCCAGCCTTGCCCACTCAGCTCGAAAGTATTGCAGTATTTGTGGTTTCCTCTTGTGTCCACATATCCCACTATTCCCTTTACTAGGTATTACTATTTATTTAAAATTATTTCCAAACACCTTGTCGTTCTAATTTCGTTTATCATTCCCACCATACGCGTTTCAATCAGAGAACTATTGCTGCTGTCATCGTCCATTACACCATCCACCAGGTCTTACGTCCTTACATCCATCGTCCATCACAATGGTGTTTTCAAATATCCACAAATGTGATATTCCACTTTCCCTCCGCACTCTGGAACGATCCACACCCTGATTTTTCTCTCCAAAGGTTACATTAAAGTACGATCATCAGAACATACTTCCCGCTGATTTATACATGCTCTGTTATCATATGTTTCAAATGTATAATTTCTTTATGTCACCTCCAATAATTTACTGACTCATTCTGTCTGATATTTTACCTCCACCCTTTTCGACTTACCGATTTACCGATACCTTGGCGATTTACCGATATCTTACGGACTTACCGATTCATCACTGGCTGTTTTAATGATGTTGCAAACCGTACGTGTTTCTGCATTATCTGGCGACGAATCGACCTTCCGAAGGCGTGGACGTATCTCTCACTTTGCATTGCAGCCGTTCTCCCATTCTACTTGCTCTCCCTTCAGTCCGACAGCGAGGAAGGAACTTTGCAAGCACGAGCATGAAGCGTCCTCGCCAGTTCGCCTCCCTCATTTCTTGGGCTCTCCGCTCCTTTACTCCTCTCTGATGAGTGGATGGCGCCGCCCACGCCTCCGCTTCCTTCTCCTTCCCTCCCGCCGCCCCCGCCCCTTCACCTTGCCGCATCCGCTTCAGCCTCCTCCTTCCCTTCCCCCTCCCGGCCCAGCCGGCAGGCGCGGGGTGGGGGAGCGGGTGGGGGTGGGGGTGGGAAGTGGAAGCGCGAGCAGCCCGCGCCCGGAGCGGCGGCGGCGGCGGCGTCATAACGGGACGGAGGGAGCACGTGAACGCAGGTTTCTTCAGCGCTGCGGCAGGAAGAGGAGAAGAAAAAGGCCTCCAGTGAAAAAAGGCTGAGTCCGGGAAGGGAGCGGAGACCGAGGCGGGGACCGGGGCGGGGGCGGGGGGGAGGGGAGGAGGTCCGGACGCGGATGCGCCGCGCGCAGCCGCGCATTGGCCGCCGACGTCTGACGTCACCGGGAGGTATTGATTCGACGGCGGCGCGGCAGGGGCGGCGGGGGCGGGCGGGGCGGCAGGGACGGCGCGGGGGCGGGGGCGGGGACGGCAGCGGCGTCCCGGGGTGTCTTCGCGGCGGCTGGGCGCATCCGAGCGGGGTGGGTTCGGCTGCCGCCTCCGTTACCTCCGCCGTCGCCGTTGCGCCGTCCGCTGTCGCTGCGAACTGGATTGGTGGCGCGCGGAGGTCGTTCTGAGAACTAAAGTCGTGCGGAACCGAGCGAATGCGAGAGCGTGGATAACCGCTGCTGTGAATGTTATTCTTACGGAGAATTTGTGAGTGAGGGGGTTGTTTAAAGTGAAGGTGAAAAAAATGCTCGAACGTGAGATAGAGCACCACGATGTTTTTGCTTTGCTAGACGTTGAGAGATTATTTTCTCATATCTGCATGTTTAATAACGAAGAGAAGGATGATAATGTTACGCAGAGATGTTGCTGATGAGTTCCTATGACGAACAGATCTAGACTACTGATTCAGCCATTAAATGACATTTCTTACCTACCGCGACTCGTGTAACTCTAATTTAGAATAGGTTATTTTGGAGAACTATCGTGACATTAGCAACGACTTCCAACAGTTGATGCGTTTTCTGTAAACCTCCTTTCCTTTATTTACAGAAAATAACTTTTTTTAAAGTATTCTTGATACTTCGTAAACATTTGAAAGAATGTAGCTTAATACTAGTTTATTATATTCTAAAATGAAATGTTAAAATAGTCAGTTCATTCCAAAGCACGTATGAATACGAAAAGATTTTTGCATCTTGTAAAATTTTCTTGAATAGAACTAGTTTTGATACAAATTCGTCACAAAGGTTTAATGACCTATTTTTTTACAACTTTATGAGCATAAATAAATAACTAACGGTTTAGTCTGACTTTTGAAGTACAGTCGAGTATTAATTATCAGGTAAGAAAATAGATTCCATAGTCTCAATTATCTATTTGTTCTTTGCAAATTATTTAAAATTGCTATTTAATGCAAATTAGAACTGATTATTGTCTGGCCTTATATATTTTTCTCATATTTACTACATTATAGCTTTTTAAATAAGCTATTTATAATTTACTCTACTTATAAGCTCTTACTATTTATAATAGCACATTCACATTCTTTTTATGAGGTATTTTAAGGAATTTTAAATTTTGTTCTTCGCACTAAATGTAATATACTTTTTGAAAGTTAAAATAGTTAGGGGTGAAAATGAGGCAGTCTACGTCGCAATTAAATGCTTGATCTACATCAAGACGAATTTTTGACATAATTTATAATTCAATGCTCAAAACTAAATGAGCTCTATTTTCCAATCTCGGCGTTCAACGACTGTAATGCAATACACGGAAGTAGTGCGGGTTGCAGCAGGATCGCATGCTGAAGAGACGTCAATTATCAGAGAAGATGAGCATTAGACTTTTCATGTATTAAATTATTATTTCGATGATTGCGATACCCTGCTCTAATGTATCATACATTAAAATTGTTTATAATTTTTATTTTTATAATTTTTATAGATCAATATGATGGAAATTTGTGAGTGTAGTTAGCGGGAGAGGTGGCTCAGAGCATTAAACAGATGTCACTACAGTGCCCCTGACCGGGAGGTCCTAGGTTCGAGTCCCTAAGGTGGCAGGGTTTTCGCTTGTCAGATAGGTCGAATTCAGTCGCTGTCTGTAGAAGAATTCTAGATCTGTAGTTTTCCGTTGTTTCTCCGATTTACACCAGGCGAATGCCGGAGCAGTACGTTAAGAAACAACTCACGGACTCAACGCGAAATGATCTTCATTTTCTTTGTCCTATCCCGAATCCTTACTTATACACAATTACACTAACATACACTACACTACCACACATGCCGGGAGACCGGTCGGGAGCTTACAGCTTGTCCCGGCGTGGGCGGTGCCCCGCTGGTGGGAGATACCTGGTTACGGGAAGCCCCGCTAGCCGTCGGCAGGTCGGTGCCGGATCTCTCCACCCAGAAGGGGAAAACAAGCACTACAATAACCTATGACCTTAGCAGTTGACGCGCCCGGAATCACTAACAATCAATCATTGAGTGTAGTTAATTTATTTGGAATTGAATTGTTGGGATCTTGAATGTGTACGATGCTAGCGCAATGGTGAAAGGAGAGATAAGATAACCGGAGAAAACCCGAGTAAAGCTACGGCGAATACGCTTCTCCTCTCCCGAAATTCCACATGGATCGAAGGGGCTTTCAATCCCATTCCCACCCACAGAAGACGAGCGACGGGACCGCTCCACCAAGAGTTGTCCAAACGCGGATGGGCCGTGAGCAGCTGAGCGAAGACGCGGCGGGCGGCGGAGGCGTTACTTCAGGTGCGCGGCAAACGTCGATCGACCCCGCCGCCCCGCCCCGCCCTCGCCCCCGCCACGTGGAGGGGAGGGGCCGGCGTGCTCGCTGGAACATTACTACCACATGCAAATTTTAAAAGCTAGTCTTTTTTGCGGCGGGGCCACGGAAGGCAGCGGCGGCGGAGACGGCGGGCGCAGCGGCAGTGGGCGGCGGAAGCGGGGGCGGGGGCGGGGGCGGGGTGGGGGGAGGTGGGAGCGGAGGTGGGGGCGGAGGTGGGGGCGGAGGTGGGGGCGTGGGCGGGGCGGGGGTCGAGGTGGGGGCGGAGGTGGTGGCGTGGGCGTGGGCGGAGGCGGAGGCGTGGGCGTGGGCGGAGGCGGAGGCGTGGGCGTGGGCGGAGGCGCGGGCGGGGTCGGAGGCAGAAGCGGAGGCGGGGGCGGGGGCGGGGACGGAGGCGGCGAGAGAGAAGGCGGCGGCCTGTGCGGTGGGCGCTGGGGCGACCGTCGCCGCCGTCTCGGGGCGGGAGGCTCGCGCTGCCTCGGGGAGAGAAAGTTTTCCTGTCAAGTAGACGAAGTACACTGGTTCCGCTTAGGGCTATCGCTGAACCAACAAGTAGTTTGCTAATTGTAGAAGGGAGTTCGCGTATTTCACAATGACACTTAGTACGTCACATGTTCGCACGCACTCTATTACACCAAGTACTTTGCGATGCAAGTCGTGTTGCAGCGACAAGTCTCTTAGCTTTGCCCCTAAAAATTAAGGAATGTTCGTTTCTGTGATTGATGTATTCAATTGCTGTTAAAGAATATGATGTCAATTTTTAGTAACCATATGTTAAAGATAATGGTTAGGTATCATTTAAAAACTTCACATAAATGAGTCGGGCAATATAATAACAATTAGATCAATGTTTAAATGCGAGTTGCTACGACCGTGCATTCAAGTAACACACAATTTCCTGTCGAGAAGTAATTTTAAATGTTGGAAACGTACATAAATATAAAAGGAAGAAGAACAGCAACTTTCGCAAATATAATTGTGTGTATTTAAATAGAATAGAAACGAAAGGAATGGTAAATTAATTGAAATATGACACAGAAGCATCTGTATAATATCAGGAGATTCAGCGTATAATTGTTGAAAAAGTTCAGTGTATGACTGTTGTCTCCTGAAAAGGGAAAAAATGACAATGTTTTTGGGTTTCCTGCAATGGATCACAAAGAATATATTCTCCTCGAAACCATCGAGCACAAAATCTTCCAGGATTATAATGTCCACAAAAGTGTTGTAGGAGATAATATGATTCTTCATATGATGATATTCATTCTTCTAAGTCACATTCAATAAATTCATACGTAAGAATGGGTGTGAGTATGGTAAGTGGGATCTTCCTCAGTTAAAAATTAAAATTACAATGTGCATGTCAGTGATATTCCTTGATGAAATTTCAAATACAAACCACACACAGATGAACCACAGATTTGGATGTGAGACAATAGAAGACGAGGGCAACAAAATTTTGTATTTTTCAATTGTCTTAAGATACTCGAAAATCGAAGGGAATAGTATTGAAAAAAAACGCTCAATTTTACATCTTTAAAACGGAACAGCGCAGAATTTGCAAGGATAGTGGCAAGACGCCGTGTGCTGGCGAAGCGCCGGAGTCGGCCTCCGGCAGGGCAGGGGCGGGGGCGGGGGGCGGGGCCCGGGGGCGGAATGGCCGCCGCCGCCGCGGCGCTCCCCGCCTGGCGCTGAGAGTCGATACGACGAAGCGCCGCGCCGCGCGTCGTCTCCTCTGCTCCTCCTCCGGCGCTCCGCGGTTTCTCTCCTTCACGTTTTTCTTTCCGCAGCCCTGCCTCGCTCGGCCTTTCTGTATCTCGGGCTCGCGGATCGCCCTCCCCCGCCCCCGCCCCGGCGCTCTCCGCTCTTCTCTCTTGCTCCCGCTGCTCCTCGGGCCTTCGCCGTCGCGGGCGGGAGCGTCGGCTCCTCCTCGCGGCGGGAGGGGCGGGGCGGAGGGGGAGGCGGTGGGAGCGCTGCTTGTGTCAGTGGAAGAGCGCCATCGCGCTGCGTGACGTCACGGGCGGAGGTGGTCGCCATGGCGACGAGAGATCCGCCCCTGCGGGAGCGTCTCCAGGTGCGCTCCGCGGCGCCGCCCCCGCTCGCGCCGCCGCCGGGCGCAAAGGAGTGGCGGGGAGGCAGCGACGGGGGCGGTCCGCGCCCTTCCCCGCTTCGCGCTTATGCAGCTTCGCGAAATTCTCAGGCTGCTGATGCTCTTTTAGTGTGAGGTTGGGATGCAAGGAGAAATTATTTCAAATCGTAGTTTAGAAGACCTAAAATCCATACCCAAATCAAAACAGAATTTAGTGGGACATACGGTTAATCTACGTTTGTTAGATGCATTTTTAATGAAAGTATTGTCAAATCGCTTCTCAATTTGTTAGGTTTAAACCCACCAGATTATTAGCAATCTAGAGAAAAATAATTTTCATGAGATAATTTCGATGAAATAATTTATGTTTAGCAGTAAAGAAAAACAAACAAAAAATTGAATGCAACATCTTTATTTAGAATTTTGTGTAGGCTAAACAGCCAAAAGTGTGTACAAATGCGATTACTCACATATTTAGGCGGTATTTCAAAAGAAGCCCACATCCCTCATTTTGGATTGTAGTTATGGTTGTTTGGATTCGGGTTCATCAGTTAATGAAACTCAATATACGAAATGAACAGACGAAATATCCTTTTAAAAAACTGTGGAGAATGAGAATGGGTATGAGAATTTTCAGAATGAAAGTATGGAGCAAAGGTTGAACTAGTGTAAAGAGCTATAAGAATTTCAAGGAAAATATCAAATTGTTACTGAAATATACAATAGCAACCTGGAAGTGCCGGATAAGTATCTTGGGAATGCCGCCTCCGTGAAAAAGCTACTTAAAAATATCATACACCTCGAAACATTTCTTAAATGTACAGTGATATTTACTTCCCTAATCTAGCAAAAAAATTCGTCTGATATTATAATGAAGCAAAAAAATCATGAGAATGAAAAGCCGAATTCTGTGTGACCTGAAAAGTTCTACAAAAACGATTTTAACGCTTTAAACACGTACAAATTGAGGAAGTTCTGGTAATACGGAATACCGTTTTTATTTCTTAGCATTACTTTATTACGTAATGTAACAATTTATGTAGTATGGAATATGAAATGAACTCAAACTTAAACTACTTTCAATTAAATACTTGTTTTGAAAATTTAAAAACATTTTTAATAGCAATAATTTTATTTTGTCTTTAACGTTTAATTTGGAGGGTAATATGAAATAGTTGGGTAATATGGAACAGAGGTTTCAAAACGACAAACATGAAATAACGTTCATAGAAAAATCTATGTAATGATAAATATGTTCATAATAAATCTATGTAATCTATGTAATGCAAATTTCATTAGATTTTTTAATAGTTTCCTTGCAAAAACCACTCATGTAATCTTCCTGCTCTGATACAGAACAGTCAAGGTGAGACTACAAGTAAGAGGACACGCATTTCAGCCAAACCTTTCCCTGTCTATCTTCAGAAAAATTCCCATTTTGAAATCAATTCCCTCTAAACTAAACCTGAAAAACTGGAAGCTAACAAATGATCATAAAGTAATAAAAAAGCAACTCTTATAGTATACATTGCGCTTAGTTCCTAATTTTTATGTAGAAAACAAATTAATAGTATTAGCTTTTCAAAACCTACATGCGTACGTTTTTGGAAACCGAAAAAAACAATATTCTTCAGAAGCAAGCGTAAGACACGTAGCAAGCGGATGAAACTGACCGCAGAGCATCGTACGAGCATTCTGAAGTAGTTGACCACTGTTTCACTTGGCTGCAACTCTTGACGGAGGAATAATCTCAGTAGTCTATATTATCTGACTATTCAATAATGCCCAAACTTCCTCTATTACACATTTCAATTTAATAATATTTTATATAATAATATTATGTGATATGAATTCAGAATTGTTCGTCATTTACCTCTCTCTTTATGACTTACTTACAATTATTTAGAAGAAACATACACAATATTTTAAAATCTAGTGGTGCTACAGAATTGCACAGACTTTCTAGCACAAGTTAGTTTTCCAATCTCTTTAGCCTAGGCTAGTTTTTAGGTATTGCTCCCTGTCATTGCTGCTACCTACCGGTGAAAAAAAAATTTTTTTTCATATTTTCTCAAATTTTATGCCCCAAAGAAAAGAATTGAAATGTGTCTTTAAGAAGATTTTAGGAAAGCAAAACATATTCCTATAGGCAAATTTTGATTGAAAAATTGCAGCTGTCCTTGAGATAATGTCGTCTGAGCTTTTCTGAAAAGGCGTAATTTTGAGCACCTTTTTGATTTGAGTTTTCGATAAACTTCATAAGAAATAATTTGAAGCACTTGTGTTTGAAAATGCAATAATGTATAGAAAATGTCTGTAATGTAAATATTAACGGCGTGGGGGATATTTAATAAAGTACCTTAGTGTAGTTATTGAAAAATCAAAATAACACATATAAGTCTGTGACCTGTAATTCAGTATATTTAGCACTAGCCAAAAAAGTGTAAGTATAACCTCTTAGAGATTTAATTTTGAAGAAGAGATTTTTATGAGACAAAAATGTCTTCAATTCTATAGTTGTAAGAAGAATCCGAAAAAATGAAATCTTTCAATTTTTGAAATTTTAGGCAACGAAACTGTGAGCTGAGTTGCTTTTTAAACGTTTTTACCCTTTTCGAGGAAAAACAAATAATTATTAATTTTGTAATACAAAATTGAAACAATTTTTAAAAACACTTTCAAGTTATCCTTGAGACTTTATGTAAAGTATCCCAAAAGTAAAACATCGGCTTCAAATTGAAGAGGACGCGACATCAATCATATCGACTGGGAAAATCAGTTTTGGTGAAAATCCTGTCCATGATTTTGCCGCCGGTGTTGGTCACGGTCGAACAGAGAAACCGACGGCCGGACAGTAGGACAAACGGTCAGATTTTTTTACCGTAAACAAATTTTTCGGTATTAAGGACCACAAACGTGGATTCTGATTACATGGAGAGTTAGAGGAAGTAATACAGTAGAAACAAGAATTTTCCTCTTTTTCTGTATCAGGGACCTACAACCTGAATTTTCCGCCAAGAAATCGCCGTTTTTCGCTGTAGCATTACATAACTTACCCTATACTACATATATAGTATGAGAGAAAGTAAAGTTTAGAGTTAACACTACATGGTGTAATAAAATTATTTAATTTCTTTATTGCGTTTTCTTTGTACATCCTTGTATTTGAACATACTGAAAATGATTTGATATTAATAATCGCTCGAGAATTGCAATGAAGTAGAAAATCGAATGTAATGGTACAATTGTATCCAGAGAGAACATTTAATGACGTCTCTAGCTAAAACGAGACAAGTAAAGTATTGTACTTCTGCGGAATAAAGAGAGAAAAATAACTGAAAATGATAAAAGAAGGAAAGTACAATCCTCAATCATCCGCAGATCAAATAGATAATAAGAATAAATTTATTTTAACAAGATAATGCAATTCAAGATATAAGTCAGTGTGAAAGAAAGAACAAAAGTGTATGAGAAGCAAATAGAACGAGTTTTTTTCTCTTAATTTTTAGTCGTATCAACGACTGAGATTATTAGCGACTACATTTTTTATAACAGGTGTTTACAGACAATTATGGCTTCATCCGTCATTACATTAACATAAGTATCGTAATGTATAGGTCATAACATAATACAGTATCACATATAATTTATCTTACATACCATCAACATACAGTGTTATCAGGACAGGGTCATAACATCTTTTTGAGAGTTACAAATCATTACATTAACATACATATCTAAACATGTGGATTATAACATAATATTATTTATCTACCATCCTCGTGACGTAATCATACAATATCATAGCGCGAGTTGCTCGCTCACCTCGAGAGGAGTTTCCTGGAAGGGAAGAATCGCGGCAGTAGCGTGGCGCCAAGGCGGTCGCGTCTCGGGTCGCCTCTTCGCAGCCTGGCCCCCGCCCCGCCCCTCCCCCGCCCCGCCCCCGCCCCGCCCCTCCCCCGCCCCGCCCCCGCCCGGCCCCCGCCCCCGCCCCCGCCCCGCCCCGCCCCCGCCCCCCGCCCCGCCCCCGCCCCGCCCCATCCCCGCCCCGCCCCCGCCCCTCCCCCCGCCCCGCCCCCGCCCTGCCCCCGCCCCGCCCCGCCCCGCCGCCTGCTCGTCTGCTCGCCCTCTCGCTCGTTTCCTTCCCCCGTCGGGGCGCCATCCTTTCCTTCCCTCCTTCTCCCCGCCCCGTCCCCGCCATTCCTTGCGCCGCCGCCTTCGGCTGCGCCGCGCCGCCGCCGCTCTTTTGTGAAGAGCCCGGGCGACTGTCGATAAATCGACTTTTACAGCCTCCATAAAAATTCCCCGAGGCGGCGGCGGCGGAGCGGGCGTGGGGGCGGAGCGGCTGCTGCTACGGTCTCCCTGAGGGATGGGCGCGCGGTGCCCATCGCCCACAGGACCTTGGGGGCGGCGTAGGGTCGCCTTCTGCCCACGCAAGCGGGATGCGGGCGGATACGATGGCATTACTAAAAGAACAGTCTTGTGTTTCATTTGGTTCTTACGCAACCGCTCCATAAATCTGTGCAAAAATTAAGGTCTCAACATAGCGGGGAAAGGATTTTATTTCAATGGGCTTTCACTGTTCAAATTTATAATTTGAAATTAATTTATAATTTTTTCTCAAAATTATATTTAAATCATGAGACTCGCAAAATTATATTTTTTCGATTTAAGAAGCACGTATTTTTTATGTAAACTAATTCTCAAATTTGCCGTGATTTTGACGTGTAGACATCTTTTTGGTAGGGAAAAAATAACCTAATACGAAATCTAGTGGGATAGAGACTAATTTTGTACTACAATTTTAATGTGTCCGATACTGCAAACACAGACGCATAAACTATCACTACCAAAAACAACTTTTTTCTTTGACAAACGTCAGTCTCGATTCGTTCAATCATCCTATTTTTTTATTGAAATTTGTATTTGCTTGTTTATCGGTGCCTGAAATATTCATTAATCCTACTTTATGTACTCAAGTTTATTCATGTACTCTATAAATTTCATTTACTTTCCGTTCCACAGTTGCAATTACTAGTGGCACGTATTTCTCGTGTTTGATCAACTGCTAGCAACTGCAGACATTACCACCTAAATATCGTGTAATCTGAAAATGAATTGTTGTGAAATCGGTTTATAAAAAGGCACCGGCACCACTCCAGCATTCTCGCCTATCTTTTTTATCGCTTATGCTCTTTGTCGCATTTAATTTTTCACTCATTACCAATTTTTCTTTCTCGTTCTGTTCCTTTATGACTCTTTTCATGTTTTACGTTTGCCAGACACATTCATTTGGTTCTGTTTTACATTCCATCTCGTGTGTGGTTCTCCAGATTGGCCCTTGGAATATTTGTAACCTCAGTGTGTTTTATATTACACTTTCTGTTACTGTATACTAAAATAGTGTAATATAGCGATGAGGTATTTCAGATTTAAACTAGTGGTGCTACAATAGCACATTTTCCTCACATTATTTGTAACCGCTAAGCAATATTACATTAATTATACCTGCAAAAGCGTTACCTAAAAACCTACCTACTTTTTTTCACATGCTGAGATAAGAACTCAGGTTCTTAAACAAAACCATCCATGTTAACCCAACACCACTAACCTCCGAGATCCATTTATACTTCACGATGATTTATAAACAGAGTTGAATATTTGCAAATGCAATTTAAAAAAACGGAGATTATCATTGACATTATTTCAACAGTTAGTTTAGGACATATTTCAATACGAAAAAAATCTCTATCTTCCATATTGTAGTTGTAGGAAGGCGCCAAAAAATCGCAACATCGAAAATACAAAGATATCTACGAAAATGGGATCTATACCTTTTTTGTAAGTAAAGAGAGGACTGGACTATTTTTAAGTAAAGAGAGGACTTAACTATTTTTTGTAAGTAAAGAGAGGACTTAACTGGACTATTTTTATAAGTAAGGAGGTTAGGTTAAGTAGTCCATGCTTTTGAGTGTTGGTGGGAAGTGTTCCTTTCCTTTTCCACTGAATGACATTCACAGGATGTCAGAGCTGATAATCTAAGGCACATTCATAAGTTGTAGGCCTTCTGCATAGTAAGGCATTTTTTTCCTGAAAGAACAGACTTTTCTTCTACCAATCATTTGCTTTGCATCCTCTTTGTGATTGAATGACAACTACAAGAAGAATATTCGCTAGAAATTGTGTTTTGATCTATAATAGTGTTTTATCGTTAATAATTTTATCGTCGCGGCTTGTGTGTTTTCGGGCATACAAATAAAACATACCTTGGGTTTAATTGGGCCGTCGGGAAGTTAGGAGAAGTGGACCAGTTCAGATAACTCCTTTATTTTTTTTCGATTTGCAATTATTAAACTTGGAATGTTACATGATTTATTTAGACTTTTATTTTATAATTTGTAATACGTTACCACTGTCATTTTCATGTTTTAATTTTAGATGCCACGTTTTGGAAACGTACAACAAATCATCGTGTTTCTTCTGTAGACAAATTGAAAATAACAGTGGCTGCTACCAAACAAGGAGTCAGTATTCGTTCATCATCAATACAATTCAACATCCCAAGAGAACATTGAAACTGTTTGTTTTAATGCTAGAGTTATAGAGGAGACAAAGCACCTCCATGTTTTGTCTCCCCTTTGACTCGAAAGCCAGTTCCAAAATGTGGACGGCGAGAAACATGGTAGGGGCTGAAAGAAAAAAAATTGCTTATTCGGAGTTCATGAATCACAGCCCGCTTGGAAGAAGAGGCGTGTGCCAGGGCATCGAAACAGAAAACTAAAGAAAGAGAAACAGAAAGAAGAAGAAGAAGAGAAAACACCCGAAAAACTGGAACTACCATCACCATCATCATCAGATGAGAGTGAAATCGTGCCAAGAAAGGATTCTGATTCCCCTTGGAATGAAGAAAGTGAAGATCACAATTCATCTGAAATAAGAGTTGATGACTTTATTATTGCATTCCTTTATTATTGCTTTATTATTGCATTTTTATTATTGACTTTATTATTATTGCATTGTAAGTCCACGGAGACTCTGAAAGATATGGGATGCAAATTCGTGGCTGTTGTCAAAGAGTCACATTTGAAGGTCGTTAAAGTTCCATTCTATAAGCGAAAAATGCCTTGTAACAAGCAACATGATCTTGGTGGTCCGGGTGACGTCCCGGCGAAGGCTGTGTTGCTAACGTTTCGACAATATTGTCGTAGGTTTCATCCGGGCTGCTATGCGCTGCTCCAGCCCCGGCCTTCTAACAGGATTTTTGTAAGCAACGAAAGTTGACTGATTGGTTAGTGATTCCTGGCGCATCAACTAATAAGGTCATTATTCCTGTTAATGTAGGTATGTTTTTTCTTGGGGAGGTAGCTGTAATCTTGAGCCTCTGGTTAGTGAGACCCAGCGTCCACCTACCGTCGGCTAGTGGGGTTTTCCTTGGTGGTGGGGGTGTCACTCACCAGCGGGGCACCGCCCCAGCTCCAAGCTCTCGATCGGTCCCGACAAGCTCCAAGCTGCCGATCGGTCTCCCGGCATGTATAGTAGTGCAGTATGTGTAAGTAAGGGGTGAGGATAGGACAAGGAAGAGGAAGGAAAGATCACGCGCGGTGCGTCGCCTTTTTGTTAGGATTCTGCTCAGGGTAGAGTCCTTCACGATACGATTTTGTTAAAGCACCGATGCAGTTCACAGAAAATCCGCTAGATATCAGACCATTAGGACAGGATTTTGCTCACACGACACACCAAGCAAAACTTGCTTGACCATGAAAGCGGAGCATCCGATGCTGTGTTTCAGGAAATCGAGCAACTCCACCAATTCAGTAGAGAGTGGAACGTGAGGACGAAAACGCAGAGAGATTAAAACAAAAAAAATCAAGAATATAAATTAAGTGAAATAGTGGTATTGATCCCTTGAGATGACCCTGAGAGCTCAGGCTTTCATAATCAGCTTTGTTAATTTTTCTTAGTTTGTTTTGTCGGATAAACCTTAATTAAAATTTTATAAAAACGGACTTATGGCAAATTAAAAATGGCACCAAACGAACGTAAACGTCAGAGGTTTCTAACCCACTTTTTAAAATATTGATATTAAAAAACATGTTAATAAAAAACAAGTTAATAAATACATAGATGTTTTAATTTTGAATATCCATGTTTTATTCTCGATGTCGCATTCTTAAAGCGAAGTTGGCCGTGGCTACACCTCCGAGAACCAGCCCACCGCGAGCGAGAATAGGGCGCTCGAGGACACGGTATTCGAGGATGAAATGCTCGAGCAAGTACGAGCAAGCAAATTGCGAACCTTGCTGATCTCTAGCTCCCACTTCTGCCTAGTATTGATCGGAGAAACCACAAAAAACTACCTATCAGAGCAGCTGACCGCTATAATTCTCCTCGAGACAGCGACTGAATTCGATCTAGCTATCTAGGAAGTGTCGAAAATCCTGCCACAGTCGGGATTCGAACATAGGTACCCCCGTTGGTCAGAGACACTACAGTAACATTAGTTGAAACCCTCAGCCAAGGGAAATGCTTTTGTTCTCTGACCAACGAAAATGCTTTTGTTTCAACAATATATTTTTTAAGAATTTTCCATGACCTCTAAAGGACGACAGGGAAATATTTATAGACATGATTTATTTTAATGTGAATTAGGAAGAGTACAATCTTTGTTAAGCATTTTCTCTATTTATGTGTAAGAAGCGTTATGAGAACGTGAAGAAGGATGATTTTTGCTTAAAATAGTCCATTAAACGTCAATATTGTTTTCATTTTTTGTTTTCAATTCCCGGCCACTTAACTTCACCGGTTGGGATAAATGTTCGTAATGCAGACTCATAAAGCAATCCATATTTGACAACAGTAATCACAACGATGTTGTTTGTCCCTGCGAGATAATAAGACAGCCTCATTTAAATATCATGCGAAATTTCATGTGTGTAGCTCAAGTAAATAATATTTTAGAATTAGTAAAAAAAATAGACCAGTTAAATTAACTCCGCCTCGTAGCCTGCGGCGCGGCTGGCCGGCGCTGGGCTGTTAAGGGGCGACGAAAGGGGCAGGTGGCGAGTAAAGAAGCACTTAAAAAAGCGTCCCAGTGGCTTACAGGGCAAGTCTGAGGGTTGCATGTGGTCTACCTTTACGCAACAGCTGGACGGCGTGTCTGAGAGAGGCACTCAGCACAGCGGGTACCGTTGCGAGTCTGTGCGCCGGCAAACGAATCCAAAAGGTGGGGGAGACACGCTATCACGTGATCCCCCAATATTTAACTTTTCTTTATGTTCTTCAAGAGTGCTATCAGTGACAATAATACTATCAGTTCTTGAATTCCCGATCACACTATCAATTCTACGAATGTTTCATAGTTTTTGGTCAACAATTAAAGTTTTCTGTTAGTTCAACTTTATTGTTACCTCATCAGGGCTGTGGGACATATATTTACAACGTAATCATTTCCAAGTTGGATACATAACATAAAAGTAAGTAGCAACTACAATGAGTTATTAAACATACACCAATAAAATGACTGATTAATTATAATAAAAATACACTTGATAATGAATATATATTATAAAAACCACCTTGCTAAGGTTGAATATTAAAGACCATAATGACAATCATTCGACATATGGCAACAGAGTCACATGCACAGAAATACCTCCACTCTCTGACTCCATGTTTATGAATGCCTGTTTTTAATTTCTTGTAAAGATGCTAATAGACTGCTTTAATTAGTGATCAGCTTCCTGTACCATGTGTCGTTTAAATAATGCTAATAAACCCACAGCCATAGTCCTACCAGTCAGGAATTGATTTCCACCAGATCAATGCAATGGTTTAATTAATTAATTATTGTTATTAACATTTTTTCTCTCTTTTCCCAGAATTATGTTTTGTATGTACACAGCAATGTAGGTCAAATGATATACCGATTAGGTTGAGTGGCTGGAGCCTAAAGGTCGCTCCGCAAAAGTCCGCGAACGGGAACGGCAACGCGAGGTACGTGCGCTTCACAATAAACGCCAACAGAGAACAGGAATAGCGCTATGTATCTGTAGAAGTAAAAAAGAGAATTTGAAGAAGCAGTTGACGAAACCAAAGCACTTCTAGCTGCGCTATTCTGTTCATTCTTTGCGTGTACTGCAGTGAATAATGAGGAGTTTAACGAAAGAATATTAATTAAAATAAAACCTAAGATTGAAAAATCCAAAAATTACACACAACTCCAAAGTACTTTAACGAAACAAATATTTTGTGGGACATTTTAGTTCTAAGTATTAATATGAACAGAAAACCGATCATATTGTAGTTACTAAAAATAACTAAAAAACCCAATAATGAATAACAAAACCCTCCTCAAACCCTCGCAAATCCAAGCTCTAACCTCAATATCGCACTACACTTTCATTTTCGCTCCAGACCAGTGCCTAGCACAGGTCGCGCGCTCGATCAACTGGAAAGCTTCACCGCCATTTGCTGTACTCTCATTGGTCGAGAGGTTTCCCGCTCCCAGTCCGAGATAAATGTTGAGCATCCTTCCCGTTCCCGTCAAGCATCACGTTCCCATCGTGTTGTGAACGCCTGCCTAAAATGTTCGTCGTTCGACTTTTTTCACGTTCCCGTTCGCGTTGCTGCTCCCGTTCACGGGCTATTGTTGAGCGGCCTCAACGGATGCCCCGGCTCGGCCCCGGGTGGCGATCGCACTTTTCTCTTGCGCTGCCGTTTCGCCGCCGCGCCCTCAGGGCGGTGCTTTCAAACGTTCCAGGGTGACCACTACAATAATATCATTATTAGAGATCGGAAAAATATGTAGTATTAAACGTCAAAATATGTACATAAATGTGTAGTGAAAACAGTAAGAATATGTAATAAATATGTAAAATATGTGGATATAATATATAATATTAAAATGTTCTGATTGAAAGCGATTTACTTAGCAAGACATTACATTTAGAAAAACAGCTCACTTTACATCATATAACTTTCCCATTTGTAGTAAAAGCTTCATCTATTGTAATTCAGGACCGTAGTTTAACAGCCGTACAAGTCGCAATAGAAGCCATCGCACAAACTGGCGAGATCCACCATCGGCAAACATACACTGTAGCATCTTCATCGAAGTGTTACACGTCGGCGATCACAAAATTTTCTCGGAAATTAAGGTTACAGATCTCAAAATGCTGTGTCAGTATTTTGGACACCCAGATTTCCCCAATAATATAGGGAAAATGCTGATTAAAAAAACAACATCTTTTTACAAAAAAATATGGAATTAAATGGAAGAAAATTGATAAAATAATAAAATATATTGTGAAAACAACAAAATATGTAATATAGTACTAAATATGTAAAAATATGTAACGAAAAAATTGGATATTGTGTTAGGAGAGCTGTGATTCGCCAAGATTACAATTTTGAGAACGGTAAGTAGAAAGACAAAAAATATGTAATTACATAAAAATCCGGTCTCTAATAATTATTATTACATCTAATACTATGATTTATCTCGCCGTCGCGACAATGAAAACATTGCCTCACAAATGTGCTCATTGTCGAAAATGTTAATTTACAAAAAAATATGTTTTTTGTTTGATTCCGTGTTCCAACTTTACTCTCTAAAGCGTAAACGACGTAATTTCAACAAAATTCGTTATACATTATTATTGAGGAATTGCAATGTAGAAAATACGTAATACTGTAGAAGTAAGGCACCCCTAGAAGGGTGGGTGGGAAGAGAGATATTACAAATTACCAAGCGAGCTGTAGCTCCCCACCCTGTTAGCACATTTTTCCGGCGCCGCCTATAAACATTAACTTTCGCCGAGCTGGGCGCTCTGTGAGCATTCTCCCCACCTTTTATGGGAGTTCCATGGTGTTACAGTGAATTATGGGGGCACGAATATGAATTTCGCGCGACCCACTTAAAAAATAATAAATTTGATTTTCTCGAGGTCTGCTGCTTTTAGCGATGCCTAATTTTATCGCTAGGGGCCAGACTGACTGTGTGTGGTCTAGGCGATGGCGCCCCCTACCGCCTTCCCCGCCAGCACCGGAAGAAGCAGCAGGAATCGCTGCCGCTCCTTGCCCCCCGCTCCTTGCTCCCTCCCCCCGCCCGCCCCATGGCCCTAGGGCCGGGGTTCATTACGGGGCTGTGGTGGGTGTGAGAAAAGTTTTTCTTTTCCTTAACACCCCCCAAAACGATATATTATCACTTCTCCAAAATATATACAAAATACACATGTTTATGATATTATAATGAACATATAATAAATATAATTATTATTACATCTAATTCTATGATTTATTTCACCGACATGTACCTGAAAACATTACCTCACAAATGTGCTCATTGTCGAAAATATTAATATACAAAAAATGTGTTTATGGTATTTGTGTGTTTCCGTGTTCCAGAGTCACTCATCAACGCAGAAACGATGTCATTTCAATCACATTTGATGTACATTATTACGCAATGGGGAAAATAATACTGTAGAGGTAAGCAATCCCTAAAGGGTGGGTAGGAAGGGAGATATATTTACAAGGTGCTTAAATTGTAGTAAGAAGGAAAGTAATAAAATAATAAATAAAGAAAGTAGAGGCATATCGCAATATGTTATAATTATCAACGAAATATAACACTGTATATTACTCAGTGAATCAGCATGAACGTTTCAATAATGTGACCAAATCACATTTAACTTATTGTAATACCTAAGAAATATTAATCAGTTTATAATCACTGGTTTAATGCTTGATTAGTATTTCTACGTGAAATAAAATTGTAGAGGAGTAATTAGTGTAATTTGAACTTCATTGATTTTATCTTAAAACTGTTAATTTTTTACTCTCAAACATTTTATTCGAATGTTTATTTTGCAAATTTATATGAGCATTATGGAACTACATGTTTTGATTACATAATATCAAAAAAGACACACAATATTATATTTATTCACAAATGAATATTATTACACTGTTATATGTTTATGTTAAAAAAATGAATATGGAAGGAGAAAAATGTGAATTGAAATAATTTGTCATGAATTTATTCTCGGTGATTCAGCATTGTTGAAATTATTTTAAGAATATCTGTAGTTGGATGATGGTTATTATGTCTATTTACTTCAGTGACGACGTAGTTTCTTGTTCAGTAAGCGATAGCTGTCGTGCGTGTATGCAGAAATGTACCACCAGACAGAGACCACCCACCTACTGCCAAGGGCCTGGGGTCTGGTAGCGTTATTTGCATCACACATTACATGCCAAGCGCCCTTCAGTAGGATGTAAAACGGGCATGTAGCAGTTAGCCTAAGAAAGAAACCTTTCAGCAAACATTGGCCTCACTCGTTATTCCCCATAAAAATAGTCTACATGACATTTCTTAAAATTTCTTTTATGTATGGTCGCATCGAGTACTGGGTCATTAGCGACTTTATTTATATTTTATAATTTTACATATTATATTTATAGTTCCTGTTGTTGTTGTTGACAATTTCTCATGTAGTATATTAAATTATTTATAATGTTTTCATATTAAATTAAATACTTCGATGTATTTCGACGACCACATTTTTGTGTTGCCTAAATATTTATTTATGTTGCCAGACAATCATGATCCCTAGTATTGATAATTATTGTACTCTCATTAACAAGGAAACAAGATTACATTTTTAATTTTGTTGATCATTGAAAAAGTGTGGAAACGCGTCTGAAGAATCATGGTTGCAGAAAATCCTTCACTGTTATGAAATCTAAAACACAAACAAAAATTTTCACACTTTGCAGATCTACTAATCCCCCATGTCTGAAAATAAATAATATAAATATACCTTGGATAGAAAATCATATTCCAATTTAATATTTAGGACTACATTTCGACCGTCGTTTAACCTGGAAATCACACATTCAAAATATTCCGAATAAAACGTATCGTAATTATACCCCTTAACTAATAAATTTTCAAAATTACAAATTAAGTGTAGTATCAGCATTTAAAACAATGATAAGACCTTCACTTACATATGCATACCCAATTTGGTGTAATGCATCTGCGTCAAACATGAAGAAAATACAAACCATTCAAAACACATTTTTTAGGAGAATTCTAAAAGCTGAATGGTTCATCTCCAACAAGCAGATACATAAAAAATTACAAATAGAATCAATTAAGACATTTATAATTACTCAATCTTCAAACTTCAACTCTTTAGCAAATTTTCCTGTTTATCAACATTTCAATTTAGGACAAAATTATAACTTAAAACGTATTCGTTCCTCTTCCCCAAAGATATATTTCACCCTCCGTAAATAAATTTCGAAATCTTTTCTAAATAGGTCTTTCTCTTAAAACTCAAAATTTATAATAATAAAAATTATTAAATTCTAATTGAAAATCGAATTATATTCCATGTTTTATTGAAACATAATCATAATTAGCAGTAATTATGATTTAAATTTATGGCATCTCCAAAAAATTATGTTAGTTTAATTTCTTTAATCATCCTGAAAAAATTGTATAAAATTGAATAGGAAATAAATAATATTAAAAAAAGGATTTTGAATATTACAGAAGGATCACAAGATAAGGATACCTATGGGGCGGATTTTAATGAAATGTAATTTTTTCTTTTCAATTTAGAGCAAAGCTATTTAGTAGAGAAATTATTACTTTCACGTATACCTACGTATACACGGAGTGATATACGTAGTATAGTATAGGGAAAGTATATGTAATGCTGCGCGAAAAAATGGCCAATTTTCGGCGGAAAAAAAATTAATTGCCAGGCCGTGAAAACGAATAAGTGGATAAAACCAGTTGCTAAATTAAGAAACAAAATCCCCTAACGCGTGATGTAGCCAGAAGCCCTGTTTTCTAGGTCCTTCATTCCGAAAACCCAATTGAAAGAAAACGTCCGTCTGTCCGTCTGTCTGTCCTTCCGTCTGTCTGTCCGTCTGTAAACACTGCTAGCGCCTAAACCATTCGTACGATTTCTTCCAAAATGGATATTCCCCAGTCGATCTGATTCTAGTCAAAGATTTGAGATTTTGAAAAAGATTCTTCAAAATTTGGGGGTACTTTATATGAAGCTCGCCGGGGATTTTAAAAATTTTCTCAAAAACGGCTCCAAATTTTTTCTTTAAATTTCTTGTATGAATAGAGTAAAATACACTTATTAACATGGCATATGTGCAATTTTCACGGATAACTCTGAATTTTCGAAAATTCTGAAAGTTTGAATTTTTTTCGGCGTCTTTCTCCAACTACAAAATTGAAGATAGAGATTTTTCTTCAAATAAAATTTGTTCTGCATATTAAGTTCTTTCATAAAGGTCATGCAAATGTTTTTCAAAATTTTAGTAGTTTTCGTGCAATATTCCGTGCAACATGGGCAATTTTAAAAAAGTGCAAAAACAAGATTTTCACAAAAACGGCTCCAAATTTTTTCTTTAAACTGTTAGTAGGGATAGTGGTAAATGTACTCTATCATATGACATCAACGCCATATTGCTCTATAGGTTGGTGTATTCAAAAATAACGAAAATGTAAATTTTTTCACGTGTTTCTCATGTCGATAATATTTACATTAGCGGCGAGTTTTTCACATTATTATATTTACGAGTACATGTGCTTTAAATAATGTCAAGTAAAGTTTCTCGAAAACACAACCGTTTTCTGTGAAAGGTAGCTCAAAATTTCGCATTTTCAGAAACGCTCAAACGCCATTTTCTCATATATGGCTGCAATTTTTTTCTTGAAACGTTTGTAACGGATAGTGCTAATTACACTCTTTAGTATAACGTAAAGTTTATTTTGAATTATTTTTTTGTTTTTTCAAAAATTACATAATTGTAATTTTTTTGAAAGATCTCTCAGATCTTTAATATGCACATTACCAGCAATTTGTAAACATTATATTATTTGTCAGTGTAAGTGCTTTAAATAACTTCAAATGAAGTATTTTGATAAATGAGCTTCAAATTTCGCATTTTTAGTAGCGCTAAAACGCCATTTTCTCTAAACGGCAAATAATTTTTAAAAGAAAATTGCCATTAATGACTAGTTTTTGTGTTCTTTAATATTTTAAAACTAATGTTTGCGTTCTACCTATAGGAAACCGAAAAATTAAGAAAATGACCAAAAAAAAAGTACTTTTGGCGGTGATAGATGTTAGCTGGCAAAAAAGATTTTGCGGCAATTCCGAATAGCTAGCGAAGACCCAAGGAAATATAAAACTAATACGGGAAAGTCTGTGCCATTCTGTAGCACCACTAGTTATTTCTTTTTAGGACATTTAAAACATTTTAATAGCATTTTATTGATCATTTTTGGGAATGATTTAGGTCATCAAAATCCGACCCCTATTGATAATATTATGATTCCTCTATTATATTTTTCCAATTTTTTCCTTTTTTTTCATGATTTATCTTCATCGTACTCACTAATCAGTTCACCCTCGCTACTGTCTTCAGTTCGAGCAATAATTAACCGTCACTCCACTTCAAAGCTCCATTGTGCTCTCCTTATTTATAAAGCCATTTTACGTCCATTGCTCACATACGCTTGTCCAGTCTGGTGTAACGCCGCCCCTACAACAATCAACAAAATTCAAATTTTCCAAAATATGCTCCTCAAAATAGCAGTTAACGCCCCTTGGTATATAAACAATACAAATCTCCACAAAGACCTAGCCATAGATCTCGTGCTAACGTATATCACTGCATGCATCTGATCGCAATCAATGCGTGCTTCTCATTTCAATTCAGGTAAAGAGCATCCCGTAGAACCTCGTCTACGTCACCGACTCCTTTTTCACATCTTCCTCCGTAATCTGGCTGAAATTAGGTAATGAAATAAATACTCCTCCCATTAGCAGTCAACAATATGTATTCCTCCACTTAAAAATTCGCACTGATTCATTCTAATGATTAAAGGGAGGTCGCCGTAGCTACCTCCTTCACATATTTTCGAATGAATATACTCGCTCCTAACAACTGAAAAGCCGTATGGCTGAGCTTTGTATAGTCACCTCATTCTGCAATGAAATTGTAGTATATGGCCGGCAATTCGAAATTGCCGCGGCAAAGAGCGCCGGCGGCGTGCACAGAGCGTCGGCAGCAGGAGCGCCGAGTTTCGCCGAACGCGCCAAAAAGCGCGCTCAGAACAGCAATGACTACTCCTTGGACTTCAAGCACCATCAAGCGAGCCAATTAGGAGAAGCCGCGGGAAGCCATACGCGGGAGCTGGCCGACATAAAAAGGCGCCGGCGGCAGATCTCAGGAGACAGAGTGCGCGCTGCGTAGTGTAAGCTGGACGGCAGAATGTTTTACTAGAGTCTTGTTGCATCTGTACATGGCGGCCGAGTGGGCCAAGATTTTTTGTATAATAAATCTCCTTTTAAGAAAGCACGTGTTTCTGAGATACAACAGAAATAAAATAAAAAAATAACCATCTTCAGTAACAGATTCATTGCCAGAAACTGTTCTTGTGATCATTACCAAGAGTATTACTAATAAATCACGGTATGTAATAATTACCAGCACTGCCCAGTAAGGCCTGTGTTACACGCGCATTGCTCTGACGTAGAACGGACTATCTTATACCGAACGGCCAATAGTGCTCGTGTGTCGTTTCGCGTAAGATGCAGTGTTAATCTGCGAAGCGCGTTACTTAATGCGTGTCAACGCAACGCTCGTGTGACACAGGCCTAAATAGACCGTTATCCGATTTTCATTCATTACGCTTAAAATAATGCGTGTTCTAGAAGGCATGATAACAACTGAAAATATTGCCATTTAAACTACCTTTCCTCCAACCGAAACAACAAAATCTTCGAAGCAGTTCAACTTTCGGAAAACAGAAGCCAGCAATCGTATAAGACAGGACTTTGATTATTTTTCCTCTATTAATATTTAGTATCGAGTGTCCCAATTAGCACATAACTTATTTTTTCCCTAAAATGAAATGTAACCTGGTTTTCCTCTGAGCCCCACAATTGTTTGATTGAACTAAACTCGGAAAAACTCTGTACATTTTTATTTCATCAATACTGTAATTAAGGCCATTTATAGTAAATGAATAGTTTCAATTTAAATTCTAGGAGCACTCTAATGATTGAATTATTAGTACCTTTTAACTTGGAACAGATAGTTTTGTTTATATTTTGTTCTCTTAATTACTTTGTATTTTGTGCAATTGCATCCGTATTATCTATTATTTTGTATCTTGTGTTATTGTACTTGTATTATTTGTATTAATTATATTTATTTTGTGTTAATGTTTTTGAATTTGTGCTTCTGTATTTTGTGTTACTTCACTTTTTTGTATTTTGTGTTGCTTGTCAGTTTTGTTCATCTTAACTGATCTCTGACAAATTAATCCGCAAAACAACAAAATACTAAAATAATTAGTATTAACAGAAACATATTGATTACTGTCCTGCCCGTTCTATCGGAATAATTTGTAACGTAAGTTTGTTTATTGTACTGTGAGTACACACAGCAATTTGCAATAGGATAATCCTCTAAGTACATTACAAAGAAAATTGAATTGAATTTAATTAAATTTATGTTATTATATTTTTAGAATTTTAAAATGTTTTCTTAAAACAGGAGAGTTTCTTACTAATATGCGACAAAAACCTGGAAAACTATTGTAGATATAACTGTTCAATGTGTGAAGCTCGTACAAGTTCATTAAACTCACTAAGTGCATTTTAAAATTTTGTTTAAAAAAAACATAGACATTAATAAATCACTTGTTGGTTCCAAACTCTCTGTATCTTTAAAATAAGCACGTATTTATTAAAGAAAAATAGTGCATTATTTAGAGTTTTATTGACATTCATTCTGCGACGCGACTGAGTCTCCCTGCACCTTTATTTGTTACGAAACGGCGGCGCACCCACTGCTGGATTGCGCGCTTGAATTTGGCCATTTCTTTTGAAACAAAAACGTGTGTTCATTCATAGACGACCTCCATGCAGCAGCGTACAAAATATCTTGACTCGGGCCTTGAACCGTGAGCATAATAAACTTTTAACCGCCACTGATGGCCATGGCTCCAGCTTTTTCGGGTCGAGCAGCACCCTTGGTTGCTGGACAGGGTCGCGAAATTTGAAGCTGAGGTTGAGAGGACAAAAGCGAGAAATTGGAAGTCGAGACATTTGAAACTGTTGCGAAGGATGTTGCGAAAGGATTTTGATAAAAGGTACATGTTAAGCAAAATTGTTTTTTACAAAAGCATTAGCTCATTCAAATGAATAAGACAACTCGTATTAACTGCTATGCATTAGAATTTCCACAAAAAGAAACGAAAGTTAAAGGTAACAGAAGTATAATAGAAAAAACTGAGTGTCGACTCCCCAAACGTAGTGGTAGCTGCCGGGTTAACAGGATCAGATATTACCCAGGTTCGTTGTTCAGTAGTTACACGAATAATTATTAATTGTTCGGAGAAGCTGCGGCTCCGTGTGCCCGATACTTGACTCCGAGAGGGATAATCCAGAAATACGATAGTATTGATTCATATGGTTTTGTTTAGACGATATGCGACGCGCTGAGTTTAGCTCAGAACCAGCACTGAAAATTGATTTTCTATAACTCGGGAACAAACATTTTTCAAATATTTTTATTTTTCTAAAATAATTATTTTCTAAATTCATTTTTTCGTGTTTTTTTTATTTATTCTTACCCTCAAGAAAATGTGCGCAGATAAATCTCTTTCGCCACACGTCAGTTTTTACTGTTTTTTGACAAATAAATAAATAAATAAATAAATAAAGTGGCTCTACAGTGGCTCTTGAGCTGCTCTCGGCTGGGGCGGTGCCCCGGTGCAGGGCGATACCTGGCGGAGGAATACTCCTGCAAGTCGACGCGTCGATCGAGGCCGGATATCTCAATCCTTCAGGGGATGAACACACTTTTCTTTCAAATAAAGATTAATGAGTCTGTAAACACTATTGTTGAAAGTAACCAATTCACTAAATTATATGATTCCCAATTACATCGGTTTAAGTATTCTTATTAAAACTTTTGTTTTTTGGCATTTACAAGTTTCCCTCCCTTTCTATCTTTTAACCTAACCGTCGAATTTGAAGGACATGTGACCGTTAATTTCCTCATTCACTACTCTGCTATGATGACTAATGTTTGACTGATGTTTTCATTTGAAGGGTTTTGCTCTGTTTGGTAAGCACGATCTGTATATTTTACATTTCTATTGTTATATATTATAAAATTTAATTATTCAACATTTTAGTGTTTTTAAAAAAGTAAATTGTATTTTTTTAAATTTTCAATTATATCCTGATGATGGGGACAACATATCCCCGAAAATTATGTAAAAACCTATAAAAAAAGTAAGTAAACAACATTAAATGTATGCCCATAAATCATTTGGACTCCTCTTCTTAAAGATTGTTTGAAAAATTTAAGATTAAGACAGGCTGATTCAACCTTTTTAAGAAGAACACCGCTACCTCCCTCGACTAATAGTTCACTACAGTCACTCGACAAATTACCAAAGTAGTTGATGTGCTCTGAAACATCAATCACTCAGCCAATTGATCAATATACGTCAATTGATATACAATTTAACAACCTTGATGACTAAATTAATACGAATTATTATTCTTTAGGGAAGTTCTGGGCAATGTATGTATATTTAGTGTGTAAATAGTTTCTCAACACAACGCTCGCTACAATTTACCGTGCTACAATAAAGCACGTGACCACGCTATAATCTTTAAAAATAGCCTTTATGACTCGTTCGTTTCCTAGTGTGAAACATTAGTTTCGCTAAGCGTATAAATAAAGATTTTTCATTGCGTGAAGCCTCAGTTGCAAATATACACTGCCTTGAAGTATCAAGATGGATATTATGGTCCATTCTATTTAGTAGTTCGTTTGTACTACGCGCAGTTTGTTCATAGTCGTGATTGCATTATGCTGTATCGATATCTATTACTTTCTAAGTGGATCTAGAATACGTTTGAGCAGTTGCCTAACAGTCATATTTATAAATATATTTGAAATATTTTTCAAATGATAATTCAAATGTAGTCATTACTACACGCATTTTTGACGTTCTGTGCCATTCTGTTTTTGTATCCGAAGTTCGTGTACGCATTCCTCAATCTCCCGTAGCAATTCCATTGAGCGCGCTCGTATAATTGAACCTTCTCCAACACTTGGCGCCGATGCCTCGCTCTCACACAGCGGAGCAGAAACTAACCTTGCGGCAGCGCAGCGGAACTCTCCGCGGAGCGAAATTACGAGAGCGCTGGCGGAGGCCGGCATCTGCCTCGGCCTCCGCCTCTGAGGGGGCCCGGAACGGCCGCGGCCGGGGACAGCCGTGATATGTTGGCCCTGGAAATTGAAAACGTGCCCGGACTCAGCCGAAGCGGCGCTCCTTCCCCCTTCCGCTCCACGTCCGCGGTGGCTTCGTGGCGGCGGCGAGGACGGCGGCGAGGACGAGGACGGCGGCCAGATAACCCTCGGGCAGCCGACCGCAGCTCAATCCCGCTGCCTCCCGGGCTGACCCCTGCCGCACAGTGACCAGGGTCGGCGAACTTCCGTTTGGACAGCGGAACTATATACTTCGGGTTTTTTTCTTTCTTGGCGCGGGGGCGGGGTGTCATCAAAATGGAGTATCTCACGGTATTTCGCGTCGTTCTCGGATGTGCCGCTAGAAGTCTGTATTGAGCAGCGCGAAATACCGTGAGATATTCCATTTTGATGACACCTTCCCCCCACTCGCCAAGAAAGAAAAATCGAAGTATATCATGAGTTTTTTTCTTCTTTTTTCTCTTTTTCCCCTTTTTCTTTCTTTCTTCTTTTTTCTTCTCTTTTTTCTTTCTTTCTTTTTTTCTTTCGTTTCTTTCTTTTCTTTCTTTCTTTCTTTCTTTCTTTCTTTCTTGGCAACCCGCAGTGTGGATGTGGTATGCGTGAAGCTTCGGTAGGCGTAATTGCTAGGCTATGTTACTGAGATGTCGGACTTTCGCACGAAGATCGATCTTACCGTGCCTTTCATTCAAAGGAAAAGTTTTAAGATACATTACAAGATAGAATAATATGATAGAATTAATATTATATATATTCTAGTTACGTATTAATTTAATTATTTAATGCATAAAATAATAGTTTATGACATTTTCGTCATCAATATGTTTTCGTGGAACAAAACTTTCCTTTAACTGATACAAATTACTTTACTTATTACAATACAAAAGAAATCATTTCTGCTATAACTTGTCATACATTTAATAACGATTAATGGAAAGCTTTGAAAACCTGGCTGCAAAATGTAAAAATGTATTGTTATCTTCAAATTGATAACTATAATCATATGATTTTTTATACTTCAAATGGAATCAAGAGAATAAATTGCGTTCACTATTGACGGGATTAAGACTACGAATTAAGAATACGAAAGATAGTTTGTATTTTGAAAATTTTTGCTTCATGTACACAGTATAGCTCTGTGGATATTTTCACCAAATGACTTACAGAATAACTATAAATAAAGCGATTTCTGCAAAACGAAAAACAGTTTCGTTCTCATTAATGATAACTTTTTTAGTTTATTACATTTTCTTTCCATTTTTTAGTGCAATTGTTTGCAAATTATGACATAAATTCAATTATTAGTTTAATTTACAGTTTTATTGCTTTCAGTACAATATTTACATGAATATCAGTCATTGTTAAGGCATCCATATCGGATAACACCATCTAGATCAGCTTACGTGGCAAAAAGTATCGTGAATCTGTCAACAACTTACGTCAGACATTTCTACAAACAGGTGCAGCGGAGTTATTTCTCTTTATTACTGAAGTAAGTGTGATATTTGGATTCAATAAGACCATTCATTTTCGATTAATGGATAAAACAATAGATAGAAAATTGCATTTGATTTAAGCACTGCACCTGTTCTTTCGATTTTCATGGTTATGTTTGTAAAAGAAACAATTATTTCAGAACAATGTAGTGTCAAGATATCGCAATTATCAAATTTGTATTCTGGCAACTTGATGTATTGAATCATTTCCAACACAAACGTCCGAAATTCACTTTGTATGAAAGTGCTGTGCAGTTTATGGTGCATTACCTAACGTTTTTCATCTCAATCCTTCTTAATTATTCTGTTTTACTTCGGTTAACAAGAAATGGATGTGTAAGCATATTATGTATTATTTTTATATTTCTTGAAAACATCAAACAACAATAATTATTGGATATGATTTAATTTTTTAGCACACGCCCCTAAGTTTTAATAAGTATGCCTTTTGCAATTTAAATATTCTTAAAGCAGTTAAATATTTCAAATTACTGACATATCTGTCCATTAATTTTGAATTTTTGTGTCCATTGAAAGACTCAGGGTCAAATAAAACAAGATATTGTTGATTAGATACTCCACGTTGAATCCGGAAAGACAGTTTATAAAGAAATTATATATTGATGGGGACCACAGAAAACAATAAATGAATGCACATTGGCAGTGATGATTTTTTGATATGACATTTGACAATACGAGCACTCTTTTGCACGTAAAGAAAACACACATTCTTTTATTAACAACTATAGTGGATGCCATGCGTGCAAACACACTCTGCCAGACATCACGGCCTGGGTAATAGATTTATAATGGTGTTATGCGCATGCAGTTTAAATATATTATTTCAGTTCCTTCACATTTTCTGGAAAGGCTCGTCACTGAATAACATTCCGAAGCACTTTCCCATTTTCTTTTGAAGAGAGGTTTGGCGAAGCGACAGGCCATGGCAAAGTCTACAAGGCTGGAAGAGAGCTCTGCTATGGGCGATGACGAACATCATGGCCATTGGTTTTAAAACCTCGTGGTTTTGCTGCTGGGCTCTTCACGGCTCCAAGGCAAAGATTAACTGCCATCGGGCGTCATACGAAATCGTGCTCCACATCATGAGATCATTTGGTCTAGAAATATGACCACAAACCGTACACCGTGACGCTGTATTCATTATCTCCACAGTACAGTAGTCGCTATGAATAGAAACGCTTAGCTGAAGATCACCTGCAGCTTTTCAATCAGGTTATTGAACAGTTTTCTAAATCACTGTAGTGTGGTGACACTGCTATTCTGTAAAGGAAGGCTGCTCAAGTGGGCGGCCAACTACAGAGTCCACTGGCCCTTACCTGCGGGCAACCGGTGTGGCCCACCGCTAGTCGAATCAGTCCGACGGGCAGGGAGGGGAGGCGCTCGGGCGCGATGAGCTCTAGTCTAGTGACAGTCGAGTGAGTCGAGCAACTGCGACAAATCTGGTCCGAGTTCTTGCTGTTAGATAGATAGATTTATTTAAACTGCAAATGGGTATAACCCGGTGGCAGCTAATTACAAAAACATAAAAATACACAGTCATTAAACATTAAATTACATTAAGAGAGAAAAGAAAAGAAAAAGAAAGAAAGAAAAAAAACTTCTATACTCTAACTCCGCACTGAATGTTTATACAATCAGGATCACACTGCACTTCACTTCACTAAGACCTGAAAACATGTCCTTCTTTATTTCTCTGCTATACACTGCACGACACCTCACTTCACAATAGAACACTTATGCATCGCTATATAGCTCAGTATTCTCCCTCATTTACTTAATAATACCCTAAATTAATTTCCTAAACTGTTGAACGCTTTGAGGAAAGGGTTTAAAGGTTTGTGCAGGTAATCTATTCCATTCCGTAATCGTTCGATTTGTAAAAGAAAATTTCCCGACATCCGTTCTCTGTTGTCTTAAATTTATTTTGTGCCTGTGATCCACTCTACTGATGTATGTAGGAATACATAGCCGCCGATTAATTTCTTTCCAAGCTGGATGACCATTATAAGCTTTATACAAGGCGCAGAGTCTGTTGTGTAGTTCTGATGAAAAGGCACTCGCCCTAACGAGTTGCGAGCATTGACCCGTGCGTCGTGTAGTCTTCTGCCAACGGTACTGGCACTCACAGGATGCTACAGGTAGGACAGTACATGTGCCCGAAATGCCAGCAACCGTTACAATTGAAGTTGTTCGTACATGCTGAATCATCCGATGTGACGCCGTTCTTGAAGTCCGAAGAGATTATTGAGATCATCTGTTGGGTGTACCTTCCTGTCGTCCGTAGGTTCCCCTCGACCTATTGCTGGCACTGTTGACACATTGGCATCAAAAAATGATTCAAATTTGGCGCCGTGGCGAGAGATTGGTTTTTAATAATAATCTTTCGCCTTAATTACCAGCCCAGAATTTGCATTTTAAACATACCGCGTCAGACTTTTAAACCGCGACAGATTAAAAATATTCCCCCCAAAACCGAGTGCTGGCTGCAAAAGAAGCGGGTATAACTTCCTTGATCTTGAGTGTCTTGGAATGGATTTGGCGGCCCTACTTGTTAGTTCATCTCCCTTTGCCAGGTCCTACTGGGCCCTCGCCGCAAAACACTTGTGTACACAAGAGAAGGGCATGTAGATTTCAGTTTTTAACTTATAACAGCACTGTCGCCAAATTCAAACGCCGAAACAGGAACTTCACAGCAGTTGTGTTTCGCTTAGGGAACAAGTTGCAATGAGCGTGCATTAACGTTCCATGAGAACAGGTTAAGCTCTCAAAGTTGGTACTAGTGTCGCCTTGCTCCACTGCCCGCAAAGAATAACCGTCTTTTGCGCGCGAAGTGATCAACAAGCAACGACCGAAACTTGTTGCAGAAAAATTACCAAAAGGGAGGTTGCTTTTCCGTGAGAACCAGGTAAAAAGGTGAACGATTCATTCAATGGTTGCTTATTTCTTCATATTATCTTCTAATGAGAGGAATACATCGTGTCTTTCCAGATATCGAGCGAGAATTTTCTAGAATGTTTATTTCGCCATAACTCAATTCATAGCTCAGCCCCCCACATTAATCTGAAGCTATCTTTGCTGCCTCGACAGGCACTGACGTGCGAAGGTAACATTAGTACTGCAGAGGTGGGGTGCAATATGACGATTTGACCATCCAGCTTCTTGGTTCCCTAAAATGCTCTTCTTGAACGTATTTACTGAGTACTCCTCTCGTGAAATCAAAACCAATAGTGTTTAATTAGATACAAAATTCCTCAATCAGGGCGATGAATCTCAAAAAGTTTATCACTTTTTCTATCTGATTTTTCTTACAGCTTCTCCCAACGTGCCAATCACAAACTGTTTCATGAATCTTAGGAAGCGGTATACATCGATCGCTATGTCGATGTCCAATAAACTACGAATGTACTATAACATAACCCTTTTGATTTTAAAATAGCTTTTAGTTCTTTTCAATATTTAGCCCATTCTGGTACTCGAACATAGTTTCATTCCTGGAATAGTCCTTTTATATACCACTCGTGCTTTGAAAATTCTAGATAAATCCCTTCCTCATTTCTCGAGTAGGGGATTTATCGACAATTTCCAAAGCACTCGTGGTATTACCGACGATAAAATTACTAACTCTACTCCGAGGCATATTCCATTTTGCAGTGTTACAATCGACACAATATACGACGTTGCAATACACAGTTGTGCAATGAAGGCAAATTTGGTCGCAATAGTGGAACTAATCCAAATATTTATTTATTTATTTACGTCAAAAACAGTTAAAAACTGCGTATGACGAGCTATGGGGAGAAGTCAATTTTGTGAATATCGGACATCCTCAGGGACACGGAGTAAGTTGCCGAACGTAAAAATTAATTGATATATGCCTGATGATGAGGAACTTACCTGCCATGATTGAATAATTTCCATTGCTTTCTTTCTGGAAACTATTTTTTTCTAAAAGTGTCTTTTATATTGGGGATGGAATGCTGTAAACAAAGTTGATGATGTTGAAATAAGAATGAGTACTTGTACATTTAGACTTGGCTGATTTGATCTATTGTGGTAAGATACAATCCGAGTTATTTGCATTCTTTGTAGAAATGCATACTAAGCCAGTTTAATTAGGGGTTTACGACACGTATATAAATAATAGTGTAGGAGTAAATAGAGCAGATTTTCCATAATGGTTGTAGGAATGGATGGAAATAAATAACTTTTTTTAATTTACAAGTTTTTAATGAAAACAGGAAATATATCATACTTATAAACTTTGCACTATTAAAATTTCAAAAATATCATAAAATTTACTACTAAATGCATTTTATTAATTCTGATAGCAAAATTAAACTTCGACTGATGGAAAAATATGTTAAGTTATGATTAAGAAGGCCATGTTGGGACGGAATGAGAGCACGTGGACAGGAGAAAGAGATGCGGAACATTGGAGGGAGGGGGTATCACTCGGATTGGGATAGTGTAGAACGGAACGGGAAAGAGTGATGTGGAGTGTGGTGGAATGGGTAGAGAGGGGCAAGGGGAAGCGGGGAGGAATGGGAGCGAGGTGGAACGTGGTGGGGCGGAGGGGGAGTGGAACGTGGGGAGGAGCGGAGTGGGGAACAGTGGGGAGCGAGAAGAAGTCGGACCCTGCGTGAGTGCATTTTAAACAACTTCTATTTAACACTATAGATATAATTTATACATTTTCCAATCTAAACAAGTGATTATATGAGATAAATTCACGAAAAAATATCGCACATTTTCAGCTAATAATAATAATAATAATAATCATATAATCATTAATCCAATAATTATGATGGATAATCTAATCATCTATAAAAACAGCATCACCTAGGCTTGAACAGAAGCAGGGATGTCCATAACAATAGTTTCAGTAGCATTGACCGGTCCATCTGTTAATTACGTAGTTTGAAAATATGAAATTTAGAAATAGTTGCAAATAATTTTCTTGAATTTGTAATACTAGCGTACCCGTGCGAGAACTCTCGCATGTTAAATCCCACCCTTTCCCTATCCATTTGTCTATCCTTTGCATAAAGGAGAAGAATTACTAATGTACTAACAAAATATCAAACAAAATAACAATGCAATTGATGTTTGAAACACATTTTCAATTAAAGTTTATTCAACATTATAGAGAGATGTTCTTGGAACCATTCATACTTCTTTAAAAACAACATGTGAAGAAATTTTTCAATCTTCCTAGAGAGTTAGCTATTCGCTCTCCTTGATAGTCAAATAATAGAAAAGGTTTTTACTCTTGAGAAAGCCAAGTAAAGTAGTGCCAAAATACCGGATCGGGCAAGAACAGACCTACTCATTGCAATATTATTTAACTTGTCTTCATTTGTTATGAAGAACCGAGTGGGTTTTGGAGAATCAGGGTGCCAGCCTGCTGGGGTGAGAAAATTGAAAAATTATTTGTATACTAAAAAGTATTGAATTATTTTCTGCGTCCTTACGTACCTCAAGAAAAGCAATTCTGAACCAAAAAATAATCAAACTAATGTTTTCACTTTTGAGTACTAAATACCATTTGTTAGCATTAGAAACAATATAGTAGGCATTAGTAAGCACACTTCGGTACATTGGAATGTTGCTCAAACGATGTTTGCATTTTAATATCTCAACGAACCGACACCTTGAGTTTAATATCAAACGGTATTTTATTTACAATATGAGTTTGCAGCTGGGCGTAGATGTACATACTTCCAGATACCGCCACATTTAAATGTGCGTTTGGACTGCGATCGTTGGCAGTTGTCGAATGACTTTCTTCAATGACTTTTTTCTTTCAATAATTTTAAATTTAGTTGTTTTTTAATTAATCCACGTAGTACTGTAGGCCAATGCGTTTTGATTTTTGTTTTCTATTTATTTCAAGCTATTTTACTTTAGCTACTTTAAAAAGTTTGTTCCTTGTGTTGTGCCATAGCCCAAGTTTTCCCCCACTACCTCTATGTACCCGTGCTAGAACTCGCATGTTAGACCCCACACTCATCCCTATTCTTCTATTTTCATTCTAAGAGGGAAAGTAGTTTATTTGTTTAAACATCTATAAAGGTAACTTGCAATGTACTAACACAATAACAAATAAAAATACAATGCAATTAATGTGTAAAAGAAATTTTCAATAAATATTTATTCAAAATCATGGAGAATTTGCTTGAAACAATTCCCAACACTTACTTAAAGACATTTGAAGTAATTATTCAATATTCTTTGTCAGTTAGATTTTAGTTTTTCGTGATAGTCACAAAAATATTAGCTTTTTACTTTTGAGAAAGCTACGTGTCTGAACCCGTTGACTTGAACATTTCATCGAAAGATAACGAAAATATTGGTGCAGGTAAAACACAAACACAGTCTTCACTCTTCAGTGAACACCCACATCCCTCCACAATTAAGTACACAGCACTTATAGACCATGAAAAAACGTTAATTGAATAGTCTCAGTACTCGCATAAGAAACAATCTTCAAAGGTATAGGTATCAAGCAACTATAATAGTACTTCTCGTTGTTGCTGGAGAGCAAATCTTGAATTAATGATTATGCAAATAAAACTCGTCAGACTGCACAAACTACGATGTTAACAGAAAGCGTAAATAAAGATTGTCGAATCTAAGCCTTCTAAGTGTGTTGCCCAAAAATTGCTACCAGCAGGAAGGGCTGAAATATTGAGGCGGCCTTGAAGCGTGGAACCGAAAAGTTAATTGAATGGATCGGAGAATATTTCATCTTGTATGGTATGAGAAATGCTTCTCTGAGGCCGTTGGCCTCAATGTTTTACTTTTTAAGGCTCTAAAACGCTTTGTTAATGAGTTATTTGCCGATATAGGTTGACATGTGATGCGGGTTGCATTTTACATGAATATTTCTATGCGTTTTTTTTAAAGAAATCATCCATATTTTGAAAGTCAAAATGGAATTCGTCAAGTCTACGTGAAATTCTCTTTCTTTGGAGCCCTCATTTATAAAAATTGGTTGCATGTGCGAGCCGGAACCCAAAGGTATACTACTGAAATAATACAGGAGACGATGATTTTTTATACCACGCACAGACACAATTGGCACTGCGGGTTTATAACTATTCAAAAATTCTCAAAATCTTTGAACTACGCTCGTGCTCTTGCGCGTAAAGAAATATCAGTTCCATGCTCAAGTTCTTCTGAAAATGAAATATGCCCCAAATTGTCGGCGTTATCTAAGGACAACAATTCTTGTCATTACAGTGCTTCTCACAGGGAGATCCTAAAGTTCGAGTCCTGGCGGTGGCAGATTGCCAGCGAAATAGCCAGGTCGAATTTATCCGCCGGTAACACTAATTGGTACCATTATGTGACTATTTTCGATGGATTTGAAGCGAATTCCGAAGCAGTAACCTAACAAATGAGCCGTAGACCGCGCACACTCTTTCCTTTCTTATCGTTGCTCCTCTTTTCCCGTTCCACACACACACACACAAAAGCATTCACACACTACAACGCGTGTCAGGTGCTTAGAATACATCCCGGCAAGCTGGGACGTTGCCAAGGTTGCCGGAGATACCTGAAGGAAGTATATAGGCCATATATAGGTCGTCACCGTATCTCATGTGCTTGTGGGAGAGAAAAAACTGCCACGTCTCGTAAATAACATACACAACACTTACGGAACTAATGACTAGAGCAGATGACGCGCCCGAAGGCACGAAATAATCAAAGAGTACGCCGCTCATAATCGAGCGCTTTCCCACTGTGCGCCCCGGGGACCGCCGCCGCCGCCGCCACTGCGTCTGCTTGTGGACGCGACCCAACAACCACCGGCGGCGGAACCGAAATCGAAGGACGTGACAGCGGCCGCGGGGCGGGGGCGGAGGAGGAGGAGGCGGGGGCGGAGGCCTCCAAAGCAGAGCGGAGTCGCCGCGGGTCCCCCCGGGCCGGTCGCGTGACGTCTGAGAAAACACGAAAGAGGAATCGGGGCAACGGGGAAGAGGCGGGGGAGGGACGGAGAAGGAAGCACACGACCACGCCCGAGAGGACCAGAAGCCACTCTAAAACGGGGTTCTTTAGGCTGCCATCTCTCTTCCGGTTAATCTCATTAATTCTGCGAGAAAATAAGGTTTTGAAGAAGTAAAAAAATGTAATAAGATAAGAACTCATCGGTTCTCTGAATTCTATCCTATGGGACAAGAACATAAGTAAAAAAACAAAACTCATGATATGTAGAGTAATGATCCAAAATGTTGTACTGTATGGTGCTGAGATATGGCAACTCTCAGAACAAATGAGAACAAAGTTGCGAGTAATGGAAATGGACTTCCTTAGAAGATCAGCTGGCATCTCAAGAAGAGATAAAATACGAAATGAAATAATTAAAGAGATCATGGGTTTGAAGCAGTACATACTGCACGAAATTGAATGGAAACAACTGTTATGGTTTGGACATGTGCAAAGAATGCAGAGCAATAGCAATAGCAAAGAAGCTTTTGGATTGGCAACTGCAAGAAAGAAGGAAAAGAGGTCGGCCCGACCTGGTTGGAGAGACAACGTAGAGAAGACATTGGCTGGATGGCAGATACCTTCTGGGACTTTGATCAAAAGAGAAGAGTGGAAGAAGAGGTTAGGCGCCGTAAGACCCACATAAGGGTCAACCTAACGGCTAAAAAGAAGAAGAAGTAAAGAAAAAGCTTAATATTGTAATATACAAAATATTACAAGGAAACAAACACCGCGCTTTACTCTGGACGGTGCGAAGCGCTTACTAGGTGACGAATGTTTGTTTACAGGCATGACGTAAGAAGGAACTGATTGTAGGTCTCCGGCGTAATATATAAACTCTTACACAAAAAAAGCATGGAACATAAATAAGCAGGTTATGTAGTGGTAAGAAATGGACGACAAGACATTATCAATCGGAATGCGAGATGCTTTTGTTAGAAGCGCGGGTGGTTTTGACGTCTGTTGAAAGTACAGTGGTTTTTTTTTGTAATAAAAATAATTTTGTTTAGAAGCTCTCTTGGCTCTGAACTTTCGAAGGAGAAGCATCGTTGTGGTAGCTGCGCGAAGGTTGTCTGATTTAAGTGGGACATCGCCTTATGTATAATAGGGATCATAGAATTTGAAACATTAGTTGAACGTTGATTAAGTATTTTAATTTCGGACTTGACAAATAGGTTAAAAGACATAAGTAGGAATTTACGTGAAACGGAACAGTTCGTGGCTAGGCGTCCGCCCGTGACGCAGAGAGTGTTATAGATGATAGGCCTAACAGCTGAGAATTCGGAATTTTTGTAAGGGATTCAATTAAAACATCGAGAGAAAAGCAGATGACTTCGGCGACGACCGGCGTGAAGTTGGATTTTCGGCGCGGAAGCTAAGGGTGGTATGAACTGCGTGGCCTCATTTAACAACGCCAAGAGGATTCGGTACCATAATTTAACTAAATGCTAGCAATTGTATGGAATCAATAGAATTTACATTGTTAAAAAAATTCAAGTTATTTCAATAAATGAAATTATTGTTGTGCCAAATCTATACGCAATTCTTCGTAATAGTAGAAATAATTTCAGACTTCAGGCTTCTCTGTACAGAGGGCAACCCGGTGACAACCTGCCTGCAGGTAAGCGTGGTGTCATCGTATCGAACCCAAAACTGAGCTAGCAAATTAAGGCATTTCAGGAAAAGATAATATTTATGGGAAATTTTTCCCTGGCGCCCAAAGTAAATAGTTTATGAACGAAATAAATATTTAATTTCCTAGAAAGTAAAAAAAATCATTATCACAATATTTTATGAGAGAAATGAAGTTTTTACATTACTGATATCGTCGCATAAACAGAACATTACTTTTTTCTTAGTTGACGATTAATTTACTGCCGAAAATACAGAGAGAATATAGAGAATAGAAAATCTCTTGACGTAGGCTCAATGGATGCGAGCCATGCCTTGCATCCACAAGTTATTATATATATATATATATATATATATATATATATATATATATATATCTCCGAGTGGTTTACATCTGGCGATGTTTCTCGGTTCCTCTTTTCCAGCCTTCTCTATCCATTACATCTTCGTCTGTCAAATTTCTTGTCGCCATCGCAGTCAGTATTCCTTGTTTCCATGGGGTTGATGGTCTGCCCCTCCGTCTTCTGTACGGTGGTATCCATTTATATACTTGTTTGGGCCACCTCTCTTCTGGCATTCTCAGCAGATGTCCGTGCCATTGAAGCTGTTCTGTCCACAAGTTATTCTGTTCTTTTAAAACTTTTGTTAAAAATATATTCAAGTATATCTCTCTGTTCCGGTAGGTGTCGGTCCCTTCCGTGGATGTGATAGGCCGAGAAACATCCCTTCGATGGCTTCACTTCGTAGCCGAGGTCATTGAACTCTCACCATGTGCTGTGTGTAAGATACGAGATTTCGGCCGATGGTGATGTGATGGCGGCTGTCCCATCTCTTGACTGCTTCTGTATTCACCTTCCAAAAGCTTCTCCATCGCCGCTTTTTAGTTCCTTCTCTTCATTCTATATAAGGTCTGAGAATCACAGTGGTCACGTGCTTGTGGTGAAGCGACACCGTCTTGGACGCTTCCGCATTCACTTCGCCCGGGTCGAGCAGGCATGGCTTCCAGATGTGCCGGCTGACTGCCCGTCCCCCGCCCCCTGTGAATGACCCGCACGAGGGCAATGCCACCCCCGCTACCGTAGGGATGGATTGACCCGGCAGTATATAAAGGCGACGTATTGCCGCCGAGTGGTCGCTTGTTTACCGCTCTTCGTGATGGTACTGGACTGCGTAGCCTCTGTTAGGATGTGACAATGTACTTGAAACCAGGGCTTATAATAAACCGCTGTTAATAGCCAACCAAGAGTTCGTCTTTCTCCCGTCACATACTCCCTCCCATCCATGTCATCACGACATGCTAATGACGGGTGAATACAGAGCGGGCTGGGTGGGGTGAGGCGTCTCTTGATCGTATTACACACGCACGCCTGTTTGCCAACAGGCCTGATCCAGAATGTGATTTACGAGTCGTAGATTATCAGTGCTGACAGGGAACTCTTACGCGTCTTATAATTGTTCTGTGAAGCCAGGTTTTTCACGTGTTTATTGTGTATTGTGTTGTGTGTTGTTGCGAAAATACTGAGTTTTTCTTGAAACAGTTATCGACTATAACGTGTGCTTCCACAAAGAAAAAACATAGTTTCAAACACGATCATTAGAATTAAACAGTTTTCGTGCGAAAAGATGAGACTTCGGCGAGCACTTGGTTTGCAGAAATGGATAAGCTACATGAGGCAGGAAACGGTGAGTGAAAACTCAATGTTCAATGAAATGTATTAAAAAATCTATTTAGTTCTCAAGTACGCCAGAAGAAAAGGGGAAATTGATCTCTAAGTAAAAAATTAGGTATATTGTTCATGTTCCAAAGTACTTTTGTGTATTATTGTTTTGTTTATTATTGTCACAGCAAGCAATGAAGAATTAGCAATTCTTAAAGAATTGACCGTAGGTATGTACATCGTACTATGGAATACATAAATATACAGTACGATGTAGATTAGGTACCTTACTTAATTGGTCTACCATGTTTAAAGCGTGAAACTGATCGCATCCTCATGCTCCCTGAGTAGGAGACGCCACTGCTTACTGGTATGGAACGTATCCAATATTAAGGTTGGAGGAGCAAGGTAAATAAAAATAATGTCTTTCAGGAGAACACTAATGAATTTACTCAGAGATGGGCAATGATCATAAAAGTACCTTAGGGGCCGTCCACAAATTACGTAACACAAATTTCGAGTAATTTCAATACACCCCTCCCCCTTGTAACGCACTTCCCTATCTCTATGTAACGCAGCGTAACGCTGCCTCAGACCCCCTCCCTCCCCCTTTAGCGTTACGTAATTTATGGATAAACCCTTAGTAGTATTTCACATTATAAATCATAACTTCGTGGATTCAAATAGCAAATACATTTTTACTTTCCCGGGTACATACGTATATACGGTGTAATATACGTAGTATAGAGAAGGAAGGCTATGTAAAGCTGCACGAAAAAACGGCGGATTTTCGGAAGAAAAAATTAATTGCCGGATCTGATAACGAACTAGTGACGCTACAGAATGGCACAGATTAGTATTAGTTTTCTACTTCCTTGAATCTGGGCTAGCTATTCGGAATTGCCACATACTAGTGCCAGATGACATCAATCGCCGCCCAAAGTATATTTTTTGACATTTTCTTAATTTTTCGGTTTCCTGATTGAAGGACGGACCTCCGCCTGAATGGGAATTTTCTTTGAAACATTTGAAGCCGTTTTTAAGAATATGGCGTTTAAGCGCTACTAAAAATACGAAATTTGAAGCTATTTTTCACACAAAATTTTTGAGTTTTAAAAGTACTTCATTTGAAGTCATTTGAAGCACTTACACTCACAAATACAATAGTACTCACAAATTGCTAGTAATGTGCATATTAAAGGTGTGAAAGATCTTTCAAATAAATTACACTTCTGTAATTTTTGAAACTACCGAAAAACAACCCAAATTGAATTTTTCGTCTTACTAAACAGTGCAATTGGCACTATCGGTTCGAAAAGTTTGAAGAAAAAATTTGGAGCCATTTTTGAGAAAATGGCAATTTGGTGAATTTGAGAAAATGGCGTCTGAGCTTTTCTGAACTAATATATTGAACTATTGAAAAACTTAATAAATTGAACTATTGAGAAACTGAAAAATTAATAAAATGTCAGAAAATGTGTGGGCAGCGATAAAGGATACACGGCAAGAGTATTTGTCAAGTCCGAATAGCTAGCCGACACCAAAGGAAATAGAAAACCAATACGGGAAAGTCTGTGCCATTCTATAGCACCACTAGTTAATAACTTGGCCCATAATTAAGTAACATTTTGAAGAACCTCACTCACTAGTAAAGGGAAAAAAGGTTTATTAAAGTTGATATTGCACTCCATTTTTGCCAAAAAGTCCCTTTAAAAATATTTTCTAAAAGCAAGCATTTTGTCGCCTTACTTTTACTAACCTTGATATTTTCGAATAAGAAATTGTTTGACATGTTAAAAAACTGAGACGAAATATTTCTTAGATAGGGTTTTCAATTAAATAAACGTATTTGGCATTGAAAGATGTGTATTCAAGATCTATTCTTTCACTTTCATTACTGATTTAAGGTAAAGATCGAAAACGCTCATTAGGCCGCAGTTATACATGATATACTTACACAATATTGCTCTTCTAAAATTGGTATTGTTTGGTTTTTAGTACACCCGTTTCAGAACCAATATATTGATCTAATTTAAATTATTAAATATATGACATTGACCATGTCAACAATATTATTTGTAGGAATTGATCATCACGAATAATTTACCATGACCACTTTTTTGTAAATTATAACAAATTAGGAAACTTTAAGAAATTCACCAACATATACGTGTATACAATTATTTCAACCGGTAACCATTTCATTTGAACAGGTTATATAAAACGAAATCACTGTTTATCAAGCTTTAAGTTGAATTTTACAATTAATTTACTGACAACTTTGATTAATACGGCATAGTAATCTAAAAACATGCCTTTCTGAGTAGGCAAATGTTTGATCCATTCAATTGTGGCACCATGTTCGAAGGACACCACTCACTGACAATGCATTAAATGTAGTTGAACTGTGTCAATGCAATGAATGCAGCATATTTTCTGCATTCCAAGTAGAGAACTCTTGTTCTTAGCAACTGGATTTATCTACTTTTTTTTATTAGGGCCCGGCAATGAATTGTCTGCCAAAAAACCGGAGGTTTTTTCGTGCAGTATTACATAACTTTCCCTATCCTACGTATATTACTCTGTATTTGCTTATGGGGAAGTAAAAACATGCCACCAAATTAAAATGCCTTTCACATTTTAATTCAATGCGCAGTTATAAACTGTCTACTTTTTCAGATCGTGAATAGCCATTTTGTAACATTCGTTACTTATTGAAACATCTTACGGAGCCAACATTAAAATGCTAGCTTTGACATCAACGCTGCTCGTCGTTCTCGATAGCTTTGAATAAATTTGGTTAAAAATGGACGCTTGCAGATGTAAAATTTACAATGGTTAAAAGTTGAAATGTTATTTTTTGGTGCGTAAATTATAGTTTTGATTTAAAACACTAAAAAAATAAACTTTTTACATTTTCGACAATAAACAATTCTGGAATTCCAATATTTATGTGCCAATGAAAAATAACTTTAGAAAATTCAAGTTCCCATTCCCTCGGCAGCTTTAAGTTGGATGTGTCTTAGAGGTTCATTTTGAACTTCTATACACCAATTGTTATTTTACACTATTGAAAGAAATGATTGGAGGGAAGCTGCGTTGCAGCATAGTATAATAGGAATGTAGGAAGTTGGGAAACGAATTGTTGAGGATTGGCCGGAGGAAGATTTTACTGCATACTCTTAAGGGACCTTGTGTAATGTAGGTAAAGTTAAAATTGAAAATAAAATGAAGTCTAAATAATAGTTTTAATTTTTCCTGTCATTTTACATTTGAAGAAAAATGAAAAGAGTCACAAAAAGTTTATTGAAGACGTTGCATGGCTTGCGTAGGGCGGAGATGAATCGCGTTGCTAGGTGCTTGGTATAGCGGAGATTCCTGCAGGCTGTGGAGGCAGGAACCATTATGTTGGACTGTAGAAGAACGTGGGTATGTACCTGAAAACAAGAAGGACTTTAGTATTGTGGCTATAGAAATCGTGGAGACACAGCGGAGTGGGGGGGGGGACGAGTATCAAAACTCTTATGGCGGTCCATTTTACAGATTCCTGTAATGGATAATTGAATTGCTACTGATTATCGGAATAATTTGTAGGGGCGAAAAAATAAAGGAAAAAAGGTTTTCACCCATACCTCAAAATTTACTTTTATAAATTTCTACCGCTAGGAGCTGCTAATAAACGTCTTTTGTTTGAGTACGCTTACCGGAGCATGCACACTGCCGAGTGTGGCGGTAAAACCGCCAGTTGCATGGCCGAGTTTTTTTATAGAATAGACAATTACAAACTTCACTTGGAAATGTAATTTTTGTTTTAGAGATAAGTAGGTAAAGAAGGTCTGAAATCGAGATAAAACCCCCATATTAGCCCTTCTCATAGCCACCCCTTCTGAAAACAAATTACAACCGCCTGTTAGTCCCTCCCACAACCAGGTGCCCACTCCTCAGGTCTTCACGCTGAGAGCGCGGGACGGAGAGGAATTTCCAAGGATGAAAACCACGCATCCTCAGGAGGGACTGCTCGCAGCAATTCTGAAGGCAAGAGAAAATCCCCACAGTAGCCCTTCCCATCCCAACCGATCTGAAAAAAGTACAACCCGCTCCTTTTAACAAGCCCTGTTCCCATGATCCCTTTATACATCGCCGGCATCTCGTTCTATGGTAGCTTCATACTCCTATTTTATCTTCAAATTAAATTTCAAGTTGTAGACTTAGAAACTCTTTATCCCCGTATGAAGTAGAAGCAGCGATTTCTGAAAAATAAAAAAAAATTATATAGAAATCTAACTATTAATCTAAATCATTTAGAGTTTCACGGTTTACTCACCAAGGTTTACGAGGGTTCTTGACGACTTGTATAAACTAAATAATCGACGATATTTAAAAAAAAAGAAAATCTAATACCATAAAAAATATCACCCAACTCTTGTGCCACGTCTACTATGTAATTTTTTTTTACCTTCCCTTTTTTTTTGGCGGTTTCTCGAGATAAGAACCCGACAAATCCCGCGTCGGAAGGCAGACCCGGAATTTACATTTTGAGAAAGAATCGTTATTCACTTCTTTCCTCGAATGGAAGTTTCAGGGAACCACCTCCTTTGAAGAGACAACGATGCACCTGCGCTATTCTGACAGTAGGGCGAACCTACTAAATTTTAAACATGACCCCCGACTGTCAGACAGTGCCCTAACACTAACGATTTAAACGGGCCTACCTGAGCGAGTCAAACTAGGAGGGTCTCTATAGGCTCGCTCTCCGCGGAGCTATTCAACGATGAACACATTCGGAGATACTAGAAATTACTGCATGCGAATCAAGAGGTCCCCTTGCATCTAACCAGGCAGGGCCATAGCTGTACATTCTCCCTGAAAACCCCACCAAATTTAAACGAAGGAGAAATCTGGACGCCAAAAATCCTGCACTAATTACCATTACTTTTAATTGCAAAATCAATTGAAGATATTTAAATATTGAATTTAACTTATCTGCTGAAATGTTAATCTTTACTTCAATATTTAAACAAATGCATAAGTAAAGTAGTCTAAACAACTACTTGAAAGCAATATTCTGATAAAAGTTACTTACTAAAATGTTCAAATCATTTAATTATAAGTCTTTAACAAGCTCTGCCCGATTACTCCTTCACAAAACAACGCGCGCGCCCTGCGTACAGCCAAAGGGGATGAGATGGGTAGAGCCCAACATAACCACAGAAATCACCCTTTGCAAGCGATCTCTGCAACTACGAGAGCCCACCGCATGGCGAAGGTCCTGCCCAGTACCAAACACCGACCGTTGGTCGCGCCCCAAACTGCAGACAGAGGCGAGGACATCACACTTGGACGTGGCCTTTCAGCGCTCCCCTGGCGGGCCTCCGGGCCAGCCAGACCAGTCATCAGAACACCAAGATCTCCACCAGTCACCTCTCCACACGGCTCAGCAAGTACCAGAGTGCCCGGCATTATATGCGACTCATTTCCTCAGCCGAACGCTCCCCATTCCCCTCCCCGATATCCGATTGGTGGTTGGACAAGTGGTTTTGCCCGAGAAAAACGCACACTGTTAATCCCGTTTTCCATAAACATGAAAGTAATTTTGAAGTGCATAGTGAATTCCTGCAATTACGTTGTCACAATTCTTTGTTGCAATATTAAAAGTCCCTTGATTTTACTGTTTACCAGTGATGAAACAAAATATTCTCAAGAAATGCCCCGTGACGTCCAAGAAGAAAGAGTGGGGACGGTGACGTCACTAATGGTGAATTGAAGAGGGTAGCGGAGAAGGGGAATTTTTCGCAGTTCCGAAGCGACAGTCATGGAAGCATGATGCAGTTAACTTATTCGTGGTGGGCTTGTAACATTGGGGTTTCAAAAAAGTTCATGACAAGCACAAAGATTTCAGTCTCATTTAATTGGAACAATTATTTACATTTGTAGGTAATTATAAACTATTGTTAACTTAAGAGAGAAGGTATCTATGTATCAATATTTTTTAATATTTAACTGCGTCGTGCAACTATGTTAATATTTTATAACAAAATAATGTTAAGTACTGTGGCATAACAGTATTAAATTGTTATTATTTAAGTATTAAAAATATTGAAACCTAGACAAAATCTTTTTTCTCAAATTATTACAAGATATCAATCTCATTAGCAATATTATTAATATTGTTGGCTGTTTTGTAAGATTTCCATTCATATTTATCATTTTAATGTTATTGTTACATAAAATGTGTGTAAATCGTGTCGTAGGTAATAATTTTATTTTAAGTATTTACAGATTTCATATGAATGACAAAGCGTCAGAATTCTTAATATTTTATTCTGTGTATTAAAGTAATTTTGGAATTTTCCGGAACAGATAGAAATGGAAACTTTCTACTTTATTTGGAAGCTAACTTATATAGTGGGGATTATTAAATGAGGTTATTTATACTGTATGTACGTCATTTCGACCGCTTGGGTTCAATCCCAACCGAGTGAAAAAGTAAGTACCTCTATGAATAAAAATAATTGCAAATCTTCCTAATATATCTAAATAATCGCATTCTTTTTCTGAAAAATTTTACGGCAATTTTTAGATAGAGCTTTAAGAGTCGTTTTTATTGTCCAATCTAGTGACACCTGAAAGAAAATAAATTGGAATGATACTGAATACAAGTGTAGTTTATCCAATATTGACTTCAAATTCTTTAGTGTTTCACCTCCAATAGAGTGTAGAAAACCTTGAACTGACCGCCCAGAGTTTATCATTACGCATTGCTCCTTTCCGTGACGGCAGGTTGTCCGTCGTTCTGTGCTTCGTTACACCGGAAAAGCTCATTACGTTACCTCTGGAAGAAACCACAAGGTAATGCCACTCATTTGCAGCAATGGCAACTGAGTGTCGGACTTACCACACCAATTAAACGACTGTGATGAGGCGGGGCATAATATTTCAGCACGTCGTACGCAGAATAGAATGATGTGCATTCCAATAAATAATCACGAATTTTTAACTAAATTAGTTACTGTCATTTTTTTAACTGAATCATGATATTTTAGCACTCGGAATTTAATTACCCTGTCTGCCTACGTTGTACGTAAAATACCACTGTGATAATTTGCATTATTTTTATCATAGTTCAAATGCATTTAACAGATTAATATGTGCTCTAATGAAAGTCCTCTAATTTATGTCCTCTAATGAAAGAAAAGTTCAGAATATGCTTTATTTCCAATTTAAATATTTGAGTTTGTTTTTAAATGTAATAAGTATGGATTAATTAGAACATTGAAAGGAGTAAAAGGTCTGATAATAGTAACTCGAGCGATTGAAAGTTTTAAATTAGTTGCTGAATCGTTTTCAAGGCGTGTAACTTGAGGAAACTCTGCACCTCTCTCAGAGTCTTTACGTCAACATTAGATATTCAATGCATCAGATATTCAGTTTTTTTAGACGTCATCTGTAACTATTGCACATTTTGAAGATAAAGTTTATAGTTTTTCGTTCTCAATATATTGGTTCTGAAACGGGTATACTAAAAACCAAACAATGTCAATTTTAGAAGAGCAATATTGTGTAAGTATATAATATATAACTGCGGCCTAATGAGCGTTTTCGATCTTTACCTTAAATCAGTAATGAAAGTGAAAGAATACACATCTTTTCATGCCAAATATGTTTATTTAAGTGATAACCCTATCTAAGAAATATTTTGTCTCAGTTTCTTAACATGTCAAACAATTTCTTATTCGAAAATATCAACGTTATTAAAAGTAAGACGACAAACTGCTTGCTTTTTTTAGAAAATATTTTTAAAGGGACTTTTTGGCAAAAAATGGAATGTAATATCAACTTTAATAAACCTTTTTACCCTTTACTAGTGAGTGAGGTTCTTCAAAATGTTACTTAATTATGGGCCAAGTTATTAACTAGTGGTGCTATAGATTGGCACAGACTTTCCTGTATTAGTTTTCTATTTCCTTTGGTGTCGGCAAGCTATTCGGACTTGACACATACTCTTGCCGTCTATCTTTTATCACTTCTCACAAATTATTTGACATTTAAAAAAATTTTTCGGTTTCTCAATAGTTGAACGGAAATATTATTTTAAGTATATTAAAGAACAGATCTCGTCGTAAATGGCATTCTTCATTTTTTTTTAAAAAAATGAAGATGTTTTAGGAAAATATTGTTTACGCGCTACTATAAATGCAAAATGTAAAGCTCTTTTTGGGATTTCTAAAAATTTGATTAGAAGTCATTTGCAGCACTTTAGCTGGCAACTTTACTGAAGTGTTTATAAATTGTTGGAAATGTACATATTAACGGTGTGACAGCTCTGTCAAAAAATTACATTTGTGTAATTTTTGGTAAAAGGAAAAAATCCCCCAAAGTGAACTTTACGTCATACTGAGGAGTGCAATTAACCCTATCCGTTCGAAAAGTTTGAAAGAAAAATTTTAACCGGTTTTTGAGAAAATGGCGTTTGAGCGTTTCCTAAAATGCAGAATTTTAAGCAAATTTTGACAAAAAATTGTTGAGTTTTCGAATATCTTTAACCGACATTACTTTGAGCACATGTACTCATAAACAGGGACCGAAAAGGTATTGAATACCGGTAAAATACCGGTATTTTTCATACCGGTATAAAATACCTTTATTCTTTTATACCGGTAAAATACCTTTATAGGACGTCTATACCGGTATGGACGTCCATAAAGGTTATACCGGTATTATACCGGTATTTTCAATGGAAATACTGCCACGTGCCCCACACACGCGCCACAAACACGCGCGCGCGCTACAAACGCGTGCCACACACGCGCTCGCGGCAAACCCACGCGCGCGCTAACCACACGCGCGCGCCAAACGCATGCAAGCGCCCACACACGCGCGCGCCAAACACGCGCCCCAAACACATGCGCGCGCCAAACACGCGCCCCAAACACATGCGCGCGCCAAACACGCGCCCCAAACACATGCGCGCGCCAAACACGCGCCCCAAACACATGCGCGCGCCAAACACGCGCGCGCGTCAAACACGCGTGCGCGTCAAACACGCGCGCGCACCAAACACGCACACGCCGAACAAACGCGCGCGGCGAACAAACGCGCGCGGCGAACAAACGCGCGCGCCGAACAAACGCGCGCGCCGAACAAACGCGCGCGCCTAACAAACGCGCGCGCCGAACAAACGCGCGCGCCGAACAAACGCGCGCGCCGAACAAACGCGCGCGCCGAACAAACGCGCGTGCCTAACACACGCTTGCACCAATCACACGCGCGCTACACACTCACGCTCTATACACTCACGCGCTATATACACACGCTTTTTCTTTCTCTTTCTCTCTTTCGTTCTCTTTCGATTTCTTTGTCTCTTTCTCTTTCTTTCTCTCTCTCACTCTCTCACAGCAAAGCGTTTGTTGGGGCCTACGGTCAAACATCCTTCTCTCATATTTCAATTCTACTCACTGCGAAAAGAAATTAATAGCCTGGAGCGTATAGGTCGAGTGCGTTATCCTCTGCCGAACCGGAGACGCCCATGGGTAGAAACGCTGACCTCCGGAAACTGCCTACGCAACGGCGCAGCTCTTACAAAGGGAAACTGTTTCCGAGAATCGGAATGCGCCAAGGAACGTTGCATGAAGTCTTATCAATCGATGTCAGATTTCTATCGCCTTCGTTCTTTCACAACAGATGTCGAAAGTCATATCCTGGCAGAGGCCGCAGGCCCGACGGCGCGTTCGCTCCCCAAACGCGCGTTCGCTCCCCAAACGCGCGTTCACGTCCCTACACGCGCGTTCGCGGCCCCACACGCGCGTTCGCTCCCCAAACGCGCGTTCGCTCCCCACACGCGCGTTCGCTCCCCAAACGCGCGTTCGGGTCCCCACACGCGCGTTCGCTCCCACAAACACGCCTTTGCGTGCCCAGACTATTATAATAATTCTTTCTCAACCAACAACAGAACTCCACCTAGGTTGAGTGTCTAGTGACGAAAATACGCCAACGTTGAGACTCGAACCCTAGGACCCCCGGTTAGAAACTCTGCGGAGTCCATAATTGTTCCTCTGAGCCATCTCAGCGTAAAAAATCAGAATGTTTCCCCTCCAAACCTGTATGATTATACTGAAATACCGGTATTTTCTCATGAAAATTCCTGTAAAATACCTCTAAATAGAGGTATTTTACCGGTATAGACGTCGAATAAAGGTAAAATACCTCTAAAAATACCGGTATTTGACGTCTTATACCGGTATTTTTAAGGTATTTTGAATAAAGGTATAATAGAGGTAAAGGTATTTCTATACCGGTATAAATACCTTTACCGCTATTATTTCGGTATTCAGTCCCTGCTCATAAACGCAGTAATGTGAACAAATCGCCGCTATTGTAAATATTAACAACGTGAGAGACAAGTCAATCAAATACATTTTTGTAATTTTCTAAATAAAAAACAATTTAATAGAACAAAATTACGTTTATGTCAACTCATAGAGTACATTAGGCACTAGCTTTACCAAAAGCCGAGAGAAAAAATTTGGAGCCGTTTTTTGAGAAAATCTTGTTTTCGTATTTTTTTTAAACTGCACATGTTGCACACATATTGCGCGAAAACTACTAAAAGTTTCAAAAACATTAATATGACCTAGATAAAAGAACTTGCTACGGAGAACAAATTTTCCTTGAAGGAAAAATCTTTACCTTCAATTTTGTAGTTGGAGGAAAATGCCGAAACAAATTCAAACCTTTGCAATATTCTAAAGTTCAGGGTTATCCATGAAAATCGGACATAATCCAACGTAATATGTATATTTTTCCCTATTCTTCCAAGAACTTTAAAGAAAAAAATTGGAGCCGTGTTTGAGAAACTTTTGAATATGTCCGGTGGGCTTCATGTAAAGTACCCCCAAATTATGAAGTAAATTTTTCAAAATGTCAAAGCTTCGACTAGAGCCAGATGGACAGGGGTTTCTTCAATTTGGAAAAAATGCTACGAGTGGTTTAGGCGCTAGTGGTGTTCACAGACAGACGGACGGACCTTTTGCTTTCAATTGTTTTTTCGGTATCAAGGACCCACAAAACCGGAATTCTGGCTGCACTACGACACCTGTCAGCTCTTCCAGTCAGTGGCCTTGCATCAATAATGAAAGTAGGAATTAATAATGAAGACAGGAAAGATGAAAAATGAAACCAATATAATTAATACTCATTACTCATTGAGATAAATTATAAGAAAACGTATATGTGTGAGACAACACGTTAAAATTTATTTTGTAGCGATTTTTATTTTGTATTTGAATTTTACTATTATCTTGTCTTACAAGACTCTTCTACAATAAGCAAAATTTATCGATGCTGTCTGAAGTCTCTTGAAAAAGTATGAGCTGTATCACTTAGTAATAATTAGAATGGTATCATTTTTACGACTTTGATAAAGAGGCGTGCAAAGCAGGAAGCAGTGAATGGCGGTTGGGACGTAAAAATGACCAATTTAGATAAATCTTTTCTGATGACTTGAGCTCCTTAAGTATTTGCTACAGAACACTTTATTGGTATATACAATTACTAAAAGGTCATCTTTTTCTAAAAGATTGCTCTTTAACATTAGAAGGACCGAGATTTCGTTCTCCCTATAGTACCATTGTGTGTCATTTTGACACATGATCTCCTGAGCATTTAAAAAGCTAATATATATTTTTCTCACGTCCTACGTTGTTTAATGGATCAATGTATAAATGCACATATTTCTGGACCTTTTTAATAAATTATATTTCAAAAAATTTAAAGTTTCCAAATTCTAAAGTGTAAAAATCTTTTGTAGCACTTGAAATAATCATGCATTATATGGCACAAAGGAAAAAATCATACAGTTTAGGCATATTGATTTTTTCTCACAGCATTTTCCATAAACTTCCCACTCACATAACGCGCAGTGGCAGTTAAGGTTGTTACCTTTTTTCTCTTTTGCAATGCGTCCTTTCCAAATGAGTAGGTATAGCTGTGCTTTTATCAACCTTAAAGGGGAAGGTTTACCATTTTCAGACAATATTTCATCTTCTACCTTGTCTATAATTTGCAATCTACTTGTTTCTTCAACTCTTTTTAACAGTATCCGTGTATTTACTTTTGCAATATCTATTATATTGTATAAGATGTGAACGCATTCCGCGCTCGACTGTCGAACCGAACGGACCTCTCTTATCGTTGTGAACAGTGATAGCCGTGTGAATTTGAAAAGACTGTGAACCAGCGAAAATCTTGTGGACTGTGGAAACAGTGCCACTAGTGAGTGCTACGTATTATGCACAACGGGTACTGCCCGACAACCGGGCAGATCATCAGTAATGCCTTAACAACACTAAATAGTGATTATTCCATCCCAGAACTAAACGTATCGATGTTGTATGAAGAAGCAACGGAAACCATCAGTTCAGAAGTTACATCAATGCAATCTCAATCAAGCCAAACAACAATGGGACCTCAACCAAATCAACAGACCTCGTTCGGACAGCAAAACCTGGACTCATTACAAGGTAACGCTTCAGGCCAACATGCCGCAGGGCAAAATTTAAAGCGTCCTTCTGATGATGTTACCTCGGCTAACGAAACAAAAAGGTCTAATCTGCAATCAAAGCAAGCCAGTATAGACACTTCAACGCAGTATTCATATTCGGTCCCCACGGGCAACAGATTTCAGCCACTGAGCAGTGAACTAGAGCCCAACAATCAAAATTGGTTTAGTTACGTAAATGAAACCTCGCCAAGTGTGTCAGAATCTGTTAAAATCCCGCCAATCTATGTAGCAAATATAACTAACATAACGAACTTTAGCAAGGAAATCAATACCAAAGTAACAAATAGTTTCACACTTCCATTCATAAATAATAGAGTAAAAATACAACCAGAGAAAATCAGTGACTTCAGAGACATAACCAAATATCTAATAAACACAGGAAGACAATTTCATACTTACAAGGACCCAGCAAATAAGAAATTCTCAGTTGTATTCAAAAATCTACACACATCAATCACAGAAGAGGAAATATACACTGAACTGAAAGAGAAACACCCATCACTCATTAAAGTTACCAGACTCCGAAAAGACAATAACCCAATTCCAGTAATAGCAGCCGAATTCAATGGGGAAGAAAACATAGAAACTATTTTAGAAATAAGTGAAATTTGTAATCTCATTGTAAAAGCTGAAAGGAGAAGAAGACCTAAAGGCCCCATTCAATGCATGAAATGTTTAGACTTTGGCCATACAAAAAATAATTGTAACCATAAAATAGCATGTATTTATTGTTCCAAAAATCATTATTCTGCAACTTGCCCCCATAAAAATGAACCATTCAAATGTTATCATTGTCAAGGAAACCACCGAGCGGACCTCAGAACAGTAGAATGCCTTTATTATAAAAAAATCAGCCAAAACCCTAACCTCAACAATCCCCAAAATAGAACTAGAACCAATGAATCTTCAGCAGCGCCACCTCAAAATACCCAAACTAACTTTTCCGGACTGAGAACCACTCAAAACATCCCCAACTTTAGACACATAAACAACAGAAACACAGCTCAAAATTTTAATCAACATAATAACCCCCAAAATCTAAACTCTTATGCACACACAAACGAGAACAGCTTTCTCAACTCCCTGATCAACACGATAGCTACTCACATAATCAATATAATCAACTCAATTATACCATCCATAATAAACAACATTCAATCATCCATCTCAGCATACATTAATAATAATTATGCAACAAACACAAATTAATAAGTTAATCATGCTCAATTGGAATGCAAATGGATTAATCAATAAAGTCAATGAACTAAAATACTTCTTGCAAGATAAGAAAGTTGACTTTGCATGTATAACTGAAACACATTTAAACAACAGTGTAAAATTCAGCCTACCAGATTATAAAGTAATCAGGACAGACAGACAAAATAATAATGGAGGAGTAATGATACTCATAAAGAGCACAATATCATGTTATCAAATAATACTACCACCAACCCCTGGTATTGAGACAGCAGCAATTAAGTTCAATAATAACAACAATCTGGAAACTACACTAATAGTAGCATATAAGCTCCCCAATATAAAAATCCAAAATACCAATCTCAGCGGTATTATTAATGAACACACTCCAACAATAATCTTAGGAGATCTTAATGGGAAACACATACAGTGGGGAAGTAAAAGTAATAATTCAGCTGGTACACAATTATTACAATTAATAAACTACCACAAACTTAATATAATAGCACCCAATGAACCAACCTACTACCCATATGATCACTCTAGGAACCCAGATATATTAGACATAGGTATAACAAATTTACAACAAACATTTTTCTCCACAGTACACCATGAAATGGACTCAGACCATCTACCAGTAATAATAACAACACAACATTCACTCCCCACACACTCACCCATTCCTCAGATCAACACACACATAATCAATTGGCACAAATTTAAAAATAATGTAAAAACATCCATCCCAAAATTTAAAATATTAAATACCCCTCCAGAAATAGACCAAGCAATAACAATACTCAATACCATTATATTAAGTGAAGTACAGAACAGTAAATCAAACAAATCACTTATAAACACACAGCATAAAAAAATGAACTACCTAAAAGCATAAAAAATCTAATCTACACAAAGAATAAAACAAGAAGATTATGGAATCACACTAGAAACTCTGAAGTCAAAAAGGAACTAAATCTATTAACCTATATTACCAAAAAAACACTTTTCACTCACAAACAGCAACAATATAACAACATGATCCAAACATTAAGCTCAAGTAACAATACATTGTGGCAATTTAAAAATAAAATACTTAACAAAAAGAATACCATTCCTCCATTAAAAACTAGCACAGGCAAAAAATTCTCACCTTTTGAAAAAGCTGAAACCCTAGCAAAACATTTTGAAGATACATTCAAACCCAATGATTCCCACCCACACAACCTACATCAAACAATCACACAGATAGCAACATCTCCCAACTATGATGTACCCTCTAGAATCAGATTCACATCTCCTCAGGAAATAACAAATATAATAAAAGCACTCCCCAATAAAAAGGCCCCAGGACATGACAGAATAAACAATAAAATACTCAAAAATCTACCAAACCAAGCCATAGCATTCTGAAATAATATTTATAACTCTTCATTAAGAACAGGATATTTTACACTTTTATGGAAACACTCTATAGTAATACCCATACCAAAACCAAACAAAAATCCATCAAATGTAGAAAATTATAGACCAATAAGCTTGTTACCCTTTTTATCAAAAATTCTAGAGAAAATCATTCAGAAAAGACTTAACAATTACCTCAACAAAAATGGTATCATCCCCAGACATCAATTTGGATTAACAGAAAAGCTATCAACCACTCATCAATTATTAAGAATTACTGAACATATTCATACAGCATACCAAAGAAAATTACACACTGTATCAACATTTCTAGACATTTCCCAAGCATATGATAGAGTATGGCATGAAGGTCTCATGTACAAACTTAAAATTAATGGTACACCCAAATACTTAACCAACATCATCAATAGCTTCATAAGCAATAGAACTTTTGCAGTTTCAATAGATAAACATCTCTCAAACCCCAAACCAATTTTGGCTGGACTTCCTCAGGGCTCCCCATTGTCACCTATATTATTTAATATTTACACTGCTGATATCCCTACATCCAACACAATCAATATAGCACAATTTGCAGATGATACTGCATTGTATTGCTCTAGCACATCACTTGATATATTAAGAAACACAATACAACAATATCTAAATCAAATCAGTGCTTGGTCAAACAAATGGAAAATTAAATTAAATCCATCCAAATCAACAGCAAAAATCTTTTCATTAAAAACCATTTCAACACCACCACCTCTCACACTGAACAATGACATTATTCCTTGGACTCCACAAAACAAAACAGTGAGATATCTAGGACTACATTTAGACACCAGACTTAACTGGAAAGAACATATAACATTAAAACACAACAAACAAAAGTCAAACTAATCCAATTAAAACCATTAATAAACAACCACAGTAAAATAACAATAGAAAATGCTAAGCTCATATATACAGCAGTAATAAGACCCCTAATGCTCTATGCCTGTCCTGTCTGGATTAATGCAGCAAAAACCAATATTCATAAATTACAGGTCATACAGAATAAACTCCTGCGAACTATAACCAATGCACCGTGGTTCATCACAAACAAACAACTTCATAAAGAAATGCAAATAAAGCCTATCACACATCACATCACTAAGTTATCCCATAATTTTTATAACAATTTACCATCAATAACACAACTATCCCAATACAACCTAGGCAAAGCACCCAGAAACGCAACCTGAATAAAAAATAGATTTCCCAAGCATGTTTTTTTTTATACAATTTGCAAATTTGAATGATTCCTTGCGAGGTGCTCAGTGGGTTTCCTCTCCCTAATAAATAGTTGTAAAGAAGTAATAGTTTAGATTTTTAATGTAGATAATAAGCATCAAAACAATGTGATAAAGTTTGTAAAGTTAAACTGAGCCATGTATCATATTCAAAATAATAAAAATTATTGAAAAAAAGATGTGAACGGGCCATCTTTTTGTTCGTATTGAATATATATAATTTTGAGGCATTGAATATATTTGGATCAGCCTATCCAATGCAACGACTCCCAATTTTTCTCTTCTTTGATCCAGCAAATCGAGCCTCGGGTATTTAATAATTTTAAGAAATCCCTTTCTTGATCTGGATTTAGAATCTTGTAACCAGCAAATTTTTAGAGGTAGGTGTGTATGCCCAAACGCTCCTCGGAAATAAATCAATTCAAGAAATACCAATAACTTATTTTTGATAACTTCCAATCTGGATTAGTAATACAAGCTTTCTTTATTGTACATTTGAAAATAGTGTTAAAAATGCATCATTTATCAGCAATCTCATGGCGCTAATGGGAGAACCTTCACTTACATTACTCTGTGCGTATTTTTAGTAGGCTCCGGAGCAACATGCATAATATTACATGACATGCGTTTACTACGAATGACGAAGAGGATCAAGTAAACTTATCCACTGAGTTCCTACATCCTGGATAACATTGAACATTTTTTCTTCTTCCCTATAATCTATAGCAGAGCCAGAATCCTTGCCATTTTCTTCCACAGAAACGTCTGCATTACTCACTGCCCCCTTCTCTCTATTCTTCAGTAAGATTTTAAAGTTCACGAAGTATTTCTTGTAAGTTCAGTCCTTTTTCTGTACTCACTATGCAGTTTCGCTTACCCCATGGCTTGTAATTATGTTCTGCACACAAAATCTTCTGTATAACAACTGCTGTTGATTCAAAAAGAATATGACGTATCTGGCAATTTCTAACAAATTGCTATCATCCTGCATCGAATTATAAGAAGTCAACAATGGTCTTATCAATCTGAAAGCCAGAGATATAATACTTCCCACGGAAAACGGAAATATGAGACAAAAATGCCGTAGCAAAACTTGGAAAAGAATATTCTGTCAATATGACACATGGCGGTCCTTCTAGGTATATCTACGGTTTTTTTTTCAATTCTACGAAATTCTCAGGATTGGCCTTTACAGCACATGAAGTTCATGCACTAAAGAAAGAACTTTCAAAGAAATAATTTTCAAACTGTTAAAACTCGAAGAGCACGATGCACTATTTATCGCAAATGTGTAATTTTGACACAATCGGGCCTTCAAGTGTTAAGTACCCGTTTGCATGCATCAGGTGAAACAATTATAGGATATAAGCTATAAATTTTGCGTTTTGTCAATCATACTTTTACCCGGGGCGACCAGTGGCTTCGTGGTCAGTCTGCACGCCTTCCATATCCTTATTCGACTCCAGGCGGTTCCAAATGGAATTTGTGGTGTACACAGTGGGTCCACGGCAGGTTTTGTCGGGGTACTCCCGTTTCCCCTGCCAATATGCATTCCACCGGTATGCTGCATTAATCATTTCCTACCCTATCCTCTCGTTAATCATCACTACGCTAAGGATCCAAGGACCACAGCAGCGTCTCGGCAATAACGAGGAACTAGATGAGAAGGTCTGTGGCTGCCTTAGCCCATCTCGATCAGGTTTTTCGTCCAGTTTCCCTGATCCTTTGAGCAAATGCTGAGATGGTCCCTTATTTTGCTTCTGAACGTAAATGTTACTTCATTATTTGTGCACGTCTTCTGAATTTCAGTGGAAAATATAGTTATTCAAATTATCGTTTTCCATATTGTCGCGGCAAAAAGTATTATTCTTTCATGAAGAACATGATGAGGGTTAAGGGCACAAATTTATAGGTAATTTACCTTTGAATATATATTTTATTATATAGGGGCGAATATTTTGTCAACAAAATTTGAAAAAAAAAACGTTTTTTTTTCTGTATTCAAAAATCGACTAGAATATGGTTTAGGATAAAGATCACAGAATTATGAAAACGTGCACAAATTTAACTTCTCCCCATAGCTCGTTACACGCACTTTTAAAATGTTTTTGACGTAAATAAATAAATAAATAAATAAATAAATAAATAAATATCGATATGTAGGCCCCCGACCTGGCGAACCGGCCCGGTTCGGCCTGGTAAGGGAGTGGGAGACGTACGCCTCCTCCCAAGATCCTAGTTACGAATGATAAGGAGTGCATGGAATGCCAGGCCAGACGATGGGCATAGCTTCGTTGAAACTGGCCCTCAGGAGGAAAACAGACTTTACAGTTATCGTTTCAATCGACTTTAAGCTGTCCATACGTTAACCAACTCGAACTTAACTTTATACGCTCATGTTCTGAATTATCCGTTACAACGTACAACTTCTAAACTTACTAAGCGTTTGAAAGGAAATTGAGAGACGTAGAACCGTGCAGCAAAATCACAGTGAATGTTAGACAGTCAATTTTACAAAAATATTGAGATTTCGCATATTTATCACCATCCATATCATGAAGTGGGAACACCCAAAAGCGTTAAACACAAACTTCATAGGTTCAATATAATCCCATTTCTAGATTACACCTTAAACGGTATAACACCCGTTGGACCTTAGGTACACCGAAAAACGTCGTTTAAGGCTCTAGAACACTTCGCTTTCGAATGTAGAATCGAACTTGGGGGGGGGGAGTTTCCAAATATCTTTATATTAAAGCAAATACTTTCGATGTTTTATAATATGTATTCATCAAAAGACAAGGATAATGATCTTTCAAACGACACCCCAAGATTCGTTAAGGGTAAGATATCAAGCGGGATTTTTCGAGAAATACTGGGCACGATTGTACTGCAGTTTATCTTTATCATGTCTTATGCAAATAATCTCCAGATGGATTTCCAAAATTCGTACACAGATATAAAGGTGTTGGCCAAGTCATTGAAAGATTTATCAATTATTGTGAGAGAGCTGATAAAAACATGTGTATGATTATCTGTACTTTGTCGGTAAAATCACATCAAACATCCAATGTTTTTTCCATGTTATAATTATTATCACCAGGCGAACGAAAACAACTTCTTTTACCTCCGCGTCTGACATGAGTAGAAATTTCTCACAGAGATACTTGATGTATAAGTTATTTGCATTGCTTTAATTAATTGTTTTAAAAACTTCTGATTTGATACATGATAGGAATTGTATCGTCTGGTCAATGAGGCAGAATATTCTCAAAATGATATTTTATTAATGTTCGAAATTAGTTTAATGGACTATCTCTCGAATGCAGAGGGTAACTAATGGTGCTACAGAATGGCACAGTCTTTCCCGTATTAGTTTTCTATTTCTTTGGGTCTAGCCTAGCTATTCGGAATTGCCACATACTCCTGCCAAATGCCATCTATCGCAGCCCAAAGTACTTTTTTTGACATTTTCTTAACGTTTCTGCTTCCTAGTGGTAGAACGGAAATATTAAATTTAGAATATTAAATAACCCAAAGTCTCGTCCTAAATAGCAATTGTCTTTGAAAAATTTGTAACTGTTTTTAAGAAAATGACATTTAAGCGCTACTAAAAATGCGAAATTTGAAGCTCTTTTTCATACAATTTTTTTGAGTTATCAAAAAACATTCTATGAAGTCATTTGAAGCACTTACAAATAAAATTATGTTTACAAATTGCTGGTAATGTACATATTAAATATGAGAGATATTTCAAAAAAATTACATTTGCGCAGTTTGTGAAAAAACATTAAAAAACAACTGAAATTGAAACTATACGTCATATTAAAGAGTGCAATTAGCACTGTCCGTTCCAAACGTTTGAAGCAAAACTTTGAAACCATTTATTAGAAAATGGCGGTTGATCGTTTCTGAAAATGCGGAGTTTTCAACTACTTTTCACTGAAAACGGTTGAGTTTTCGAGAAACTTTACTTGACATTATTTAAAGAAAATCTTGTTTTTGAGAAAATCTTGTTTTTGCATTTTTTTAAAATTGCACATATTAGACGCAATATTTCGCGAAAACTACTAAAATTTAACAAGAAATGTACATGACCCTAAAGAAAGAGTTAACTGGGAAGAACAAGTTGTATTTGAAGGAGAAATCTCATTCTGCGATTTTGTAGTCGGAGGAAGACGCCGAATAAAATTCAAACTTTTTGCAGTTTTTGAAAATTGAAAGTTAACCGTGAAAATCGGACCTATGTCACCTTAATAAGTGTATTTTTACTCTATTGTTACAAGAAATTTAAAGAAAAAATTTGGAGCCGTTTTTGTAAATATTTTGAAAATTCCCGGGGGCCTTCTTGTGAAGTACCCCCAAAAATTAATGAATATTTTCTAAATCCTAGAGCTTCGAGGTATAAGAGGTAAACTCCGGCACTGAATGACCGATCTCCATGAAACTTGGCACTTCCACGTGTGTTTTCATCCAGAAGGTTTATGTGGTATTCTGTTTTAACTCCCCTACACGGTTCTCCAGAACAAAATTGCGCTTGATTTTAAATCAATTTCCATTTAAACTGCGCATCACCTAAACTTCATTGTTGCTGAGCGTTGCCGTGTGACGCAGGGCGAGGCTTACGAGAACCGGACGGGCGCTCGCGAGACAGAGAGAGACAGAGTGAATCAGAGACGAAGAGAGACGGAAACAGAGAGAGAGGGAGAGAGAGAGACAGCGCGCGTAACTAAGAGAGCGAGAGTGTGACACAGAGACAAGAGAGACACATAGAGAGGCATGAAAGATAGAGTAACAGAGAGAGACAAGAGACAGAGATACAGAGAGGTGCAAACAGAAAGGAACAAAGAGAGAAAAATATAGAGAGAGACAGAGACAGAAAGACAAAGAGAGACAGTGGCTGACAGAGACACGGAGGCAGACAGAGACAGAGGCTGAGACGTAGAAGAAGAAATAGTCAGAGAAAGACAGAGAGACATACAGAGAGAGAGACGAACAGTGGAGGACGGAGAGACAGAGATAGACAAACAGAAAAAGACACACAGAGAGACGCAAAGAGACAGAGAGAGGCAGATGAAGAGAAACAGAGACACGCGGAGACGTTTTCTTTTTCACAATAATTGAATATGAAAAAAAAGCCGGCAACGCTGGGTATTTTGCAAGTACAGTAATCCCTCAGCATTTACAAGGGTTAGGTTCCTGAAAACCATCGCGAATATCAAATCTACGAATGTTGAGTCTATCTTTTAATGGAAAAACTTTGGTTAGGTTCGTGGATATCGAAAAACTGTTTAAAAAAAGAAATGTTAAACAATTGCAGTATAACTGAGGAGGCACAATTCACAATTAATATCCCAAAGAGAAGAAATAAAATAATGTTTGAAACATTTCAAAGTTGAAACTGATTGGATACAGGATTTGGTTATTTTTTGTTTCATCACCCTCCTCATTCTAATATCCAAATATGGAAGAGTTTCTGTTTTTTTTCTCTCCAGGACGTTGTTTCGTTTCCGTTAGTTCATCTAACGGGGGGGTTTCTTTGCTGATTATTTCCCGAAGCTACTCTTCAGTGAAATCATTGCAATGACACATGCACAGATCCTGAATGACTTTTCTGTTCGTGTGGCCAAACCCTTACCTCCAACTTGAGGGAACTGAATTGAATTGAATTATTTTACAATTTGTTTTTCTATTAATGTGAACTGACATTCCAAATTTGAGATTTTTGCAGAACGTGATACTTTGAGCTCCGGTGTATGTCAAGTTTCTCAGTTCAGTTCCCAAATGGCGCTGATTAAGGAAATGAAATGTGCTCGCTTAAAAGAAAATGTACGACTGAAAGACACACTCGCGAATGTTAAAACTAGTAGCATTTCTCTAATTGCGAATGTTTGGAACTCGCGAATGTTGGAGTCGCGAATGTTAAAACTGGTAGCATTTCTCTAATCGCGAATGTTTGAAACTAGCAAATGTTGAAGTCGCGAATGTTAAAACCGGTAGCATTTCTCTAATCGCGAATGTTCGGAACTCGCGAATGTTGAAGTCGCGAATGTTAAAACTGGTAGCATTTCTCAAATCGCGAATGTTCGGAACTCGCGGATAGCGAATCCGCGGACGTCGAGGGATTACTGTAAATAATACGATCCACCGGCAGTGGCGGAGGCTTTTATTTCGCTGCAGCACGTTGTGCCAGCGCTGCTGTAAAGCAACAATGGACGGTTCGATTTGCAAATACATTTTACAATGCAATAATACTGATGGCGCTGGGAAGCGTGTGCAAATAATAAAATATATAATCCTAATTTTAAATACTATAGTATTGTACTATTCTCCAAATGTACTCGTTTTAACACGAAGTACACGTCACTTCCTGTCTGATCATGTAATACTGTATGCTCCATATGTTATCACACGTAAGAAAATACCCTCAAATTCTCATTACTAGTCGAAGAACCATTACCATCTGTATATAGACTTCAACACGTGTATGCGTTAGTGTAGGGATCCCAGAATTTAAGAAAACGTTTACAGAATACATTTTTTCCAAAGTACGTCACACCGTTTTTAACTATTTTTGATGTAAAATAACATAAATCCTCGTACTTGTTCCACGTCCATCTTCCCAATCAGAAGAATTAAAAAGAATTTCAAAATGACAGCTTGTCAAACGAAGCGCGAGAAATTCAAATTTGCAATTTCAAAAATTGGTAAAATGACGCTAAATTACTCATATTTTTAAACATCCATTTTTTTAAAGAACTGTTTTTTTAGACATGCTACATTTGATGTAAAAAAATCTCTATCATCAGTGCAATGTTAATTTTTTTGTTGCAATTTTCGAAAATACAGATCGTGCGCCGAAAATGGAACCAGCATAATTTACTTTACTATACTTTGCTATTAAAAAGAAAAAATTACAGAAAAAATGTGAGCCGTTTTTGCGAAAATAATTGTTTAAAATGGTCTTAAGCGCGTCTATGTTTCACGAAAAATTACGCAAAAAATACTCACATTTTCGAAAAATCGAACACGATTTTCCTTATTTGAAGAAGACATGAACATATTTCATTAAGTAAAAAAATTTCTATTTTAAATATTTTAGATGTAGGAAGAGGCTGGAAAAATTGAAAATTTGCAATTTTCGAAAAATCCATGATTTTAACAAAATAGAGACCTGCACCATTTTCTTGAATGTCTTTCAAATTATCCAACAACAACAAAATTTAATCAAAGAATTTGGTGCGATTTTTTTTGAAAATGTCCCAGGGGCTTCATTTGAAGTAACTCACAAAATTAAAATATTGGTTTCAAGTTGAAAGGGCCGCCGCATCAGGAAGATCGATTGGTGAATATCAATTTTGGAGAAAATCGGCTGAACAGTTTAGCCACTGGCGTTGTTCACACACAGACGTCGGGCGGACAGATGGACATATGAATGGACAGATGTTTAGCAGTCAATCGATTTTTCGGCATCAAGGACCCTCAAATAATGGATTCTGATGGAATGTTAGATGAAGTAATTTACTATTTATAGTGAGAAGATTTATCCATTGTTTTGTTACCAAGGCCCCACAAAATATTTTCTATCGAAAATTCGCACCATTACAACAGTTTCCCTCTACTACGCGAGCGAAAAAAGGAAATGATTAACTTTACATTGATTTATTACTCCAAATTCTCTCTGAAGTGTGTGCCGTTGTGACCGTGGCTTTCCTACTACTTACCGGAGATTTTTTTTTTTACATTTTCTTAATATTTTGGTCCCGAAATAACAGAAGAATACAACTCCTGGTCCTATAAACACAATTTTTTAAAACATTTGTAACTTGTTTGGAGAAAATGCACGAATTTTGATCGTTTCCAAAAATGTTCTGTTTTGAGCTCATTTTTGCAGAAAACATTTGAGTTTTCGTGAAACTTCATAAGAAATAATTTGAAACACTTAATCTAACAACTGCATTAACGAATAAAAATCGTCTGTAATGTAAATGTTAACAACATGAGAGATATTTCATAATTTTTTAAAGTTATAAGTTTACAAAAATAGATTTTATATCATGAGATTTGATACATTTACTACTATCCCTAAAGATGAGTTTAATGAAAACATGAGGAGCCATTTCCGAGAACATTTTTTTAACGTTGCCTTCATTACATTCAAAATTACGCTAAAGCTACTAGTATTTTCATAAAATGTAAATGAAATTAATTAATGACCTAACTGTAGAGAATAATTTTATTTGAAGAAAATATCTCTCCGTTCAATAATGTAGTTGTATAAGGGGGACAAAAATAAGGGTTCCCCCTTATTTGCAGTTTTCGAAAATTCAGGGTTAACAGTGAAAACGGACAAATGCCATCTTTATAAGTGTGCTACACTCGCTTTTACAAGAAATTTAAAGAAAGAATTTGGAACCATTTTTATTTTCAAGAAAATTTTGAAAATGTTCCTGGAACTCAATTAAAATACTCTCAACATTATTTTTAGAACAAGCAGGGCTTCGATTCGGGCCAAATCGATGGGAAAGTATTATTTTTTTTAAAATAATCCTATGAACAATGCTATTGTTGTTTACAAACAACGGACGTTTTGGAAACAAAGACACTTTTTCGATATCAGGGAACCCCAAAACGTGTATTTCGTTAAAATCGCGAAATGATTTTTCACAGTATTACATTGCCGGCCCGTGGTCGAGATCGCTAAGACAGTAGTGCTGCAGCGATCTGGGATCGAAGGGTTCGAGTCCCGCCTCGTGCATGGTTGTATGTTTTCGTCCTTTCATCCCCTATCACCTCCGTATTGTTTCATCCTCATAGATACCATAACGTTAAAATCCAATAGTGGTCGCTAATGACCTAGAAATTGATGCGACCTTAAATAACAAAAAAAAGCATTGAATTACTTTCTCTTTACTATGCATATGAGAATGTAGAAATACTGGATGGAAGCCAAGTAAAGTACTAGGTCCTATTGATACATTCAAACTTATCACAGCTAAAGCGAAGATTGATAAAAAAATAAAAACCTACCATCTGGTGCCAACCAGTCCTTATCTCCTCTACTTAACGTCTTGACTGGTACGCACAAAGTGAATGTGCTGTCAGTACAGTTAGACGTTTGTCGTGAGGCTGGCTACTAGGCGGTTAGGTAGGCGTTATTATTCTGTTATGGGATATTTCAAGTTCATTGGAGGAAGTGCATGTTAGTCACAGCGCTAATTGAAGCATGATTGTTGTGTTATGAAACAACGACCGGATCATTGTGTATTCGTTACAGTACTACTGTATTGGTAATTTGGAAACCTTTATAGGCTGTTATCTGGTGTTATGAAGACTACAGGGAAGGAGTTTAAGTTATAAAGAGTAAAAAGTTTTAATTAATGCTGTAGATATTAGACATTATTAAGCAAATATCAGGTTAGCAATAGCATGTGAATTGTAGTTCAGGATTAATACATTTATTCAATTAAAGTATTATAGTTACGAGTATTCGAACTATCAATATGCTTACCGCAGTCTTCAAAACATATTTGACACCAAGTTGAATATAATACTTATTTTGTTCTCGTTCCAACAATGGCGTTCAACTGTACCTTTGTAGTCATTTTCCGATTTATCGCGCATTGGTCTGCTGTAGCCCTTTTGATATGACTATCGAAGTTCTTATCGTGCGCCCTCACTCATCAAATTTCCCTCGTATTTGCTTCCGCGATGCTACCATTTCGTTACGCATTACACAAACAATCAACGAACGTTTTGTTATCGTAATACGTAGAGCATTGTTTACGATCTTTTCCCCCTTTTACTGAAACCTGTGTTTTGTGTACCAATTAAACAGTCAGGCACGTCGCTAGGTCAACAATAACGCAGAAGATAACACAATTATTCTTGTTCAACGTTCATGAAAAAGACATCTCTGTCCTTGTAAAAATGCATCATGCCTCTATGGATTTTCAAATTATCCACGGAGAATTGTAAACAAGGTGACGTTGCATACCTTCTGCTCTTATTGAGATCGATAATTTAAGGTAATTTACATACATAAGGGAAATCTGATGTTGTGTAGGATATTATTGGAAATGGTGTAACTGAATAATAAAATATGTACCTCATTAAAGTACAAATTCGCGCCTGGAAATCCATCTTCGCGAAAAACTTCTAATAAAGTAACATGCTATGACTGCTTTCTGTAGTATTACCATTGTTTTCAATCGGTACTTCCTTCAAAATCAGATCACAGATGTTTCCTGAGAGATTGCGAAGTTGCTCCTAAGTTGCTGTAGACATTCATGAACAAAGAAATGGAAGGTCCTGTTAAAATTACGTAGAAAAAGGGGAAATGTTAAACATCAATATCGTTAATGGTTATCTAAAATTACTAAAACATACAACATGGTGGTTCAGATAATTTTATATATCCAGATACTATTTGTCAAATTGATAAGGCAGAAATTAGGACGTTCTCCCACTTGGGGGGGATTAGAATGTCGTAAAGCAAAGAGATTCCAAAGGCACATAACTACATGCGCCCTAAAAACAACCTTGTACAAAGAGAGAAATTTTCAAAAGTAACACGGCAGCTTGTCTGATACCCATATCCATATTAGAAGAGAAATCCGAAGTCATCCGTTTGGTCCGCATTTCCCCCTCAACCCCTTCCCACGCCGTGATCCGTGCTTCCCGCCCACGCCAGCGCCTCACACGTCCACCCGCCTTTCCCTCTTCCCGCATCGATTCGTCGCCGGCGCGCGGTGCGGCGCGGGCGGGGCGCAGGCGGGGCGGGGCGGGGGCGGGGGCGGGGCCTGCGCAGACGGGTGCGCGGGCGGCGGCGCGGCGGGGCCCCGGCGGCCGGCCGGCGGCGCTGGCCACCGCGCGCGCACTCCGCCGTGCAACTCCCTCGCGGCCCGCGCCGCCGCCGCCGCCGCCGCCTCCGCCACCGACGCCGCCCTCCGAGCCTCCAGCAGCAGCAGCAGCAGCAGGTGGACACCACCGGCGCCGCCGCGGGCAGCCGAAGACGGCGAGGACCGGCAGCGCGCGCGTCGCGACGGACACGGAGGCGCCGCCGTCGTCGTCGGCGGTGGCCGCGCCAGGGGCGCCCCGGGCCGCGTGGCAGCCCGCGCCCCCGCCCCCGCCCCCGCCCGCGCCCGCGCCCTCGGCCCCGCCCCCGCGGGAGATGCGCTCCAAGGCGGTGGCGCGACGCGTGCACCAGGGTGAGTGAGCGCGAGAGGGCGCGCCCCGCCGCCACGGGCGCCGGCGGGCGCCGACCCCCTGCCCCACGGGGCGGCGTCTCTTCAACAGAAACTCTTTGGGCCACAGGATGTCTCCTTATGTAGTTAACGTGTTCGAAGTTGTTATTTCTTTAAAAATATTTTCTTCACTTCAATATATTTATCATTTCGTTTCAACTCCGAGGAATTGTTTTTCAACTACAGCGTAAACAATAAAAATACTGAAGCAGATTATTTACATTCTTTGACTACAGTCACACATTCCTCGCCTGCACCATATTTGCTCACAGTTTTCGTACATAAATCTGCGGTGTCACGATGTAAATCGTTTTATTTTTAATTTGTTAGACGAAAACCAAACATTTTGTTCTTTAATATTTGCGCTCTTTCATGTAATTCATATATTAAATGATGGCATTTTGAAAAATAGTACCCGAATTAATTACTCTGAATCGAATCCAATTGATTTCATACGTTACCTAAATAAGATGGAAAAATCGGCGACTTAACAGCTGCTAGAAAACACGTGATTGTTATCCGATTTTAAATTCATCCGATATCTTAATTCTTTCAAAACTTATGGGTTTGGACAATGTTTATCATTGTATGAATTTATTAAATATATTTTTCGCTTAATTCTGCGAGATGGCGTGTCACAAAAATAGTTTCAAAGAACATTTAAGTTTTTTTGTAGCTTCGGAAGGATGGCAGATTCACTATTGGGCAAATAAAATTAAAGGGAACAAAACATAGTTCATTGTAACACCTCACAAAAGCAAGAATTACACTGTAATACTTGAGGGAAAATATTTATCAGTCGTTTATATCTGACATCCTATTGAATGTAATAACAGTTTAATTCTGTCAGAATTTAAAAATCAGAAGAAATCGTTAGTAATAATTTTCCTAAATAAGCGACCGATATCTTAAAAATTATACATTTTAAATCTATAAGTTAGAAAATTCTTATTGTATTTGCTTATGCCCAAAATCTTTCATATTTTAGAATACGCATCACACACTATACCTATTTAAAAATGTAGGCAGGTGTGATTTTAACTATATTAGATACACAAATATATAAGAAGAGCTTATTGAATAAATTTTGTTCATCAATCTCAATGAAAACACTAAATTCAAGAATTGGACGTAAAAGACAATGTGATTACGGTAAGCGTATATTTGATTTGCAGATCTAGTTTACTAGAGATCTTGAGTGTACATGTGCAACGCAACAAACAGTATGTCGCGCAGTATGTGTGTAATGAGTGGCCTAGCATCGTCTGCGGAAACTGTCGGTTTAGCTTGCCAGCTCGACATAAGGATGGGTAACGTGCTATCTCTAGGGTATTCGAACCAAATTGAGAAGGTACTATGCTTGAATTTATTTTCCTTAAAATATTGATGTTGTATGATCTGTTTGTGGAAATAATGTTATAACGATTAAATAGTGATTCTATTTATTTCTTTACTTATTTATGTTTAGTGGCCATTTACCTTCTGAGACCATTGTGGCCCATTAGTAATGAATCTAAGGAGTATCTAAAAGCAGTAATGATGGGAAAATGCTGGAATTGGAGAGAAGGGCAATGCGAGAACCACGCGAAAACTTTGAGGGAGCTCCCTTTGTCCACCACAATGTCACATGGATTAGCCGGGTATCGAACCTGAGTCCTAGCAGTGAAAGGCATGTTCATAGCCAACGAGTTATCCGTTCCGTCGTGATTGTAGATGAAAACATTGATTTGCTGAGAGGTTCTTGTTAGGAACGTATTATTTATTTTTGATAGACTTCAATTCTCCATTGAGTTATGCAGTTTCTCCATTTCCATTCATGTCGGTAATATTCTTATTCGCGAGAATTTTTTACTTTGATTTCAGTGCTTCCATGCCCTATACGTCATCAAAATATACATAATATAAATAAATAAAATAAATAAATAAATGTCTTTATTGGTGGCGAGGCTCAGGCTAATTAGCCTGCTCTTCCGCCTGACCACTTTCAAAAGTTTTTATTACAGTTTATTTTATGATAAAAGGAGACCATTCAATGAGAAATACGTACGCAATTTAGATGAAGGTTTTCTCACTTGGGAAGCAGGAGTGAAAGCTAGGGAGGAAGACGTTGATAGAACAAAAAACGCACTCTCAACATTTCTGTAATATCACTTTAACGTATTTGTTTGTAGGTGTCTGCGTGGCTTCTCAGCTATCATATTCCCTTCAGTATTGTTTGGTTGTTTCCCATTGCATAAGCATCTTAATAAAATTTGTGAATGAATTTTAGGAATAAATGTGATGTTACGTTCTGTAATGTGTAACTGTCAACTAGTGAGCTTGGTACCTATGTGTCTAAAGATGTTGCTAACTATGTGTCTCCAAGGATTAAATGTTGCAATAAGAAGACACTGTATTATCACTCTGATAGAATGTGAAGAGTTAAAACTTCAAAACCTGCGTTGAAATAAATAATTCTGATATAATAGAATTTGCATGCATTTAATCCACATGGCGAATTACTTCATTTTTATGAACTTATAGCTCCTACACACGAATTTGAATTATTTTTTGAAAATTTGTATCAACTTTTCTAATTCTATATTGATATTATATAATTAATAATGGTATCGTATATCCACAGAAATCAGAATAAACCTGTTTCTTTTAATTAAGGCATTTTAAAAAATGGAATGATTCCGCAATGAATGCTTTGAATTAAAGATAACAGAAAAACATCTTTCCAGAAAAATATCTTACTAGAGCGGAAAAATTATACGTATATCCGCCCAATCTTTACGTCGAAAGAGCTACTGAAGAATTCTTAATTAATATCGGTTCCTTGTAGTCATAATGAACCAAGTACGATGCAAAATGTTAAAGGATTTCATTCTCGATTGGTGTTCTAATTCTTTATGCACTTATTTTTAGCTATTTTTCTATTTTTGAATATTATTTCCTGTTAAAAAATATACCAGTTCTTGTGCCAGTGGTTAATAGAGAGGTGTAGAGAGAAAGAAATGAAAATTCCACACTGATTGCAATTGCGCAAGGACCCAATGATGTCAGATCACAAGTACTCGTATTTTTCTCACTAGATTTGTAAATGTTGTTCTTGCGTATATAAAGATCCATCCATTATTTTCCCAGACATCTTTTTACATTTCGAAGATACTCTACATGAAGCTCCTGGAGCATTTTTAAAAATATTTCAAGAATAACTGCAAATTTTTTCCTTAAATTTCTTGTAAGAAGAGAGTAAAATACCTTACAAATAAAGCATAGTTCCGATTTTCATCGTGAACTGAATTTTGAAATATTATCCAAAAGTTTGAAATATTTTCATCGTCTTCCTTCAAGTACGAAATTGAAGATTGAGATTTTTCCTTGAAAAGAAATTTTTTCTTCATAATTAGTTTTTTCATTAAGATCCTGCACATTTCTTTTTAAAAAATTGAGTAGTTTTCGCGCAATATTGAGTGAATAATGCATAAAAATTAAGAAAAATATTCCAAAAAATTCTCAAAACGGCTCCAATTTTTTCTTTAAACGTTTGTTAGGGATAGTACTAAAACTGTATAAGAAGATATAAACGTCATTTTACTCTGTTCTTTTTTCCCCTAAATTTACATAATTGAATTTTTTGGCTCACATCGTTAATATTTACATTAACGGCGATTTGTAAACATTATTAAACATTATTGAATATGTTAAAACATGTGTTTTAAATGTTGTTTTATAAAGGTTTCTGGAAATTTCAAATGTTTTGTGCGAAAATGAGAAGAAAATTCTACATTTTTAAGAAACACCTAAGTGCCACTTTCTCAAAAACGGCTCCAAATTTTTTCTTCAAACTTTTTGTACGGTTAGTGCTAATTGTAGTATATAAGATGACATAAAAGGCATTTTGCGGTATTATTTTGATTTTTTTAAAATTATGCAAATATATATTTTTTGAAATATTTCTCATGTCATTAATATACACGTTTCCAGCGGTTTGCATACATTATTGCATTTGTGAGTGGAAGTGTTTCAAATGACTCAGTGAATTTTCTCGAAAACTCAAAACTTTTTTGTGAGAGTTTCAACCTTGGCATTTAAAACAACGCTTAAACATTTTCTTAAAAAGCGGCTCCAAATTTTTCAACGAAAATTTCGGTACGAGGTAAAATGGTATGAGGTTTTACTCTTGTGAAGTAAGTAATATTTCGGCTCTACCATTAAGAAACTGAAAACGGAGAAATTTTCAAGAAAATGTACCTTAGGCGGCGATAGATGGCAGCTGACAAGGGTATAGGGCAAGATCGAAAAGCTATCTCAGACCAAAGAATTAGATATCTTTGTATAGTACGAAAAAGAAAATGTGTCATTCTGTAGCACCATAAGTTTATGTTCGGTCTTCTTAGAAAGAAATAATGTCATAGGTGACCACATTATTTTGAAACTAAATGAAGTCAAAGTCTATATTGAAGGGTATAAATTACGGCGAATTCCATGAACAATTCAATGATAACAAGATCTGAAAATCACAATGTTCCCCAAATCCAAGAAGCATGTATTTTGATTTGAGGTGATTTACTGTTTTCTAGTCTTTTATTTCTACACATATGACGAGGTGACTAAGAGCGTGTACCGACTCATCGCTTCGGTCCGAAGGTTCGCGGGTTCGAGCCCCGCCTTGGGCAAGGTTGTTTGTCTCTTCTCTCTCTTTTTTTTTCATTTATTTTCTTCTCGTTCGACTTTTGTCTTTCAGGGATTTTGATAGGTGCAATGTTACATACAATGAATTTACGTGTCCATCCTAAGGCAAATGCGGATCTCGGTGCAACCCTTCACTATTTTTAAAATTTCATATTTGAATTTCTTGACTTTGCATTTATTGTTTTGAAGTAGAGGGAGGGTTTTTGTGGGAAAAGGCGCCTTCTCTCTGATGGATGTTATCGCGGACGGCCTCGGGTTCTGCTGACCCCAGATTCGAGGAGCCAGCAAGTGTGTTGGTGTCTAGTGTATGGTCGAATTTGCTTCCCACAGGGACGTAATAGGAAACCGGCTGTCGGCTGAATAAAAGCCCTGGAAAACAAGTTCTAATTTTTATATATTTTACCTTATTCTTTAAGCAACAAATATATAAGCTGTAACAAAAAAATACAGTAATTATAAAAAATTATAACCAATTTTCTTTCCGGAAGTTTATGTAATGCACAGGAATAACAATCTAATGCACAAACTTCAAATAAGCAAAATTAAATTTGGAAAAAGAGGTCTAAAGATAGTGATTTCTAAAGAAATTTGATTATTTTCTAAGTGGCGATTATAAAGAAACGTGCATTTGCGTACAAATCTGAACACAATTTATTATGCTCAATTCTTTGAGTTAACTTTTAAAACAGAGACATGTTCGCTTTCATGAAACCTCAACAAATAGATGGATGAACTGGTAGTGCTACAACAGCTCAAACTTTCTCGCATTATTTGCAGCACATTACACAAGCAATCAAGAATAATTTCATATATAAATTGAACATCCAGAAATAAAGGACATCCAATATATCGCATTGTGAATACATTCAAGAGATCATTACATGCTTCGATTGCCATGTATATTAATTCTTCCCGACTTTAATAAAGTTGATTATACCATTCCATTGGACGAAGAGAACATTATAACACTAACGTTAGGTAAGTAACGTTAAGTAAGTACCTTATCTTATCTTTTACATGAACTTCTCAAATATCCATCTCCGCGTTGTTGCACAAGGCAGCGTACGGTGGTAATATAAAATGACGTTATAAAAGTTCGTACAAAATTATGGTACTCAGTTTTTCTTCTTCAATTATTCTTTGATATTTCATTTAAATCATATTTGAAAGAAAAAAACTTAATTTTGTTAATTTTAATTAAATTTGCGGATTGCTTGAATGAAAATACATCGATACATTGAGAATACAAATTGTAGAATAGCGTAAAAATCGAATTAATATTGTGATGTTCAATAGTAAATCCTAATTAAAATTAAATTATTTTTCATCTGATTTTTATCCATTCATGTTCTTTGAGGATTTTCTCGTGACCTGCATTTGTTGGGACATCTGTATATATTTCATTAATTTCAAGCAGACATTTCGTGAAAATTACTAGTTTTTTCAACAAATTGTACATGATATTTTTAATGACCTGCGTTCTTAGAGCAGATTTTGTTTAAGGCAAACATCAGTATCTTCCTTTTTGTAATTTTCAAATATTAAGTTTTTTTGCTCGCATTAAGCAATTATTTCTCCTTCAAGATACTAGTATTATAAATGTAATTTAGATCGTGCGCAGAACATCTCAGGTTCGCAGAAATGTATGTTATGTATTACAGTAATCCCTCAACATTCGCGAGAGTTAGGTTCCCAAAAAACCTAGCGAATGTCAAATCCGCGAATGTTAAGTGTCTTTTAATGAAGGAAGTTAGATTAGGTTCCTGGATACCGGAAAGCTGTTTAAAAAAGAAAGAAAAAATTCTAACAAACAATTGCAGAAGAACTGAGTAAGTGCTACTAAAACAATTCACAATTAAGATCACAAAGATAAGAAATAAAACAATATTTGAAACTAATTTCAACGTTGAGAGTGATTGAATATAGATTTTGATTATTTGTTTGTTTCATCCTCCTCCTCGTTATTGTAATATCCATACATGTAAACGTCGCTGCTTCTATTTCTCTCTTAAATTTCGAAGTTATTCCCATGTTCGGATCACATTCGAATGGCCTTACCACCACAGCTTGGTGAAGTTTTAGAACGCCAAAGGCAACTTTGACATTGAAATGGGTCAAGGACGCAGTTTCCCTTCTGTTACTTCATTACGTTCGAGGCTTTCTTTGCTGATAATTTCCCGAAGCTGCTCTTCAGTGAGGTCATTGTAATGAGAGTTGCAAGATCCTGAATGGCTTTTCTGTTCATGTGGCCAAAACCCTTACCTTCAATTTGACGCAACTGAATTGAATTATTTTACAATTGTATTATTCTACTAATGTGAAATGATATTTCAACTTTGATATTTTTGCAGAACGTGATACTTTGAGCTTCGGTGTCTGCCGAGTTTGTTTCCCAGATGATGCTGATAAAGGAAATGAAATGTGCTATCTTTCAAAAAAGTACCACCAAAGAAGCACTTGCGAAGACGCACTCGCGCACTCGCGAATGTCGGAAGTCGCGAATGTTAAAACAGGTAGCATTTCTCTAATCGCGAATGTTCGGAACTCGCGAATAGCGAATTTCGCGGATGCCGAGGGATTACCGTATAAAAAAGTTCTCATGAAGAAGCTAGTTTTATCGCAAACTTTCATACGTCATATCAGAACATCAGATCTTGTCAGAAAGAAATCTACTGTTGGATTAATAGGAAAAGGAGTCAACAGTATGCAATAAGCAGTATGCACGTCATAAACTGCGCGCCAGTTGGTTTTGTTTGCGTACAATATAATTTGTTATTCTTCAAAAACGTATTTTGCAACTATTAAAGTCTACTTTAACTACATTATTACAAAACATTATTTTGTTTATGTAGGTTATAGTGACAACAAAGTCTTTGTAACAAAGGATACACATTATAACAGGTGACCCTAGGAATTTCTTTGTATAGATTCTGCATTGGAAATATTCAATGAGATGTGTTATAATTCTTCTTACGATTTTAGTTAATATCTGATTCCAGAGTTTAAATAACATAAATGGTAAATCAATGAAAGATGAATATTTTCATTAATTTCAATTGCCGATAAAGGTTGGTACTTTTTTGCAGAAGGGATGTTTACAATGAATAGTCACCATCAGCTCACTATCTTGAATATTATCCAATAATTAAATGCTTTTGTAAGTGAAAAATTAGAACACGTGCGGAGGATGAACGTGTTATGTAAACTGCTATCATAGAATCATAATGTATCAATTGCAACAAAACAAACCGTTCGGACGTAATATCGCAGCATTTCAATTTTCCTTCATTGTGAGTGCTCGGCTTGAATGTTTTTACGGAGTAGGTCGCGGTAGATTTTATAACACGGAGTCTTTAATTCCTACACACAAGAGTGGCAGCTATTCAACACCGCTAATGGCGCGGAGAGAAATCAGAACGAGAGTTGGCGGCGCTTTGGACGACCTTGGAAACCACCGTAAGGTGAGAGAAATTGCAGTGATGATGTTCTCGATCCTTGGAAAGGAGTTTGCGGATGTGGTGGAGAGGAGGAAAAAAATCGATGCGAAGGCGAAAGTGACGTGCGCTCGTGGTAGAAGATATGTTATGGAAAAATCAATGCAGCGCTTAGTCTGAGGGGATGGGGTGCGGGTTACCGCGGACCAGTTCTCGAGAGGTGACCTAGCCTCTCTAGTTGGCTTGCCTCGGTGACGTGCACGCGCTCTGCGACGCGTAATCTGGGGAGGATCTCCGCTATTCAGGGCGAGACAATTTACAGGACGAGGAATTTCAGGTGGAACAAATTACCATCGACATTATTTAATTACATAAGCAACTATTTTTTTTGTTTATTTTAATTAGATACAATAATTGATTAAAGTTGACATTTCTGAGAAAATACCTGTAATTTTACAAAATTTTATGACTTAATCTTGATGGCCTGAAAAATATAGTAGACCATTGACATCTATGTTCCGTAATAAGTTTCTTCTCTGTACTGAAAATTTAGGGCATGAATTAATAATATGGTCAATGCTGATAATACAGTTACATGTGTTACAAGTTCTGGGAGGTTTCTTTTGTATGAGGTGGAGATGGCTTATTTTTTAATGTTCCGTCCGAATTCTGGTTAGAATCACTTGTTCTCTTCGGCTAAGTTTTTCGTTTGTTTTCAGAGCATTGAAGTTTTCAAGGGATTTGTATATACTTCTGGCTATGTATTATTTCCATATCCTTTGCCGTTTTATTTTCATCAGTTCTCCAACATACTTAAAATTATTATAAACTGTGTAAACTATTTTTCTAATATAACTTTGTTGAGAAATGTTTAATTTCCGCAAAGAAGTTTCTTCATCTTTTCTTTTCCTTTACAACGCCTAAAAGATCATGCTTGTAGTGATAAGAAAACTGCTAGAATAATTCTATTGCCAAAAAAATACTTTTTTTCCACTCAAACGAAGAAAATCCCAAACTTCACCGAAGATGGAATTGGTGTGCAAATTATGACGAACCTGTATTATGGGAAGCCCTACGATGGCGATAAAAATTTCAAACAACTAGCTCTTCAAAAACGACGCTAATGACCTGTCGGGTCTAAAACAGGGATTTAAGTTTTGGAAATTCGACCAAAGTTGCGGAGATATACAGGCTGATAAATCAAAACATTACAAAAAACATTTTCTTCATGAATCGATGCTTCTAAAGCCAAAACGATAGAGGAATTATTTGTTGCTAATATAATGAGAAATATACTCCTTATTGTCTTATTCTTACTTGGTAAGAATAGAAAGTGTTGTAATTGTGCACCGAAAACGGCAAAAAGTGGATAAAGCTTGTCCCTGTTTATAATAAATTACTTCCTTAATTTTTCCTTAAAATTGCAAAATGGTATCATTCCAAAACTACAAATTACTTCCCTAAATGTTATGTAGTCAGAATCCGTGTTTTGTGAGTCCTTGATGCCGGAAAATCGATTGACGGCAAAAGACTGTCAGTCCGTCGTCTGTAATGAAAACTAGCGCCAAACTCATTCGGCCGATTTGCCCCAAAATAATTGATATTCTTCAATAAATTTGAAAGAACTCAAGGCCCTCTGAGTTTGAAACCAATATTATGATTTCGGGGGCCACTTTTCATGAAACCTCAACATTTTCAATATTGTCTCAAAAACGAGTAAAAATTTTTGGATTAAACTTGTTCTTCGGCAGCATAAATGACGCTTAAGACAGTGTTGCAAGTCTGATTTTCGTTGAAATCCCTGATTTTTTGAAAATTGCAAAAATTTAAAACTGCTTCTGTCTCTTCCTGCAACTACAATTTTAGGTGAAACATAGGCAATGCTGAAACAATGTTATACAATTATTTTAAAAACACGGCCTCCACATTTTCTTAAATGTTTTCCCTTGTATGAAGTAAAGAAAGGCAAAGAAATTGGAGATTATCCCAACTTCGGAGAGCTCTCTGTATTTTGGAAAAATGCAAAATGGTGTCATTCCAAAACTACAAATTTGAAGATAAAAATGTTTGCCGTAAATAAAATCTATTCTAAAAAATCAGATCTTTAAAAAAGATCGTGTAATTGTTTTTTGGAAAAAAGTAGATTTTGAGCAATTTCTGCTTGAAGTTAATGCAAACTATAAAATAACATTTTCTGAAACACAGAATGCAATTTTTTCTGTTAATTTTTATCTCGAATAGAACAAGTAACACTTAAAAGAATGTTGCAGATCTCATTTTCGTTGAACTCTCTGAATTTTCGAAAATTGTCATGGGGTCAATTGAGATTCATGGTTACCTCAATTTAAAAATATTTAAAATAAAATAGTGTACGTTACGTGGACGATTTTAATAAATTTATAAGCAATATAAACTCTTTCAAAAACCAGAACAAAAAGTCCTTACCAAAGACTGAAACCTTTATTTGTAATGATTCATGAAACTGTGAACTGTTGTAGTTATTGGAGACTTTCGTGTATTCTCACGATATATTTAAAACGGGTACATGCTTGGAACGTCGTACTTGATTTCTTGATCTCATGAAGGAATTGTCAGGGGATTGCAGTTCTTCAAAACCGACCCCGTCCACGCACGGAATCGCCATATGTAAAGGGACTCTACGTGTGGAAATGCAATGGCGCATTAAGATTTATACTTGGGGTTTTCGTTCTTGGTGCATCAAGGTCACGGAAGAAAAATGGAGAAGGGAGGCTTTCTCCATTTTTCGCCTGTGACCTTGGTGCGCCAAGAACAAAAACCCAAGTATACGTATCATTGTAAAGAAGAATCCATCAATTATTGTTATAACGGTCGAGATACGAATAAAATATATTAACTTGGAATCACGGCGAGTGATTGCGACTGATTGAGGTTAACATTCAACTGTGTCCGGAGACGGTTAAATTGCGCTGGCAAACTCACCCGTATCTACTAAAATCCGAACGCAAGCACTCCTCAAAGAACAGCATTGGGATGGCGTAAGTGTTTATTGAATTCGGGCGATAGAACTACCTAGTCCCGTAAGTGTAGCGCGTGAGGTAACCCCGCCTGGTGGCGATGTCGGTTCGCTGTTGGAACGTTAGATTCGTCGTCGACATACCGGGTTTTTCTCTCTCCCGGTATTTCTCCCAGAGAGGTACGGCCCCAGCCGTAACAAGCCCTTAGGTCCCGACATGTTTGGTCATGTTGTGCATGATTCTTTAAGTATGTGTGTATGGAGAGGAGGGAACAACGATGAGAAAAGGAAGATCGTGCGTGATCTCTGACCCGCAGTGTCAAGCCACTGCTCCGGCATTCACCAAGTAGTGATTGAACATACCACGGAGAATGCCTGTCAGAGCAGCCAACCATTACGATTCTCCCGTAGCCAGTGGTTGAATTCAACACAGCCACGTAGCTATACTTTGGTTTTTCTTTCTTGGCGCACGGGGGCGTGTCAATAAAATGGAATATCTCACGATATTTCGCGCCGTTCTCCGTCGTGCCGCCGGGAGTCACATGATCCCCAGCACTGCTCGATGATACTGTCGCGATCATGCGACTCCTAGCGACACAATCGAGAATGACGCAGAAATACCGTGAGGTATTCCATTTTATTGACACACCTTCGTGCGCCACGAAAGATAAAACGAAGTATAGTATCGAAACTTGACCATCGGAGCTGGAACACTAAGACCCTGACCATGAACGGCGCTGTAGAAACAAGGGAGTTGCTCCTGAGGTATCGCGGCCGGAGCTAACATTCAAGGAAGCTCGGGCGACGGTGTGACGCCGCCTTCGCCGCCCCGCTCAAGTGGCGCGCGGGCAGCGCCCTCGCCGGATGCGTCGGGTTGGGGCACGCGGCGCCCTCGCGCCCTCCGCTTTACAGCCGTGTACAACATCCCCCGCTTCCCGCCGCCGACGCGCCGCTTCCGGCTGCGCCCTTTTGCCCTCGCGCGCCGCTCCCCGCCCCGCGCCCGTGGCACCCCGCGACGCGTGGCACCCCGCGACGACGCGCGCGCGGAAAGGGGAGACGCGCGGGAATGGTTTGGGGGGAGGGGTGAAGGGGAGGGGTTGTGGAGGAGAGGTGTGGAGGAGGGTGTGTGGAGGAGGGGGTGTGAAAGAGTGTGTGTGAAGGAGTTGGTGTGTGGAGGAGGGGTGTGGAGGAGGGGGTGCAGAGGAGGGGGTGTAGAGGAGGAGGTGTAGAGGAGGGGGTGTAGAGGAGGGGGTGTAGAGGAGGGGGTGTAGAGGAGGGGGTGTGCGTAGGGGGTGTGCGTAGGGGAAGGGGGTTAGGGGTGGGGGTTAGGGGTTGGGGGAGGGGTGCGAAAGCGGTGAAGGGGAGCTCAGAATTTTGAGGGTCTAAATGTATTCTTGAAGGAACATGTAATAAGTAGGGTCAAATTAATGTAGTCGGTGGCCCTAGTTGATCAGACTATGAGACCCTGTAATAACATTCAGAAATAGATAAGCAGTAATCAATAAAGTAATTATACAAATAAACTATAATCTTTACAGTTTTAAACATTCATTTTAAGAAATTTTAAATATTTATGAAATGTTATAATATTTTGCTAAAACAATTATTCGGCGGTTGCCGTAACTGCCGTTCTTAGGTTGTTTACTGGGGCTGCAGAAATGCTGCTGAACAAACCCACATAAAATGGTTCTCCAAAATATATCACGTACACTGGGCAAGAACAACAAATAAAATACTCTAGTATAACACCCCCCCGTAAATCAAATATTTTAACAAAAACAGTCTTCAAGAAATACTGCAATAATATAACAGACAAGAAAAACATACTGTGTAGCAGTTTCTATACACAAACATACTGTGTAACTTTTCTATACACAACGCTTCTATACACACTACAGACTAAGTTTTTACACAATATCAATAAAGTTGCTGTTCCATAACGCAGCACTTGAATAGGAAATATTTAACCGCGGGAAGTCTCTTCTTTCGACCGTTGCTGTACCATGATGCCAACTGAGTAAGTAGTGACACACTGAGTATAAGATTTAATTGGTGCGCGTGGTATGAGCATATAGGGAATAATACAAATATTTACATTTTTCTGTCCAGACATAAAATGTATCATTCTTTTTAGATTTTCCCGAGTTCTTTGGTAACTAACATCACAAAACCTCAGATGTGCAGATGCTTTATATTTTTCTTTCAATTTTTGTGCGCTTTGGAAATTAGTAATGCAGATATTTAAATCTATCAACAGTCATGAAGAAACAAGAACAAAAAAATGATGAAAATATTATTAATTGATACACAAACTTGCAGGAAATTTTGATTATTTCGTCAAAATTATGCCAGCCGTTGGGTAATTAAATGGATAAACATAGCGAATTAGAATCTTTCTATAATAAGAATTGAAAATAAACACATTGAAATACAGAAAATTTACTAGTATTGAAGCTGTTGGGAGGGAAACTGATTGCCGAATTTACAGATAACGGGAGAAAGGGGAGAATAGGGTGCTGAGTGTGTGTCTGTGTGTATGTAAGTGGTGGGGATGTAGTGTATGGCAACAACAAAAGTTGTTTAGGATGCATCAGAGGATAGAACAAAAAGGAAGCGTTCCTGGTAACAGAGGCAAATATTGTCAGATGTAATGATGGGAGGGAAAAATTGAGAATCAGTTGCAAATAACTGTGAAATCTTGACACCAAAATAATCGCGGAAGAAGCCAAATTATTTACTTACAGCGAAACAGTAAATCCATCTGTGGTCAGCCGTTTACATACTCTGGACCTTATTTTTCCAAGAATTCGTGATAAAAGTCAATTTTCTTTTGGATACTGACCTCGTTATTTCCCTGGTGCATCACAATACGTAGGGCAATGATGGGGAAAAGATATGGACGGCAGCTAGAGGCAAGTGGTACGAAAGAGACGAAGTGAGTAAGCAAAGAAAGTAAGGGTGAAAATGGCTGCTGGGCGGACCGCTTTTCCACCGAAGCGGGATTTACGCGATCGGTTCGCAAGCCCGCAGTCTGCAGTCTGCACGTCAACTGAGGCTGACCTCGTTTCCACTTCCCGGCATACTTCCTTTCCTATTCCGTGTCGAGACACCGTCCACGCGGCCTGTTTCGTGCAAACACAGCAGCGCCAGACGACTGAATGCCAAACAAATCATGTTACTTTCACCGTTGGCTATCTCTTGTTTTTTTGGCCCCTCAAATAGAACCAGAGAGTTTGTTGTGTCTGTTGAGAGAAATAAGAGTTCATGAGTACTTCGATATATTTGACGCTTATCGCTTGACGCTATCGTAGAATAAGAAGATAGTATTTTCTCTTACAAACTGAAATGTATTTGACAATTGATGTTACCTGGCTATGTCAACTGCTGCTATGGTCAGTAGTGCAGTGTAGTGATAGCTATTAAACTTGGAGATGGCGATGTTTTCCCAGCTGGATAGAGAGATCTGGCACCGACTTACACTCGGCTTGCGAGGGATTAAGGCATCTCCCCCCAGCGGGGCTCCACCTCAGCCGAGTCAAACTCGAGCTACCAACTGATCTCCAGACGTGTGTAGTACATACGTGTGTGTGTGAGAGAGAGACAGATAGAGGACAGGAGAAGATAAGGAAGAGGAAGGGAATATCGCGCGCATGGTCTGTTTGTTAGGTTACTGTTGTAGCATCCACCTGGTAATGGACGGAGAATCTACGGAAATCTGTCGATCAAAGCAGCCGATGTTAGAATCGATGATAGAATTCTCCTCCAGACAGAGGATGAATTCGACCACATCTAGTATCAAAAATTGGGACTCTAACCCTAAGATCTCCCGGTGAGATTCGCTGCAGGGCCAATGACAATGAGTTTGAAACGTGCTAACATACAAATAATAGGGTGTTAAAAATACAGCATTTTTCGAAACCTCTTCTCATTCTGCAGTCATTATTAAAACGCTCTCTCCTCATCATATGTACCACAAGTTATAGCAGCATTGAAATTCAGAAAAAAAGTTCACCAATGAACGGCTTTTAAATTTATTGAAAATATTCATCTTCTAAAATTAATTTGAGAGATTTCAACTTCAAATCGAAATGATCCACAAGATATTGAAATCCACAACTTATTTTTCTTAGAGGTTTCTATAATATCCACATTTTTACATCAGTTAGTGATCACTTATTGCCTAGAAATTTTAAATAAAAGAATAATTTCAAGAAGAAATTAATTTTGCCTACGTCGTGTTTACAATACCCGGACCCCTTGGGTACATGTGAAAATGAGTAATGAGTAATAATTACCAATGGCGAATTAATTACTTACTCGTGTATTGCAGTGGCCTACACCAAGGGACGAAAGTCAACAAAGGGTATTCAGACCAAAGGCAATGAGATGCCAGAGATATCACATACCGATTACCCGCGTGTGTGGATCGGTTATTGACACCTGATTCACCTTGAAATAACATGAAATATCGAAAGTATTTTGGGTATAATTTAGCATTTGAAATTACTTCTTTTTATTATTGGTAACAGTTCCATGTCTTCATTATAGACAACCACTTTTTATTCAAACACATTTATTACATTTATTACAATGTTCTCTTTGCGACGTTTCGTGCGAGGTTCTTGCCTCCATCTTCAGGCTTCAGATTCTATATATTAAAAATAAAAACAAAACATACAATTAGACTCATTTATATTTAAATAAAAATCAAATTTAATGAAATATATAATACCATATTGCGTTAAGCCTGAAGATGGAAGCAAGAACCTCCGAAACGTCGCAAAGAGTACATTGTAAGATAATGTAATAAATGTGTTTGAATAAAAAGTGGCTGTCTATAATGAAGACATGGAACTGTTACCAATAATAATAATAATAATAATAATAATAATAATAATAATAATAATAATAATAATAATAATAATAATAATACAAGAAAACTGACAGCCTCTATGTTAAAGAATTATTACTTCTGTTTACATTTACTCCAATTAGAGCTGTTTGCCATAGTCACGCAAAATTCGACGTAACGGATTTTCGTAAAATATGATAAAGGCTTAGCCGTGAACATTTTTAATCGAAAAGGTTCACGTTCCATTGCTATTGGTCATCGCGAAGGCCAGAAAGCTGGTGCTGATGGCACGCGAGCGACACACCCCTTTTCCCCTGCAGTGTTATCGCCCATAACTCTCCCCCTCCTTGCGGCACCGGATGTGCAACTCATTCGGGGCAAGTGCTGTGAGGGTGCTGGACACTTGGCGCCGGCGCGGCTGCACTGCATCGCGCGGATGCTGCGTCCGGGATCTTGTGAAACCCACGAAACGAATATTTCTGACCTCTCTCACATCTCCGGCTCAGCACGAATTTCACATAGAAGCAGCAATCTGAAAGGTTCTGCGAATGGAAGGCAGCAGTATAATACGTCTCAACATCCGTTTCATGAAAGAAATACTGAAAGACGCATTATTGACATGCTTGATTTTAATGAAACTTAACTTGATTGACATGGTTGTTTTTCATGTCAAAGTTGGTTTGGGTAATTAATTTTATGTTGTTTAGTACGGAGTAAGAAAACATCTCTTGTCGAAAGCATTTGTTATTCACATAGTATTTATTTTAAGTATATAAGATCTTGGTTACACTCGAGGTACGGGTAAAAGACCACAAAAATCTGAATGGCAAATATTATGGAACGGGACATTTCTAAATCAATGTTTCTAACAGTCAAAATAGTTTAAATATGTTTATCATACAAATAAATGTACCCTATTTTCTTTTAGAAAATTTAATTTTCAGTGTCAGAACGACTTCCTTAAAAATTGTTTCATTTTTAATTTGTAGGTGAAAAACAACTTAATTTTACAGAGTATCAAATAGAACTTTACCGTTACTCATTCACTTTAATTGATGTTTTTGATTCTAGACATTAATACGGTCAATATTTACGTGAAGGGTTTATGAAAAGCATTGCATAAATAATGCCGTCTTAGTACATCATCGTCCAGAGATTGCTATGCTGTGATTTGCCGTATTTATTAATAGTTACTTGTTGATTTTTTAAATTTATTTATTTAAGGTCTCTTTAAAAACATCTGTGATAATTAGCGATCACCATTGATTTATACTAGAAATATATTTAATACAAAGAATAGTTACTTGTGTTTGTTGACGACATTTGAATGACTACACTTTCTCAAAAACAAGTTGTCCTTTGTTTGCTCATTTAGTAAATAGCTGTGTTAAATAACATCCATGTATTTAGATACAGAAATGTACATTTTTTGCAAAGAATTTTTAAATTTATTCAAAATCAGGTTCATACAATTCCAACGAAATATTTTTGATACTTATAACAAAAGAAATATTCAAAAACACATTTTTTTTCTCACGTGTGTTTTAGTTTCCAACGTACAAGATCGAAAATAACCCCAAAACTACGCATTTAAAAAAACGAACGAACGTGGACAGCTCGACACTAAGAATGTGGACGACTCGACCATTCTTGCGTTAGAAATGGTGGCGACCGGTTCCAAAATAGCTGATCGGACGCGTCCACGAGAGAGGTCGAAGCCCTGGCCTCGGGCGGGCGGCGTGGGCGGCAAGGGCGGCGAGGACGAGGGAACGGGGAGTGATGGGGGTGCTTCAGTTACGCGGCGCAGTTGAAAATAGTTCAGAGGTTGAAGTATTCCAGCGGCCTAGATTTTCCTATTCTTTCAACTCCCGTTGTCATAACTCGAACCGTCGCCAAGGCCGTGACTAATAACTTCAAACATTTTCAACATATGGAACGCGATATGGGACAGTATTTTCAATTAATAATTTATTTATTTTATTTATTTATTTGTAATTAATACAGGCAACAGTAACACTGATGGTAACCTGATTCGGCGCAGAAATAATATATAATGATTAATCGAAAACTATTGTATCACAAAATATATGCAGTTGGCGTATAGCGAGTTACAGTAGAGAAATAATAAAGTTAAGTTATCTATTCACAAAGCAAAAACGTAGAGGCTTTAACATAGTTGAGGTAGAATTAAATATGTAGAGTTCATCTATTTACAAAGTGATCGTAGAGGTTTTTCAGTTAGGCGGTGCAGTTGAAAATAGTTCAGAGGCTGAAGTGTTCCAGCGGCCCAGATTTTCCTATTCTTTCAACTCCCGTTAAAAGAATAGGAATAATAAATGAAATAAAAAACAAATAAATGAAAATAATTTACTCTAATACCCCAAAATACTATAGTAATTATTTGAGTAACTGCAAGTGTGCGTGAGTGTGTGTGTGTGTGCGTGTGTGTGTGTGTGCGCGCGTGTGCGTGTGTGAGTGTGTGCGTGCGTGAGTGTGTGCGTGCGTGAGTGTGTGTGTGTGCGTGAGTGTGTGTGTGTGCGCGTGAGTGTGTGTGTGTGTGCGTGAGTGTGTGTGTGTGCGTGAGTGTGTGTGTGCGTGAGTGTGTGTGTGCGTGAGTGTGTGTGTGTGCGTGAGTGTGTGTGTGTGTGTGCGTGAGTGTGTGTGTGTGTGTGTGTGTGTGTGTGTGTGTGTGTGTGTGCGCGGATCCATCGCTCACAGACAACTCCCTGTGCCACCAATCAGGACAAATGAGGTGTCATTCCACGTTTCTCTGTCTCCTCTATGCGCCGGTTTTCGGATCCGGCCAAAGATTCAATAGAATTTCCAAAAACGTATTTTGGCGCTGCGGTCTTAGTGAGAAAGCAGGGAATTTAACAAAAAAAACCTAAATAGATCTATATAGGTGGCATTGATTAAACTCTGGTACCTAAAGGCAATTTTTGCTTCGTACGCCATAATTTGCTTACACGACGTTAGCGATACAGATGTTGCTATATTTAAAGAAAGTAAATTACCAAGTGAATCGCGCGGCTTCGTTTCGTTTTAATTTTCATCCGTATTACCATTTTTAAAAAATAAATTTTCAAAAACCTACGAAGAATATTACCTTGGAACTAATTAAATTTGAAGAATTTCAAGTGAGTACGGAGAAAACAGAACTGTGAGTAATGCTAGAGAATGAATGAATGTTCTTACTTTCGACTTCTCACATTTATGTTCTTAAGTGGGCAAATACTGATTATGAAATGACTTATTCTTATTAAACTTAACTAACAGATTATTCACATAAACGTAGAAATCAATGCCCTTTAGTGTTTATAGTGACTTGTTTACCAAATGACTAATATTCTATTTATGATGCACTTTATAAAATTATAGGTATGATATAGAAGGATAATGGACTCCCAGGAGATGAAATTATGTTAGGGAAAAGGTTTATATTTGACATGATATTTGTACATGATAAAAAGGTTTACAAACAGCTAGACTGCCCATTGGAGGGGTATCGAGTAGTATTTTAGCAGAGATAGTTATGAGGGAACTAGAAATCTGGGCCTTAAAATAACTGGATGTGAAGTTATATGTCAGGTATGGGGATGATACACTGATGATAGTGGATCATCACGACGTACCTGATGTGGTACAGAGATTCAATTACTACAACTCCATCGAAAAATTCACAATGGAGGATGAGGAGCATGGAGTTTTAAACTTTCTTGATCTCAAAGTTATAAGGATGGAAAATTGGTTTACCACTGATTGGCACCAGAAGGAGATATTATAGGGGTCCTGTTGAATTATAGGTAGCCACACCCTATCAAAATAAAGAAAGGCATTATAATTGGCTTGGTGGACAAAATGTTAATTATACCTGATAAAATGTTTCATAACACAAACCTATAATTGATTTTTAATTTATTAGTAAGCAATGTCTACCCTATTAGTTTTATTTCCAACAAGACCAATAAAAGACTGTACAAATACATATACAAGGATAGAATAAGTTCTAATAATTATGAGGTAAAGGATAATACTTATCAAGATCGGATAAAGGTTATCTTACCATTTGTACCTAAAATCACTAATAGGATAGGTAAAGTATTTAAGGAAAAATATAACATTAACATTGTTGGCAAAGTTATTAATAAAAAAAGGGTTATGACTAAGCTAAATGATAAAATCAATTTTGAGGTCCAACAACATACGGTCTACAAGATACAATGTGAATCCTGCGAAAAATGTTATATAGGTCAAACGTGTAGGAAACTAAAAGAACGTGTGAAGGAACATCAAATGGACATTAGTAAAGGGTATGACCAGTTGAACTCTATATCTAGTCTTAGGATAAATACTCGCCAGGAGTTTGATTTCAAAGGTGCTCAAGTTCAAAGTGTTGAACCTAACAAAAGGAACATACTTGTACCAGACACTTTCCATATGAATAATAATAATAATACGCTAAATCCCTGGTAGAATAAAATACCTATACAAAATGTTACGATAATATAATGCGACTTCGTGGGGAAAAATAATGTGTTTATAATAGGTTACAGTTGCTAACTCTAAGAGTTTGCATATGAGGTTGGTTCCTGGACAACGTATCCTCTGCCGTACGTATCACTGTGATCATCACCATGTGGGACCATTTGACGTCTATTTATATTACATTTGTTATAACCTTGTTCATTTTACTTAGAAGTAATGTCTTCCATTTAACTGATTTGAACGTGGATATTTAAAAATGTGCTTGGAATTTAAAAAAATATTGTTACATAAAAACTATGACTTAGTTTTCGTAGCACTGATATTGATATTTTCGAATCTCTGTTTGATGAAAACATAACTTTTAGCACGTTAATTGAGAATGTGCCTTTTGAGTCTCTCATTGAAAACTGTTGAGATTTAAAAAAAAATCATCTAAAGCTGTTGCGTTAACAAATGTATTGAACCTTGTAATACATACTAATACAATATATTCACGAAACACGAGGTGTTCGAGTAAAATTACGCGATTTGCATAAGCATTTGTATAATTTTTGACCCTTCAATAGATTTAATCAAAATGACACTTATGCCACGTGATTCAGTACATTCTGTACTATTCAACATTTAAAATATCGGAGTCATTTAAAGACGTTTTGCTGACATATTTTTAAATAATTGACATAATTTCCGTAAACATTGCGCCAAAAACATTAATACTCATATTATAAAAAAAGTGAATGTAATGACATCCTATGTGTCGGTATTGAAAAATCATTGCATAATGAACACAATATCTAGCTTGAATAATGAAGGTGTATAAGAGGTTCGAAAAAAATCGAACTTTTGTAATTTTTACAAATTCAAAAGTTTTAATCATATAATTTGATCTATTCGCGCACGATATTAATTAAAAATGTGTATTCATGTTTGAGAACTTTTTGAAAATAATATGAGATATTTATAAGAAAATGATATATAATGTATCCTTAAAATTAAACGATATCTTTCACGTTTGTATGGTCTTATGTTATGATTGATAGATTGATGCTTCTGTCAATTGCTAGTCATTACTTCCGTATGTGCTGTCCCTTGTTTTAATCGCGGGAGTTGGCGGTGATCTTCCCCTGCTCTATAGCAAGAAACGGCACTGCCCTGTACGTTGGTTTGTGGGATTTCCCCAATCGGGTATCTCACAACTGCAGGGCGTCGCCCCAGCCGAGACATTCTAAGCTCGCAAATGCCTTCCCGTTGTGTATGATAGTGTAGTTCATGTAAGTAAGGGGTAAGGACAAGGCAAGGGAGAGAAAAGAATGATCACGCGCAATCCATGGTCCTTTTGTTAGAGTACTGCTCCGGCAATCATCAAATCTGTGGTCACTGGTTCTTTAGTCAAAAATCTTAGTTTGGGGAAAACAAGAGTTAGATTTTTGAGCCTCCGCTTGTTCCTACGCTAAACTCAATTTCTTAATGTTTGTTTTCTCGTTAAGTAGGCATCATTTGAATTCGGTCGTTTTACTAAAATAAAATATAGATATTTAACTGGTAGTTTCAGTACTTAACCCAATTTTGCCAAAAATTGACTTAAGAACTTTTACCCCATAACCACAGAAATATTGATCGGAGAAGCCACGGAAAACTATCGATCAGAGCAAGCAGCTATGCAGTAAATTCTGTCACCGTCGGGACTCAAACCCCAGGACCTCCCACTGAGAGGCACTGCTGTGTCATCTGTTGATGCCCTGAGCCACCTAACCCGATCTTATGTTTTCCTTCGCAGAATATACATTCTGGAACAGACTCCTATGACGAGTTTGAACGTTGTTCAAAGGTGTGTTCAAAGGTAGACAGAGGGGGGAAAAATATACGTATTCAGTATTCTGGGACTCCCAAAACGTGTAATGTCGTCATTATCTCGAAATCGATTAGTGGCTATACAGAACTTTGTCTATTATACGTACACGAGAAATGTCAATCATTGAGGCGGAGATACTACGATCTTCTGTAACCGAGAAACCTTCAGAAAATTCCACATAAATCAAGACGCAGTTCCACGTCATTGCGCGTAAGCATAAAGATGCTATCTTCTAATTTATTGTCCATCGTTCGCGGTTTGGATTGGGTTCAGTGAAATCATATGCATGAGTTAAATTTCACTTCTGACCTCTAGACCTAGACCCAAAGTAAGTTAAAATATGAAATATGGAGGAGGAGACATTTCTAAAAGGTATGCAATGAGAAGATTAGACATCTCTGACCAGATGCCTCTTATGCTGGCAATCAATCTTTAATGCTGATGATAAGAAAAGGAGGCAGAGTTTTCGTATATGATGAGGTGCAATTGTATGTGATGTATGCGAGTTTATTATTACTAAATTATTAATAATTAGGTAATAACCTCGCGATGCTTGATAATTTGTTTATTACGATCAATTATTAGGCCTGCTAACCAAGAAAAGAAAGAAGGTTATCTTGAATGCATCCGCGCCCTGCCGCGTTCCGTCCGACCCACCTAGCATCATCCGCTCATCCTGCCCTACTACGCCCTGCCTCGGGCCCTGTCAAGTGTAACAGTTACAAGGTGGCGTGGTAATATGGCGCGGCGGAAGGAATGGATGTGTAGTGAAAAACCATGAAGTGTAAGAAGGAAAATGTGGGGAGGATCATGGTTAGATCCGAGAGATTCTAAAAATTGCCCTGATGAAGGCTTAATAAAAGCCGGAACGTTGGCAGTTTAAAATGGTGTTGTTTAATGACCTACACTCAAGAATCCATCTCCAACAAGCAGATACATAAAGAATTACAAATAGAATCAATTAAGACATTTATAATTACTCAATCTTCAAACTTCAACTCTTTAGCAAATTTTTCTGCTCATCAACATTTCGATTTAGGGCAAAATTATAACTTAAAACTTATTTGTTCCCGCTTCCCTAAAGATATATTTCACCCTCCGTAAATAAATTTCTAAATCTTTTCTAAATAATACTTTCTCTTAAAACTCAACATTTATAACAATAAAACTTATTAAATTCGAATTAAAAATCGAGTTTATACAGAATGTCATGTTTTATTGAAACATAATGATAATTAGCAGTAATTATGATTTAAATTTATGACATCTCCCAAACATTTTATGTTATTGTAATGTTTTCAATCATCCTGAAAAATGTGTATAAAATTGAACAGGAAATAAATAATATTAAAAAAGAAAAAAGAATCGTTCCATAATATTAATCGACAGAGGTCATGAAATCAAGCACGTGTAGTTGCCTGCCTGTTCTTGTTTTTCGCTGCGCATGCCTAGAACCATCTCCGGCTCAGAAGTATCATCAAATGGGGCGAATCTACGCCGCATGGGGTGGGAATGTGCCAAGTTTCATTTCTTGAGATATTCGCACTCTATTTACACGTATAAGACCTTTGCTGTTTCCAACTTGCACAAATAGTTCTTAGTTCAAATAATAGCAAAGTTCGTGAATGATCTTGGCTGTCCAGTGACGCCGCGTCGAAGGCTGGACAGCCAAGAACATTCTGTAGCGTCCGCTACTGAAACGGCGGCACTGCGGTGCACAGCGGGTTGTAACGTCAGACTCTGCCAACACTTTTTTTGTAGAATCTTCCGTTACAATTACTGTAACTACTTATTTTTTTTAAAGTGGTAACACTTCAATTCTTTTTTATTTTACTTTTTATTTACAATTTTTTTGTACAATGTACTTCAATACAGTACCTTCTCACTTTGTACAAGTAGATTTCACACATTTCTTTAGAACACGTTTTTCGTTCAAATCTCTCTCTATACGACATCAACCTCCGTTGCTAACCTCATTCTCTAACAACCTGGGTACATCATCTGTTTCTTATTTATCAACTAACATTGTAAAAAATATAAATAAACATTGGAATTGTTCGAAACGTTACAAACACCTCCCTTCTTTCAAGAATTTTGGTCACCTTGGTGCCAAAGTTATCTTAATCTTAACTAAAACAGTTTTAACAAAAAAATTATTTATAAACAATGTATCTCTTTAAGCTATTTTCTCCATTCATCAGGAAATGAAATCGAAAATCCTCTGCTCAAATAATCAGCATTTCTAAGTGCCTTACCATTTCTATGCTGGGTCTGAAAATTATATGCTTGCAACATCAAGCTCCATCTTAAAATTTTGCAGTTTGCATTTGTTTTTCTTTAATGTATTTGAGAGGATTATGATCCGAAACTATTGTAAAAGACAATGTTCCTTCTTGGACCACGTTCCTCCTACCTTTTAAATGCATTTTACACACATGATCTACACAATCAATTTTTGGAAAACACTTGAATGGATATACTTATATGGATGTATATACTTAAAGGATGTATACTTATAACAACAGCAGCCACTATGCACAACCACATGTCGACGTAAATTTGTAAGCTTAATGAACTTCTTTTGACCTGGCAGGCGCTGCAATCGTTGTATACTAATGATCTTTTTTATGCGAGCTTTCATGACAGGATGAAACTGTTCCAATCTTTTACTTTTATAAGGATACTTTTATTTTTAACTTCTACAGCATTATAATTTTCATCTTCCAATGATTTTCTTCTTCTATTAATTCTTTCTTTGACTTCATTTTTCTGCAGGTACATACCATCATCTGATACCCTTCTTTGATGGACATTTTCTACCCTTCTATACATACAAAAATTATCCTTTCTAACATCATACCGATCTAAAACATTTACTTGTACTGATGAATTTAATTTCACATGCGTTACACTACGTGCTACAGATGAATTTGCGCCAACAGTGTCTTCATCTTCTTTACAATCTTCATTCATAAGTAAATCTGGGCCTTCAGCATCTCTGCAAAGATTATATTCAGATTCACTTTCTTGTTTACTCACTTCTTCCATTTCTATCATGGAGTCCCAATCTCTTTCTTCCACATTACAGTCTTCATATTCTACCATTTTAGAGGAAGATCTACTATCTGGTTCACTTTGAAAACCATTTGAAAATGCGACTACAGCACTTGCACTACATGTTTTACAATACTCTTTTCTAATTTGTATTTCAATTTTCTTTTCTGGAATTCCTTTCTTCAGCTGATCTTCATATGATGTTTTCATTTTATCATCCCTCTTTTGTGCTTCTTCCTTTTCAATTTTAATACTGGACATCGCTTGTTTTTGCTGTTTTCTGACAATTAATTCATTTTTCAATGTCTCTCGCTTTACTCTGAGTTTTTCAATATTTAGCTCTGCATCTTTTAAATTCTGTGACATAATTTCTTTTTGAGACTGTAAACACCCCATATCCAAAATAATTGTCTCTTTATGCAATTCTTTCTTCTCATTCAATTTCTTTATCTTTTTCTTCTAAATAATTAATTTCTTCAACAACAGTATTCCTCTCGGAATAATATGATTTTACCATAGTGTGAGGATATACTTGATCATCCATTTCCACAAGATCCCCATTCTTCTCAGACTCTTCGTCTGCTTCCCATTCCGTAAGATGACTACTATTTAACTTGATATTAACATCATCTTTAATCGTTTCAGGAATAATATCAAATTCTTCCTCTTTATTCAGTTCTTTCTTACATTCTGTTATTGTTATTCTAAAAGGATTAAAAATTGTACCTATCTGAGGAATAGTTTTTATTTTATATTTTGCAATTTCGGTTGAACCAGGGTTTAGGGTGGCACGGTTCCTTTGATTCACTGATGCGGTTCACTAGAGAGGAATCGACTCAATGAACCGAATCCTTGTTTACTATTCACGTTCAACATGGTAACGTAATAAATGTGTTTAAAATACATTCTATTTCACCAGAGCGTGCTACTTGAACATTCTTTATTACTTAAACCACACATTTTTTGCTATTAAAAAGAGCCACTCGTCTATTTAGTTAACCAAATGCTAGGCCTACTTATTATATTTTTAAATGATCTATAAGCCACAGAATATAAATGGAAAATGTATAGCTCACGTATTCGTTGGAATTATTATAGATTTTAATTTTTTTAAACAAAATCTTGTAAAAGACATAACAATTCAATTTTAACAAACATGCAAACAAATAACAATAATAAATGGAGAACATCTTGTAATATCTGGAACAAAAAATGTACTTTTAAAATTTTACTAACAAATAGTAATAACTCACTTCTTAATGCGATTTAAAATTAATGGGTGTTAAATAACAATAAAAACACTTAAGAAAACTAAGATGTTAACGCAATAAATATAACTATTTAAAATAAATTCTATTTCACAAACTCATACTACGTAAACTTTCGTTATTGGAGCGCCCTCCAAACCCCCCATTTCAACTCTTCAAAACGTGTCGAGACAGTAAACTTCGTTATGTTAACACCATATATAGAAATATTTAAAATAAATTATATTTTACAAACACATGCTACTTTTAACCTTTTGTTATCGCTCCCAAACCCCCCATTTTAACACTAAAAACACCATAAATATCAATATTTCAAATAAATTATATTTCGCAAACACATGCTACTTTTAACCTTTTGTTATTGGGAGGCTATCGCCCCCCAACCCCCCCATTTTAACTACCATAGAAATACTGAAAATTAGTGTAGTGTCTCGGCACGAATTACACCCTTATAACACGAAAAAACGGCAAGCTTGTTTCTGGAAAAATTACGTACTTTTTACGAACTGAAGCATAAAAAATTAATAAGAAATAAAAAAATAACTTGTTAAGCTAATAAAATAAATACAAATATTTAAAATCAATTCTCTTTCACAAATACATGCTACTTACACGTTTTTTTTATCATCTTTCAAATCCTCCATTTTAATACTAAAAAGCACCTCGTCTATTTTTAAAGCAAATACTACATAATATGTTAAAGAAATCATTAAATAAATCCTGCATTTACACCTTCCATCACGGTAAACACACAAAATCTATCTTGAAATACGAAAAAACAGGTATTCCCACGACCACAAATGCTTTGCGTAATGGAATCTCATTCAAAAGTAAATAATTTTGTTGTTATAGAAACACCTGAATGTGATATTACGAGAAGGCTCTTTAAAATCTAAAACCATTTCTATACTAATATTAGAGTTCAAGCAGCAGGCAAAGCAGCATAGAAACAATTTTTATTTTTTTCAAAAAAAGTGTTGTGAAGTGTAATTTTCAATGTGAAGTGATATTTTAAAAGTGTCGTGATGAAGAAGAAATTGTTCGTAAATTTGAAATGTATGGCTTTGACGCATGGTTATTTCGTGTATATTTATGCTTTGACCCGTCAAAGCTAGTCAATGCCAACATAATTTTTCGCCAGCTCTGAAGTGAACCGTGGCGGGTGATTCACGAGAGTAAGTGAATCACAAAAGGAACCAAAGGAACCGTGCCACCCTAAACCCTGGTTCAACCGCAATTTCTGCTCGAAGGTTCGCGTTCCATTTCATGTTTCTTCTTTCGAATTTTATCCTCCTTTTCCTGTTCCTCCTTCTCCTCTGACACTATCGTTTCTAATATTCCTTTTATCATAAGCTCGTCGTAATCTTCTGATTTAGTTATTTTAAGCATTAAATTTAAAATAGTTTCTTCTTCTGATACCTCGCAAATATGCTCTCTAACTAACCTGAGCAAATGCTTCTTTCTATATTTACTTAAGTACAACATGATATACGTATATTACACTATATTCTCTTGAAATTAATTCAAATTAATGATGAACACCCACTGCAATGATGACTTAATCTGGCTGGATTCCGCTCCCACTTACAGTTTAATTCGATGAACTCCACCACCACCGCAACGATGACTTTGGTTGAATTCAGCTGCCACCAATATTTCATGTTGTAACTGGTATTTTAACTCCACTAATGTTCAATTCCAATGGCCATCAATATTTGTGTTGTAATTAATATTTCAGTTCCGATCCACTACCACTTCAATCCACTGCCGCTTCGATTCACTACCGCCGACCCACTACTGCTGCCGTCCAACTCCACGACCACCAATATTCTATTTTGTAGCTCCACTAGTTTTCATTTTCCATCCATTACCGTTGCCGTCCAACTCCGTGGCCACCAATATTCCATTCTGCAGCCACCAATATTCTATTTTGTAGCCGCACTAGTTTCCATTTTCCATCCACTACCGCAGCTGTCCAACTCCGTGGTCACCAATATTCTATTCTGCAGCCACCAATATTCTATATTGTAGCCGCACTAGTTTCTATTTTCCATCCACAACTGCTGCCACCAATTTTGTAGCGTCAGACTCCGCCAACACATTTTTTGTAGAATCTTCCGTTACAATTACTGTAACTACTTATTTTTTTAAAGTAGTAACACTTCAATTCTTTTTTATTTTAGTTTTTATTTACAATTTTTTTGTACAACGTACTTCAATACTGTACCTTCTCACTTTGTACAAATAGATTTCACACATTTCTTTAGAACACGTTTTTTGTTCAAATCTCTCTCTACACGACATCAACCTCCGTTGCTAACCTCATTCTCTAACAACCTGGGTACATCATCTGTTTCTTATTTATCAACTAACAATGTAAAAAATGTAAATAAACATTGGAATTGTTCGAAACGTTACACGGGTATCGTGGACACTTGCAGTGAAAACGTGTCAAATGCATCACAAGAGGGCCGGAAGAAGCGGGGGCGCAACCCCTGGGTGCAGGTCCGGAGGGATGGTGTCCGACTTGCGCCAGATGCATCGCAGACCGGGCAGTCGCACCCGGGGGATGGCTCGACGCGGTCACAGCGAGGCTATAGAGGCGGGTGGGCTTTGAGAAGGGCCAGCATTGTTCTTCAAATTTTTGTCGCGAGACCTTTGCAAGTCGCCAGTGTGCGTGGGAGGCCGTAAGCTTGGGGGTATGAGCGCCAGGCTCATGAATCAATGTGTTGGTAGTTAGCGGGTGCTAACGAGGAGCAAACGCTCCTGTAGTAAATGGTACGGTATATGTATGTACATATATGTAAGTAAACAATGTATATACCAAAGCCATCTTGTCTGTGATTTATCCAACCCACGACATCACAATTCACATGATTCCGGCTGCGGAAGCGTACGACTTCATTTAATAGCAAAGTTCTTATGCCTGCCAATAGGATGCGAATATGTCAAGAAATGGAACCTGGCACATTGTCGCTCCGTTTGACGATAAGGCCGAATAATGAACAGAATGCATTCGTCGTGCACGAGGTTGGAGGTCGCCTCTGTCTTTGTGCCTGAGCCGCCCGTCGCCCTGCCCCGGACACTCAGGTTGCTCCTTCCCTGGTCACCGCGGCGGCGGCGGGCGGGGGCGGAAGCGTGACTCAGGGACAGTGGCGGCCGCCGCCACGTGCCGCGGTCACGCGCCGCGGAAGATGCGTGCGCCGAACACGTCAGTGGCACGCCAGGCGGTGGGGTGCCAAAGCCCCACGACTCGGGCGGACGGAGACAAGAAGTAACGAAGTACGAGGAAGTTGAATGACTATGTCTCAGTTGACCCCTTGCAAATAACAACTTCTATACTGCGATTTTTCTAACTTTGCCCCTGAACGCCCGTCTGCAGGATGGAATATGTCACGGTATTCTGCGACGTTCTCACTCGTGCCGCCAGGTTTCGCATGATCGCGAACGTATCAATCAGTGCTTGCAATCATGCGACTTCTAGCGGCACAATGGAGAAAGACGCGAAATGCCGTGAGATATTCATTCGTGGCCGTAGGGGCTTGAGGAACAGAGTTAGAAAAATCGTGGTATAAAACAGCAGGTAAGACACAAATGAAATTCAGTATATAAACATATTTAAATCCTAAAAAATAAGTATATCCTCCATTCCCAAAAGCAACTTCAATAGCGACTGACCAACCATTCATGGAATTTTCATAACAAGCGATACATTTCGTTTTGTATTTAATAAGAGGGATGGTGTCCTGCAGATAATCTTTTCTACAAGTAGCTAGTTTAGGTTAACTTTATGTTCATTATATTTCCGATATTTAATTTAATGACGTGTTTTAGAGCAATATCTGGCCATTAAAAAAACTTAACGGAATGTGAACTAATTAATAATTACTGGTTATTATTAAGCTGCTTATTATGATATTAGACAAATGGATAAAGTAACATTCAATTTTAATGTGAGAAATTAGTTACAATGACATAAAATACGGAAATTGTCATTTGCAATTATCTTCGAGGACTCATAAATTTTTACAGGTGACATTAGTTCGGGACAAGGAAAAGTTCGGACTCGTGGAAAGGATTCGAAATGTACTATTTAAGCACAGTTGAATGAGAGGAAGTCCTAAAGATCTTTTAATCTCCGTTATTGAAAATTTCCTAAGTGTGGCTTAGCTATCAGATCTGTTGAGACTGGCAAGATTTGAAAGCACGAATGCTAGGACTACAAGTATAACATTTTTGTCGTTCTACATTTATTAGACCAGGCTATGGAAGATGAAGTCTGACACGTACAAAATATGGAATTCTACAAGGATGATTTCCCTTACTTTTGTCTCGAATGCCGACAAAATTCATTGTGATTAAGTGGGGACAAACATACAAAGAATATTATTTCATTTAACTGAAGATGAAAGAAACTTTCATTTTCACTTCACTATCTGATTTCCATTTAAAAAAACAACATTAAGAAACATTAAATTTTTTCTTGACATTGTTTGTGAATATTCATTCATTTTAACTGCATTTATTATTTCGTTTTATTTGCACGAAGTTACACAATTGTTATAGAAAGAAGTGTTTAAACTCTAAATTATCACATTACAGTAATTAAACATTAATTACTCAATAAGACGTTCCACATAAATCATTCTGTCAAAGTAGAGGTACCCAGCTCTGTGTTGTTCGAGTGTGTTACGCACGCCGCGACTATCATTCACCAGTCCGTCAAGCGTCGTGTTCACCGACTGGATTCAGCTGACCGGAAACCCAAGAGCGATCTCGGAGACCTCAGAAGCTGCAGCCGGCGGATGCAGCCTGACGGAGCGGGGGCGCAGGGATGGGGTGGGGCGAGGAGGGGCAGGGCAGGGAAGGGCGCGACGGGGCGAGGAGGGGAAAGGCACAACGGGGCTGCGGGCCGGGTGAAGCGAAGCGGGGCGGGGCGAGGAGGGGAGGTGCGTGGTGTAGCGGGACAGGGCGCGGCGTGGCGGGCCGGGGCGTGGGGTGGCGTGGCAGGGCAGGACGTGGCGTGGCGAGAAGTGACGTGACGTGGCGTGGCGGGGCGTGGCGTGGCGTGGCGTGGCCTGGCGTGGCGTGGCCTGGCGGGGCGTGGCGGGGCGCGGTGGAGCTTGGCGGGGCTTGGCGGGGCGTGGCGGGGCGTGGCGTGGCGTGGCGGGGCGCGGCGTGGCGGGACGTGCCGTGGCGGGGCCGGGCGTGGCGTGGCGTGGCGGGAAGTGGCGGGGCGTGGAGGGGCGTGGCGTGGCGTGGCGTGGCGTGGCGTGGCGGGGCGTGGCGGGGCGTGGCGGGGCGGGGATGGCGTGGCGGGGCGGGGCGGAGGATGGGGAGGAGGGGCGGGGCGGGTATAGCAGGCCAGGGCGGGTTGAGCGGAGCGGGGCGCGGCGGGGTGGGGAGGGGCGGGGTGGGGTGATGGGCGGCGTCGGTCAATGGCCGCGGGCCTTTGCGGCCCGGTCCGGTCGAGCGGAGGCGCGCGCCACATCTCTTGTTCCCGCACCTGTTCCCCCCTCCCCCGCGCCGTCAGCGCCGCCCGCGCTCGCGGCTCCCGTCGGCGCCGCTGGAAAGCGTTTTTGTCACTTCCTCCCACTCGCTGCGCGCCTAACGAAGGGTTTTCAGATGGAGTTGTTGCAGAGCTGGCCGAATTGTTTTCAGACGATCTCAAACCCTTAACATGGGTATTTCAGATGAACTAGGGATAAGTTGGGGGTAAATGCAACGGTTTTTCATTTCTGGAAACTTAAATAATATTTCAATCCCAATATTTGTATGACCAATTGCTGTTTCCTCGCCTACTACGTACTCACGTAATAAAGAAAAAGTAGTTTAATGCTACAGAGGAAAGTGGTGATTTTCCGACCGAAAATCTTGTATTGTGCCGCATAAGAGGATAAATCTTGCACCTTTGTGTAGTCAATTACTTCTTCTATTACGTTGGGTATAGGTCTCTCCACGTAAGAAAAGACCCTAAAAATTCAACATGGCGGAGTTTCGGCACTGCCAACCTCATCGAAATTAAACGCAAAAGATACCGACGCGGCGTGTTTAAATGCACGTAGTGTCCTTCAGAAAGGCAGATTTGCTGAGATCATTTTATTTATGTTTTTTGACTGATAAATCGCAAAAAGTACATGGTAATAATTTAATTTATAATTTTCATATGGAAATAAAATCTTCACAATTTCCTTAATCTTGTTTAAACTGAAGAATATATGAAATAGTACAATCTCATTTATAATAAAAACTAATATAAATGCCATAATCAGAGGATTTATGGAATAAAGATGAAATTAAATCCAAGGCTCAAAATAGCTTTAATTTTGAAGCAATATGCTGTGTAATAAAATAAAATTATACTTCACTGACTCGAAATGTCTGTATCATAATGATTTTATACACATAACATTAACATATGACTGTGATGAGAGCTTATCAAAAGAATGAACGTATTCATTGTACAGAAATCACAAATGTTTGAAATTTAGTGAACCGGATACCTGAATTCATTTAACTTAAAAGGTTTAGTAAAAGAATGACTTATGCACAACAGGTGGGTTAGATTTTAACAAATTGCAAGGGCAGTCATTGAACAATGGTCCACAGCAATTATCTTCACTTTTATCATTGAATTTTTACAAGAATTTTAGTTCCTAATTGCCCCTGGGCTTACAAACATACATTTCATTCTTGCATTTATCTTACGCGATTGGAGAACACCAGGGAAAACAAAGAAATAAATATGCTACCATTATAACATTACCATATATAAAAATACATAAATAAAATATTTAGTTAATCCTAAATTGGGTTTTTTAAAAATTTTCATTAAAATAAGCATCCAGCAATTTGGTTGACTCTATAAATTACTTGAAACACATTCTCCTAATCAGTATAACGGCTGAGGACCAATTTCTAGCATGTATACAGAAAGATATGACAAAATAATGGAGGTATTGAATTTCGCAATAGTGATAATGTAGAAATAATTCCAATTTTATAAAATGAAAAATATTCCTTTAAACACTGCAATCCTGGAACAATGAAAAAAATGCCTTTTTACTGAATTTTTAATGAACTGAACATTAGATTCTGCATCTAATGTGTACTGTAGTATCTAATGTCCAGTTCACGATAAATTCAGTAAAAAGGCATTTTTTTTACAAAAGAACAATATTTGAGAAAATAGTAACATTCAACGAATAATGTTCTTCAAAGCATAACAAACAAAAGAAAGTTTGGAAAAATGTTAATAAATAAAAATTTGCATTCTGCTTCTCACAAACCTTTCAACATACCAATTCTATTTAAAATACAAATATACTGCGACATCTCCAACATACAATGACACATAATCTATATTATCTTACTCTGCTACATTAAAACAAAACTTTTCTTCTTCAAATTATACATCTTTAATTTCCAACATAGTTCAAGAAATTATTTCTACAATTATCCCACAAATTATGACTTTATTACAAAACATTCTTCCTTCACTTTTTAATGTCTATTAATACAAATACTATTACACTAATAAAATTTGAATTCTAATGGTCTAAAATGACAACGAAATCTTTTTCATCCCCGTTCTTTCTTTATATTGGTATGGGATGTATTTCTAAAACACATCTAATCCCTGAAGAAAAACTGTTCTTAAAATATTATAACATTTATAGAAATGATAAAATTTCTGACCATGCTTCTGTGGTGTAGCAATAATAATAATAATAATAATAACAGTGAATTCTATATTCCATCAACAAATATTTTTGTCTATATCTAATATTTTATAATTATAGCTTTACAAATTAAATTAAGTAACACTATTTACTCTCTATATTCAATTTGTAAACCCCCAAACACACCAATTCCTTCTCAAATTTATAATCCAATTTTTCAATCTTCTAATCCAGTGACACACTTAGGAGATTTCAAAAACAAAAACACTTCTTGGAGATGCAACTCATCAAATCCTCAAGGTATTCATTTGCAACAAATCTATCATTCAAAATAATTTAGTCATATGTACTCCGTTCAAACAAACTTATTACTCTAATCAAAAAATTATAATACCAAATATTTTAAGTTCATTTATTACAAAAAATGTAAGTTTACAATGCTTTCAATCTTCACTTTCTGAATTTGATTTTTATCATTTTATTAAAATGTTTTAATTCTTCACTATTAAAAATGAATTATTGCCTTCATAACATTTGTATAAACTGGAATATGTAACGTACTTACATAAATTCAAATTTTAATTTCCCAAAAAACAATAAATAGATAATACTAAAAAAATATATAGAAACAGAAACATTAACTAAAACATTTCTAGATCCTTACTCATTACACATTCAAACACACACCTAAAACCTTCCCATTCATACTGTATCTCTTCCTACATATTACTTAAATCTTATTAAATTCAATCATAATCTAAGACTTTTTGGCAACAAACTCCTCCAAGAAAAACTAAGAAGTTAACATGAACTATGAAAGTACGTGTAAACCAATATGAATTAGAAAAATTTCAAAATTATATTGCACAAATAACCCCAACATTAACAAAATGTTATTCTCCTGATCCAATATTAAACAACAGTTTACATCAGAATCTCCCAATATCAATTTTCAATAATGAAATCAGATTAAACGTGTAATGCAGAAATTGAGTTTTTTTTTCTCTTTTCCACATTACTTGGTCCCTTCACAAAATTTGAATATTCACAAAGCTTCAGGAAATGATTCTATTTAAAACAAAATGATGCAATTATTTCTTTTAACACAAATTTATTTTAAAAATAACTACATACTTAACGAATTTGCAATTTTATTCCACATATTTTTTCAAATCTAAATGATAATTATCGTAATTGAATTCGTATCTCCAGAAAAATATGTATACAAAGCATTCAATATCCTGGAAAATTATGTACAATTGAACAAAAAGTAAACACAGACATAAAAAATAAATTTAATTGCCACCAAATAACATAGCCCATCGGTCATGAACATTAAATATTATTGACTCCCATGTCAATGTTCAGAAGGCCATAATTGCATATCTGAAACAAGTAGTAATGTAATATATGTTTCACTCATATGTTAACTCATTAAAAGCATATTCACTTAATTCACTAAGCAACCGTATTTCATCTGAACAGAAAAACTGAAGCACTGACAGGAACGGCTAACAATAATATGAGTAATGTTGAAATAAATTAATTTTAAATTAAATTAACTTGTACTCTTAATTAGATTTTTCCTTGTTGCTTTGATGCAAGGCTTTTTATTTTTGGGCACATTTGCAATATTGAAGTACATGCTTAGAGAGCTTAATGATATGTTTAATGTTGATATGATAATGATAAGACAATGAGAACTTAATGCATATAGAACTTAATATGTACATATTTGTCACAAGTGTATCAATATCACAGTAAACCTTATTGCTTATTCACTTATTTCACTTTGCATGTTCACTTTGTTTACACTTCATATGTTCTTGAACCAAACAAAATAAAGTTCTGTTAGGAACGACTGACTGAAAAATGAGAGAATTTTTCAATTTAAAAAAATTGTCTTAAATTCCCAATCCAGTAATTTCGGCACTCACATTCTAAAAATCACTGGGGACCAACATGTACTTTTAATATGATTGTGGGTAGCTACTACAAGGTGACAAGTGTTTAAGGATAAGTTTCTGCAATATCAACAATTCTACATAACCTTCTTCCATTGAATTTTTCCACATTTCTGACGTGACATGGTAACAGATTTTTGCTATTCCTTTTCTTTTCATATGTTATGAAAAAATAGCCACCGTTGTATGATGTCCCTCTAACATAGTAAGAAAAAATAACAATGACAACAGACACGTTATATGGTCTAATTCTTATTACATTCAATAATATTGTGACATTAATAGCTTACCTCTCACAATTTTTGCTACTTTCGATAAGACGCTGTTGTCAGGAAGTTTTCTTTTCCAGAAATTTTTCCTTTCAGAAGAATTTTATCCACTCGTTAAGACCCACATTTTCTGCGTAACTGGAGAGTTGTTTCTCGTATTACAAGACACTGATGATAATGCCACGCAAAATATGCAATATAAATTCGCGCATTAGAAACAAATCGCGCATTGGAAACGCAATGTAATAGCTTTTAAATAAGAAATACGGGGTCGAGCTCGCTTGCGTAGGCTCTCAATGCATTTTCTTTTGCCGCTAGACAAGGAGTTGGCACAAACTTAAACTGTACGCACGCATGCCAGTCACCAGCCAAGGAAAAGTCCCTGACTGCAATGCTTCCATTACGTGGGGTATTTAAGTTAGGGTTGGCACCCACTTCCTCCAACTTATATTCTAATCTAAAGTCGCTAAGTCAATGTAGTAAGTATGGTGGGTGATTTCTGGGAAGTCGGTATTTTTTTGTGTTTCGGGTCATATCTTAAGCAGATTCTTAAGCAGATTCCGCGTTTTGTGGATCCTTGATACCGAATGATTATTTCACGGCAAAACGTCTTCCTATTCTGCTTGTGGCCAACGCTAGTGCCCAAACCATATATACGATTTCTTCACAAATTTTTATTTATTAATCTATCTGGACGTTTGTTTTTGTTATTGTTACTACAATATATTTTCTTAATTTTAGTTCACTATCTCGATAACATGTTCAAAATTTTCTCAAAAATGGCAATAATTCTTTTTATTAAACTTTTTCGTTATGTACTGCAAAGAATGCTTTGAAACATGGCACAGGTCTAGTTTCCATTGAACTCTCTGAAATTTGGAAAATTGCCATAGTTCAAAACGTTTTCGGCGACTTCTTGCAACTACAATTTTGAAAATATTTTGTTTTTAACGAAGCCTGTTCGTCAAAGTTAGACATCTAAAAATCACCCAATTTTTCGAAAATATCAAGTTTTTGCTTTATTGTGTATGAAATAGACACTCAACTTTAAAAACAGGATTTTCTCGAAAACGATTTCAAACTTTATTTTCTTTCTCGAACGCTTTCGAAAATTACGTCGGTTCCTTTTTTGGTGAACTCTGTATTTTTGAATCTTGCAAACGTTTAACATTGCAAAACTAAAAAATTAGTAATGGATATTTTTATTAATAAAATAGCTTTTTAAATATGAAATCTCTAATTTTTTTGAAAATATAAATAGCTTTCGCCTAATTTTTTCTTGAAATATAAGCATTTAAAACAAAATATTCTGAAAAATGGCTTAAATTGTCTTCTTTATTTTTTTTCGAATAAGAGCAAAGAATACTTATCAAATTGGCGCAGGTTTCAGTTTTGTGTAACACTCTGCATTTTCGAAAAGCTAGTTCAAATTTATTTTGCCTTTTCCCTTTAACTATAATATTCAAGATACTTATTTCTTCACAATGTTCTTTAAAATTAGTAGACCTTAAAATTATGTAATTGAAAATCTGAAACTTTGAAAATTCAATGAAAATGTTCAACCTTCTTTTTGAGGTTTTGGGAAGATTTTACTTGTATAGTTGGTGTTGTGGGAGAATGTGAATGGTATGCTAGAACTAAGAACATGGATTCGAATCCCACCGTGGAAAAAATAATTTCTTGTTGGAACACTTTGCTGGTCAAGTAATAGTGTATAATGGAGCCGTTACAAATAACGCGAGAAAATATATGTTTTTGTCGTGTTTACGTATTCCTCAACCCTTCCGGGTTAATGGAACAAGTAATTAGTTACCCATTTATTGCAGTGACATTCAGTAAGGTTCAACTGTAAACAAAGTGTACGCAACTGAAAACATGGCAAACGTAATGAGACTTCAATGGCGGTCTCCTGCATCGATTGCACGCAAGTATGTATCGATTGTAGAGACATGAATGACTCTAAAGTGTAAAATATATCGAATACATTTTAGATGTGTTTTTAGCGGTTGCAATTTCTGCTACTTGCATTGATCCTAAATCGTCCAAGTAAATTCTTAGCACATCCGCCGTGGGGAGAACATCGTGTGAATCGAGTAAAGCATGGATGGACACATGTATGCCACATTTTCTCAGGAAAGTAATAACAAGTATTCACATGATGCACGTACTTGTTGAAAAAGGATAAACATGAAGATGCGAAAGGTTTTTAAAATTTGTTGAATTTTTAATGGTTTGAAACGTAATGTGGTGTATAATTTTTGTTTAGGTTTTCTTTAATTTCCTGAGACAAGCAAACATAGCGGAGAGGAAATTATGTGTTTTTCGTAACTCAAACCGCGTTTACTATCTAGCATGAATGTTTCCCTTTAATATTCTGCGGCAGAAAAATGTAAACCATTTCATTTGTAAAATATTTTATGAATGAATGAGTTAATCAAATAATCATATCAATAATAGAAGGTGATAGTAATCAAAAGAAAACAAAATATTCTTGGATATCATAAAACGGAAAATTACTTTTGATTCCGTCTTGACTGACCTTCCTCTTCCTCATTCACAGAGAGGAGCTTTGCACGAGCAGGGAACAAGGCAACTTGTCGTCTGCCGCGCTGGGGAACTTTTCGCGCGAGAGAATGCGCAGTATAAAATCTATTGACTTTTTTTAATGTCTACGTTCACGTACTCGTGACTTATTATTTCACGTTTGTTTAGGCGTGTCGACTGATTTAGTCATTAATCCTGCAAAGAGATATTTTTATTCAGACTTTTTCAAATACAATTTCTAATACAACAGTTAACAATTAAAGAGAAATATTTAAAAAAATTTTTAAAAAAATAACAAAAAGTTAAAGGTTCAAGAAGAGAGAGAGAGAGAGAGAGAGAGAGAGAGAGAGAAAAGAGTTAATAGCTAAAGAAAAAGTTTAAATGTTGAGGAAAAAAGTTCTAGTCCGTGAGGGACGAGTGTGGCGCCTGTGACGCGAGTGCATCGCCGGTACTGCTGCTGCTGCTGCCGTTGGTGCGGTGAGGGCGGGGGTCACAGATCTTGTCTAGTGAATGTTTCGTCACGGGAGGTGGCGGTGTTCTTCCTCTGCTGGATGGTGAGATCTGTGCGCCGACTTACATGTTGGCTTCCGTGGTCTTCCCCATTCAGGTATCTCCCAACAGCAGCACACCGTCCAAGCCGGAAGAAGCTCTAAGCTCCCGATCGGTTTCCCGACAAGTGTGGCCGTGCGGTGCGTGTAAGTGTGAGTGTGTGTAAGTAAGGTGAGAATGGGGCAGGGAAAGGGAAGGAAAGATCGCGCATCGAGTGCAACAAGGGTACATATCCGGCTTTCGCCTGATGTTGATCGGAGAAACCACGGAAAAGTACCAATCAGAGAAGCTAGCTGCTAGAATTCTCCTCCAAACAATGGCTGATATTGACTTAGCTCTCGAGCCATTGTCAAAAACCTTACCACTGTCGGGACTCGAACCCTATGTCGTCTCGTTCAGAGGCCCTTCAGTGCCATCCGTTGATGCACTGAGCCGCCTCAGCCGGTCGAGGCGCGCGCGAGGCGTGGTGCATTGTGCAGCCGAGGCAGAGTTGCCAACCGTCCCGATTTTGTCGGGACAATTCCGATTTTTTGAATTTGTCCCGCGTCCCGGCAGTAATCTTGTCGGGACGGCAATTATCCCGGTATTTTAGACTTTTCATTTAAAAAGTATTGTTTATAAAATTGATTTTTATAATGTAACAGTACCAAGCTAAAAGCTATCGGTGATGAATTTTATTATAATAAAAGGCCGTTCAGCAGCGGGGAAAACGATTATATTTTCGCAGCCGGGCAAGCTACCAAACAGGGAGGTAGGTCGACGATGGGTTACAATAATAATTTAAAGTTTTTTGTATTCCAAGCATGAAGGCAAAGAAAATGCCTTAAATTGCATTATTTTGCCCTTAATTTTCCAAAATTTACCCCGGACCCGCGTCCTCTCAGGTGGTTGGACCTGGGTCCCGATTTCACCTAGACAAAAGTTGGTAAACCTGCGCCGCGGGCCAATTCGGGGCCGTACGGGCCGTGCATTTTGCGGGTGGACAGTGGTGTACCTAAAATTGCATTATTTTGCCCTTAGTTTTCCAAAATTTACCCCGGACCCTCGTCCCCTCAGGTAGTTGGATCTGAGTCCCGATTTCACCTAGACAAAAGTTGGTAAACCTGCGCCGCGGGCCAATTCGGGGCCGTACGGGCCGTGCATTTTGCGGGTGGACAGTGGTGTACCTAAAATTGCATTATTTTGCCCTTAGTTTTCCAAAATTTACCCCTCAGGTAGTTGGATCTGAGTCCCAATTTCACCTAGGCAAAAGTTGGTAAACCTGCGCCGCGGGCCAATTCGGGGCCGTGCGGGCCGTGCATTGTGCGGGTGGGCGGCGGGCGAGGCGGCGGCGGTGGCGTCCCCGACCCTTGCCGCCGGCGCGGCGCGGCGCGCTGCTCGTTTTTCTGCTGCGCAGGGGCTCCTGGGTGCACGCGCCCTCGCCGCACGGCCCGCCTTGGGAGGCGGGCGCTCGCGCCGCGCGCTCTCTGCTGACCGGGCTGCCTTTGTTCGCCTCCACTGACGCCCAACGGAACTTTTGTATGCTTTTAAAATAAGAATGATATAGTCATGAATATTATGCAATAAGGATATTAATAATGAATTACTCACTGCAATACAGTGTCGGCTCTTGCTTCGGTTTCACGGATGAACAAATCAAAAGATGAACGTAATATTGTTTCTTAAGTATTTAACGTATCATTCTTTACATTTTATGTAATTCAGTATTCCGGATGTTGCCGCAAAATATATATATATATATATATATATATATATATATATATATATATATACACACACACATGTGTGTGTATGTGTGTGTGTGTGTGTGTGTGGAATCAGTTTGAAATCAAAGAGCGTTCGTCGAGTACTCTCTCTGGCGTCTAGTTGCGAGTTAATCGCATCATCGATGTTCTGTAAGGGATATTTAATATTGTGAAGCACGAGCCATCTGATTATACCTGCGTCCCTAGGTGCCAAAATTGCAGTCATTCCTCGTGCATTTTAATACCGCAATGATGCATCAAAATCGACAAGGGCTTACACCGCAGACCGCTGGAACGCTGATCCTCGGTGGATTTGAAGGACTCAGAAGGGAATAGAAGGGTTTTTGGTCCGGGGTGTAGTACCGGGAGAAGACAATAATCCCAAGTATAGGCAATTGATATGTTCCGTACAATATTGTCATCAAACGTATTTAGAATACCTATTGTTCTCGTTAACCAAAAAGTTCAAGTTGACGTATACCGATTTTACGACCTTTCAGCACCTTTGAGGGTCAAGAACACAACTTCCATCCCAGCTGAGGTGTAACTCCAGGTTCGATAGCCTGGTTAATTATCTACTTTCATCGCACTTATGTGGCGGCCATATTATCTACTTTCAGCGGATCACTGTGATTCAGGTTACTGTTCACACAGAAGGCTTCTTAGTGTTTGCAGTCATTATTGTTACTTATCATTGACTATGGTTGTTGTTAATGCATAATCTAATGATTATTAATGTCGTTGTTGTTTTATAGGGATGGGTCATGCAGTGAAGTGGAGTGAATGTATAGAAAGAGGAAGAAAGGACGTGCCATGTAGTGTCCTGAAGTGAAGTGTAGAGAGTTGGAAAACCACTTGTTTAATGCTTTAAAATATTTATGTATGGTACAGATTAACATTTATATTTATTTTTATATTTAATGTAGTTATCTCGTGTTTTCTATTGTTTATTATTCTAATTGGGTAAAAATAAAATAATGTGATTTGTGGTGTTTTTAAAATAACGAGTGTATGGAGTACTCAAAGATATGAAATTATTGCTATTATTTTTGTTATTATTATTATCAAAACAATTTTAAATTATATTATTGTAACTTTATTGTAAGTAAATAGCAATGTTCTGATTTCAAAATCCTACTTGCAGAAATAATAAATATTTGTCTAATTTGTAACACGTGAAAGGGGGTAAAAAATACTCAGTTTTTGCCAATGGCAGAATTTTATGTTATATTTTGCCTCTAAATGTTAGGCAACTCCATATGCACAGGTGCTTGTCAAGGACATGAAATATCCTTGACTGTCAGAACATGACCTACAAATATCTGCAGGTAAAGAGTTGTTTCAATATCAGGGGCAAATGTTGGCCCCGTGGCCGAGATCGTTTGTACAGGCAGTAGGCAGTATAGGCAGCAGTCGTCAGACAGTAGTGCCGTGGCGATGTCGAGCCGCAGGATCGCCTCCCGTATTCGAGTCCCGCCTCGGACAAGGGTGTATTTGTGTTTGTATGTGTGTGTCGACCTCTCACCCCTCACAATCATCAATTCATCTTCCATACCCCCCACGGTTAACAACCATGGGGTGTAAAAATGGACTCGGCAGAAATGCTGATCCCTCCCCCAAACAATGTCTTACGTGCATAAAAGCACGTTCGGGTGGTCCATAGAGGCCGATTCACGAAAAAAAATTAGGAGCAAATGTCATATGCGTCACTCTTCGTTATATGTCCCATTGGAACATATCCAATGGAACATACCCATTGATCCATTTCTTGCTACAATATACGAGTATATATGTCTATTGGAAATATATTTTATCAACGTCTCTTCACCCCCAAACGTTTGTAACATTTATTCTGAGACATCGTACACCGTGCCACAACATCACCGAAACCATTCCTGCGGTGTCCGAACCCACAGCTTTGGTGTAAGGAGTGTGCAACACGTAGTGGACGCGGAGCCCCAGGCCTCTGCACCACCAGGGCGACTACCTCGAGTTATGTGCGAAGTGATTACACGTAGAGCGTTTACTAGCTTTGCCGTCTACGTTTGACGAAAAAAATTGATCTGACAGGCATTTCCATGCGGTGCATCCACTGGATTCATATTAAATTTCTGTAAAGATATTTATTTCCTGCCAATATCCACAGATACGTGTGATTAATAGTTATGATATTTTAATTTAAATCTCAATATAATGGATGAATTTTAAAAATGCTATCACAATTCAAAATCATTGCGTGTACTCTTGTATGCTTAGCATTTTGCCTTTTCCGGTCTCCTAGTCAAGTAATGGTATCTCAATTTTAAAAACTTGTCTATAACAGAAACCCAAAAATATTTTAAATAAGAAATCTTTCAATATTTTCTTTACTATTCTCTCTCTCTCTCTCTTTGTATATTTATTTTTATATACATATAAATAAATAAATGAGGTAAACTCTGACACCGTGTGACCGATCACCCTGAAAGTTCGCACTCCTGATGTTTTTTTCACCCAGAATGTTTATGTGCCGTTAGTTCTGTTGTAACTCCACTACATGGCGCTGTAGAACAAAACAAAATATTCACGTCATAATTATGCAACCCGCAACACTCGGCAGCATTTTGAATCTATAACGTTAAATAACTCCTAAACGAAGCGTCCTAGGGCATTAAAATCTAAAATTTTGATGCCTAAAACCCCAAAGAAACGTTTCTCCCACCGTAATCTAGAGGATGAGACCTTCAAGAACATTCTATTACATTTTTGCTGGCCCGGCGCTTCGCGATATTACCTCACCCGCTCAAAGACGTGAAGAATCTGCAACTAAATGTGAATGAGAGGGACAGAGAGATGCAGAGACAGACTGAGACAGGGACAGAGAGAGACCGAGAGACTAAGAGCGAGAGGGAGGAAGGGATTAAGAGGACAGAGAGAGGGGGAAAGAGGGATACGAAGGGCAGAACGTCTGCCGGGTCCCGCAAGTTGTGTATAAAATTTTACACATGCCTATGTTTATATTCCTAATATTCGTATTTTTGTATTATATACTAGCAGTATTCTATATTTTAAAATAGGAATATTAGGAATGAATCCTATATTCCTATTGTAAAAGATCGTATTGCGAAATGTTTGCGTCTGAGAGTAATTCCATATAAGGAACTAAATATACGCATTTGTACAATTTTTATCGAATTTTCGTGATTTCATTCATTCTCAATGCTAATCTTCTCTACATTGTATGGCTAATTGCTAATGAATAGGAACCAATCGCATCCTTCGCATTCAAGTTCCGCCGCAAGAGTAATCATTCTTCCGAAGTACTCTTTTGTTAATTACGCAATAAAAGAGTATTCCTGTTTTATTGACCTCGTGAATTAACAGGCAGTAGACATCGCCCGCTTGTTTGTAGAGTCATGACCTCTCACTACTTTTGTTTCCTTTGTCAGTGACATTTCTTCTTCTTCATTGTCCTATACGTACTTCTGCGATTGATTAATTAGCGTTTAGTAATTCCGAGTTATGTATACCATTATAAAAAGGTAAACGCGGTCATCGATCTGTAAATGTCATTACATGCCAAGGATAACATTTAACATTAATAGGCAAATGAGTTTGCAAATTTTAAAACTAATAATGCATATTATTACAAATTAATAAATATTCGAAATTGATGAAATGGAATTTGGCTATCTTCAGGGTAGTGAATAACATTTTCTTATTTTGAGGGTTCAACCCGAAACTTAAATTTACCTACAGAATGTATGAATATGTGTCGATTTAGACTTTATATGAACAAGTCTTATTTGTCAGCTCTAAGAGATTTACTTCCACCTTCAATTTGAAAAAAAGATATTTTCTAACAATTTGTATTTTGTGGTTACTAAAATAAGTTAGCATATTATTTAAATTACTTATCCATTAACTTCTCATGTACAAAGTATTAAAAAACCTTATTGAAAACAACGTGTAATTTTGACATTTTTAGACCAACCTAAAATTTGTTATCATATTTTAACAATATTTTGAGAAAATGAAAAGGTATCATTTACCGGTAGCTACTTCATGCATTTATTCAAATGTATTGATAGTTTTCTCATACATATGAAAACCACTGGAGATAACAGGACTAATTGAATAAGTTTGTTGAGTACAAAATGAAATACAATTTTAAGCCTATTTCAAATTAAATGCTCACAGAAAACTTAGAAATAAGTTTGGTAAGAGAGAAATAAAAAACTATGTACCATTATTACAAATTTTTCCTTTTGAAAAAAAGAGTCGGTTTGTTTTGGAAGGGTAAGCATTTGTTTGACAAAAGGATAGAGCCAGCAGGGCGTTCGTGTTTTACGCAAGTTGATAGCGCTAAGAAAAGTAAATAAAAAAGAGTCTTCTCATTTACTATCTTGTAATGAAACAAAATATTTGGTTACTTTCGTAAAGAAAACAGGTCTCAAATTTTAAGAGAAATTAATGCAACTGTAAATAATATTTTAATTTCGGTTTTGTTTTAACAGTACACGTGAGAGAAACTTTGTAGATGCAGCAAGTAGAAGGGGTTAATGGTGTTTACCCAGTTCTTCCCGAGACCCAAGTTAATTAAATGCGATTTTTCTCGGTTAAATATTTAAGGAAAAACTTGTTAAACTATTATGAAAGAAGAAAATAAATTGGAAGGAACGAGTTTTTTTGGACAAAGACAATGCTGAAATTACGTTTGTTTTGCAAATATAATTCGTGTTAATATGAAATTTGGAAGTTGAGATGCATAAGAACTAATTTGAAAAACAGCAATTGCTAATTCTTATAACGTATATCTCGTACATTGTTCTAAGGAAATTAGTCTTGAAACGTGATCTTCAAAGAAGAAAACTCATGAGAAAATTAATTTTGGATGGTAGTAAAGTGACGCTAAATTAGTCCTTAAAATAAGAACTAACATAGCACATTCTTTTAGTTAGTAAATCAATTAACATAATTTGTTCTCTTGGTACTTTCGAATGTGATGATAACGTTTCCCGTCAATTTAAGAGTCAGTTATGGTCGATAAATTTTACACTTGGCATAATATTATCACGTCTCATGCGAATATTATTTCCGGTTTTACGTACTTCGTATTATGGTTCTTCGTAAATATTTAATGAATGTTGTATCTTCTGTAGTGTCATAATATTATTGACGGATAGATTCGCTTTGTATTTTCCTTATTCATATTGCATCACTTATCCTTGGCATTACATTATAATAATTAACCGCACTGCAAGGGTATCATTGCATTAGTGATATATTCAAGAAAACGAACAACGATAGGAACTCGTTTTTACAAAAACGATTTGTCTTGAAATTGACGAGTATTTATTTTCTAAACTAAAAATTTAATAAAATATATTTAATATAGTGTGTACCATTGTATGTGTTTTAAAAATATTTACCATTACATTCACCTCAGTTAAATGAATAGATGTTTCCACTGACATTTTGATGAGAAACGCTTAGTTTCTGGACAGCAGTTTTTTGACATTTCTCTTCTTTTATAGCGTTTAAACGGCTTGCTTAAAGTAAGTCGAAGATCTGAGGATAGGTCTAAGAAATGACGAAGAACAAATATATTTTTTCGGATAAAAGCGAAGAGAAACAAAACCCAGTGAATTGACGAAATTGGGGTCAAACTACGATAGATCTAGTATATCACGCTCAGCCCTGTGTTTGCGCTCAATTTTAGACAACATACTTAGACAGCAAGTCGACTCCCCAGAATTGCAGTGTACTCGCTGTTTACAAATGATGTTACTGACTTCCGGTATATGTAACAATGCTTTGAGTCTCAGAAATGTTCACAAAATTCCATTGAGTACAGCAACGACGAAATTGAAAAACACTAAAAATATATCACTTTCTGATGAAAGTCTGTAATTCTGAGATCAGAACGATAAAGGCATTATCTATTAATGGCATAATGGCAAAATGAACGTGTTGGTCTATTTTTCTCTTAAAATGGCTTACATTCTCTGTAAAACGAACTGTCCATTTTATTAAATATCGTCAAGAAATATATACTTTTAATAGAACCCAATATTATTTTCATCTTGTTTTAAGTCAATTAAGGCCTAAAAACGTGTTATTTATTAATAATGAGGAAAAAATCATGATAACATTTTTGGCACAAAAACACTGACAACCGCACATGAATTAAATTGAATCGCAATAATCGTTGAGGAATAGTTACAAACATTTCAAATTTTCATGTTAACTTAAAATATTCTGTGATATGAAAGCTTGTTTTCTAAACATATGTCTTCCATAAAGTATAACTATCTCAGACATTTGCAATCCTTTTTTCCCTTTCAATACCATCGTATTTCTTGTACTCAAAACATTGATGTTAAAATTAAAAAGACTTTATTTCAAATTCGTTTCTGATTTCTTAAGAGGAACGTGGAATAAGTCAGTTTATAGAAAAAACGTCCAAAAAAGCAATTTTGAGAATTTTGGTTTATTGGTGTCATCTCTCTAGATTTGTTTGTCATTAGAATTTTTTATTAGAACTTTGTTTCATTAAGTTTGGTGAAGCTTAAGGTGCATTTTATATACAGGATGTCCGGGGAGGAAACGTCTAAATTTCGAAAATAAGCTCTTAAGACAATTCTAAGCATATTTTGTCTAATAAACTACGTGAATATTCCGAATGGTTGAGCCGCAATGAGCACTCAAAATTTGGTTTGAAAAAATGGTTTCTGGGCAAAAATGTGTATTATGGAAGCATAGAAACACTCCAGAAACATAAATTGTTTATTATTCACAAAAGAAATGAATATATTTGCTCAGGCAGAAAAATTAAGCGAGAACTAAAAAAGCAGTCGAATTGTGCAAATTGGGTGCATTTTTATGTCTCGCTCAATTTTTCAGTCTCAGCAAAGTTTTGAGTGCTTATTGTGGCCCAACCATTCGGAATATCCTTGTAGTTTATTAGACAAAATATGCTTATAATTGTTTTAAGATATATATATATATATATATATATATATATATATATATATATATATATATATATGGATTTAATACGTGTGTGTGCGTGTGTATCACTATTGAATGGGTCATTTCCTAACCACACTTATCTTACGAGCACCCTACCGTATCAAACACATTCGGCGCGCCAGAACGATGCTTTTACCTCTCGACCATAAGCCCCGCTGGCAGCCGCAGAATCGTCTTTCCGTGTCTTAACTCCAATACACAATTTATGTAAAAAACATCACACCGTAAATTACGGGCGAACACGCGGCCGACTGTCTGAGCGACGGCGGCGACGGCGGCGACGGCGGCGACGGCGGCGACGGCGGCGACGGCGGCGACGGCGGTGGGGGCGGTATGGGCGGCGGCGGAGGGGGCGGTGGTGACGTCGGGGGGCGGCGGGGGGGAGGCGGGGGGCGGCGGGGGGGGGCAGCAGTGGGGGCGGGGGGACGGTCGGAGCGGCGGTGGGGGCGGCGGCGGCGCGTGCGATGCGCTTGGCGGGCGGCGCAGCGCTGCTCGGCACGTCTTCCCCGTAACGCGCAGATAACGGCCGCCTCCTCCTCCCGCGGCGGGCGCGCGATACGTTTAATAGGACAGCCATAACGCCGGCAGGCATCGCGGGGCACTTGCGCAAGGAAGACGCCGAAAGGTCACGCGGCGGCCGGCGCGCCACGCACCGCTGCGCGGGGGCGCCGAGGGTCACGGACGCCGCAGGCGCGCGCCGCGCGAGCCGTTGAACTGATTCCTGCGCTGATTGTGTCGTATTTGCGACCGCGTCAACTGCTAAGGTTGTTATACTGCTATTGTCGAAACTTTGCCCCTGACAGGAATCAGCTGTTGACGGTTTCATCCAATCGGGAGCTTGAACGTCACCACAGTGACGTCGCTTTAGCGACATATAAGCTCCCGACTGGATGGCAGCGAAACAGTTGATTCCTGTCAGGGACAAAGTTAAAAAAAATCGCAGAACAGTCCCGTGAAGGAAATGCATAATTTATAATGGGAGGTGTTTATTGATTGATTGATTCGTTTTTCCGGGCGCGTCAACCACTCAGGTCATTTGTCCCGTAAGTGTAGTGCGCGTTTTTTCTCGGGAGGTGGCGATGATCCTTTCCCCGCTGGATGGCGAGTTCTGGCGCCGACATACCGTCAAGTAGCGGGGTTTTCCCCTCAACCAGGTATCTCCCACCAGCGGGGCACCGCCGCAGCCGGGACAAGCACTTAACTCCCGACCGGTCTCCCGGCATGTGTGGTAGTGTAGTGCATGTTAGTGAAAGTGTATGTGTGTAAGAGGAGAGGATTGGACAAGGAAGAGGAAGGAAAGATCGCGCGCGGTCCGTGGCCCGTTTGTTAGGGTACTGCTCCGGCATTTCCCTGGTGTTGATCGGAGAAACCACGGAAAATTACCGATCGGAGCATCCGGCCGCTACAATTCTCCTCCATAATGGGATGAGATCCGGCTCCGACCTTTTTGTTGGCTTGCGGGATTTTCTCCACCCAGGTATATCCTAGAACACCGCATCAACCGGGACGAACCAACACGGCAGAAGAAAGAAAAGATTGCGCATGGTACGTGGCCTGTTTGTTGGGGAATTGCCCTGGCATGCACGTGGTGTTGATCGGAGAAGCTACGGTAAACTACCGATGAGAGTATCCAGACACTAGAATTCTCCTCCAGGCAACGGCTGCATTTTACCTAGCTACCTAGATAACAGATTGGTTGATTAGTGATTCCTAGTGCGTCAACTGCTAAGGTCATTAGTCCTGTAAGCGTAGTACATGCTTTTCTTGGGGATTCCCACTGGATCATGAGATCCCAGTCGGCTATCCGGGATCGTATCACGTGAGACCTATCCGTCGGCTATCGGAGTTTCCCTATCCAGGTATTTCCCACCAGCGGGGCACAGCCCCAACCGGAACAAGCTCATTACTCCCGGGCAGTCGACCGCCATATGTAGTAGTGTAGTGCATGTGTGTGAGGATACGACAAGGGAGAGGAACGACAGATCAGGTAACAAGGAGACAGAAACAAACTTTTTCCTTCCCGGCGTTACAGAAGACAATCAATGTTACTGCCCGAGCTCTAAAACATTAATAAGATCACGATTCCACCACCGTTACGGTGATAACACCAAGATTTCTTGGGTTGTTGAAGTCACGTGATAAAAAACTAGGGCTTGTGAAAGCTAAGCGGCCGATGTAAGAACCTGAGTGCCAGCGATCTTCGCTATTGTTCCTGGAAGTGTCAGTTACCTAGATCATTATTCCCGTAAGTATGGTTCATGCTACTTTTCGGGGGAGTAGTGGTATTCTCTCCTGGAAGTGAAATCTGGCGCTGAGCTTCACGTCCGTTTGCATGGCTATCCCCCTCCAGGTCTCTTCCCCAGTCGGAACAAAGTCTAAGCTCCCAATGCTTGCGCGGTAGTGAATGTAAGAGTAAGAGTGTGCAAGGAAGGAGGGGAGGGTTAAGATTGATGATAGATCGCGCGCGGTCCATGGTCCAAGCTGATGCTCTCGCATTCGATTTATATTGATCGGAGAATCCTCGGAAGTCAGAGCCGAGGCCTGTCGACCAGAGTGGCTGTGCGCTACACTGCGATTTTTCTTACTTTTCCCCTCAAGGCCCGTCTTCACGATGGAATACGTCACGGTATTTCGCGATGTTCTCGGTCGTGCCGCCAGATATTGCATGATCGCGTCCGTATCAAGCGATGATGGCGGTCACGCTACTTCTAGCGGTACGACGAAGAAAGACGCGAAATATGTGATATTCCATCGTGGCCGTTGGGGCTTGAGGGGCAGAGTTCTCTTCCAGGCAGCGGCTGACTTCAACCCATCCGCCACCGTTGGAACGCCAACCCTCGGATCTCCCTCTCAGAGACGCTGCAGTGGCTACTGTTGCTCTCAGCCATCTCAGCCCGGTGATACGGATGGAGGATGGGTACATTTGAACAGTTATCCACTACGTGTGTTTTTGTTCAGGAATATGTCTATGGTATTATTACATACATTTATCTGAACTGTAATTGAGTATGACCCGGTGGCAGTTGATTAATAATAATTACAATAATAACAACAAGATAATATAAAAAAGTACAATACGAAACGATACAATACAATACGATGCAATAATCATCATATCGCTAATATTATTTGTTATAACAATTATTTCAACTCTACTATGATATACAACAATTATTTGTTAGTGATAATAAAAATCAGTACGAGCTACATAGACATTGGCTAAAGTAGATTGAAAAAAAGGCATTTATGACGTTCACTGCACTTCACTGCACTCCACTCCACTCCACTGTTTTGCACTGGGGTTACACTAACCACCACTTCACAACACTTCACCACACTTTATATCACTTAGTTACTCATTTAATATACATTACTCTCAGCTTGTGCTAACTTATTTTTAAAACTACGTGCACTTAGAGGAAAGGACTTGAATGTTGCTGCGGGTAAACTGTTTCAATCTCTAATTGCTCTGTTTCAAAATGAGAATTTACCAAGATCTGAATCTTGTATCCTTGTTCGAATTTTGTGGATGTGATCACTTCGGCCTAAATCATTTGGTTTTTCAATTTAAACTGAATTTCCTTCCATGCTGGCTGACCTACGTACGATTTATAAAGTGCACAAAGCCTTGCCCTTATTCTTCTCGTTTATAGAGGTTCCCATGGCTTTTTTAATAAGTTAGTTCTATAGGTTAACTTATTCGCTTTCTTCTGTATTCTATATAGGTTTTTCCGGTGCTACTTTCTGTACAGATCCCAACATTTGATGAACACGCATGGCTCTTTGGTTCTTTGGGTCGAATACAGGCTGGTTTATTGTTTAGATGTCTACATAATTGATTTGTGGTAAGCTTACTCAATTCATTCATATTTATCTACAACTACAACTATTTTTCTACAACTGAACAAGGAGGATAACTCAATGCGTAGGTAACAAGCAACGTATTGGCACATATGCTGTGCCAATACGTGCACATTGCAGTGCCAATCACTGTGCACATTGTGCTGGGAATCATGAGCGTTGGATAGGAAAGGGTTGGTATCTCTTGTGCATATCAAATCATAAATACTGTACATTTCATCATATAATTCATCAATTGCTCTTTCAAAACGATTTACAGTCTAAACGAGTATACTCTTGCCCTACGTCCGTGTCAGAAAAGCATCCTAATTTGCGCGGAAGCCAGCGTTCAGCTTGAAATATAATCACTCTCTTATATTGAGATGAAATTTGAACATTTTGGGGGAGGAAGTTCTTTTATCAATCCAACTAAGAAATCTATTATTCCGTTTAGCATAAGCACCTAATGTCTTTAAAGTTTCACCCAGTAATCACAAATCATTATCTACACTAAATTGCTTGAAGTCTGCGAAAAGGTAAAATACATACTAATTATACAACCTATTGTGATTAATACTGCAATCAAATTACCGTAGAAGCAAGAACCCCGATTAACAAATCAATCGCCTTAAGTTCGTTATATCGTCTTTGAAGAGAAGGTTAATAACAAAATGTCTTACGCAATTGAGGACTACGTAGAGTTACCGGCAAAGCCATGAAAAAGATATTGTCAAATCATTTTAGAAGCTATCGACACAATAAAATGCTATTCAATTTTCCTTTTCCATAATGAGCATTTTTTTTGTTGTTCTTTGTTTTTATGTCAGTATTTGTAGTTGAATGAATACACTACTTTCAAAAGTTTGGAGAATAGCCTTGGTCAACGGTCTCAAAGCAGAGATGCAAACAGTTCTATGAGAATATGCAGTTCTGTGGGAAAAAATATCACATTATTATTTTATTCAAAAAACGAGATTTAGAACCAATATGAAAAATATAATTCGCAACATTCATAATTTTCGGTCGGTGATACGTTTAAATGTTGTCAGTGCTTTCGCGGACCACCACTCGAGGTCGTTTACGAAAGGACGCCATTTCATGGGTCAGCAGAAGATGCACTAGCAGTTATTTTGGAGGCGCTCACGCTGTTTCCGAGCGCCAGGTCTTGAGTTCGCACCCGCTTTGGCCATCAGCCAAAGCCACTCGTCATGTGTATTTTGAGGCACAGCTCCGTGTCCCTCGCCCTCCCCCCACGGCGCCTCGAGCTTCGAGAACCGATGGCTCCTGATCTGGAGGCAGCGAAGTCCAGGAGACTATAGTTTCAAAGCCTGTGACGAGTTCATGACAAAAAGCGTTAAATGCTTAAAAGGTATTTAAGCATTTAACGCTTGTAAGGTTACGTGGAAGACAGTAACATACTATTTTTTCATTGACACCCACAACGCCATTTGTAGTAAAATATAATTTTTTAAAAGAAATATAACAGATACGTATATATGTATTACATTTACATTACATTATCCCCTTAATAAATGACCCTTTCATCAAGCGGATGACATAGCGGAGGGAGGTAGCTTAAAATTTTGAATGGGACATTTGGATTCCGTATTCGGATTTTTTTTTTTAAATTTGTCCAATTTTTTGTTCGATTAGTGATCATGATGCTTTAGTATATGAACTCCAAGTCCGTTTTTTAAATTTATTTATTTATTTAAGGTCGCTTTTAAAAGACAGGGTCATAAGCGACCACGAGTATCAATTTACAATTCACATAAGATACATTGATAATTCCCATAAGATACCTACATTTATATAATTATTATTAATATCCAAGTTCTTATATTTCGTGCGAAAACATTATTAACATATCTGACGTAAACAAAACCATTCTAATTCTGCCGCCAACACGATGTGGAGCGATCGTCGATATCAAAAATCGATCAAAAAATTAATTAAAAGATATAATATAAATGAAAAAATGTAGAAAAGGACAGAGACCCAAAGAGTATACATTTCTAAGCTCAGATTGTATACTGAGGATTTATACATGAGTCATAACATCTACAATGTAGCAGTTAAAATATGAAATCATTTCTAGGACTGCAGTCTGATTTAAATATATCAAGGGTTATGAAGTGACCTTGCATCTACGTTGGACTAAATGAAAAAAGGGGAGGAACAATAACTCAATGAAATCCAGCAACCTTCCCTCTATCATTTTGCTCCCATAAACGAAAGTATCTTTCCTTTATAATGAAAGTGCTGTTTTCCATGATGTTGTAGTCACCAGGGAGCTACATCATTGCCTGGGAAAGAACGCTTCGAGGATTTGCTATCGCGCAACCGCCGGTGACAGACAAGACACGGTGCGGTGCTCGGCGTGGAAAAACTGCTTGCAGGAGAAAATACTCGTACGTCCTTTCAAAAGACGAAATAATGATTCAGTATTTGAAAAAAAAGACAAACACACAAATAAAACACACATAAAATGATTTAAATGACGCGCGAACTTTGATGACGTGAATGATACGGATACATGGAACATGCTTTGTTGCGGCAAATTGTAGATGTATTTGTCGGGCAATCTTTTTGTGTTTCCACCATCGGAATATTGACTGTCATTTTCATTGATGTTTAGAGTTCAGCTACCTTCGCTTTAGCGTGGGATAAGAGTTGGCGCGGGAGTCGGAATGGATATATGCCTGAAGGAGTAATGACAAAACAATGATGAAGAATTTGGAAATCACACTCGTACAAATTCAACAATCTTATGCAATCAATCAAATAATACAAAAATTTCTAAATTTTTCAGGTATCACAATGGATAATTTTAATTTTAACTATCAATACATAAAAGTGGCGCACTTTCAAATTCAGGCCCTTGCTGTTAGTAAATTCATATTATGAAGTGGGAAATGTAAAGTGAGTGTTACGGAGAGTGAGAGAACATGTGAAATAAGCGTATGTTGTACTCGCAAATTAGTACAGCTCTACGAGTACCCACTTAGTAATTTTTTGCGTACCAATCTTCTAAAGGACTTCTTCTTCTTCTTCTTATCATCATCGTCATCGTCGTATTGACCATTTCTAATCACGTTACACGTTCTCTCCCGAGACCCAGTAATATTCTATATATCCGAGAGAGCGACGTGTGTCGCTCTCCAGGGCCGTCGTAGGGATAATTATAGGGAACCGTATCCCTTGGTAAGACAACGTTGTTAAGCTTTGAATTATGAATTATGAGGTGATAGGACAATAATGAGAGGTGATCGTCACCTTTTTAACCATCTCAGCAATCGCCTGTATAACGGAGGGAAACCACGAAAACCCAGGTGAGGATGGCCGGTTCGGGGATAAACCTGGTTCCCGACTGCCAAGTCAGTTCGCTATGCACTGAGACACATCGCTCTTTATTATTATTATTATTATTATTATTATTATTATTATTATTCAACTACATCACGACTAAAGATGTTATGAGTCGGCTGAATATAAAATCTACTCCAGGTTGCAACCAGCTACCTAAGGAGCAGATCTAGGGACTGTCGGGGCCTCTACAGTACTTCGCGCAAAATGTGGGCTGTTCCAAATAAAGCAATTTCTTGCACTTCCCAGTCTTTTGAGTTACCGGAGAGTTTAGACAAGTTCTTACACAAATTTTGCAGACCAAATCCCAGAGCTCCGATAACTATCGGAACGACCTGTGCTTTTACGCCCCAAATTCGGCTGATCTCGATTTCCAAACTTTGTATTTAAGACGTTTCTCTGCTTCGTTGGTAACGTTTTGATCGCAAAACACAGCAACATCGATAAGTAAACACGATTTGCTCTCCAAATCGCGGATAACTATATCCGGTTTGTTTGCCGCTATCGTGCGATCAGTTTGAATTTGCTGGTCGTACAATATCGTACATAGTCCAATAGACGTCACCGGCTTTGGCGCGTTCGTAGCACTTAGGGCATGTGTTTGGAACTTCGAGGGCGGTACAGATCTGTCAGAGGAGGTAACTACGCACCCTGTCGTGTTTTTTCAAGTATTCGGTCTTTACCAGAATTGGACAAGCTGAGAAAATATGATCAATGGTTTCTACTTGTTCCTGGCAAATGCGGCATTTGTCATCTTGGAAAATTTTGAGAACAGTTTATTATTATTATTATTATTATTATTATTATTATTCCACTACATCAAGACTAAAGATGTTATGAGTCGGCTGAATATAAAATCTACTCCAGGTTGAAACCAGCTACCTAAGGAGTAGATCTAGGGACTGTCGTTGCCTCTACAATACTTTGCGCAAAATGTGGGCTGTTCCAAATAATAAAGCTAATTCTTGCACTTCCCAGTCCTTTGAATTACCTAGGAGTTTAGACAAGTTCTTGCTCAAATTTTACGGAACAAATCCCAGAGCTCCGAAACTTACGGGACGACTTGTGCTTTTACGCCCCACATTCGGCTGATCTCGCTTTCCAAACCCTTGTATTTAAGATGTTTATCTGCCTCCTTGGTAACGACGTTTTGATCGCAAGGTACAGCAACATCTAAAAGTAAACACGATTTGTTCTCCAAATCGCGGATAACTACATCCGGTTTGTTTGCCACTCTCTTGCGATCAGTTTGAATTTCTTGGTCGTACAATATCGTACACAATCCAACAGACGTCACCGGTTTCGGTGAGTGTTCGTATCATTTGGGGCATGTGTTTGGAACTTCGAAGGCGGTACAGATCTGCCAGTGGAGGTAGCTACACACCCTGTCATGTCCTTTCAGGTATTCGGTCTTCGCTAGGATTGGACAAGCTGAGACAATATGATCAATGGTTTCTACTTGCTCCTGGCAAATGCGGCATTTATCATCTTGGGATATTTTGAGAACCGCTTTATCATAATGTCATGTTCTCAACGCCTGATCTTGAGCAGTACTAGAATTGCTTCCGATTTTGGCTTCATTCTTCCCCTTTTAAGCCACATAAATGATTGATCTTTATTGATCTGCACCTTGTCCATTCTTTTTAGATATTGTCCATGTGAGGGGTTTGTCCCTCCACGACTACTTTAAAATTTTTTGTGTCTCACATTTCATTTTTAATAGTACCAGAAGTTCAGTGTCTGTGTTATTTGACGTGTCTTGCATAGTTTTCTTTCCAATGCTTTTTGCTACATTAACAATGCCTCTGTTTCCCATTCTTCGGTCAGATTTCATGACCTGCCTCATTAGAGGGTCATCTTGATGACTGACTACATACTTTCCCATTCCAACTATTGCATTGTGCCACGAGGCTTCAATTTGTCTGAGGCCTCTTCCTCCTTCCTTACGTGACACATAAAGTCTATGTACATCAGCTCGAGGGTGGGCGACATGATGCATTGTTAGCAGTTTTCTGTTTTTTCGATGCATGGTGCGAATTTCTTGCTCAGTCCAGTCCACTAGTCCGGAACTGTACTCTACTACAGGCACCGTCAGACTACCAATTGCAGATATTTTATTCCTGGAGTTCAGAGCAGACTGCAGGACAAGTCTCACTCTTCTGTAATACTCCTTGCAAATTCTCTCTTTCATTGTGTCGTTCGAGATTGTCTCACATTCTTCAATGCCCAGATATTTGTAAGTTTTACCTGGCTCAAGATCTTGAATCACAGTGTGCGTATCAATTTCAATGTTCTCAGACGTTGTGAGTTTCCCTCTTTTTAAATTGATTTTTGCACACTTGTCAAGACCAAACTTCATGCTGATGTCATTGCTAAAGTCATTCACGACAGACAGCATTTGGGAGAGAATTGCTTCGTTCTTAGCAAACAATTTCAGATCATCCATGTAAAACAAATGTGATACTGGCCTTTCATGACCATGGAGCTTGTAACCAAAGTCAGCTTGCGACAACTATCTAGATAGTGGGATCAAACTAAAGCAAAACAGCAGCATGGATAGTGAATCTCCTTGAAAAATACCCCTATTGATCTGAATACTTCTGGTTTCTACTGCTTCCTTTCTGCTCTGTATTAGTAACTTGGTACTCCACGACTTCATGCTAAGCTTGCAAAATTCAATAAGTCTAGGATGAAATCGATGGATCTCCAGGGACTTCAAAATCCAATCGTGTGCTACACTATCAAAGGCTTTTTGGTAGTCAATCCAAGCCATGCTCAAATTACGTTTTCGTTTGTTTACATCATTCAAGACGACTTTATTCAGTAGCAAGATTTCCTTACAGCCATCAGAACCTTTACGACATCCTTTTTGTTCAACTGGCATTAGATGATTCTTCTCTAGATGTTTGTACATTTTGTCAGCTATGGCTGCAGTGATAACTTTGTACAGTACTGGCAGACAAGTGATTGGCTTGTAGTTCTTCTCCAAAGAGCTGTCTCCCTCTTTGGGTAGCAGATACGTGATGCTGTGTGTGAGCCATTCCGGGAGTTCCTTTGGATTATTATTATTATTATTATTATTATTATTATTATTATTATTCCATTACATCACGACTAAAGATCTTATGAGTCGGCTGAATATAAAATCTACTCCAGGTTGCAACCAGCTACCTAAGGAGCAGATTCGGTGACTATCAGTGCCTCTACAATACTTTACGCAAAATGTGGGCTGTTCCAAATAAAGCAATTTCTTGCACTTCCCAGTCTTTTGAATTACCTGGGAGTTTAGACAAGTTCTTACTCAAATTTTGCGGAACAAATCCCAGAGCTCCGATAACTATCGGGACGACCTGTGCTTTTACGCCCCACATTCGGCTGATCTCGATTTCCAAACTCTTGTATTTAAGACGTTCTCTGCCTCCTTGGTAACGACGTTTTGATCGCAAGGTACAGCAACATCGATAAGTAAACACGATTTTTTGGCCAAATCCCGGATAACTATATCCGGTTTGTTTGCCGCTATCGTGCGATCAGTTTGAATTTGTTGGTCGTACAATATCGTACACAATCCAACAGACGTCACCGGTTTCGGTGAGTGTTCGTACCACTTGGGGCATGTGTTTGGAACTTCGAGGGCGGTACAGATCTGCCAGTGGAGGTAGCTACACACCCTGTCATGTCTTTTAAGGTATTCGGTCTTTGCTAGGATTGGACAAGCTGAGACAATATGATCAATGGTTTCTACTTGCTCCAGGCAAATGCGGCATTTGTCATCTTGGGAAATTTTGAGAACCGCTTTATCATAATGTCGTGTTCTCAAGGCCTGATCTTGGGCAGCTATTACAAGTGCTTCCGATTCTGGCTTCATCCTTCCCCTTTTAAGCCACATAAATGATTGATCTTTATTGATCTGCACCTTGTCCATTCTTTTTAGGTATTGACCGTGGAGTGGTTTGTCTCTCCACGATTTCTTTAACATTTTTTGTGTCTCACACTTCATGTTTAGCAGCATCAGAAGTTCAGTGTCTGTGTTATTCGACGTGTCTTGCCTAGTTTTCTTCGCAATGTTTCTTGCTACACTAACAATGCCTCTGTTTCCCATTCTTCGGTCAGATTTCATGACCTGCCTCATTAGAGGGTCGTCTTGATGGCTGACTACATACTTACCCAACCCGACTACTGCGTTGTGCCAGGAGGCCTCAATTTGTCTGAGGCCTCTTCCTCCTTCCTTACGTGCCACATAAAGTCTATGTATATCAGCTCGAGGGTGGGAACATGATGCATTGTCAGCAGTTTTCTGGTTTTTCGATCCATGGTGCGAATTTCTTGCTCAGTCCAGTCCACTAGTCCAAAACTGTATTCGGCTACAGGTACCGCCAAACTACCTATTGCAGATATTTTATTCCTGGAATTCAGAGCGGACTGCAGGACCAGTCTCACTCTTCTATAATACTCCCTACGAATTCTCTCTTTCATTCTGTCATTCGAGATGGTTTCACATTCTTCAATGCCCAGATATTTGTAAGTTTTACCTGGCTCAAGATCTTGAATCACAGTGTGCGTATCAATTTCAATGTTCTCAGACGTTGTGAGTTTCCCTCTTTTTAAATTGATTTTTGCACACTTGTCAAGACCAAACTTCATGCAGATGTCATTGCTAAAGTCATTCACGACAGACAGCATTTGGGAGAGAATCGCTTCATTCTTGGCAAACACTTTCAGATCATCCATGTAAAACAAATGTGATACTGGCCTTTCATCACCATGGAGCTTAAAACCAAAGTCAGCTTGCGACAACTGTCTCGATAGTGGGATCAAACTAATGCAAAACAGCAGAGGGGATAGTGAATCTCCTTGAAAAATACCCCTGTTAATCTGAATACTTCTGGTTTCTACTGCTTCCTTTCCGCTGTGGATTAGTAACCTGGTACTCCACGACTTCATACTAGCCTTGCAAAACTCAACAAGTCTAGGATGAAATCGATAGATCTCCAGGGTCTTCAAAATCCAATCGTGTGGTACACTATCAAAGGCCTTTTGGTAGTCAATCCAAGCCATGCTCAAATTACGTTTGCGTTTCTTTACATCATTCAAGATGACTTTATTCAGTAGCAAGATTTCCTTACACCCATAAGAGCCTTTACGACATCCTTTTTGTTCAGCTGGCATTAGATGATTCTTATCCAGATGTCTATACATTTTGTCAGCTATAGCTGAAGTTATAACTTTGTACAGTACTGGCAGACAAGTAATTGGCCTGTAGTTCTTCGCCAAAGAGCTGTCTCCCGCTTTGGGTAGCAAATACGTGATGCCGCGTGTGAGCCATTCCGGGATTTCCTTTGGGTTTTCAAAAATTTTATTAACAGCCTTTGCTAGATGAGAATGTATTGCTGTTAATTTCTTAATCCAATAAATCTGGATCTTATCAATCCCGGGGGACTTCCAGTTTCCCATGTTCTTAATTGCTTGGAAGAGGTCCTCTTCCGAGAATTGGTGAACATCTTCCACTGTTTCTACAAGTTCATCGGCAGCATCAACTTCAGATTGAAGCCAAGATGCGTCTTTGTTGTAGGATCTGCTCTCTTCCCAGATTCCTGCCCAAAATGCTTCGACGTCATCTTTTGAAGGAGTAACAGCTTTGCCATTCGGTTTTTGAGTCAGATTGCGATAGAATCTCTTCGCGTCTGTTTCAAACAACCGGTTCTGTACACGGAAATCTATTCTACGTTTGTACCTTCTTATTCGTTGAGCCCATGCTTGAATTTTCTCTTTTAGCTTCTCAACTACCATTAGCCTGCTGGTGTCATTTTCAATTTGGTATTTTTGTTCAACATTGAATATTTTTCGTTGAACTTTAGAGGTGTGCGTTGATTTAGAAGATGCCTCAGCTAAGAATGATATTTCACGCCGGGTGTCGGCTATCCGTTTCATAATTCTGTTCATCCATGGGGGTACAGAGCTGTTTACTCTGTTTTGCTGTCGGCCGTCGGTGTTCTTGGCTGGCCCCAAAATTATCTGAGATACTAGATATCCAGTTGCATATATGATGTGATTGATTTCAGTAATATCTAGATCTCTGCCTGGGGTCTCCACCACCTCATTTAAGACAGAATTCACTGTTTCTATCACTCTTTTAGCTTTGGCATTTTCGTATATTCTCCTCAACGGTTCGCGAGATTCAAACGGAAGTTGACTAACTCTTTCTATCTCGCGCCGAAGGAGATTTCGCATCATGTCCTTATCGTGTAATTCATTGCCAGATGAGTTTTCACCACTGACGTGTGTTTCACTGGAAAGCGATGAACCTTCCACGGGATCATCATTTTCAAGTTCTACATGTTCGTCATGTGGATTGTTCGAGCGAAGTACATATTCCGCATTTCTCTCAATGTCAGCAAGTTGATCTGCTGTGAATTTTCCACTGCTGAGTATGTATCGTCGTTGACTGGCAAGCTTCTTTGAGTCTAGGGTAGGTCTCATATCTGGGTTCCGCTCTCTCCATACCTTGAAAACTTCTATTTCAGAGCCCCCATTTTTCGCTTTTGCGTAGTAAAAGCACCACATCACCTCCTTTAATTCATCCCGGGTCCATCTCTGACGATGGCTTCGAGCTACTGCCGGCTCTGGGTCCCTGGGACTAGCATCCGTGGGATGGCCAGACGTCGACAAGGTGACATTAGCTCGGTTTCTGAGCAGGTATGGGACATTGGTAGAACAAGGCACGTTAAGATTCATTACATTGCTTGTTCTATCCATTTTGCTCATTGGTTTGAATTGAAGATTCGCAGGACGCAAGTTCGAGTTCACAGATCACACTTAACCCTCGGGTTGTTTCCTGCCATCCGTTACTGCGACCCACAGTGGCCTCGGGGCATCCCCCCGCAGGGCCCAGCAAGGGGTCCCTCCGATCGCCAGTCGGCATTACTAAACCCTACGGGATTTTCACTGACTGCTGAAGGCAGCCTCCTTCGCTGGCTAATGCAAGGTTCGGGCCTCCACTCTAATCAGTGGCCTGGTGTGCCAAACCAGTTTCTCTCCTGTACCCTCTATGGGCCGACAACAGGAAGTCCAAAGGTTCATGACCCTTCCCTCTCTACTTACTTCCCACTCTCCTCAAAATGGAGTACTTCTTCGTCTGACCCCTCACCTTCAACCCATTCAGCAAGGGAGGCCCCACCGGTAGCTAGGCTACCACTGACATAGCTTTAAGGCTCATGGGGGTACTCAAGCTCCACCACCAACTGCAAGGTCGTGTACTCCCTAGGTGGAGTTATTATTATTATTATTATTATTATTATTATTATAATTATTATTATTATTGCTCCATATCACGACTACAGATGTTATGAGTCGGCTGAGTATAAAATCTACTCCAGGTTGTAACCAACTACCTAAGGAGCAGATCTAGGGACTGTCGGTGACTCTACAATACTTTGCGCAAAACGTGAGCTGTGCCAAATGAAGCAATTTCTTGTACTTCCCAGTCCTTTGAATGACCTGGAAGTTTAGCCAAGTTCTCACACAAATTTTGCGGAACAATTATTATTATTATTATTATTATTATTATTATTACTATTATTACTACTATTATTATTATTATTATTATTCTCTGTTATTATTATCATCGTTGAAGGGAGCGGCGGAGGAGCGGCGGGCGAGCGCGCTGGCGGGGCGTGGGCGTGGGCGGCGGCGGAGGTGCGCCGGCGCGCGGGGGCTTGGCGGGCGCATGCGCGTGGGCGCGAGGGACGCGCCGCGGATGCGCACGGATGCGCGCGGATGAGCCGGCGAGTGTCCGCCGGTGGCGGCGGCGGCGGCGGCTGCGCGTGCGCGCGCGCATGCGCCCTGCGGCGAGGACGCGCCGTATCTGTTTCGGGGGCGGAGCGACCGCCAGGGGAGATGCGCCAACCTCGCCGCCGATGCGCCGCGACGCGCCGCGACGCGCCGCGACGGGGGCGTCCTCGCCGCGGGCAGCGAGGAAGGAGGGGGAAGGAGCGGCGCCGGGAGGGAGGACACGGACACCACTGCGGGGGCGATTCTTGGAAGGGTAGGGGGAAGTGGAGGCTCTCTTGTCATGCAGTGGATGGAGAACGAAAAGAATGAGGTTGGGGAAGAGCAAAGCTATACAGCGGAACGTGTGCAAAATAATTATAAATAGTAGTTTATGAAATTAGTTTATGTTAAGCTTTATTGCATGAGTGCATGTTTTGAAAACAGGCAACCTTAGGAGCGAGTTTTCAAATTTGTACGAATACAATAAAGCAACATTATAAACGAGTTGCTTACGCTGTTGTTTTGTATGACAGCATTATAAATTTATAAGAGAATGAAACTTAATTTTTCGAAGAACTTTTCTGTGATGTCTCGGGTATTTGACATCTGTGCGAGAAAACGGTGGTCGGCTGTTCTGTTTACTTCTACCTCCCCCTAATTCTCTTACTGCGATTGGCTGAATGTGTGATGACGCAATCATTCGAGCCATAAAATCTAATACGTCATTTGTGCGATAAAACGCCTGATTATGAACGATTTCTTGCAACAGAAAAGGTCGTTTATAATGCTGGAATACCAAAAATAGTATTATCGCATTTACAAACCTTGTGATGTTACATCAGCACGTACGTTTTACCATAATTTTTAATTATTATGAAATTTAATACTATTTGAACACACCGTCGTGGTAACAGCAATAGGTCGTATGTCAAAAAAAATCATGTTTCTGTTTATTACACAATTGTGAGCAGTCAAGAGAACCACATCAGTTGCAGTAGGTCGTAAGACGAGGGAATAATGGAAAACCGAATAGCAAGCTTCTACATTTGTGAAAACGACTGTCAAGAAATGAAGAGGTAGGAACGTTTTCCGTTCTTCCTGAAAACTACGGTAGATTTGACATACGACCTATGGCGGTTACCACGACGTGCACATTTAAAAAATTAAAAGGTTACATCAAAAATCTTTGTGTCATGTTTTCCAGAGTATTTAGATCTATATATTCTAAACGTTTATAGAAAAAATTAGAGCCATTTTTGAGAAAATCTTTTTTTTCTTTGTCTTATACGCAAAAAACTAGTCTTACTTTGAGAAGATTGTACCTAACATTATTTAAAGACCTGACTTTGAAGAATAAATATCTATCTAGAATATTGTAGTTGTAAAACATCAGCAAAAAATAGACGTTTGTAATTTTCACAAATACAGAAAAAAATTGGTGCCAATTTTTGAAATCAGACAGACGGACCAACGAACGCGATGTTAGAGGGCGTAATGCAGTGCACATACGAACGAGAATTATCCACGTTTTGGGTATCAGAGATCCTCAATACGACTTTTTCTGCGGAAAAATCGCCGTTTTTTGTTATAGTATTACATACGTAGCTCACTCCAAAAGTAACTAACATACTTTTTTAAAATTTCTTTTCTAGGTCTTTACTCTCTACCGATTTCGTAGTATCACTCTTCTCGCTCGAATTCGTATTTATTTCAACCTGTTTCCTCGAGTGTTGCTCACGTAGCACTCATTTAAAGGGCAGCTGCATTTCATGTTCGTCGGAAGCAACGTGCTGTGAGAACAAGACTGTGACAAACATTCACAAGAGTTTAAAAATGTGAATGGAGACGATGCTGTTGATCACAGATGAGTAAGTCTGGGTGATTTCAGATTGTCAGTAAATATTCGGTAAATTAGGGCAAGCAAATACTCAGGATCTCTCGCGCAGAGACAGAAGAATTGTCAATGAAAGTGGGTATAGGAAAATCGAGTATAGACAGGATATTGACAGAACAGCAACTGAAAAACAGGTTTTGTTTCTGTTGATTTCCAGGAGATGATTACTCAAGTGTGAAGGGAGCTAGACAGTGGCTCAGACGTTCTGGCTCAGGCTTCTACCGTATCTACTTCCGTACAGGTATACATTCCCTTCTTCAAAGGTGTCGTAAGGCAGTAGAAATAGAAGGAGATTATGTGGAGTGGTGACTTTTTGTTCCTCAAAGGTGAATGAACATACTGTAACACATGTATAGAAAATGAATTGAATGTTTAAAAAATAGTTGTGCATTACGTTTGGAGTGACCCTCGTAATTTTCTCAATACTACGTAGGGATTATGCGAGTAAGGAATGTAACTTAGTTGCTGTGAAACGGCACACAGAAACTAATGACGCTGGTTTAAGCTTTGGAATCTTTAGGTTCCTTGGAAAAGGTAAATCCATAGATTCGTTGTTATATCTCAGTTAACCAGCAAGTAATCTGAATAACTGATAATCATATTGGCTCATATGTTCTAAAAATCTTAATCGATTTTACGTTTCAATTATACCTCCACGTGTGATAACGTTTGCTTCATATTTCTCTATTTAATTCCATTCAGTGTCTAACGCTCCGTGATCTTGTCAAATCGACCTGTATTATTGCAAAGAACAATTTCATTGAATATTAAGTAATTTGAAGCTAAGGGAAAATTTCTCAAATGCAGAAAAATGATGTAAGGAACTGGAACTAGGCATGGCTGGAGTTTATTTTTTTTCTCTCTAAACAACGAAAATATTGTAATACCATGAAGCAGCGAAGCCACTTCCATAATTGATAACTGGAAGTAATCACTGTGGTAAATATAGAAATGTCAAGAAGGATATGTTTTTATTTTTATTTCTTATTTACTTATAATCTCTAGTATGTCGAGCCACTTATTTACTAATAATCCATTAGTTTGTCAAGTCACATCGGCATTATCTTAAAGAAATCATTATTTCAATGAAACATACTAACTTTTAGTGATTTAATACATACATATTTGTAGGTAGTATGTGATTCATGAATATTATGAAATATTTGTTCTTATTAAATCATTATTTATAGATTTAATTTCGTGAATAGGTTAAGAGTGTTAAATATTTTATATTGAACATTGGTCTTTAAGATATAATTTTTGTACCCAATAAAAAATGTCTCAATGTTACTGAATTCATCAACTACCACAATCATTTCGCAAAACTAAAAAAAATTGTTACCGTTTAAATTATACTTTACACAAGAGCGTAGAACCTCTATTAACATAAAACGGTATCTTGTGCATCATAATGGGAAGTTGAAAGTTTCACTATTTAAATTTATTTTCATTTATACGTCTAGTATTGTTTTCTATTCTTAGGAGTCTGAGTGTCAAATATTTAGTACGTCAATGCATCACGTTTCCAAGAAACGTATTATAAATATACTTGATACTACAACGGTAATTTTAAGGCAATGTTAAGGATGTAGGTACATTTTCTTCGAGGAAGACAACATTTTAATAGCAAGAAGCGTTACGTTCATTTGGTGAAGACTCCAGCGCATTACAATTGATTTGTATCGGGCGTAACCGAGCGAGGAGGTTGAGTTTTTGCCTCCTCAGCCTGCTGACCGGGAAGTGCCGGGGTTGAGTCCGAGCGGGAGCGGATTTGCAACGCCAAGCTGCACAGTTGGGTCGCATTTTCTGGAGGGGAATACTGGCGGCCGGTTATTCTAATCGGTAGTTTTGCGTGATTTCTTCGATCAGTACCAGAAGAATGACAGAACATTATTTTAACAAATAGTGACGGACCGCGCGCCAACTTTCCTTCTTAATCTTTGTCCTTTCCTCCCTCCTCACACGCACAATTTTGCTTATACGCACTACACTGCAACACATGATAGGAGGCAAGTCGGGAGCTTAGAGATTGCCTTGGCTGGGTAGTTCAGCTCTGGAAGGGCTACCTTGAGGTAAAAGCCCCACAAATTAACGTGTCGATCAGCGTTGAATCTCACGTTTAACGAGCAATGAACCATCAACTTAACATACCGTATCTATAGGACTACTGACCAAAGTAACTGCCCCACCTGGAATCAATACGTATAAGCGCAAGTGAGATTCCAGAAGACTCGAGCACATACTGCCGTCCAGAGATATGTGGGGGAAATAAGAAAATACTTGTTTCCGCTTCAACACACTCCTCCGCTTTAAAACTGGGAAAGCGTCTGCACCGTTTTAACAATTCACGTCATCTTTTAACCAAAAAAGTCTAAACCGCACAGCAACCTGTATTTTTTTCTGTAATTACTTATTCTGAGAGCACTGCTCGAGTGCTGTATTTGATGTGATAAAATGCATCCACAGAAATGATAAATCGCCGACTTACCGGATATGTCGTTTGCCATTTTCGCTTTTTTTTACTTTCTCAAATATTTTCTTTTTCATGCGTGCTTCATTACTTCGAAAGAAAAACAATTTTTAGATAAATGTACTTACTGTAAAATTAACATAAATTAATAATAGTTATTTATTATGTGAGTGGAATAAGTGACATTTTATTTTGCGAGTAGGGAAGGTTGTGGCACGAGGCGCAATCCTTTAAGCGAAATAAAATCACATTTATCGCGTGTGTTACACCATTTTAGACATCCTTACTTATTTTCATTTTATTTTAATTCAAGTTTACAAAAGACATAATTGGGTATCATATTACATTAAGAACAGTTGTAGCTGATCAAACGAAAGTATATTGTTTTCTTTGTTGCATTCACAGTTTAGTTTGAACATTTGAGCATCGCCTCACTTTTAGCCCTGAAGCTAAAACGTGACCTTTTAGCACGCTGTGCATGCCCTGAAAGCGACCGCGTGTGCTGGTGAGTATCTGAAGGTAAGCTTGAGGGGGAGGTGTTTTGCTTGAAGTAAGGAGCTCCCGCCGACAGCCGCCCCTCGCAAGCGCCGGCAGGGGCAAGGCCAGGCCAGGGCGTGTGTGGCCGGGGCCCATTGATGTGCTCCAATGCCGCCCTCGCTTAACGGGCGCTGCGCTGCGCCCATAAACCTTCCGGAGCGCGCGTCCGCTGACGCCGCACAGCACGTGATGGCGGGGCGCCCGCCCGCGCCCACCCGCCCCCGCCCGCCACCGCCCGCGCCCACCGCCCGCCCGCCCGCCCGCCCGCCTGCCCCCGCCCGCCCACTCCCGCCCACTCCCGCTCGCGCCCGCCCGCCCGCGTCCGCCCGCGCCCGCCCGCCCCCTCCGCCCGCGCCCGCGCCCGCCCTCGCCCCCGGCGAGGCCTAATGAAGGCGGAACGCGACGCGCACGGCCGGCGCAGGGTCACGGAGCGGTCGGCCTCCCGGCCCGGCCCGGCCCGGCCCGGCCCGACCCCGACGCGACGTGATGCGACGCCACGCCACGCACGACACGGCAGCCCCGGCGGCTCCGAGCCGCGCGGGTTGCATACGCTGGCGTCTGCAGGGGGCTGGATCGGTGGAGGTGCTGGCGAGGTCGGGTTCCGTGACCGGGGAATACTGACGCCCGGCCGTATCCACAACCCCATTCGCTCTCTCCTTATTATGGACAGATCGTACAACTTTAAACATATTTAATGTAAAAAAATTTATTTAAGTCCGTGAACTGCCAACGTTTGCCATTATCTTTTATCGTGCACTTGCCCTTGGAAATTGAAGGGTGATGAAAAAGAGGAAATACGTCACGTCCATCGCAGGAAGTAAGTAGTTTAGAAAGGGTTTTATAATTACTCACTCGTCTTCTGACTGTAGGTTTTGCTCCCATCAGGGTTTTCTCCCTCTGCTATGTAATCTCTTTTCCACGGCTTTGATGTGATGAGGTGTCCATCTCATGTGAATATCAGAATTTGAAACATTACAATATTGTAGAATGTACGTGTTGTAACGGATTACAAATTATCCGCCAAGCCACATAATGGTAGGTAATACAACTTATCAGTTTCGGTAAAAGAATCTTCAAGATCTAGCAAAAAGCAATAACTTCACTCACGAAATAAAAACATATTTTTTCTACTATTGTATAAAAATGCTTACATTAGGAGTTACGATTTGTTTCATTTCTACTCTCCTTGGTTGATTTGGAAGGAACCCTGCCTTCACGAACGTTCATGTAACAGAAGGCCGTGGTTTCGCGACTTAAAATAGTAGTTCATTGTTATTACAAACAAGTTCCTATTGTGTAACTGGTACATCCTGGTTATAATTACTGAATTATAAATATCGTTCGAATTTGCGAACGCTGCAGTATCTAATTTATTACTCATCATCTTTAAGGTATTTACGAAAATAACTCACTACCCGTTGAGAAATTGGTGTTGAGAATTGATATGAGTTTCATTATGAATTATGTGTTAGGTAATATATGTTACATAATAGTTGTCAATTAATTATGTACTAACAATTAATTGTATATTAATAGTTATTGAGAATTATTTTAAAATAGTGTAATTAAACTTGTTTTGCTATTAATGTGTATTTTATTTTCTTACTGCTCTTATAATCTACCGTGCGCGAAAGCATTTTCGCACTGCGATGCCATCGCCAAAAAAGATTTAACGCATGGTGACAACACATTTTTCAGATGTTTTAAAAACGACTTTACGCACGCATAGCAACGCGTAAAACGCACATTTTTATACGATCATAGAAAAAATAATTTTAAGAGTGATGGAAAATAGTATTATTCTATTGAAATCACACTGCCATCTAAAGAATCAAAAAGGACCAATTACCGATATACAGGTAGCTAATGTGAAGGAAAATTAAGAACGTTTTCCTCTCTGGCACTGGTCTTCTAATCAAGGTATTTTGCCGGTTACGAGCAATACACGTGTAATAGTATGCTTCGGTGGTGAACTCCCGATACGATGCACAGAATGTTAGGTTTAGTGGAAGTTCATGTCCGTCAGTCGTTTTATTTCCTCTCTTAAATGACTTTCCACTAAATCCCTGTCTCTAATATCGCAAACTATGACAATTTTAATAATTGAATAATTTTATGTACCTGATACATTCATTATTGCCCGGAGGGACGGACATGCGTTCACACGAAACTTGGCTGTTATTTGAGCGGGTTACGAACTCCATCGTCATTTGATATATCCGTAATTTCCATTAATGTCATTGTTCTGAAACTTTCTGAACATAACTGGATCAAAATAGATTGATATTAACTTTATATTCTGAGGTGAAAGTTACGTGTTTAGGTCACATCATCTGCCTAAGATCTTTAAACATAATGAAGTTTATAGCCTTAAGGTTGCATGTGAATGTCGTGAATGCCCATGTGAGATTTGCATTATGTATTTCAATATTTGTTGAAAAAATACTATGTAAATGAGAAATAATGAGCAAACTAGAACTGCGTGTATAAATAATGATAATTGCAATATTGTTTAATAGTTATTTTATATTTATGACTTTTAATTTATTGATTAAATTTTAATTTTCTGGTTCCTTTGTGGCCTTAGCAAAAACAAATGCAGATTATGAATATCGTGCTCCGCGTTTTTGATCTCAACCTTCGTTGTTGTTTTGTGAATGAAACAAAGTAAAACTGAAATGTGAGACTCTTATTAGGCGCTTTTGGTTTTATTCTAAACGTAAATATGTTTATATTCGGCCTTTAGGATCGTGTGCAAGAAAGCTGTGCACAACCTATGGCTCGCCAGTGCAATTTTGCAGCCTACCAATGTCAAATTCAGAATAATGTACTATAAACAGACTTCGGAAATTACAACTGATTTTTGGACTTCCACTTTTTTTGAAATAATTTTTTTAGAGCTCGGTAGCTGCGTTGTGTTAGAAAATTGTAATGTGCTAAAAGTTGAGAATGTTGGCTAAATGTTCGCCCAGTAAAAGTGTCATTGAAGTTCCGGTGACGCATGGGCGACTCGGACTTTTTCCATGATGGCCGACCTTGGGAAATGAATTCGGCCAGATTTCAGGATAGATCGGAAGTTTCCTATGGATCTGAAAATTATTGTATGATGAGCGAGTTTATCGACATTTGATGTATTGTAATAAGGGTGGATATCATATCGTGTTCGCGACACATATGGTGGTTGAATCTAGCAAAAAATGAAAGCTGCCTCGCATCTTTCCTTTCAGGAGAAATAGACAGATCTTTTAATTTCCTTGTGAAAAGTTCTCATTAAGCTATTAAACAATTCACACTAAAATGTTTAAAAAGGAAAAAAAATTATATTTTTTGTACGTTTCCCTTTTGATTCTGACAGTTTGAGAAATATATCTTGGCGTTGCCCCTCCATGACATGTTTTATAAATTTTGGACCCTCACGCTTCATAAGGTTGTGTCAACTTCACTTCTATTCTGACCACACGTCTGTTGAAATTTATTTAATTCTGTCACATTTTGAACTTATAAAAATATAGGAATAAGATAAATTTTTATTATTCTCAGAATCTCAAAAAGTAACCCACACATTTTGCAGGAATACTAGGAACCTTGAAATGGTTATTAATTTAAAGGAGGTACTCCACAACACCATAAGCAAAATCATTGTAACTGCTTGGATTCTCTCCCACTTCCAAATAACTGGAAAAGAAATAGCCAGCCTGGAAGCAGGAACGGCAAGCAGTGAAAAGAATAATAAAATATTATCAGCCTCTCGTACAACTAAAGACTTACATTCGTAAATATATTCATATAAGCTTCCTATTGAAGTTTTAGTATTGTATATTACAATATTTTTTCTCATAATTTTCGATGCTATACACCAGAATGTCAATTTCAACGAGTTTGTACATCAATTGGTGCAAATGCAAGTTTCTTGTTTTCATAAATTCACGTAAGTCCAATTACCTGAAGATGACAATAAAAAATATGTCGAAATTTTGTTGTATAGGGCTTTAGTGAAATCCGTATGTTTTTATGTGAAATATTTATCAACTTTCTTACTGTCTTCAATAAATTTGGGATTTCTGTTGTATTATATTAGATCAATGCAAAATAAATTATGTAGAGAAATCAATGCCAAAGAAATGTAACGTCGTCTGGTGAACATTCAAGTCTAGCAACCTTCATAAAAACGTATATATTTAACAAATGAAAACCAAAACATTAAGCAGTATAGAACAGGTGCCCGTGAATAGAATTGAGTCGGTCGTAGTAAATTGAATCATGTACACCTCATAACAAGCATCGCCTCTCGTAATTGCGGTAGTTGTAATATTCCATTTAACAATAGTAATGTGCTTTTGTCAATCATGTAATTCACCATTAGGAATCCAATGCTATTATTTTGTAATGCAACGTGTTGTGTTGTCTTTTGGAGAAAACAGTGTTTTTTTGCGAAGAACTGTAAAGTACTGGCTGGAAATATATATGGAAATATTTATTTATTTGACTGTGAAGTATATTCGTCATTAATGACCTCAGCAGTCGACTTTAAGGAAGTGAAAAAAAGGATGTGCGCCTCTGCTCTAGGAGAACGATCGGACGCATATGATGGGTCGGCGCTATGAGGGAGGGCGTCGGCGGCGCTGGAGGTTGCGTAGAAGGGGCGACGAAGGGAGCGGGAAGGGGACGGGGCAATGGGAGGCGCCAGAACGGCGCCGTGCGAAAATAGGCGCAGCGCTGGCCGCCCGCCCGCCCGTCTGCCCTCCCTCTCGAACGCCCGTCTTCCCGCCCGCCCGCCCGCCCCTGCTCCCGCCCGCCCCTGCTCCCGCCACCCCCTGCGCCCGCCCGCCCCAGCGCCCGCCCCAGCGCCCGCCCGCCCCTGGGCCCGCCCGCCCGAGCCCGCCCGCCCGTCCGCCAGCCCGTCCGTCCGCCCGCCCGTCCGCCCGTCCGCCCGCTCGCCCGTCCGCCCGTCCGCCCGTCCGCCCGTCCGCCCGTCCGCCCGTCCGCCCGTCCGCCCGTCCGCCCGTCCGCCCGTCCGCCCGTCCGCCCGTCCGCCCGTCCGCCCGTCCGCCCGTCCGCCCGCCCGTCCGCCCGTCCGCCCGTCCGCCCGTCCGCCCGTCCGCCCGTCCGCCCGTCCGCCCGCCCGTCCGCCCGCCCGTCCACCCACCCGTCCGTCCGCCCGCCCGCCAGCCCGTCCGCCCGTCTGCCCGCCCGCCCGACCGCCCGCCCGCCCACCCTCTCGCTAGCCCGCCCACCCATTCCCCGCACGCCCTCTCGCCGTCCTCTCACCTCTCTCTCGACGCCCTTTCGCCGCCCTCTCGCCGCCCTGTCGCTGGACCTCTTGCCCGCCCGCCCGCCCACCCGCCCTCCAGCCCGCACGACGGCCAGCCGGCTGTCCCGCCCGCTCACCCATCCACCCACACGCCCGTCCGCCACCCACACATAAACACCCACCCACCCTCCGGCCGCCCTCCGCCCGTCTTCCCTCCCTCTCGCCCGACCGTCTTCCCACCCTCTCTCCCGCCCGCCCTCTCGCCTGCCCGCCTTACCGCCCACCCTCTCTCCCGCCCTCTCGTCGCCCACTCCAGCCCTCTCTCCAGACTTCTCCAGCCCTCTCGCTGGCCCTCTCGCCCACCCAACCGCCCACTCACCCGCCCGCTCGCCCGCCGTCCCGCACGACGGCCAGCCGGCTGACCCGCCCGCTTACCCATCCTCCCAAATTCCAGCACACCCACACCCACACGCCCGCCCGCCCGCCCGCCCGCCCGCCCGCTCACCCCCCAGCCCGCCACCCACACACCCACATAAACACCCGCCCGCCCTTCCCGCCCGGTCCTCCCTGGCTGCGGGCTGGCAAGGCGGATGCGCCGCTGCACCGCTGCCAGCGCCAATGCATTGTAGTGCGCGCGCGAAGCGAAGGCGCGGAGAGGCACGGAGGCACTCGAGGGAAGAGACCGGCGAGCTCTGAAAAATTCGTTCGGCTCTAAGAATAGGCGCCGCGCACATTCCGGAATGAGGAATACATTCAGCCCAGAGTAGCGGAACATTTTCTCCAACGTACTACGTGCACAACATGGCTAGAACGAAAAGACGATCAAAAAGTTTATTCGAAATTTTAAATAGTTTTGGCAAATATTTATTTACTTTATTTATTTAATTAATTACTGGATGAAAATACCTTGGCAACATAACAACCGTTGTTGCGTACCCGAAACATTTCTTCGCCGAGTTTGTCGGGCTTTCCTCGTAGGGAACGCATGTTGAGTAAATAAATTTGGTGAGAATAAATGACGTCACTGGTCTTTATTGACTTAATGCATTTTAAAGAAATTCTTGAAAGAAAAAACTATGTGCGGAACAAAAATCTGAATAATGTAAACCGTCAAAACAGTCAATCATCTCCACCACCCTCTCCTCCAAACCAATCCAGAGAAACTTTCCCAGGATTACCCCAAATCAGCAATCTCCGAAAATTCACCCATATCTCTAATGTGAATAATAGCATTCAATCCAACTTTCAAAATTCTCGCACACACTCCCAGACAACTCCTCATCCACAAGATCTGAATCTAATAACCCTATTCTCAACACAATAATTAACTCAATCACTTCTTGTATAATTAATTTTATAAATTCCTTAATCCCTTCCATAATCAACACCATTCAAAATTCAGTCACTGCATATTTAAGGAATAACAATGCCAACACAACCCAGTAATAATATATCCTTCATGAATTGGAATTCTAATAGCACCAATAATAAAGAAACAGACCTTATTCACTTCTTGCATTATTATAAAATTGACAGATCTTGTATCATCGAAACACACCTCAATATAAAAAATAAAATATTTATCCCAGGTTATAGCATATATAGAACAGACAGAATGGAAAATAAAGGAGGAGGTGTACTTATCGCTGTCAAAAGTTACCTCAATCACCACCAAATAAACCTGCCCGTCACACCAGGCATCGAATCTGTCGCTATTCAAATCTATATAGTCAACCATGGAAAATAATAACAGATTATAAGCCCCCAACAGCCAAAATTCTAAATGCAAATTTTCCTAATTTATTTCACCCTACCGAGAAAACCTTGCTGCTAGGTGACCTCAACTGCAAATACTTAAGCTTTGGATGTCAAGCAAATAATCATAAGGGGAAAATACTAGCTCAACTATTAAACATTGCAAACCTAAGAATACTCACACCATCGGAACCAATGTATCATCCTCGAAATCGCACTCGGAAACCGGACATCTTTGACATAGGCATCACAAATACTAACACTAAATTCTACTCAACACCTATTTTCGAACTCGACTCCAACCATATCCCGGTAATTATTACTACACACCAACTCACACCGCAACACGCCCCCGCCCCAAAACCAACTTCATTAAAAATTAACTGGCAAAAATTTCAAGAAACATTAATAAATTTTCTGCCCAAAATAAAAATATTAAAAACCCCGTTGGACATAGATCAATCCATCTCTCATTTCAACGCATTAATACACTCCACGCTGAAAAGTACACAATTAAACATTTCACCCAGTTAAAAATCAACCAGACATAAAATATTACCGAAAGAAATATTAAAAGCAATTTCGATAAAAAATAAAACTAGAAGACTTTGGTACCGATTAAGAACACCTGAACTAAAGAGAGAACTAAACCTAATAACAAATGTAGTAAAAAGACTTATAACTATCTTCAATAACCAACATTACCATAACTTAATCCAATCACTCAGCGCAAATAATAACTCTCTGTGGCAATTCACAAGAAAAATACTGAAGAAGAAAAACACGATACCTCCTATAAACACAGCAACAGATAAAGCTTACACAACCTACCAAAAATCAGAAGAACTAGCGAACTATTTTGCCTCAACTTTTACTGTTAATAACACTAATTTTCTTCCTGGACACATCACCATAACAAAATCAACATTAGAACCAGAAAATGGACCGCACCAAAAAATACAATACACATCAACCTCCAAAATTAAAAAAATATTAATAAACTACCAATCAAAAAATTATCCGGACACGACAATATAAATAATGTCGTATTAAAACATTTACGTGCACCAGCAATAGCCACCCTTACAAACATATATAATTCGTTTTTCAGAACAAATTACTTTCCGCATACCTGGAAACATGCTATCATTATTCCCATTTGTTAACCAAATAAAAATCCTGCAAATACCGACAGCTATCGTCCGAAAAGTTTATTGCCATCTCTATCAAAAATGTTCGAGAAAATTATTCTAAAAAGATTAAACTGTCACCTACACATAACAAAAACAATCCCTAAAAAACAATTTGGATTTACTGAAAAACTGTCAACACAGCACCAGTTACTAAGAATATCGGAACACATGTACACAGCATTTCAAAGAAAAACATCATACAATAGGGGTATTCATAGACATCACTCAGGCATTTGACCGGACATGGCACCAAGCCTTAATGTACAAGATAAAACAAATTGGCACCCCATACTACATAAAATCAATTATCAATAGCTTTCTTAACAATAGAACTTTTTCCGTTAACGTCAATAATCATCATTCCAACCCTAGACTAATTAACGCAGGACTCCCCCAAGGCTCACCACTTTCACCCACACTATTCAACTTATACGTTGCAGATCTTTCTAAATTAATGAACATTCACACAGCCTAATTTGCGGATGACACAGAAATATTCTCTTCTGCCAACTCTATCACTGAAATCAGAAATAAAACACAAATATATCTCAACTTACGCAATAGCTGGGCATTCAGACTCAAAATTCAACTAAATCCAACAAAAACGGCGGCAAAACTATTTACGCTAAGACCCTATACCTCTCCCACCCCTCTAACAATAAATAGCAATACAATAAACTGGTATCTCCCTAACAAACCTACTAAATACCTGGGGGTCAATCCATTTTAAGTGGTCCAGAATTTAATAAATTGGTCGCTCGACCATCTCGAAAAAATTTCATATTTTGTACATAAATTTCCTTATGTTTTGGCTGTTCAAAACCATCTTTAACTTTTTTTTATTGTACCTGGTATACAAATGGCGGCCATTTTTGTTTCCCGCCGTGCGCCATTTTTCCCGTTCGCAGACATTTACTCTTTCCTAAATTGCTCAGCTCTCGTTTGCTCTAGCATTCTAGAATAAAAAGCATTCAATTTAGCATACTCTGTCCTGCAAATAGAAATATCATTTACCTATTTTCTATGTTTTATGTCGGAAATACTTGCAACCAAATCTATGGAACGCGAATGAACGAAATTCGATTTTCAGAAAGTAATTTTTCAAAGAAGTAATAGAATCTAAGCCTTAATTTTTTCTGTGCTTCTACACACAACAGTATAGTTACTTTTTGTAAAATATCATTGGTATACAATGTACCTCTTCAAAATTACATTCTCTTGAAAATTGAAATTTTGGATTTTTCCCCAATTTTGAACTGTAATATCTCTGTTGGGGGACCAGATAAAAATCTAAAAATTGCACACATGCTAGACCGCTATCATACCAAACTTCAGTAAAAATTACAACTTTTAGATTTAATTTGAAGTATTTTTAAAAAAATTGAAAACTTACGAAAAAAAAGGCTTCATTTCCCCAATGAAAATACTTTGTGCCAAGTTGTAATCACATTATTTTGAAGCTATTTTAAACTAAAATCTACATTGATTTAAAATAATTAATTTTACTTAATAATTAATATACATAAAAGTGGCCTAATATATAATTTTCAATATTACGTATACTTTACTCTAAAACAAACTTACAATTTTACATCTACGTCCGTAATTGAAAATACGGTTATCTTGATTTTGAAAGCTGAATCGCAGAAAACAAAAATATTTATAAAATACAACAAATAAATGAGTTCAGCATTTTGTTTATGTTTTTGCGTTTAAATTTGCCATTCTGCTTACTATTTCTGATTGTTTCTGTAGAAATACGGACGGTTGCACCGTATTTCTTAGTGAAAATAATGTGATTGAATTAACAGAAAGTGCAAGTGAATCAGCGGATATTAGACTAGTGCAGTTTAGGAAAGCAGAGTCGAAGCTACTGCCAAACTTGACTCAGCACCTCTGATTATTTCTGAGAATATCAACAAACGGAGATTCGTGTATCTGACAGAACCAACGCTGTGGGCCGAGGATTTAACACATTTTCTAGATCACACAGGCTTTTGAATAGTTTTCTATGAGTTTGTGGGTTGAGGGCTGTCTTCCATTTACGTCAAAAGATGTTAATCTGTGCCTTTGTGCACAATTGTGTGACCGTTTATGAAAATGGAGTGTGAATGCTGTGTCGGTGATATTACTAATTAAGTTGGCCATAAAACTGTATGATATTTTTCCTAAGGACATTATATCAATTGAAGACTTTAATGTAGAGGAGAATGTTGTTTTCATTAAGGAATAATTGTGATAACACATCTCTCTGTAAGTATCAAGAGATAAAATACGAACAAAAATTTGATTTCTTTGGCCGGTCTTTCTCAAATCCTTACAAAAATCATAAAAAGTCGTTATGAAAAGCTTTGAGATAAATAACTTTGGCTCGCACAATGTTCGCAAAACTAACAGGAAAAAACCTTTTTCGGATAATCCTATACCAGGCAAATGATTGGTCCATCATGTTATTCTTAAATTCAGTTGCGATCATTGCATCTAAGGAATACTGTGCCACAGTCCGTATTTCTACAGAGACATTCAGAAATAGTAAGCAGAATGGCAAATTTAAACGCTAAAACATAAACAAAACGCTGAATTTATTTATTTGTTGTATTTTATAAATAATTTTTGTTTTATGCGGTTCAGCTTTCAAACTCAAGATAACCGTATTTTCAATTACGGACGTAGATGTAAAATTGTAAGTTTGTTTTAGAGTAAAGTATACGTAATATTGAAAATTGTATATTAGGCCACTTTTATGTATATTAATTATTAAGTATAATTAATTATTTTAAATCAATGTAGATTTTAGTTTAAAATAGCTTCAAAATAATGTGATTACAACTTGGCACAAAGTATTTTCATTGGGGAAATGAAGCCTTTTTTTCGTAAGTTTTCATTTTTTTTTAAATACTTCAAATTAAATCTAAAAGTTGTAATTTTTACTGAAGTTTGGTATGATAGCGGTCTAGCATGTGTGCAATTTTTAGATTTTTATCTGGTCCCCCAACAGAGATATTACAGTTCAAAATTGGGGAAAAATCCAAAATTTCAATTTTCAAGAGAATGTAATTTTGAAGAGGTACATTGTATACCAATGATATTTTACAAAAAGTAACTATACTGTTGTGTGTAAAAGCACAGAAAAAATTAAGGCTTAGATTCTATTACTTCTTTGAAAAATTACTTTCTGAAAATCGAATTTCGTTCATTCGCGTTCCATAGATTTGGTTGCAAGTATTTCCGACATAAAACATAGAAAATAGGTAAATGATATTTCTATTTGCAGGACAGAGTATGCTAAATTGAATGCTTTTTATTCTAGAATGCTAGAGCAAACGAGAGCTGAGCAATTTAGGAAAGAGTAAATGTCTGCGAACGGGAAAAATGGCGCACGGCGGGAAACAAAAATGGCCGCCATTTGTATACCAGGTACAATAAAAAAAAGTTAAAGATGGTTTTGAACAGCCAAAACATAAGGAAATTTATGTACAAAATATGAAATTTTTTCGAGATGGTCGAGCGACCAGTGCTGGACCACTTAAAATGGATTGACCCCTGGGATTAAACATGGACACTAAACTGAATTGGAAACCGCACATAGACGAAAAAGTTAAACAAGCTAAAATAAAACTACTGCAATTAAGACCTCTAATCTACAGAAACAGCCCATTACCATATCATTCTTCAATTGCTCTATATAAATCCATCATAAGACCGTTACTACTATATGCCTGTCCCATCTGGATAAATGCCTCAAAAGCGAATCTAAAAAAATTACAAATCATTCAAAACCAATTTCTTAGAACAATATCCAATGCACCGTGGTTTGTCACCAATCATCAGCATCATAAAGAACTCAGCCTAGAACCCATTGAACATCACATCACATACCTAGTCACTAACTTCTATCAATATTTACCCCAAATCCCTTCCCTTGCAACCTTCAGACTCGCAATAAATCCAAACCACACCAGAATAAAAAACAGATATCCCTACAACATATTCCTGAAAACCTTCTCCGAATTCGAACCATAATAGAGGACCCAAAAGGGCAACCTCACCCTTATGTTAGATTTAAGAGTTAGAAGTAAGTTTTAAATGTAAGTTAGCATGTAAGCCTTCAAACACATGTAAAGTACAAAATATACTGAACTATGTACTACCAATCATAAATCAATAAAAAAAATTGACTTAATGGAGGATAATGTGGTGGGACATGAACACGAAGATGGAGAAGTAAAGGAGTCAATGGCAGTCAGGAATACAGGAGAACTACGAAGAACTTAAATTAAGCGACTTATCTCCGCATATTAATATTTTATATTTATTGTTTGGATTCCGCGAGAATTTAATAATTGATTAAGAAATGTTTCCATAAGTTGCCTTTTCTTAAACTGTGCAGCTAAATTCATCAAGACGGAGAGAAACGGCTGTTAGAGATAAGATTAATATATTCTTTAATTGGTTTTCATGAAGCGCCCCGGTTAACATGTTCAAAAATAAGTAAATCACGTATGCCAAAAATGCCTGGTTGGTAAGATTTTTTGCTTTGAAAGTTTTAGGGATAAAGAACAACCGGTATAATTTGAATACGTTTCAGAATTTTAGACTGTGTGAATGTTAATTGAGTGTAGAGGGATAGAGGATCGAAGCACATTCCAGGTGATTACAGCCCAAAATTCACAATACTCCGGAATATACCCGGTAATATTTTGAAACTGTTTAGATGAGTAAGAAAATGTCTCAATTGCTCATTTATAATAAGAAATTTCCAGACTTTTTTTCCAGTCTTGTTCACATTGTTGTATGGAATAAACATTTAGAAAGAAAATTTAGAAAGAATGGAGCATAATAGGCTACCTAAACAGATGTTGCAGTACAACCCAACAGGAATAAGGAGTGTAGGAAGACTACGTAGAAGACGATTTGGTGTATGAAGACGGAACAGGCAGCCGCCTAATCCTTGAAGTGAAGAAGAAGACTTTCCAAATTTTGTCCAGAAGCATCTTAGAGAACATGAAAAGAAAAGAAAGACATGTATATACGATAAAATATCGGAGTTGCCGCATTTTCGACTACCATCGTCTGTACGACAACTCAACTGTAGAATCTGTTAGTTTACCGAGGCTCGTAGGTGGGATGCTTTGCAATAAACCTGAACGCGGGAGCGAAGGGCGAAACACAGCGCGCCAGTTGTCGTTTGGCCGGATTGACACGGTGCGCGGGAGGGCGGCGGCGTGGGCGGCGGCAGGGGCGGCGGCTGGGGCGCGGGCGGGAGCGCGCCCTGCGTCGTATCGATCTGGCTCGTCCGGACGGCGGATGCTCGCCCACTCCTCCGCGCAGCTTCCCTCTCCCCCTCCGCCCCGGCCGCTCCTCCCGCGCACCCGCGCCCTCCGCGAGCAGCCAGCGCTCTCCTGCGGGCTTTCCTCCTCTTGCGGTTTCATCTCGGGAAAGAATCCGCATTACTGCGGGCTTTATGCCGCTGCGCGCTCTGTTCTTATTACTCGTGTTTGCGGTTCTGCATGTAAAGTATACTGCGAGCCGGATTATAAATGTCTCGCTTCGAAAAGGTAATTAGAAGATTTGTAGAAACATGAACTCACCAATTCTAGGATACAATTTCTTCAGATGGGAAGTACATTATTCCGCAAACCTCTGAACCGATTCTTTTTGACTCCTTAAGAAACGCATTATGAGAGAAGGAAAGTAGAAGAAGACGTTGTTCTCATTATTATGGGATATTAATTAATTCCAAATTCAATTTTAAAGAAAATGTAATATAATTGAACTGAATTGAATTGAATTGATGCCTTATTTTACGTGGCGAGACTGAGGCCATGAGGCCTGCTCTTCTGTCTGACCACGCAAATTTCGGTACGCTCCTTTCACCAACTAGAGGAGAAAGAAGGTATTATCTCGAGCGACGAAACAGGAGATTTGAATTTAGCTCAGAGGCTTCACTCAGGCTTGAGGATCTTTTACATGCTGTAAATCTACTAACATGGGACAGCCGGCTTTACTTCCCCTCCGAAGGAAGGCGTACGAAGGATTTTTTCGCCCTTAAAAATCCACGGCTTCAATCGGGTAATCATCGCCGCCGTAATATACTCATTAAATGAAATAAATTGTATATACGCAATGTAAATAAATGTTACGCAACAAATTTAATCCATTCCTTTTACTGTCTAATTGATGATTGTAATGAATAAATACAGGGAGAACGCCGGATTACTTCAGCTTGTACTCCATGGTCGCACTGGTAATGGAGATCAGTGGTTTTTGAGTACTCACGTATTTCCTTCTCATCTTAACATTTAACCTGAAGATGGAGCACAACTAGCTCCGAAACGTTGTTTTTTGTCAAAAATAAATAAATAAATGTAGTGCTATACACCTGGTCGTCTGTCTATAAACAAGATCGAGGCAAAATAATACGAAGAAAATAATAACTAAGGCAGGCTTTTCAAGAATTTTAAAACTCTAGGAGCACCCAATCAACAAAGCACTTAGTATAGAGGTTGTGATAGATGGAGGTGCGTGGTGACAAAACGGGTCGGGGTGAACGCGGAGGGATCGTGCGGGGGCGTGCGGGGGCGTGCGGGGGCGTGCGGGGGCGTGCGGGGGCGTGCGGGGGCGTGCGGGGGCGTGCGGGGGCGTGCGGGGGCGTGCGGGGGCGTGCGGGGGCGTGCGGGGGCGTGCGGGGGCGTGCGGGGGCGTGCGGGGGCGTGCGGGGGCGTGCGGGGGCGTGCGGGGGCGTGCGGGGGCGTGCGGGGGCGTGCGGGGGCGTGCGGGGGCGTGCGGGGGGCGTGCGGGGGCGTGCGGGGGCGTGCGGGGGCGTGCGGGGGCGTGCGGGGGCGTGCGGGGGCGTGCGGGGGCGTGCGGGGGCGTGCGGGGGCGTGCGGGGGCGTGCGGGGGCGTGCGGGGGCGTGCGGGGGCGTGCGGGGGGCGTGCGGGGGCGTGCGGGGGCGTGCGGGGCGTGCGCTGTGAGCGTGTGCGTGTGCGTGGGCGTGCGCGCGGGGGCGGCGCTCCGCGGGCGGCGCTCGCAACACTTTCATCCCCGATTAGCGTGCGCAGCGCGGCGCGACGCGGCGCGACGCCAGCTTTGTGCGCCATCGGCCCTTTGTGCCGCCGGACAATGCGCGGCGATTGTGGCGCCGTCGCCGGCCGGCCGTTGGCGAACGCTCAGGCCGGGTGGGCGGGAGGGGAGGGGTGGAGCGGGGAGGAGAGGAGCAGGGCGGGGAGGAGCGGAGCGGGGAGAAGCGGGGTGGGGAGGAGGGGGCTGGGAGAATAGGGACGGGGAGAAGCGGGACGAGGAGGAGCGGGGCGGGAAGAAGCGGAGCGGGGCGGGGAGGAGCGGGGCGGGGAGGAGCGGGGCGGGGAGGAGCGGGGCGGGGAGGAGCGGGGCGGGGAGGAGCGGGGCGGGGAGGAGCGGGGCGGGGAGGAGCGGGGCGGGGAGGAGCGGGGCGGGGAGGAGCGGGGTGGGGAGGAGCGGGGCGGGGAGGAGCGGGGCGGGGAGGAGCGCGGCGGGGAGGAGCGGGGCGGGAAGGAGCGCGGCGGGGAGGAGCGAGGCGGGGGGGAGCGGGGCGGGGAGGAGCGGGGCGGGGAGGAGCGGGGCGAGGAGGAGCGGGGCGGGGAGGAGCGCGGCGGGGAGGAGCGGGGCGGGAAGGAGCGCGGCGGGGAGGAGCGGGGCGGGGAGGAGCGGGGCGGGGCGGGGTGGAGAGGGGCGGGGTGGAGCGGGGCGGGGAGGAGCGAGGCGGGAGGAGCGGGGCGGGGAGGAGCGGGGCGGGAAGGAGCGCGGCGGGGAGGAGCGGGGCGGGGGGAGCAGGACGGGGAGGAGCAGGGCGCGGAGGAGCAGGGCGGTGAGGAGCAGGGCGGTGAGGAGCAGGGCGGGGCGGGCGGGGTGGGACGGAGCGAAACGAGGCGAGGTGAGGCGGGGAGGGAGGTTGCGGGAGGAGCGGAGGATGGAGCAGTGAGGGGCGGGGCGTCACACCACGTGTGCGCGCGCTGCCACTTTGTGACGGCGGCGCAGGTCCCTGGATCGCGCCCCGCCGCCGTTGTTGCGCGCCGGCTCCCGGGGCGCGCCTCATCAAGCACGTCGCGGAGCGAGCGGCTCGCCAGCAATCCCTCTCATTGCGCAGCCCCTCAATGACCCCTCTGGGGGAGACTGACACCGTAGTAGCAAGTTAACCTTCTCTCAATATGGTGCTCAGTGAAAATGCTTGTAAATAGAGTATTGACGATTATCAGAATAGCTTCCTTAAATATTTCCAATTTCATAATGATTACAAAGCCCTCTCCACGCTTCGAAAATTTGTCTTGGTCTCTTGTGTCGGCATATTACAGTCCTTACAAATTGATTGAATTTTGTCAATGAAAGTCATATTTTTTTGCAACTGAAATTTAAGTCTGTATCGTTCAGTTCATAAACTTTATTTGCGTTTTGACGGCAAACTTCTCTCACAGTGCTCAGACGGGTGCTGAACACACACTATATTCTTGCCCAACCGGGCATCAAATCTTGGGTCGCGTCTTGGAAAGCGAGCACGCTGACCAATGAGCTGAACAACTAGGGCTAATTAATTATTCAAAATTATAATTTATAAACTTTTTCTGACATTTATTATTTTTCAAATAATTTTTTTAAAGTATGGGCTCGGAATTGAAGAATATGATGTTATAAAAAATGAAATATAAGAATGCTTTGCGTTAGCTTTCAGTAGTCCTTCAGCTACTGAAAGTTTACGCAACGCATTCTTATAATTACTGTATTATTAAATTGTATTTCACAAACACATGTTATTATTAAGAACTTTCATTTTGACAAAGTGCATTGGAAATATAAATTTTTGGAGTTCATAAAACTGAATTGCATTCATTTCTGGAAACGCCGAATTGCTTGTTAATAAGCATAGAATTATTACCTCCTTGAAATGCAGCTAAACGCGGACGGTATGGAGCAACCTCTTACTAAAATAGATTATGATTAAGACTATAAAGAAACTCGTTGCTTTTGGCTGAAGAAACTTCCTGCATACTTCCAGTCTGTAAATAGATTCAGGAGTGAGTTTGTTTATTACATAAATATAGGTTTCCCCCTAAGCGTATCATTTATTGAACTCTCTACTCGTTGGAGAAACGTAACAATGTTATTAATCTTAATTCCTCTTTTTTACGAGAACCACTTAGTGACAAGTTTGTAGATTCTTAGATTTGTATAAATTTTAGAATGTCGATCTTTCTTTTGAAGACTAAAAAAAATCATAAATATTCATCATTCATCACAATTTTTTGAGGCTTTCTGTTCCCTTGATTAACATTATAATAAAAGAAGAATGGTGGTCTATTGATCTATTTTTCATGATAAGGCACTAAAAATACTTATAGAATAAAGAGAAATGTCTAGAACTGTATAGTGCTTGAGGCAAAACATTTGTTGTGTGACAATTTTATAAATGTACTAGTAAAATATCGACATTGTCTAGCCAGACAGTAAAACGAAAAGATTTAAAATAAAACTTATAATGAAGTTCGTAAATTAATTATATACTGAAATAAGATTCATCTTAAATACATCCTTATTTGCAAGCAACATTGAAAACAATGATTTAAACATGACCCATTTCAGGACGAGACTTATTTTATTAACTTTGTCAATAAGAACAGCACATTTTATCACCTGAATACTGGAGAAAACGTCTCATTTGCTTCCAAAAACATCACCAACAGAAACAAAAGCCTAAGTGCAGGATAACCAATCTAGACACTAATAGTTTTTCTTGCAGTAGGAAAGCTGTGAAGTTTGAAATTAAGTTACGTTAGTAACTCTGCCGACCACGTTGGTGTAAACGTAATTTTTTATTAACTCATTTATTAAATTTTGTGAAGATTCGAACATTTCTGAACATTTAAAATTGCTCTTTAATTGACGAAGACAATGTGAAGTTTCATCACCGTGAACGCCATAGTTACGAAGATTGGGCCAAACGAAAATTTAAAGTTTACTTTTAGATAGCCTCCAATGCTGTGGACGTGCTTTATAAATAATTTACACGTGCTTGATTTCTTGACCTCTGTTGATTAATATTATGGACCGGTTATTGAATGTAGATCATTAAAAAAACACCATTTTAAACTTCCAACGTTGTAAGGATGAGGTATGCAGTTACAAGGTGACGTGGTAATATGGCGCGGTGGAAGGAATGCATGTGTAATGAAAGCCATGAAGTGTAAGAAGGAAAATGTAGGAAGGATGAGATGCAAGAATCGTGGTGAGGACCGAAAGATCCGAAAAATGCCCTGATGAAGGCTTAATAAAAGCCGAAACGTTGGAAGTTTAAAACGGTGTTTTTTAATGACCTACACTCAATAACCGGTTCATAATATTTATATTTATATACTGACAACGAGTTGAGAAAGTCGGATATGAATGAAATTTTACAGTATTTGCTAACTGGAATTTTTGACAAGTCATTGCTTTCTCCTCGGTGGTGAGGTACATCAGAGCATCGACGTGTTCTTGTACTTCAGAAATAAACTTTGGTCAGGAAATTAATAAAGATACGGCGATACATACGTGTAATTTGTAAAAGACAGGACGAAAATATTAGTAAATTAATATTGTATTAGAACAATGCATGTAGAAAAAGAAGTTATCAAAATTAAATACTTTTTGGAAGAAAAGATTTTTGAATAAAGAACACGGCCGATACCTCATGTCGCCGATGCTACAGCCACACCATTGTTGTCATTATTAAATAGAAACCGTTCATAAAAAAACATCCTCGTCATTTTCGTTATTTGCTATTAAATATAAAAAGATTACCAACCGAAACCTTGTACAAGCGATGTTTTTCAGCCCACGATACCAGGAGGAAAGCCCTGAGAGAGTAAGTATTGTAATATTACGAAAACACCCGTGGACGTGTTACTGAGCAAGCCACCCAAATTATTATATCCATGATTCCAGGAGAACTTAAAATAAATTGTTTTCATGAGAGAAAGTCAGGAACCATTACATGGGTTTAAATAAGTGATAGATAGATATATTTTAATCATCATAAAGTATGTAATGCTTATCTGCTTCTATCTATTTGTCTTAAAATTAAATTTCTTTTGTCTGTGATATCTACAAACTTTAAATTTTCTTTTCGCTGGACATCTTATAAAATAACATTTATTTGATTGTAACTGATATAGAAATTGAAAATATTCTAATCTCTGTTCTTATAATTATCAATTTGATGTTACCATATTGTTGTAGCTACTGTGTCAGTATTTAACATTACACAATATTTATTCTTATTGTATAAGTTTTGTTACTTAATTTTGCCATTTTTGTATTACCATTGATTATTTTTCTTCTAATTAATTTATATTGTAATTTATTATTTTTTTCTAATTAATGTATTAAGTAAATTCAGATTTACTATTTTTGTCAATGTCCTGGGCCTTCAGCCGCCATCCCGATTAAGGTTTTCTGGGTTCACTCAATCGCTTAAGGCGTATGCCGGGATGGTCCCTAGTTTTCTCTCCCAGAAGTAAAAGTATCTTGCTCCCCTGGATCTTCTTCATAGTTTAGGAAATAATGTATATATTTAATGTCGTTAGGCGGAAGAGCAGGCCAAATGGCCTGAGCTTCGCCACGAATAAAGACAATTTTATTACTATTATTATTATTATTATTATTATTATTATAGATCATTAATGTAGTAAAAATAAGATAGCAAGGGATCGAGGAAACATTACAGTAGCAATAAAAGCCATCGCGGCCCCCGGTCTCCTGTCGCGAGTGATTGCCTGCCCTTTGGCCACGCAGTGCCTGCGCGTATGGCTGCGCGTGTCCGTTTGGGCCACACACGTGCGGCCAAGGAGCCGGCCCGCGGGAAGTCATGCGTCGTGCGTGCTGGTGCACGTGCACGACAAGTTATGCGCGTTACGTGCCCGTTTGTTCATTGTGGGCGTTCGCAGTTGTGAATGTACTCTGCGGGAGGATTTGCTTCATTGCGTGAGGTTATAGGGAGTAACGAAGTACGCGTGTGAACATTGCCTGAGCGGGTACGTTTACAAACGTCATTGATACCGCTCTGCTTGTAGGATGTCGTCAAATACGATTAGGGCAAACGTAATATGTACAGAAAATAATTTAATGACGTAAGAGTGAGATCTCTGATCGTATTGATTCATTTTTTAACAACCTGGTGGTGAGTATTGTAACTGAACTGCAATTGTTGAACTAGTTAACTGAGTTATTAACACATGAAATGAAGATGAACAAGAACCCATAATTCTCATCAAAATATTAATATTGATATTAAAAGTTATTTATCTTATAATACTGTAATTAAGCAACAAATTATCTCATTATAATACATATGGAAAGCCCTTTATTGTCAAATATGTTCGTTTTCATTTATTAGGGAAAACATTTGTAAATAAGTATATATGTATCACTATATACAATATTTTTGCTTCATGCCCTATCAATATATTGTAAGCATTGTGAAAGTTCTACATGAATTAATGTTAAAACTCATTTACCACCGGAGATTATCAATAATTAATGCGTATTATCATTGTGTTATACCTGTTTTAATGTTTTCAAGACTGTTGTTTTCTTCAAATGTCGCCAGACAACCAAATAAATTATCAAATTATGTTAAACATTTAGTACCCTTTTGATACCTCTGCTACTCTTAAGCGTCGCATTCGGAATGCCGGTGCTCAAAATACACGCCGACACATTTCACTTCATATTTTATCTCTTTTAATACGTAGACTACCTCTGAAATACAGTAATTTAATGTGAGATTAAAACAGGTCTAAAGAAACGATTCGAGAACTATTCTTTAATTATAAAGTTCCAACTGAAGATATATACACAATATGTTAAATAGCTTGAGGCAAACGAATTTTAAAATTCAATATGAAATTTGTATTTACGGAGTCGTAGACAAACATATGTCTATTTTCTGTGCTTTAAACACTTCGATAAAACTAAGAAAACTTAAGCAATCCAGAATAAAATCACAGTTATGAAAATAAAACTTATTATTAGAATTTGTGTTAGTGAAAATAACAGTCGTTTGAATTTTAATTCCATAGTTCCAAATTCATCCTAGTAACTATACATTTACGCCAAATTCACCCACAATGCGACTTTTATTGCTGTATTCATAGCGTGCAAAATTATACATATCATGCAAATTATAGTGACAAATCTCTTCTTTGGAAAGTTGGATATAATCAGGAAAACTCGAGTTTAAACAAGAATTTCTTGTTCTTAAACATATCATGTGTTATATAAGATCATATCTCAAATTCAAGGTTGATAGAAAACAATTACGTGCATTTAATCTTTTGCGAATCGCAAGAATTTTCAAATGTTTTGTGTGGGTGTATTTCGTGACAATGTACCCCTGCGAGGGAATCAAAACGCACTTGCTAGGAACTGGTGATGGAGGTGTTGCATACTTTCCAGGGGCACACTTGGGTTTGGCGACTGAATAAGCCACAAATACGCGGGACCCTTGGAGTGAGTGAGATGTGATGTATATCGCGAAGACAAGTTGAAAGAGTGCAGATAAGCAAATGCAAATTAATATGCAAGTGGGCAAGAATGATAAATGCGACATCCTCGCGTGGAGAAAAAATGTAAAACAACATGAGAGGGGAAGAGGGAGGACAGAGTGAAGCCCTGGTTGTACACTTGCTTTAATGGGATTGTGCAGTGAAGTAAAAATACATATCTAGTAATTGTTCAAGCTGTAATGAATTGCCTTCTGCAATTATTAGGGCGCACCTTTTTTCTATTGATGAAGTATCTGCGTGATGAACTCTCTTCGGCCTGGGGTTGCTTTGACTTCTTTTCTTTGCCCATTGCCCAGCTTTTTGTGGTCTACTGGGTGTAGATATTTGGTCTTAATTATTGAACTGCTGTAATTATAACTGTACATAAATCTGAGTAGATATTTATAATTAAATATAAACGTATTCATAAAATAAATATTGAAATATAAAATATTAATTATATTTTAAGCCATTTGTTTTAGAAGATATTGAAAATATTGATTTCCATAAAGGAGGCAAAAACATTTATTAACATTTTCAGTGATATTTTATATTTGTCCACAACGTTATATCATTGGTATATTACATCCCTCAGTAGCGGTGAAGCTGACGGTGTAGGTGTAACATGGTTGGTGAAAGAATCTGAGTTAGAATTCCCGCACGAACAAATATCTTTCGGTAACATGCATTTTTAACATATCAAAATAAAACCCATACGAAATTAATTACAGTAGTCATTCTAGACAATATTTTATTAAAAAACGTTAGCCTATATTTTCTTTGCATGCTATTAAATACAATCTGCATTCTCTTTTCATGACACAATTCTATATTTTGAAAGAGTAACATGCCGCTGTATTTCATCCAGTGGTGACGTTCACACGAGTACTTCTCTTCACGGCGTAAGGCGAGAAGGAGGAAACCGTTTGCGAGAAGGCAAGCGTTCTTACGGGGGCTGAGCAGCTGTTCGTAAGCAGATGTAGCTCTTTGAAGGAGCTGGTGCGCCGTGAGACTGCCGCAGCAGGATGGGGATGTCGCCCTGCGCGAAGTCTACATCTGCTCACACTTTTTGCTTTCAGCCGAGGCTAGATTTAACTTTATAGCCAATAAAAGAGTGCGCTTTAATAATAAATAAAACATTAATATAGTGGCGTGTGCATAACACTGAAATTAAACTATCTTCGTTCGAGTGACAATGAAATCAAAATATTAAACTAATAGATCACATTAATTTTTTTTTATTTTTTATTATTGGTACGAATGGACATTGCCAATTAGCAATAAAAATAAAATGATTCGTGAAGTGAGAGGAATAATAGTACTCATTATAGCAATCACAAACACCAATAATATTAACAGTTACAACTAGAGTTTATATTTTCAGCCTATTAATTTATTCATTAACCAACCAAAAATGTATTTCTCACATTTATTCACACTATTCAAGTTTAATTTTTGTAAAGAATATAAATTACGTTAATTGAACGTAATATACAAGATGCAGAAACGATAAATATAATAACATTTTAATTTTACTTTTTTTCATATATTATAATTAGAATGAATGAGCTGGGCGGGAATAATGCACATTTGCGTATTGGAATGCAGAATTTATCTGAAATTTCTGCCATCTGAAATTCGTAAAAGCTGCAGAAAGGTATTAACTAAACTTGTTATACGCTTATTGGAAAATAGAAAAAACGGTATAGAGTGTTTTGCGGCAACCGTCAGTATTCCTTTTGTGTATAATCAACTTGTAGACTGATCATTCAACTCGCTATGTTTACCATGAAGGTATTATCAAGAGAACACCTGACAATGTTTGTAGTTTTTATTGGGATACTTTCAGGAACATAAAAAATGAAATCCAGCATATAATCTTGTAGAGTGATGAATCTCTTGAAAAAAAATAAAAAATTAATGCATTGGCTCGGCTTTTGCTCGCTATGGTTGATTATGTGATCCAAGCTACAACACATATTTCCATTTAAGAGGTCATTCGCTTTTGCCACGTGACAGTAGTTTTAGTGCTATAAAGCGACTACATTGCAAACGAATACTAACGTAGAAGAAGGATAGTGGGTCTGCTTGATTCACTATCAAAGGGATAAGTAATGTTGATATACTTACAATTAGGGAATTGCGACCAAAGAAGTAAAAAAAAATAGATGGCTCTTTTAGGTGAGACATCAGGGAGAGGCATTTGAGAAAGGAATTTTCCAAGTGTCCATTGTAAGATATTTGGAATGTAAACTAAAGTAAAAGAAATGCACTAGAAACACGCTTCAACAATGTGATGAAGAGCATATAGAAATATTTTTGTGATTCCTGAAAAAAATACTTTTTGTCAGTTTTACCTTTTCTGAATCTTGTGATTCAATTTCTCAGACACGCTCTTATTTTACCAGAGGACAGATAACTTCTTGGCGTGTCCTCGACGGCAGGGCAGAACAAACGACGTGTTAATCATGAATAAAAGTCTTCTGGGAGCGCACTGCTCATGACGAGTGGCGCAAAGAGTTTTGGTCACGGCCACGCTGGAGACACGCTGACGTGGCGCGAGGCAGCTGTCTCGAGTTGCGTCCCGCCCTGCGCTGGACGCCGCCCCAGACCCAGCCACCGCAACTACCGCCGCGCCTCAAACTCTGCTACCGCCTCCCTCGTCGCCCTCACCCCCGCCGCCGCAGACGCCACTCTGCTTCGGCAACAGCAGCCCTCTTCAACGCCGCCGCCCCCGGCCCCACCACCCCCGCCGCCCCGCCGCCCCGCCGCCCCGCCGCCCCGCCGCCCCGCCGCCCCGCCGCCCCGCCGCCCCGCCGCCCCGCCGCCCCGCCGCCCCGCCGCCCCGCCGCCCCGCCGCCCCGCCGCCCCGCCGCCCCGCCGCCCCGCCGCCCCGCCGCCCCGCCGCCCCGCCGCCCCGCCGCCCCGCCGCCCCGCCGCCCCGCCGCCCCGCCGCCCCGCCGCCCCGCCGCCCCGCCGCCCCGCCGCCCCGCCGCCCCGCCGCCCCGCCGCCCCGCCGCCCCGCCGCCCCGCCGCCCCGCCGCCCCGCCGCCCCGCCGCCCCGCCGCCCCGCCGCCCCGCCGCCCCGCCGCCCCGCCGCCCCGCCGCCCCGCCGCCCCGCCGCCCCGCCGCCCCGCCGCCCCGCCGCCCCGCCGCCCCGCCGCCCCGCCGCCCCGCCGCCCCGCCGCCCCGCCGCCCCGCCGCCCCGCCGCCCCGCCGCCCCGCCGCCCCGCCGCCCCGCCGCCCCGCCGCCCCGCCGCCCCGCCGCCCCGCCGCCCCGCCGCCCCGCCGCCCCGCCGCCCCCGCCAGCCCCTGCCGTCCCCAACGCCCCGCCACCCGCCCCGCCATCCGCCCCGCCACCCACCGCCCCCGCCGCTGCCGCTGCCGCCTCCACTGCCGCCGCCGTCACTTGCGCAGACGCAGTCTCCGCCACCGCAAAAGTCACCGCCACCGCTACCGCAGCCGCAGCCGCCTCCACCGCCGCTTCCGCCGAAGTCCCCGTCACCGCAACCCCGCCGACTCCATTACTGACGCCCTTGCTCCACCGCCTCCACAGCTGCTGCCTCCATCGCCATCCCGGCCGCCGCCTCCCGCCGGCATCAATGCGGGGGCGGAGGCAGGCGTGCAGGCCAACGGTCGTCGTCGGCGGCGGCGGCGGGCCCAGCTGCCCCAGGACGCGCCTCCCGGCCAGGACCGCCCGGTCACTGACCGCCCGCGGGCATGGCCTCCAGCAGGCAGAAAAGACGGTTCCCCTTTCGCTTTTGCCATACTCGAGCGCGTGTCGATGCAATCACAGTTCAAATTTTAAGTGTTATTTATATGTTAGATTAGATTAGATTTATTACTAATTTTGCAATTAAGTTTGAGGACTTGGTGGCAGAATTCACTAATTTAACATTACATAACTGAACAATTTGACAAAATTTACAAACTTTGCAAATTAACTTGAACATTTCACTGCGCGAGCTTTCGTAGCACTCCACTTCACCGCACTGTTGATCACTGAGCTGTAACGTCTTTCTTACACATGGTTTTTCCTCGAGTTCACAACGCCACTACACTGCACTCCACTATATCTAAGGCATTTTATAGTTAGAATAACAAAAGGCGGTGGGGAAACTAACCGGAGCTTACATTGTAGGAAGATCGCAAAAAAAAATCACAATTTAAAATTAATTTAATTTATATTTTACTGAATAAATATGATTTCGATTCCTAATAATATTCGTTTTTCAAATAATATAATTTCTGCCATTCACCTAATCGTCTCCATTGACAAGACAGTTGCGACTAACATGATTGTGAAATTTGAGGGATATTATGCAGAAGATTTATTTCATAAAACATTATTCATTTACAGTAAAATACGCAATGGTACGAGCACGTCTATACTCCTGTATTCCTAGTCTTTCTCACAACACTGAAGATCATTTAGCCCTATTTCCTATTTTGATTTAGCCAACTATTCATAGGCAAATAATACATTCAATTTGTCTTAAAATTAATAATATCCAACAAATTACTGAGCAATGATTAATAATATATATGAAAATTCTTGATGCAATGACATGAGAAGTTTTCATTAATCAATTGCAGGAAACGTATCGCGAAGAAACATTGCATCTGAAAAAAGTCAAACACTTGCAACTGTGTGAAGAATTGACTTTCAGGGCCGTATTCTATTTAATATTTGTTATAGATGTTGATGTATATAATTAAGCTGCACATGATATAAGAGAGAATTCAAAGGCTACTTCAATTGAAGTTAATTGCAAAAGTTTTGGAAGAGAAAAGGAGGTACCGTCCATACCAATTTGATTTCAACGGGACATGGAAAATATTGTAGGTAAGAACAAGTTGAATTTAAAGTATATATTCCTTCACGAGACTATGAAGTACCTTCTAAACGTTTCATATATGCAAAATTAAGTTTTGATCAATAATTGTATGAACTGGTTTTGGAAGCAAATGATCCAAAAAAGCTATTGCGCGATCTTCAAATTCTTATATAATATTACTAATTTTTGAGATGAGTTTCACACACTCATCGAAATATGAGATCAAGTTATGCTCTTAAAGATTAATGAAACTTCTTCCCCAGCAGCTGCATCTATTTTGTTTTAGGAAGAACTCGAAAGACCGAACGCCACGAGGAATCGCAGGGCATAAAATGCGAAAACTACTTTGATATTTATGAGTAGTGATCTTGTAGAACGCAATAAAGCATGCATTACTTTGTCTCTGAAAACTTTTATAAGCCTTCCAACTGTTTGTACACGATGAAATTTTCTCAATTAAATCTATCACACTACTAAAACACAATAAATGTCTAGGTTCATAAAACTTTAATACTAGCGTGCAGTTCTATCTTCCATGCAACCTCAATTTTTTTACCGTCCCATTTTTTTCCATTGTTCCTCCCCCACTTCCTTCCTTCGAGACTTTTCCGACGAAATAATGTATGCGACATTGCCACCCTGTTTATTCTCCTCTTTACGCCCGGCCGAAGTGCACCTCCCCCGAAGTCCTCGCTGGGGGCGGGCCGCCGTTTACAATGCCATATCGAGAGGAGGGAAAGGGTGCCTGCCGGGCGAAGCACGTGGGCGAGGCCGCGCGCCGGCGGAACCTCAGTGTCATAAAATGCCAAAGGACAACGCGCGACGCCGTTGATCGTGATATTTATACGGGCGCAGGAGCAATAGTGAGGGCGCAAAAAATCCTCCGCGGCGAGGGCGGCGTCGCGTGAGGACGCGGGGACGCGGTGACCCGCAATCGCCCGCCCGCCCGCCCGGGAGCACCGTGGTGTGTGGGGCTGGAGCTGCCATGTGATGTATCCGGAATTTCTACCCCCCAGAGGAAATGAACGCACTTCGTCAAAATATAATCACTAGAGACTGGATTTTTATGTAATTAATTTTTTTTCTCTTTCTACTTACCGTTCTCAAATTTCTAATCTTGGCGAATCGTCACTTTTCTAACACAATATCAAACTTTTTCTTTACATATTTTAACACATTTAATACTTTATTACGTATTTTACATATTTTGCCATTTTCACGAAATATTTGTTTTTATTCTAACAATTTTCTTCAATTTTATTACGTATTTTTTATGAAAAGAAATATTTCCAAAACAGTCAGCAATTTCCCCTACATTATTACTGCGTGCTGTTGACTGGATGTACGCTACATGATGGCGCGGTCGGATGTTCACACAGTCCAGCGCGCCTGTTTCAGCTAACTCGTGGCGAAAAGTGTGCGTCAGTGACATCAGTTTCTCCTTTAGGTGCGAAAACTATCACTGACGCCGCGTTTTGTAACCTTTAACCTGAATTTCCAAACGAATGTATGATATTTAAAATTTCTGTAGGAATATTTTTATAAATATAATTTCGTGTTATGTCAATGTTCGTTTTATAATTAGTGTATTTTAATATAACATATTATATCCGATTTTACATTTTTATGAAATACGCTTACTGTGTTCATTACATATTTATGTACATATTTTCACCTTTCATACTACATGTTTTTCCGGTTTCCAATAACCCCTGTGGTGATAATCCAGGATATCCTTTTATTCATTAGGGCATTCGACCCAGTGGTGATGTAATAAGGGAGGGAAAGCAACCCTCAATATTCCAGTTAGGAATATACTTCCAGGGAGATGTGAGATTTCATTTCTTCCAAATTATACAACACTTGTTTAAGCATCTTATTTCATTGACTTTTGTATTTATTATCCCATTTTACGGATTAGATATCCAACATTTTGATACACAATTTGATATACAACGTTATATCCAACACGAATAGATTATTTCTTCACTATAGTCTATAATTTTAGAACTCAATGAAACGTCTGCTCAGCTGTACCTTATTTACCTGTTATAGTTGCTTCCCTCTAAGGAAAGTGACTGTGGCTATTGCCAAATTTGTCACATATTTATTAAATATACAATAATAAACTTTTAAATAAATATGTTACAAATTTGATGTCTAAAATAGTACTTATATGCAACCGAGAATAGAAAAGGGCTCATGAAGATAGATAAGAGAGAGCATATATCATACCAAAATTCACCATTAAATAATCAGTATACGTATCATTTGTTTGAACTTAATTCCACCACTTCTTGACATCCCAAAATTCAATACTTTTTTTACGCCTAGGCCTAAAATAGAACACAGCGTTGTGGAGTTGAGAATGTGAAGTGTGTATTCACTTAAAGTAACAATATTGATTGTTTGACGCAGCAATGAGAGACGCTTTTGAACCCTAAAGGGCTAATCTATAATTTTACTGAAACGAAAATGCGCACGGTAAAGCAAACAACGCAAAGAAGGGAAGCAGCTTATATTTCATATTGTATGTTGATTATGCTACTATTATGAGTTGACCACAAAATAAGACGGCCAAATCCATTCATTACAGGAAACCGTTTTTGGTAATGAAATATTTGGTAGGATGTCATACCGTCCTAAGAACCACACACGGAAATACGTACAAACAAGTGCGTGAAGTCTAATGTTATCCAGAGGAAAATCGGGTTGCAGGTGCTGAAATTGAGTCACCTTGCCCACATAGACGATGACGATAGTTACCATTCCTTCTCGCGGCAGATATGTTCATGGGCGCGAGGTCGGAGACTTACCGGTCAAGAAGCGTGTAAGCGTGTCAAAGCGTGTAAGGATGAGGAAAATTAAGAGACACTCGGACTATGGGGAGATGGCCGCAGGAATGTGAGGTTTTGGTGCAGCTGAAGGAAAGAAATGACGTATTGTTTGAGACCTTCATCTACATACCTTTGAATTGTCAATATTTCTTGGATTATTGATAGAAGATATCAGGATTAATACGCAATGGCATTCCAGTGCATCATTCCATAGTCTTTAGTGGTATAATACTCAACCATTCAGTACCAATTGCGGTAAGACGTGGATTGTGAATCTTGGATTTTGCGTGCTGCTGCTGCTACTGGATGTCTTCACACTATCAATCGCCGAAATTAAATCTTCAGACAAAACCGGGATTCGTGACCTAGCACTACCCAAAATCATTCCGTAAATGGCCATGCCTCATCTTAAGAGCTGAGGTGCCTACGATTGATTGATTGATTGGTGTTTCCGGGCAAGTCAACGTATAAGTTAATTTGTCCCGTAAATGTAGTTCGTGCTTTATCGCTGAAGGTGGTGGTGGTGGTGATCCGTGGATTCTTCTCCAATGGCGCAACCATTGATTACAAGAGAGAAAATTTGATCGGAACGCCATTAACGGGCTATCAAATGCTCGTTATAGCTCATGGCTCGCCGAAAATTTCCAAACCGTTGCGGTATTTGTGCGTTCCATCAGACCAACAATACAATAATACAATCCGGCACACAATAACACTAAATTCGCTAATGAAGAACAAACAATTGCATCAGGTTCATTTCTTTAAAGGCGGCTCCAAGTATTCGGCAATCGGCGACTAGCGAAATACAGTTTGCCCAATCTCGAGTGGCTGAGGTGCGAATGTTTGCTTATAAAAGAATTAGAGCGCCCAACCGCGACCAACATTCTTTTTTTGTTAAATCAACAACACACCTCATGTAAACCAAGCATTTTTTCGTATTCGATTGACGAATGTTCATGTGTTTGCTCGACGAATGTTCGCTCAGCAAAAGTATGCCAAATATATTCACGCTGTCAGTAGGACGAGCACCGAATGTTAGGCACTCGGGAATCAGCAAGCAACCCATCCTCACTACTCGGCATATGCATTCGTATTAAATAGAAAATTAATCTAGAACACTTTCCATTTATTCAAGAAAAGTATCCGTTTTTCTGTAAACAAAATCCCCGTTTAAGTTGCTATATAAATTCTAGGAGGTGAAGAAACTGATAGACATTCAGAAAATGAATAACTTATTAAAATTATTGCGATTCAGAAATCAAACTATTAGTGCTACAAAAGCACAAACTCTTCCGGAATCAAGAATCCACAAAATATGAATTCTGAATACACAACCAGTTAGAAGAAGTAACTTAGTAAATATACAAACAAGATTTATCCACTTTTTCGATAACAGGGCGATAACAATACGAATTTTTTGTCGAAAATTCGCCGTTTATTTCTGTAGCATTATAATTATTTCTCTTTACTATGTAAATACGTAGTACGACGAGACGAGAAAAAAAGCGACGGAATAACTCTGATATAAACAATATGTTGTCTCTGGCCAATTTTCAAAGTCATTTCTATTTACCTTCTTTGTTTCATTTCTTATTACATTTTTTATTTAACAAAAAACTTCATTTAACCATTTGGTGTTGTTATTGTACTGGAATTGTCGATGTGGCCGATGTATTGCCGGTCTTTATTAGTTGTTATGATATTAGAACCTAAGCCACATGGCCACGCTAAGAAATAATTGAATGATTTTGAGAGACCGGTGACTGGGAACACAGAAAGACATAGTTTACATCGAATTATCAGACAAATATATAGATAGATAGATAGATAGCGATGTCTACAGCTCTATGTTGGCCGTTTATCGCATCCAAGGCCCCATTTTGTTTTGTCATGCCAAGAGTGTTGTAACATATCTCTTCTTTCCATTGCCACTGTTACACCATCCTTCCATTTCACGCTTGGCCGGCCTCTTTTCCTCCGACTTGCTGGCGTCCAGTTATAAACCTTTTTGGGCAGTCTTTCTGAATCCATTCTTTGCAAGTGGCCTTACCATAACAATCCTTTCTTTTCAATAACATCAGTTAAACATCCTTCTATATTTAATCGCCTTTTTATAGTCTCTGTTTTTACATGATCAAGCAGCGTGACTCCACAGCATCTTCTCCAAAAACTGTTTTCATCACTGTTAATCCTCTTTTTCAGAGCTTGGTTTAGTACCCAAATTTCAGAGCCATATGTTACTGTGCTCTCCACCGAAGATTTAAACAGCTGGATTTTTGTTTTAGTTCTAATACCAGACAAATACAAAATAAAATGTGATATAAGTAGGTGCGGAAGGGAAGAGGCGAGTCACTGTCCCCAGTGGCCGAGACGGGCGACAGACGAGGGGCGGGGGGTGGGGGCGGCAACGGGGCGGCGATGCGGACGTCCGAACGGAAGCTCGTAAAGCAATGAGGCCCCGCGCGCCGCGGCGGCCGCGGCACCGGCCCGCGCTCGCTTCCTGCATAACAAGCAGGCGGCGCTGGCGACGGCGGCGGCGGACACAGCCCGGTGACGGCTGCCCGCGCGTTGGACGCTTTACGACGCCCGCAATACAACTGCGACGGCGGCGGCGGCGGCGGCGGCGGCGGCGGCGGCGGGGGCGGCGGAGGGCCGCGGTAGAGGGCAGCACCGCCGGTGGCGGCGGCGGGGTGCTGCAACGGCCTGGCGCAGGGAACGCAGACGGCGGCGGGACGGGCGGTCCTTAGTACTACGAGGGTTATACCAAAAGGAAGGTTCCCGTATTTTGGACAAATAGAAAACATTATTTATTGTTATTAATTTATACATCGTTGAAAAGCTTATACTGTTGTCTATTTTTCAACATGGTTTCCATTAGTTTCGACACACTTTTGAAGATAGTGCTCCAGCTTATGTCTTCATAAGTCGAAGAAGTCTCCCGCCAATCCGTTGAGGAAGCGTGAGACTTCTGTTCGGACTTCATCGCCGCTCTTGAAGCGTTTGCCACCTATGTGTTCCTTTAGCTTGGAGAAGTGGTGATAATCGGTGGGGGCTAAGTCCGGGCTGTTGCTCCATGTGTCCGTCAGTCAGCATCCGCGGGATCCAGCGAGATCACACCTTGCGATAACCCAACATTTCTGTTAAAGTTCTTTCAATTGTGCCGTGGGAAGCTTCAGGTATGCGTTCAACAAGTTCACGGACAGTGACCATCCTATCTTTGAGCAGCTCACTGTTGATCTTCTGGACAATCCCATTCAAACCGGCGGTCTTCCAATCCGTTCTTAATCGTGAACTTCCGTGCGACCCTCAGCAAAAGCCCTGCATCATTTGCGGACGTACTGAATGGACATGCAGTCTTCACCATAAACCTCAGTAAGTTGACGATGAATCTCCACTGGCGGTAACTTCCTTGCGTGGAAAAACCGGATTACTGCTCAAACTTCGCACTTGGCGGGAGCGGCGATCAACACTTCCATCTCTGACTGCTGCCAAGCGAACACTGAGAGACGTAGCGAATCGCCTATAGGCGTGGTCGCGAGTGTGAGAACCACTGCGCGCGGTACTGTTGTCGGATTTAGCCTAGCACCTTCCCTCTAGGCTGTAGCTCATAGGGAACCTTACTTTTGGTACAACCTACGTATTTATTGTGATACCACAGCCTACCGAGCCGCCCGGACCTTAGTTCATGACCATGTGAGGGGCGCGTTGTCATACAGGCGACATTGACTCCGGTACTAGCCCAGATAGCTAGTAGCTCTGAGGTGGCAGGGCGGCCTTAGACCCAGGCTTTGAATGGAGAGGTTGCCGAGAAGGCAAACTGCGTTCCGGGGGATCCGGATATTGGTCCGAGGGGGTTCCGGGGTTCCTCCAAGTGCGAGGGGTGCCATTTGGCATGCACGCATATACATATATATATATATATATATATATATATATGTGTGTGTGTGTGTGTGTGTGTGTGTTGTATATATGTGGTGTGTATGTATATATATATATGTGTGTGTGTATATATATATATATATATATATATATATATATATATATACACACACACACACACACACCACAGCCTAAGCCGCATGGTCACGCCTGGAAAGAAGTGAATGATTTGGGGAGTAGGAAATTAGGAAGATAAACGATGTGAAATGATGATGGAGCAATGATGGATTGAGAGGCAGTGGAGACGGAAGAATTCCGAGGAATCTACGGCGTTGTCGACCACAAACACCACATAGATTGACGGGGCTTCGACCGCAGACTTAGCGGCGGAAGTCCAGCGGTCTGCTCGCCATATTAGGGTCGCCCGTGTAGTCAGTCCGGACCAGCGACTTTCCCCCCTCTTTATCCTAAAACAAGTGAGTATTGCCGAAGAGAGCATTCGTCGGCCAGCCAGATGAGTTAGTGTAGGCTGGGGTGTTAGCCGATAATATGTTGTAAAATTCAGATCAGTGAGTGCTGTGGGAGCTTAGGAATAGTTTTTATCAATTTCCTCAGAGAAAAATTAAAAATGAGGCTATCAATGCCGATATTATACAGACATTTAACAATCACCGAATGCGAGTATGAAAGAGTTCGCGCTATCCACTTTTATCACGAATTCAATTCAACATTCAGTAAACCAATTTTTTATCAAGGATTAATCTGGATAAATAATATATCTTTAAACAGAAATTTTGACTTTTCTTGACTTCCAATTAAATATATTATAAATGTTTTTTATACGGCGTTCTCCAGTTGGTGCAATGAAAAACCATAATGCTACCACCCCTACACAAGTTTGCCGACGTTCTTAAAATGAATGCGAATTATTTCTACATGATACTCTTGGACCAATTCCCCCATTATAGTATGGAATGTTACAGTGTCAAAAAAATGGTCTCATGACTGGGGCAAATACATGAAGCGCGCGACGGGCAATGGCGAATACCTCAGCAAATATTTCGGTGTTGGCTTAATTCATTATATAGTTTTTACGTGCTAGTCGGCGGCCAGAATCACTGATACAGTAAATGTAGTGTATGTTTTATCTTGGGAGGTGGCGATGTTGCTCCCCTCTGAAGCGTGAGATCAGCGCCGACATAAAGTAGGCTTGTGGGAGTCTCCCTCCTCCAAGTATTTCCCCAGTGGAGCATGTAAGTGTGAGAGCAAGTGTGTGTGGAAGGCGACATGAAAGAGGAAGAAAATATCGCGCGCGGTCTGTGGTTCGTTCGTTAAGGTATTGCTCTGGAATTCGCCTGGTATTGATAAAAAAACACGAAAAACTACGAATCAGAGCAGCCAGCCTGCAGAATTCTCTTCCAGCTGTCTAGATAGATAGATAGATTTATTACTAATTATGCAATTAAGTTTGAAGACTTGGTGGCAGAATACACTAATTTAAAATTACATAACTTAACAATTTTACAAAATTTACAAACTTTACAAATTAACGCGAACATTTCACGGTGCGAGCTTTCATAGCACTCCACTTCACCATACTTCACTTCACTGCACGTCACTGCGCATTAATAATAATAATAATAATAATAATAATAATAATAATAATACAACTTACTTTATATAGCAGACTAGTAAATTAATAATATTAAACATATTTGTAATACTTATACCAACATGTAGGAAACTAATTTATTTTTAAATTTACTCAGGCTTGGAGGAAAGGGATCAAAGATTGTCGCAGGCAAACCGTTCCAGTCTCTAATAGTTCGATTCGCGAATGAATATTTCCCAACGTCCGTTTAAAGGTCCGTCCGTCTAGATAGTATCGAAACTCTAACGTCGACGGAACATTCTGATTTCCCGATACGAAATGCAGCAGCGGCCACAGTTATTGCCCTGAGCCATCTCAATGACGACAGGAGGGGAAGGAACTGAAGAGGTGGTTGCGGGCGACGGCGGCGGGAAGGTGTTTGGCGGGGGCGGCGGGAAGGTGTTTGACGGGGGCAGCGGCGGGGTGGCGTCCTTCAGAGGGGCGACGGTGGGAGAGTCGCTGGCGCCGGTGATGTGACCCCGCCTCCTTCCGTCATCTGCATCTGGCATTTCGTCTGTCGCGCGCGCGGCAGCAGCGGAGAGGGATGGATCAAAGCGAATGCATGAAGCCCAGTTCAATTGTATCTGCAAATCGGTACAAATTGAATCTGTCTCGACATGAGCCAGGTTCAGTCGTGAGCAGTGCGCGTGTTATACATCCTGGTAATATTTTTTTGCGCCCTTTTGGGAGTAAATTATTGTACATTATCTGAACATAATATTACAATGATTTGGTAGTATGTCTTGTATTTTCCAGCTGAAGGCATCCTTCTTCCTCCCTGAGTTTTTGGAATATCTCCTTCTCTCTTCTTTATTCAATGTTCACCCCATACTTTGTCTACCCAAGTTTTTTGGATAAATGTTCGATTTAGATCCATAATTTTACATGTTTTGATTTTTATCTTCTACTGATAATGTTTAAAAAAAATTCTGAAGGGATTGACTTTACATCAGTCCATTCGCACATTCCTATTTTCTTCTCAAAAAACACAGACGCGACAGTAAAATATATGATAGATGTACAGTCATTCCTCGACATCCGCGGATTCGCTATTCGCGAGTTCCGAACATTCGCGATTAGAGAAATGCTACCAGTTTCAACATTCCCGACTTCAACATTCGCGAGTGCATCTTTTAGTCGTACATTTTTTAAGTAAACACATTTCGTTTCCTTTATTAACGTCATCTGGGAACCGACCTTGACAGACACAGGAGCTCAAAGTATCACGTTCCGCAAAAATGTCAAATTTGGAATGTCAATTCACATCAATATAAGAACAAAATTGTAAAATAATTCCATTCAGTTGCGTTAACTTGGAGGTAAGGGTTTTGACCGCACAAACATAAAATCCATTCAGGATCTGTGCATCTCACATTGGAATGATTTCACTGAAGAGTAGCTTCGGGAAATAATCAGCGAAAAAAGCTTCTTCGAACGTAATGATGAACTAATGGCAGCGAAACTGCGTCCTGGAGCAACATCAATGTTAGAACTGTTAATTGCGTTCTAAAAGTTCAACAAGCTCCGGTAGAAAGGACATTTGAATATGATCAGAACTTGGAAATTACTTCGAAATTTAAGAGAGAAATAGAAGCATCAACTTTACTACATTTAGACAATAGAATGAGGAGGGTGATGAACCAAAAAAATAGCCAAATCCCACCTCCAATCACTTTCAACTCTGAAATAAATTTCAAATATGGTCTTAATTCTTCTCTTTGGGATGTCGATTGTGAATTCTGTTTGTAGTAGTGCTTACTCAGTTTTACTGTAATTGTTCGTTCTTTCTTTTTTAAATGTATTTTTGATATCTAGGAACGTAACCCACGTTTTTCCATTAATAGATAGACTCAACATTCGCGGATTTGACATTCGCGATGATTTTCGGGAACCTAACCCTAGCGAATGTTGAGAGATTACTGTATAGTGGCTGAAACTTTTAGATACGAGATGGTGATAATTAGAGACCGGATTTTTATGTAATTACATATTTTTTGTCTTTCTACCTACGTTTCTGAAAATTGTAATCTTGGCGAATTATAGCACTCCTAACACAATATCGAATTTTTTCGTCACATATTTTTTGACATATTTACTACTATCTTACATATTTTGCTCTTTTCACAATGTATTTTCTTATTTTATCAATTTTCTTCTATTTAATTCCATATTTTTTATGAAAATATGTATTTAAAAATTCAGCATTTTTCCTACATTATTGGGGAAATCTAGGTGTCCAAAGCACCATTGACACCGCGTTTTGTGATCTGTAACCTTAATTTCCGAGAAAAATTTATGATCACTGGCGTGTAACACTTCGATGAAGATGCTTCAGTGTATGTTTGCTGGTCATAGATCTCGCCAGTTTGTGCGATGGCTTCTATTGCGATTATTCTGGCTGCTAAACTACGGTCCTGGATTACAGTAGATTAAGCTTTTACTACTAAAGTGAAAGTTGTAGGTAAGGTGAGCAGTTTTTCTAAATGTAATTTCTTCCTATGTAAATGATTTTTAATTAGAGAATTTTAATATTACATATTATATCAGATTTTACATATATATTACATATTCTTACTAATTTTATTACATATTTATGTACATAATTTGACGTTTTATACAACATATTTTTCCGGTCTCTAGTGATAATAACACGGTAACTTTCGGCACCGAAGCAAAGCTCTCTTTCGTCTTTGCCCCCGTTTGCAGCGCCACCAGCGGTCGCCTCGCCTCGCACCGCACCGCCGCCGCCGCCGCCGCCGCCGCCGCCGCCGCCGCCGCCAGCGCTGCGTGTCGGCCGAGGTGCAAAAAGCGGCGGTTGTAAAGAGCGCATGTCACGAATCTCGCTGCGTCAGGGGACAGCCGCCTCCGACCACGTGGGAGCGCTCTTCCGCCATCACGAGACGCCACACGACGGCAAACAGTTGTAAAAGTGTTACTGGAATATTTTGCAGAACCAAGTCACGCGGATAACGTTATTCTTTGTTATTCTCTGTTCAATCTGGTATGCATTCGTAGGCTAACACAAACGTCGTTTTCCCTTGGTTGTTTATTAAATGAAAAATCATATTGAAATATTTACACAAAGAAGTAATAATAATAATAATAAGTACGACCAACAAATTCAAACGGATCGCACGATAGCAGCAAACAAACCGGATATTGTTATCCGGGATTTTGAGAAAAAATCGTGTCTACTTGTGGATGTTGCTGTGCCTTGCGATCAAAATGTCGTAACCAAGGAGGCAGAGAAACGTCTTAAATACAAGAGTTTGGAAATTGAGATCAACTGTATGTGGGGCGTAAAAGCACAGGTCTTACCGATAGTTATCGGAGCTCTGGGAGTTGTTCCGCAAAATTTGTGTAAGAACTTGGCTAAAGTTCCAGGTCATTCAAAGGACTGGGAAGTGCAAGAAATTGCTTTATTTGGCACAGCTCACATTTTGCGCAAAGTATTGTAGAGGCACCGACAGTCCCTAGATCTGCTCCTTAGGTAGCTGGTTGCAACCTGGAGTAGATTTTATACTCAGCCGACTCATAACATCAGTAGTCGTGATATGGAGCAGTAATAATAATAATAAAGATGTCTTTATTGATGGCGAGGCTCAGGCCATAGGGCCTGCTCTTCCACCTAAACACTCAATCTACATTAATACAGAGTAGTAATATTTTAAGAGGACGAGGGCCAGCTGTACATTTACGTCTGGGAGAGCAAAACTAGGGACCACCCCGGCATACGCCTTAAGCGATTGAGTAAACCCAGAAAACCTGAATCAGGGTGGCGGCATAAGGCCGAACATTTTAAAAAACAAATAGAGGAGTGGAAGAGAGGGGAAACACAGATGGAAATGAAGAAGAAAGTCCGAAAGAGAAAGAAGAAAGGAGAGAGACTAAAAGGGGAAGTGCGTACTCATAAAATAGAAATTGCAATTCACGTCAACAATTTTGCCTGTAAAGAAGTATATTCTATTGAATCATTTTCCCAAATTTCCTCTTATCCTCCTTTATAAATAGGAGATTACCCTTTGAAGCCGAGCAATTTAAATTGCAGAACGTGATTGGTATTTGCTACATTGAGATCTTCACTGATGATACAAATGTTTGTAAGAGAAGCTGAAAAGTAATTTACAAGTAAAACTGTGATTTTATGAATATAGCGTCGCTCCAATGTCATAATGAATTTCATCACGTATAACAGTTCTGAGGTGAATTAAATGATACACTTTGACGTTGAAACTATTATCAGAGTACTATGAGTGGTGTAATAGGAGAAACTTTTAAAAAAAGTTATAAACTGATGAAGAAAAATGCGCGAACTACAAGAATGTAAATAAATAATTGAATCGTAAATAAATTGTTGAAGTGAAAATTTGAAACAAGTATGTTTTGTAATCTTCCATTAAAATCGGTCCTCCAAAGTAGGATGAACTTTTGAAGAAAGATGTTAGTCAATGGAACGAGATATATCCGATGTGGCGATGCGCATTCTAAAGAAATGTTCAATTTGCACCCTTAAAATGTCAGTTTTTCCATTACGTAATTCGCAAATCATTCAAAATTTTCTCAGTTTTGCTAAACGAGATGGCACTTATTTTTACGTCCAATTACTTCATTTAATATTTTCTGACAATGAAACTGGTTCCATGTATTGTTTGATTTTCCCTAACAAACAACGGATTCGAAATATTGCCTAGGCTGAAATACAATCCTCAGCAGCGGCACATTTAACACTTGGACCTCCGAATCATAAAATTAAAAATAAAATAAAAAAAATAAAAAAGAAACGCCGGGCGTGACAGGCGGCCGACTCGGACGAAGAGCGGCGGTTGAGGAGTCGCTCGGAACGGCGTCTGGCGCCAATAACTCTCCGCTCGAGCGGAGCGGCTGCGCTCTCGGTCGTCGCGCTGAGCCTCCGCGCCGCTGAGTTACTCTTCGGGGATGCGTCGCGGTCGCCAGGGGCGCCCCACAGTGTGCGCGAACGCCTGGCGCAAGGGCACAATTTTCAACTAGCTTTGTATTTCAAGACCTCGGGGCAATAACACGCTTTGCCACAATACTTAAGTTTCGAGAAAACAATGAGTAAAGGCTTAGTCATTGCATTCTGCCCACAGGGATTATAGTACATTATGAAACGATAATTTAATTATGGGGTATTAATACACGAGTGTGATATTACGATGCGAGCGAGGAACGATCGAGTTCCTCGCTCTTATCGTAAATTTCACACGAGTGTATTAATACCCATTACATCGAGTTTCATACGGTACTTTTTCTACGACTTTTTTAAGTCAAACTTTTAAAATAAATAGTTTCGTGGCAGTTGATTCAGCCAAGGCCACCTAGGGGACAGCTACCTAAATCTATCCTCGAATGCTGCCGCAGGTGGCTATGGTTACCTGTCCGCCTCATAAGAAGTACTGCACTAGTCAAATAGGAACAAAATGAAATTACGATCCATTTAATTTTAAATAATATTCCACGAAAAAATTACCAATAATAAAATAAATTAGAACTGACAAGCAAAAAATAATATCAAATGCAATTTTAATGCACACACTAGAATGAAACATTTACTAGAACAATTCTTAATGTTTGATTATGTGTCAATATTGCGTTTGTTAACTTCTCTGTAATTGGTCAAGAACCTGTATGATAATAAAAACTGTATCAAAATAAGTATCATTAAGCAACTGGTTAGAGCCATCAAATGACAGCGTCAGCATCAATATACATCGGGAGTAGAAAAAGAACGTTAATTTACGAAAATCACTGCCATCTTACAGCGAATCCTAGAATAAAAACCCAACATCTAGGTACATATATGGGACGTCGAAATGCGCTAATATTTCAATTTCATGATAAATGTAGCATAGAATGTTAATGCCTCAAGGTCTTCATTTGTATTTAGCCATTACAAGTGCCGTAAAGGGCAATTGACCTCTGCGCCGTTAGATCCCGGGGCTCCCAGTCGGTCACGCAACGAGTAAGCCGCGATGTCTGGAATTCGCTTAACTTTCGTGACTTCACGCAGTCAACGAATCCGGCTAGCGATGCTAGTTTCGCGATCGTCGCCTTTCAGTAGAACTATCCCAGCATTTGCCTGGATGACAGAGGAAAACCCCAGTTGGGATTCCCGGCATGGGGATTGAACCCGGGCCTCTCGAATGAGAAGTGAGCGGTCTACGGCCTGAACCACTTCGCTCGGTAACAAGCTCACGTATATTAGCAAGCCTACGTGCGAATTATTTTCTATAATATCAATGCGTAGCTTTATCACATAGTTTTGAGAGTATGTTCTTTTCTATGGTTTTCAATCTAATATCAACAGCTTAATGAGAAGTTTGTTTCATGCCCATTGTAAACGATCTCGCATACATACATTACATTTGTTTTGGCAGATGCTGTTTTGCATATCCAACTCGCAGATGGACAGACCAAATTTTTTTTTGAAGAAATTCATAGTCGCTAGTGCGAATTTTACACGCCAACCAAACACCGAGAGACATCATGTCATTAGTACATTCGATTCTTTGACCCATTGGGCATAACGAACTATCTCACAAATAAACGCAGTGTGGAAACCTACCTGACAGTACGCACTACACCAAGCAGTTTTGAACGCGTTCTGCACTCAATTGGAAGACAAACAGAGGACTGCGCTCAGGCAGGCAGAGGTCACTTTGAACATTTCTTGCGATACGTGAACACGGAGTTCAAATTAGTAAGTCTGGCAACCCCGTTGAGTTTTCTTACATGTGTAGCAAACAATATATAGTAGGAACTTCACTAATCGAAGTTCTATTATCTGAGTTCTCTGTTTACCGAACTGTGCACTCCCGTTCGATTTCGGTGAAATTGTGTGTTTTGGGTAGGGAAGAGAGCTGTGTTGCCTGGCTCATTTAAATAGGTTGGAACCAAAAAGCAATCAGGAATGTTTAAGGTGATACGTATTTCCGCTCACTTGACAAGACAGCTTCTAAAATATCATAAAGATAGGCAGAAAGGAAATAAACGCAAACCGAGTGACTTTCTTTGGATGTGTACAGATCAGCCTAGGCCTCAGCAGAAGCTTGAACCCGCGAGTGTTGCATATGTGTATAATAAAATAAACTCTGTTATTTATAAGTATTTCGATTGAATTGCTTAGCAATATTGCTAAAATGTGAAGATTCCATCTTCCCCCACGAGACATTACCTCAACCGAGCAAGCGCCCATCTCCGGCGAGGTCTCACGAGATGTGTGGTAGTATAGTGCATGGAAGTATAAGTTAGTTGAAGAAGGTGATGATAGCACAAGGAAGAGAGACGAAAGATCGCGCGTCATTCGTGGCCCGTTTGGTAGGGTACTGCTCGTGCATTCACTTGGTATTGATCATAGAAACTATGGAAAACTACCGATCAGAGGAACCGGCCACTGGAATTCTCCTTCAGACAGTGGTTGAATTCTACATATCTGTAATAGCACATTATGAAATGATGATGTAATGATGGGTATTAATACACGAGTGTGATATTACAATACGAGCAAGGAATGCAGTGGCGTAGCGTGACTCACACGTTTGGGGATGCTCAACAATAACACACAAAATGTCACTATCAACTACTTCGTCTAACAGGCGAACGCAACACAAGGCAGATACACTGGGACTACTTCCACTATCTCGATTGCTTACGACGGTGTAGGCGCTTTCCACAAAATCCTCACAGCAGTCAGGGCTGCCGATGTCTTGAAAGCAAATTATACAATGGCTCAGCTTTAATTCTTATACGCGAATGGCAATAAGACCATTTGTTAATTTATACATTGCAGACTTAAATAATATGTAATCTATTTAAGAGATCATACAATTTCTTGGATATTAATTAAGAAATAGTAGTCAGGCACTATTTCTACAGTTTGTACCCATGACCAAGCGGGGACTCCCGAGTGAGAGAGAGAAAGATAATTTACTGAACGCCTGAAGTGTGCTGCGCTCTCGTGCACAAACGAGCTTCTTTCCGCAGTAGACGCTAGCGTAAAGCAGTCGGGTTTCTCTGAGCCAGGGGTGAAGAGGGGAGAGGGAAACCTTGCCATCTGCGCTTGCGTCATTGCTCGTCGCAATCTGGCGGCAGACGCTGAAGTATTTTAGCTTCCAAGCAATCAGAGGCCAGCTTCAACAGCCCGCCGAATTCAATCATAGGAAATCAATTTAAAATTAATACAAAACGTGTTTCGCTCAACAGACCACTTGTAAGATTATCAATACAGTATTTAAGGTTCTTATATACGGGGATGCTCAGCATCTCAGCGTCCCCTGACGCTACGCCACTGAAGGAATGAGCGAGTATCGTAAACTTCACATGAGTGTATTAATACCCATTGCATCGAGTTTCGTACGGTACTTTTTCTACGCCTTATGGTAACTTAAGTTAAACTTTTACATTGAACCGTTTCCTGGCAATTTACATGCAGGATTCAGCCAAGGCCACCTACCGGAAAGCTACCTACTAACCGCAGGCGGCTTTGTTTTACTAGACCGCCTGCGAGGGAGTACAGAATCGCGGCCGGAATCAGTGGATGTCGGGAGAGCCGGGAGAGGCCGCGCCCTAGGCACAGGCGGCAACGTTTCGGCCACCATTTTGCGACCTTCGCGCATTTCGCCCTGAGGAAGGCGTCTCCCGGACACTGTGCGCTGCGCGCGCGCCGTCGGGAGCCCGGGGCGAGGGCGCGCCGCCCGCGCAGAGTTACGACCGCCCCCGGGCGCGGTCCTCGGACGCGCTGCTTCGACACTCCGGAGCACGGTTACCAACTTTTGTCTAGATGAAATCGGGACTCAGGTCCTACCACCTGAAAGGTGGGGTGGTACGGGGTAAATTTTGGAAAATTAAGGGCAACATTTTTTTTGAAAATTAACTTTTGTCTAGATGAAATCGGGACTAAGCTCCAACCACCTGAAAAGTGGAGCGGTCCGGGGTAAATTTTGGAAAATTAAGGGCAATTTTAGGCATTTTCTTTACCTTAAGCTTCGAATACAAAAAAAAACTTAAAATTATTGTAAAAAATCAATTTTATAAACAAAAATTAACTTTTTAAAGGAAAAGTCTAAAATATCGGGACAATTGCCGCCCCGACTAGGTTTCTGCCGGGACGCGGGACAAATTAAAAAAAATCGGGACTGTCCCGACAAAATCGTGACGGTTGGCAACAGCGTTTGGTCCGGAGACGTCGTGAGCGACGTTCCCGGCGGGTGACGTCAGCGCGAAGGGCGTCGCAGCGCTCCGGGCACGGCCCGTGACAGCTCCGTGAGGACGGCACCCGCAGCGATGATTTGCTCCGTTCGAACTGCTGCAAGAGCCACTCTCCAACTCGAGTGGGTTTTCGCTTTTAGTTTCTCGAGCAGTCTCGACTTTTTATGAGATGTCTGTTTTTTTGCTAGTGTTTTTCTGGGAACCGTTTGACACTCAGACACGCAGCTACTGATACGCTTTACGTACAAGAATCTTAAGTATTGTACCTAACACATCGCCTGTGCAGTGGCGCATGAGTTATCAATAGTGAGTTAATATAGTGTTTTAAGAAACTTTTAATTTATTGTTGATGCTTTTTTTTGATGCTTGATTTATTGTTGAAACTTTTAATTTATTGTTGTTGTTTTTGCTGTTTCGTGACGATACGTAGAATATGTTTAAGAGGAGAGCGGGGAAGGGATGTCCAGAACCACGTCTCAGTCTTTCGGGAGAGCAAAAGGAGAGCATTTAAAGGGATAATACTTATTCCTTTATTTATTTTTTTATCGTGTGGGGTAATTTTGTGGGAGACGACCATCAGCCTCAGTTATATACTCGTGTTTTTGACTTTGGCTTCCTTTCAGAACTTTGATTTGTATTAATTTATTTGAGCAAATACAGATTTTTCTGCTCCTATCCTGGAAATTTCTTAGGATTTTCAAATGCATAACATCATAATATTTATAATAATGATCAATTTGAACAATTTTGCATTCATTAAAAGTAATTTAAAATAATTTTCATCATGATTTTCATTAACAGTATAAAAAACAATAAGTTTAAAAATAAATAATAAATGATTTATTACAATTTATAATAAATGAAAATTAAACCCGATATGAAAAATTTGCGAGAAAGCTTTCTTTACGCAGTTGAAGAAGAGAGCTTGAGAGAAAGTTCGCTTTCGCTATAAAAAACAGAACAAATATGTATTTGAAAATTTAGTTTAATATCCAAAATACGTACCTAAATATTTCTATGATCGTATTTCTTTTATTTGTCAAATAATAATGTTCCAGGGGGCAAGTAAAACGAAAGTAACCTATTAATATGAAAAAACGTTTTCAGATCAAAATCGCATTTTTAAAAAATAAATTTCGACCATTCTTCTAATAGTTGAATACATAGCTGGGATTGAATCTTGTCTCCTATGTTTTTCATATAAAACAATGGGACGGTTTTTACAAAAAAGGAACGAAGCGCCAATTTTAAATTAACCTCGATAAATAACTAAACTAATCATGGAAGAAGTACACCATTTGTACTTCAGATCAAACTTTTCAAGAGCGATAACTGCTGGTTTTTCATTACGAAATCCATATTGTGAATTATTAAAAGAATTTCCCATTTCTTCATTTATTCTCTTCAAAATCAATTTTTCTAGAAAATATCCAAATAATTACAATGAACGTATGGGACGATAGTGAATTATTGTATCACTTGGATTCTTGGGAAAAACTGAATTCAGAAATATTCTACAGTGGTGAAAATTTGCCCTATTTTCAACAAAAATTAAACTTAGTTAATAAATAGAAACAGTTTTTTGGATATAACAGTTTAAAATGTATACTTTGTAATACAATTGTTACCTGGAACTTCCTTAGTTTTAAAATTACTAGAAGCGAATTAAAGCTCTCGAATTGTAAAATCTTCAATAGAAGCAACATGAAGAGGGAAGAGATTGTTTTTGATAATATGTGACAATCTAAGTCATTTGATGTGTTATCATCGGTTAATAGTGCATTTAATATGTAAAATGCTGAATCATTCCAGGGGAAAGAAAATTCTGGAAAAGATTGAAGATGAATTTTTGACAGAATTTGAGGACGCATGAAGAAGTATTTTCAGGAGTATCCTCCTCGCGGATGTACCGAATCTTTCAAGCAGGCTCGGTCTGCGGGCGCCCCTTGGAACGCCTGGATGAGATTCTTACTTTCTCCGCCAGATAATGGAGTAAATTTATCATATCCCTTCGGACGTAATATCTTGTTAGGGTGGGAAATTGCCGAAGGGATTTAATTTAACCAGCAACCTGCCAGGGTCATTTTACATACTACAAATGTGACACGGCACATAGGATTTTACGCCCTTAAAAAATTCGCCAGCCCCAGCCGGGACAAGTCCGAGAACATGAATTAGGAATCCAGTGTTATAGCCCCCATGCCTCCAGGAGAAGGAGCTATTGAGTGAGGCTGGATAACAGCAGGAGTTAACTATACATGAACAAGATGGTTATCAGAAATCGAAAAAAATGTCAATTCTTTCTAACGTGACCGCATTGCATTGTAATGCAAACAACCCAAACGAGAAACGTATGCATTTTGTATGACTCTGCCAGCACGTAGTGCATAAAGGAACAGCCAGAAACCAAATTTTGAAGTGCTTTTAACAATTCGAAAAACATTTATAAACAATTATATGGTCACTGTCGGTGTTTAGAGGGCACAATCATGACGAAGATCATGAGCGGACGCGTATTCTGACGGGTCAACGACGGGTCAATCCAAACCATTAACAGCAGCATCCCACCAGCTCAGGTAGGAAACTCAACTTTCAGATGAGCGGTCTGGGAACCAGATAGAACGCGATATTTCAGCCTGCTGTATTTCCATATCTTTCCACTTGAGTATCAATTTTACTTTTGACTCATGTACGCCTGGTAAGAAACAACTTAATGACAGGAAATTGTGAAATTACGATTTATTACTTACATTTTTCGGAGATTTGAATGATACGGTCTTTCCATTGCCGCACTCGTGATAATCTTATTCCTCTAAAACACGCTTGCCACCTCTCTTGAACTGATATTCATTATTGGTGGCGATTTTCATGCCACTAGGTGTTAAAATGCCATGAAATTAGCCATGAAATTGAAATTAGCTAATCCTTAAAAAGTAAACGCACTTCCAATTTCGACTCTATGCATTTTTGGTTATGCATACCTGGTATTATCTAATTTATAATATATGAAACCAATAATATAACACAATATTACATGTTTGTGAAATAGAGATATATATCTGCATATACATATCACGCTCGATTTGGTTCTCAAGTGTCCAAACAATTACTCGGAAAACTATTTTCGAAGTTCTGCGTGTGAGATCCTGCTGTCTGGGCTGATTGGGAACCGCGTCGGCCTCCTCAATTCCTTGCTCAATCCCGCCTAAAAATGGCGTCTGTAGTTTACCGTTACAAAAAAACCCTAAGAGGCCGTCTATAAATTACGCAAATTTATGTTAATTTGCGTTAAAAAACGCAAATTTCGAGAATTTTCAATACCCTCTCCACCCCTTGCTACGCACTTCCCTATCTACGTAACGCAACGTAACGCTGCTTCAGGCCCCTTCGCTCCCCCTTTAGCGTTACGTAATTTATGGACGACCACTAAGATTCGATGTTGAGTTTCGTGCTAAATGGCAGATAGAATTTTCCAATTTTTTTTCGAGAAAATTGGATTTAAATCACTTCTGGACGCGCAATTCAAACCCGAGTTCCACGCCACAGCACGTATTGCATCATCTACAATTGCGATGAATGAAATGTCGTTACAGTGTTATTGGGGAACTTCGCGACTGTGAAGTACCTTATTGCAAGGGTTGGCGCATACGTTATGGCAGCTATTTTTTGTGATAATTCAAGCACGGGTGAAAATTGTGAAAAAAAAAGGCATGAAAGGACAAGATATGAACTAAGTGCACAGACATTTTACGACACATCAAAATTGTGTTTCTCATATTTATTAAGATATTTGAAAGAACTGTTCTGATTTCATGTCCTAAAGCAATTTACTGTGTACTAGATCACATCGTTCCAAAACACTACAACCCTCTTCTAAAGGTAAGATTAGGCAGATGCTCGATTACCGCTCATGCCACATTGATCCGCACACTCACAGGTCGTCACGTGCGTTGCTAATCACTGGTTGCTACGGGTCCTCGCAGAAACTCTCTTGTCCATCTCGCGCCTATTCCACCAATTTCCTGTGAAATTCTCAGTCATTTGTCCCATGGAGAAGGGCTATCTTGGTGTATGAGCGCTACTCGTAACCGGTTAAATTTATCTCGCACAGCGGCAGTCAGACTACTGATTGCTCACTGACAACACATTGCTCACATTCACAGTCAGACAACACATTACTTTCTGTGCTAGTAGGCATTCAGAAGGCAAGTGGTATTGGGAACACACATTAGTACAGCATTTGTTTCATAAGACAAATAAAATGGTGTGATCCGGTTTCTTTTAGAAAAAATAGTTGCCATGACTTGTGTCCCAACCCTTGCAGTGTTAATGTTATATTACATTCATTCAGAAAATTAAAAAGCATTTGTGTTCAAAATGATAACCACAGGGTAAAGTGGCGTAACAATGGATGCTGAACCCACAATTAAAATTTAACAAATATTTTTAAAAAGCTCCTGCAATGTTCGAATCATCATTTTTAGCATATTTTGAGTGTGAACTAGTACGTTGGGCTCTAGATAGCTTCATTATTTATACTTCGCTACATTATTTATACTCCTCTACGTACTGTGTTTTTAATATAATGACACGTAGTGAATGTTTTTAGTAACTGAAATGATCATTCACGAAACTTTTGAATTTATTTAATATTTCATAACATGATTGATACTATGCACTGTAGTGTGTTTCCTTCACAGACTCGATAGTTTTACTGAGATACGAGGCATTCAGCGCGGATGCAGACTTGGCATTGCCTGTAGTGCTGTTGAAGCCTGTTTGAACTGCGCGCCCGGAAGTGGCATTTAAAGCCAATTTTCCTGAAAATTCTTCGAAAAAAATGGATCTTCTATTCTTCATGAAATTCAACATAGAATCTGGAGTATGTTGTAGCGGGAACTTATGAACACCTGTGTAATCTTGCCCCATAACTCTTCTACTTCTACGCCAAAATTTGACTGAAAACGTCTTCGATTTCACTCTGTTGCCGGTAAAGCCTCATGAAAGCCCGTGTTCGTCATGGTGAATGTTGAGTGTTACGCACACAGGCTTGTCAGAAAATTAGAACATCATAAAAGAATTTACACAAATGTCTTAGTTTGTTTTTTCAACATTGGGTCGTTAAAATAATGGGATTGCACCCAGCAGAGGCAGAACACATGAAGAGAAAAGGATGAAGATAGGTTGTTCGAATCATACCGACATACTAGCAAAAATAAGTCACATGAAGTAAATACTATATGTATGTGTTATATTTAAATTTTATATATATATATATATATATATATATATATATATATATATATATATATATGTGTGTGTGTGTGTGTGTGTGTGTGTGTGTGTGTATTGTATTTAAAAGAGCCGTGTTTTAAAAGAGTTGACATGATTTACTGGTTACATACTGTACATATTGGATTTTGTTGTACGCCTAGATTTACTGCACATGAAGTAAATCTGTTTCATGAGAATTAGCATAAGTATTTTTTATAATTAAAAGTGTAACAATTTCTACATTTATGTCTTTATTCATCGGTTTCACTTCACTAATAATCAGAGTAAATTATGAATAATTTTAGCAAGTCCTTTTATGTTGTTATCCTCTACAGAGTCCCTTGTTGGCTGATTTCGAAAATTCCGAAAATTTAATAATCCGGAAGGTGTCCAGACCCAATTAATCTGGATTACCGCCGTTCCGATGGACTCCACGGTAGACGGACCGGACGAAGTGACGGCTTCGGTGTTGATCTGGCCGCCCGAAGACGCCCGCCTCGCCACTGGCGTCACGACGCCGCGTGCTCGCCGCCGCGCTGCGCGCCACCTCCGCCCGCGACAGACACTGCGCCGCGTCAGCTGCCGTGCATTCCTGCTGTTGTTGCGTCTGCGCCGCAGACACAACACGCGCGTGAGCACGGGCGGCCGGTCGCGCGCTCGCCCGCCGCCGTGCGGACGCGGCGACGGCGGCGGCGGCGGCGGGGAAGGTTCGCGTGCCTCCTTCCCTCTCGCCGCCTCCTCCGCCTCCTCTTCGTCCTTGTCCTCGCCGCCGCCGCCGCCGAAATCAAACGGCACGTCCTGCTGCGCCGGCGAAACTAAAGGTGCAGCCGCCCGCGCCAGCACGTGCCGCAGCGAAGCACTTCGGAAGACGAACTGGAGGCTGGAGACACTTCCGACACTTGCAGCATCGATATCTCTGTTTTCAATATTATACTGCGATTTTTATAACTTCGCCCCTCAAAGACACGCAAATCCCATCTTCGCGATGGAATATGTCACGGCATTTCGCATCTTTCTCAGTCGTTCCCCTAGTCTTCGCATGATCGCGACCCTATCAAGCAGTGCTTGCGATCATGCGACTTCTACCGGCATGACCGAGAAAGACGCGAAATGTCGTGACATATTCCATCACGAAGATGAGATTTGAGTGGCCTTGCGGGACAAAGTTAGGGAAAACGCAGTATAGCAATACAGGTATCAATATGAATCGATAATTTTGTCATCTCGGTAACAAACCCATCATGTCATATCGAACAGTAAAATCAAGTGTTATGTAATGAAACCACAAAATAAAAAAACAAAAACATGATCTTTTGAAAATTCTGATTCCATCCATCTGCATTGTCGTTAAGGGATGCCATATCATTCCTTGCTCTTGTATTTTATTTCGTTTATTTTCGAAAAAGTAAGAAAAAACTGTACGTGATGTATTTTATTTAGATTATCATTCTCTCCCATACATCATATCACGACAGGTAGTGAATTTTTTTACCTCACTCGTGCTTTCTAACAAATCACAAACCTTGTATTTTTTTGAGTATCATTCTTTTCCAAACAAGCTTACAAACTTCCAAAGCTTACAAACGCGAATTATAATTTATAAGAAGGTAAGTATCCTGAAACATTTTTTAATGGTATGTTTCTGAATATCTGTAATTTCTAATTTAAATCATTCCCGGGTATTTCATTTTCATCAAACTTAGTTGCGATGTTTGCATAAATATTCGATACTAAATATCGTATATAGATACTAAATATCATATAGAATCAACCCATTGGCAGAGAAGAAACTTTGCCAGTCGAAGGATGAGTATTATAAGTAGATAGTGATTCTTAACCATGTAAAGATTCTTCTCTTGTTCTTGAAACAATAGGAGTCACGAAGGTACAAAATTAATTGCAATATACGTATGCTGAACGTTTACAGACATCTTCGAGTCCTGTAATTATTCTTGTTCTCTTTCATAGCGGAATTTAAAAAATTTAAAAAATGATAAATGCTATATTGTGGAAAATGAATACCCTATTTGACTATCCTATTATGCATAAAATTCTGTCTCGTGACACCAGACTACATTCATAAATTTTAAACTTTGAGAAAAAAGAAATAATTAAATCTTTTTGAGGTATCTTAAGAAATTTTGTGTGTCCTAATTACGTTTCGCTGTCTACTATCATAGCAGAAATACATTCACAAACTATACTTATTTTTATTTATAAAAAATTATTTCATTTGCATTGTAATTAGAATACTTTTTCATGTGACTTGACTTTCATTAAGTGATATGCTCTCAAAGGTGTAGCTTTTCTCTCTGAGAGCTTGCCGCCCGCGATGCTCACTTCCTTCGTGCGAGAGAAGCTCTTACCGCGAAGAACTCGTCGGACAGATCGCGTCCGGAAGGTGCGGGGCAGGAGGCCCTCTTCACCCCGCGGCGGCGGCGGCGGCGGGGCGAGCGATAAACCGCGTTTGCATAAGCAGTTGCGGGGGCGGGGGCGGTGGAGGAGGCGCCGCGCCGGGCGGTGAATCACTTGGCGAGGTGCGGCCGGTGGGCCAAGTGCGCAACCGGAAGCTCGGATATCACCCGGGCGAGGGCTATCAGCAAGACAGATGGGAGCCCGGCGCCCTCGCGCGGGATGGAATGGAAATTCCGGATAATTACGCGCGGCCCTCCATCACTCATTCCGCCTCGTCCGCGGCCCCGCCGCCCTCGCCCCCGCCGCCGATGCTTATCCGCCGTCTCGTTACGATCCTTGTCCGTCTCGCGCTCCTCCTGTCTGTTTTCAATTGCGCTCCGAGGACAGCCGTGCTCTCTCAACGCGGGTGTTCTTACAATGACAGCGATGGGCAGTTGTCAAGAAATTCTCTTTCGCTTTGTCGTCAGTTATAATGTTTACCATTTTGATCAGTTACCTTCCTGAGAAAGTTAATAGTAAATTATCTGAAATATACGTACATAATAGTAAATTATCTGAAATATACGTACATAATAGTAAATTATCTGAAATATACGTACGTAATAGTAAATTATCTGAAATATACGTATAATATACGTATTTACGGCACGATTTCTTTCATTTCCGAGACAAATTCAAGAAACATGTGTTTTAATTATTTTAATGGTGTCTGTTTACATTCGAAAATTCACTTTTACATTCAAAAATTTGAATGATGGTAATAATGGAGACAATCTTCACAGCAATATTCTCTTAATTTGAAATTAATCCTGATTTAATGTTTCGTAATGGTGCAGGAAATACAAAACGAAACTATTTTTGTTCACTTTATTATTTTTTTATAATATGCATAATTGCTAGTGTACAAGTTTTTTGAGTGTTCTATTATTCCTAAAACTACTTGCTGACTAAATGAGTACAGAAGTTGAGGCGCCCGGATCACTGATCAATCATTCAAAATGATTATTGTACTTTAACGAGTAAATATCACCTCTAAACGATTACTACGACAAAATGTTTCCTTTTGAAATCTTCAAAGTGTTCTTCAACGAGAGAAGATCTTAAATACCTCGCTCGTACTTTCTAACACACCACAAAGCACTTCAGTCATTATGTGTTCAGATTCCTTAGGTTTATTCACGTTAATGATGACAAGTTCGTCAAATCTGATGTGGAAACAATTTTTTTTGTTATTTAAGGTCGCATCAACATCTAGGTCACTAGCGATCACTATTGGGCTTAACATTATGGTAACTGTGAAGATGACATGATATGGTGATGATAGGGGATGAAAGGACGAACACAAATAGAACCATGCCCGAGGCGGGACTCGAACCCACGATCTTCTTGTCCGAGATCGCTACGACACTACTCTCTTAGCGATCTCGGCCACCGGCGATTTGCAGAACTATTTTGTGTATTAGAATTTCTCTCATTAAATGTAGTTCTTGAAGCAATGGATCTTAAATTATAGATTCAATTCCAAGAGACGTAGCATACATCCATGATTTTTTTTATTGCGTTTGTGAATGTGAGAAAATGTGATATGAGAAAAAAAATATATTCCTTCAGTAATTCTGAAATCCAATCACTGATTGAAATCTAAAGATGTTTTGTTGTTGGGACAATACTAAAAATCAATTATCAAACTATTGAAATCGACAGTCAACAGTTTAAACGCAATACTTCAGACACCGTGCAGCAGGGGTTACTCGAGTGGAGAAACTGTCTTGTTCGCAGGGCGACCTGCCCGTCTCGTCATCGACCCGCACATCTCGAAGTCCTCCCGACACGCGAGGTCGCCCGCGCCTCCCCCTCCCCCGCCCTCAGCGGCTCCCTCCCGCCCTCGCGCCCGCCCCCCGCCCTCACCACCGACAGCATTGACTGCACCGCTTCGTGCAGGTACAAGCGCTGCTCCTCACACACCGACGCTATTCAATCTTCTCGTCAGAGGCGTGCTTCTTCAGCGTGGATTTATGGCTGTCCCCACACGATAACTGCTCTCAAGTCCTCTGTGTTTTCTCGATGAGATGCATGCCCAAATGTATTTGATTAATCAAATTTGCAAATAATGTATAAATTAATTTTTCACAGTATATTCTAATAACACTTTCTTAAATAAGAGAAAAATATTGATATATACATTTATTTTGTAATTGGCATATCGTTTAGAAAAACATACACCATAAAAGATTTAGTAGGCAAATTAAGACTATGTAGAAAACCGTACTTGCATCTCTGGGGACATAATGTTTTATTAAATGGAACTAAAGAAATATCTTCCTGAAATCTGAAGAAAAATAACGCGATTACGATTCATTTTGTTTTTTAATTTATCTTTTTCGTCATAAAACCAAAGATTTTTTTAATGTTTTTTTTTCATTGGTATGGAATGTTGACCTCTTAAGATATTTCAGTCGCATCATTACGACTATTCATAGTATTTATTTGATGCACACACGCGCACGTGTGCCTGTTAATCAAATGACATTGAATTGTCTTCTAACATTCTGTGTGAGAAGTAAATGAGCAATAGCATCTCTTCTCAACACTTATGAACATTTTTTTAGACATCTGAAGAATTAACTGATGCTGACTATTCATCACTTTTGCTAGGCGTTGAAAATTTTGACAAAATGATACTCCAAAATGATGCTGGTCGCACATTGCTTTACATAATTCTTGTATTATTGTAGTGTTCCACTTGTGACTCTGTTCTTTTCAACTTATGTGGGCGCTATGGTACGGATTTGTTGTCGCAATCGTTTTATGTATGACAAAAGAATGTGTCATTAACAGCTTCAAGTTATAAATTAATCTGCTCGAATGTTTGTTTGAAAAAGACACAGACAAGGCTCATAAATCATTTATTCATGCACCTTGATGAGAGGGGCTACAAGCGACCAAAAGCATTTATAATTCAACATTTGTTTGTATTCTGAAAATTCTCTGCAACATTGTGACGTAAGCAAACGTTCTCTTCGCTGTACACACGCCTCCCCAGGGACACGACTACCGTGCACTACACTGCACATTCTGTTTATACTCTTTCCCAAAACGAGTAGCGCACTATGTGAATTCCGCTCCTAAAATGGGCAAAGGAATCTACTAGCGTCACTCTGTATTGTACATTATCGTGTCCATTTAATCTGTCGTAACGCAAACATTCAAACATCACATACAAAACCGTCGGACTGATTCGTGTTAACAATTGGACGGTGTTATGCATCAACCGGCTAAGCGCCATTTTTGAAAAAAATGAGATATGGACGCCATCAGTTGCATTGGACCATGTTCTAAGTGTACGCAAAATTTTGGCGCCAAATCTGTAAATATATCGTTATAATGAATGAAAAATGAAAACGCCATCAGTCACATCAGGGATTTTGTGTGTCGCAACAACCGGCTATAAACCTAGATCTTTAAATCTGCTGTTATTAATTTCACATTATCCAGGTAAGCGCCAGATATTCCACTCATGTTTGTGTAGTTTGGCGCTTCAATGAATGAAATAATTAAATTACAGTTTTTAGAGCTGAAAATGTAGTAAAACGTTTGAACACGATTATCTCAAAACTTATATGATGTCGCATAGCTGGTTGATGCATAACACCGTCCAATTAAAATATGACAAAGAGGCGCGACGCCGCAGCGAAAACCACGTGGTCGCTGGCGGCCTCGCGTTGCTGGCGGCGGCGGTGCGGCCAGCAAAGGCGCCGTCCCCGCCACTGAAGGGAATGAGTTTTCACGGAGCCAATTAGGCTATCTGCGATCTGCGGGGGGCTCTTCTCGCTCTCCTACTTTTCGCCCCTCCGTCGCCCAGCGAACCCTCCCCTCCCCTCCCGTCCTTCTTCCCCCGCCCCGCCCCCGCCCGCGCCTCCGGGACCCCGTATTCAAACAGAGCATTGATTGCCGTGCTGTAATTACCGCTGGTTGTGGCCCTCCCGCCCGCGGTTACCGCACGACAGCATGCGTGCCGCGCGGTTGTAACCGTCTGCCCCCGCGCCCGCGCCCCCAGCCGCTTCCCCTCCCGCGCCTTTAAGTGTCCCCTGACGCCCCGCACTTAGCTTCCCTTGTTGTGCGGGGGGTGAGAATTTCGCCACCAATGCCTCCTTAAGTGCTGCTCTGGTTTCGGGTTTTAGGAGGCTGATTATTTTAATTTTCCATCCTCGGTTTTTTATGTGTCTATTAACGAGCTCTGGCCACTGAAACTTTTATCTTGTAAACGGGTTTTTTACGTAGCTGTATTCAAATCGGTATTGCATTTTCGAAAATATGTGTTACGATAAATATTTTTACTGCCCGCAAGGTTTCATTTTGCTAATAATTCAAAAGTTAGCTCTTTCATTCTTTCTTGCTGTTTTTTCTCATTAATACTCATTGTACATTCTGCATTTAAAATGTTATAAAATCACTATTTACAACATATATCAGAACAAGACATTGATCTACCTAATTCTATATATTTTGTGAGACGTATTGCCTTCTTTATTTGTGCTTTTGGTTTTTTCTCGCCACTAAAAATCTACACTTAAAATTATGCGGTACTGATTGTATGACAATTAAATCGACTGAATAAACTCTTGAGATAATGGTATCTTATTCTGATGTCAACTTGTTGATTTTGATCTGGTCTGTGAGTCGCTCTTTTATCATTCTTACGTTGTAACTTATATAGTGCCCCAAATAAATAATAAGGCTGATTTGTTTTTCGGGACGCACCAAACGTGGTTACCACTTTACCCGCTAGATGAAGCTGAACACGTAGACACAAGCCTAGTGTTGATAACTTAGCGGTGTATGCACAACAGCCATGAAAGTAACGCTCTGCACGTAGCGGCGGTCAAATATAGCGTCGTGGATCAGTGATACAATTTTACTGTGCTTTAGGGAAAACGGCATCAGAAATTTACCAAGACTTGCAACGTGTTTACGAGAATGATTGTGTTAGTCAGACACCAGTGTGCCGCTGGTTTTCAGCACTTAAGAAAGGAAAAGAATCCTTAGACGATGAACCACGCACTGGACGTCCACTGACTTCTCGGGATGCAAACGTGAAAAAAGCCAAGGCAATTGTTGCCAGTGATGAACGCATTGCCTCCAGAATGCTCGCAATGAAACTTGGTGACAGTAAGGTCGGGCCAGGTGGTAACAGTGAGGTCCGGATTCGATGGTGTGACGGTTAGCGTGCCGGACTGTCATACCCAAGTTAAATTCACGGGTTCAAACCCGATCGAAGCCATGGATTTTTAAGGGCGAAAAAATCCTTCGTACGCCTTCCGCGGAGGGGAAGTAAAGCCGGCTGGCCCATGTTAGTAGATTTACTTGCATGTAAAAGATCCTCAAGCCTAAATGACGCCTCTGAGCTAAATTCAATTCGCCTGTTTCGTCGCCCGAGATAATACCTTCTTTCTCCGCTAGGTGAAAGGGGCGTAGCGAAATTTGCGTGGTCAGACGGAAGAGCGGGCCTGGTGGCGCGAGTCTCGCCACGTAAAATAAGGCATTAACTATAACTATAACTATAACTAACTATTGTAGAGAAAAATTTGTTCCTCGCATGTACCACATTCACTAACACAAAAGCAGAGAGAGCATCAGGCTGCATGTTGCAGTGTATACAGTCCAAACTCATTATAACGTTGGTTTTCAGCACTTATTGGCGATGTAAAGAAGTTGACGTTATAACGAACTCCTCAAATTTGTACCCACTAATTTGTCACGTATATTTTTGGGTTGCTTCTGTATCACTTCATTAGTTTCAGTTCCATTTTTAGCGATTTTTTTTATTTCCGATATCCAAAGTACTAGAGCATCTGCTAGTTTCTCTCGTTTTGCACTGTTGTGTTCGTTACAAGACGTACGTTTCATCCATCCACTTACGTGTTTCGATAAAAATATTACTCAGCCTTCTTCTGCTCATGCTTTACTTACCCCACATAAAATTTGAGTGTAATAATTTGAAAATAATACCCCCATAATAATTTGAAACCTTTTGCTAACAGAAGAATTTTCTTCTCTATAAGCAGAACACAATTCATTTTTCTCTACAAACTCGTTTGCTTGCTCATCGTGCATTCACTACCAGCAGGTACAAACGACAGATTCCTTACTCGCAGTGTTCCACTCGCAGAGTTCACAGACGGTGGAGTTCGTGGGCAAGCGAGCGAGGTCGGACGGAGGGCAATATTGCGTTCCTGGTGTTCGTATTGTTGTTCGCCTGAACCTTTGCGGGGTCTCTTCGAACTGGGTGGCTCTCTTGGGTTGGTGTTCAGTTTTTATTTTATGACTCCTCTCCGCCGTTCAAGGATGGGGATCCGAGTCTGGGCAATATTACTACTAGTAATTTTTTGACGTGTCCGAATGATCTGAAAAGAAATCGCTGCTAACTTTGTCAGAACGTCCCGTACATCCATCCATCGCATTTGGCGACCGGCGAGTACGACGTTCTTTCCAGGTAACTTCCATTTATTAGTAATAGAAGAATGATTGTTCATTGCCAGAATCTATGTTTTGTGGGTCCTTGAAACCGAAAAATCGAATGACGCCAAAACGTCTGGCTATCCTTCCATCTGTCTGTCCGTTTGTGAACGCTATCGGCTACATCGTTATGCTGATTTTCTCCAAAATCGATATTCTCCTATTGATCTGGCCGAAATCGCGGCCTCTTAAATTTGAAACCGATATTTTAATTTTGAGGGTACTTTACAAGAAGCCCCTGGGACATTTTCAAAATTTTCAAACAAATGGCTCCATTATTTCTGATTAAATTTTGTTGTTGGGTAGTGTGAAGGGCAATGAAAAGAATGGTACAGGTTTTCTGCTCGTTGAAAACACTTATCTTTCGAAAATTGCAAAAAAATAAAAACTTGTCGGCGTCTTTCTTCAACTACTATTATAAAAATAGAGATTTTTTTCCTTCATAAAGTCTTTTCCTTAAAGGTAGATTGTAAAATAAGGTCACGTAAAATTTTTCGAAAATTTGAGTACTTTTCGCGTAATTTTGCGAGAAAATGCGGGTCAGAAACAACGAACTGTGGTAGCACCACTAGTTTTTTGTTCCGATTTGAACACCTCTTTAGAAATACTGATCCCCTTGTAGTTTTGTTTGTTACTCTCGTTTTGAGAATGGATACAACCTTTTACATCGAGCGAAATGGCTCAAGGGTAGCTCGCTGTCTTCATATTTGGGAGGCCCAGGTTCAGTCCCAGTGCCGGCCATCATGACGGAGGTTTCCATGGTTTCCCTCGGTCATCCAGGCGAATGCTGAGGTGGTTCTACTGAAAGGCCTCGTCGGTTGGATGAACAACTAAGTAAGTAACGTAGCCGAGGCCAATTTTTTACATAATAGCGTGATACATTAAGGTACAACTTTGCATTGCAGTAATTAACGGTGATAACGTTTCAAATGTAGCTTCGCTGACGCTGTGAATACATTACTGCGTGACGTTAACTTACTAGTTCATCATTACGAGTACCATTGAATGTGTCGCGGATACTCTACAGATCGCACTACATTAATATGCATTTATATCATGGCTAGTACAAAGGGTAGATAGTGCGTCTCTCGTTCAAACTGCTTGTTTTAAATCAAAGTACTCTTATATGGCTGCCACCAGAGAGAAATAATCGGAGCAGAGGGAGAAGTACACCACTTCCGTAATTAAATCTGTATATATTCACTGCATAAAGGTTCCACATAAAAACATGATGCGTGAAAAAAGCAAATGAAAAATTTACAATGGCATTCTTTCACATAGTGAACATTTTTAAAATAGTGCAGCCACAAGCGACAGAAGAGTTACAAGACAACTTACAAGATGACTTACAAGATGTTAGACAACTTGCAAGATACCTGCTACCTTTAATATAACCATTTACAGGAACAACAATTGCTTGAAATCGACTTGTTTACATCCCATCTCAATCAGGTTTTTCGTCCAGTTACCTTTACCCCTTAACTGGTGACGTGCGGTCTCTGGGAGCTGGTGACCGCTGAGGAAAAATAAACGCTTAGCTCTCCTTTCTGGTTCATCGCAATACGTTTTTTTACAGTACCTTCCTATCTCTTTCTAAACTACACTCATACGCAGGTCAGCGGATCCACTGACAGCCGATCGCCTTTGAGGGCCAGTTGAAGTTTTGGAGCGGTCTCGCAGACCTCGCATCACCCGTAGTAGAACTTTTCTTCCCACAATGAATGTGCATTGCAAATTCTTTATTGATGGATAATTTTTGTGTAACAATACATTATCGTATTTAAAGGAAGGTTTTCTAATGTAAATAATATTTCAAATCTTTCTATGAGTTCTTAAGATACCAAATAGAGAAGAAACAATATGGAACAAATTACAGCCAGAAATTTACTCGGCGAGTAATAAATATATTTGTTTCATTTTACATGTTAACAAGAAATCCTTTCATTTTCTTGTTTATTGCAGAATAGTTAACGTGAAAAAAACTGTCAAGTCAACATGAAATGGAACACCAAAAATAATCTGCCTAAAACTTTTGGGGTTTCACTGACCGCACGTCACCGATAAGAGAAGTTTGAAGGTACGTCACCAATTAACGGTTAATCCATCGAGAAAATGCCAAGACGGCTCCTTGTTGCGGTTTTGGCTTACAGCAAGTACCTTCACTATGTGTACGTTTTATTGAGCTCTTCTTTTGCTATTTTTGGGAGGAATAGAGCCCAAGGTGTGGGTTGCTATTTTGTTAGAAATACTATAAAATCAAATCTGTGGTGAGTTTACCGATGCAAATAAGTTTTCTTCAATTGCGGAAGAAAGTATCTAGTTTTCAAATGTTGCTGACAACGCTTTGATGGTACTTCTATTCATGAATCAACTATGTATAGAAAAAGGATGAGGTAGAAATTCTAGAGATCAAGAAAACGTGCGCAGATCTACTTCTCCCGCATACGTCCCAAGAGGGGTCCAGAGAATTTTTGGCAAATTTTGAGTTAGAAGTTGGAGTGTAAAGTGAGAAATTTTATTTCGTGAACAAATGGTTCGTTCAGTTGCCACGTTATAGTGATGGAAAGAAAATGTCTTCCATAGCCTTTTCTGTAGTCACTCGTCTTTGAACTCGATTTTCTCAATACCACTACATGTGATATTAGGGCACTTCCAGTATATGCCGTGTGCTCTCAGCCCCTTACAGCTTTTACTGTTTTTTACACAATTAAACCTTCGACAACCGAGGTATTTTGCACACGTCGAATACCAAGAGGGGTAACGAAGTTACGCCAGGGAAAATAAATTCAATATAGTTTTAATACATTTACCGAAATGTCGTATTATTGTTTTGGTTATGCGGATTAAACATTATTTTGATATAACAAAATATTTAGCGATTTTAACAATACATTTTACATGCAGGTCTTTGTCCACGACGAAGAGGTCTTGAATGCCAAATCATGCCCCTTTTGGAACACATTGTACTATTCGTATTGTCAATTCACCTGATACTCTTCAACAGCTTTTCAACTTATGAATGCGACATCATTCACGTTCTCCGCAGGTCAAATAATATCAATTTGATCTAGCCTCTCAACATTTTCTTCATCACTCTCATAAAACATTCTATTCACTTCACGATCTACTTCACACAAATCGTCTGAATTGTGTATATTTAATACATTTTCAAGTCCTTCAAGACTGTAATCCTTCGACATGTTCACATACTAACGTAAAAGTACTATAATAACACTTCGTAGACATGTCCACAACACCACGTCCCATCTTCCGTTGATAACATAACCTCAAAACACGTTATTAAATTCCGAACGTCCAATACCAATGGGGGTAAGGCAGTAACTCCAGGTACAAATTAGAGCTGTGAAATGACTACACGCCGAAAAAAAGTTTTTTTTAACAAGATTTTGTAGATAGATTAATAAAAGACAACTACAGAAGATATCAAAATTGTAAAAAAGAAATTAAGACGATAAAAAATCATAACATATGCGTGGGGGAAACGCAGTTAACCCCCTCGGTAGCAGAGGGGCTTAATTAGATAAAACAATTCCCTGAAGTGGGTGTGGTTGGGCAGCGCGGCAGATTCCATTGGCGAAGGGCGCCGCGAGAGGGAGCTGCGCCGGCACGTGGGTGGCCTGGCCGGGCGGCGTGGCGCTCCACACAAGATGCCGGGGCGGGGGCGGGGGCGGCTGCAGGCCGACGAAGGCAGCCATCTCGCCGGTGGTCCCAGAGGGCAGCACTGGCGCGGGGAGCTGCTCGGTCGCACACGCGACGCACACGGACCTATTGGGAGTTTCTTTTTTTGTTTGTTTTTTTAACTGTACCCCCGCCAGTAGCCCTGGCGAGGAGGTCGTTTATTGTCTTGCAGGGGGCAACTCGATGGCTTATGCGGCAAAGAAAGAGGCAGCTTATTAACTAACTTGTTACTAACTTAACCTATGGATGAAACCGACACTCAGATTTGGGTCATTCCATGCAAAATTTCAGGTTTTCTGACAGTGAGTCTCAGATTTTTTCATATTTTATTACGTTAATCTACTAATGACGAACAGTTAAAAGACAATTTATAGAATTAATATCTTTAGCAGTTTAGCAACAATTACGGGTTAAACAAGGACGATGACACAATATACTCAGTAATGAAAATAATTATGACGTTCATAAAATGAATGAAACTTTAAAAACGGGCACACTATTTTGAAGATAAATGATCATATTTTAAGCAGTTCACAATATATTAAGGATTGAGGTATTTGTTTATAACAAAAAATGCTAATAAATTAAACAAATACATTTTTATCCAAAAGTAATATTTTCATTTTTTCATATTTTACACACTGCAAGAAGAACCAATAAATAACCATTCTGCAAACTGTCGCGATGGAATCTTAAAAAATGCGTAAGTTATTAAATAAAAAAGTATACGCTCGTTTAACTCTTAAGGTTGAAAGTCGCGTGCCCTTGCCCAGTGAGGTGTGAAGCAAGGTTGTAGGCAGGCACCGCCAAGTTCATTTCCTGGGGATATCCATCGATGCCTTCGAAGGGATCCTGACACCAGTTTACAGGCTTAGTTTTCGCGTGTTACTGTTCAATGATACATCCTGAAAGAAAATGTCAAAGATTGTGAATACGTTTAACAGGCTTTGGTGTTGCAATCCATTCGGACTTGAGAAGCACAAAAGTCGGGTGGGTAAGAGAAAGATAACAGAGGCGATTTGGAAGAAAATATCAAATTTAGTGGTAGGAGAAGCAATATGCGATCTGTGTCGTCACAAAATATTCAAAATGCCCAATGCAGATATTGGTGACTCAACTGAAACAGACGGTGAAGTGAAAACGTCAAGTGAAGAGGCGTACGTAGCCCCAGGAGTTGCAGAGGAAGCCACTATCAGTAATGTAAACATTTTGAATCCTCTGGGTCAATCATCATTGTCATTGCGAAAACAAACCCGAGAGAAATCGTACGCGAGGAGAAAGGTGAGTGTCGTAAATAAACCAGTTTCTGAATTGTTTCATGTGAGTACAGAAAGCAATGAAGGAGAAGAAACGTTGACACAATTCAAAGAAAAATTTTCAAATGTGAAAACAGCTAATGAGAAATATATGATTTTAACGTGTTTACCAAAAAGTTTGAGTAAACAAAAAATCATGGTCGAATTTGGCGTATCTCTTCATGTAGCTCGTACGGCAAAATGAACACCTCGATAAGTAGTTTTGCGAAATCCATCATCGCGCCGCAGAGGAAAAAAGAAACGCAGGGTGCTGACGAAGAGCGGCGCGACGGCTCTAGCAGCTGAGATGAGTTCGTTTACGGAGCGCCGGTAAGATACTTCTATTCATAACTTTAAAACCATTCAAGATTCCATGATGAAATTTACAGAGTAGCTTGAAAGTAGTTTCAGCAATTTTTCTTCCAAAATTCAAGAATTTAAAAATATTACATTTCCATTTATTGCATTTTGTAGATTTTTTTACTTCCTAATTGTTAAAGACTCACGGTAAAAAAATATCTTTAGCGCAAATTTATCCTTTACATTTCTTCTACAAATAGTGTCACTTTCATATTTTTTGCTTGTTCGGAAAAAAAACCACAACGGAATGTCTACAGACTGCTAACCTAATGTTTCAAATGCCCATTGTTGCTAAACAATGGCTGATGAGACAAAAATATTGTACCTGGTTCATGCAGGTATCATGATAAGTAAGGTGGCAAAATATTTTTAAATTCTGAGATGTAGTGTCAGATTTCCTACTTTTTTGCATGGAATGACCCATTTACATTACTGCCGATTAGTTTTCTTTCTGTTGTGGCTTTCTTACTGCAGTCTTCTTGATTTCGCTTTTGTTTTTCATTCCCTCGTACATTCCTACTAAGGTCCATTTACACTTATTTACTAGTTGACACAGGGACAATAAATTTGAGCTTTTTTACTAAATCAAATTTACTGATTTGTGATTTAATGACAGGTAATGGGCCCCAGATGTTTTATCATTTGCTTTTATTTACTGAATTTATAATATAATTAGTATATTATAATATAATTTATAATATATTAAAATTAATATAATGAACCTGCCATCATTTGTTCATTATGTCGTTTAGCTATGTGAGTTGCAATCGATTTATCGAAAGCCAATATGTGAGTTAAAGTTAGCGAAGCGAAGAAACCGTGTCTCATTAGTTCAAAAATTGTGTCTTTTTCAATGCAAAGATTAGTGACTGTATATAAAGGTAATGTCCAGCAATCGAATTGAAACATGTTCCTTTACAAAACAATTTTTGTGATTGTAATTGCCAGTGGAATCTCATGCGATTAAATCTCAGGGGAATTTCAAGCCAATTCAATTTTATTTGCCTCGATGTTCGCGTATCATATTCGTCTGTGAGAAGGAATTCGTGTGTGGAAAGAGACTCATCTGTAGGAAGAGAATTCTGCGGTTAGAGGTCGTTAGGTCTATGGATATTATGTCTAATGATAGAAGGTCCAATTTTTAAAAGGTAATGTCAGAAGGTTTATGAAAACACGTCTAATGAAAATTTGGTCAAATTTTAAAAAAATGTGTAATATTATTTGGTGCAATTGTCAAAAATGTCTAATAAACTTCAGTCTGTCGGTCACTAATGTCTAATCTATTATGCCGTAACAAATAGGTAACAAAAAAAGTGGTTCACATAACATTAAGTCAGTATGTTATTGTCTAAAATGAAATCATAATAGGAATGATACACTTTAATTCAGGAAGTAGGTAATGAATACAAAAAGGAACAAGTGTTAAAATATTCATTCTTCATTTTTGTTTGTTGGTAGAGCATGGAATTTTAATTTGTGGCTCATAGACCGAAGGTATAATTCGATATCACCACGATCTTTATAATTTTGGTATTTTGCTACCATTCGCTCTTCTTGCCTTCGATTGACAATGACTATTAGATTTGATTAACTATTTGGTATTACACCTTTGTATATCTGTTAGATCTTCGGTGTTTATGCCTATTAATCCTTATTAATTGAACCTTCTAATTGTAGACGACGTTTGGTATTAGACCCCTCTGTCGCGTAGCCCATATGTCGCATTAGACCTGGTTTGCAATAGACGACCTATTCATTAGACCTAACGAGCATTAGACCTAACGTAAGTGGCACTAACGACCTGAAACCGCATTGTGCCTCTAGTGTGTCTCCGCCCTCACCCGCCCTGCCTCATCGTCCTCGCCCTGCGCCTGCCCGCGTTGCCCTCCCTTGCTCGTTACGACTACCGTTGCTAACGACCTGAAAATTGTTTACCAATGCAGAGGGAATTTGTTTTGGAAACCCGCACTGAAGAACGCAAATGTAACTTCGAACTGCACTCAACCACACACTCTAACGCTGCCTGCACACAATATGCGTACAAATGATGTGCTGCAATTTCGCTTTCCATATTATCACAATCCGGTTATTTTCGTTTTCGCCAGGTTATATTTGATGCAGGGATCTAAAAACAACTTTTTTAAACTATTAATTTTATATAGTATATTCAAAAATCTAAGTTACACGAGTAGCCATCGGGGACTTCCAACTTTCAAACGACACTTTATTTACTGGGATTGAGTAGTTATTCCGGAAAATAGATGTATCACGTTTTAGAAATAATATATGTGATGGAGATAATGGATATGTGGTGAGGCGCATATTTTAAATTAAAGTGAAAAGTAAGATTTCTTTCAATAGCACTGAAAAAAAGTAACAATTGGCCGATATGTTGGTATCCAACACTTGTTCAAAGTTAAATGAAAAGTGTTGATTCAAAAAATGCAAAGATTTATCTGTATCACCCAAAGTTTTTTTAGATATGCTCCTTCAATCATTTATATTTCACTAGAAACAAGTTTGTTACACGGATTACTAATGAACGTAGAATTAACTAAGAAAATAGTGAGATTGAATCACATGACACGCATACTACATAATTCACACACAAAATCCCCATACACTGAAAATACTTAATGTAAGGTGTATTTGGTTTGAATTTCTTGGATGTAGATTTGCGCTTGTGCTGAGCTTTGGCATGTCACGCTGGAGTGTCCAGGTTTAGTCATCCAACATTGCTGCACTCCATTGGCCCTGATACGTTACTAAATCACAGAGATTTCTTGGTTGAAACCATGAAATCTCCGATCGAACCTGGGTTTTCGGAGATGTGAATTTGACTTATTCATAACATGTACATTCCATACGTTCCCAATTCATGACACAATTTTGAAACGAAATGATTTTATGAACGCTTGAAAGAGCCAACCTAATAAGTAATGTGTCACTCAATATTTGATTATAATTTCTGCCATTTGAACGCTTGATTTACCAATTATTTGCCTTTTCACTTCTTTTCCAGTCAGGGTACATCGCTGGCAATTTATACCCACACAAACGAATTGCTGATAAGATCCACACGGTGGTGAACGACGACAAATGAAATTCATTGAAAGCGACAACAGATCCAAGTAAAGCATCGTTTCATGGACATGAAATATGAAGATAATACATAATGGCTCTACTGTAAATGGTAGCAAGCAACGAAGACAAGGAGCTAAGGGCAGCGAATATTCTGAGTATTGCAGAACAAAGAAGCATTCCGACTCTTTGGAGTAACAATGTTCCAACTGACAAAATCGAAGGAAAAAGACGAAGAAATGCAGTTTGTGATACGATTCACGACGCAGCGCAGAAAGTGACGCTTCGCTCCGCAGTTTCAAGTTGAGAATGAGTCTCTGGCCTTCAGCCCTTACGTTAACACAAAAGATCCTTGGGTCTGTCCACCGTATAATTACCAACGCATTTTATGCAAATGCACCTTAAAAATAATATGGCATATATATTTTCTTAATGGTTTCCCGAAAGGCCTTCATGATCTTGCCTCCTGTTTGCCCCATACGTTTTTTCCTTCGTGCATACTCGCCCGTGAATGAATGCACAAAGTGCATTCCAGCCAAATCACTACTGTAGTTGGAGAGAGATCTGAAAAAAATGAAACTTTGAGATAAATTTACTCGAAACAACTGAAATGTCAGTTACATTTGACAAGACTTGCAATTTGACTAAGAGGAGAGAATGGCATTAAAGGATTCCACGAGAAGAAACAAATGACACCAACTAATGGCACACTGTTGAATTTTTTTTTCCGCACGCATTACTCCATCCACTTTTATCTTCTTAAATAGTGTGCAAAATATTGCTGAATTAACATCATCTCCTTATTTCTCCGATTGAATTATGCGTATATCAGGGATTCTCTTGATTGGCTGAATGACTGATCTTCAGAGAGAATTACATATTTATTAATAAAAATAATATTAATGACTACAATATCAGTATTAATTATACTTATTAAATGAAAATTACTGTGTCTCAACAGTTTTACATAATGTCTTTGTTTTTGAAGCCGACCCAGCAACGCCTTAACTTAATGTAAGAAGAGGGAATAATTTAAAAAAAATGTAGTGTGAAGTTTACAATGATGACTGAATTATTTTCACTACTTTTAACTTTATTAAAAGGTTTCGTTTTATGAAAAATCACCATAAACTACACATACAACGTCTCGTGTAAGTCATTTCAGAATGACTCAATTCAATTGTTACTAAACCGACATTAAGAAAATAATAAAAAAAATGCCATTACACTCGTCATATGAATGCAATATTTACGATATAAGCATTATATGCAATTGATGAGGGCTGAAAATTCAATCAATCTATATTACTAATCAGCATATTGTGGTTTTCTGCGAAATGACAGAAAAATCTAAAATCAGCTTACAACAATCCAAGGGAACCCTCAGAGAAACGAGAAACGCACGTAAATAGTTACAGCTGTGATGAGCAAATTCCTCGAATGCGAATAGATGTGAGATAGAGTAATGGTCAATACATTTTTTGAATCCAAGGGAACCCTCAGAGAAACGGGAAAAGCACGTAAATAGTTACAGCTCTGATAAGCAAATTCCTCGAATGCGAATAGATGTAAGATAGAGTAATGGTCAACACATTTTTTTAATCCAAGGGAACCTTCAAAGAAACGAGAAACGCACGTAAATAGCTATAGCTCTGATGAGGAAGTTCCTCGAATGCGAATAGATGTAAGATAGAGTAACGGACAATACATTTTTTGAATCCAAGGGAACCCTCAGAGAAACGAGAAACGCACGTAAAGAGCTATAGCTCTGATGAGCAAATTTCTCGAATGCAACCGGAGGGCGAACGCGTACGATTTCTCATTCGCATATTTGTCAGAGAGCAACCTGAAGAGGCGTTTCCCAGACGCAAACTCGTTCATTTTCATTTCTATTACGCCAAACTACTCGGGCACGAACACCGCCCTCGTTCAGAACACTCCTCGCCACTTTTTCATCCTCGTCTTCCGCTTCTGCGGGTTATTGCGAGAGGGAGCATAATTCATCTCGCTTTCGCTCGCCGCGTCGGCGGCCGGAGTTGGTCGGCGCGCGGGGCTTCAATAATTATTTCTCGAGGAAAGTTGCTCGGAAGAGATTTTGTTTTATAATTCCACCCTCCAAACTTACAGAGCTCCCTTCCTCTGGAAGTACTGAAGTGAGCCAATAACTCGAGAGTTAGCGCGAAAACGGAAACAGGAAGCGGCCGAAGAGATGTTCTCCGTCCGTAACGACTTCACACAAGAGGGAGGGGGAGGAAGTGGTGGTGGTGGGGGGGGGAAGGAGGGGATGGAATGGATGAGGCAACACGATCTTATCCGGTTTTCTCGTTCGATCGAGGATGAAAGCAGAACTCTTGCAAATTATTTGCATTATTTTCTGTTTGAACTTTGTTCATTTCCGAATCGGAACATGTTTTAATGAATATTGTTCACCAACGTCACAATAGAAGAAATTAGATGTACGAGAATCATGAGATTACTCACTTTATAAAAAAGCGCCATATGTATGTTTATGATATGCGTGTTTGTAGATATTTTCTTCTCAGTTTTCTGTAGGAAACAGTTTTAACACAAGTAAATAATAATTTAATTGTTATTTTTACTTCAGGAAGTAAACAGTAGCGATGATATTAATATAATTATAACGATAATCTTTATTACATAATTAATAAATCATATTGGAGAATTGCAAGTCATTTTACAATGTTTCCCATCATCGCTATACGTATAATCATTTTTATACAACATTGTCAATATAAGAAGGCAATAAGGAGGTGTAAAACTAACCACTTTTGGGAATACCCTCGAATTGCATTTACCATAACCATAAGTAGAAACTTACTATACTTAAATCTACAGAAAACTCACTACTAAAAAATTGTTACAAAGTGAAAATATAACCTTCTTTTTCGATAAACTGATTCCAGACAAACACCACTAAAAGTGCAATAAGTAAAACATTGTAACATTTCCAATATCAAACGGATATTATTTTTTTCTCCAGACTGTCAGCTCTCAAACTCTGAATGTTGGAAGACTTCTTTTGAAACAAATATCCAGTTCCTATCTAATTAATTAAACGAAGACAATATCTCTCGCACGACAACTTTTTGTGCCCTTTTGGTTTGGCGACGTGATTCATCGCGCACTGCACACGTCCTTTTCGGGTACAAGGGTCGTGTCCCCGACAGCGCTGCAAGAACTTTGACATCTCCGACACCAGCCCAATTGTGCTCGTTGTACAAAGGTGTACAGCGAAAGACAAGACGCGGAGGGTATTTCCCGAGCTTTCTTCCCCTCCGTAATTCATCACTTTGAACGCGAGCCAACTCAGGAATGTTGTCTGCCCCTCCCTCGGAGCAGTGTCCTCCTGGGGCTGAACGCCATCCGTCTGCGCTCGCCTCAGGAGCGATGAGCGCGGTGCGATACTCGTCGGCGACGCAGTGGGCAACATTCCACTTCTAAGGGGGACAATTTTGATTTGTTTTCGCCAATTATTATTATTATTATTATTATTATTATTATTATTATTATTATTGTTTCTTTGCTTTTCACTTCTTTCAACACATGCATCTCGGTTACCATGAACAAGAGATACACGATTCATCTGTCGTAATCAGCACTGGATCAACCATCAAGGTTTAGAAACTTCCTCACGATGTTGCATGTGTCTAGTATGACAATTTTCTGCAGTTGGATGTATAGCCCCTTCTTCAGTTGTAGTTCAGCCAGGGATTCATGATTATTATTATTATTATTATTATTATTATTATTATTATGATTTGTAAGTCTCTCGCCTAGCGAGGTGTACCGCAATAGATACCGGGACCTTTGGAGAACCAAGGTTCGATGTGAAGTTACATCAATAAAAACTTTCTCGCGATGCGTGCAGTACTCAGGAAAACAGCCTTTTGCATTGTCCGAATGTGCAAGTTTTTAAGGCCAAGCCTTGCAGACGATGAAGTTAGTTCTTCAGAGATCCGTCCATATGCAGAGATGACCACAGGGACACACACTAACCGCCACATGTCAACAGACACTAACCGCCACATGTCGATCAGTTCAAGCCAAATATCAAGCCAAGGCTTGATATTTTCGCTTCTTCTCGGCAACGGAGGCAGCTACATTTCAGTCTACTATAATCCCTTTCCGTGAAAACTTGTCGATCCATATTATGTCAGGTCTGTTGGCTTCGACCCTGCGATCAGTGGTGACGGCAACATTCCACAAGAGCTTCCACCGTTTCGTCTCCAAAACTCAATCCGGCTTGAACTTGTAGTATGGGACCTCTATCTGTACCATCTCTGACTTTGCAGCCAGGGCTTGATGGACTATCGCAGCAACGTATTTTTATTATTATTATTATTATTATTATTATTATTATTATTATTATTATTAAAGTATATCATCCCTACCCAGAGCAAAAGCCTCCCACTCTCTGGTGGAGTAGCTCACAAATAAGAACTTACCAGGTGAGCTAAAACGTGGTGAAGTTGAATTGTTTTCCCAATAAATTATTTATAATTCTGTTATATGTGTACACTATAGTACACAAGTTCTTAACAATACCTGTGATTTTCCTGTAGCACTATTTGCACAGTTAAACAATAGTTTCGTTAGGCACACACTGTTTTTGTTAGACACTGTTTCATACTCACTTATCTTAAAATCTATCATTTACACTTCTATTTACATATATATATATATATATATATATATATATGCACTAATTTGTTCTATCTATAATTTATTTTGTTACTTCTTTCCACTTAAGCCTGTCTCTAGCTATGTGGTCCCATAAATTGCCTTATTCGCTAACAAATTCGTCTTCCCACCTCTTTCTTTGTCTTCCTACACATTTCCATCCTACTCGTGGGTTCCACTGAGTAACTGCGTGTGTCCATCTTTCCGGGTCAAGTCGGTTGATATGTCCTCATCTTTTTGCCTCTTGTGCTGCATCTTTTAATTTTGTCTTTCTTCTAATGTCAACATTCTTGATCCTATCTCTTTTCGCCAATGTCCTATCACAAATTAATGCTCATTTTAATAATTTGTTTTAAGTTATTTTATGCTTATATTTTAATATTTTTGTTTTAAAATTAATTTCCTCTGCTTATATTGTACTTCTTGTACATTTGTTAGGTCTATTGTTTAGCGACCGAGTATTGAAGTCGTAGGTTTATGACAATTTATTTTACTAATTTGTTTGCGTTTAATATTTAAGTTTCAATTACTTTTTCCAAAGCACATGACCCACGCTGAATTGTTACCTACTGATTTGTGCATTCTTGCAAAGTGATATGAGAGCACGACTATATACGGTGACGTATGTCCATTTATGCGCTAATTTCAGTTTTTAACAGTTTAGGTCTAAATCAAAAATCTTTCTTTCAGACATTCATATTAGTTTGGTTTTAATCAATTGGTGATTATTACTGTTCAGAGAGAGAATATAGAGAAAATACAGGAACATTCTTCTTACGTCGGTTATCCTACGACTCAGGTGTTTGAGTCTCAAAATAAATCTTATACATTTCTAGAGTATGTGGGAATCGAAGGTGATAACATTCTTCCAATAAACCTTATTCAAGTACTCCACTCTCATACTTTCAAGTTACACATGTAACTTATGCCTCTGTAGGTAGGCAACATACCATGCACTGGTGTTTGGCATTGGTAATTTATGAACCTGGCTAACGCCGGTGCTAGGTGAGTTGCCGATCACTCAGGGGTAAACATCACATGAGTAACTTAGTTACACGAGATCACTCACTTCATGTTTATTGGTAGAAAACGACAACCCTCCCCCACCCCACCCCAGCATAGTGTAATAATTTGTTAACTCCCAGACACGCGCAGTATCTCGAGAGTCTTGAAGTTTGTCAGTTGCAACCCGGATCTCTGAAAGTGATTGGAGATTAATTATAACGGAGTAAATGCAACGGCAATCCGTCAAAGAATCGCGATTAAACATCGTGTTTTATGGGTGAGTTCAACTGCATGTTCGCGACGGTCAATTCGCAACCAAAAAAAAGCAATAATAATACAATTAGTAATAGTAATAATAATTTTGAGGCGATTGTGGTAAAATATTAAACCAGTGCCCGCTGTGTCGAGTGGGAAAGGCTCCATTCGCCCCTCGCAGGTGGGAGGGTGGGCCAGCGCGCGCGGCCGTTGAAAATATTTTATCAGCAAATATTATAACAACGCAATCGCACAAAATATTTTGTCAACATTCTGCTTATGTTTCTATAATAATAATAATAATAATAATAATAATAATAATAACAATAATTTTATTCCCATATTCTTTTAAATAGATAATTTACAATGCATTTTTTAGGAATTACTATCCATCGATAACTTGTGATGGTTAGCAACACTGATTTTCTGATTTAATGACTTAATTTCCACATAATTTAATAATAATAATAATAATAACAATAATAATAATAACAATAATAATAATAACAATAATAATAACAATAATAATGCTCCCAGGGCTAACAACCTTGCGGTTTAAAAACGGACGCACATAGAAATGCTTCCCCCCGCCCAATAAAGTCACGTGCTTACCTCCAGGAAAAAATTGACTGCGTCTGAGTGGGTTCAACTACATGTTCGCGACGGCCAATTGGCGACCAGAAAAATCAATAATAATACAATTAGTAATAGTAATAGAAATTTTGAAGCCAATACGGTAAAATATAGAAACAGTGCTCGCTGAGTCATTCGTCGCGCGCAGGTCGGTGGGCGGGCCAGTGCGCGCGGGCGCGGGGGAGGGGGTGGGACGGCGAGGCGTGGGCGGAAGGGCTGCGAGGCAGATAATTGGCGGCACAAAGGGCGCGCGGCAGAGGAAGCGGCGGCGGCCCTGACAGCCCAATGTACGGGAAGCGCCGAGGAGAATGGCGCGCCGGCGGCGGGGGAGCGAGCCTTCACATGCGGCGCTCAGATAACGACGCGTCGAGGAGCGCCTGCGAGGTCACCGGAGAATTACACCGGGACCACTCAGTAGGTCGCTCGTCCTCTTACAAAGAGCGATGGGGATGATTCTGATAAGCATTTTTCTTTGCGGGGTGCTCCTCTTTCAAGTTCCTGCTTCCCTCTCGCGTTTTCTTGAAGAGCTTACATTCATGTTCCTAAAAAATGTCCTGAACAAATATTCTGTGAACGTATTTTGAAGTTTTGAATTTTTTTTTCAGGAATATGTCTTTTCGAAACTGTGTCCTTGAATTCCATGAACGTTTAATATAATTATTCATTTGTTCATGTATTATTGGATTCATTTCTGTGTTTGTTGCTGTGAACCGTCTGAAGTACAGCAGAGGCAGTATTGCTGCTGCCTCTGCAGCGATTCTGACCGCAAGGCCGTAGGGTTTGAGCCCCGGCTGGAGCAGATTTTATACACTAGATCGGTCGAATCCTTGGGGTCGCTCCTAGAGGAGAATTCTAGTGGGCGTCTGCTCTGATCCGTAGTCTTCCGTAGTTTCTCCGAACAATACCTCGCGAATGCTGCAGCAGTTCCCTATCAAACGGGCCACGGAACGCGTGCGATCTTTCTTTCCTTTTCCTTGACCTATCCTTTCCCCTTACATATACACACACCCCTTCCACACATGTCGTGAAACCACTTGGGGATGTTCCTCTGGGGAAGATTCCTGGAGAGTGAAATCACCGCCATCCAACGTGTAGACCAGCGTCCGATCTCTCCATCCGGTCATTTCTAAATTGTTAATCGTCTGTAAAGTTCAAGTCTCTCGAACCAGGTCGGTTAAAACTTTTTGCCGGACTAGTTTAGTAAAATGTGCAATTGAGATGTGCAATATCTCATCTGCACAATCATTCTGTGTATAGAATATGGCTCAGCACAACTAACGATTCCTGGTGACCAAAGAATATAACAACAAATCAGTGAGGGACTACCTTTATAAATCGTATATAAATTGAGTAGTATGGAGTACGTCGGCACAAAGAAACAAGAAACATTATGTGCATCTCGGCCGAAATGTGAAAGTTTATGGATGGCATTTATATAATAATAATAATAATAATAATAATAATAATATAATAATAATAATAATAACAATGTCTTTATTAATGGCGAGGCTCAGGCCATACGGCCTGCTCTTCCGCCTAACCACTCAATCTACATTAATACAGAGTAGTAATCTTTTAAGAGGGGGAGGACCAGCTGTACATTTACGTCTGGGAGAGCAAAACTAGGGACCACCCCGGCATACGCCGTAAGCGATTGAGTAAACCCAGAAAACCTATATCACGATTTATCAAGCATCAGGGCATTTATCAAGTTCCAAAACGTTCACATTTCCGGTTTTTTATATAATAGAGATACCATATTTTAAAAATGAAACACTGAGACACAGCACAAAATTATGATTGAGTAAGAGGGGTCTCGTATGAAGCAAAACACCATTATTTGATGGTGTTTGAAACACCACTTGATGAACACAGAAATAATTTGCTCCTTTCAGTGCGTACAAAAACAGTGCATTATGATAAAAAGGAACACACTTTCTCTTGGGAATTTTGTTGCTTGTTTTTATTATACGTCATTATTAGTTCGAACATTAATCTACCCACAATGATTTCGAATACGAACAACGTAACACTCACCACTAAACATGTGAAAGAAAACAAAGTCGCAAACAAACAACCTAATGACGAATCGTTGTCAGGTGGAACAACAGTTCATCGATAAATTCAGGTCAATGTAACCGTACATGTTATCAGAAAATATCGAACTTTTTGTGTTTGTAAAACCCCGGGACATTTTAACGCCCAAAAAATGATTTGTCGAGATACCGAGAGAAAGGTTAAAAATCTGGGACTGTCCCGGTAAAACTGTCTTATATGATCCTTGTACATAAACTACTTGATGGAACATAATTAAGTCATTATTACAGCATCAATTACACAGGTCTACAAAAGAAAACTTTTCGAAATTTGATTTGATAATATCATCTGATCTTTATGTTTTTTTGGTGTGCTGAAACTAAAAGTGAGGTCAGTTTTTATCTATCACGTACACATTTTTTACAATCTCAAGTTCAGCCTCTAAAGATAGTAGTTATAACGACCTAAGAAAACAGAAACGGCTGACAGTTTTTTTTTATTTTCAAGTTATTAACAAACAAAATGCGTTGTTTCGTACTGATATAAGCTTGCCAGAGTAAACAATGATGCATTTTTAATTGTAATTTTTGTGAAAACGTGTTTTTTTCTCCTGGAAAATTTTTTGTGTGCGCTTCCGGTAATATGACTCTTCAGGTGTTAGACGATGTAGCATCCAGCAATAGTCCGCCATCATGTTCTCATTCCACCTACCTTTAAACCTATGCTCCATCCCCTTGATGTCCTGATGGAACTTTTCCCCTTGTTCTTCACTCACGTTCCCCAAGTTTTCCGGAAAATAGTCCACATGCGAGTGTCGGAAGTGAACCTTTAAACTCGTGTGGCAACCTAGTATTTGAAAAGACTTCAGCATGCGTTCCACGAGACATCTGTAGTTAGGATCATATACGTTTCCAAGGAACTTGTCAACAACCTGTTTAAAAGAATTCCAGACTCCTCCTCTCCTTCTCATCCATGGTCTATTTTTTTTTTTAATAATTTTTATTATTTTGAAGATTATACATGGCTCAGTTTAGCAATACAAACTTTCTCACATTTTTTTGATGCTTATTATCTACGTTAAAAAACTAAACTATTACTTCTTTACAAACTATTTATTAGGGAGAGGAACCCCACTGAGCACCTCACAAGGAATCATCCAAATTGGCAAATTGTATATAAAAAACATGCTTGGGAAATCTATTTTTTATTCTGGTTGCGTTTCTGGGTGCTTTGCCTAGGTTATATTGGGATAGTTGTGTAATTGATGGTAAATTGTTATAAAAATTATGGGATAACTTGGTGATGTGATGTATGATAGGCTTTATTTGAATTTCTTTATGAAGTTGTTTGTTTGTGATGAACCAGGGTGCATTGGTTATTGTTCGCAGGAATTTATTCTGTATGACCTGTAATTTATGGATATTGGTTTTTGCTGCATTAATCCAGACAGGACAGGCATAGAGCATTAGGGGTCTTATTACTGTTGTATATATGAGCTTAGCATTTTCTATTGTTATTTTACTGTGGTTGTTTATTAATGGTTTTAATTGGATTAGTTTGACTTTTGTTTGTTGTGTTTTAATGTTTATATGTTCTTTCCAGTTAAGTCTAGTGTCTAAATGTAGTCCTAGAAAATACTGTTTTGTTTAAAATACAGTTTTGTTTTGTGGAGTCCAAGGAATAATGTTATTGTTCAGTGTGAGAGGTGGTGGTGTTGAAATGGTTTTTAATGAAAAGATTTTTGCTGTTGATTTGGATGGATTTAATTTAATTTTCCATTTGTTTGACCAAGCACTGATTTGATTTAGATATTGTTGTATTGTGTTTCTTAAAATATCAAGTGATGTGCTAGAACAATACAATGCTGTATCATCTGCAAATTGTGCTATATTGATTGTGTTGGATGTAGGGATATCAGCAGTGTAAATATTAAATAATACAGGTGACAATGGGGAGCCCTGAGGAAGTCCAGCCAAAATTGGTTTGGGGTTTGAGAGATGTTTATCTATTGAAACTGCAAAGGTTCTATTGCTTATGAAGCTATTGATTATGTTGGTTAAGTACTTGGGTGTACCATTAATTTTAAGTTTGTACATGAGACCTTCATGCCATACTCTGTCATATGCTTGGGAAATGTCTAGAAAGGTTGATATGGTGTGTAATTTTCTCTGGAATGCTGTATGAATATGTTCAGTGATTCTTAATAATTGATGAGTGGTTGATAGCTTTTCTGTGAATCCAAATTGATGTCTGGGGATGATACCATTTTTGTTGAGGTAATTGTTGAGTCTTTTCTGAATGATTTTCTCTAGAATTTTTGATAAAGAGGGTAACAAGCTTATTGGTCTATAATTTTCTACATTTGATGGATTTTTGTTTGGTTTTGGTATGGGTATTACTATAGAGTGTTTCCATAAAAGTGGAAAATATCCTGTTCTTAATGAAGAGTTATAAATATTACTTATAAAGTATTTAGGAATGCTATGACTTGGTTTGGTAGATTTTTGAGTATTTTATTGTTTATTCTGTCATGTCCTGGGGCCTTTTTATTGGGGAGTGCTTTTATTATATTTGTCATTTCCTGAGGAGATGTGAATCTGATTCTGGAGGGTACATCATAATTAGGAGATGTTGCTATCTGTGTGATTGTTTGATGTAGGTTGTGTGGGTGGGAATCATTGGGTTTGAATGTATCTTCAAAATGTTTTGCTAGGGTTTCAGCTTTTTCAAAAGGTGAGAATTTTTTGCCTGTGCTAGTTTTAAGTGGAGGAATGGTATTCTTTTTGTTAAGTATTTTATTTTTGAACTGCCACAATGTATTGTTACTAGAGCTTAATGTTTGGATCATGGTGTTATATTGTTGCTGTTTGTGAGTGAAAAGTGTTTTTTTGGTAATATAGGTTAATAGATTTAGTTCCTTTTTGACTTCAGGGTTTCTAGTGTGATTCCATAATCTTCTTGTTTTATTCTTTGTGTAGATTAAATTTTTTATGCTTTTGGGTAGTTCATTTTTTTATTGTGTGTGTTTATAAGTGATTTGTTTGATTTACTGTTCTGTAGTTCTCTTAATATAATGGTATTGAGTATTGTTATTGCTTGGTCTATTTCTGGAGGGGTATTTAATATTTTAAATTTTGGGATGGATGTTTTTACATTATTTTTAAATTTGTGCCAATTGATTATGTGTGTGTTGATCTGAGGAATGGGTGAGTGTGTGGGGAGTGGATGTTGTGTTGTTATTATTACTGGTAGATGGTCTGAGTCCATTTCATGGTGTACTGTGGAGAAAAATGTTTGTTGTATATTTGTTATACCTATGTCTAATATATCTGGGTTCCTAGAGTGATCATATGGGTAGTAGGTTGGTTCATTGGGTGCTATTATATTAAGTTTGTGGTAGTTTATTAATTGTAGTAATTGTGTCCCAGCTGAATTATTACTTTTACTTCCCCACTGTATGTGTTTCCCATTAAGATCTCCTAAGATTATTGTTGGAGTGTGTTGATTAATAATACCGCTGAGATTGGTATTTTGGATTTTTATATTCGGGGGCTTATATGCTACTATTAGTGTAGTTTCCAGATTGTTGTTATTATTGAACTTAATTGCTGCTGTCTCAATACCAGGGGTTGGTGGTAGTATTATTTGATAGCATGATATTGTGCTCTTTATGAGTATCATTACTCCTCCTCCATTATTATTTTGTCTGTCTGTCCTGATTACTTTACAATCTGGTATGGTGAATTTTACACTGCTGTTTAAATGTGTTTCAGTTATACATGCAAAGTCAATTTTCTTATCTTGCAAGAAGTATTTTAGTTCATTGACTTTATTGATTAATCCATTTGCATTCCAATTGAGCATGATTAACTTATTAATTTGTGTTTGTTGCATAATTATTATTAATGTATGCTGAGATGGATGATTGTATGTTACTTATTATGGATGGTATAATTGAGTTGATTATATTGATTATGTGAGTAGCTATCGTGTTGATCAGGGAGTTGAGAAAACTGTTCTCGTTTGTGTGTGCATGAGAGTTTAGATTTTGGGGGTTGTTACGCTGATTAAAATTTTGAGTTGTGTTTCTGTTGTTTATGTGTGTAAAGTTGGGGATGGTTTGAGTGGTTCTCAGTCCGGGAAAGTTAGTTTGGGTATTTTGAGGTGGCGCTGTTGAAGATTCATTGGTTCTAGTTCTATTTTGGGGACTGTTGAGGTTAGGGTTTTGGCTGATTTTTTTATAATAAGGGCATTCTACTGTTCTGAGGTCTGCTCGGTGGTTTCCTTGACAATGATAACATTTGAATGGTTCATTTTTATGGGGGCAAGTTGCAGAATAATGATTTTTGGAACAATAAATGCATGCTATTTTATGATTACAATTATTTTTTGTATGGCCAAAGTCTAAACATCTCATGCATTGAATGGGGCCTTTAGGTCTCCTTCTCCTTTCAGCTTTTACAATGAGATTACAAATTTGATTTATTTCTAAAATAGTTTCTATGTTTTCTTCCCCACTGAATTCGGCTGCTATTACTGGAATTGGGTTATTGTCTTTTCGGAGTCTGGTAACTTTAATGAGTGATGGGTGTTTCTCTTTCAGTTCAGTGTATATTTCCTCTTCTGTGATTGATGTGTGTAGGTTTTTGAATACAACTGAGAATTTCTTATTTGCTGGGTCTTTGTAAGTATGAAATTGTCTTCCTGTGTTTATTAGATATTTGGTTATGTCTCTGAAGTCACTGATTTTCTCTGGTTGTATTTTAACTCTATTATTTATGAATTGAAGTGTGAAACTATTTGTCACTTTGGTATTGATTTCCTTGCTAAAGTTCGTGATGTTAGTTATATTTGCGACATAGATTGGCGGGATTTTAACAGATTCTGACACACTTGGCGAGGTTTCATTTATGTAACTAAACCAATTTTGATTGTTGGGTTCTAGTTCACTGCTCAGTGGCTGAAATCTGTTGCCAGTGGGGACCGAATATGAATACTGCGTTGAACTGTCTATGCTGGCTTGCTTTGATTGCAGATTAGACCGTTTTGTTTCGTTAGCCGAGGTAACATCATCAGAAGGACGCTTTAAATTTTGCCCTGCGGCATGTTGGCCTGAAGCGTTACCTTGTAATGAGTCCAGGTTTTGCTGTCCGAACGAGGTCTGTTGATTTGGCTGAGGTCCCATTGTTGTTTGGCTTGATTGAGATTCCATTGATGTGACTTCTGAACTGATGGTTTCCGTTGCTTCTTCATACAACATCGATACGTTGAGTTCTGGGATGGAATAATCACTATTTAGTGTTGTTAAGGCATTACTGATGATCTGCCCGGTTGTCGGGCAGTACCCGTTGTGCATAATACGTAGCACTCACTAGTGGCACTGTTTCCACAGTCCACAAGATTTTCGGTGGTTCACAGTCTTTTCAAATTCACACGGCTATCACTGTTCACAACGATAAGCGAGGTCCGTTCGGTACGACAGTCGAGCGCGGAATGGTCCATGGTCTAAGCAAAATGTGGATCTGAGAAAAGTTTTCAGATGTCTGTGACTACAAAGATTCCTTCTTTTAGCTTAGCGTCACTTAAATAAGGATACATGAAGCATACGTACTTGAAACATTCACTTTCTTTATTGTGATGAAATCTGTTATATTTCTTTGGTACTTCTTGATTGAATACTCACCACAGATAAAACAGAAATAGTATGGACTGGTAACATAATGCCGATGAGAAAGTTTTTCATAATGCACTTTCAAACTTCTGAAAACCTTTTCAATCATATTGACGCAACTAGATGACCTAAGTGAATGTATTTACTCCAATTGACACTTCTGGAGTGGGAGAATGAGCAACAAAGTAGGCTCCAATTTCCATATATTGCATTTCTATCTTGATTAACTCCAGAATGGGACTACCGAGAACAGATAATAATTACCTTCCTAACTGAACAGAACCTTTATAACCACACCACCTATTTAGGCAGAGTGTTATTAGAACATAATAGGTGCGTAGAATGTTATAAATCGTTTAAAAAATATTGGTTACAAATGTAAATAAATGCCTATGCTACAAAATAGGAATTATGTTTCACGGATTTGAAAAAAATCTGTACGTGATGGAGAAGGATGGACTTCATACTCGTTTTCAGCACACCAAAAACCATAGCCAAAATTATTAAATCAATTTTTTGGTTGTAGACTTGTATTATCATTACTACACGCACACACTACATTCATATTTCAGGCCCTATCTTAAATATTGGATCCGTGTCTTACGACTTTCAAAAATATTATTTTATTACGTAAATTACGTAAGTAATCTGCTTTGATCTCTAGACAATATAGCCAACGCTGTAAATGAGATTTTAATTCAATTGAAAACTATTTTAAATGGTAGCATTTATTTGACCTAGGGCAGAGGCATTGTGAACAGTTTATTGGCCACAAAAAGGACTACTAGACGAGTTCCCTTAACTTTATGCTTAAAATGGTAGGCATTCTCTCTGATTGGATTAATGGACCAGAAAGAATCTCACAGTTCTCTTGGTTAAGTGACTAATTTCACCAAATTAAGAAGTATTTTAAATTCTCCACATGTAGCCATAATTTCTTCAAAATTGTAATAATTTTGGTTTGCAATATATTTTATATTTAATAGAATGTTATTTGGGTCACAATTGAAGATTAAAAGAAAGTGTAAGCAGAACAAACGTTTTTATAACTATGAATATATACTGCCTCTATCAATACAACCAAGGATTCTCTTCGTATGCTAACTCTTTAACGTTGATTCAAACTCGATACACCCCTCTGAAAGACACTTAAACGGCCATGCATTGTGTACCTATTGACGTGTTATCCACAAGCGCCGAGAAACTTTCCAAAACGTATTGAATGTTTTGATTATTTCCCGTCGAACCGTATTCATGACTGCCAACCGTCGATCCTCCCGGAAAGTCGTTAGTCTTCGTCAGCGTCCATCAGGAGCGCCGTGCTTGATCTGGCTCCCCTGGCTCCAGTCGGTCGTCTGTTGTTCTCCTGCCATTACATCGGCGTATGCCCCGTGGAACGGTTAACGAGCCCCTTTGTGCCGCTCGCCTCCAAAGCCCTTGCATACGATTTCCGAACCTCGGCGCGCGCTGGGTGGCTCCGCGTTGCGACGGATATGAACTCATTAATTCCGATCACGCGGCATATGAATATTTTGTCGTCCCCTAGGGATTGATTTCATTGCGCAAACGGTGGCTGCGATTGCATACGAGAAGCTGATGTTTATATTGCCTGCGGATGTTTACTGTGAACTACGGTCGTCGATGATGAACCCGACCGGTTTTTTTGACGCGATATCGGTTGCCTTCTTTTTAGAGATGGATATAATAGCATCTGAATGATCTGTTTGAGTACGTGTATTCACCGCACCGCACGTATAAGTAAGCATTCGGGGGCCTAAGGCCATGAAGCTTAGGGACGTGGGAACCATCAGGTTTTAAACATAGCTGGCGTAATGGTAGATTAACCGCATTTTCGAATTACGGCAACAAATTATTTCGTTGCAATTTAAAAATATTTTTTGTTGGTTACTATACTATATGTTTTTCTTTTCTGACCACATTAAACCCCAGTGCGATAATATTGCAGATGTAATACTAGCAATGTTTTGTGTCTGTTGTATTACTATAAAATATTTACTTTAAAGAAACAAATGATTATTTATTTCGTAATGTAGAAAATATTTTTAATATATTTTTATGATTAAATAGTTTTTAATAATTCCTTGAAACAAATAGATGTGCTTCAGCTTGTACCATAATATTTAAATAAATATGCACGTGGCTTTTCTAAATAAATAGTTTTGAAAGGGTACTGCATGCTTTTCAGCCGTCAAATATTACAATCCCGAAATTTCAAAATCGTATATTTCCACGAAAAAATAGGTTTTCCGAATGCGCTTCCAGAGGTGCGCAGGCAAACAAGCCGGAGCACCGGTGTCGGTGGCACGTGATGCGCAGAGAGAGAGAGAGAGAATCGCCCTGGCCGAGGGGACGCTGCAAAGCGGCCGAGCTCATGAATAATTCACGCGGTTGTCGCATTGAGGGCGGCGGCGCCTCGGAAGCTTCCGACTGTTCGCGATTACGCAGCGTGAAACGAACTTATCCCTCCCGACGCGCCCCGCGCCGCCGCGGCCCGTCGCCTCCGCCAATGGGAGACAATGAGCTTTCACGGCTATTTGTTGCTTTTGTCGCGGCCGCGGCCCCGAGCGGGGTCTGCGAGGCAGGGTGGCGAGGGGTGTGGGCCGAGGATATTGACACGTTGCCCTCGCCGCCGCCGCCGCCGCCGCCGCCGCCGTCGGCGCTGTCACAGCGGGCGGCCGCGGCTCGGGTTCGGCGTTGTCCGCCCTGCGCGCGGGAGATGTGCGATGCGTCTCAATTAGCTTCGCGAAAGTGTCTACTAGAGGCTTTGCCACTTACTCTTCTCCCTGGATGCTAGACTTGATGTACTGGCCAGTGTCTACTAGAGCCTTTCTACTTACTCTTCCCCCTGGATGCTAGAATTGATGTACTGGCCAGTGTCCACTAGGGACCTTGCCACTTGCCCTTCCCCCTGGATGCTGGACTTGATATACTGGCCAATGTCTACTAGAGACTTTGCCACTTACTCTTTTCCCTGGATGCTAGACTTGATGTACTGGCCAGTGTCTACTAGAGACTTTGCCATTTACTCTTCTCCCTGGATGCTAGACTTGATGTACTGGCCAGTGTCTACTAGAGACTTTGCCATTTACTCTTCTCCCTGGATGCTAGACTTGATGTACTGGCCAGTGTCTACTAGAGACTTTGCCAGTTACTCTTCTCCCTGGATGCTAGACTTGATGTACCGGCCAGTGTTTACTAGATACTTTGCCACTTGCCCTTCCCCCTGGATGCTAGACTTGATGTACTGGCTACTGTATTTAGAGACTTTGAGTTAGTGAGGCGTGAGGTTAGTGCGCTGAATTTTGAAATATAAATATTTTGAGAGTTCTCAGTAGCAAACAAAGAGTTCTACAATTCTCGAAAAGTTTCGAAAAACTTTCTACAAAAATTTAAACATCTCAAAAAATTAAATTCAAAACAAAAAGAGGGCCGAGGACCGTGGACCGAGAAGCGTTGTGAGATTTGGAGAAATATAATTTTGTGAATTTTTGAGAAAATGAATGTAAATTTTTTGAATAATTTTGTTATTTTTTGACTTTTTAGCCCATTTTTTGAGAACTATAGAACTCTTTGCCCGCAAAGAGTGGACTTGTTAGAAAATTTTGGTAATTCTGACTTTTGCCCACAGCCCTTTTTTGGTTTTGAATTTAATTTTTTGTGATAATTTTTGAATTTTTGCAGAACTGCTTTCGAAACTCTTTGTTTGCTGTTCGGAACTCTCAAAATATTTGTGTTTTTCAAAATTCAGCCCGTCAACTTCACACACCATGCATTTAACCATTGTTATGGTCAAGAAATGTTTACAATAGGTATTTGTCGGGACGTATTTTGTGTGCTCGTTCTGCTTAATGACGGGCCATTTCTTGACTACTGCAACTGTTTTTCCATTTTAATCAATATTTTGTGTTAAAAGAGAAAAAGAAAGTTAACATTGTGCTTATTGATTAGAAATAATAGAAATTTCAACATTTCTACGGTATCGTACATTCAATTATAACTGCAACTTCAATCAATGTTTAGGAAAATATTATTTGTGTTTAAATTACCTTCAAATGTTTAATAGTACCATGCATGTACAGTTCACTGTCTCTAATCACAAACTGTTTGTTTGTTTATAAGATTGCTGGTAATAATAAGAATAAAAATATAAATTTCACTCGGATAAAATAAATATTGTTTACTCAATTTCCGTGTACTTATTTTTATCAATTTGCAATCAGTGAATGAATTTTAAATCTTGAATATATCTTTATAACACGTGCGAAGCGTTCTCTTTGCAAACTTCCCAGCGACGGAGCATTACCCTACTAGTATAACCGGTTCTGGTGATGAGCTGACCAGCCCTTGAGGCATGTTTTATTTATTGTGTTTTCCATGAAGTGAACATATTTCAAATCTACTCACCACGAAATATAAACTTTACTGTTGAATTCACGGCTACATAGGTCTATAAAACGACAACAAGAAACTGTATGAACGAAGAGCGTCCGGTTTTCAAACAATGAAATAGACCAGTTAGAAGGGGTAAGCCGGAAACATAAGAAAATATAAGAGTATTTAAGAGTACGGCTTAGGAACGATGTCTGAAAATAGCGAAAATCACAATACAACCTGAGGGAAGAAATCAAGTAAGTGTTCATTCAAATTCATGACGGAGAATCCAAAAACAAAAAAAAATTACAATAGGCACAGTAAACATATAAGCATTTTGAAAAATATTAACAAGGATCATTAATTCTACATAACAAAGTGAATTGTTTTGTAAAGAAGAATTTTTAGAATCAAGTATTTTTGTCTAATTTTAATAAACAACGGTCATAATTTTAATTTTTTATTACTACACGTTTCGATCTTTAAGTGTGAGGTTCTCTTCAGATGTAACATATCTGAAAATACGTACTACATAGTTGTTACAAAAACAGTTTTTAACGATGAGTCGATTTTTTAACGATAGTTAAAATAATATGTTTAAAGTTATCCATTTGCAATATCTAAGATTCACAGTTAATCCAGTCGACTTCGGCTATAGTGTTTAAATACCGAAGAGGACCTCACACTTCGGTGTGAGGTATCAAAATGTCTATTAATAAAAATTGAAATTATGATTGGAATCTTCGTTTACTGATTTTTATCAATTGATAGTAATAGATATTGAAGGAATTTTAATATCAGTGTTGAACAAACGTACGATATACCCATGAAAAATGATTATTCAATGAGTCGCTTCATGTTGTAAAATCTCTTCTTCTACTCCTAAAATTACAGCAACGGCTTGTTATCGTACTATTTGGATTTTGAATTAAGCTCACGTTGTATCTCCCAGGCGCATTTCGCGGCTTCTCCACAGAGCATCCGCAGTCGCACACTCACTGTCGCTGAATACCGCAAAGTGCAATCCATGGAACGCGAACGCGCTAAAACCCACCACTTTCCGAAGGGGGAAAAGGCCGCTGTGTGCGGAGCTGTCAATTCGACGAATCGGGCCTCGGTCGAATGCGCGCGCCCGCCCGCCAGGCGCAAGGGGCCGCGGCGAGGCTGAGGGGGGACGGGGGGCGGGGCCCCTTGCCGGGCGCTTCGCCGCCCCTTTGTGCTCCTCCAGCGGCAGCCGCACGGGGTGACAACTCCATCAGGAGGCTCTGCCGCCTCGCCTCGCCTCGCCTCGCCACGCCACGCCACCCCGCACACTGGCCCGAAATGGGGCATAAAGAAGCGCATCGCACCTTCTCTCCCCTCCTTTCCTCCCTCCATCCTTCCCACTCTCCTTCCCTCACTCTTTCGCTTATACCCACACACACACTCGAGGTCAGATTGATTGATTATTAACGATTCCGGGCGAGTCAACTGCCAAGGTCATTCGTCCCGTAAGTGTAGAGTATGTGTTTTGCCCTGGCGGTGATCTTCCCGTGCTGGAAGGCGAGATCCGGCGCCGGCCTACCGTCGGCTAGCGGGGTTTTCCTCAACCAGGTATCTCCCACCAGAGGAGCACCGTCCCAGTGGCTACAAGCTCTAAGCTCCCGAGCGGCCTCTCGGCGTGTGTGGTGCAGTAAGTGTAGTGCATGTAAGTGTAAGTACGGGGTAGGATAGGAGGAATGGGAAGGAAATATCGCGAACGGACTGTCGCTGTTTTGGTAGGGTTCTTTTCCAGCATTCGCCTGGTATTAATCGGACAAACCACGGAAAACTACCGACCAGCGCAGCCGGCCGCTCGAATTCTCCTCCAGACAGAGACGGAACTCGACCTAGCTATCTGGCTAGAGGCGAAAATCCTGCCACCATCGGGACTCTAACCTTGGAACTCCCGGTCATAAGCACTGCAGTGTCATCAGTTGATGCCCTGAGCCACCCCTCCCGGTATCGAAATCAGTTAATGGGACATGCTACTCCATCACCCCTTTTCGAGATAATTAATGCGATAATGAGAGCTTACGAGATAGCACTGCTAATTATTACCGGAGACAAGTTACAGAATTTGTTTACTGGCGTAATTGTTCAATCAAGGTGTAATGGCCTAAAGACAACAAATATTACGCAATGAATTTAATTTAATTATGAAGCAGAATGAAATGAGAAAAATTTAAAATGAATGAATGCTTTGAAATCAGTTAAAGGAAAAATGACATTCTTTGTATGCGATTATCATGATACACATTATAATTTTTAATTTCTTGTCGTTCAGAGAACTTCCTTTGGTGGTTTTAGTCATTTCGGCACACTGCGCTGTGAGCGTCCCAACGTTCGCAGCCGTTCACCTCCCAACGGGAAGCAGGATGGCTTTGGGGCGGCACCGCGGCACCAATCACAGTCGTAAGGCTTCGGATGCGCCCAGCTTTCCAAACACATTAGCACAATGGTCGTGTCCACATTGTTGGAAAAGAATTGGACACGAGAAGATGAAGATAATGAAATGTGGAAGAAAGGTGGAGAGAGAAGCAGAAAGATAGAGAAGAGAGACATTAATTTGTTGGAATTGGATGTAGATGGAAGACAGTTTTTATTTAACACTTGTTTCTTGTGTAACAATTTATAACGGGTTTACTTCATATCCCGAGGAAAAATAGACGGTGGTGCATTCAAAGATTTGAAGAGAATGCTTATAGAAATTCAAGTGTTAGGTGGTTGTGTAATAGTACCATAATAATTAAATTGCCAAAATGTTTATAAATGTCTTTGTCTTTAATAAATAAATGTCTTTATTTGTGGCGAGGCTCAGGCCATTTAGCCTGATCTTCCGCCTAAGCACTTTCAAAATTTTATTAAATTAGTGCATGATAGAAGGAGGTCATTACATGAAAAATACGTACGCAATTTGGGTGAAAGTTATCTCACATAGAAAACAGGAATGAAAGCGAGGGAGGAAAGAGTTGATGGAGGAGGAATGCTGTCTCAGCATTTGTATGTTTAAATTTATCAATTTCAAGTTAGGGATGTAATTTAAAAATTAATCCCAAATATATAAAGTTAAACACTACGAGATTTTACTCAAAATTTAGAGAAATTATCTTTCTGTGACTAAGCAAATTACATATTGAAGAGGATTTGAAAGAGATTGTATAAATCAGTGAAGTATTAATATGTACTTCTAATTGTTTCAAAGCGGTTTTAGTAGAAGCTATGATTGCGAACGTATTTCTGAAATACTCCTAAATGAAAACTAGAAGGGGAGGGAATCTCCTATGTATGACCCAATGTATGTAAACGTATGACCTAAAAACATTCTTCATTTCTATTCTAATTATTTTTGTACCTCCATGTTACGTCTGCTCTCCTTAAGGATGAGTAACAGAGTGAGAAATAAAAATAGATAAGATTTTTTTCTTATAATTTTGGATGAAAAACTACCGAAACTCTATCGTCGGCTTCGGCCTGCGCCTTGCTTTGGTAGGAGAAACCTGAGAAAACTTCCGATCAGAGCAGCCGGCCGCTAGAACACTCGTCCAGTCAGCGATTGACCCTAGCTGACAAGGTAGGGTCGAAAATTCTGCCCTCGTCGGGTCTCGAAAGTAGGATCCCCGTTTAGAGGCACTCCAGTGACATGAGTTGTTTTTTCCCCTCCACAGTACCCCTGAGGAGGCGGGAGTTTATTTTTCTTAAATTCTATATAGTAGGCTCCTGCCTTGCGGCTTAAGCAGCTGAGAGGGAGAGATTTTTGTTTATCGAACTAAAATTAACTGAAACTAACTTAATTTTAGCTTAAATCTAATTTTCTAATTACTAATGTAGCATTTTGCTTATCTAACATAACAGAAAAATATATTATTTTATTTATCTTAATCCTAAGTAAAACTTTTCTAGAAATTGTAATTGAAATTGAAACTGAAATGTTCTTTTTGTTTATTCCATTCACATTCACGCATAATTCTTTCTTGTTTCATTATATACATAACCATTCATTCTACTCATTCACACCCACCAGTGACATGAGCTGATGTTCATACAGCGTCGCAGGCTGAAAGCCTGTCTGATGGGTCCTGAACTAGGACGAAACGCTTTTACTACCCTAACTGCTCGTACTAGTAGTAAAAACGTTTCGTCGTAGTTCAGGACTCAGACAGACTTTCAGCCAGTGACGCTGTATTAACAATATGCTCTCTAAGTTCGTACACCCGATGCGCCAAGTAAGCTATGCAACGATGTTGCGCCGAGCAAGGCAGCGACGGTGTTGCACAGACGATGAGACTACCTCGTGCAAGAACACTACTCAACGGCAGCTAGCCGTGAAGCATGTTCTACGAAGACATGAGTTGATGTCATTGCAACAGTACCTCTCCCAGTTAGGACATTCGTACGTTCGTATATAGTTTTAAGTTCATAATTAGAGACCGGATTTTTATTTAATTACATATTTTTTGTCTTTCTACTTACCGTTCTGAAAATTGTTATCTTGGCGAATCACAGCCCTCCTAACACAATATCAAATTTTTTCGTTACATATCTTTACATACTTAGTACTATATTACATATTTTACATATTTTGCTGTTTTCACAATATATTTTCTTATTTTATCAATTTTCTTCTATTTAATTCCATATTTTTTATGAAAAGATGTTTTTTAAATCAGCATTTTTCCTACATTATTGGGGAAATCTAGGTGTCCAAAATATCACTGACACCCTGTTTTGTGATGTGTAACCTTAATTTCCGAGAAAAAATTGGCGATCGCCGACATGTAACACTTCGATGAAGATGCTTCGGTGTATGTTTGCTGGTCGTAGATCTCGCAAGTTCGTACGATGGTTTCTATTGAGATTAATCCGGCTGCTAAACTACGGCCCTGGATTACAATAGATTAAGCTTTAACTACTGACGAGAATGTTGTATGATGTAAAGTGAACAGTTTTTCTAAATGTAATTTCATGGTATGTAAATGGTTTTTAATTAGAGAATTTTAATATTACATTTTATATCGGATTTTACATATTTTTACATATTCTTACTGTTTTCATTACATATTTATGTACATATTTTGACGTTTGATATTACATATTTTTATATATAAGCTGCGAGTTTTTCTTTACGGCAGTCGCCGCTTCTCGCTTCCCACTTTCCACCTCTTCCGATCTTCCCAGTCTCCATCTTTGAGGCCTCTTGCCTCCATTTCTTCTTGGATGTCCTTTCTCCAACTTCTTGGTGGTCTTCCACGCTTCTTTCGCTCTGGAGGTGTCCATGCCCAGATCTTCTTAGGCCACCTATTGCTTTCCATATGCTGGAGGTGCCCATACCAATTCAATCGTTTTGTTCCAATTGAATCCAAGATGCTGCTCTCTACGTTCATCATCTGTCTTGTTGTTTCATTTCTAACCTAACCTAACCTAGACACCTGGCAGCACCTTCTCCAGTAGTCCATTTCAAGGGCCATCAACCTATATTTATCCCTTACTACATATTTTTTCGGTCTCTCTTCATAATATCGTGGCTTTCGCCGGCTGAACTCCGTGTCCGGCGTGTGGGGGATGCGCAGCGGTTGTGCCTGCGGCAGCGCGGACGCGGTCGGCGGGCGGGCGGGCGGGCGGTCTGGCGGCGAAGGCCCATTCGTCAGGGCGGCGGCGGAGGCGACCCGGCTCGGAAGTGGGCGTGACCCCACGTGACCTGCATGTGGTGCGCGTCCGCAGCAGCGACTGTCCAGCTGTCCGCGGCGCGGCGCGGGGCGGGGTGGCGCGGGGCGGGGGCGGCCAGATGCGGGCGGAGGCGGAACGAAAGCGCAGCGCGTCGCGCCGGCACGTCGCTCGGGCGGGCGCGCGCGACGTGCGAACTGCGCGGCCCCCGCCGTCCCACACCGCCACCGCCCGGCCCGACTCGGCCCGGCCCGGCCCGGGCCGGCCACGGCCGCCGCCGCCGCCGCCGCTGCACACTGCCCAGTGCTTTATTTGGTTTTGTTGATGCGGTGGGGGGTCCGTACATTGGATAACGGCTGAACCGTGTGGTTACAGGTGTGGGAAGGGATGGACGAGTTCATTGAATTACGAAGATATGTGGAGGAAGTAGAATGCTACTTCTTCCTTTTGTTTCTTCTTCTTCTTCTTCTTCTTCTTCTCGTCCTTCCCTTTTTCTCCGCCTCCGAGATCTCCTTCTGCTAGATCGTATTCTCCTACATCTTCTTTTGCAACAGCTTCTTCGTCTTCTTCTCCTTCTTCTCGTCCTTCTCTTTCTTTTTCTCTACCTCCGAGATCTCCTTCTCCTAGATCTTATTCTCCTACATCATCATCATCATCTTCTTATTCTTCTTCAATTCTTTCCTTCCTCAATGACCTCCCATAAAGTTCTCAACACGCTTCTAAAATGTGATTCAAAGACCTTCGCCTGCGTTTCTGGATTTCTTTGTCATTTGATACTTCATCTAGGAGTTGGAAGCGTAAAGCACATTTTCATATTTTAGTGAAACCACAGCCCCTAATTTACTTTACTACTCAATATTCCCTTCCCAAGTATTTCTTGCTGTTGCAAAGCTACGAAAATTAAATAAAAATTGTATTTTTGATAAATTAATTAGTCCTGTAGCAAAAGTACTTTCAAAGCAACATTTTACCGTATAATAAATTAATAAATTAAACACAACTTATACAATAATTTCAATATTTTCGTTTGTATTAATTATATTGTTTTTATTTACCCTTTTTCTATTACTTACATATCAGGCTGAATTCCAATTTTAAGGTTTTGCTCTGAGGCAATTTATTTCCTGTCAGTTCACCGAAATGTCGCTGTCGATTCTTTTATTCTTACGTCTGAAGGATAAGTAGTACAAATGGACGCATCTAATTATTTTTTGAAGTTGGTTCGCCTGTGATCCAAAATATTAGTGTTAATGTATTTGCTCCACTTATAGAACGAAATCAGAAAATATTTTACAAACTTATATGTTCTAATATTGTACTTCTGCTAAATTATTCGATGTAATGCATTTTGTTCGTATTGGAAGGTTTCAGAATTCTTGAACATGAGTGTGTCATTTCTTCATAAATATGTAGTGCAATAAGGATAAAACATCTATTTTCGTCAATTACACGATGACGATATCATTTCATAAATAAAAATATTAACATTTAAACAGTTAGTTTTTCGAAATGAACTCTTGCAAAATATCGCCTCAAGAAACTTACAAATTTTTGACAAGCAATGCTAGGCACTTATTATTTAGACACGTTCAAAAGATAAATCATCATTATCAAAATATCATCCAAAGCTTCTTGGTTAATAATCAGGAAATGTTCAAACAGAAATGAGCAAAATGTGTGCTTTCTGCTTCAAGAACATTGCCTTAACAACATCATTTGTCAGGAGACATTGCGGGCGAAATACGTCGAAAAAGTAGCAGAGTGTGTATAGTAAGCTATGATAATTAATTAAAAATGTTCCAACTAAAAAACGTTACAAGTTTCGAATTAGAGTAAATAACAATTATGTTCTAGGGGCTACTTAAATTTTTTTCTCAAGTTCTTTGGTTGAAGGAGAATATACACCCAATGTTTTCTGTTAACTAATTCTTACACACTTTGAATATTGCTACAAGAGAAAATACAATTAAAAGCCAGAAAGTCTTCAAGATTTTATGTTGAACAATTGTCAAGTCCTTGCAAACTACCCGAAAACTGTGTGACTGCAAGTGACATTAAAATTAGAGAAGAATCTTCGAGAGTCGATAGTGATTAAGCATTCATAATTGTCAGTAGAAACTTGGAAGATCATTCCATTACAGCATTCACAAGAACATTTGTAAGGTTGACATCATACGAGCATTTTACTCCTATTTCAGTTGAACAGTTTTGTAAAGATATTAATTACAAATGACAGAATTGTGTGTCTTTGATATTGACTTGTGTAAGATGTGTCAGGCTTTTTGTTACGTGATGGAAAAAAAGTAGAGAAATAATTCGTGTCTATTTGGATGGTGTTAAAAAGAAATCAACTTTGAAAATTCTGAAAATACCCGTTTAAATTGGCATTATTCGAAGATCTTCAAGCTATTTTTATGAGATAATCTTTATAAACTTGGTTAGCGATGAGAAGTTATTTTGTTTTAAAATTTAAAGTTTTTCAAAATGTCTTTAATGTGTTTTTGGATAATATAATGAATTAAATTAAGTTAAAAACTACTTAGTATGAGTGATATCTTTAATCAATTATTTATAACTTCACTCAAAAATAATTAAAAATTAATTGTAATTTATATTTTTAGTTTCTATATTTTCAATTATATCAAAAAGTTGGTCCATTATTTAAAAGACAGAAAAATCTTGAAATAACAGTTTATATATTAAATAAAATACGTATTCTTACAACGTTTCGGAAATAACTGGTTTCCATCATCAGGTGTCAAAGTAAATAAATATTTTCTACCCTTTACACTTACAGTGTTGTAGGATTATCCTGCTTAGGGTTAGAGGAGGTTAGGACTCTTCTTTCAGCCATTTTTCCGGTTTATCCCCACTTCCAAGGCCCTCTGTACAGAAGAATGTAACTCTTAGATGGTCGTATGTCTAGAAATGGGGTGAAGATGTGGCAAGCGTCATGTTGCAACCGGACACTTTTTTACCCAATATTTACTGTCAATAAAGCCAGTAAATATTGGTACTCATATGGAAAGAGGCGTGTGTCTTAACCACTACGCTTCCACGACCCTGTAAACAAATATAATATTATAAAACAATGGCTAGTTACAAACAGAAGAATTACAAAAAAATTTGTACAAAAGTCAACAGAATGTTATAACAAATTGTTATAAACTTTAGAAAATTTTAATACGATATTATCTAACAGTATGAAAGGAAATAGAAAAAGAGATAGAGACATTGTAAAAACAGTCAGAAACAAGTTAAAAATAACTTGTGTACATTAATTTTTTGTACTTCTTCTGTTTGTATCTAGCCATTGTTTTATAATATTATATTTATTTACTTTCTTATCCGATGATGGATACCAGTTATTTCCGAAACATTGTGAGAATATGTATTTTATTTAATACATAAACTGTTATTTCAAGATTTTTCTGTCTTTTAAATGATGGACCAACTTATTGATATAATTAGATGTTCATTTGTTTAAAAATAAATGTATCTAAAATTATTTGTCGATGAAAATATTTCAAAAAAGTAAGGGTATTTTACAATCGAATGACATATTCACACTCTTCTATTACTGCACAACGGGGAGCAACCCTGAAAAGTGCAAAATAATGTCGTCGGCAGATAGCGCAACGCTAGTCGAAATAAGTAGTTGTTTTCGAGCCGCGTGGCCAGAACGAATGGAACAGTGTGCAACACCCCCGTCGGGAGGGAAACATCGCCTCCCCTGCGGCCGACACGGCGCATGTGGCCCGCCCCGCCCCTCCGCGCCCCGCCCCGCCCCGCCCCTCCCTGCCCCGCCGGGGCCCCGCCGCGCGTGGCGGCGCGCCGCCCCATTGAACGGCCCACAAAGGCCGTGCGCGGCCCCGTAATGGCTTAATCACAATGGTCGCTTAATCTAAACGGCGGCTATTAAGCGACACCGCGCGCGCGCGCGCGCCGCCGCCGCCGCCGCCGCGAGCCGCTCCCCGGCCGCCCGGCCCCGCCCCCACGCCCCGACCACGCCCGGCCGGCCCCTGCCCAATATTACACTTCTCCGTACGACCCACCCCTTCGCTCAGTCTAGGCGCGTGCCGCCTCCTCACGCCCGTAGCTCTCTTAAATTCTTCCTTGCTCTAATTATATTTTGTTCCTTGATCGCGATTTCTTTGACGTGACACCCCTTGGCTATCGTACTTGCGTCTCCAGGCGCTCCGATTTCACCACACCCTCACCTCACCTCTTTCCCACGCGGCCAGCCGCAGGGCTGTTTGAACCACGCCCTCTGGAAACCCTTCCCAATATTGCGCTTCTCCATAGGACCCACCCCTTTGCTCGCTGGAGGCGCGTGCCGCCTCCTCACGCCCTTCGCTCTCTTAAATTCTTCCTTGCTCTAATAATATTTTGTTCCTTGATCGCGATTTCTTTTAAGGCAGCTCCACACATTCGCGATTCCGCGAAGAGCGAGCAACCGCTCGCCGAATCCCGAGTAGTGCGGATGGGTCGCTTGCTATTTGCCGAGAGCCGAACATTCGGTGCTCGCCCTACCCCTCGCGTGTCGGTCTTTTGGACACATCAAAGGGAGCGAACATTCGCCGATCACATTCGCTGGTCGGGATCGGGCGAGCAGTAGCTTGCTGCTCGGCGAATGCCGAATGTTTGGAGCCACCTTTACGTGGCACCCCTTGGCTATCGTACTCGCGCCTCTAGGCACTCCGTTGCACTACACCCCACTCCCATTTCACCACACCCCCACCTCACCTCACCTCACACGCGGCCAGCCACATGGCTGTTTGAACCACGCCCTGCAGGCCCCTGCCCAATATAACGCTTCTCACTCACCCCTTCGCCTGCTCTAGGCGTGTACCGCGTCCTCGGGTCCTCTTGTCCTCGCCTCGAACGGCCGATCTCTTGCCGTATATCTGTAACATTCTTCTTCTCTTCTAATGTTAAGTCTCCTTTCTTTGTTCTTGATTTATTTTTCATTTCACTTCCTGGCTCCTGCGTCAGCACTCTCGACACACGCTTTTTCAGGTGCTCTCGTCCTTGCCTAGTTTTGCTGCGCAATCATTTGCGTAACTCATTTCGCTTTATTTTTTTTAATTATTTTTATTTTTAGTCACATCAACATCGCGGTTCCTTCCTGCGGACTTCCTGTTCCATCGCGGACTTCCTGTTACAGTTATAAAACAGTTACAATATAATTATAATGTAGTTACAGTTACAATACAACAGTAGAAAATTATTTTACAATTACATTTCCAATTATCTTACAATAGTAATAACGATTCAGGGACAACAATTACAATTTACATGAATACATTGGCTTTAAATGTTCATAAATATGTTAATGGCTAAACAAAATTTGATTATTTTTTCTTGGTCTTCTTTAGAATGCAGTATTGATTGGTGGTTAAATCCATGTGATATTCTTTGACTGTTATACCTGGAATATTCTTTGAAAATGTGATCAAGGTTTAAAGGTGTATTCCATATATCACATGAGGGTGGAGGTGATTTTTGGGATCAAATAGAGATGGCTTAATTTACAATATCCATTTCGTATCCTTGAAAGGCCCTTTCGCCAGTCGTCGTCTTTTTTTTCTTTCTTTTCAATTTCCCCCTCCAGTACGCCAGGCGAGGAGGTAATTTATTTTTTTATTTTCTTCGGGTGGCTGTACAATCTGCGCTCGCGCCGCAGCACTATCTGGCTTTTGCGACAGAAGGGGCGGGAAGAGTACTTACACCCTGGTAAAAGCTAATCTTACAACTAACGTACTGTTAGCATGTCTTAACTAACCCATTTTACGGTTCGAAGTTTTCTTAGGTCTAAAAATATCTAACTTATAAATTACACGTTGCAGTAGGATTTTTTTGTTTATTTTCAATACTCTATCACCCACCAATTTGCACTTATTTACACTGATATCCATTGCATTTAATTATTAATTTATAATACACTTTATTTACATCAAATACACTCTTTACATTTGCACTTTCACGCCACTGACCAGTACGACGCCGACACCGACCTACCGTGTCGGGCCATGTCCAATATTATGCCTGTCAATCATTCTCATCAGCCCGCTAGTTTTGAGTGGCATCCACGGTTTCCTAGTTTTTGATTTTGTTTACGTATTAATACCCGGCTCCAGCACCGTGTCTCGTAACATCCCACGTACACTCTCATGATCTACACCGCATCTCTGATGGCGTGCATCCTCTCGTGCCTTACCCAATGTTACGTTCTTTCAATCTTTCAAGCTCTTTCCTACGATACTCTCGTATTCTCACATTCTTACCCAGCCTTTCAACCTCCTTCTCACGTTTATATTTACCGTGTGTATATTTGTCTATATTGTATTTCAATGTCTTCCCTGCAACCTTCCCGGCTTGTGCTCCCGATCCACTAGTGTCTCAAATAGAACTCCCCGCATCCCGATCTATGAGAAGTTTCACTTGAGCTTCGGACTCTGGTGACCTTTCCCAAACTTCGCTTCTCACTCACCCCTTTCACTCTCTCCGTGTTCTGCGCTCGCTTCTTCGCGTCCTTCCCTATGCTTGGCAACACTTTCGCAGTATCCCCTTGTTTTCTTTAATATGCTTCTCCGCATCGCAATATCATATTCTTCTCCGCATGACAATACCAATTTCCCTGATTCTTTGAGCAAATGCTGAGATGGTCCCTTGTTTTGCTTCTGGACATAAATGTAACTTTATTCTTTGTGCACGTCTTCTGAATTTCAGTAGGAAATATAGTTATTCAAATTACCGTTTTCCATATTATCGCGGCAAAAAGTATTATTATTTCACGAAGAACGTGATGAGGGTTAAGGGCACAAATTTATAGCTAATTTTACTTTGAAAATAGATTTTATTATACAGGAGCGAATCTTTTGTCAACAAAACTTGAAAAAAAAAACGCTCTTTCTTCTGTATTCAAAATTCGACTAGAATATGGTTTAGGATAGAGATCACAGAATTACGAAAACGTGCACAAAATTAATTTCTCCACATAACTCGTCACACAGTTTCTAACTGTTTTTGACTTAAATAAAATAAATTAATGAAAGTTTCTTCATTTAATAGACCCATAGTCTTGCAGGCCTGTTACCGCAGTCGCTCTCCTGACGCCCCCACCCCCACGCCCCCTACCATTGCATGAGTCTGTCTGCGCGCCCTGCCCCTAGCGCGTTCCGCTTCTCACCCCCTCCCCTTTTCATCCCGGTCGCATTCTGCGCCCTCGTGACCTCACGCCCCTACTCACTTGTGCGCCTCACAATGCCCTTGTTAATAGTCTCCCTCATTTCACGATATCGTGTTCTCGCTCCTTGTTCTCCATTTCTTTGCCCGTGCAGCTCCCCGGCACCGCCCACCCCCAACCCCATCTCCACCCACCCGAACCACGCCTATTTTCACTCTTTTTTGCAGATTGGTTACTGTTAGACCCGATTTACTTTCTTCTTTTTGACGAATGATTTCGGATTTTTAGCGAACTCTCGCATGCGCAATAATGCTTCTGCCTCACCATCAGCATAAATGCGATTTATCATTTCAATGACCCTTGTTTCCATTGCATGTTCTCGTCTCCGCCACCGGATCTCATTCCTCGCTTTCCGTTACGATTTTCATATTCCTCATCGTAATGCGTTCTGCCTCACGGTCCATCCCTAGTTCCCCTCTACCCCCTGTTCTTGCTTATCTCTCGTTCATCTCACTCTTCCTCTCCTCTCTCCTCTTCTCTCTCTCCTCTCTCTCTTTCTTCAATGCTCTTCCTCCACCTCGATCGTGTATTGCGTTCTCGCATATTCATACACTCGTCCAATTCAACTTCTTAATTTACCCTGCAAACATTCCCCTTTTTTTGCATTTTTTTATCGGTTATCTCCCCTTGTTCACGATTACTCGTGCTTTGTGTATTTCTTCTTGTGCTTTCAACGTTTTCATGAGTTGCCACTTCTTGGCGCTGCTACAATCTGCTTCTATCTTGGAATACCGTTCTGCACTGAAACTCTACACTAACCGACGCATTCCTACCAATCCATTGTGCATACCCTTCCGTATTCTAGTAGTCTGTTTTAAAGCCCGCGTCACGCTTGTAACTGAGTTCCTGTTCTTTTTCTTTGTCCTAATTCTCTAATTTCCGATACGCATTGCAATTATTTTCTTTCCATGACATCTGATTTTGAGTCTTTCCTATAATCGTACAATTTCTTTCTTTTCTTTTCAGCTTCCTCTGAATATATCTGGTCATAATTCCACTCCATCATATTTGTCTCACTATAGTTCAGTTCCAAACGGTTTCATAGTTTTCAGTTCGCTAATTTTCACTCTGCATATTATTAATGCCCGTTAAACCCAAACCCGAAAATGCTCTTCGTGTATTCTATCACTTTCGCTTACATCATCCCTCTCAATGTAGAGTATATGCTGTAATAAACTGTTTTACCACGTACATACCACGACTGGTGATTCCCCAACTACGGCGGCGCTAATCATCTATCGTTCAAACAATTTTGGAGAGTTCTGCCTGTGCTGTGTAATGTACAGTCGGAATGTGCTTTCGTTTTTGGTGAATGATGTTGAAACTTCTTAATCCAGTCTTTTTCCAGTCTAAAAAAAATATTTTATTAGTATACGCTCACCAAACAAAAAGTTGCTATATACATATTTTTCTTCACTTAGGAACTTATATTCTTGTATTTAAGACGATGACACTTCATTCTTCAGAAACTATTTATTCTATAATAAGTGACTTGACAACGTGATGCATGTTCATACACATGGCTCGTCAGATATAGATGTGGAATAAGAAGATAATGAAATAGAATATTAAGCTGGATTAAACTTTTCAAACAAACGTGGGAAAGCAATACACATGTACTACACTGTAATCCACGAACAACTCTGGTGCTCGCTTCAAGTGCTTCAAGTGTCAACTCGTAACTTAACGAGCTCATTTTTGCACATTGTTAGTAGGCCTACTCTGTACAAGGTTTTAGCATTTTTAACTCGCGTTAGACCCTTCTCCTCAGCTTCAAAATTATCTATTTTCTAAAAAATTAAATAATTTTAGCATAATACGATACAGTGACTGGATAATAAATTATTTTGAACCTTTATTTATTTTACAAGATTGAATGCTTTTTAAGATCTAAAAATGTAATACAAATTTTAATTTTTCTTCGAGAATTTAATAGTGTCCTAGGAGTAAATTATTTGCGTGGCCGTATTAACATCTCACTGTAGCAATCCCGCTCAGTGTTTCGTGACGCCAACCGAATTCCCATCCCTTGAAACGAGCGGTCCTAACGAGCGCGGCCTTCGGAGAAACGAAGCCGACACGGTGGCTTCTTCCCGTCACACATGCGCGCGGCGCGGGGCGCCTTCCTCACAGCGCCGAGTGCGGCCAGGAAGTGGGCGTGCCTCCCCCACCGCCCTCCGCCCCCGCCCCCGCCCTCCGCCCCCGCCCCCGCCCTCCGCCTCCGCCCCCCGCCCCGCCCCCCGCCCTCCGCTCCCCGCCCCCTGCCCCCGCCCCCGCCCCACGCCCTCACCCCCCGCCCCCGCCCCACGCCCTCGCCCCCGCCCCCGCCGCCCCCCGCCCTCCGGTCACACGCGTCAAGATGCGCCCTGGCGAAGACCCTTCGAACAACACGCTTTTTGTTTCGCTTCCCCGCCCTCGCCCAACACCCGGGCAGACGAATCACACGACGAGGGAAGAGTGGCAGCGGCGATCTCTCATTTCCCAAACTGCTCCTAAAGACGTCAGAAAGCTGTGCCCGGACGGGGAGATATTGGCCGTTAAATACAAAACGTTTCTGCGGGCCACGGGGTCGCCCCAGAGGAAGATGCGGCCGGGAACAAGGTGGCTGAGGCGCACGTGTTGGCGGCTGCTCCTGCGGCGAGGGCCCAGGACAGCTGCGGCATTTTCTCCACATTCCAGAGGAAATAGCTCGGGTGCCCCTGCGCTTCTCCTCTCGCGTTCCTGCCTTTGATTGTTTATTATCATAAGTGACTCGACAAATAACTTGTCATAACTCCACTTGTATTCGCTAATTCATACCGTTTCTGCTCCGTGCAGTTGTTCATATTCCTCTCTTTACGTGTGGTAAGTGTGCTACATCACATTGAGTGAACAAGTTAAAAAAAAGACAGATAGATATGAGAAGAATTGCAAAACGTTCCAGGAATAAAATTAGTTATTATGTCGCATTTTTTTGTGAATTTTACATTATAAGATCGTGCTTTGGCAATAAATATTTCTTCAATAAATGAAAGATGATGGTTTTGTTTAGGGATTTAGACGCCATCGTCACACAGCTTAGTAAATGATTGTGTGGAATCACCGCCTCCAAAGTGAATCAAACAGACTTCACAAGAAAAACGTAGCCGGTCCGGTGGCCGAGATCGCTAAAGCAGTAGTGCCGTCGAAATCTCTGGCCGTAGGATCGGGGTTCGAGTCCCTCCTCGTGCATGGTTGTGTTTGTGTTTCTCCTTTCACCCCCCATTATCCCCATATCATTTCATCTAGTTCGCAGTTACCCATAACGTTAAAACCAATAGTGGTCTCTAATGACCTAGATATTAATGCAACCGTAAATAACACGCACACAAAAGACAATAACTTAGATTACGCCAGGGGTTTTCAAACTTTTTTCGTCCACGGCTCATGACCTAAACGAAACTTTCCGCGCCTCCCCTGGTAAGAGTAAGTTTCAAATTTATGGGTTAACATAGCCCTACTAAAGATTACACAAATGAGTAACTGATACAAAGGCTATTTTATTTCTCCATTTTAATTAGGTATTAAAATAACACATAACACTTTTTGTGTCGCCGCCGTGCTCTCGCGTGAGTGCATGAATTCTCGATTTGCATGGGTAGAAACATTAAATATCCCCGGTCGCGATGCGCGCTAGGGATGCATGAGTACGTCGATGCTAAAGGAGCCACAGAAGCTTATTGGTAAAGAACTTGCTAGGTTCAGTTAACCAACAATTAATTAGAAAAATAAATCGTATATATTATAAAGACCATGTAGTATGACAATATAAAATTATTTTGTAGTCATAAATGTACTCAAGGATAAAAGAAAATCAAATCTAAAGATAAATTCTATTTAATCATCGCGACGCCCCTGGGAGCCGCGACGCGCACTTTCAAAACTCCTGGATTACACTATTGTGAGGCCTTCAGCACGCAATATATGTTACACAGCACGACACGTTATCAACGCACATCACTCAAAGACAGTACGTTGTAGATTTCTAAAACCCGATTTTCGATAGTTTTTAATACCAAAATTCACAAATGCTTAACTGTGACACTGGAAGAGGTGCCGGAATTATATCTGAAACTTTATTTAAACAATTAAGTAAAATAATAAATCCCAATGTGGGATGCAACTTATTTACTTCTACGTATAATGTGTAATCTTAATTAAATTTTAAAAATCTCAATGGTTATTTTAGCCTCAAATAGGTTTAAAATAAATTAAGATAAGGCAAATCTGAGTTTTTGTTCATTCCTATGTCTTGTACTATTTAATTTATACAAAATGTATCTACAATTTTATTGTTATTATTTATTTTATACATACTATTTTAGCTGATGTACCTTACGAAGCAGATACATTGGTATGTGAAACGCTGTGACATGTAAAAAAATAGTTCGCATTTAATCGTCTATAATTAAAATATACTATAATCCATAAAATCGACTATATTTCCTCTGACTTTTTGAAAGCATTAAAACTACCTGATAACGCACTTACATTGTGAAATTCTAAATGCAGTGAAATGAAAACACTCACATAGACTGCCTTGCCACACCATCCTATACATCAGGATAGCCACATTCATTTCTTCACGTATCAGATGTAACATTGAATGTACTCCAGAAGTGAAAATCTACATTGAAAATTGCCTTTACGCGGTACCCCTCCCTCTTCAAAAGTCTGCCATTGAGCTCCCCTCGTTTACAAAAGAGCTCTTCGATTACTCCATAATACTCATAATTCAAGTCTATTTCCTCTCATCCTGTCTGTACAAACCCAATTACCAGCAGCTCGAGGCAGTAGGTAACTGCTCGTAGTGCACGTTGTTTGTTCGTGTTCTGCCGCCGCGTGGGCGGCGCCGGGGCGGAGCTGGGGGGCTCGGGTGCCCCGCTCTCGCCCCCTCGGCGCCACGCGACGCGAACGAGCCGCTTCCGCTGCGGGGGCCCGCCGGCCACGTGCCCGTCAGCTGATCCCCCCACGCCCCCTCCCCCTGCGCGCACCGTGAGGGGAAGAAATGCTGGGAATGCAGTGACCGTCCATGTTCTCGGATTTATTGTGCTGGACATGAAGTCTGTGGTTACGGAGTAAAAGTTCTTAAGTCAGTTTTTGGCAAAATTGGGTTAAGTACAGAAAATACAAGTTCAGTATTTATATATTATTTTAGTAAAACGCCCGAATTCAAATGTTGCTTCCTTAACGAGAAAAAACCTTAAGAAATAGCGTTCAACATAGGAACAAGCGGTGGCTTGAAAATCTAACCCTTGTTTTCTCCAAACTAAGATTTTTGACTTAAGAAGTTTTACCCCGTGACTACAGAAGTGCTGAGAATATTTTTCCTAATAATTTTCGCGGATTAAGTCGCGACTCTATGCTATGTACAAAGTATACACAGGCTATCCTGCTTGAGATGAAATTAATCGTCGTCTAGGAAAACCTGCATACTTCGGTAGAGCGGATCACGAGCACAAAATTAAGACAAGAATGCAGAAAACGGTACGTTGGGAAATTTTCACACAAACAAAACTATTAGAGACTGGACCAGTTTGCCTGCGACAATCTTTGAACCCTTTCCTCAAAGCTTGAGAACATTTAAAAATACATTAGTTCCCTCGCTATTTACGTATATTTTAGGTCATTGTATTATTGTTGCGTTTCTACTGTTAATTAGTAGTATTTCCTATTAAGTAATTTGTTTAATTGTTATTATTAGAAGTTGTTGTAGTAGTATTATCATTATTATTATTCCTCTACATCACGACTAAAGATGTTATGAGTCTGCTCAAAATAAAATCTACTCCAGGTTGCAACCAGCTACCTAAGGAGAAGATCTAGGGACTGTCGGTGCCTCTACAATACATTGCGCAAAATGTGGGCTGTTCCAAAGCGATTTCTTGCACTTCCCAATCTTTTGATTCGCCTGGGAGTTTAGCCAAGTTCTTACACAAATTTTGTGGAACAAATCCCAGAACTTCGATGACTATCGGTACGACCTATGCTTTTACGCCCCACATTCGGCTGATCTCTATTTCCAAACACTTGTATTTAAGACGTTTCTCTCCCTCCTTGGTAACGACGTTTTCGTAGCAAAGTATAGCAACATCGATTAATATTGTTATTATTATTATTTTATTTCTACTCATGTAGTGCAGTGCAATGCAGCGTTGTGTTATGTAGTGGAGGGAAAGAAATGCGAAAGAACTGCATCACAGTTAAGTGTTGTGAAGTGAAGTGAAGTCAAATGAATTGGACTAAAACTTGAAATTATGTACTATTATTCTTAATTATTGTTTTTAAATTATCTACTCTCTTGTAATTTATTGTTAGTCAATATAAATTTAATGCATGTTAAGTTAAGATATTCTGCCACCAAGTTATGATATTTAATTGCAGAATTAATAATAAATATAATCCAATCTAATACTATGCTGTTATATCTACGTAACGTAATCTGAGGAACAAAAAGTCATTCTAACTGGTGTTTGTTAGGAATTTTAAAAGTTAACCGTCCGTTAAGAATAATGGACAGTTGGATCAAAGGATAGAAGACGGATGCTTCTGTGTTAAAAAAAGGAGTTATGCTACGATTGTTTCTGATAAGGTGTTATGAAAGTAATTTGAACGTCCTATGACCGATGTCACAAATAATGGATTCTAGGAATTAGAGTCCCGACGGTGGAAGAGAATTCTAGCGGCCGGGTGCTCTGACCGGGCGTCTGACGTGGTTTCTTCGATCAACACCAGGCGAATGCCGGAGCAGTACCCTAACAAACGGGCCACGGTCCGTGCCCAATCTTTTCTTCCTCTCCTTTATCATATCCTCATCCATTACTTACACACACACACATACATGCATTACTACACATCTCAGGAGACCAGTCGTAAGCTTGGAGCTTGTTCTGATTGGAGCGCCGCGGCGCGCCGGTGGGAGACATCTGGCTGAGGAATACCCTGCAAGCAGTGTAGGTCGACACCGTATTTCACCCTCCAGCAGAGGAAGATCACAGCCACCTCCCGTGACAAATCATGCGCTGCACTTACGGGACTAATGGCCTTAGCCTTCGACACGCCCTGAAATCAACAATCAATCATTGGTTCAAAATTTGGCTATCGCGCTTTAAGAACTTCAACGGCGTCCGTCATGTCGGTCTAACTACGCTAAATAAACATTTTGAAATCAAAAGGTGTGTATTTTGGAACCGAATCGACGAAATTGGTTGCTGCACACCGACAAAAAGGGTAGATGGATAATTTAAAAGAAGGCCCTTCTCCTCGCTCCTAAATTGAAAAAACTTTCTTAAGTATCACATTTAGTCCAAGGAAAAAATGAATAGCGTAAAATCCGAGCAAGAAGATCCCATTCGTTGAAATGTGAAAATTGTTATTCGAACCTTATTCTTTTTTCAACTGATTTGGTCACTTTTAGGTACTTGGGTATTGTAGCTCAAATTGCCGCAATGCTCTTTAATAGCATTCTCTAGCATTCCCGATTTCGGAACCGGCTCTTTTATGAAAGGCAGTAATATTGCACTTTTATTTACCTTATAAGTCAATTAATATTTAATATGTCTACAACGAGATGAACTACTTTTAAAAATGGCAAACCTCTAGCAAAAATACGTAATTCTTTATATCAAGATATTTTATTCAAATCATGCTTTATCTTGTAAAGCAGCATCGCAAGAGCTCTTTGAATGTTCTTGGCGGAAAATAATCATAATTATATATTATTTATAGGAAAAATTTATAAAATTAAAAGATAGACATATCTGTTTAGGAATATTTGGTTATATCTTTTTCCTCTAATAAATCTTTGAAAAATGAACTGTCGTAGACTGCATTTCGGGAAATTCTGTGACTTGTTGAGATATTTTTTCTCCCTATCCCCCGGATTGAGATATTCTTTCTCCCTATCCCCCTCTATCTTTCGTATATACGAGCACGCGCGATATCAACTGTAACAATCTTGTAGGAAGAATTGGAAGATCGTAGTGTTCACATGTTGACGAGGCTACAGAAGCGTTAAAAAATACACGTGCTTGATTTCTTGACCTCTATTAATTATATTATGGAATGATTCTTGAGAGTAGGTCATTAAACAAACTAAGTGGGGAGGGTTCTAACCACGATCCTCCCCACATTTTCTTTCTACACTTCATAGTTTTCACCACACACATTGCTTCAACCGCGCCGTATAACCAACGCCTCCTTCTAACTGTATATCTCATCCTCATCCAAGTCTTGCAAGGATGAGGTATACAGTTAGAAAGAAAATGTGGGGAGGATCGTGGTTAGAACCGAAAGATTCACAGAAAATGCCCTGATGAAGGCTGAATTAAAGCCGAAACGTTGGCAGGTTAAAAATGGTTTTGTTTAATGACCTACTCTCAAGAATCATTCCATTATATTAAAAAAGACAGAACTCCTCCAACGATTGAGCCGTCATCTCACCCATACGTATAAGTTTCAGGTTTGTTTTGGGAGAGGTTGAACGAGTGATCATTGAGGTTAGCTTGGTTAAAATAATGTATGTAATTAAATAGGAAACACTATTTAAGCTATTTATATAAAGTATTATAATATATTATAATAGATTATAACGGCTGTAGAACATTGCCATTAGCAGTGCAAATAGTGAATTATCGGTGTCGACTACATCTACTGTCAAGAATGACATGAAATAATTTTTCTTCTCAATAAATAAACAACAAATAGTAATGGTATAATAATTGAATTATTATTATTATTATTATTATTATTATTATTATTATTATTTCTTCTATGCAATCACATCTACCCTGATAAGATTTTAAAATATAGAAATGTTGCAAATACGAACATTATTTTTCCGATTCAAGAAAACCGTCTTATTACTGAGATTTACTGAGATCCCATGTATGTGAAAGAAGTAGATGTCAAGAATTAATGTTCAAAGACCACGCAAGAAGTATGTTATTGTAAGTGAACTTAGCTTGTTGAATACCGTTATTGGTTTGTTATGTGTTGCTATGTACGTGTTGATTTTGTTTTCATTTGTTACCTCACATTCTTGCGTTAATGTGTATTGCCAAAGTTGCGGTAATGTTTATATTATGAAAATAAGAGTTTTAATGATTTACAGTGCATGACACTTTTTCTTTCATAGTATTACATATTGGGAGAAAATCAGTCGTTGATTGTTTCTTTTTTCTCTGAATTGTAAGTGATGGTACATTAAAAATTATCTGATAATGTGACGATTGCGTCCATTGTATTTGAAGAAGAGGAGAAATAATTGAAATTGATGAAACAATTGAAAAAATGATTCAGGTAAGGGAATACGTATACAATTCATGTTATATTATATTAAATAAGGATTGAGACTTTTTAAAATTGCTGAAACTTGGAGCATTTTTTTCTAGATAACATTAATAACTTAATCTTACTGGAATCTGAACTGATTTCTGTCTTATATTTTAGAATAAGACTTTCACAGATAATTAAGTAGGTACATCATTCAAGAACATTTAAAAATATGCCAATACCAAGTTGGTTGAAAGTACGTGCATTTGTATGAAACGTCCGTTGCCTTACTGTGACATTGTAAAAATATTCGACTCTGTCCTTTAAGAATGAGTGTGAAACTATTGGTGTTGCAAAATGGCGCAGACTTTTTATTACTAGTTAGTTTTCTAACATATTTAGTTTGGGTTATTTATTCGGTTTTATCCTACTCGCTTTCCAGATGCCATCTATTGACGCCCAAACCACGTCTTTTTTTACTTTCTCATATATGTACATAAATATGGAGTAATATACACAGTCTAGAAAAGAAAATTAATGCTGCGGATTTTGATGTTTCAACGGAAATTTTTTCTTTAAATTTCTTGTAAGGATACAATAAAATACACTTATAAAGAGGCTAACTAGACCTACAAAATTAAAGATGGAGATTCTTCCTTTAAATATAATTTGTTCTCCATAATTAGATCTTTCTTTAAGATCATGTGAATTTTTTGAAATTTTTTCTAGTTTCAATATTGAGTAAAATATTGGCAATATTAAAAAAAATAACAGAAACAAAAATTTCTTAAAATGGCTCCAATTTTTTCTTTAACCTTTTAATAGGGATAGTGATAAATGTATTGTATAAAATGATATGAACTCCATTTTGCTGTGGTCTTTTGTTGTTTTAAAAATTACTTAAATGTAATTTTTTTATATCTTTCTCACGTGGTTAATATTTACATTACCGACGATTTGTAAGCATTATTGCATTTAAAAGCATATGTCCTTCAAATGGTGTCACATAAAGTTTCCAGAAGACTCAACAGTTTACTGAGGTCGAAATTAGGCATTTTCAGAAACGACCAAACGCCATTTTCTCGAAAACGGTTCCGATTTTCTTCTTTAACTTTTAAACAGATAGTGGATGGACCGAATAACATGACGTTTATGACACATTGATGTATTATTTTGTTTTTTCCAAAAATTACACAAATGTCGTTTTAACATATCTCTCACGCCGCTAATATTTAAATAACTAGTAATTTATATACATTATTGGATTTTTGAGTAGAAGTTCTTCAAATTATTTCTAATGAAGTTTCTCGAAAATTCAAAATGTGTTTGGTGAAATGAATGAATTTTACTCGTGCGAGTGTTAATATCGATTTCGTCACTATGAATGTACGTCCCTTCAGAATGATTTGAGACTCCTGTTCTTCAGATTTACTCAGAAAATATTTATTAAATAAGTTTCCATGTCAAGACACTCCCGCAAGACACATAGCAAATTATAAAACCAAATATAAATAATTACGCATAACCACACGATTGAGTATTTTTCGGTTCCTTTTAAGTGTAACAGCTTATCGTAATTTGCGTGTATAGTATTATTCTTAAGTATCTAGGAAAAACATGTTCCTCGTTGTATATAGTTTTTATCTGAACTTCTCTTTCCGTAAAAAATAAGAATTTAGAATGTTGATCATTTCATTGGCGCAGACTTGGAATCGCCATGAAACCCGCCGCACATTCACCGGCCAGCGAGTTAGGTCTCTGAGTCTGCATACACTGCGTCTCTTTGTCAAAGAAATTTAAAGACGTATGTGCAACTTGACGCATATCGTCGTTCATGATAGACAACAAATCTTGATAGGAGGAAGGAACAACACTTTTTTATGTTAATAATGTTCGTACAGTTGGTTAGACATTCTACACTTTCTATATGTCCGTCTGTCCTTCGGCGTAACAACCTTTGACGAAGTCCCACCACACTTTCTATATAATATAAATGTATTTATTGTAATATTTTTTGAAAGCTCCCTACGAAACCCCCCCTTGCCACATACGAGTTGTTCTATCAATCAGTCAATTGTAAAGGTCACATAGGAGGTTTTTGTTTTCTATTTTCCAATTTCTAGTTTTTTGGGGCATTTTCCTATCAAACTAAAGAACAAGCAAATTCTGAATCATTGATACCAAAATGTAAAAATCTCCAATTCTGTCGCATAGGAGGTTGACCATCATCAACGGGGATATGGTACACTGTCCTCAGCATCCCACCTTGTCGTTCAATAAATCTGGCGAAATTCTTAGGACTTTTATTGCCTATACTCACAATCAGAGGAAAGAACAATAGAAGAAACGCATTGTAAGAAGGGAAATTTTAAGAAATCTAGTTATGAGAATAACATTGTACTTTGAATTGTAATAACTATATTATCTCTTGTGCTAATGCAGCAACATAATTCATACAATTCTCTTCGAAATCTATAACCTCAGTCTGTAGCAGTCTTCAATAAACTATAAGTTATATTAATTTCTAGAAATTCTGTTATAGTAAAGACTGAAACATTGCTTTCGACAAGACTTCAACATACACTTAAACGTATATCTGGTGCTCAAAAAATTAAACAAGTCCTACATGAGGTTAGATCTGGCCGTTCTTTCTTTTGGAGGGTGCCCTTTATTTGCTCTTTGGAGAAAATACAAGGCACAAAATTGAACGAAAAGACGCATCGTGTAGATGCAGATTTGTCATATTCTTATAAATTACTATAATCCCTTACTACATTGTTGGATGTGTTTTTTTCAGTAGGCTACTTTTTGGAACGAGTGGTCAGAGACATGCAGAATTCCTGGAAAATTGGATTCAAAACTAAATTCGCATGGCTTCTGTTAGGGCTAAGTAGACACCTGGCTATTACATAGGAGTATCTGTTAATTAACTCTCAGACATATTAGAATATCTACGGACTCAATTACCAGACCTAAGGGATATAACGCACACTTCAGCACTTGACCGTATTAAAAATGAATTACCGTAACAAGAATTAAAGACCGTGAAAAGAATTTCACACGGATTCAGTTTTAAATTAAATGTAACATCGAATACAATCATTACGACCCATTACGCTCCCTTAATTCGTAACAACCATTCGCAACGTTACGAACACTAGCTGAACCCGTTAGAATTTAACTAGCCGAACCCGTGCAAATACTTTATACTTACGATGTACTTAATTATTGCAACTATACTTTGTTTTTTCTTTCTTGGCGCACGGGGGGTGCCAATAAAATAGAATATCTCACGGTATTTCGCGTCATTCTCCGTTGTTCCACCAGGAGTCGCATGATCGCCAGCACTGCCCGATACAGTCGCCATCATGCGACTCCTAACGGCACAACCGGGAAGGACGCGAAATACCGTGAGATATTGCATTTTATTGACACCCCTCCCGTGCGCCAAGAAAGAGAAACCGCAGTATAATGCAAATATTTTCATTTTACAATGTATTAAAAATTATTGAGCAGGTGCGGAGCTGCGTTTAGAAATCCGTAATAACACCTGCCCCGTCCTGGTGACGGGGTCGGGTGCGACGGACGCAGCGCCTGGCGGGCGGAGGAAGCTGGTAATTGCCGTTTGCTCTCCATTCAGCGCTGCGGCGGCCGCCGCCAGCCGCCCTTCCCTGTCTATTTCCGCGCGCGCGCCTAGTTGGACTCCTCCAATTATAGCTGCGCCGTCGCCGCGCGGGGGCGGGGCGGGGAGGGCGCAGTAGGGCGCGCGGGCGGAAGCGCGTGGGGGCGTTGCCCCCGGGCGGCGGGGTTGAGGGGGGGGGGCCGCGACCGCCGGGCGCGGCGGGGGCGGCCTTGCCATTGGGCGAAGAGCAGGTGTTCCTCGCGACCCGCCGTGCCATGGATCCGGCAGCGGATGGTCTACGGATTTGGAAGGTATTTTAATCGATCGATTGATTGATTCGTGATTCGGGGCGCGTCAACTACAGAGTTCATTATTGCCCTAAGTGTAGTGCGTGTTCTTTCCTCGGAAGGTGTCGGTGATCATTTTCCCCGCTGGATGGCAAGATCCGGCGCCGACCTACCGTCGACTAGCGGGGTTTTCCCCTCAATCAGGTATCTCCTACCACCGGGGCACCGCCCCAGCCGGGACAAGCTCTAAGCTCCCGACTGGTCTCACGGCATGTGTAGTAGCGTATTGCGTGTTAGTGTAAGTGTGTGTGTTAGGGGTGAGGATAGGGCAAAGAAGAGGAAGGGAAGATCGCGCGCGGTCTGTGGCCCGTTTGTTAGGGTACTGCTCCGGCATTCGCCTGGTGTTGAGGTATGAGAGCGTGTAACTGCAACTTTGCCTGTGATACTAATATTGCATTGCGTAATTTAACGTTCATTCTCAATATAATATAACTCTGATGTAATATCTGTAAAAGAGCAAATTTATAGATGTGCATTATTTCTGATACCATTTCCACTGTGAAATTCACAGATACGAAATACTTCAACTCTGTACTATTGTCTGTGATACCCTGTGATACTCTGTAGCAATACTCTGCAGTATTGTCTGTTATACTAAAAGCACAATGTAATTCCACGTTGTTAGTTTGATTTTGCTTTCTTATCTCGTATAAAATAATCTGTGTAGCGCAAAAGCCTCCGGATTAAATGAGATAACGCAGACGTCAGACCATGGCTGGGAGCCGTCTCGAAACAGGAAAAAAATGGTTTTATTTTTCTTTAAGTAGCCCAATTTGTGTGTTGCTCTTACTCCTTCAAGCCACAAGTACCACCTACAAGGCTGCGAAATCTCCCATTCAATTTGTCATTAACTCAAGATCTCAGGAAAAATAATAAATTCTAAAAACGTCTTACTTTTACCTAATGCATTCATCAGCCTGTAGGTCTCTTCACTGACACTTGATAAAGCTGTTTCTCCTTTGCTCTTCATTCAATACCTTAATACTTCGTGATCCTGAATGATAAAATTCAGTGACTTCACATTATTTCACGTAACAATTTGTAATCGCACAGATGACTCATGTAGTAAGAGAATCTTAAATTCAAATGTGATGATTATTACAATACTTATTTCAATGATACAACTCAGTGTGATGTACATCTGTTGCAAGAGTGCAAATGTGTAGCGTTAACTTTGATACCGATTGTGTAATAGCACGATGTTTGATCTGATTCAACTCCAATAAATCAAATAAAAATATATTAGTGTAATATTGTCTGTGGTACTAATTGCACAATGTAATTCAATTTCTTATCTAATCTTCATATGAAACAATCTATACAGGCAGAAAAACCCTATTTATCTGCAGAACGCGGATCTGCAGAACGCAGAATCCTATTTAGGCTAAGTCCCTATCTGAGCTCTAGTGCCATCGGAGAACAAAGGAATTAATTTTTTTGATCCCCATTACATGAGAAGCTTTTGCTGCTACTGGAGCAAGGTTTATTTAAAATATGTTAGCAATTATTTAACCTGTGGCATTACAAAAGCAACGACTTTCTCAAATTATTTGTAACTTTGGCAACATTCAACAGCTATTCAGAGAGTTCATCGAAAATGAGAAACACGATATTTTCTTAGGAGTACTTTGCTCTATTCGAGATAAAAACTTAATCCGAATATTTAGAGCCATTTTTGAGAAAATTTTGAAAAAGTTTAAGTTTCATTTAAGGGGTCATCCATAAATTACGTAACGCGAGAGGGAGAGGGAGGGGGTCTGAAGCAGCATTACGCTGCGTTACATGGAAATAAGGAAGTGCGTTACAAGGAGAGGGGGGTATTGAAAAAAATCGAAATTTGCGTCTTGTAATTTATGGAAGGCCCATAAAGTAATCCGTTCCAAAATCAAATTATCCTTTGCAATTTCGTAGGACTTACGACCGGCCAGATTTATCAGGAAACATCCATTTTGGAGAAAATTTGCTTAGGCACTAGAAGGCCACAGATGGATAGACAGACGTTTTGCCGTAAACCAGTTTTTCGGTATCAAGTACCCACGGGGGTTTCCGACTGCAAAATGAAGTAAGGAACGTAATTTACGTCATTTAGGCACATGATTTATTAACTTTTTCGGTATCAGGGCCTCGCATTACGAGTTTTTCTGTCGAAAAATTGCCAATTTCCAAAGCAGTATTACAACACTTTACTACGTAAGTACATAGTGGGCGAGAAAGTAAAAGGTACAACTTTCGGGTTTCAGGTGCGGTCGCCGGCGAATCGACTGAATTCTACTCGCCGGAGCTTTGTGGTAAGTAAAACACTTGAATCTGTATTGTTTCTTCGGACATTTGTTTGAAATAGTTTTACAAACTTATTGATGTTGGTTGATTGATGATTCCGGGCGCGTCGACTGCATGCGTCAATAGTCCAGTAATTGTTGTGCATGTTTTTAACATGGGAGGTGATCTCCCCTCGCTGCATGGCGACATCCGGTGCTACTCTACCCGTCGGGTGGCGGGTTTCCCCAACCATACAACTCCCACCAAAGGGGGACCACCCCAGACGGGTGGAACACTAAGCTTCTGACGGGTCTCCCGGCATGTGTGGTAGTGTAGTGCTTTTTAGTGTGTGTGTATAAGAGGAGAGGATAGGACAAAGAAGATGAAGGAATGATCGCGCGCGGTCCGTGGCCCGTTTGTTACGGTACTGCTCCGGCATTCGCGTGGTGTTGATCGGAGAAACCACGGAAAACTACCAATCAGAACAGCCGGCCACTAGAATCCTCTTTTAGACAGAGCCGGGACTTGTTCTATAGCTATGTCGCTCGTGTCGAAAATTCTATCACCGTCAGTACTCGAACCCCAGAACACCCCGTTCAGAGACACCGAGTGACGTCAATTGATGCCCGGAGCCTAAAGGATGAATATTTGAATATAGGTATGGCGAGGTCATTGATTTGGTGATTCTTAACTTTACACAAACGTGTGAAGAACACACTGGCGCTGACGTCTCATGGCAGATTTAAAAAAATCATCCCCTAAACTCAAGCAATGTGGCTCCCTCCGCACCCGACTACTCTGCGCGTCGCGCAATATGGCAGCTTGTAAATCCTCTCCTCCTCCAGCTTTCGCGGTTGACTGGGCAATCTCCGCGGCGCTTTCGCCCGCCTCAGTTGCCGGCTTGTTCAACTCCACCGCGTTCCGACCCATCGCTCCGTCCCTCCACCTCCCCTCCGGCCTCCCCCTCCCCCTCCCGCTCTCCCTCCCGCGCCCTCACCGCAGTTGCCGCGCAATCTGCGGCAGATTTGAAACAATTCAACCCCTGGCCCGCCACCGACGCCTTACCTTCACAACCATCTGGCGAGAGGGCGCTGCCAAGACTCCCCACTCCTCCCCTTCTCGCTGTCTCTCTCGCAATGAGGGCGAGATGGAGGGAGAGAGAGAGAAGGAGAGAGGAAGTCCGGTGACGCAAAGCTTGCTTCGGAAATACCATCTAGGCGCGGTGATGAGTTCTAAGAGTAATTTCGAACTGTAACTCGTTATTGTCTTATTCAGTTTTGTTGGTTTAATTATTATTCCATTGCAACAAAAAGATGGTGACATGACAGTGAATATTATAGTAGTGTTTAGAAATGTGTGGTACGAGATTTTAATTAATATACATATTTGATTTGGAGTAAAATGTTTTTATTTTATTTATATTTGATATTAGTAAAAGGCTTTTTATTTTATATTAATATCTAGGTAAATACAATACTAAATAAAAACAGTATTTTACATAAAAAACATAAAACATTAACATTAAAATTACATCAGTGATAATCGTTTCAAAAACAAGTAAGAGATTGCATTATTCAAACATGGTTAAATATTGTCCAAAACATATTTCGTTACAAAAGTTTATGATGTTACTTCGGTATTCATCGTCAGTTACAATAGAATTAAAGCATTTTGTAGCAAAAAATGGAAATAAATGTTGTGATAGAAAAAACATTTATTTTAACGTTCAAGAAGAAATACAGAATTACATGTGGAAATTTTGGCTGACTATGTGCGTCCTTCTAGAACGAGCATAATATATTTTCAAATAAAGTAATAAATGAGTAGTGAAATTTTCATTATGTCAGTTAAATGTAAATAATAATATTTTCTACGGTTCATTATTCCACGCTGATATTCATAAGTGTCTCTTTGGCATTTTCACTGAAATGTTCTTTTTTTCATTTACATGCACGATTTACATTCACAATTGTAAATTTTGTGTAGAAGCATCTGATTCTTGTACGAAGTATTGCATGCTTTCTTGTTTTTCTGTTCTTTCCGTATCTACAACGCGCTGTGTTATGCAAGACGCGACTTATATTAATGCACAGCTCTCAGTGTCAGAGCTTTGAAAAAAAGCTACCGCACTCCTGGAAACGCTTTTCCACCCGAGCGGCAGGAAGAAAACAGCAGAAGCCCGTCAGCCGAGCGAGGCGTCGCGACGCGGTGTCGCGACGTCGTTAAGTAACGGGCGTCCATCGTAGCGACGCGTCGTGGAATTGACTGGCGTCGCACGGAGGCGCTTTGTGCTTCACTTTAGGAAATGAAGACAAATGACGCGCGGCGGGCGGCGCCGGGGGCTGGCAGGGCGCCCGCGCTCTCTATAAGCGCATTAGCGTCCACTCGCTCACACTCACGGACGCCGCCAGCGCCCGCACACACACGTACACGCGTCCTTCGTGCGTCTAATGCGTGCGCGATGCGCGGCGAATGCCTAGGGGGAGGGGACGGTGAACGCTCGTCCGTCGGCGTCGAGACCGCCGTCCGTCCATCCGTCCGTCCGTCCCGCGTTGAGCAAGCTCCTGTAAAGCCACGAAAACAGCGGCGGTGTCGTGGGGACGCCCTGGTAACGCTTTGAAATATCCAATGGGAACGTTGACTTTTGTTTGCTCCTTTCTTCGCACAATTCATAGTAATTGAATCACGTGACGAGAATTTTTCATATTCGTGATCATCTGTATTCTTCTACTTCGATCAATTCAACATCATGTGATGGGAATATTTGTCTTCTACATTCAATTTAATATTTAAGTCAGAAATGTCTTGGTGCCGAAATTAACAATTTCTAAAGCGACTTAAATACTTTATGAAGCAATGTATTAGAAGGACGTAGCCAGTGGATAGTTTTTCAGTCAGCAGGAAAACGTCATTTGCGGTTCATTCTCAATTGCTGTAGTTCTCCGATATGGGTAAATAAAAAATGATTTGTACGAAGGACTGATGCTAAAAAATATAGTTAGCCAGATGTAATGTTTTCTCGAGTTTTATGTCCCAGATTACGCTGAAAATGCCAACAGTAGTCGCGCTATCGTATGATTAACTCATATTACCCAACGGCAATGAAGAGATGCTGAGGACAGAAATTAAACGATAAAAAATTAAGTCTATTGCACGAAATAAATAATGGAAACGTTTTATACATCAGTAATCTAAAATTACATTCAATCATTTATTTTTATCCGTTATATATTTGTATCTTCATAAACGTGGTGGCTGATCATCGGCCACCATTCAGTTTTTGTAACACTCATCTCACATCAAGATGAGACATTGTTGTTTGAGGATAATTTATAAATTATCCTCAAACAACAATATCTCATCTTAATTAAAATTAATCTTGATGGAAACACTAAACCTTAAGCCGAAACTAAAGTTGATGTATATAATTTACTTACCTTGACTCGCAAATAGTTATTTATTAAATTCTCAAAGAAATAGTTATTTTCCTCAATTTTATTATCATGTCTGCTAATCAAAAGTAAAAAATATATTTAAGTTAGTTGTTATTATTATTATTATTATTCGTGGTAACACATCCTCGTACAGTAATCGAGTAAGCTGCTTCCAACGTTCTGTCCGTCACTCACGATCGGACCACTTCCGGTCCGTCGAGAGAAATGAAGTGTCATCGGACGCGCCTCGGTCTTCTGACAGGTAATCTTCCGATGAGTCAGTTGAGTCCTCTTGACCAGACAAATCAATAATTCTTAGCCACTTCTCTCTAGAATATTCTGAAAAATTCTAGAAATTTTTTATGGCTTTAATGCATTAACTAAATTGGTGAAACGCTCTTAATTGCTATACTCTCTGTCCTATATTTATATGAATCGTTACGGCTTCATTCATCAGATTGACGATCATTAAATCACATGTGTTAATGAAAAAATTAAATACCCAATCGATTTAATCAAATTTTTCATGTAACTTTCTATGTCCTCAAATGGATGAGCCAGTCAACTGCAATATGATTCAAATATACGTTTGCTATAAATTTGCAAAGCACAAATTAAACTTTTCTACATGAAAAATACCCGCCGGAGATGTCGTACTAAGATAGTACAATGTATTTTGCCTCATGGTTCGAGTATTCCTCTTTCAAATGATAATCTTTATGTGGATACCTTATACAAGAAAATAATTTTTTTGGTGGAGCAATATATTTGTGGAGTTATATGACCCAGTTAATGATAATTCATGGCCAAATCAATCGGTCCCAGAACACTCGTTACTTTGAACTTTATTGAGAGTGAACACTTGCGTCAGATGGAATTCTCTTGATGGATTTAATTTTCTGATCAATGTTTATTCAAAAAAAAGCAACAGATCTTTGTTGAAAAATGCAAATTTTTCATAACAAAATTGATTACTCAGATTTCACAATTGGATAACACGAGATTTCATAGCTACATATGCAGGGTTACTGTCAATAAAATAAGGCTCGTAATTGATAAAATAAAATATATAAAATAAGAAAAGTAAATTATAATTGATTATTTTTACTACGAAAATAACAATACACCGAAGAATTGAACTTTAAACGCACTAATATATGCGTAAAGCGACGTTTTACAGAGTAGGTACATCTGTCAATACTAAGCTGCGGATTTTTGCATATTTCCCTATTCTTATCCTTCAATTAAACATGCAGTATTTTAGGTTACTTGTTCATTTTGAGGCAATAGTAGTATTATATTTAAATAAACCTAATGCTTCAAAATGAATAAGTAACCTAAAATACTGCGTTTTTTAATTGAAGGATAAAAATCGGCAAATACGCAAAAATCCGCAGCTTAGTCAATACGTCTATACGTTGCATCTGTCTATACGCTCTTTCGTTGGACATAAACCGCACGTAATTAAACGTGTCTATGCTTACTCGGAGCGTTCGTCATTGCATCGTACGAATATTCTAAATGCTTCCCTTGTAATGAATGGGAAATTGCTCGTTTCCTCCATGTCAAAGTAGACAGAGGAGGGTTAAACCTCAGGATCCACTTGAGAATACCTTCGCCCTCCCTTCTGCGTGTCTGTGGAGGGAGCGAGAAGCTCCTGACGCGAAAGCGCGCCTGCCACTGGAAGCGCCCCTCGCCCGCCTCTCGCCCCCGCTCCCGCCCCGCCCTCACCCCCGCTCCTCCCCGCCCTGCGCCGCGCCGTGAGCGGAGCCATTGGAAGCTCCCCTCGACCGCCTCTCGCCCCCGCCCCGCCCTTCCCCCGCCCCGCCCCGCCTCCACCCCGCCCCGCCACGGCCCCGCCACGCCCCGCCCACAACCCGCCCCGCCCACGCCCCGCCCCGTCCCGCCCCGCCCCGCCCCCGCCCCGCCTCCGCCCCGCCTCCGCCCCGCCCCCCCACCCCCGCGCCGCGCCGCGCCGCGCCGCCGACGGTTGTCAGCGACGGCGGCGCCCAATCCGCTCATTGCGGCGGCGGCGACAACTTCGGAGGCGGGACAGAATTTTAATTACTTTCCCAGAAGTCAAGCGCCCCCTCCCGCCGCCACCCTCGCTCGCGCGCGCGCACGCTGTCTCCTCAATAAACTCGTTAACGGGGCTGCGCTGCGGGGCGGGGGTCGGAGGAGGGAGAAGAGAAGAGAAGAGGGCGTGACAACTGCGGCACGGGGCGGGGGCGGGGGTGGAGTCCGCCGGACAGGTGGCTTCGCGCGGAGAGAAACGGGAACGGGAGGCGAGTGTTGAGACTAGCAAACGAATACTGTTTAAGGTGCTCGAACTTGTTGGATCTTCAGTACAACGTTACAATAGTAGTTTATGCAATTACTTTATAATGTTAAGCTTTATTGCAAGAGTGTATGCTTTGAAAACGAGCGACGTTAGGAGCGAGTTCGCAAATTTGTTCGAATGCAATAAAGCAACATTATAAACGAGTTACATACGCTATTTTTTTGTGTGACAGCGTTATAAATTTATAAGAGAATGAAACTTAATTGTGCGAACAACTTTCCAGTGATGTCTCGAGTGTTTGACATCTGTGCGAGAAAACTGAAATACAAAAAATGATTTTACAATTCAGATTACTGCCAACGTGGACCAAATCAAAAACAAATCCTCGTACTGATCTGTGAAATTAATTAGGCTAATCTGTAGAAGGTTTGCTTGAAACAAACTAATTGACTACAGAAGTACTAAGTTGCTTAGGAGATTACCGTCAAACCTCGATTTTCGAATGCTCTAGTTTTCTTGCGATTCGGTTGTGGACAATATTCTCATAGCAATTTTGTCCTAGGTTTCGCACACACTACGGTCCGTTTGCAGTACAGTTGGAAATGGCGCCAATCAAACATATTCGCATGCCTCGGTCACTCCTTTCTCGGAATCGAGCGTCCCATGCGTTCTTAATTTTACGTTCGTAGCACCCACGCGTTCCTGATTTTCTGCTCCTTTCTGGTTGAGTGAGCATCACCTCGAGCGTTCTATTTAAACACTCCACAGTAATCCAATGCTTTTGTTTTTCGCATACTACGTACTAGTATAGAGACTGTTTTGTGATGCTGCAGCGAAAACGCCGATTTTTCAGCAGAAAAAGTTAGTGATATAGATCCGTGATTCCGAAAAAGTGGGAAATTCTTGTTCCTATTTGTAGTAAATTACTTCCTTTATCACGCTGTGTACTCAGAATAGACGTTATTGGGGTCCTTGATGCCGAAAAATTCGTTTTTCTACCCCCATTGTATAATGCTGCTATTTGATGGCTGCGACTAGTTGCATAATGATACTCATTTCGATACAGTTTTCATTATGATACAGGTTCTTAACCAACCACAGAGTACTTTACAAACCAAGTATTGACAATTGAGATTCGTTCTAATAAATGTTTCATTCGACTGTGTACATTCATATTATATGTGATATATTATCCTTTTGAATTTTAATTTCTTTTATTATTAGTGTTTATTCGTGGAATATTATTTAAAATAAATTGAATGGTAATTTCACTTTGATCCTATTTGACTAGCGCAGTATTCCCTCGCAGGTGGATTGGTAGCCACAGTCACCTGCGGCAGCATGCGAGGGTACATAGGGAGCTGACCGGTAGGTGGCCTTGGCTGAACCCTGCGTGTCAACTGTCCTGCATGCCACGAAACGCTTCAATGTAATGTTTAACTCATAAAAGTCGTAGAAAAAATACCGTATGAAACTCGATATAATGAGTATTAATACTCTTACACTCGTGGGAAGTTTACGATACTCACTCGTTCCTCGCTCGTGTCGTATTATCACACTCATGTATGAATACCGGTCATTACGTCATCGTTTCATACTGTACTACTACGGTCTCTCCGTTCGTCTGCGAACAACACCAGGGGTGTCCAACTCACAGGCCTCAAGAGCCACAACTAAAGATGTTGCACGCCATATTTTCATTGTTCCGGCGATCCACACGTGATCCCGTATTGTTGATATCGGCAGTTGCCCGGCTGCTCTAAGAAAGGGAGGAGGGGCATGCGTGATATCCGGCCGTACCATGCATAATGCAGTGAAAAACATTGGGATGATTTTGAATTTCTGCATTTACAAGAAAACATCTTAAATCTAAACTTAACCTGCTTTACATTAAGGGGTGTTGACCCAGGCAGGGCGCGTGTTCTCGCCCGACATGGATGCAAGGGACTTTCTGAGTGTGTCAGTGTTAGGTACGACGACAGAATCTCGAAGTGTAAAAGTACGTGAAAAATGTGTCAAGGTATGATAAGATTGCAGGAAGCTACGGAGGAAGGAGTGGGTCAATGTTTCTGATCTCTCAGACGTTTTTGATTTCAATTATTGGAAATTCGCTTTATTAATTTACTTAATATAATAATATACTAAAATAATATTTACCCTTATTTATATTTATTGTTTCATTGTCATAACAAGAGAAAAGGAGGCTGAATACGTGTATGAAAATACGATATTAAACGGGATCATAAACAACAGATGCGGGTTGAAATCATTGGAATCTGGTAATTGGACTAGTCACGGAACATTCGCAGTAAAACGTATTATCCAACGATCGACCGACTGATGAACATCGCGTTACCCTTACCTGCTTGAATGCAACTAAAACTGCCTGGAAGCGATCGCAATCGACCACGTAGAGTCGTCGCAGGGCGACATGGACGTCGATTCTCCGTGGCGCAACTTTCTCGCTGGATCGAGCAGGGGCCGGACTAACGATGCCCATGTTTTCAACGTCGATGTTTCTATAAAAATACCAATGTTTTAAACATCGATGTATTGAATTCGATGTTATTTGAACACAGATATTTTGTTTTGGATGTTTTCGATGGTGTTCATAGATGAAAAAGGCTCATAATCACAAGTTTTAGAAGATAAAATAGGAAACAATAACTGATGGTATCTGGTTCGAACCAACAAACACGATTTGTACTACTACCGTATTTGAGCAGACTATCCCTCGCCCGAGGTAATCTTTACGTCCTGGAATTTCCTTCGTCTTTCCTCGTTTTTCCAACATGGAGAGATTTTTTTTAAAACTTTGTTCTGAGTTAAATTTAAATTATTAATTAATTTGAACGGCCACTGTCAAATTAAATTTTATTGCCAAGAATTTAATGTTAGAGGTTACAAACTCAACTTTAAAACATCGATGTTTAAAAACGTCGATGGCTTTTGGTCAATAGATTAACGATGATTTGGGCGATGTTAAACAATTATCATCGACGTTTTAATGAGTTTTTGCCACCTCGAACGTTAAGCACTATCGATCTTCTGCGCGTGCGCAGATGCACCAAAGTGATGCGAAACTTGAACTGCGCATGAGCAGAAGATCGATAGTGCTTACCGTTCGATTGGTTGATTGATTCGTGTTTCCGGGAGCGTCAACTACTTAGGTCATTAGTCCCGTAAGTGTAGTGCGTGTTTTTCTTGGGGTGGCGATGATCTATTCCCCACCGGATGGTGAGATCTGGCGCCGACCTACCGTCGACTAGCGCGGTTTTCCCCCCAACCAGGTATCTCCCACCGGCGGGGGCACCGCCCCAGCCGGGACAAGCTGTGAGCTCCCGACCGGTCTCCCGGCATGTGCGGTAGTGTAGTGCATGTTAGTGTAAGTGTGTGTAAGAGGAGAGGATAGGACAAGGAAGAGGAAGGAAATATCGCGCGCGATCCGTGGCCCGTTTGTTAGGGTACTGCTCCGACATTCGCCTGGTATTGATCAGAGAAACCAAGGAAAACAGCCGATGAGAGCAGCCGGCCGCTAGAAGTCCCCTCCGACTTCAGAAAGCGACTGAATTCGCCCTAGCTGAAAAGCTAGTGTCGAAAATCCTGCCGCCGTCGGGAGAGGGGCCCTAGGACCTCCCGAGCAGAGGGACTGCAGTGACATCAAGTTGATGCACTGAACCATCTCTCCCGGTCGTACCGTTCGAGGTCTCCAATTTTGAAGTTGGATGAATGGCAACACGGATGTTTTGTCGTGGCCGTCGCATCCGTGAGCCGGCGCGGCGCGGGGGCCGGGGGGAGGGGAGGGGAGGGGAGGCGGATCGCGTGCGGGCGGCGCGGGGGATCGCGCTCCCGCTGCCGGACGCCGCTCCGCGATGCGCCGCATTGTCTCGCGCCCGCGCTGACGGCAGGAAATTGCGCTGCCAGCGCCGGCGCTATCGGGGATTAGCGGGCCGGCGGCGCCGCCGACAGCTCCCTCAGCGCCGCCCGCCCCCGCCCCCGCCCCCGCCCCCGCGCCCACGCCCCGTATCTATGACCCGGCCGGCCCAGCGGACGGTCGAGAAGGGCCTTGGCACACAAGGCGCCTTCCGGGTTGGTTGCAGATGCGTAATACTTCCTTCTGCTATACTGCGATTTTCGTAACTTTCTCCCTGACACAAATCAGCTGTTCACGGGTTCTTCCAATTGGGAGCTACAACGTCACCTTAGTGACGTTATTGTCGCGGATTGGATGGCAGCGAAACAGCTGATTCCTGTCAGGGACAAAGTTACGAAAATCGCAGTATATTCAACGAACACTACACTCTCAATAGTATTGCCTTAAATTTCTGTTCGGTAAAATCTAGTTCACTTGACATTTGTAGTAAATAAGATAGATACCGCAAGACAGGCGCTCATATTGCGATTTTCGTAACTTTGGCCCCTGACAGGAATCAGCTGTTGACGGTTTCATCCAATCGGAGCTTGAACGTCACCGTAGTGACGTCACTGTAGCGAAATATAAGTTCCTGACTGGATGGCAGCGAAACAGCTGATTCCTGACAGGGGCAAAGTTAAAAAAATCGCAGTATATGATTCCCTTACTTCTTGAGAATCTGTTCATCTGTTAATAGTAAATCGTATAATTGGGGAAAAGGAAATCTCTACGTGTCAAGTTGTCTCATTACATTAATCGCGATTATCTCGAGCTCGTTTCCTCGTTTGCCGGTTTTCAACTCACTTTTATTTTATTCCGTATCTTTCTGTCGTCTTCTTCTTCTTCCTGAGAGTTTGCACTTGCTCATTTTTTTTCCGTTTCCTCCCTCGAATCGTCAGTCACTCCCCCCTCGCGAGACGTCAGTCGGAGCGAACGACAGTGGCCGCAGGCGACCGGGCGATCGGGCGATTAGCCGCAGGCAGCCCTCGCGCCTTCGCGGCGGCAATCGCCCCGCAGGAGGCGGAAATGAAGCATCGCTGTCTGCTGCAGCCAGTTCCCGTCTGACCTCGTGCGTGGAATCTCCACTTCGTTTTCTCTTTCCCACCATTTTCTTGGGTTTACAAGGTAAGGAGGAAAAGTTAGAAAATAAAGGAAAGGAATGTCTGTATACTCTTCACAATGAGTTAAAAGGAGGAAATTAACAAGATATATCTCGATTATCGATTTTGACCGTGCATCAGAAGATCGAGCAGAGCAGCCGGGACAAGCTGTAAGCTCCGGCATTCGCCTGGTGTTGATCGGACAAACCACGAAAAACTACCGATCAGAGCAGCCGGCCGCTAGAATTCTCCTTCAGACAGTGAATGAATTCGACCTAGCTGACAAGCTAGTGTCGAAAATCCTGCCGCCGTCGGGACTGGAACCTAGGACTTCCCGGTCAGAGGGACTGCAGTATTCTTAGTTTTACAAGGTGAAGAGGAAGAGTTAGACAACGAAGGAATGGAATATCCCCATACTCTTCATAATGAGTTAACAGGAAGAAATTAACAAGATATATCTCGATTATCGATTTTGAACATACATCAGCAGATTGAGCAAAGCAGTAGATTTATTCCCTAATTACTTGTTTTCATTGATACGTCTAGCTGCAAGCTCTATAAAAGGAAGGGATTTTATTGGGATGTAAAAGAGATAACCTATCTAATACTTGTTAGGTTTACCGTGCAAATGTTAAAGATCAAACAATTTTGCAGAAAATTTGTAAAATCTTTCACGTAATCATACGCCAAATAATCATCGTCGCCAAATAATCATACGCCAAATAATCATCGTCGCCAAATAATCATACGTCAAATATCACGTAATCAAACGCCAAATAAAACAAAAATGGAAATCAAATTACAGGAATCAGATAAGATTGATCCATCAAATATTTTGTATAAATATTTTGTAAAGAGGTTTTTTTACTTTCTTGTCCACTGCTTATGCGGTATAGAGAAAATACTGTAATGCTATACAAGGTGCTGTTCAAGGTGTGTACGTGTCATTGGCAAAGCTCACATATTATTATTTTATTTTGAACTCTACCCACCGTTGCGTTTTGTCCCAAATTATTGTGCGCATGCTAAAGGACTGTTCACCTGATGGCATCGGTAACCTCACGCGGCTAAAATTACTTTTGGTATGCAATTGGTACGAACATAAATGGCCAGTGTACAAAGGAAACACCAATAGTATTCAATTTTCGCAACATCATTGATTCTTCTTAGTCATTTAATGCTATAAAACTATGGAATTTTTTAAACTAATATTGCTTTAGAGGGTAGAAATCCAATGACATTTCTCTAAGAGAAAGGAGAATATTTTCCCTGGGTATTAAAGAAGAAAATTAATGTGATTGTATAAATGAAATACATCCATATATTGAATCAAGGCAAGGGAAATGTTGCATGAACGGAATAATAGCAGAAACAAGAATCAAATCAGGATGAATCATTCTTCTCTCTGCAAGAGTTGAAGGTTCAGACTTCTCTATGACATGTATTAAGAGTTAATTTGTCTAAATGAAAGGGTAATGAAAAGTTTATGCAGCATTAATTTTCGTTTATGGAGAATGAGAATACAGACAAATTTAAATAAATCATAGGAGCCATATGTACACATTTATATAGCTATATATAACATTTCATCTAGACAACATTTTAAAAGAAGATAGGTACATATCATTTACGAATGGGCCGCATGGCTGCTTGGAACGGTTTCAATTGCCTTATCTTGATGTGCATGGCTTAATAATGTGTTTTTTATAAGACAGAGTTTTCTTGAAGTAATCTTAAAATCGTCGAAGTGATATTTGATGAACTCATTCATCTCATACGAATGTTCCAAAAATATTTGTAAATAAATGTTTTGTTGAAAACTTTTCTTTTTAAATAATTTGAAGAAAAACATGATAGAAAAAATGTAGAGTTTATGTGTATAATATTTTGTATATTGAACTCTAATTTTGTAGACAAAGCGTAGAATGACTGTGGTTTATTTCATAATTACCAGCTTTTTTTAACATTCTCATAGACTGCTTTCGCAATATACAGAAAGTACTGTAATGCTGCGAAAAAAGAATGCCAATTTCTTACCTAGCCCTGGAAACGAAAAAGTAGATAAATTATTTTTTTTCAATTTATTTGTGAATATTTAATTGGACGGTGATAACCGGCTAAGCCCCATTTTTGAAAAAAAATGAGATATGGACGTCATCGGTTGCATTGGACCATGTTCTAGCTCAGGGGTCCTCAAACTTTTTAAAAGGGGGGCCAGTTCACTGTCCTTCAGGCCGTCGCAGGGCCGGATTATATAGTGTGATTTTTCTAACTCTGCCTCTCAAGCCTCTTTGGCCGATCACACGGTATTTCGCGTCTTTCTCGATCCTGCCGCTAGATGTCGCATGGTCGCAAGCACAGCTTGATACGGTCGCGATCATGCGATATCTAGCGGCATGACAGAGAAAGACTCGAGGTATTGTTCCACCGTGAAGACACAGGCCTTGAGAGGCAGACTTAGAAAAATCGCACTATAGTAAAACAAAAACTATGAACAAATTCTTATACACACTGCATGTATCTTATTTTAAAGTGAAAATTGAAAACGGGAACAAATACAATATTTAAAAAATAATTAATAAAAAACACCGATGTTTGTGGTGGAAAACATCGTTGTTTTGAAACCATCGATTTTTTTTGCCATCCCCAGAAACCCTAACACATAATTTAAAAAATGTGCGGATTTTAAGAAAAAAATCTTTAAACCATAAAAATCCGGCGGGCCGTATAAATGTCCGCGGCGGGCCGCATGTGGCCCGCGGGCCGTAGTTTGAGGACCCCTGTTCTAGCTGTAAGCAAAATTTTGGCGCCAACTCTGTAAAAATAGCCTTATAATCAAACAAAAATGTAATGGCTGTCAGTCACATCAGGGATTTTATGTTTCACAAAAACCGGCTATAAACATAGATCTTCAAATCTGTTGTTCTTAATTTCACATTATGCAGGTAAGCGCCAGATACTCCACTCATGTTTGTGTAGTTTGGCGCTTCAACGAATGATGTAATCAAATTACAGATTTTAGAGCTGAAAAATATAATAAAACCTTTGAACACGATTCTCTCAGACCTTGTACGATGTCGCATAGCCGATTGATGCACAACACCGTCCAATTGAGAGCTCTTCCGAGCGGAAAGAAGGATCCCGGTCTTCCCTCCAACAGACGCCAATCGCCCCGCAGGCCACAAAGATTGCGCGTCCGTGGCTCAGAATGACTGACGGCGGCGGCGGCGATCGGCGCGCGTGCTATCAGAAGCGATGCAGCGCAGCGGCGGGGCGTCCTCCGCGCGCAGATAACGCGTGCAGCGGCGCGCCGCTCGCAGGCAGTGGCATCGCGGGCCGCCGCCGCCTATCGCTGCTTCCGCGAAGCGCGCACCTGGCGCTGCGTCTCCCGTCCCGCGCGCCGCTCGAGCCCCGACGGCAGTCGCCCGCCGCCTCGCGCATGCGCAGCACCGGGTTTTACGCATTGACGAGGTAGGACGATTGACGGTAACGTTATTACGTAAATTACGTAAAATTATTGCGGTGATTTTATTACGTTCTTTTCACTTTACGGGAAGACCTTCACTTTACGTTTTACGGGAAGACGTTTTGACGTAAATGTTTTCTGTGTATGTGGAACCTTTGCTTTTTACGTTTGACACATCGATACCTTCTCGATTTGCTTTCGTTTTGGTCATTATAAGCGACAAGAAAGTGAAATTGTCAAAGCTCTGATGAAAACAGTAAAATCGAAAAGTTGTGGTGTCTAAATTGCTTTCATTTGAGTGTGAAGAGAGCTTGGTGTGTGTTAAATGTCAAAGAAGATCAGTAAATTGATGTTCAGAAACTTTACTTCTGACAGGGGGTTGAAGTGCAAAGCATAAACAATGAGTGCAGCTTCAGAAATGATTACCAACTGGAGGTCGTCAGTGTTCAACGTTTACGAGACCTGCGCTAATTTGGGTGAGTAAAATGAAGGACCGCAGAATTAATGTTTAATGACACAAAATCAACGAAGTCTAAAATTTATAAAGAGGAATGAACGCATATTGTCCGTATTTGTTAATGCAGTTTCGATTTTCTTCAATATATCTACGGGAGAAGTTAATTCATATAATAATATTTGTTTTTTTACTTGCGTCTATTGTTCATGAAATTATTGACTTAAAAAGAAAATGAATTAGAAATTGTACTTTTAAAATGTTACTCTGATTTGTGGATTTTCATTAAATATATTTTTGTTCTATTTTTCAATTCTAATTAATTTAATTTTCACACACAAACACACACACACACACACACACACACACAAACAGCCTTGGATGAAAATCAGTGAACATTCATAACTACCAATGGTATTTCACTAACAGAACTGATGAAAACTACTTTGACTTTCATCCTTAAATGTTGAACCTTAAATGCAAGCTCCTTAATATAATTATCTGATATCTCTTCTAATTGCGAAGCACAAAAATGTTCTAATCGATCTACTCAATTTCGTTTAAATCTGCAACGATTCTTGCGTTGAGTGTGTATAACTTCAAAATACCAACCAAAGTGCGATGGCAAGACATTAAGACATCCTATATTTCACGTCATCAAGAAAGAAAAAGCTACCCGGGCGCGCCCTCACCCTAGCAGTGGCAGCCGGGTGATGAAAGCGCCCGTGACAATAGCGACGCGCTGATTGCCCGGGAGGGGGGGGGGTCGCGTGATCACAGGTGCGGAGGCGGGCGCCGCAGTCGTCATCAGCCCCTGAAGCCCCAGCGGCGCTGTCTCAGGGCGCTGTCTAATTAGCAGGTGAGCGACCGATTGTCCCGGGTGTTGTCGTTCCCGCTCGTCGCGCGCCGCCGGGGCTTCGTTCATCAACGACACGCCGCCCCTCGCCCTCCGCCCGACCGCCCCCGCCCCCGCCCACCACTCCCCCGCGCCCTCTGCGGCTTTGTCGCGCAGCGCTGACCTCCGTTGCTTTCTCAGCCCTCCGCCGCTGCCTGATTCTCTCTCTGGCACTTCCTTTCGCAGTTCTCTCTCTTTCTCTCTCTCTTTCTCTCTATCTTTCCCTCTCTCTTTCTTTCTCTCTCTCTTTCTTTCTCTTTCTCTTCTTTCTCTTTCTTTCTTTCTTTCTCTCTTTCCTTCTCTCTTTCTTTCTCTCTCTCTTTCTCTCTCTTTCTCTCTTTCTTTCTCTCTCTTCTCTCTCTCTCAATGGCGCTCGACGGACCCTATTCTGCGACTTTTCTAACTTTTCCCCTCAAGAGTCGTCTTCACGATGGAATATATCTCGGTGTTTGGTGTCTTTCTCAGTCGTGCCTTCTCAGTCGTGCGACCGTATGAAGCAGTGCCTGCGATCATGCGACTTCTAGCGGCATGACGGAGAAAGACGCGATATGCCGAGTGATATTCCATCGTCGGCATAGGGGCTTGAGAGGCAGAGTCAGAAAACTCGCACTATACAGGGCCTGGAATCTTCTGCAGTCCTTCGCGTCTACCTCTACCTCTGTTGGTCCTTCGGTCTGCTTGTGGCTTTCTTCACACTCCTTCACGTTTAATTGTGTGCTTCCCAGTTTTCTTCGCCATGTCTCCCTGTTCTTCGTCGCATTCCACTCTCTCACCGTCATGCAGCGCATCGTCGTCCTTCACACTTTCACTTTCTCTGTAGTTCGCCGTCGCAGTTCTCTCCTGTAACGTCAGGGTTACTTTGCCTCGTCGAAAAATGACCTCGTCGAAAAATGAATCGGTTTCCGCTATCGTTACATCCATCGACTTTCTGCAATGTCGTCAATTCTGTTTACCTTCGCTTTCAACAATTCTGTGGTCACGAGGTAAAAGTTCCTAAGTCAATTTTTGGCAAAATTGGGTTAAGTACTGAAACTACAAGTTACGTATCTATATTTTATTTTAGTAAAACGACCGAATTCAAATGTTGCCACCTTAACGGAAAAAAACATTAAAAAACAACGTTTAGCGTAGCAAGAAGCGGTGACTCAATAATCTAAATCTTGTTTCTCCAAACTGAGATTTTTGACTTGAGAACTTTTACCCCATGACCACAGAATTTGTGTGCACAGTTTCCACTTCTGAAACCGTCTCACTTCCTTCTCCGGCAATGTCATTCTTACAGCTTCCTCTTCATTAACTGTCACTCCGACATCTTCGCAATCGCCGATTCCCTGCCGCTGCCGCATCCTTTTGTCATTGCTAGACATCGGATGTTTAGGCACTAAAAATCGCCTTTTAGGCGCCTAAAAAGGCACTGAAAAGGTCAAGAATAAGGAGAAAAAAGGCACTGTCATAAATTACATTGACAATAAAATTAAAAATTGTTTGTAAAAATCCATACATATTTACAACTCTTCTTCATTTGATTCTTAATAGTTTCCATTGCAATATATTACCAGTAACTTTTCAAGGATCGCAAGTTCAAATCTGTGACGATTGGGAGACAAAATCAGTTTGAATACAGAGAAGGATTTCTGAACATCTACTAATGTGTCTGGCATATATTTTATAAGTCCAAAATTAGCAACACTGAAACCTTCTGGGAATTTATATTTATTTCCACTCAAAAGGTGCCCTCAGTGTATTGTCAATCGACGATTTTCTCAGCATATGGCTTCCCCAGTATTTATGAAATAGGGAAATAGAGAAAAATATGTTGGTATACTTTCAGGAGTTCTCTCGTATTTCAAAATACAAATACGTGAATTGAAGGTTTCGTAATGAATGGTCAGGTTGGACCATGGCCAATTTTCTGGTATCTTAGCATTGTATATAAAAAATAATACATAAAAAGCAAAAACGGGCAATAATTCTAAAGGAAAGGCATTTACGCAAAAAAAGTCATTTATGCTAAAATAAGCATAAATAAGCATTATAAAACTTGGCCATATGTCATCATTTGTCATAATTTGTGCACACACATTATCAGCCTTTAAATAAGTTCGCTAGAAAAAAATAGGCATTTCCCTAAACATCCGATGTCTAGTCATCGCATCGCGTCTGCCAGCGATCTACCCTCACCCTCCCCGCCCACGATCACCGCGCTGCCGCAACTCAATTACAGCCGGAAAAATGCGCAGTCCGCCAGGAAAGGCTGTCTCTTCGGCGCCCGCAGACAGAGGCGTCCCCCCTCTTCTCCAAACAAATGACGTCCTCTTGCGACAGGCAGATGTCACAATTGCGTCTTGTAATCTTCGTTTACCAGATCAGTACAACTATATAACCATAGTTGGAATATATGAGGATGATGTGATTTTTTTTAACTGTATTCAATGAATCATGTGTAACAGTTAAACTGTGAACACTATATTTCTTTAGTTCATCTGCACATTATTATAACCAGAATATAACTATTATTTCGTTCGTAGTTACAGCTGCTACGTAAGCGTCCAAAGTCACCAACAATATTAACGATAGTTATTAACGACAATAGTAACAATATAGTCATATTTTACATGACGAGCAAAATCACATACAATAACAATAGATTGAGATAACACCCGTGAGATATGAATGATGGCCGGGTGATTTGGAGTGCGGTGCAAGAAGGGGACATGTGAGAACCCTAAAAGAAAATGTCTCAAACTCTCTCTCTGCACTAAAAATTTCACTGATTTTTTTTTTTGAGACAACACTTTTTAGGTCTAGGGTGAACGTTCACTCCTGAGAAATCATTACTGTGTATAACGCAGCATTAACATTGTTAAAACATAGTACATACAAGGAAATGAATGAGTGAATCGTTAATTTCTTTTATAGAAAACAGTGAGACTCCATGATCGCCCAGAGCCGTCCAAATACTGCCACTGAATGGAATATTGGTACATGTTTCTTGTCGCATGTGACGCGAGTTATAAACCGTTTATTGTATTTCGTGATTTTTCTTTCCTTTGGCTTTATTTCAATTCAAAAGATTTAATTGTTAATTTCGCATACTTGATTTGATAGGTAGATTTTATGACAAATAATTAAAAATTCAAGATAAAGTCGATAATCAGAACAACCAAAACATCTTACTTAGTTCATCGGAATTGACAAAATCTTGAAATATAGTTCTTCAGCAACTCTGGAGTGATCCACCCCTTTTACTGGATTAGGTGGCTCAGGGCATCAATTGTTTTCACAGCAGAGCCTCTGTCAGGGAGATTTATCTTGGCCACATATTTTTTTCTTAATGTTAAGAAAATGGTTCACTTCCCTTTTCGTTGTACTGCATCAAATTCGACCGTGTTCCTCCCTGCCGATGCTGCAATCCATATTCCATTTTTCTTGTTTAGTTTAGCCACAACTATTAATTTATTGCGACTCGTCACGCCGTGATGCCGTCGCCTGTCTTTACCAAATCTGGGCAATGTTCCTTTAATTCAATTTATTTAACCATTTAGTAATTTTGCTTTTGGGAAAATACGATTACAACTACTCTTCCAATCGCCTAACACTGTTTATTTATTTAATTTTTGCAGTAACCGCCGTAACACTGCGAATTTTAGAGTTGTTTCTCTACATCGCGCGCCATCGATTGTTTTTCTGCTGGTATATACTGTCCCGATATTAAAATCATATCAATAAATTGTCTTTCCTAACGTCTTGTGACGCGTCTGTATGGATCGTCACAGAAGGACGTTTAAGAAAATGGTACAGGTCCCATAGTCGTTAAAAGTCCTGATTTTTTGAAAACTGCGAACGTTCAAACTTTGTTCGGCGTCTTCCTAAAACTACGATTACGAAGATAGAGATTTTCCCTTTATGACATCTGTTCCTTAAAAATAGACTTTGAAAGAAGGTCATGTCCAATGTTTCGAAAATTTGAGTACTTTCCGCGTAATTTTGCCTGAAAATATGGGAAGTACGTGCTGTTTTAGCGCTACTAGTTTATGGCAGGACTTAGTCCTTTGTATAGCTTTATCTAATGCATATTACGGAGAGGAACGTACAAAATGGCATGTACTCAGAAAGAGACTTGTGAACAGTTCGTTCTTTTGGTACCACTTCACAGCAAACTGAGAAGACAAACTAGTAGCAGGCACCTTCCAATTACACCGCTTTACCTGCCAACAGATGGTTGATTTTCATGGAAGCACCGGGAGGGGTGGCACAGGGCATCTACTGTTGTCACTGCAGTGCCTCTTACTGGGAGGTCCTAGGTTCGAGTCTCAACGATGGCAGGACTTTAGACCCCAACTACATAATTAGGTCGAGTTCAGTCGCTGTCTGGAGGAAAATTCTAGCGGTCGGCTGCTCTAATCGGTAGTTTCCCGTAGTTTCTGCGAACTATACCAGTGAATTGCCGGTGCAGTACCCTAACACGGGAGCCACAGACCGCGCGCAGTCTTTCTTTTCTCGTCCTTATCCCGTCCTTACCCCTTTCTTACATGCTACACTATCACATATGTCAGGAGACCGGTCGGGAACGTAGAACTTGTCCCGTCTGGGGCAGTGCCCCGCTGATGGCAGATAGCTAGTTAGGGAAAACCTCGCTACCCGACGGAGGACGGCGCCGGATTTCACCATCCAGCGGGGGAAGATCACCGCAAACATAAATTTGTGTTCCTATTTGCTACGATGGAATATCACATGACATTTCGCTTCTTTCTCCGTCGGGCCGCTAGAAGTCGCATGATCGCAAGCTCTGGCCGATATGGTCGCTATCGAGCGATACCTGATTGCACGACTGAGAACGTCGCGAAATACCATGGCACATTCCATCGTGAAGACGGGGCAAGAGGGGCAAAGTTAGAAAAATCGCAGAATAGAGTCTGAAGAAGGGCTCACCAAATAGCATTACATTGCAGTTAAGCGAATAGCATTGAACATCAACTTGTTTTCCCAATATGCGGAAGGAAACACTACACCCTTATGCCTGTATCGGAAGAGATTATGTAGAAGGACAATGCATGCATTGAAATGCAATGCATTTGCTTCCCCATTTAGACTACTATGAGCCGCGACATTTTTACACATATTCCAGCAGTCGTTTTTGTATTAATTAATGGCCTCCCAATAACGAAAATGCTGGTGAACAAAACCTGCAAAATGACTTTCCAGAAAGTAGCACGCCCATTGCTAAAAAAAATTAAATACGTACTTCCTTAGAACACTGCAATAAATTTAAATATTTTAACAAAAACCCCTTCACGAATGCCGCGATAAAATTAATATAGAACAGTTCTTTACGTATCAAACAAAAAATTGCTATTTTATAACACAACACGTGAATAGCAGTAGTAACGGGCGGCCTATCCTTGAAGACTTGCTGTCGCATGACGACTGTTGTACCGTGGGCAGTTACGCGCTGAGTAAGATAATTCAGCAGGTATGCGTAGTGTGAGAATAGATGGAATAAAACAGTCAAGAATTTGCAATTTTCAGTCAAAATCGTAACGGTCTCACTGTTTTTGGATTTTTCCTCATTTTATCGGTACCTAACCTAAGCATAGACACCTCACATGTCCAGAGATTGCCTATCTTTACATCAATTTCCAGGTACATACGAAATTACTAATATAGATTTCTCCATTAGTTTTGCTAAAATAGGAATGCTTAATATGGAATTTTCTGCACATGTTGCTGGATAATGGTTTTGGTATTACCATAGTGTTTCTATTTTCCTGGATAATATCTGAATCTTAATATTGCAACTAATTTCTATCATATTTAGTTTTTGTATTAGTATGGTTCGTATTTAGTCTATTCCAGCGAGGTTTTTCGTAGGTAGATATTAAAATGTGCTGTAGATTTTACTGGGTGATTTATCGATGTGTACTCAATATTATTGATTTGACTTGTATTGTTATCGTTTGTTATTACCTTTAGAGCCAACGTTTCTTGAAAAATGTTCAGCCAACATTCTTTTGTTGTATTAAAGCACAATATTGATGTAACAGATTTTCCCATAATGAAATCTGTTCGAAAAAATTGTGCTTTAAATAAAGTTATGTTCTGCTTTAAAAATAAAAATAGAATTCCCGTAATTTTTGCTTGGATAAAGGCAATTTATAAAAAAAGACTCAAAAACGGCTCGAATTGGTTTCTTGACATTTTCCCCTCGGATAGCGCAAAGGTATAAAAAATACCACGGGTCTAATTTTCTTTGAACTCTCTGAATTTTCGGAAATTGCAATAGTTTCAAATAATGTTATGAATAAATAAGGTTATGTACAATGTTTTGAAAAATTGTGATTCAGTAGAATCCGGACAATTTTCAAATTGATCTTTCCATCGCTTTCGGTTCGTTTACCAACCGCCTAGATGGTGCTACATACATCTCGATCGTTTGTAAAAAGAATCATAACCTCATCTTGGCCGTTATTGTTAAGTCGTGCCCAGAAGTCAATTGGAGAGCTGCCGTAGTGGAAAGTCTTCGCGCTGGACTGTACCCGAGATAGTGAAATTCTTCGATTATCCGAAATCAACAGTTTTTGATGTTGCCACTCGCTACGCAGCTTTCGAGAGATCATTGGAAGGCTCCTAAATATCGGCACGGAAAATTCAGGTTAGAGAGAAGACTGGGAGGACTCCAGACCTCATCAAGCAGGCACAAGAATGCATCTCTGATGACCCTGGAATCTCTTTTCGGAATATGGCAGGCATTTTCAAGACAAGCCTAGACTACCATACATAGAATCGCTCATGAGGACCTCAGATACAAGTATATTATTCATTAAGGTAAGACAATAATGCTTTCTGACACATAAAAGCTAAGAGACGTGCTCGTTATTGGCTATTACTGAGCACTCTCAAGAATGTAGCAACTGGTGTTTTCTGATATTTCTCTGACGAGAAAATGTTCATTGCGACGCAAAAGACAAAAGGAGAAACGATAGATATCTCGCTCATGACCCCAAGAACGTTCCCATTGTGGCAAGAACAAAATTCCCGGCCAGTGCCCATGTCCTGAGTATTGTGTTGAGCGGGGGTGGTACCATGCTACGGCACCTCTTTCTTAAAGGACAAATTTGGCACTCAAGAGGTGTATATGGCAGTGCCAGAAACTGTTGTGAAGCCGTGGATTGACAGTGTCATCTGGAAGGCAGCTCGTCTTTCATCAAGACGGAACGCCCGCCCACACCAGTCATTTAGTGCAGAAATGGCTCTCGGATAACATGAACGTTTTCTGGAGTAAGGACTATTGGCCTCCCAAGAGGCATGACATGAATCCTGCCCGTCGGCTAGCGAGGTTTCCCGTTACCAGGTATCTCCCATCAGCGGGCACCGCCCCAGACGGGACAAGTTCTATGTTCCCGACTGGTCTCCTGACATATGTGATAGTGTAGTGAATGTGAGAAAAGGGTGAGGACGGGGTAAAAAAGAGAAAAGAAAGACTGCGCGCGGTCTGTGGCATGACATGGATCACTCGATTATTTCTTGTGGAGCGTTACTGAGCGGGACTCCAACAACACCTGACATTGCATCACTTAAGTCCGCTTTTGGGGCATCTTTTGCGCATTTTGACAATAAGATTTGGGAAAAGGTGTGAGCACACTTTAGGTCGAGAATAGAAGCTGTAATCGAATAAAATGACGGTTATGTTGAATGAAATGTTGTGTCAGAGATGCCGCAACAATAATATATTACGCTTCTCTGTGTAATTGGGATATTTTATCAAAATAAATTATTGTAAAAATGTGTATGGTTTTGTCCAGATTCTGTTGAAACAACCCTTATGAGCAGTTTTCACGTACTGATATTGCGTGAAATAAGGGGAATTTTGGAAACAAAATTTTCTCAAATTCGCCTCCAATTTCTTTCTTTGAACTTTATGTGGATAGAGCTAAATGAAATAAGTAATGTGACAAACTTTACTATGCTGTAAAATTTAATTTTTCGAAAATTTTACTAATGAAAGTTTAAGTAGTATTATAATAATACATTGTAACATTGACAAATAATGTGCGAGAAAATGTGTGGTGTTGTAGTACCACTAGTTACTTGATTTAATAGTTTATTAGGATTGTCGTTGAATCCAGGATTCCTGATTCATTGATGGATTGTTAGTGATTCCGTCAACTGCAAAGGTCATTAGTCCCGTGCGTGTAGTGCGTGTACTGAGGTGGCGGTGATTTTCCTCAGGTGGATGGCGAGATCCGGCGCCAACCTATTGTCGACTAGCTGGGTTTTCCTCAAACATGTATCTCCCACCAGCAGGGCACTGCTTCAGCCGTGGCAACTTTAAGATCCCGACCGGTCTCCCGGCATGTGTGGTAGTGTAATGCATATTAGTGTGCGTGTAAGTAAGGGGTGAGGATAGGACAAGGAAGTTGATTGTCGAGCCTCATCTTGGTGGCACTAAGTTTTTGTACTTTCGTAAATAAAACATTTTTACATTTAGGGCGGTCTTGTGGTTTCCTTCTAATTTCTGTTTTAATAATGCAATCCATTAATTTATCTAATATAAATATTTATATTCTTTCCTGTGTGTAATTCTACGTTAAACAAAATTTGATCTCTGTTAGCAAATCTCTTCACTTTTTATTGGATATTTTAGTCTTTCTAACTCGTCCCCCGTCGAAATGCAGAAAAACGACGAGGCGTGGACATAAGTCTTTGGAAGTCTCCGGCAGAAATATTGAGCCATGCTGCCTCTGTAGCCGTCCATACTTGCAAAAGTGTTGCCGTGCAGGATTTTGGGCACGAACTGACCTCTCAATTATGCCCCATAAATGCAATCTGGGTGTCCAAATCATTCGCTCGAATTGTTTAGAATGTCCTTCAATCCAATTGCGAACAATTATTTCCCGGTGACATGGCGCTTTGTCATCCATAAAAATGCCTTCGTTGTTTCGGAACATGAAGTCCATGAATGGCTGCAAATTGTCTCCAAGTAGGTGAACACAACCATTTCTAATCAATGATGGGCGCAGTTGGACCAGAGAATCCAGGCCATTCCAAGTAAAAACAGCCCACATTATTATGGAACCACCACAACACTGCAGTGCCGATAACATTGCTTTGTGGGGTCTGCGCCACCCTCGAACCCTACCATCACCTCTTACCAATTGAAAACGGGACTAATATGACCGAGCCTCGGGTTTCGAGTTGTCTAAGGATCAATCAATACGATATAGTGAGGAGCCCAGGAGAGGCGCTGCAGACGATGTTCTATTACCAAAGGCACTCGAGTCAGTCTTCTTCTGACGTAGCTCATTAAAGCCAAAATGTCTCAGCACTGTCCTAACGGATACGTTCGACGTAGGTCCCACGTTGATTTCTGCAGGTAATTCACCCTGTGTTGCTTGCCTGTTATCACTGAAAACTATGTAAACGTCGCTGCTCTCGGTCAATTAGTGAAGGCCGACGGCCATTGCGTTGTCCATGGCGAGAGGTTATGCCTTAAAGTAGGTATTCTCGGCACACTCCTGACGCTGCGGATCTCGGAATATTGAATTCCCTAAGATTTCTGAAATGGAATGTCTCATGCGTCTAGCTCCAACTACCATTCCATGATCAATATCTGTTAATACCTCTCGTGCGGCCAAAATCACGTCAGAAATATTTTCACATGAATCACTTGAGTAGAAATGAAAGCTGTGCCAATGCACCGGCCTTTAGTATGTCTTTTGTGCGCGGTACTTCTGCCATCTGTGTATCTGCGTTTCGCTATCCCATGACTTTTGCCACCTCAGTTTAGATCACTTCTTCATTAATTATGTAGGAAACGTTACTTATTACAACTAAGATTTTTTTCTAATTGTACTCCGTGTGCTTAGCAAGGAACGTCTATCTCTTAACAATATTTTCTGACTTTTCGAAAGTCCGTAACATTTTTCGGTAATATATTTAGTATTGCAAAAGAAGCAAATTTGAGTTTACTAGAAATTAGCGTATGATACATCATACGATGGGCTGAGTAAATTAGTCCCTAGTAATTTTTTGCCGTTTTTACCAGTTTGTAACGATTTGTGAAAAGACACAAGATATATTCACCATTGAGCTAGTTAGCGAAGTACTGTTTGCAACGTAGTTCAGTATCGTTAATTCTGGTTTATGTTGTTTCTAATGCCCAGATTTTACAAACGTGTACAATGGCTCGCCCACGATATGTTGAGCTATTTGGTATACCATGGCCGCCAATGTTACAAACTCTTTTCACTTCCATATTCACCGCCAGGGACCGACGCGAGGAACTGGCCTCGCTTACAATATCCGTCACATGTGTCGTTTCCCGGTTGAATGAAGATAGGATTTGATTAGGACGCGAATGGTCAGAAAAAAATGCTGGGAATTTAGCCAGGATTATTTAGTTTTGTGGGTCACATGACATGACTTTCTGCCCATCGTAAACCCACCTCTACCAGCTGAATTTGAACCCGCGAAATCGGTTTTTGGAAGGTAACTTGATATTCCCATACCTCTACGGTTGGCTACCTCAATTAAGTAAATCCGTATTATTAGTTGTGTACTAAACGGTTCGTTAAAAAATATTCCTGAGCCAAATAAATATACAGTCCAATATTCAGTGCCACAAAAGGGATAGAATGCATTCCATGAACAGGTGTAGATGTACTGGTAGTTCTAGATGCTCCAACGTTGACATAAAATTATGTGAGAGTGTTAACGGAAACGGCCATAGACGCAGCCATCTAGAATTCTAGTTATCTCTATTGTTTCTTTTTTCTATTTCCTCCCATTATTACTCATCTTTTACATTATCTACCTTTAGATTACAACTAGTTTCTATTTTCTTGATTTCCTTGTGCAGCACAGTAGTAGTCCATGGATTTTATTAAATAATGCTGGTGTTCTTATCAATACTGAATGCTCTTTCTGTCACATTTAGTGCAAGCAATATGCGATTTCTGTAGACAACGTTTCTGACCTACAGTCGAGGATGATAACAACAGCAGGACGATCCATCATTGCAAAGCCTGACGTCGAGTGAGTGACAACAGTTCTGATGATAAGGACAGTGATAGCAACATGTCATCGTTCCCTATCATGTCAAAACCTCGTTTAATTTTGTATCATTCTAACTGAGGACAGACATCTTTGGAAATGAAGAATGATCCTGATTTGTGTATTGAAGAGTTGCTAAAACATACAAGGTGGTTGATTAACTGTTTAGTAAAATTTTCTAAAGGAACTTCCATGACGAACGTGGCAGTCTTAAGCCCAAGGCACTAGTTCATATGAATATGTGCTAAAAATAACAATTCGAGCATTCCAGGAGATTCAATATTTCTCATACGTGTGGATGTGTTCGTCATTGACGTTTACGCCGCCGTGTACCGTGGCTATCATTTTGAACAAAACTGAATTTTCAATAAGTACATTTAAAATATTTATTAAAGAGAACCTACAAACATTTTATACTATTAACGTATTCTAGTGTAAGCCACGCAGTGCTTTCCTTAGAGAATATTACTCGACTGTTTCACCGTTTACGCGGAGAAACGAGGAAATGTTCCGCGCAGAAGAAGACGCCGCCGTCTGGTGTCGTAGCGGCCGGTTTGAATTTCGCGGCCCGGAAGTGATTTTTAAACTCAATTTTCTCAAAGACAAAATTTTTTTCGGAAAAAACTGTACCTGCCATTTTTTATGACGTGCAACACAGAATTGGGGGTATTTTTTTGTACCGGGAGCTTCTGGACACCTGTATAAATAAGAGGTGGAGAAGGAACAAGGAAGAGAAAGGAAAGGTCACGCGCTGCCCGTAGCATGTTTGTTTGGGTACTGCTCCGGCTTTCGCCTGATGTTGATGAGAGAAACCAGAGAAAACGACCGATTAGAGCAGGCGGCCGCTATAATTCTTCCCCAGACATCGGGTGAATCCCACCTATCCGGTTAGAGTCGAAATCCTGCCCCCGTCAGGAATCGAAACCTAGGACATCCCGGTTACAGGCACTGCAGAATCATCTATTGATGCCCTGCGCAATCTAAGCCGGTTACAGCACACCGACCCAGTCAATTGGACGGAGTTATGCATCAACCGTCTATGCGACATCATACATGTTTTGAGATAATCGTGTTCAAAGGTTTTATTACATTTGCAGCTCTAAAAACTGTAATTTAATTATTTCATTCATTGAAGCGCCAAACTACACAAACATGAGTGGTATATCTGGCGCTTACCTGCATAATGTGAAATTAAGAACAGCAGATTTGAAGATCTACGTTTATTGCCAATTGTTGCGAAACATAAAATCCCTGATGTGTCTGATGGCGTTTACATTTTTCTTTACAGTAATCCCTCAACATTCGTGAGAGTTAGGTTCCCCAAAAACCTCGCGAATGTTAAGTCTATCTTTTAATGAAGAAAGGAAGGTTAGGTTCTTCGAAATCGAAAAACTGTTTAAAACAGAAAAAAATCTGACAATCAATTACAGTACAACTGAATAAGCGTTACTACAAACAATTCACAATTAACATTCCAAAATGAAGAAATAAAATAATGTTTGAAACTTATTTCAAAGTTGAAAATTATTGAATGTAGGATTTGCTAATTTTTTTGTTTCATCCCCTTTCTCGCTGTTCAAATATCCAAGTATGGAAGAATTCCTGCTTCTATTCTCTCTTTAATTTCAAAGTTATTTCCATGTTTGGATCACATTCCAATGCCAGAGCTTGTTGACTTTAGAACGCCATCAACAGTTTTGACATTGAAGTTGCTACAGGACGCATTTTCGCTTCCGTTACTTCATCATCACCATCGAGGACGTTTTCTTCACTGATGATTTCCCGAAGCTTCTTTACAATGAGCTCATTATAATGAGAATTGCACAAATCCTGAATGGTTTTTCTGTTCATTTGGCGGAAACCCTTACCTCCAATTTGACGCAACTGAATTGAATTATTTTACAATTGGGGTATTCTATAAATGTGAATTGACATTTCATCCGTGAATTTTTTTAAGAAAGTTATACTTCGAGTTCTTTTGATTTCGTTTCCCAGATGATTATCATGATGATAAAGGAAATGAAATGTGCTCGCTTTCAAAGAAAAAGTAGTACGACCAAAAGACGCACTCGCGAATGTCGAAGTCGCGAATGTTAAAACCGGTAGCATTTCTCGAATCGCGAATGTTCGGAACTCGCAAATAGCCAATCCGCGGATGTCGAGGGATTACTGTATTTATCAGGCTATTTTTACAGATTTGATGCCAAGATTTTGCGTACAGTTAGAACATGGTCCAATGCAACTGATGGCGTCCATATCTCGCTTTTCTCAAAAATGGCGCTTAGCCGGTTGCTGCATAACGTTGCTGTCCAATTGTCGTCCGCGCTGATTCACGGCGTGGCGTCATCGCACGTGCCAAAGACGCACGTTGCGGCGGCGGCGGAGGTCGCACGCGAGGGGCTTCGGGCGACAGCGAAGTTGGCCCGAAGATTTCCTTCCGACGCGACGCGGCGCCGCGCCACGCGAAGTCCCGCAAAATCCTGGCACAGCCGCCCCGCCGCCGCCAACTTGCCTGGGAGTTGACCGCTCACAATGCCCGCTAATTAGCCCCGGCGGCGTCCGGAGGTTGTCCCGGACGACGCGTCGCGACGCGGACGCGGCGAGACCGATTCGACGCCACCGATGCGACGTGACCGACGCGACCGACGCGACGCGACGCGACCGACGCGACGCGACGCGATGCGACGCGACGTGACGCGATGCGACCGACGCGATGTGACCGACGCGACCGACGCGACGCGACCGACGCGACGCGACCGACGCGACGCGACCGACGCGACGCGACCGACGCGATGCGACGTGACCAACGCGACGCGACGCGACGCGATCGACGCGACGCGACGCGACCGACGCGACAGACGCGACGCGACCGACGCGACGCGATGGAACATGCGCTGAAGGCCGGAGGCTCTCTGGCTAGCGGTGTATCGTTGTTCTAACTGACACTCAGAAATGCTCATAAATGTTCACAAGGTGTTGTTTACGAGAAAAAAGACGCTAAACGTTTATTCAGATTTGTTATTCGTAGTACTTGAAAAGCAATTTTGTCAAGTTATGGAGGTTTACCAGCATTTTGCTGAAATTAGATTTAACCATCATTCAAGCATATTTACTTTAGTTCCTTTACGTATTTTCACCTTTTTCTCTGTAAGTAAAACCTGTCTATCGTCTTATTCGTAGTACGTATGACATTTCGTTGTTATTTCATAATACTTTTCATTACTACATACTTTTCGTCAAAGTGTTCGGATTATTTGCCATATTTTTCAGCGTGATATAAACATATCAGTACTTTCAGACATTTAAAGAAATTAAGATAATTTTTGAAATTGAAACGCCAAGGTTTCTATTTATTTCAGATAACTTAATATCTAACGTAAAATTGCAATATGATGCATAAGAAAATGTAATGTAGTGATGCAACGGAATTTAAGACAAAATAGGCTACATTTCATTCGTTATTAAATTTTACACATTGATGTATTGATTCTGAAATGCTATTTGATGAAGATGAAACTCAAGGTTGGAAATGAAATACACTCAAGGTTGGAATAATATGAAAGCAATTTATTACTTGGATATAATATGTGACGTACTTACATCAATATTTTCAATTGATTTAGTTTAATTATACGTGCGTTGAAAACCTTTCACCTTGTCAGAAGAACATATCGTACACTGTATCAAGAGCCAAGAAACAAAATAGTACATACAATACATAACTTCGTCACGTAAGATACACATCACAATGAATGCGGTATGCGTTGTTTATTCCACGGTACCATTGAACAGAACAACTTAAAGGTTTAATTATTAAATTTGTACAAAGAATTGGTCGGCCCGACCGGGATTCGTACCCGTGTCTCTAACTAAAAGGTTGTGAATTACGTTTTTCTTAATGTTATAGATAAAACTGGTGTTTAGCTGACAATAATTATTTCAGTTTCTTGTTTAATTTTTTTGATATTTACAAAAAATGTTGGTTATCGTATTGATAGTGTAATAAAAAGTGATTTTACATTACCGTTCTAGTATCTTCTCTTGCATGGTTGTTCAGGCGAGCATTCTAATGAGTGTAAATGAGTAGTAAGGATTCGAAACCGCTATTACAAGGATTATTTGTTAGGAGACCTTTGTGTCGCAGGCGGAAGAAAGCGGGCGCTTTGAATGGCGTCGCGGAGCATCCACGGACGCGTGGAACAAAGGTGCCCCGGATCATTTTGCGTTTCCGTTTCTGACCTTCCTCCGCACAATGGCGTCGCGTCCTTGTCGTCTCTTGCACGTACTCAGTAGTCAATGAGCAGCTTTTGAATATGGGGTTTGTGAAACCAATGAATAGAAGACCTTGCGTTTATGAGACCGAAAAATTGGGATGAATGCAATGAGATGTACGAGAAGTCGTTAAAAGGATTGGTATCTAAACTAGTTTGGTTGCTGTTTTGCCAAGGATTACGTAGATTTTGTGAGATGTTGGAGAAAGTACTGACGAAGACGTTTCGCTAAATAACGTATTTATGTATTATTGCCATAACCTCGCTTTATGACAACAATGGTTTACTGACATCATTGCAAAATCTTCTCGGAGCTAATTTGAATAACGTGGTGTAACAATCACTGAAAGTATTTTCGGACTGGAAATAAGTGAGTTGTTTACGAAATATTCTACATTCAGCAAAACATTTACATGTTACTTTAAATTAGTTTTGATGCGTTACGCATTCAGAATGAATCTTGAGGTCGGAACAGTAATTATATTTTTTCTCAACTAAGATGCATTAGTGATTCGTAATTTTGCAAATCAGCAATACAACACTTTGCAGCGAAAGCTCACTGTAGTCTCAACAAAAATCTGGAAGCAATTTGTAATTTGAATATGCATGACTGGTGTACACTAATATTTGGAATTAATTCGATGTCATTACACGTGCGTGGAGAATCTGTCGACGGGGTCATCATCGAAAGGGTAAAACGTGTACTCTGTGTTAAGGTTCACCAAGTTCATCAGTCACATCAGATCAAGCATCCCAATTTATTTGTTATGCGAATTTTACGAAGTACAACAAGAATTTTATTCCCCCCAAAGAATAAATCTGTTATTACTTAACAAATATCCGATGTCTCTGAACATCATAGAAAGGAGACATATATACTTCATTCAATATTTTCATGGAAGAATAAAATCGGCATTTGAAAACTGCCAATGAGCAGCTGACACCATCATAAATAATTATATTACATCTGTATAAATGCCGTATTCCTGATGGGACGTAGGCAACTTACACACACACACACACACACACACACCATAAAACGCGGCTTTTTTGTACATTGATGAAATATTGAAAAATGATTCAGATTACACTGTGGAACCTACTTTAAATTATCATAATAGAATACGTGGAATGTTATATGGAAAACTTCTTTGCCTCTCTTTCACGCGTTAATCACATGATGGAATGGACGTGCTTTACACGGGATTTTCACTCGCAAATTCGTACATTCGCTTGTTTTCTCAGCACTTTGCGTCATAGCGGTCGGCACCCATTACATGAACAATATTTTTAATTGAACCCAAAGGTGTGCTTATCATGATTATGGCTACGAATGGTGATCATGAGTGTGATGAACAGTGAACGGATGATTTATAATACGGATTTTTACCACGCCTCAATAAGTGGACGGTGTTATGCATCAATCGGCTAAGCGCCATTTTTGAAAAAAATTGAGATAAGGATGCCATCAGTTGCATTAGACCATGTTCTAAGTGTACGTAAAATTTTGGCGCCAAATCTGTAAAAATACCCTCATAATTAATGAAAAATGTAAACGCCATCAGTCACATCAAGGATTTTATGTTTCGCATCAACCGGTTGTAAACGTAGATCTTGAAATTTGCTTTTCTTAATTTCACATTATGCAGGTAAGCGCCAGATATCCCACTCATGTTTGTGAAGTTTGGCGCTTCAATGAATGAAATAATTAAATCACAGTTTTTAGAGCTACCAATGAAATAAAACCTTTACATTTACATTAACGATTATCTCAAAACTTGTATGATGTCGCATAGCCGGTTGATACACAACACCGTCCAAGTGGCTTGGACGAAACTTTCCGGAACTCCTCCTCGGCGTTCGCTCAGCTCTGAGCACTCCGGCGGCGCCCCACCCCCTTTCCGTGACGCGAACCGCCCATCACCATACGCCGAGCCAACCCCCGCCCTCTCCATTCCCGTCCCTTTCCGTCCTCCGCTCTCGCATCATCTGGCGCGCGGAACAACCGCCTCCGCCGCTGCTGGTGCGCGGGCGAAGGGCGCAGCGCGCAGGGCGCAGGGCGCAGGGCGAGCGCTCGAGGGCTCTCGGGGCACTCGGGCCCTCCGCGCCCTAGCCCGCGCCCACTCGGCCGTTGCGCGGAGGAGCGCCGCTCGGTTTGTTTTCCGCGTGGCCGAACAGTCGAGCGCCAAGCCGCGCCGCGCCGCGCCGCGCCAGCCGCGGATCCCGCGCCCGCCGCCGACCGCGCACACACTGGGCCGAAAGCCTCACGCGCCAAACGGACGTTATAAATAGACACCGGAAAAATATGTAGTATAAAACGTCAAATTATGCACATAAATATGTAATAAAATTAGTAAGAATATGTAATAATGAATATGTAAGAATATGTAAAATCGGATATAATATGTAATATTAAAATTCTCTAATTAAAAACCATTTACATAGCATGCAATTACATTTACAAAAACTGATCACTTTACATCATACAACTTTCACGTCAGTAGTAAAAGCTTAATCTACTGTAATCCAGGACCGTAGTTTAGCAGCCAGTATAATCGCAATAGCAGCCATCGCACAAATTGGCGAGATCTACGACCAGCAAACATACACTGAAGCATCTTCATTGAAGTGTTACACGTCAGTGATCGCAAATTTTTCTCGGAAATTAAGGTTACAGATTACAAAACGCGGTGTCAATGATGCTTTGGGCACCTAGATTTCCCCAATAATGCAGGAAAAATGCTGATGTTAAAAAAATACATATTTTCATAAAAAAATATGGAATTAAATAGAAGAAAATTGATAAAATAGGAAAATATATTGTGAAAAGAGCAAAATATGTAAAATATGTAATATAGTACCAAATATGTAAAAATATGTGACGAAAAAATTCGATATTTTGTTAGGAGTGCTATGATTCGCCAAGATTACAATTTTGAGAACGGTAGGTAGAAAGACAAAAAATATGTTATTACATAAAAATCCGATCTCTAGTTATAAAAATCAAAGGATAAAACCTATTACTTCAAAATGAGCATTTTTATGAGAGACAATGGGCGTAAATTTATATAAATAGTTTTTTCTTTCTTGGTGCACGGGAGTGTGTCAATAAAACGGAATATCTCACGGTATTTTGCGTCGTTCTCCGTTGGACCGCTAGGAACCGCATGATCGGTAGCATTGCTCGATGCAGTCGGTATCATGCGACTTCTAGCGGCATAACCGAAAACGGCGCGAAATACCGTGAAATATTCCTTTTTGTTGACACACCCCCGTGCGCCAAGAAAGAAAAACCGATGTATAATTAGTATAATCTTGCCGACTGTGCTGAAGAAAACTGTTAATTACAAAATATTAAATTAGTCGGGCCCGTGGTTGAGATCGACCGTGGATCGATCGATCTTGGATCGTGGGGTCGAGGTTTCGAGTCTCGCCTCGGGCATCGTTTCATGTGTTCGTCTTTCACCCCCTATCGTTTCTTCCTCATACCATAACGTTAAATCCAATAGTGGTCGCTAATGACGTAGTAGATGATGCGACCTTAAATAACCAAAAAAATCATAAAATTGTACAATAGTGAAAAGAAATCATTGGAAACTAACGAAATAATTGTATTAAGACGATAATAAATGCAAAGAGATTATGCATTTGTACATGAAGAAAAATGGAACCGCGTAAAATAAAATAAATTGCATATTTTACAAAGTAAATCGTATTTTCTGAATAAATGAAAAGTACTACCACAAGTGATATCTGCACAACTCTAACCATAAGAATGAGTATAGTCGTAGCACTAAAGAGAAACATTGAGAAGAAATAATAAACATGACATTTGTGTATAATTCCATTACGGGTTCACGGGTTTTGGTCCAAAATAATAACATATTTCAGTTTGCCGACGTTTCAGAGTTTATTATTAGAGAGAGGAACATGTAGACAAGATGAATGGTCGTGCTCGCTTGTTTGGCAGTTTCTCATGATGTGAACCTCCATAATATCTACTTAACTTCCCACGCACAGCAAGCCCTGAAGATGGAGCAATCATAAACTCCAAAATGTTGGCAAACTGATATAGCTTATTATTTTGGACCAAAACTCGTGAACCCGCAATGGAATCGTCTACAGAAAATGGTCATGAAATACAGAAGATTTGTGTATAATATTTATTGATTCGTACGTCATGTTTTGAAAACCCACAATGGTCAATGGCCGAATTGGTCATTTAGAAAAGAGCGGAAGCTTCGCTGAGCTTTCGGTGTCGCTTGGGCCCACTGTACGGGTCTCGATGGCCGGCGCTTTCACACAGCAAAACGCTGCTCCATTAGCGTTCGCCGGCGAGGAGAGCGGCGAGTCGGCGCTGGAGTGGAGCCGGGGCGGGGGGGGGGGCGCAGATGCGCAGCGAGCCGCGGGGGGCGGCCGAGCCATCCCGCGCCTTTTCATGCTCTAACGTGCGCCAAGTACGCTCCGCGGCGGACAATGAAGCTCTTCAAGCGGGCCGTTTGCACTCAGTCTAGTTCACGTCACTCGCGTCACTATTATACGCATTTGCCGTGTGAGTTGAATTATGTCGTCGTCCTATCTTCTACGTTTTTTCTTTTCTTTTTTTCTTTTTTTTCTTGTTGTTTTTAATACTCAACCTATTAAAAGATTAACACAACAACATTCACTTAAAAAGTTTATTTCGTCTCTCGTGTTTCATACCACAATAACAAACACATATTTTTAAACTCTGCAGGGAGTATTGAGAAAAGACCTCATTTTGAGATAAGAGTAACATCCTATAAAATATATTGCAGCAAATAAATGTATTCCTATGTTGGGACAAATTATTTTGAACGTTAGAATTCGCAACGATCTGTAATATAAGTGCAAACTTATTAATTTATAAATGTAATATTTTTAAACCTTTTTAAATATCTTATCAAAATAATTCGTATAGTGTTAAAAGAAAAGTAAATACAAGGGAAAATATTACTTCGACTTGAGGAGTTTGAGGATAGCTTTATTCAGCATCGAATTTCACTAATCATCAGATCTTATGTCAGTAAAACCGATAATCGAAACCTATTTGAGTGCACTCAGGTACACTCATGTGCAATAAATTGGTTTCCTTATAGATCTGATATTTTTAAAGTAAAATGTTGAGCACAAATCCGCACAGAGCCGATCCAGTGGCCGAGATCGTAAGCCTGTAATGTGATAGCAATCTTGGACCGGAGAATGGCGAGTTTGAATCCAGTCTCAGACATGGTTGTATTTGAGTCCGTCCTTTCACCCCTATCATCACCATATCATGACACCTTCACAGTTACCTTAACATTAAATCCAATAGTGGTCACTAAAGACCTGGATGTTGATGCGACGTTAAATAATTACAAACAAAAAAACACGCATAAGTTATCCAATAAACTATAGTACCAGAATACTTTCTAAATATTGTAGTTGAACTATGAAAAGAATGAAGTAAAAAAGGCTGTACGAATTAAAAATATGCAAAGTTATCTCAGCATTATTCTGCCGTAATCGATTGATCAATTTATACCTTAAAGCTTGAACGCTTAGGGGCATTAATGGAACAAATCTCTTGCAAACTGAATAACTGGCTCACAAAAACATACTTGTAGGTGTGCTTAAACGAATGAGTAGAACTGAACCGAATTAAACGAAACTAATATACATGTTTAATAATGTCGTTGGTGAGATAGATAGCTTCTAATAATTACATAAATAAAAGGTATTGTCCGATATCAAATATATATTTAAACTTAAGATCTTTTCGATCGTGTAGCGATCATCTTCAAAGCTATCTTGCAGCGTCTGGGCGGAAAACGAAGTTGTGTCTAGGTAGAACAAGCACAACTTAGTTTCCCGCGCAGACTCTGGAAGATAGCTCTGATGATGATTGCTACATGATCGAAAATATCTTAAGTTTAAATATATATTTGATACCGGACAATACCTTTTATTTATTTAATTATTTAGTATACATGTTTGCATGTTTTTCTTTATATATTTTTGTATTTCATATTTGAAGCCAATTTGGGTATAATCTTGAAACTATATTAGGAATGTGCTTCAGTATCTTTGATATGACCTGCTTTGCTCTTTTTTCAGTCGTAATGAGCAGTAACTGATAATGTCAGATGCAGAGTTTCATCACTTCTGCTTCATACTGTCACATGTGTGACATGTTTTGATAATAACTTCGGAATACCATTATCAATTGTGTCGCTTTCCATATGAGAGTGTGAATGTAAATCCCTATTCGGGTATCGTGAACTGAGGCATGTTCATTAAATAAAGGAAAATAATAGAACACATGTTCAATCAATCTCTATTTCTTTACTATTTTTGCTCATATCTGGTGAAATGTTCATGAGCGTTTTGTATTTCTAATGTTCCTTACTGTGATTATTTCTCCAGACTTTTCTTCCACACCATTACTTTTATTAGTGTTATTTTGTCCTGAGAAATAATAGTCATTGCGGAAGTGTACTAACAGACTTAATGACACATTAATTAATAAGCAGGTTCGTGCAAATTTACATCCAAATTTATAAAGCAGACTTTATCGTACTCAGTTAAAATCGTCTTTGAATAAACACGGCTTCGACTACTCTTAGGAATCCCAAGACCCGGATACGACAGATTGGCGATTCCTGTGGTAGACGGAGCTACCAAGGAACAAAGCCTTGACAATGATATGAATAGGGCTCTAACGCTGTTGATAAGCACGTGAAAAATTGGAAATAATTCAATAAGAGCGCTATCTGTCGCTTGACCTGCCACTGCCGTTTATTAACATCTAGCAGACCAGATTGGCGAGTAAAGAAAACTTATAAGTCGAGTCCGAGCAGCCGTGCCGTGCACATCGGGCGTCTCTCACTAGTGAACTCGGTGAATAGTGTTGCGACTCAGTGTGTAAACATTCTCTTGTGTCTGAATACACCAGGGAAAAGTAAATGGCTTACGCCATTAACCCATCCACAGGGCAGACTATAACCGAAGCCCTGCTCACCCTAAATAGCGGCGACCACTGTGTCGTTCCCCCAGTGTCGCCATTTCCAACAAGCAGCGAGGCCATGGACACGAGCCTCGCAGCAACGCCAGCCCCGACCAGCATGGAGGGCAACATCAACCCAGCCTTGTTAAACGCCAGCCAGAACTACTCGTCGTCACCACCTCTTCAGGTATTATTGAAAAGTCAGCATAATCAACAGACGGGCTCGCATCAACATTTGGAAACATCCAGCTCAGCAGACCAGGTACCAGTGTCGCAAAACAAACGCGCATGCGACGACGAAGCAGAATCGAGCGAAAGTAAACGTTCAAATGGTGTATCGATGCGTGAAAGTGAAAAATCAGGTGCGACGCAATTCTCATCAGAGACGTCACAAGGTAGTGCAACATCAAGTGGGGAGATAAACTCTACAGGTTTTTTGCAAAATTTATATCGCGTTACAATTGCTAACAGATTTGGAGATTTAAACAACGAACAAAGAAAGTCTCGATGATTCGCCAGTTGAAACTTCAAAAATTCCTCCTATTTATCTGTACTCGGACGAAAAATCCACGTTCAGTGACTTAGTGATAACCCTAAAATTAATAGCGAAAAGTATCTTTTCTACTGAATTAAAATCAAACAAATTGAAAATCCAAATGACCACGATTGAAGATTATCGTGCGGTTGTTCGAAACTTTTTTGAAAACCAAAGGCAATTCCATACTTATGCCGACCCTAGCAACAAACAATTCTCTGTGGTTATAAAAATGTAGTTACTGAAATTTCAGAAAAAGAAATTCACTCGGAATTAAAATCAATGTTTGACTCTGTGAAAAAAGTGACAAGACTTCATAAAAATGGTCAAGCAATTCCTGTAGTTGCTGTAGAATTTACTGGCGCTCATCCGATCGAAAATATTCTTCAAATAAATACTTTATGTCATTTAAAAGTGAAGGTAGAAAAAAGAAAAAGACATGTTGGACCCCTACAGTGTGTGCGATGTCTAGATTTCGGTCATAGCAAAAACAGCTGTAATAGAAAAGTAACTTGTGCACATTGTGCTGGAAACCACATTTCGGCTAGCTGCAATAGCACAAACTCTGTTCCTTTTTGTGCTAATTGCAAAGGGAACCATCGAGCGGACGTCAGAACATCGCTTTGTACATATTACTCAAAAGTTCTAGAATCTAAAACAAAAACTTGGAATAAATATAATGAAAGATCAGTTGACAATAATTCGTCTCAGGCTCCTCCCAACAATGCAAGAAATTTCCCTCACTTACCAAAAGCTAACCATATACCGAACTTTCGTCCCCCACCCTCACCTTCATCTTCAACCTCTTACGCACATTTCAGTAACCAACAACCTCGCCCATCCCAACCACTCATCCCTGAACCAAATAGTCCATTAATTAACAATATCATCCAATCAGTTAACACCCACATCACTAATTTTCTGCATTCACTAATCCCTATGCTCTTAAGTAAAATTCAGAATTTCATAGTTTCGCTTTTCGCAAATGTAAGTAATGTCACTCCTTAAAACATTAAGATTTCTCAATTGGAACAGCCATGGAGTCTATAAAAAACGCTTCGAACTCATTGATTTTATAAATTCCCACTCCATAGACATAGCGTGTATCACCGAAACTCATTTGACATCAGATGTTGTTCTTAGAATTCAAGGATACAATTGTATACGTAACGACAGACCTGGACTAACAACAGGAGGTGGTGTCTTAATTCTGGTAAAAAAAACAATAAATTATTTTGAAATAGACCTGCCCCTCACCCCCGGCCTAGAAACGGTTGCTATACGCATTCTTTTTCCGGATAACAATAGTATCACGGTAATCGCGGCGTACAAACCTCCAAACAAAAAAATCTCGATGACCCGAATCGATTCTCTTTTTAACGCTACTCCATCAACGATCGTAATGGGTGACCTCAACGCCAAGCATATATCATGGGGCTGCCGCGTCAGTAACTCCGCGGGTTCAATTCTCTCAAACATCATAAACCAATTACATCTCAAAATACACTCTCCCACTGAACCAACTTACTACCCTTTCAATAACAATATCATTCCAGATATTTTTGACATCGCCATCTCAAATTTCCCATTATCATTAACCTCGTATGTTTTTCATGAACTTGACTCCGATCACAATCCAGTATTACTGACTTCTCAAGTTTTCTGTCCCCCTCCTTCTCCTCCTCCAACACTTTCTGTCTCCTCTATAAACTGGGCTACTTACCAATCCAAACTAGAAAATATGTTACCTCCCATTAAGATTCTTCAATCCGCACATGAAATAGATAACGCCGTATCACTTATTACAAACTCCATAACTACAGCGGTACTCGAGTCTACCCCCAAGCGCCCTTTGCTTACCCAAAAATTTTCAAAACCTCCTTTACCCAAGTACATACAAAACTTAATCAAGGAAAAGAATAAAATCAGAAGACTTTGGAATGAACATAGGCTACCATATCTAAAAAATGAGCTCAATCGCCTTATTCGAGTCTGTAGACTAACTCTACAAGACTACAATTTCGAACAGTATAAAAACTATGTATCTTCCCTATCGTCCCACAACAGCTCAGTTTGGCTGGCTACGAGAAAACTTCTACGTAAAAAGACAACCATTCCCCCTCTATTGTCAAACGGGCAGAAAGTGTTTTCTCAGATCGATAAAGCAGAACTTCTGGCTGATTTCTACGCTACAACCTTCCAACCACATTATGTTGAAGATCCTCCACACTCCAATGAAGTAAACGCATTTGTCTCCTTGCCCAACTTTGATGTCCCTAACCGTGTTAAATTTGCGTCCCCTACCGAAGTATATAACATTATTAAAAATCTACCAAAAAGAAAATCCCCCGGGCACGAAAATATTTCACCTATTATGTTAAAAAACCTTCCTCGTAATGCAGTTGCCTTTATAACTAATATAATAAACTCAATGTTCAGATTAGGCTACTTCCCCAAATTATGGAAACATTCAATAGTAGTCCCAATCCCCAAACCCGAGAAAAAACCAAACCTTACCTTCTAGCTACCGCCCTATAAGCCTTCTCCCTATTCTAGCGAAAACAGCAGAAAAAGTAATTCTAAAAAGGCTAAATTCATTTCTAAAAAAATCCAAGATCATTCCTTATCACCAATTTGGTTTTGTATCTAAACATTCTTCTTGTCATCAACTTCTCAGACTAACAGAATTCATTCATTCCGGATTCCAAAAACAGCACCACACCATAGCAACCTTTCTGGATGTGAGTCAAGCATTCGACCGAATTTGGCATAATGGCCTAATCTATAAGCTACGGAAGTTCGGTATCCCACTCTACCTCCTTTCAACCATCCAAAGTTTCTTGTCAGACCGTTCATTCTCAGTAAAAATTCAGACACACCTCTCAAACCCTCGTCCCATTTTAGCAGGAGTTCCTCAAGGCTCCCCTCTTTCCCCAACTCTCTTCAATATTTTCACCGCCGACATACCCACATCCCGTTTCATAAACACAGCCCAATTTGCAGACGACACTTCCTTATTTCTTTCTGGTCCCGAACTAAACACATTGACTGACCGACTCCAGAGACATCTGCACCTAATCGAACAATGGACTACTAAATGGAAAATCATGCTCAATCCCTCAAAATCGCTCGCAAAAATTTTCACTCTCCGACATTCTTACCATCCTCGTCCACTGATATTAAACAACTCTCCCATTCCTTGGTCTCCATTAAATTCACCCGTCAAATATCTAGGCCTCTATTTAGACTCAAAATTAACCTGGAAACATCATATAGAAACCAAATTGAAACAAGCCCATCAGAAACTTCATCAACTTAAACCGATTATAAACCGTAAAAGCAGCCTCAGTCCTGAAAATACAGTTCTCCTATACAAATCCATTCTGCGACCACTCCTTCTTTACGCATGCCCGATCTGGTGTCATTCAGCAGCATCCCACATAAACAAGATCCAAGTCTTCCAAAACAGAATCCTCCGCATTGCAACCAAAGCTCCATGGTTTGTTAGAAACTCAACTCTACATTCAGATTTCAACCTAAAATCAATAAAAGAGCAAATCATTCACACATCTCACAATTTCTTCCTCCACCTACCTAACATATCCGGACCATCCTTTTACAACCTCGGCATAGATAACCCTCCCTTTCTGAGAATAAAAAACAGATACCCCCTTCATTCATTCTTAAATTGCTTTTCCACGTTCGAATAGAAGTAATTAACTTCAGTATTTAAATTCATCTCAAGTGATGTTCTGGCGGTGCTCATTGAGTTTCCCCACTCGAAATTTTTAAAATTAGTATAAGTCACCAATCATCTGTAGAGCCGAAAGGCTGAACGATGTAAATTCAGACTAATAAATAAATAAATAAATGAAAAAAAAAGAAAACTTATCATTCACTTTCAACAAAATAAATTATCGCATTAATGGGAATATATACACTTCGTAATCAACTCGAATAGGAAATACTAACATCACACTGTAACTTAGATTTTTTGGAAATGGGAGACTTAATTCTAAAATTGTTTTGATTTGAACTATTGTCATTTCACGCGTATTTACGATGTAACTGTCTAGCATGTGTATCTACAATAGATGTTATTCAGTTAGTTCCTGATTAGTGGAAAAATTACTGTAAATTATACTAAGTAGATTGTGTAATTTTGCTTCATGTGTTTTCAAAGTAAAACACTTATTTTGTTTAAATTGTGTGAAATATTTTGTGTGCCGTATATCGTTATGTGAACATTATAATCATTGATTTAAGTCTCGCACTGTTGTCAACCTGGAAGCCATGTAATAAAACTCGCTATAAAATTGAGACAGAGTCAATTAAATATCTGACCATTTTACCAAATTCTTGTATTTGAAAAAATAAATAAATAAATTATCATAAATTTTGATCATTTTACTTGAAGTTGCTTCAAAATGAATCTCCTTGAGAATTCATGCTTAACTCTTTAGATCTTGAATTATTTTGTCCTATCAGTATTAAAATACCATGCACAACTACAAACATACTCGAAGTAACAGGAATGAATAAAAAGTGGAATTATTGGATAATTAGGTAAAAAATAAACTCAGTATAAGAAAATCATTGGATTTCATATACATTCACGCTTTGTCATTCATTAGAAAAATTGACTCATTGCAAATCATCGGAGCTAACATAATGAAGCCTTTGTCTAGCATTTATTACATGATGCCTACTTGGAATGACCTTTATTCATTGCATACATATTGCTCTGTTTAGTGAACGTGAGTAAACAACAACGCAATTCGGTGACTGCACCGACAGTGACCTTTAAAGAGTACCATTGTGTAACAAATGGGAATAAATTACGTCTGAATCAGGCGTGCCGGCCGAAGCAAATGGAGTAACGTAGATAGTCCGAAGCCTTCTTGAATGGTGTCCATGGAAACGAAATCATCTCGTTATGCGGGTTAGTTATGCTCGCCTCACTAAATCTTCTTTAAATAGCAGAGGTCAAAATACGAACAAGGCGCAGTACCGATTTATAGGTTTCCCAATCGACATCAATCCGACTAACAAGAGGAAGTATTCAGCAAATGGATTTGAAATTTTTGTCCTTGGTTACCATGTTACCTCTTTAGTTCGTAAAATGCATGTAGACAGATATGAAATCCAGCCCGCAAAGGCAATTTAAGTTTACAGTAAATGTTTGGCAATAGTTATGACTAGAGACCGGATTTTTATGTAATTACATATTTTTTGTCTTTCTACCTACCGTTCTCCAAATTGTAATCTTGGTGAATCATCGCCCTCCTAACACAATATCCAATTTTTTCGTTACATATTTTTACATATTTAGTACTATATTACATATTTTACTGTTTTCACAGTATATTTTCCTATTCTATATATTTCCTTCAATTTTATTACATATTTTTTATAAAAAGAATTTTTTTTAATCAGCATTTTTTCCTACATTTTTGGTAAAATGTAGGTGTCAAAATTATTACTGACACTGACACTAATGTTTTGTGACCTGTAACCTTAATTTCCAGGTAAAATTTGCGACTGCCGACGTGTAAAACTTCGATGAAAATGTTGCATGCCGCAGTGTATATTTGCTGGACGTCGATATCGCCAATATGTGCGATGGCTTCTATTGCGAATAGTCTGGCTGCTACAATATGGTCCTGGATTACAATAGATGAAGCTTCTACTATTGACAAGGCAGTTGTATGACGCAAAGTGTGCATCAATTTAGCAATTTTTTCTAAATCTAATTTTGCGCTATGTAAATGGTTGTTTAAGTAGAGAATTTTAATATTACATATTAGATACAATTTTACATATTTATTACAAATTCTTACTAATTTTATTACATATTTATGTACACATTTTTGTGTTTGATACTACATATTTTTCCGGTCTCTAGTTATGACATTATAGAAGACAATATGAAAATTATTATCATTAATGGCATTTTTCTAGATCACAACTACATATCATAGGTGTCAATTGAATAGAAAATCTCGAGCTGGCAACCAACTACCTAAGAAGCAAATCTATTGACTGTACAATACTTGGCGCAAAATGCGGGCCGATCCCAATAAAGCAATTTCTTGTTCTTCCTAATCTTGTAAATGACCTACAAGTGTGGAAGCTTCTTTTTTCGGAAGGAATCCGGGTTCTCCGATAGCTATCTATTTGACCTGTGTTTTTACAGCACTCTTTTGGCTAATCTCAATTTCCAATTCTTGTATTTAAGACTTGTCTAACACCTTGATTATAACGTCCAGATCTGACGGTACATCTACAACCCGCTCATCTGCAGTTATCTTAAATCTCCTGATATTTTTTTCTCCAAAGCGATAATAACTGCATTAGGTTTGTTCATCTCTATCATACGATCAGTTGGAATTTGTTGGTCGAACAGAATCATACACAGGTCAACAGACATCACTGGTTTTGGTACGTGTTCGCACCACTTACCATGTGAATTGGAATCCTGAATGTGTTACAGTCCTGCCAGATAGGTAACTGCTGCATTGAGTATAATTATTTAACATTTCGTCCGAATATTTCGTAATGTTAGTCTCGATGTTAGAATTCATTATACACTCAGGTGACAAAAATCAAAGAATAACAATATGCAAATATACAGTTGACAATAGTATCGCGTACAAAAAATATAAAAGGGCCGTGCATTAGGAGAGCTTTCATTTGTACTCAAGCGAGTCCCGCGAAAAAGTTTCTGGCGTAATCAAGGCACCACGACGGGAATTAACAGACGTTGAACGCGCAATGGTAGTTGGAGCTAGACGCATGGCACATTTCTTTTCAAAATCGTTAGGGAATTCAATATTCCGAGATCCACAGCGTCAAGAGTGTGCCGAGAATACTTAATTTCCAGCACAACCTCTCACCATGGACAACGCAGTGGCCGAAGGCCTTCATTTAATGACTAAGTGCAGCGGCAATTTTGTAGTTATCAGTGCTAACTGACAAGAAACATTGCATGAAATAACCGCAAAAATGAATGTTCAATGAATGTATCCCTTTGGACTTGGCGACAAAATTGGCTTTAATGGGATACGGTAGCAGAAGACGAGCTCTAGTGCTTTTGCTGGTGTGCTGCACGTCGTCGCCTTCAGCGCTTCTCCTGGATTCGTGACCAAATCGAGTGGACTCTAGACGACTGGAAACTCGTGGCTTGGTCAGATGAATCCCGATTTCAGTCGGTAACTCCTGATGGTGGGGGTCGAGTGTGGCGCAAATACACAAAGCCACGGGTCCACGTTGTGAGCACGGCACTGTGCAAGCTGATGAGGTTCCATAATTGTGTGGACTGTTTTTACATGGAATGGACTGGATCCTCTGCTCCAACTAAACCGATCATTGACTGGAAGTGGTTATAATAAGCTACATGGAGACTATTTCTGCTAATCATTTGACATCATGTACACAAACAAAGAAAGAACCTTTGTGGAGGACTGTGCGCCATGTTATCGGGCTACAATTGTTCGCAATTGGTTAGAAGAATATTCTGATCAACCCAAGAGAACGATTTGACCTTCCACATCGCCCGACATCAATCCCCTCGAGTTGCTGCACTTTGCCTGGCGAAAGGAGAGTTAATTGCAGACACAGACTGGTGTAAATAACCTATATCTGGATGAAAGGAAGTACTTGATGTAAACTTTTGTACTTTGTAACAATGCGATGGTAAAGGAAGAGTGGAGAGTGTTGGGGTAACTTCTTAAATTACATATCGGCGAATTTTGTGGCAGATAAACTCTTATTACAGTGCCCTAGTAACTTCTATCATGCGCTGTACCCAGAATGCATGTTTTGTGCGTCCTTGATACCGAAAAGTGCATTGACGGTAAAATGTCTCTCCGTCCGTTTCCGAACAACTCTAGCGGCTAAACCGTTCAGCCGATTTTCTCTAAAATTGATATTCCCCAATTGATCTGGCTGGCCCCTTGAATTTGAAACCGATATTTTAATTTTGGAGGGTACTTTGCATGAAGCCTCTGGGACATTTTCTTGCGAACACATGAAGCGACAGTGACATTTTTCATAAGTTGCATTTTAGTCCCCATTTTAATGTGCCCAGAACAGTACCTGTTCCTGACGTATTTGGCATTTGTGATCCTGAGAAATTACGAGAACCGCTTTATCATAATTTATTCTTAATTCCTTATCTTGAGGAGCGAACAAAAAAAGTGCATTATCGCAGGGATTGATTCTTCCCGTCCAAAATACATGCAAATGTTTTCGGACAAGAACTTCCCACGCAGTCATTTTAGTTAAATGCTTGCTCATAAATTTCGTTTTCAAATTTGTTAATTGCTCTTTATACAAAGGTTGAAAAGCCGTGAATGTTATTCACTCCTAAAACGCGTATTTCTTCGGTTCGAAATTTTACGAGTCGATCTTATTTCTGAAATCTTTGGAAATAGAAGATGGAGATGCCAGATCTGGCTCATGGAGTTAATTAGAAACGATCACAATTTCCTTTATACGTACAACGATAGGTGGTCCTAAAATTATACGGTTTTGTGAAAGGATACTTGAACTGTTAATGAACCCGGGCTGCGTCTGTTTCACGTTTCGTAATATTGGATTATAACAAGGAAAAATAACATTTCCACTCAATGTAGTAACAAAACAAGAGTTGTTATATTCCGAACGCTTCACTATATGCGGATTTTACCATCCACCTCTTTATAATTGACAAAATATGCACAACGGAAGTCTGTTTTTCCTCCGTTTTTGGAAAAGTGTGTACTAATTTGGGCGATAAAATCTCGTTCGTAACTCAAAGCTGCCTCTTGACAAAAGTGACTTTGCAGTTGCAGAGAAAAGGGGTACATTAAGACTAAAATGCACGTCAATATATGCCCATCACTCAACATAGGAACTGAAACACATAGCGAAAACATTTACGACGTTTTCTCTACAATAGCTAGTATCGATTACAGCCATGTTGATCAGTACATATCTTTTTGGATACCCAATATAGGCAATTATAAAATGCATTTTCGTTACCTGCTATTGACCATAAAATAACCTTTTCAACATTGAAGTATCAACAGTATGACATAATGTTAGTGACAAGTTGAATATTTTTCTTAAACAAGAGATGCATTACGTCTACCTCACAGTCTTGTCAAAACGCGATTGTCACAAACATGTCTGTCATGTGCACCCTATGTGCTTGAGAGGAATGTCAGTCATCGTGAAGATACGTTCGACGTATACTCTTGTAATATCTCAGTTGGGATGCTCGATCTTGTCTCCCAAAATAACGAGAGTGAACTTGAAGCGTCGCTATCAGTCAGTTTGAATGCTACCGTGTTGTAATCTACTTGCAGGTAGATTAGAGTATTAGACTGATGGAAGTTTAAGCAGTTCTGCAATTGATTTCACCACAGAAATGAAAATATAACGAATATTTTTATTTTTCTAGAATAAAGTCAAATATTTTCATCAATACTGACTTAGAATCATTCCGCATGTTCAATTTTCATATTATGCCAAGAAAAATGAATAATCAGTTATGAAATCACACGTAACCTTCTATCTAATATTTATTTCGATTATCGTTGACGTTCCTTAGCATGTGCAAATTATTCAGTAACATGGTTCAAAGTGCACTGTAGCCGCGTAAATGTGGAGAGGTGTCTCAAGCCGTCAACTGATGTTCCTGCAGGGCCTCTGACCGGGAGGACTAGGTTCGAGTCTCAGCGGGGGCAGGATTTTCGACACTAGCTTGGCAGCTACAGTGGTCTGGAGTAGAATTCTAGCGGCCGGCTGCTCTGATCAGCAGTTTTTCGTGGTTTCTCCGATCAATACCAGACGAAAGCCGGAGCAGTACTCTAACAAACGGGCCACGGACCGCGTGCGATTTCTCCTTCCTCTTCCTTGTCATATCCTTAACCCTTACTTACACGCAACTTACACTAACATGTATTACATTACCACACATGCTCGGAGACTGGTCGGGAGCTTAGACCTTGTTCCGGGTGGGGCGGTGCCCCGCTGATAGAAGATACCTGAAACACCCCACTAGCAGAAGATCTCGCAATCCAGCGAGGGAAGATCACTCCATCTTCCAAGGCAAAAAGTCGCACTACACTTACGGCACTAATGACCTTAGAAGTTGACGCGCCCGGAATCACTAACAACCAACCAACCGCGTAAACGTGCTCAGTTTACTCTTAGTTTAGAATTAAATTTCATTATCTACTACTATATCGTCTCAAGATGAAGTAATAGGTTAGAGTTCTCTTTCGAATTTGGAGTTCTTTCGGTTTTCGCGATTCCCCTCCACGTTGCCAACTGTAGACGCTTTACAAGGCAACTTGCTGAAATACAAAACAACTTGTTGAAAGTGTGAGCTACCAAATAGAAAATAGTTAAGTTAGTTAATATAATAGTTAAAATAGTTGTTAAAATATTCAAATTTTTACGGTATTTGTTTAATGAAACAAATGTATTGAATTAAACATTAACTGCGTATTATGTTTTTCTTCTGGATAATGTGTAATGTGTAAAACAATATGTATTTACCACTACTGATCGTGTAATTAATTGAACAGAAAATAAAGCTTAATAATATTTAAAAAATTGTAAGTCGAAAAATGTTTAATGGTACGTGTTCCAAATAATACTACGTGTTCTAATAAGTGTAGTTCTCTGAATTGGATCAATTTAAAATTTAAGTCTAAAAGAACTGGCAAAAAACGAGGAAGTCACTTTATATACAACTTCCTAGAAAACAAAAACTCTGCAATTAAAATTATTTTCCAAATGGATTTGAATAAATATAAAGTTTCATTATCAGTTCAGGACACTAAAATTACTCTAATAATTAGAGACCGGAAAAATATGTAGTATGAAACGTCAAAATATGTACATAAATATTTAATGAAAACAATACGAATATGTAATAAATATGTAAAATCGTTTATAATATGTAATATTAAAATACTCTAAATATAAAACTCATTTACATCATACTGTGGCGTCGTTTAATTTCTCAGACACAGACACGAAGGATTCGTAACAAAACAAGTTTATTAAACTAAAGAAATATATAAACAATGTTGCACAAGTTCATTTATTTTATCCGTGCTTTACGGAACCCTCTTAAGAACAGCTTATCTTAGCCGCCACCTGCGATTGCTTTGTGAGTCCCCCACCCGCCCTTGCTGCACCGCAAGAAACAGCGAGCGCATGGCCGTGTCGCTAAAGATGAGACTGACGTCTCCCCGGACAAGTCCGGCCGCTCGCCCTGGAGCGCAGTGCGTGAGCACTTAATGAAGATACCACTCGGCCCCGTGCCGCAAACGTATCCTGGCTAATATGCCCTTACCTCCCTTTAAATAGATTCGGTCACATGACCGACCGATCACATGATTTACTCCCACTCCGCAGCTAAAGTGACGTGGGTGTCCCACGTGACCTCCCCCCCTCAGAGCTAGAGCGCCGTCTGTGAAGTCTACAACTTACCACTGACATGTCTTACCGCCCCCTGGCCTCCGCGCCCTTTCTGCTTCCTGGCTCAGCCTAAACCCATCTTAGACACGCCCCCTTCCTGCTCAGCCTAATGGTCTATTTGTGGCTTCCACAGACAAAGGCACATCCTGTCTTTTATGTATGCAAGTGTCACTATGCCACAATACAAACTTACATTTATAAAAAATTTCCTATAAAAATTGTAAAAACAATGCAAACGTTTTAAAAATCACTTGGAAAGCGCAAGTTGATGCACACTTGCACCATACAACTTTCCCATCAATAGTCAAACCTTCACAGATTGTTATTCAGGAATGTAGTTTAGCAACAAGTCTAGACACAATAGAAGCCATCGTACAAAACTGGCGAAATCTACGACCAGCGAACAAGCAGAAATAAATATTCTCATCGAATTGTTACACGACGGCGATCGCCAAATTTTCTTGGAATTTAAGGATAAAGGTCACGAATCAAGGCGGCGTCAATGATAGTTTTCACACCTAAAGGTGAGAATGGTCTGTCGCTGATGCGCACTTCCCGCTACAGAGATAACTGAAGCAGGCGCGTCGGACTGTTTGAATATCCGTCCGGGTCTTCACGAAGCGTACCACGAGCAGATTTTTTTGAAAATACTTCTTTTCGTAAAATATGTAAGAAAATTGATAGAAAAAAATAAATATGTTGAGAAAGTAGTGAAATATGTAAAATATGTAATATAATGCCAAATACGTAAAAATATGTAACGAAAAAGTTGAATATTGTGTTAGGACAGCCACAATTCGTCAAGATTAAAATTTTGAGAACGGTAACTAAAAAATATGTAATTACATAAAAATCCGGTCTCTACTAATAATTTTCTTGAACTATACAGTCAACTTAGAAAATTTTATTTGTAAAGTTTTGGGGAAATGTAGTCGTCTTAAGTATTGTTCTTTACAATGTAAAATTGAATAAATATGTGTATTAATAGCACCTATCATATTTAAATCAGTTTATTTTTTGTCAAATCACACAAAGTGAAATAAAGTGTATTCATTTCCTTATTTTTCTTTAATGTGGATTAAACTTTGTACTTAAACACGCAAAAATTAAAAAAAAAATGCAGTTACGCTTTCCATTCACTTTCAGTCCCATTCTCAGTGTATTAGTAGTCAAGAAATGACATATTTCGTATGAATATCATATATCTTGTCTAATGTGTAATGGTACGTTACAAGAAAATTGCTGTGTACTCTGAAAGACCAAGATACGGTAATACTCTATATAATCAACCCAATGACGAGCAACGCACAAAGAACGAAAATTGGATTCGTATTTCCTCAGCAATAACGATAATATACGTCAAGCCGATTCTACTGACAAAAAAGAGAAAGGTCACAATAAAACAAAGTGGAGAAGCTTAATATATTAACAAGAAAATACCTGTAGAATAATAAACAAGTAAAGGAGTCGGAATAGATTGACATCGTATGAGTCAAATAATGACTTTGTGGGGGAATGAAATGGGCATAATGTCTTCTATATGCATAAGGAAGTAAAAGAATTACTGAGATGGAAAAAATAAGGCGGGCGCTGCATCGGTAAAGAACATTTGGGTGACACCGCGGCCGACGCGTTATTAATATTGATAAAAGGCTAACGAGTCTCATTGCAGCGTGCCACGCGGGACAAAGCCACCTGCGCCGCAACGTCCAGCTTAGAACTACACCTGCAAAATCTCGTAAGTATGCATTTTTAGAAAACATTACTAGATACCAAAATATCACATAAACATATTATTTCCATTTATTAATTTCCAAGATAATATTGGTTGATAGAGCATATTTTGAGAGACTTTATCATTCAATATGCTGTATAAAAAATTTGTTATTGTACTTACATAATTTATATCCATACACTAGGTATTCTAATATTTTAATAGTGATAAGGGTTGAAAAATGACAAATCATAAAACAAAGCATATGCTTCAGGGGAAAGTCTGTGTTATATTAGCATCTTAGTGTCACCTCACTCTACGACAAATTACCTTTATGCAAGATAAATTTAAATGACAATTTGTGATTTCCAAAAATTGTATTATACCTTTATGCAATAGATAATATTTGATATCTTCTCTTAATGTAATTTCTTCTTGGGAATACTACGAAACAATTCACTGTAAAACTGGAGATAAGAATTTCAACAATTAACAGCGCGACATTGCCTTAATTTCCTGGAATATCTGTATTTTCTTTTACATGTTTCCATATCACCACACTTGCTAAATATTGACGAATAGTATTTTCAGACATTCTTTGGGAGTTGGAGGTTCTCTTGTTCATTTGTTGGTTCTCTATTTGTTCTCTTCGCGATCAATGTTTCTATTCAATATTTTACACATTTCCCTTCAAAACATATTATCTCTGAATTCATTGTCTCAATTGTCTGAAAATCTTATACTTCTTTCAAACTCTTTAGATTCTTATTAGCTCTATCCACATGATTTAAAATTTGATTGCTTTTTTCCTTTAGCTCTTCAAATATATTCATCGATATAATTGTTCAGTTTTCCTAAGTTGAAGTTTTTCTAGCTAGTATTTCATTTGTCTTTCCTAAATTTTGAAGGAGCCCCACTTATGCGCGCTCTTTCAAAACATGTTTATTCACATTACATTTTAATTACCGTTACAGTTCTGCAGATCTACATAACGTGGTACCTGGTAACCACATTTTTCGGAATACACGAAAATGGAAGTTCTAGGCAATACACTTGGAATAGGAAACAATGATTATAATTGGTCATAAATTTTTCGTAATCATACATCCAGGCAGAATTTTCCTCTTTGGCTTCATTTCTCAATCTCTGTACCTTTCCTGTGACATATTCATTACAGTGGGTCTCCTAAGTGTCCAATATATCATTTAATGCATTGTGAATACACACGTCCTTGATTTTTCTACTGCATGATATTTTGCTTTTTTGTGCTTAGAGTCAGTGTGATATATGTACAGTAGATTTATTGGTACTCTCATCGAGGGTAGCAATGCATCTGCCTCAATTATTCCATTTACTCAGGGAAACAGTATGATGCAATGCAGTATGACAGCTAAAGGCAAAACAATACTTGAACAATATAAAGATAATATTTTATTTTTGCAAAGCCATAGTGCGATATTTGAAGTTGACCTAATATTATGTTAACTCTTTAAATAATTGATTGTGTGGTAATAACAGTACTACAAATGCTTTAATTTGATGACTGAAAACTTTTTGAGTGGAATTATCAGCATCTGTTCTATTTTTAGTAGCCTGAATGTTGTGGATGTTTCACAATTTCTATATTTACACCCTGAACTGTGTGTTACACGACATGTGGTGTACTCGTGAGTCCAGTACGCGCTTGAGTAAAATTTTTAATAAAAATAATAATTACTCCCAGAAATTTAGACTCGAGGATTACAATCGCACCCAATATCAAATAATTTAAATTTACTCGTGATTTGATTCATTGATTAATTAGTGATTAAGGGCGCGTCACCGGATAAGGCCATTATCTCCGTAAGTGTAGTGCATGTTTCAAATCAGTATGTGAAGGTGATCTTTCCCCGCTTGATGGCAAGATCCGGAACCGACCTACGTCAGCTTCCGGGGGTTTTCCCCAACCAGGTAACACCACCAACGGGGCACTGCCCCAGCCGGTAAAAACTCCGATGGTAAGTTTCCGATGGTCTCCCGATAAGTGTGATAGTGTATGTAAGTAAGGATAAGGAAGAGGAAGGAAAGGTCGCGCGCGGTCCGTGGCCCGTTTGTTAGGGTACTGCTCTGGCATTCACCTGGTGTTGATCGCAGAAACCAAGGAAACTACCGATCGGAACAGATGGCCGCTAGAATTCTCCTCCAGACAGCTACTGGATTCGACTTAGCTCTCTAGCTAGTGTCCTCCCGATCGGTGACACTACAGTGACATCAGTTGATGCCTCGATCACCTTTGCCGATACGCGCGACTTAAATGCTGGAATCCCAGACTACTGGTACCACAGTGGAGGTATTTAGAAAAGCTAAGCCCGCGAAAATGTAAAAAACGCTTCCGAAAGACTTCATTTTATAGATTAAGGCTTACAACCCACTCAAATTAAGGTAAAAATCCCATCCTCCTCGAAATAAATCTGTTGTTTTTGTCCATGCTTTAGACTTAATTTTCTAAGAAAATGTGGTCAGAGAATCAAAGGAACTTAAAAATGACACCTGATTTAGTTTTTTTTATTATCTTGGAGATGGCCAAACCTATGAATATTCTATCCGGTTAATACCGGATAGAAGCAAATTTGTTGCTTCTGAAGATGTATGAACACATTTATCCCAAGAAATGGGATTTCTCGTTTATGGTGTTTATTTGTAAGAGGATGGTATTACAATAAGTATTGAATGGGTTGCTTGTTTACTGTATTACTGTCGTTAATAACATGTCTAAATGTACTTCATTTGTTAATTTTTGGAGGTAAAAGAGTAGAAAAAGGCATATTTACAAGAGAAAAAAATATTTAATTGATCAACTTTTTCACAAAACAATTTATATTTCAATTCTTTCGAAGATATAAATTTTGTCAAAGCGTTTTATCTTCCGATATTTTGTCATAAATATTTATTAGCTTTCTTAAATTTAGTTTTTTGGCCATTACAATTTTCAATATCACCATTTCTTGGTTTTATTCAACATTCAAACTCGTGTGGTATTCACTCTTATTTTAGATTAGATACTACTTCATTGATTGCCGTAATCTTTTGTTATATTTCAGAAAGACTGCCTACAGTGCCTCTCTCTTTGCTTCGAATATTATGTTTATTTTCTCAGTTTTGAGTTACCCTTTAGTATAAGTTACTATAGTTAAAAATGTGTACACTGAGGAAGAAATCGAGGTGTGTATTTACGACACAAAAACACACCTTTACTTCACAACCATTAGTTATTAAACACACAAAATTATGAAGTTATAAGGTATATTTCTTTCCTTGTTCTTCAGAGGTAGGTATTTTCTCTAGCAATCCCACACTCTAGTATGGTAACCGCGATTCCCTTATTGAGGGCGAAAAATCAGAGCTTTTATCAGACTGGTTTGCTTGGATATTTATGATGCCCGGACATTAGAAACAGTGGAGAAATTACATTGTCAAATCTCCCTATTGCAGCACATCTTATCGTATATTAACGTCATCTAAATAAAGATATTTGTGAAATAAAGTGTTTGCCGAGTATGAATTCCCCAGATTGTGGCAGAGTAAATACAACTATTCTTAAAAATCTTGTTTTCACCGCAACAGTTTTTCTTGCCAATAGTTACAATTCTCCACTTCGAATAGGAATGTATCTTGACTTTTGGCGACATTTCATTACCCTCCTCCCCTCCCCCCAAAAAATAATCGATTTACCTTTATACTTGATTATTGCCCGAACAATCCAAAATCCTAGATAAACTATTCCTAAAACGTTGTCGAAAAATCCTCCACAAAAATGATGTATACCTCCGCTCCAATTTGGCCTCTTAACCTGACATTGCACAGTTCACCAATTGTTATTTGTTTTATTCAACAATTATACAACACATTTATTCTTCCATTTATTGACTGTTTTCCGAGACTATTTGCTAGAATGGAATTAACATCCAAAACTAGAAAGGTTCCCAATTACTTACATAATGTTATGTGGAACCCTAGCAAATCGTAGATTTATCGTCCGCATTACATTGCTTACTTTTTCTACTAGACATGTCTTTGGCTGTTACTCTCAAGGCTCACCCCTATTATCTCTGTTATTGAACATTTACGTATCTATTATCTCTAACAATTATTCAACTCAAAGACCATATTTTGCATACACATTTCTAAACATATCTTATCTTTACCTAAATTCAGTATGAAGAGAGATGCCATAGAGACGTAGCTACATTTTCGGAGGCCCCGGTTCAGAAAGTCGAAATGGGGTTCCTCTTTTGTCATTGCCTTCTTTATTGTTGGTGAGTGACGGGTGCCTTCATTCGGTGATCTTGACTTTGGGGAGCCCTGGTGCTGGGCATCGGTTGTTCCAGCCTCGCTGCGCCCCTGCAAATCCACCTCTCAAGACCAGAAGCATGGACCAGGAAACGGAAAAGACAACTCTTCTAATGAATAGAATGAATAGCAAAAGTGTTTACAGTAAGACAGCCCTCTTTCCATTTCAATTCAGTCTTCTGAACCTATTCCCTGGTTTCACATGAACTCATCTATAGACAATCTTGGTGCTTAACTGGACACCAAAAAACACATGTCTTCAAAATTCAAAGTAACTCATGGAAGACTCGAAATTCTTCGGCTGATTGTCAATAGTCACTCTTTACGAATGTCTCTTGTTGCGGTACAGATACAATCTGAACAAAAAAAAAGGTGCACAAGAATTGTTTATGAGTATTATTAATGAACGAATATTATTAGAGTACTACTGATATGGGAGAGTGATGAATAACATTATACAACGTTTCATCATTTAATTGTGAATATCTTTTACGCTCACTAAGTTCATTTTGCGGAATAGATGACAGATAGCATCCTCTTTTGACACTGATCTGGGAAGCATCGGTAGGCCGCTGGGGAGTTGCCTCGGCGTGCGCGGAGGGTTGGTGTGGGTGGAGGGCGGGGGGCAGAGGTGGCGGCCCGCCGGGGGGCCGGCTGTCCGTGACACCCCCTCGCGCGCCCCGCCCCCTCGGCCGCGCCCTGCGGCGCGCCCACTCGGAGCCCCCGCGGCGCCGGCCGCTTCGCCACCGCAGCCCGACGCGCGCGCGTGTCACTGCACTCCATGATTGCCATCCGCACGCCCTCAGAGATCCCGAGGCCCGCGATGGACTCGCACGCGCGCTCCGGGGCGCCACGGTGCAGACCGTCCTCCCGTGGGAGAGGAAGCAAGATGTACACGTGGGCTTCCGCGGCTCCAGTCCAGAACTTCTCGGCTGTCCGGGTGACGCCGCGTCGTTGGCTGAGAGGCCGACGTTTCGCCTGCCATGTCGCAGCTTCCTCAGGGCATGACATTGTATGCGTCCGCTGTTATGAGGAAGCAAGATGCCAGGGGAGGCAACGTCGTAGCTCATTAGTCTCTTGGGCGCAGAGCATGTTATATTCTGCGAAGTGCAGGTGTTCATCTCCTGCTCGAACTGTGATCCGGCGCCGATCCATACGTCGGCTAGCGGGCTTTTCCTCCTCCAAAATCTCCCCCGGGGGGGGGGAGTACCCGGGACTGCACAAGCTCTAAGCTCGTCGCTGGATAGTGGATGAAGGAATAAGTGTATGTCTAGGGGGAGAGGAAGGGACCGAATGGTGAAGTAGGTAAGATCGCACGTGATCCGTAGCCTGTTTGGCATTGTATTGCTCTGGCATTCTCCTGGTTAGCGGAGGAACCGCAGAATACTACTGATCAAACCAACCAGTCGCTAGAATTCTCAAGGAGACAAGAGCTTAATTCGACCGAGCTTCTCGTAGTAGTAAGGAATTAGCATTGTAATTTCGCCATCGGAACTCGAAACTAGAATCTACCTGGTAACAATGTTGTCGCTCTACTATCACGATATTTATTTTGTTCGATATAGAAAGAGAAAAAATTTCTTCCTTTTAAACTACTTTGTTAAGAAATAAGTTGATCTGTCCATGCATTTATAAGAAAAATGCTACACATAAATAAATACAGTGGTGAGAATATCATAAAAGGCTGGTCTGGGTATCCGAGGTCGTTAAGTCTGAAGGGCAGTAGCAGCTCGAACGGTTGCAGAATCAAATCTCACACATGGATGATTGTGTGCGTTCGTGTTGTCCTTACGTGTTCTCTCTACCGTTAAAAATTCACAGTGGTCGCTAAATGACCAAAGACGTTGAAAAGCGGCCTTGAAAAATGTCACAACAGAACACCGAATTAAATATTCGTTCTTCTTTGTACATGTATTTGTCTTAGGCAATGTTAATTATATTCAGCTTTCTGACTTTTACTTACAACGTATTGAAGGGTTCAAATTTAATTATTCTTACTCTTATTACAATTCTTAGTCTAAATGTTAAAAGACATTTTTCAGAAGATTTGTTTGTTTATTTATTACAAATCAAATTTAATTTCTTATTTTTCCTAGAAATATTAAGATATATTAATTCAAGGTCGATGTCTTGGTTGAATATTGACACTCGTTACAGACCAAATAGTTGCATTCTCTCGTGAAATGAAAAATCGATCAGATTGTGTTATGACAATTGAAAACTTCTACGATATACCACATTAATCACATTGAATTTAGATTACGCCCATCAACAAATGATTCTGCGTTGATTACAATATGCCTCATTGATAATACCTAGTTTTCATAGGATAACAATTCCAACTAATTCAATTAGTATATTTCTTTGGAAAGCTACAAAAAGTTCTTAATCAAATTCAATTTTAATTTCTCATTTTTTCCAGAAATAAAATACGATCCTAGAAGATTGTCAGTCATAATTCTGATCAGTCTACTTATGTATGTCATATTTACATATGACACACATATGAGATCCGGATTTAGACAAAGTTCTACAGTGTTTAAATATATCAAACAAAAGCCTATTTGCCGATCTGGTGGACGAGATCGCTTAGACGGTAGTGTCGCGGCGATATCGGGCCGAAGAATCGACGGTTGGAGTCCCGCCTCGGCCATGGTTGTATTTGTGTTTGTCCTCTCACCCCCTATCATCACCATATCATTTCATCTTCACAGTTACAATATCGTTAAACCCGATAGTGGTCGCTGATGACCTAGATGTTGATGCGACCTTAAATAACAAAAAAAAAAGCCTGTTTGCACGGTAAAATGCCATTCTTGTCAGTAGATATCAGTAGATTTCCTGCATGTAAAAGATCCTCAAGCCTAAAAGGTGCCTCTGAGCAAAATTCAAAAATCGCCTGTTTCGTCGCCCAAGGAATACCTTCTTTCTCCGCTAGATGGTGAAAGGAGTGCAGCGAAATTTGCGTGGTCAGACGGAAGAGCAGGCCTCATGGTCGGAGTGTCGCCACGTAAAATAAGGCAATTCTATTCAATTCAATTCAATTCTTGCAGGTGTTGCCCACGTGAAGACGCAGCACGCGCTGAGCTCCGAAAGTGACGCCGCCTGTTTGGACGCGTGCAGTGGGAATCGCCTTGGCACCGTCCGAGGGAGTGGGCGAGGGAGGGGCGACGCGGATCCTCCTCCCCCGCCCCTCCCCGCCCCTCTGCGACTCGCCCCGCGCCGGCGGGTAATTACGGCTCCGCTCGCCCGCCCCGCCCCGGCGCGACCGCACTTTGCTTTTACCCCGCCCCCGCCGCGGCGCCCCGGCGGCCCGCCGCATCGCGCGCTGGGGGATGAACCGAGCGAGCGAGTGGGCGGACGGGCGGCGGCGATACAAGGGCCAGGCGGAAGCCTAGCGCGGCCCCAGAAACTAGCTAGTTCAATCCGCTCCCTTCCATGCTCACGAGGCTTTCAACATCAACGCCATGCAATTTATTATTATTATTATTATTATTATTATTATTATCATCATCATCATCATCATCATCATCCCTCTATATCACGACTAAAGATGTTATGAGTCGGCTGAATATAAAATCTACTGCAGGTTGCAACCAGCTACCTAAGGAGCAGATCTAGGGACTGTCGGTGCCTCTACAATACTTTGCGCAAAATGTGGGCTGTTCCAAATAAAGCGATTTCTTGCATTTCCCAGTCCTTTGAATGACCTGGAAGTTAAGCCAAGTTCTTACACAAATTTTGCGGAACAAATCCCAGAGCTCCGATAACTATCGGTAAGACCTGTGCTTTTACGCCCCACATTCGGCTGATCTTGATTTCCAAACTCTTGGTTTTAAGACGTTTCTCTGCCTCGTTGAGTTTTGATAACGACGTTTTGATAGCGTGACCATATTTTTCTTATAATTAAATATTACACTTATGTTCTACTACAAAAACAGTAATATAACCATAAATAATTTCATAAATATAGAACTATAGCACTTCTTTCTACACCAAATACAAAATTTTAGAAGAAACAATTTTGCTATGTATTTGCATTCACGAAAGTTCCGACCGTAGACCACGTGTGGATCATTACAGGCTTCTCAGTTTTATTATTGTTATTGTTATTTCTGTGGTTATTATTTTTATTATTTATTATTATCCTTGTTTTTTTCTTTTATTTGTGTTATTAGTTCATTGTTTACGTTTTTTATATGGTGGGTCATAAAACTACTTTGCAATTTACTATTTCCTCTGCGTATTGTCAACGACAATTTTCCAAAAATAGGTTAATTATTGAGAAATCTGAAGACAAAAGGAATAAATAAAAAGGTTAAAGGTGAAATTTGTTTTATATTTTAAAATTTGTACTTTAAAGTATTTTGAATATATTACAGAACGTACGCGTTGGTCACTTGAGTCTGAAAATTTCAGAAGAAAATCAGGAAAATACAATGAATGCATGAAAGGTTTCAACTAAACCGACGAGAAGACACATATTAAATTCACTTTTTTTTTTCATTTTATGAATTCCATTTGCAGCAATGGGAAGAGAGGAAGTGACAAAGGCAATAGCTTTGATAATGAAACATACACACGCTATGTATTTGTTTTACTCTCAGAGCTGCACAAACATACGACTGAAAAAAATTCCATGTTCAATTGCAATACTCATTAATGGCAGTTTGATGTGTTATGTTTGCACTTACACTTTATCCCCAGGGAAGTCAATGTTATAGTATGTTTTCGTCGTAGTGCATTTGATTCATCTAAAATTACGATCACCAAAACTTTGAGTAATGGTCAACTGTATAAAGTATGGCGACAATAGTTTACCGCCGATAGGCTGTAAAATGTTTGTCTATGATTGATTTACGTGCTCTCAGGACGCTATATTCTTCTAAGTGAACATTAAATTGCATCTTCTAGCCCTGTTGTCTCTAATACTTTTCACATCTGATTGTCCCTTAATATTTGATTATATCATTTTCAGAATCCATCTGCAGGTGTTGACATTAATATTGATTGTTATCTACATGATAAAGTCAGTTTTTGATGTTTCGTGAGACAAATGGTGTTCATTTAGATAGGATTTATTTCTCGGAAGGAATCTGATAATTTTTTGTCAGTGCGGAAATTCCTTGTGATAAATTGAAGGAAACCACTTTCATACATATTAAACGGTCCACCTCTTCCTAATCTATTGATAAAAATAACAATTGTGTGTAACATTTCTTTCAAGTTGCATTAAACAAACTAAAACTGTCGCAGATTATCAAGGATACATCTAATTAACACTCACTACAAATGTTGACTTATAATGTAAACTGAGAACATTCGCAAAGTTTATAAACATGTTTTTAAAACTAGTTGTGACTATTCCAAATTATTGATGTCTAGAGATTATAAATATTTACTTTACATTCTGTTACAAAATCTGCTAAGTGAATAAAAGTGTAAACTACCGGTACTAAAACATTCTCTTAAACGTCCTTCACACTACCCAACAACAAGAATTGATCAAAATATTTAGGAAAATTTAGAAAAATGTCCCTAAGGTTTCACATAAAGTACCCCTCCCCCCAAAAAGTAAAAATATCGGTTTTAAATTCAAGGGGCCGCGACAGATCGAACGGGATTTCAATTTAGAGTATTTTTTCTCTCAATTTTAGAGGAAATTGGCTGAACGGTTTAGCCGTGCGCTTGTTCACAGACGGACAGAGAAGATGGACGTTTTGCTATCAATCGATTTTTCGGTATCAAGGACTCATAAAACATGGTTTCTGGCTACATCATGTGATAGAAGTTTTTTTTAATTTAGCTATTGGATTTATCCATTTTTTCGTTTCCAGAACCCTGTAATAAGAGTTTTTCGCGGTTTTTTTCGCGCAGCGTTACATGAACTTTTTCTCTTCTCCGTGGCGATAAAGTAAAAATTAATTCATACGGTTTGGGGTAGTTAATTATACATTAAATATACATTTAACGTACATTTTGGGTTCTAAAAGTGCAGAAAATAGACGCTTTTTTCTTTTTTTCTGCAAACCTAAAGGTAAGCAAAAATATTTTATGTTATGACAAAACTATTACAATACTATTATAAAAAAGAAAGACTCAATTCTACTAACTCTATATTCTGCATTCTAGGAAAATTTTGGAAAAAAACGTGAATGAGTGTATTAATCCGGCGTTGTTTTAATCCTTGCCGAGAACATCCTACGTAACGATTAATACTAGTATACAAATACAGTTTTGCCCATACAAAAACAAAATTTGTTATACGCCAAAATTTAGATGATGGTGTGCTTTCGTCATTTAGGGTGTTCTAAACAATGGACACGAATTAAAATGTTGTTTAAATATTTATTTTTTTGCAAAGTGTAGTATTTTCCCTTCCTTATAAAAATACAAGTGTTTAAAAACAACAGTAATTGTCGGATGATCCCTTGCGCTGCTATTTGCTCAGGACAAAAATCTGCTGCTCCAACATCATCTCGTGGCCATAGGGCTTGCCGCCATTTCGCGCGCAACCGCTCCGAAAAACAGGAATTGCCTGCAGCGCCGCCGGCGGCAACCACGCGAAACAAAGCGGCCGCAAACACGCAAAATATCGCACACAAAAGTGGCGGTAAATATTGAAAATATGCGACGAAAGGTCGAGCGAGGGATGGGGCGGGTGACGCGACGCAGGGCGGCTAGGTAGCGGGGGGAGGGGGGGAGGCGAAATATCCTATAGCGAGCGAACGGATAGTTTTTTCAAATAAAAAAAGCAACAATTTTTCCGCGCGCGTGTGTTTTCCGTGGGATCGCCTGCACAATGGCGGCGACTAATGGCTCGGCAGAGCAAACACACAGCGCGCGCGGCGATTGTCAATTATTCGGCAGCCCGGCGACACCCGAGGCGCAACGGCCAGCGTGCTGGACGCCCGCCCGCCCGCCTCACTCGATTTTCCGAGTAAACCAACAGAGAGAAAGAGACAGAGGACGGGGAGTTGTCACGGTACGCAAGTTAGTTTCAAACTCCGCCGGCTGGTGGCGCTGGAAAAATTGAGCGCTCGATTTAGCGTCCGGGTGTGGGTGGCGGGAACTGCGCGCCGATCGCGTCAGCGGCGCTCCGCCAGCTTCTTTCGCCAGAAGTCGACGCTGCGGAGGCAAGGATCGTTTGTGTCTTCTTATGCTGACAAATACCTTTTAATTAATAAACTTATCTAAATAACTCACATTTCAATTTCTTTAAAGTAGGTTTTAATACGGGAATATCACTTTTACGCCGATTGTTTCAGACTTTTCACACAATGACATACGGCTAAATTGTAACAATAATTCTACTTTATAGGTATGTAATTTAAAATAAAGGCTTGTAGTTCCTACTTTTCTTCTAATAACCTAAGTTCATTTTAAAATGTTTCCTTCAATCCCTACCTACTTTTGAAAACATAGGTATTGCTTTTACAAAATGATTTTGAAGAGTCAATTAAACAATAATAAATGTTAGCAACTTTTGTCGTTAAAATTGAAGGAGGCGGACATGAAAAGTATGAAACTTTCTGGAAATTTATCTTAAGCAAGACAATTTTGTATTTTATTAAAGTTAGCTTGAGGTACAATGTAGATTGAAAAATATCAAGTTATGTCGTAACCACGTAGGGTTTTAATAATATGCTCTGAAAATTTGAGAAAACAACGGCGGTAACAGAAATGGCAATAGCACCGGCGGCAGACAGTACAGTAGTGGCAATGTGATTATTTTTTCTCTGCTTCTGATATAAAAATGCAGGGAATTCTTACATTTACGCGCTAGTTCGGGAGCATCTTCATAATATTCCTCTCCCATAACATTTTTTTTTACTTTTTGACTAATTAAGGCCGAGAAAAAATGTGTACGCCATTATATCCTTCTCAGGCTGGATGTTACAAAACGAATAAATGTCATTGTTATAATATGCTATACTGAACATGTCTGTAGTAAAGAACAAAAATAAAAATACTGAATTATCTTGAAAATGGGAGAGGACATGACCCCCAATCCCTCCCGCAAGCGTCGCCCGTGACCTTCGCTGAAATGGAGACATAAACACGTCAACTTACAATAATGTGGATCTCCATATACTAGCGAACTGAAAGTCATCTCTAGGCCTGGCTTCTTAGGGTAATGCAACGGTTAACGTTCCCCATGACCGGTATTCTATGCATGTGATGTCATGGGACTTCAATAAGATCGACTCCCACCGATACCGAAAGTTTGAAGCCAACATATTGGACAAAGAAGGGAAGTATGTCAATGGGTTGCGTGTACAGTTGTTGAACAGCTCAGCTGCTGTTCCTAAAAAATGTATTGCACTTGCAATGCCTGTTATTTTTTACGCTAAGGTTTTTTAGGAACTTACATAGTTTTAGAACTTAGAAAGTCTGAAAGATTGAGGGTAATAATACGTCAATAAAAATCACCTAATATTTTAGGAGGAAGGATCAATTAATGATTCCTATTTGCCTTATATAGCGCCTTCGAGTTTGAAGATTAGGATAATATTTGGTAGATATTCTATGATCGTTTGAAAATGTGCACATTCCAAGTACTTACAAAAATGTGAATGTTGAAACATTAAAAAAATACAAAATAGTTTAAGAAAAATACTTAACTAATAATTATAAACTGCAATAATCAATATCAACATAAGAAATATTTTTTGAATGACGGTAAACAGATTTATGAAATATTTCAACAAAATATTTGCTTTCCATAATTGATTGCACAATGTAAAGTCTCGAGCTTTTCATTTGATTAACCCTACCCCAGACTAGGTATGCATTACTTTTAATTTATTATCATTCATTGAATCAGAGTTTCCCATCCATAAATAAAATAAAAACTTATACCAAAACACGAAGTTGCAATGGGTATTTGGTAGTTATACCACAGACATCCCTGAGTGAGAGACACACACAAAATAATTCAGTGAGTACAAATCAATGCCTAATTATTTTAATAAAGTTGCGCAAATATATTCCATTTCACATCCATACCATATCTTCTTTTAAAGAATCCCTCCGCTATCAGGTCTTCTGAATTTCCCTCGATATATGAAGTAACTCATTAACGCTACACTGTCAAAAAATTTCCACATTACTTCAATGAATTGTACATTAATCTAATTATAATGAACGCACCTTAAGTTTAATGTACCCATGTACACAATGAATGATCTTGATGGACTGGTGATTATGAATACACTAGCAGAGCCCGCAGACTTCGTTCTACTCTTTATCTCCCTCTTTCTCCTACTCTCTCCCTTTATCTCCGTCTCTCCATCTCTCCTTCTCTCTTCGTCTCTCACCCCGCCTCTGTCTCTCTGACTGTCTCCGATTCTCTTTCTCCGACTCCCTCTCCGACTCTCTCTCCCTAACTCTCCCTCTCCCCGACTCTCTCAGTCACCGTCTTAGTCTGACCCTATCTCTGTGCGTGTGTCTCTGCCTGCCTCTTCCTCTGCCTCTCTCTGTCCCTCTCATTCATATTTAGTTACAGATTCCGCACGTCTGAGCAGGTGAGGTAATATTGAGAAGCGCCGAATGTAGTAGAATGCTCACAATGATCTCATCCTTTAGATTACGGTGTGAGAAACGTTTCTTTGAGGCCTATGGCCTGAAAATTTAAGTTTTTAAGGCCCTATAACGCTTCATTTAGAAGTTATTTAACGATATAGCTTCAAAAATCCTACAGAGTGAAGCGGGTTGCATTAAGCATGAATATTTAGTTTTTTATTGTACAGCGCCATTTTTTCGATATTTTAATAATTATTCTGTTATTCGAGTTGCAGATGAATCAAACAAAATAGACATAATTGAAATTGGTCCAACCGTTCCTGAGTTATAAATGGTGTAACTAACCCGAGTTTGTTATAAATGTGTGTGTGTGTGTGGAGAGAGAGAGAGAGAGAGAGAGAGAGAGAGAGAGAAAGAAGATAAATGTTGAGAGGAAGCGGAAACGGGAGAACCTCTACATTAAATTTAAGCTGATTTTAACTTGTGCATTAAATTTAATGTACAAACATATTAAGCTCTTTTTAATGTACAAGTTTACATTACGTTTCATGTATAATACATTAATCTACATTAAATTTAATGACGTGTCAGACAGTATATGGCCCAGCCCAAGCCTTGTGACCACGATCCAACACATAGTGGAGAGTGTCGCAGAGACAACTCTGGCGCCGCATGCGACCGCCCGAGAGAGATGCGAACCGCCGCCCGTGGCGCCACCGCCGCCGCCCCCGCCGAGCCAAAGCCGTGCCAGAGGCGCGGGCGCGCTCTCTCTGCCCGCCTCCGCAACGCTCTCTCCGCGTCCGCGCTCCATTGTGAACAGCGGCGGGCGCGCGGATGAATATTCACGCATAATGGTCGTGTCAATCAAAACTTTGTCAAACACATCGCGGCCCATTAACCGAGCCCGCGCCCACTGCCGCCCCAACATATTCTCCTCTTTTATCAATCAACATCACAATTTTGCCCACAAAGGGATCACGACGCTTTTTTTTTACGTGGGCGCGCACCGACGTGGACGCCGGAGCCGGCGCTGGCTTTGTGGACGCTCGCCGCCGCCGCCGGGCGCAGGTATGAAGTGACGAGCGTCCGCGGGCGCGTCAGTGGCGGTGGGTTCATGACGGGAGGGGGGCGGTACTGTATCGACAGGGCCTTGTCGTCTACCGCAGCGTGTGGTGGCGGGAACGGCACCGACAGCGTCACGCGGGTAGTAGGAGAGATGGTACAATGCCGTAGATGGTGCTGAAGGGAGGTATCTTCAGCGGCGGCGACTGAAGCGCCTGTGAAAGGCGACAAGTGTAGTCGTGAAACGTAAAGTGATGATAGGTGATGTTGTGGGAGGCGACCGAACGGGAGGGTATGGTGCTGACGGAGTGCTGACAGCAGAGATTTGTATGGAGGAAGCGGACGCGTTGCTCTTTTCAAAGAAAAAAGGTGGTGAAATGATAGCGTGGGTGACGTGATTTGCCTGTATTTACGGCTTAGCGACCGTGTGGTAGTGGAAGGAGTAGAGAGAACAACAGCGGTGTGGAACAACGGCGGCGGCTTTGATGGAAGGGCGGTTGTTGCACTGCAGTGAACGGTGGAGGCTGAGCTCTGCCGCTCGGCGCTGTCGATATTCGCGTTCCACTCTGCTTTTGTCGTAAAACGGCGAGCACGTCAGCCACCGTGCGGAGCTTCTGCTTTGGTTCGTCGCTTGCTGCGCGTTTCAAAAGTATGAATTGAAGTGCTACGGATGCTGTCAAAAACCAGCTTCCGTGTCATAAAATACAGCGCCAGAACTCTGTGTTCTGAAGTTTTTTGAAACTTCAGAATACTTTAGACATTAGGCTTCCATTCACCATAAAGCAGATTATCTTCAAAGGAAATAAAGCAGTTATTGGAATTTATAGAGTTAAAGACGTTTTCGAAACAATCGTAAATGGCCATTCTCTGAACTATAAATTTTGAATAAAAATTGTCATGGTTGGCATTACTTCATAAAATTGAACTCCCTATTTCTAATTGAGGGGTTTCTTGCAAGAACCAAACAAGTCCAAAATTCTACATTTTGAGATACATCACAAAGGTATTGTATGCAACTGGAGCTATCTTCTGAGACATTTCCTTTCGTCAAGTGACATTGAAAGTTATAAGGCGGGGAAAAATCATAAACTGATTATGGTGCACGTCTACCCTATTACGGTTTTAGTGCCTCATGAAAAATCTCGAATTTGGACTACTTTCGTTCTTGTAAGAAACCCAAAGATTTTTCCCTGCAAATTACGAAAGCCTAAAACAATTGACAGTGTTAGCGCTATTATTGTAATAAAGTTTGAAAAAAATGCAAAATTGGAAAATAAAGGGTCGGATGCTTATGTTTAAATATTGGCAGGCCGGTCAACGTTTATATTAAGCATAATCATCTATTAATTGTTTGCAAAACCATTGAAGTTCATGTTTTGATTCAATTGATTGTTCATTATCTATAGCAACGTTTTCCTGATAACGTTGATATAGAAACGTTGCTATAGATAATGTCCTCAAAAACGTTATTTTTAGTTTATGGATTTCCAGCAAAGATCGAAGAAAAAGTTAGGTGTTAGGTAAAAAGGTGTCGTGACTTCAAAAATATCCACACAAATATGCATGAATAACGGAGTGGGAGACTCAGTATCCCGACCGATCAACAAGTGGGCTTAGAAATGCCATTTGTTCGACGATTGACAATTAGTTCTCTTGCCGATGAATTTCCTCTTATTGGACGCACCTCTATATACAGAAATGTTACAGAAAAGCTTGGAAACTATAAATTGTGTGTAAGGTAGGCACCGAACATGCTTACCGTTGAACACAAAAAACAAAGAATGCTAAGTGGACGATTTAAAGTACAACAACACGAGGATGACTAGTTTTCCCTAATTTTTTCGGATGACGATACGTGCATATCGTCCACCAACGCAGAAACTCCAAAACAACAAAACAGTACAACAGTGGAAACAATAGAAACGCAGAAACAAAACAACAGTCAATACAGTAGCGGCTGCAGCTTCATCAAAAACAATCAAATTCAAGCAATCTCCTTTCTTGAGTCGAAAAGTGTTGACTACCGTTTTCTATGACGAAGAGGGCGTTCTTTTGGTTTATTTAATGGTAAAATGTATAATGACAATTGATGTGTCCTGCGAAACATTTAGCAAATTGAGACGTGCAATCTGCAATCGCCGTCTGCCGCGCTGGAAACTCTTCTGGTATTGTCCTCCACGACAATGCGCGTCATCACACCGCTGACAGAGCCAAGGAGAAGATTCCAGATTCAGATTGAAATCGTTTTGGTCTCCCACCCTACAGTGATGCACTTTCATTTAGCGACTATTTCCTCTTCTTGCAATTGAAACAATGAGTTTCGTGTACGTTTTGATGACGTCAAGGGATTCAAGATCGCTTTGTCAACTGACTCAATTCTTAGGTGGCAAAGTTATTTGCCGAGGGATAGAAAGGTGGATACATAAAAGGATAAAAGGATGAAAAGGTGGTGCGTCATTACGAAAAGTGAAGTAGGCTTGTTGGACACTAAAACTTTTAATAAAACCTTTTTTTTATGACTGATAAATTTTAATGACCAATCGACTCTTACTTTTAGAATACGCTTCGCATGAACACATTCATTCACGAATGTGTTGTTAAGTAATAATATTTGTTAGGTGATGTTTATTAGATACGACTTTTAAAAAATGAGTTGGAAACTGAATTGCTTAAATCAAATGATGAAATTAGATGTTGTTATTAATGATTAATGTTCACCATTTACTTGGTTTCTAAAATGTATTATCATTACCTAAACAAAATGAATATCCGAATGCCTAATCCCAACGGAGAAAGTTACAGGTTCAGATTCGGTAAATGTATACTTTTCATGTCTATTCATATAGTCTATCACACTCTCAGTCATGTTTTGCCCATTATTATGGATTTATGGTTCATAATTTTATTCCTTCCTTTGTAAGTTTCGTAAATGCTCAAATTGTTACAATTATGAATAAATGTAACAATAAATGAAGAGACACGATGGAACAAATAATAGAAATATTGTTCACGACATCTCAACTGATGCACCCAACTATACTGAATCACACTCCCGAAGTTACACATATATTTAAGCACAGAGGCACTGAACATAATATTATCTACCAAATAACGCAAATCATCGGTCTTAAAAATGACTGATGTTTATTCACTCTATTACATCCGCATCTGCTTCAAGGTCAGTAGTCTACAGGAAAAATGTCTAACTGTATTAAGATCTACAAGAAAAAAAGTCTAATAAAAATGTGACCTACAGGTCTATTAAGTCTAACGATTAGACGTCCAAAGCTAAAATGTCTACCAACAAAAATGTCTGCAGCTAAAATGTCTATCAACAAAAATGTCTGCCAACTACAAAGTCTATCAGCTAAATGCTCACTAGCTAAAATTCTAGCAGAAATATGCATGACATGGTGTTAAACGGATTTCAGAGAAACAAAAACATCGAAGGTTTCCATAGCAAATTTCAAATCTTATTGTCTCTCACCGCGCAAGCATGTGGAAATATCTAGATTGTATCAAACGCGATCAGAGAGACAACAAAATCCTTATGGCACAACTTTTAGGGGGACATTTAAGATTAAAAAATCCTATTAAAAAATCGTATCATGTCAGTGTGGATGAAGTTTAAATAATGGTATCGCGCTATGAAGATTATAGACAGCGAAATGAAATACTCTCCTACTTCAGAAGATATAGTTATCGCATGGAATTGTAAGCAGATGAAGTAGAAGAATATGATGAATGATTTTAATGAAACTCTGTGCTATTCATATACTGCATGTATTTTATAAATATATTTTTCGAGTTAAACATGTATTTATAATTACACTTACCTACAAATTTAATAAACTTTCATACGTTAATCCTTTGTATAAGTAGCCATATTTGCAATATTATTTTTTGCATGTAGACACCATTGCCTGTAGACATTTCGGCAAAAGACTTTTCTGCACGTAGACATACTTGCATTAGACATTTTTCATGTAGACGAAATGTCGTTAGACCTCTAATATTAGACATTATTTACGTAGAGCTTATTTATGAAGACCTGACTGGTAAACCCACATCTTTCGAAATCAACCGAGATTGCGATCTCCATCGATTGATTTGATTGACCGATTAGTGCCTTGGGGCGCGTCAAATCCTAAGGTCATTAATCTCGTAGTGCATGTTTTATTGCGGGAAAAGTGACGGCGAGCATCTCCCGCTGGATGGCGAACTACATGCCCACTTGTGAAGCAGGGCACCGCCCCAGCAGGGAAGATCCCTAGCTATCAAGCTAGAGTCGAATATCCCTCCCCCTTGGGGACACGAAGCCCAGGATCTCCTGCTTAGAGGCACTGCAGTGACATTAGTTGATGCTCTAAGCTGGTGGGACGTATTATCCAAATGGCCTTATGTTCCATTAAATTGTATATATTTTATTATTTAAAATTATTTTTAAATCAAAGTCCTTACTATTTTCTTAGCTACGAGTCAATGAAAAATACGTTGACCAAGATTTTTCACAACTTAATGTCATAATTGACATAAAACCGAGTACAATAATATTTTATCAAGTCTAAAATAAATTACGGAGAAGCTGAAATAACAAAACCATTTTCGATATAAATTGATGAACTATCACTTGCAACATTAAAAGTCAAAGACGATCAGACTTACCATGAAGAGCAGTGTCAAATGATATTTGAAAATAAATTAAATTCTTAAGACTTATTTCTTGAATTATCTCCAGTGAAAGAAGTGAAACGACACCACTTTGACATGATGATAACGTCGTGACTAGATTCTAAAAGGATAATTATTCTGCGTTGCTGATATTGCATGTCGTCTAATTTCCCAAATCATTTTCGTAGTTTTATTTACTACCTTCTCTGTATATTCCATGACGTTAGAGACCTGTCAAAGTAGCTGATTTGCCTGTAATTTGCTGCTCATCTTATTTATCAGGCAGCATTCCACAAAAGAAAAATGTATCTATTAAGTAATATTTGTAATGCATATGAGTAGGCATTTCGTTTAAATTTTCAATAAAAACTAATATTTTAATAAAATAGTATTTACATTTCGGTTTTTCAGAAAACTTCTATAATAATACAAGTTCTCTTACAAATGAAACTGTTAGTTAAAGTGAGAGGAGCCCTCTAAAATAATAAATTAAATAAGTTTGAAATATTGAAAATGATTTTCAATTCAACCTCGCTTCAAGCTCTCTAGTAGATCAAAATTATTATTTTACTTAAAACCTGCATTTCCATACAGATTAGCCCCTTCGTATTCAGGCTACACATGGTTGGTACGCCATTCCCCACAATCGTTTATTACGTTCTTGCGCTCTCGTGCATTTCCCAAAGCACATCTTTGGCTGCGCCTGCAAGCAAAACCCGGCAGCAGCGCGGCGCCCCCCGCGGCAGAAACTGCACATCGCGACGCTCGTCCCGCCCCACAGCCTCCTCCTCGGCCTGGAGGGACGAGAGCAGGAGATGTTTCATTATTTACGGCGCGGTAATCCGCCGAGAGCTGCTCCTCTCCCTCAGGCGGCGAAGCGGGGGCGACGGCGGCGGCGGGCGGCGACGGTGGGGGCGGGGGTGCAGCTCGTTTTCTTTGCGTTACCCGCCCGTTTTCTCCTCCACTTCCCTCGGGGCCGCTCGCCCGTTACATCAAGAGCAGATGTTATGATTTATCCCGGGGCGCGCTACCCCCCCTTCCACCCTCCGTCGCCCCCCCCCTCCGCCCCCGCCAGCCGCCCTTCTCGCCGCCCGCGCGCGCTCTCTCCACATTGTCAAAATGAAATTGCACAAAATCGTGAATAATTGACGGCGTTTAATTTTAATTGAGCGATGGTTTGCCCGGCCTTAATTGGGTTAGCCCTTTGGCCCTTTTGTCGGCCGCCCTTGCCTGGTGCGCTGAGGGGCGGCGCGCGCTCCCTGGCTCGGTGCATCAGGCGCTGCGCTGCCAGGGTGCGATCGTCCAGCCAAGAGGAGAGGGCTTCGCCAACGTTCTTCCTTTCGCAGGCGCCGACGCTCGAGATACTGCACATCGCAATTGGTGGCACTCATCAGATCGTAATGATTGGTTTGCAGTTTGTTTTGCGAATACGGTATTGAGAAAAAACTGGGCTAATTGAGCCACTTGTTAACATTAAACCAGCAAAGCCACCAAATTTTGGAAAAAACCGTTGGAGCAAAAAAATTAATTTTGGGATAATTGGAAAGCACAAAAAATAACACGAAAAGCTGGGTATAGAAAAAATGTGGTTTTTGAAAATGGTTTTGCCAGCTTAACGGACGTCACTTGTTTGTCTTTTGTATCTTATATCACAACACAACACATTTTCCATTTTTAAAAACACATAATATTCAATGAAACATAATGTTTAGAAATAATATTTTCCTACTCGCGGGCTCTCGGCAACTTCATTATCCAAGACATATCAATCCTAATTTAGTCATTTTATAAGAGAGAATGTTTGACATATGGAAGTTTTTCTTCGTCTTACTTTTCTCAAACGCTTGAAGTTTCACTATCTTTAAAAACATTAATTATCGTACTCATTAAAAACAAAATTGACTCACCCTAAAAAAAAGTGTAGAATATAATCTATATACATAAAACAAAGCCGAGTTAGTTACACCATTTATAACTCAAGAACGTGGCGCTGTGGAATAAAAAAACTAAATATCCATGTCAAATACAACCCACTACACACGGTACGATTTTTTAATCTATATCGTTAAAAAAAATCCTAAACGAAGCGTTACAGGGCATTAAAAACTAAAATTTTGAGGCCGAAGGGCTGATCAGAGACGTGCCGAATCTACAACTAAATGTGAATGACAGGGACAGAGAGAGACACACAGAGACCGAGAGACGGGGAAAGAGAGGCAAGAAAATAGAGATACAGGGAGAGAGACAAGAAGAAAGTCGGACAGAGGAAATAAAAGAGAGAGACGGGAAGAGAGATGGGGGAGAGAGAGGGTGAGACGAGGAGAGATGGAGAGAAAGAGACGGGAAGAGTGAAGGAAAGACGGAGAGAGAGGGAGAGACGGAGAGAAAGAGAGAGGAGAGAGAGGGAGAGACGGAGAGAAAGAGGGAGGAAAGAGAGGAAGAGACAGAAAGGGAGAGAGAGACGGAAAGAGATGGAGAGACGGAGAGAGAGGGAGGGACGGAGGTAAGGAGAGACGGAGAGATAGGGAGAGACAGAGAGAGAAAGCGAAAGGGAAGAGAAAGAGGGAGATGAAGGGCAGAACAACGTCTGCCGGGTTCCGATTTTCGTTTTCTTTCATGTAAAATTTATATTGAAAATACTGTTATCAAAAAAACCTACATTTTTTACATTGTTTCCATTTTTCAATTCCCTAATAGTTTAGTTAAAAAGACTTGCATAATATCTTAGAAGAGAAAAACGTCTTTTATACGAAAATTTCAGAAAATAATTTGGAGCCATTTTTGAATACAAATCGTTTGAGCGTTTCCAAAAATGCGCTATTGGAAGCTTATTTACTCATGAAAACTTTTGAGATTTATAGAAACGTGTTGAAGGATCGTTCAACTTTCCAAACACTTCAATAGAAATTGTTTTAAAAAATAAAATGTAAAAATAGCGATTGTATCTCATGAATTGATGCATTGCTCTAATCGTCAAAAAGGTTAAGGAAAACATAAGAGCCGTCTGAATATTTTTGTTTTTGTTTTTTTGCGTAAATTGTCATGTATTAACTCTAATTGCGCGACAACTACTTAATTTTGAAAACACATTTTAGATTTGACTCGAAAATAATCCTCTCTATTGGTGCCTCCTGCCAGACAGATTGCGGCCAGTATTTGGCTTCAGTGAACGTGTCGCAGAATCTTAATCGTTTGACAGGCGCTAGACTGTCAGTAGCCTCACAGTACTAAAGCGGCTCTCTGCAATATGACTTGTGGAAACAAGCAAGAACGGTGAAGAAAGGACGGAATTGAGGACGAGAAGGGAAAGAGGCAACAAGTAATCTACCGCGCCGCTGCATCCCGTTCGGAATGAGGGCCATGAACGTGCAACAGAGAGGAGAGGGCGTGGAAATGCGCTAGAGCGTTACCTAAGGAGAAACTGTGAAGGGCGGTGAAAGTGTACAAGGGGTTAAGCATGGGAACTAACAGTTCTATAACAAGACAAAAACAAAGGTGCAAGTGAATGGGATGGGAAAGAAGCGGAAATAAACAGGAAAGTAGAAGGGATGCGGGTGATGGGAAGCGAGTTCAAGGAGAAATGAAAACGTTCAGTGGGAATGGAAAGGGTTGGCGTGGAGGACAACGAGAGACGGCCGTTCGGGCAAATGGATACATGTAGGGATCAACTAATAATGATGGAGGATCATTATTACTCCGCAGAGGACGAGCTACAAGGCAAGGAAAGTAGGAAATGAACTGCAATGAATGACAGGAATGACCTGTCGCACAGGGTTGTGGTCAAACTGCATTGAGGCAGGAGTAGGGTGATCCGAAGGTCTGATCGGCAGCGTTTTGGAGGTTGCACGAAACGAATGGTGCACACTTTAAGAGAGACATGGGAAAGGACGGAGGGGACAAGTTTGTTTCTTTAAATTTCTTTATTTTTAGTCGCATCAAAGACTAAGGTTATTAGCGACTACATTGTCTTACAATTATAATTTTATCCATAATTATATTAACAAAAATGTTATAACATATATATATACATATAATTAACATTGTATGGCATCATATATTATATGAAATACATAACTTCATTATACAATATCATCATATGTCATTAAAGATGTTACAATTTTCACAAAACTTGATTAGTTGATTCTTATATTTGGTCGAATACAATAAGGTATCTAAAGGTTTATTTAGATTAGTAAATTTTCTTTGATTATTGAATTTAGGGCAGTTTTCTATAATGTGGTATATTGTTAAATTTGCGTTCATCAAATTTGCGTATCACAAATTGGAGGGGGTATTTTGGTAATTAAGTAGAGATAGGTTAATTTTGTGTGGCCTGATCATATTCTGGACAATGCGACTTGTCCTCTTTGCTTGAGCTTTTTGGAAGTTTTAATATGATAAAAGTTATTAAGCGGACGAGTTTGTGTATCTGCAAGCAATGTGAAGATGTGGGCGTGGGTGACAGCACGAGAGCGAGGGCGAATGTGCAGGCGACAGTATGTGAGCGACAGCACGTGGGCGTGGGTGACAGCAAGTGAGCGGGCGGATGGGCAGGCGAAAGCTCTGTGGGGACAGCATGCGGGTGGCAAGGACGAGTAGCGAGGGCAGGCGAGGGGAGGGGAGAGAAAAACGCGAGGCAAATGGACAGCGGGACATCGCGCGGCGAATCTCGGCGCATTAGGCGGCGTGGTGTCGCGCCGTGTGGTGCACGCGTGGGGCATGCGCGCCCCTTTCTGTCCCGGCGATAGCATCGGCCGGCGAGGACGCTCTGGCGGACATCGACTGCTGCCTCACACCACACATGCTATGCAGATGGGTGGCTTGACAGCTCTCGGAGCAGCCAGATTGCGGGGCATACAAATAAGAATGTTTTCTTTTGGAAGGAAACCCTCATGCAAATCAACTGTGATGATTTCATTACGACGTATAATTTTTTACTTTCCCGTATACATACGTATGTACGGAGCAACATATGTAGAATAGAGAAAGTATATGTACAATAGAGAACATATGTAGAATAGAGCTGCGGAAAATTGATTTCAAGATTTTAACGGTTTGGGGCCCCCTGACACCGAAAAAGTGTTTTTTTTACGTCCATCAGTCCGTCTGTCCGTCCGTCAGTCTGTGAATAATATTAGCGCCTAAACCTTACTTGGATATTCCCCGGTCGATCTGGTTTCACGTAAGGTGCCGCGATTTTGAAAAACTTTCTTCAGAATTTGGGGGCTCTTTACATAAAGCCCCCGGACATTTTCAAAATTTTCTTTAAAACGTCTCCAAATATTTTCTTTAAATTTCTTGTTATAATAGAGTGAAATACGCTTATAAAGGTGAAAAAGGTCCGATTTACACAGTTAACTCTGAATTTCGAAAATTCCAACATTTTGAATCTTTTCGGCATCTTTTTCCAACTACAAAATTGAAGATAAAGTCTTTTCCTTCAAATTAAATTTGTTTTCCATAGTATGTTCTTGGATTATGACATGACATAAACGTCATGTTATGTCAGCATATGGAAGCAAGCATAAGTGCGTGTGAATTTCAATGCCGTGAAAATTCGATTTAAACTCGAGAAATGTAGCAACGAACAATAATTTCTAAGACGTTACAGCTGTTTCCCAAAAATATCGCGTTTTACAGGACCCAAGGCCTATTAACCAAAATAAGTGCAAAAGCTGCTTTTCCCCGCGCACAGAACAAGTAAAACTTCACAGTCTACTCAATGATCACTTATTCTTTCGTGTAAATATTCTAACGGTCGTAATTTCTCTCGTTTTTCAGAGCTTCTACGACAGAATTAAAAACACAATTTGTTCCGTTCGCCCTAAACAACTCTCCCAGCAAATCACTTGAAGCTATGTTTCGCTGCCTTTACAAATAATAATAATAATAATAATAATAATAATAATAATAATAATAATAATAATAATAATGATAATAATAATAATAAAAATGATAACAATAATAATAATAATAATAAAAATGATAATAATAATAATAATAATAATAATAATAACACAGAAAATGATAAAGAAATCGTGGAGAGACAAACCACTCCACGGACAATACCTAAAAAAGAATGGACAAGGTGCAGATCAATAAAGATCAATCATTTATGTGGCTTAAAAGGGGAAGAATGAAGCCAGAATCGGAAGCACTTGTAATAGCTGCCCAAGATCAGGCCTTGAGAACATGACATTATGATAAAGCGGTTCTCAAAATTTCCCAAGATGATAAAGGCCGCATTTGTCAGGAACACGTAGAAACCATTGATCATATTGTCTCAGCTTGTCCAATTCTAGCAAAGACCGAATATTTGAAAAGACACGACAGGGTGTGTAGCTACCTCCACTGGCAGATCTGTACCGCCCTCGAAGTTCCGAACACATGCCCCAAGTGGTACGAACTCTCACCGAAACCGGTGACGTCTGTTGGATTGTGTACGATATTGTACGACCAACAAATTCAAACTGATCGCACGATAGCAGCAAACAAAGCGGATATAGTTATCCGGGATTAGGAGAAAAATCGTGTCTACTTGTCGATGTTGCTGTACCTTGCGATCAAAACGTCGTTACCAAGGAGGCAGAGAAACGTCTTAAAAACAAAAGTTCGGAAATCGAGATCAGCCGAATGATGGGTGTAAAAGCACAGGTAGTCCCGATAGTTATCGGAGCTCTGGGATTGTTCCGCAAAATTTGTGTAAGAACTTGTCTAAACTCCCAGGTAATTCAAAAGACTGGGAAGTGCAAGAAATTGCTTTATTTGGAACAGCCCACATTTTGCGTAAAGTATTGTAGAGGCACTGACAGTAACCGGATCTGCTCCTTAGGTAGCTGGTTGCAACCTAAGTAGATTTTATATTCAGCCGACACATAACATTTTTAGTGGTGATTTAGAGGAATAATAATAATAATAATAATAATAATAATAATAATAATAAAGATGATAAATGCCGCATTTGTCAGGAACACGTAGAAACCATCAATCATATTGTCTCAGCTTGGAGTAGATTTTATAGTAGATTTTATATCCAGACGACACATAACATTTTGAGTGGTGATTTAGAGGAATAATAATAATAATAATAATAATAATAATAATAATAATAATAAAGATGATAAATGCCGCATTTGTCAGGAACACGTAGAAACCATCAATCATATTGTCTCAGCTTGGAATAGATTTTATAGTAGATTTTATATTCAGCCGACACATAACATTTTTAGTGGTGATTTAGAGGAATAATAATAATAATAATAATAATAATAATAATAATAATAATAATAATAATAATAATAATAATAAAGATGATAAATGCCGCATTTGTCAGGAACACGTAGAAACCATCAATCATATTGTCTCAGCTTGTCCAATCCTAGCAAAGACAGAATACTTGAAAAGACACGACAGGGTGTGTAACTACCTCCACTGGCAGATCTGTACCGCCCTCGAAGTTCCGAACACATGCCGCAAGTGGTACGAACACTCACCGAAACCGGTGACGTCTGTTGGATTGTGTACGATATTGTACGACCAACAAATTCAAACTGATCGCAAGATAGCAGCAAACAAAGCGGATATAGTTATCCGGGATTAGGAGAAAAAATCGTGTCTACTTGTCGATGTTGCTGTACCTTGCGATCAAAACGTCGTTACCAAGGAAGCAGAGAAACGTCTTAAAAACAAAAGTTTGGAAATCGAGATCAGCCGAATGATGGGTGTAAAAGCACAGGTCGCCCCGATAGTTATCGGAGCTCTGGGATTTGTTCCGCAAAATGTGTGTAAGAACTTTTCTAAACTCCCCGGTAATTCAAAAGACTGGGAAGTGCAAGAAATCGCTTTACTTGGAACAGCCCACATTTTGCGGAAACTATTGTAGAGGCACCGACAGTCCCTAGATCTACTCCTTAGGTAGCTGGTTGCAACCTGGAGTAGATTTTATATTCAGCCCACACATAACATCTTTAGTTGTGATTTAGAGGAGTAATAATAATAATAATAATAATAATAATATACTTTGAATAGTTTTTTTGTGTCAGAGTAGAACGAATAGCAGCATGTGGTAAAGTATAAAACGGGCTTGAGCCCACCACTCTTGGCGCAGCGCGCTCCGCGTCAATGTGGCTTCGGAGCGCCAACTGCCTTTCAGGCGCGTGAATCGATGCGCGGCTCGTATTGATGCGCTCGTGGTGGATCCTGGATGGAGAGCTCGCTTATAAAAGCTCGTTTGCACCCATGTTTGCATTACCCTGGGAATACACCGCGGAAATGGAAACGATGTATTTGGATCTCTTTTCACGTATCCCCCACACCGACCATCAGAGCATTGAGTTTGGACGAGAGGTCATCAGCGGTCGAAAATGAGAATTCGTTTTTTTTTCCAGCGGATGCGGGTGAATTCAAGAATACAATATTGTTCCGTCCGTGAATTCGTTTCATTTCACTTCAATATATCAACTTCATTCAATAGATAACTACCACTACATTTTGCCCGCGGGGTAGATATTAACAATGCCTGGCATTAATTCATCACTTCTTCCGAAAACATTTGGAATTCTGGACGAATATTTTGTTTCAAGCATCGTGGACTCAAATTGTCATATGTCAGATTTGATTGTTCTCATCGATTTAAGGCAACACTCTGATTTGACTACACTCTTTAGCGAAACTTCAATAGAGATTCTTCAATGTCTTGATTAATTGAGACATGCATTTTACATATTTGATATTTGAAATACCTAAAGACGAATAGAATATTATTATTATTATTATTATTATTTATGTAATATTTTTCGTATAGTAAAGTAGAATCAGTGAATTAAAAGGGACATTATCCTGTTTTTACAATTTGACAATGTAGTGATTTTTTATCTAATTTATATTTTTTAGTAAATGCGATATAAATTGACGATTTATCTGCTTTAACAACTTGCATATTTACTGATTTGGTTTTGTAAGTGATAGAGAACTTCATTATAACCACGATCTCGACTTCTTGTAATATTTAACTCGTATATTGCCTAAACGTGCACTTCATGACGTAAATATCTCTACCATTTGTAGAGAGCTCACACGTTTCAGAGAATGTTGGACATTGGCTTTTATTGGTTCTAGATGACAGTGCATTATGTGAGTGGTCGACTCTCCTCCTTCCTAATTTTCTAACCTTAAAATTCAGCACCTTTTACAATCTCCATTTTTCTAACGTCCGTATAGTTACCACACCCACTTTTCACTAAATTAAAAAAGAATATACCACAATTTTGTGCTAATTAAAGACTAATTTATACCCAAATTTAAATATTTTGTACCGATTCCCAAGGAAAACGCTTCAAACAAAACTTGTTGACCCAAAATATTACAAACAACTACGTCCTAGGCGAGACTGGAACCTGCGACGCTTCAGGCGGAAGCTGTGACTTGGTACACGCTCTTAGACACTTCTGCCATACACATTGACATTGAATATTCTTAATTCATTGGAATTTATTTCTACGTGTGCCGTGGGCTGCTGCAAAATGAAGCGAAAAAGAGGCCTTGGCCTTCCTTGAAAGCAGAACTAAAATAACTCTATTTTAGTTGGATTACACACACAGTTCCAAAGTTTCTGCCATATTCACCTGCTGGAGGTTTTCTCTCGGCTGGTGCGAGAACAAAGCTGTTTGTCAAAAGGATCCAAGAACAAATCCCAAAATTTTAGAGAAGAATCAAAAACAGATTTTTATTCTTCCTATCAATGTTTTAACGGTCCTCTTCTTTCAAAATTAAACTGTTAACACAACTCACACTTCTCATCAGCGTCCTTAAACATCTAATCAAAAATGACTGTTATAGACGTAGTTATAGGCTGTAGTTAAAAGTGATAGGCAGGAGCTCTTTTAACAAATAATTGTTTTTCTTTGAGGTAATGAATTTGTATCTTTAAACAAAAACTACTCACTTTAAAAATTTTTTTGTTAAAACAAAATGTCTGCGCGTATCATCGATGGAATTACATTTGGATGTGTGCACTTGTGGTGACGTTAAAAATCTTCTGTTAGAAATCTTTATAAACGTCGTAATTACTATAATTATAACATAAGCTATTTGCTCCTTGAAACTAACTCATGCTCCTGGTTAGGCAATTTTGTTTGTTATTTGATCTGACGTGAGTGTATTATGAAGTAAGACAAGGGAGTGAGATGTCACTCTATTGATAAATAGCAAAGCTGTGACGATTTGCGGAGACCTTTGGTCATCCATAAAATGACGCAAAGTACTAATAACAAAAGATACCTTTCTACTTTTCTCTTGAATGGCAGTCTCTTTACGCCCTGGAATGTTCCCGTTGTATTTCTGTGACGAGCTATTAAAATTGTAAATTAATACAAATTATGGATTTACTTCGTCCACAAGAAATTTAAAAGCAGAACTGCTGTAAATTTCTTTCTTTCAATCAACTGTCGTGTGCTGTGAATTATTTTGTTTGCTAAGTGCTCGTTAGATATTAGAAAACTCTTTCACGTAGCAGAAAGATGTACCGTCTGACAGAAGAAAACTTCTTGGATCGTTTCAAAACTACAAGACTTAACATTAATTTTGATATGGAATGGATATTGTTCAGCCCAGCTATCTTAAAATAAGTGAAGTTTATCAAACTATGTCGAAACAGTGAGAAAAAGATGTAAGAGGAAAGAACACACCTCATCAGGATCTTTTCTTGCCTGCCCTTCGAGGTAGTTAAATATTTAGTCTACGGGTTTTTTAGTCTTTGTATCGTGAATGCAAAATATGTTGACAGTTAACAGTCTCAGATAAAAGAACTCTAGCTGAACTATTTTCGGCAAGGATTGATTCTGCATATAATCAGTGACAATAGACACTAGTGTTGTTTTTCCAACACTTGCATCAGGCACGTCAATCTGTAGAGTACTTTATTTTGTTACTTTTTTGTAGTGAATAGCCAGTTCTGCAGCTACAGTCCTTCTGGGCCAAGTTTCAGATCAGATGATTTTTTATCTTTAATTCTTCGTAGATACAACAACAATCTACATGTGATTTTCTCATTTTCTTAAAAGAGCTGATGTCCTGAACTTAAGGTCTTTCAGCTAATAAAGTAAAATTGAAGACTTAGTGTTGCCATGTGCAGTAAGCTGCCGCCGCCACTGTCTCCGCCACCGCCCCGCCGCTGCCGCCACTGCCACCGTATCCCCGCCACCACCGCCACCGCCGCCCCGCCACCGCCGCCCCGCCACCGCCGCCGCCACCACCACCGCCTCGCCGCCACCGCCCCGCCGCCATCGCCGCCGCCATCTCGTCCCCGCCACCACCCCGCCGCCGCCGTCACCGCCGCCGACGTTCCTCCCGTCACCGCCCCGCCGCCGACGCCGCTGCCACCGCCACCCCAACGCCCGCCCCCCGCCGCCCCGCCACCTCCGCCATCGTCTCGCCGCCTCCGCCATCGTCCCGCCGCCTCCGCCATCGTGCCGCCGCCTCCTCCACCGACCCGCCGCCGCCTCCACCGCCTCGCCGCATCGTCGCCGCCGCCGCACCGCCCCGTCTCCTCCGCCCCGCCACCGCCGCCGCCGCCGCCACCGCCGCCGCCACCGCCGCCGCCGCCACCACCGCCGCCGCCACCACCGCTGCCGCCACCACCGCCGCCGCCACTCGCGTTCCCCGCGCGGGGCGTAATGACTTGTTTTGTGCGGGCGCGGGACGGAAGGGCTGCGGCTGAGAGCGCGCCCGGGCCAGAGGGCGCTCGCGAAGACAGCGCGAGAGGGCGCGTTGATCGCCCCCTCCGGCCGCGCCTCTTCACCCCCGCCGCCCCCCGCCGCCGCGGAGTTAATGCAGGACGCACAATGCGAGGGGAGCGGAGATGGCTGGAGCCCAACCGCCAACAGCGCGAACACGCCTCCGTGTCACACGGGCCAACAGGGCGGCGGGCACGGGGACGGGGACGGGAGAAGGAGCGGGTAGGGATGAGGGAGCGCGGCAGTTCCACGACGCCGACGCTCAAGAATATCGACTTTATTAAGCTCGGAAGAAAGACTACCATTTCCTCCCAAAATACTAATTATTTGGATACGATCACATTTCCTTTCTGTAGACTTCAATACTTAAGTGGGTTAAGCGAGCATCACGATGGCGATGGGGAAGTGATAAAGTCTGTGGCCATGGGGTAAACGTTTTTAAGTAAAAAATCTTAGTTTGGAGAAAACAAGGCTTAGGTTATTGAGCCAATACTTTGTCCTACGCTTAACAATATTTCCCAACGCTTTTTTCTAGTTAAGGAGGCAACATTTGAATTCGGTCGTTTTACTAAAATAAAATATAGATACTTAAGTTGTAGTTTCAGTACTTAACTCAATTTCGCCAAAAATTGACTTAAGAACTTTTACTCCGTGACCACAGAAGTGATGAAGGGTGATATATATGCCGATTAAATAAATAATGAAATGCAAATGCGACTGTTGATAGAATAAAATGCAAAAGTAAGAGGTTTGTCACAGTAACATATGTCTACACCTGGCTGCCAAGTACAGCATTGGCACTTATAACATGAATCACGTCGAGACTCTTCAGATATGATTCCAATTTTAGAAAAAATTCTCATTTGGTGTTTTCCACTTAATATTTTCCAATTCCTATTGTTAAAAGTTGATTGCATAATTACATTTTGTTTACAAAAGACTTTCTATCCTTTATAATACTTCTCTTATAATAATTTTGCTGCGATTATTAAAATAATCATGGCACCTTGAACTGCACATTGTTTTTACTAATATTTGGGATTAGATGCATGCAGCTCTCTTAATAACATTCGCCTAGTGCTCATAGTTGTTTCTCCTCGTGCTTAGATGCAGTGTAGAGCAATATTTTCTAGTTCGTTATGTAACTTCCAACTCATTACAGAGTATCCATCATACTCTATTTCGGAGCGTATAACTGATTATAAATAGCAGAGCGGCACTCTTTCATGTTTGGGAAATAATGAAGAGTTTGAAATGTGAACCAAGTGTCACATAATGCCAAAGAAAACCCAACCACGTTACAAGAAGAAAGAGCTCCTAGAAACGTCTCATTAAAAAGCCGCCGCCTCCACATTAAGGAAGTGTATTTGACCACGTCCGCGGGGCAAGAGATGCACCAACAGCAGCGGGCTGCGATTCCGCGGTGTGCGTCGTCCGTGATTTGCGACATCTCGGAAGGAGAATTATGGGGCTGTGAGTGGCACGGCGATTGAGGCCGTAAAACGAACGAGCATCCGACCCTTGGAGAATGACGGTTAACAACATGCACGCAGCGCACAGCGGCTCCCGGCCGCTTCCGACATCGATAGCGACGCCCTGTGCTGCCCTGGCGGGGGACTGGGAGGGAGGGGGAGGAAACGATCTAAGGAGCCGCCCAGACGGGCAGGATGTTCAGATGGAGTAACACGCAGCTTGTGGAGTATCAAATATTGCATTACCTTTACAGTGTTTAGAGAACTTTACTTCGGGTTATTTCAATTTTTATATTTACCCACTCTAGAATAGAAGGAAATGTATGGGAATAACCTGAACGATACGATGTCAAATGTTGGATCGTAAAATCCGTGATACGATACTTTTGCAGTAATTTTTGTAGAAATCACCGATTTTTCGAGAAATGCAGAAGTTCAATTTTTTTCGGCGTTTTCCTACAACTACAATATTGAAGAGAGAGACTTCTTTCCACAATAAAATTTCTATAAATTGTTCAATAATATTTTCAATTTGCATAATATTGTTCTTTCATAACAGATCTTACAATAAGATCATGTCATACTTTTCGTGGATACGAGTTCTTTTCGCGTAATTGTGGGTGAAATGTAGGAAATTTTTAAACAATGTTTTCCTCAAAAACGGCCCCAATGTTTAAAACTTTTCTCCTCGTGTGTATATATTAAAGGACTTTAAAGAATTCTCTCAGTATTTTTTAGTATCGCGAAAAGTTAACATTTCAAAACTACAAAATTGAAGCTACAGAAACCTGTTTTAAATATCAGGTCTTTAAAAAATACCATGAACAATTTTGAAAAAAAGTTGTTTTCGCGTAATGTGTACTTGCAATTAATGTCAACATTTTTTCAAAAGCCGCTCAAATTCTTTTCTTAATTCTTTTACACGGATAAAACAAGGGACGCTTAAAAAATTGGCACAGTCTCATTTTCATTGAACTCTCTGAATTTTCCAAATGTTCGTTTTGGAAATAATGAAAGACACAATTGCATTTTTAAGCGTCGGCCCAAGTGTGTTCGGTTAACGGTGAGTTCGGACTTCGGCGATTTATGTTGGTTCGAAACATTTCGCAGGTTTATGTAGTATAATAATATTACGAGCCTTTACAAATAATGGCAGAAAGTATGTGTTGTTGTAGCACCACTAGTTTTAAATAGTTGGGTTGTTGAGCAATTTTAATGGAGCGCGATTTTAATTTAATCGTAATATTTTTCCAAAAATATGTAACCAAAAATTTCTCGATAACGGAAATCGAAAATGGCTGCAAATGAAACAAAATAGGTTTTTTAAAAAGAGTACGAGAAGAAAAGGTTTCGGTATGACGCCCAATACTATACGTTTTAAATTAACATACATTTTGGTTTTATTTTACAGAATTTGTAACTTGAGTTAAATAAAATTATCCTGAGTTTAGTTAAAGTAGTTGTTTCCTAATGCAGGTAGCTGGTTTGATGAATCTTATTTTATTCGTACACGCCAATCCTTCTTTTAAAAGTGAAATAACTTTGGTAGTAACCACTCTAAATAACCACTCTAATATCTTAATATCTTATATTATCTAAAAACAACTAAAGTATTCGAACTATATACATTTCATTTGATATTTAAGTAAAGAAAATTTGATAAATCATTCATGCTGTAATATGCATGCTTGTAAAAATAAATTATATTCGCAATTCTTACAGTTTTTCCAGCCTTAAGAACTTTACCTGGCTAATATCTCTAATTTGACTTCGTGATATTGTCCTAACATTTTCATTTTTATTGCATGCAAGTGTTTCTTTTAAAAAAGAAAGAAAATCACTGAAGTTCACGTCTATCCCAAAAAGGAACGAAGTTCACTTTTGTCAAAAGAAATCATATTAAACGATGTTATAACATGGGAAATTTATACCGAGTCTAATATGTTAATTTTCTTTTCTTTTCAGGTACGTTTAGCTGATTATAAAAAATCCTGAAATATTTTACGGTAAGTCAATAATTTATATGTATCATGACATAGGACTATAAAAGATCCTTTAAACATACGAAGTGAAAATACTCAGTTTTATATTCTTGCAATATTTTGAAATCGTTAACGTCACTGAATTAAATGTATTAAACATACATGATTTACTTTTTTTCATGCGGCATGACAGTTTCTTAACATTGAAGCAATATTCTTGATCACTCATGATTAGACACAATCGTTATTTAAAAAATACCTTTTTTGGTACACTTAAGCCATTATAAGATCGGAATAACATCGGATAAGATCGGAAGATCAGTTTTTGGAACACTTCAGCTATTATAAGATCGAACATTGAACGATATTTGCATTACAAACTTCTGTACATTGATACAAAAAGTCAATTGTAAGTACGTATAAGCTTCCGACAAACTGTAGAAGAAACTTTCTTTAAAAGTTTTCTTTGCATACATGACAGGTACAAACTGGTCGTTAAACTTCACTGTAGATGAAAGGGTTCAAACCTATGGTTACCTTCCACAATATTTTCTTTTTTGCTTCCCCGTGACGACATAACACTTCTGTTTGTTGTACTTTCTTGCCGATGCTCCGCGAACAGGTATGTGTGATTCAGAAATGTTTCACATGAGATTTTATTTATATTGTTTTGGAAGACCGTTACAAATTATGTCCAAAGTCAGACTGTTACCTACGTTTCTGACCCTTTTGAGGGGTCATGACCGGCAAGTAGAACAAGTGAATTTTATTAGTGCGTGTGGTTTGTGGGTCACAACAAGTGTGCTAGACAGGTACTCTAAACGACTTGACCATGAAATCGATAGGGGAGTTGGCAAAAAATGTGTCTTCCCCACGTCGCTTCGCATTCAGCAGAAATCAAGATGCATTTAAAAGAAGCCCTGCGTGTCTCCGGGTGAATAGTGACAGCGAACGGGGTGACCTCTGAACTTTTCATTACCTGCTGCGGTAGAAAAGTTCGCGATCGTAGAGGTGGGAAGAACCTGACTTATGAATACTGATGAAGTGCAGAGGAACGCACGATATGTTGTCCCTTCGAAGTAGGAAACGTCATGTAGTCATGCACAGAAGACAAACATGAATATGTGCAAAAGTGAAATATAGGCGCTCGTTTATCTCTCTTATCTCCTTAGCAGAAAATAATATTTATAAAACACACAGCTATTACTAATTTATAAACAATTATCTCAAGCATTTTAAAATTATTTTCTTCAACAATTTGTCTTGTGATTCATTCCAGAATTATGTCAAAGTGGAGACACGCTAATAGTATTGGCGTTTTTCGTCGACTTTTGCTAAATAAATTGTCTAAACATTCTCCGAGATGACGACACATAAACGAGGATATTGTTGGCAAGGATATTGTTCTATTGTAAGTCCTTTTTGCAGAATTTAGATTAGAATCTTTTCATTTCGGTGAATAATTTTAGCATTTTTAATTCGCGATAAAATCATTTATGTGAATTAATTTCTGCAATTTCAAAATCGTGCAAGAGTCTAAGCTAATGAAAGTATCGGCAACACTGTCTCAGGGCATCAACTGATATCTCTGCGGTGCGTCTGACTGCGGGGTCCTAGGGTTCGAGTCTTGTCGGTGGAAAGATTTTCGGGACTAGCTTATCAACTGGGTCGAATTCAGTCGCCGTCTGGACGAAAATTCTAGCGGCCGGCTGCTCTGATCGGTGATTTTCCCTGGTTTCTACGATCAACACCAGGCGAATGCCGGAGCAGTACCCTAACAAACGGGCCATGGAATGCGCGCGATCTTTCCTTCCTTTTCCTTGTTCTATCGTCACCCCTTACTTACACACTTATTTCACATGCCATTCTACAACACCTGTCAGGAGACCAGTCGGGAGCGTAAATCGTGTCCCGTCTGGGGTGATGCCACGCTGGTGGGAGATACCTGGTTGTGGGAAACACCGCAAGCTGACTTAGGTCGGCGCCGGATCTCGCCATCCAGTGGGGAAAAGATCACAGCCACCTATCGCGATAAAATAATGCCATAAACTTACGGGACTAATGAGCTCAGCAGTTCACGCGCCCAGAATCACTAATTAATCAATTTAATCAAAGTAAATATAAAAAACGCCTATTGGGAATACATACAAGATGTCCGGGGAGGAAACGTCGAAACTTCGAAAATAAGCTCTTAAGACAATTCTAAACATATTTTGTCTGATAAACTACGTGGATATTCCAAACGGTTGAGCCGCTATTAGCACTCAAAAGTTGGTTTGAAAAATTGATTTCTAGGCAAAAATTTGCATTATAGAAGCACAGAAACACTTCAGAAGCATGAAAATTGTTTATTATTTACAAAAGAAATGAATATATTTGTTCAGAAAGAAAACTTAACCGAGAAATACAAAAGCCCCCAATTTACACAATTCGACTCATTTTTCATTTCTCACTTAATTTTTCTATCTGAGTAAATATATTAATTTCTTTTGTAAATAATAAACAATTTACATATTACTAGAGTGTTTCTATGCTTCTATAATGCAAATTTTTGCCAAGAAATCATTTTTTCAAACCAACTTTTGAGTGCTTATTGCGGCTCACCATTCGGAATATTCACGTAGTTTATTAGACAAAATATGTTTAGATTTGTCTTAAGAGCTTATTTTCGAAGTTTCGACGTTTCCTCCCCGGACACCCTGTATGTTAAAACTATTTCATTTCTAATGGGCATTGCAATTCGCCTGTGCTAAAAAAAACTGTGCTAACAGAGTCGTATGTTATTGACTGCTCAATTGTCCCTCATCTGAAAAGGAAGAACAAGATGAAGAAGGAGCAAGCATTAGCGGCAGCTTGCCTCCCCTAATACACGTGTAATTCTGCTGTCGAGGTGAAGAATATCTTTTGATCCAACGACGCATGTCCTGCGCCCGGCCGTTGCGTGGTGCGTCTCCCGCTTATTAGACGCGCCGTGAATGCCGGGCGGCTCCCTCACTTCCGTCGCTGCGCCGAGTCAATGCGCGCGGCATCTCCGGGCGATCTCCCCGGCGGCGCGGCGGCGGCCGTCAGACAGCGGCGAGGGGCGCGCGCGCACAAAGATCCCCTCCCCCTCCCCCCGCGGGGGGCGCGAGAGAGGGAACAACCCCACCCCACCCCCTGCTGATTGACCCACAAAGGATGGGCAAATCTTCACGGCGGTTTGTCTGCAGCCTTGTTGTCATCAGAAGTCAGTTTGCGCTGTTGCATGTGGAGAGGGTTCTTGTGAAAGGTACACACACACACACACACACACACACACACGGACTCACGTATGCGCGGCGTGGTGCGGGGTGGGGCGGGGCGGGGCAGCGGCGGCGGGGCAGGCCCTCAAAGGCGACGCTCCGGAAGCCCTGGAGGGCGGCCCGCGGGGGCACCGAGCACGGAAAAGACAACGGCCCCCGATGCCGCTCCTCGCTCTTTCCAAAGCGCTTTTTTTTTTTCGTTGTTTTTTCTTCTTCGGCGTCGAGTGCGGGAGCATCGGCCGGCGCATTGTGGAGGAGCGCGGCGTCGCCGTCGAGTCAAATCAGCCCTGAGCACACGTGCGCCTCTCGCGGGCCCTTCGGCGCAGTCGCGCTCTTCTGGGCCCCGCCCCGCGCCGCGCCGCGCCGCTCCGCTCCGCTTCGCCGGGAGACGCCCGCGCGCGCTTGACTCGCCTCTATTGATTGGGCTGCCTTCCCACCTGGGCCCGTTCGAGGGTGCTTCTTCTTGAGGTCGTCAACGATGATGGGTTACGTAGTGTTCTGTTAAGTTACGTTATTATACATTTTCGGCTCATTCAAATGAGTCTTACATTCAATGTAACTTAACATCCGTTTCAAAGTCCGCGGTGATGCGAAATTTGTCATATTTGATCACATTTATCTTGCATTATACAGTAATTCCTCGACACCCGCGGATTCGCTATTCGCGAGTTCCGAACTTTCGCGATTAGATAAATGCTACCGATTTTGACATTCGCAACTTGAACATTCGCGGGTGCGTCTTTTGGTCGTACTGCATTTTCTTTGAAAGCGAGCACATTTCATTTCCTTTATCATCATCATCATCATCATCTGGGAAACGAACTCGGCAGACCTTTGAGCACGAAATATAAATTTTTTCAAAAATTTCACAGATGAAAAGCCAATTCACTTTTATAGAATAACACAATTGTAAAATAATTCAATTCAGTTGTGTCAAATTGGAGGTAAGATTTTCGCCAAATGAACAGAAAATCCATGCAGAATCTGTGCAACTCTCATTATAATGAGCTCGTTGTGGTGGAGCTTCAGGAAATCATGAGCGAAGAAAACCTCCTGGACGGTAATGATGAAGTAACGGAAGCGAAACTGCGTCCTGGAGCAACTTCAATCTCAAAACTGTTGATGGCGTTTTGAAATCACCTCTATTGATTGGGCCTTCCCACCTGGGCCCATTGGAGGGTTCTTCTTCTTCAGGTCGCCAATGATGTGTAGTGTTCTGTTAAATTATGTTATACATTTTCGGCTCATTCAAATAAGTCTTACATTCAATATAACTTAAGATTCGTTTCAAAGTCGGCGATGATGTTAAATTTGTGATATTTGATCACATTTATCTTGTATTATAGTTAGGAATCTATTTGACAACTGTATACATACGTTTACTATGTTGATTAGATATTATAACACTGAATTTTTAATTTTTGTCAACGGGGTTATTTTGAAAACACTTTTGGCATTTTTAAAACTTATTTTAGCAGTTAATTTTATATTATGGTAGACTAAATACTTGACGGTATTTTAATGCCAATGTCACTCTTTTCTTACTGTTCCTTTTGGCTGTTTGAATTCTTTTACTATGTTATTTTTCGCCCGTAAACATTCAAAATTAATTTCAGGAAATACACTTTTGTTTACAAGAATTCATTCTTGTACTGAGGAACGTGTGTACGTTTTATTAAACGTCCCCAAAACAAAGCGCTTTCTTCAAACAATCTACAACCCTCTATCTTCTTAGTACGATCTTCTTCTATCTTCTATCTTCTCCAACCTACAATCTTCTTAGTGCGATCTACAACCTCAACAGGAAACTTGGTGTGTTTGCTTTCTTCGAAACTTCGAATAGATTCAACAAAACTACTGTATCTCCATTGTTCCACTAGTCATTCCGGGCACGACCGGCTTCTGCGGCTAAAATGACAGTGTCTCTGGGGACAAGAATTTCACGAGGACGTCAATACTGAACACTCCGGCGCCCTCTCCCTTCCGCACCGCCCGCGCCGCCCGGGGCGAGGGCCGTGATAAATGTGACGCGGCGGGCGCCGCGGAAGCGCCGCCGCGGTTACGTCGCAGTCATTACGACGCGGAGCTGTTTGCTCGGAGGCCCCGCGCGCCGGGGGAGGGGCGAGGCAGGGAGGCGCGCGGCCCGTAATGGGCCCAAAGGCCTGCATTGCATTTGGGGGGGGGGAAAGAAAATTCAGGTAAGGGTAAACCTCTAATATATATCAAGCAGTTGGTCCATCGTTTACAAGACAGAAATGTTTTAAATAATAGCTTTATATATTAAAAAGAATACAAATTTCGCACGTTTCGGAAACAGCTGGTTTCCATCATCAGGTGACAAATAAATAAATATAATATATAAAACAATGTAAAAGTACAAAACAGATGACAAAAAATTAATATACACAAGTCAACAGAATGCACCTTGTTAAAAACTTTAGAAAATGTTTAAGACGATCTTACTAACAGTATGAAAGAAATTAGAGAAAGAGAGATTGTAAAAACAGACGGAAAAAATTAAAAATAACAATAAGAGAAATACCTAAATTTTTAGAAAATGTGTTCAATAAACCATTATATATTCTTGTAAATTTATTGGATTCTACCTGTGTATTTAAGCTAGGAGAAGTTTCGACGTATAGCGTTTCTAATATCAATCTAGGATAAGATACATTTTCACGAGCTAAAATTTTTATTTCTTTGAAATTAACATGATGTGAAGTTACAATTCTATGTTGCGTTAATGAATTTGGTTTACATGCCAAGTCTTTAATATTCCTTTTATGTTCTAATGATCTTGTACTCAATTTTCATTTAGTTTGACTAATATAAGATTTATTACAATCATTACAATTGATTTGATAGACTACATTATTTATATCTAATTTTGCTCTAGTATCTTTCACATTTTGGACTATATTACGCTGATGTATTATTCTATTTACCAGCTTCAATTTGACCAATTCAATAAGGTAACCCTCTAACTTCAAAAAACTTTATCTCGAAGTGATATTGTTATGAATGCTGAGCAAGACGAATATATTAAATTGGTAATTTGCATTATATGTACATATGCCCACTGCATTGAATACATTCATATTTACATGCTATAAAAATGTATATGAATGTTTATGAACTATAAGAAAAAATAGTAATGAGCTGCGTTCTAAAAGGAAAAGGGGCAATCACAAAACGTTTATGTTGAGATAGTTCTGGCCATGAGAATATAAAATAATGTAAAAGAAGTATGTAAGAATGTAGAAGAAGTGTGAAGAAGAATGTAAAAGAAGTTTGTGAAGTTGACGAAAATTGGCATATTTTAATTTTTTTTTTTTTAATGAATAGACCTGATTGATCACAATGCTTACTAAGCAAATTAGGAAAAAGAGCCAACTGCACTTGTGGTGCATGTCACCCATTGTGCGCCGGGGTGGGCGAGGGCGGGGTTGGCGGGGAAGAAGGGTGACTGGGCGAGAAGGTGAAAGCCCCCCGCCCACGCGAGGGGAGGGGCGACCTCCCCTGCGCGGAGGGGAGATTGGGCAACTTGCTTGTTTGCGACTGTCCAGGGTCAGCAGTGAGTAAGCTGTCACGCGACGCACCGCGAGGCCCCCGAGGGTCATTTTGACATCACGGCAGCGCCCCGCGCGGCAAATCGATGGCCCATCTCACGCCTGACACCTTCAAGGCTGCGGCTGTATTTAGAGGTAGTCCAACTCCCTGCATCTTAATGCACTCACGTCTACTCAAAATATAAATGGAGATGGCGTTTCTTAAATGTTCTTAAGCGTAAACTTCAAATACGAATTCGATAGTGCGTTTGAAGTTATAAAAGGAGTACAGTATGTGCCTGCATCAAATGATCAAAATTCCCTTGCAGATGCCAACGGCACGCGAACAGGGAAACTAAAAAATTTAATTAATAAGAAAATCTCTTAAATGAAATTGAATATTATTAGCCAAACTTTAACGCGAAAGAAATGCAGTTGTAGCGATTTCAGTAATTAGAGGGTATTTAGTTGTCTGAGGAATGATGTAAGTATTTGATTATAGTTTTCTGAATTAAGTTGTAAGAAAGATTAAGATTCAGAACTCTAAAATATAAGTCTATCGAGTTCTTGTATTAAACTATTGTTTATTTCAACTTAGTATAGTAAATAAATATCTTCCACCTCAACGCATCTCAACTGAGAAATAGTCTCGGTGTTGGGAGCCCCTTTCGTGGTGCAATTTATAAAATATTCCTCGATGATCAACATCTTTGTGGTTTCTCTCTTTTACTTAATACTTAAGTCAAGAAGACACAATTTAATCATATTCTCAATATCATCTATTGAATATTGAATATCAATGAGTCAAAAATATAACTAAATATATATATATATATATATATATATATATATATATATATATATATATATATAGTTTCTTTAAAGAAGGAACTAAATTTTTCCCAAAATATATAAATAGAATGAAGTAGAACGAAAGTTCATCTCCACAGCCATGATTTTGCAAATAACTGCTTATTCCATATTAAATATACAATGCTGTAAAAATAAATCATGTCTTTTATTCTTTAAAATAGTTTTCTACATGAAACTAAAACTGAATTAACAATGAAAATAACTTTGTTTCAAAAGTAATGTCCGTATTTTATGAACAAATTTTATTCGTTAATTAGAGACTGTTCAGATGGAACTTGTTGCGAGCCCTGCCTTGAACTTTCCTTGATGCGAACTCTCTCGGGGACTGATGAGAGATTAGTCACGGAGGGCCAAACATTGACAGTTAGACGAGGACATGGCATTCAGCTCTTCCCCTTCTATTTCTAATACAATCAGTTTAGATAGTTTTCTGTAATTTTCGTATTAATGCAATAATGTAACTGTTGTTGCTCATTTAAATAAAAATTAATCATTCTAATTAATCAAAAGATTACTAACCAACGACTAAAGTCGGCAACATATTTGATCATATACAGAAAATATTGACTCGAATCTTTGTCGTTAAAAATATTTCAATAAGAGGAGGATAAGTAATGCGAAAAGTTCAGTAACGTTTTCTGATCAAGTTGATGGCCGGAATGGTTTTGTTTTATTTTTTTGGTTTGAACTCCGTTTTGAAGAAGCATTGAAATAAGTATATTTAGCGGATGCAAAATCAAAATAATGCACTTCTCGACACAAAATTAAAATACGAAAACTTCAGGAAAATTTGTTTTGCCCTTAAAATATCGGTACAAATTATATTTTTTTCTGAACGTGACCCTTCTGCCAGATGTGCCGCATTGATCAGCATTTCCGCTTCGCTGAGCTCCGTCTGAACGTTGCGTATCAGTCGTCAAACGAACTCGCTTTCTCGGAAAGTTCCTTCCCCTGCTCCTGAATCAAAGCTCCAAGTATGTTGCTCCAATAGCAGACACATCTCCGGTAATCGGGTTAAAACGACATCTGATTTCCGTACTTTGGGCCCCAAAAAACCAGTTCAGCGCTTTGTGCGAACGCAATCCCCGCGAGAGGCGGCAGTTGAGGTTCGGCGGGGGGCCCGTCGCGACGCGTCGCCACGCCCGGAGGCGCGATGGGAATGGAGATATCCGGAAGATGTTTATTGGCAATCGGGAATTCCTGATTTTTTTACCTCTTCCACCCCGTTCGCCAGCGGTCGACCGCCGCTCGTTAGGGTCGCATTGTGGTGAGGGCGCGTCGCACCCTTCCGCCCCTCACTCCGTGGGCGGTGAGCCCTTCCCATCCCGTGCCCTCCCTGGCCCCCCCTGCCCCCCTGGCCCGCACCTTTCTCTCCCCCTTTGAGGCGCGCCGGACTGTCCGTAGGGTTACTCAAGTTTGATGCTTTGATCCTCTTTGTGCTATTTTGATTTACTCATTTTTTGAGGAAAAATCCCTTTATGCTTCTGCGCAAAAGTTAAAAAAAAAACACCTACCCGCCTGCAACAACATTTCCGGAAAGGAGGATGTAAAGGGCCCGACCCACTCCAGCGGCCTGAGGTACACGAACCCTTGCTTCGTGCGAATTTCCGTTTGACTTAGGTACAAAGAGAGTGATCATTGGCTGTGGACCGGAGATTTAGACATTTTACTTGTTTACCGCTGCGAGACGGTGGGTTTCACAGGAGGCATCGTGGCACAAGCAGAAAATCATCTGTTTGGGACCACTTTGATGACAGGGTTGCTCTAGAATAGGAACGCCTCGACAAGATCTACCGGATGTGGACGAGAGTAGGCATCTCGGGGGAACATTTCTCTTGGGAGGTACTTTCAGAAAAATTTACTGCTTTTTTTAAAAAAAATGATAATGTAGTTGACTCTCAAGCATTGAACTCAATAAATGACAGATTACAAACTACCATAATTTTATTGATTTTTGTAACGCTTTCAGAATTTCCGGATCCAGTTTTTGAAAGTAATTTCAAACTAGTAAATTGAGTACTTCCAATTGTCATCAAAATTGTCGAGAACTATGAATACCTGGATGAAAAGTTGTTTAAATTAATATCTTACTTAATAATTTTCTATGTAATGTGGTTATGATATTTTGTTTAAACTTAATATGCAAGTTTTGAAATTTTGTAATACTTTGTTACTTAAGGATAGAGGTGGTTTAAGTAAAATGTCGATTTAATCAATGATTTCGGATTTTAGTCAAATATTCATTTTTAATCCATGACTATTTTCATAATGTATATATTATTTAATTAAAGATTTGTATAGTAGAAGTAATAAACTATCACATGAAAAAAGACGCAGCTTTGAAGCCTTCCAACTCTTAACAAGAAAAAACAAGACATACAAGTCTACTACATAATTTGTTTTTTTTTAATGGCGACAATTACGTTTTGTCATCCTATATTAATGTAACAGTATAAGTGTTATCACAAATTACTAGTAAAACATTATAAGAGAGAGACTGATCGTTATTATAATCACATAAACATTATGCATAAGAAGAAATGACGAAGTCTGTTTATATAACCAAGATTTAAAATAAAAAATTAAGATGATTCGTTTAGTTATATCTTTATTAATTAAAATTGAAAGTTATAATTTTAATAACTATCCGCTACAAAAGAACCCAAATATAAATTCATATTTCTATATTTGGTCAGTTTAATAAATTAACTTTATTAATCAAATATTTTTTGAGATTAAAAAAACAATTTAAAAAATTGTATCAATTATTATTTAAGGAATCCAATTTTTCACCATAGTATAAATTAAGTAATTTGTGATGTTTTCCAGAATTAAGTTTTTACTTCAAATGACGTATTTGAGTAAACCTGACAATAATTTATGCCTGTCACATTGACATTACAAAGCAGACCTTTTAAACGCCCCCCACGTGGCCACCGGCAGAGAGCACTTGAGGAACGATAATGTTGCTGACAAACTGCGGCGTCTCGCTCGGGCCCTCACGTAGGGAGATTCCGAGAACTGAGCTGACATCCACGTCAGGCCTTCCTTTCAAAGAGAATTATAAATTTGTATTCAAGGGCTCTATATTACTGAGACTTCTCAATGGCGATAGTGCTTTCTCAACTTCAGAGTGAAAATGCGGCATCTACTTGAAAATATATTGCGTTCCGACAAAACGCTCCAGTGTTCCGCTTGCGTTAAAAACTTCAGTAATCTCGTATTTCTAGCAACGGGTTAATAACGTAGAAAGTTAGGGAAGAGAGATTTAAATACCATGTAAATATTTACCCGACCCTGTCAAGTGAAAACAGTAATACGGACCATATTCCTTTTCATTAGCTTTCTTCTTATATCCCAAAAGTCATCGACCTTCCATTGAAATCAAGGCTTTGCACAGCCTTTCTTAAGAGAAAATATGTATGCCGACTCGATGTTTTCGTGACAATCACGGTATTTGCCAATGAAGTTATTTCTTATTGCAAATGCAAAAAGATGTTTTTTTTATAATCTGGGCTATTAATTTTTTGCCTTTCAATAGCTTTGTATTGATATAACAACATGTCAGTCGTTAGTTTTACAGATTACATGAATCTTATTCACATTAATATTGCAATATCAATCTAATATATACTGTAAACTATTTTACTCATATGAGAGATGGGAGGAATAAAAACTTTCTAAAACACATATAATCGTGAGATCACCGACAGTTTTGATTCGAATGGAAGTGAGTCGATATGGCTGAATGTATAAATGAAAAAATAAACAATGGGGAAAAAGTGCAGCTCGAGTGAACATTTGCTAGTGATTTTCTCATTGAGAATATATGTATTAAATATTATTATTTATTTGTAACAATGAATCCATGTATCGTTAACCGGAAATATGGTGCTGACATTTGATACTAAATATTACACCACTGCGAAAGCCAGATCCCTGAATCCATCACTGTTACTTTCACTCTCACCAGCCTGCCTGCTATCGCTCTTGAATCCACCGCTTACATCTCCGCCACAGCATCCAAATAAATGAATGAAAAAATAAACAATAGGGAAAAAGTGTAGTTTGGGTGAATATTTGCTAGTGATTTTTTTCATTTCAAAACAGCGAGACGACAGTGCCAAAATTGAAAGCCGGGCATGCCGTAGTACGTTGGACATCATCTACGGTGGCAAATAGGACATGTGAAATAATTAGTGGAGCATGTACACCCAAAAAATAGATTTTATCATTCAATATTTTTCAAGTACTCATGTTTTTAACGCGAAACATTTAAAACTGAATATGCCCCAAACTTCCTGTTTATTTTTGTTAAGGAAACGCTTATTCTGAATGAAAAAGAATCAGGATTGTACACTGAGAATAAATGTATTAAATATTATTTATTTGTAACAATGAAGGCATGTATCGTTACCGGATATCCTTCAATTCCCGGTATGACCGCTTCTATCTCCTTTTTTCTCCATCGCCTCCATCATCCTCTCTCTCCCGTCCCCGCCCACGTCTTCATTATTCCGCTTCCGTCACCCTCCCCGGGTGCGCACCGCCTGCACGTCGCTTTGCGCAGCATGCGCACCCTTCCCGTCACTGCAATCGTCGATTCCGCCACCGTCTCCGTCGACCCCTCCTCCGGCCCGCTCGCCCGCTCGCCCGCTCGCTCGCACGCTCGCACGCTCGCACGCTCGCTCGCTCGTACGCAGGGCGTGCGCGCAGCCGCGCCACAATGGGAGCGGCGGCGGGAGGGGCCGCAGCGGCGTTTTGAAGGACGTGGCCGCGCGCCGGAAGTCTCGGCGGCGACGGCAGCGTCTCTGAGGCGCGCGCTTTGTGGGCCGCTGACAGCCCCCGCCCCCTCCCCACCCGCCACGCCCCCGCCCCCCGCCGCGCTGCTTCCTCGCGGGCGCGCGGCTTCTCGCTCCCCCCGGCTCCCCCCCCCGCGGCACAGGGCAACGGCCCGGCGACTTCCGAAGCCACGCCGCCTCCCTTATCACTTTTACCTTCGTGTTCGCATTGTGGCCCTCGTCATTTTTCATCATCTTTATCATCATCATCATCGACAGCAAGGGTTAGACCGTTTGATTTGTTCCGTCTCATTGCTCATTCCATCTCTTTAAGGGTCTTCCTACACTTCGTTTTCCATTTGCTGCGTATTGAAGGATTATTTTACTTAGCCTTTGTTCTGGCATTCTCAGCACATGATCTTTCCATTTTTTTCGATATTTCTTTGTAATTTCTACAACTCTGGCTCAATATTTAATTCTTCTCTGATTTCTACACTTTTTGTGTGGTCTAATAGTGAATATCCTGCCACAAAACGAAGAAATCTCATTTCTGCAGATTCAGTTCTCCGCAGCTGATCTGATGTTAACGTTAACGCTGATGTTATGCTGTTATACCTCTCACATCCATAAATCAGTAATGGCAAGGCAATAACTTCGTAAAATCTAAGCAGAGTTTCTTTTGGCACATTATGCTTTAGAGTTCGTTGTAACGTTCCACAGAAGTATGTGAAGTTGTTGAGTTTCTCATTTTTCATGCTGTATACAATTAAGTATTTATACGTCACATACGTACTACCGCTTCTTATGCCCAATAAGTTAAACAGAGAAACACTGATGCGTAGAGAAATATACATTAACGACTATAAATTCATCGATGCACAACTTTTATGAAATGTTCCTTTCATAGACGTCGTGACGGGATTTTCTCGTCCCCGATGTACCTCTCTCATTGACGGGAGTTGATTCATTTTTGTACGAAACGAACTATATAACTGTTTTAAAAATTTGTAATAATTTTACTCTGTTCGAATCAATTTGCCTTACTCCCTTAATAAATAATTATAATACCCTTTATCAAAATAGTATTTTCTTCAATATGTCGAAAATCAGGTGGTGAGTGTTCGTTCCATTGGAAAATTTTCCAAGTAATCCAAAATAAGATTAAGAACAGGTTTCCCCATTCACATCTAAAACATATCGTAAACATTGAATAATTGAAAATGTCTTAACAATGTCACACCTGATCTGATTTTTTCTACTTAGCGAGAATCCAGTGACAAATGTGATCAAACTGTCCCCTTACTTCTGATTCAGAATCGTTGGATACGTTGTAGAGATCTCTGCACGTGAATAGAAAATATCTTCATTAGTAAGTTTGACATTCTATTTACCATTCTTCAGAACGAGACAATATTGAATGTCACTACTCTACCCCTGACAAAATGATACACTTCGTTGAAATAATCATCCGAATTATGTAGACCAACTTGTGTATAGCATTCCAATTATGTAGACCTGAGGTTATATAGCAAATCAATCGTACACCCACTATTTATATTATGATTATTAGATTACAGTGTTATATTAACAAGTAGCTTAAGTTTTCACATCATAGAAATGTTGAAGATACGTTTCTATTAAAAATTAATAGACAACTAATGATAATTCAAGTATTAACGTAATATACATTAGAAAAACTGAATTTGCATATTTTGTAAACGTAGATACCTGTGAGGTTGTAGGTGTAACTCTGCAACGTTTTTGTGTCATTCATCCCCTTTGAAAAAGAATGGACTTTGGGACGACATTGAGGGATCAGTCAATGAGAAGACTTCTAAATGTGATGACTGAAATTCGATTAAACCTTTGATATATTTTACTGGAAAATATTCGAAATATTACGAAAAGAATTCAAAAGCGCTAGGCGAAAACTTTGAGGGAAAATTCTTTAGTGGTTTTTACTCCTTTTTAATCAACTTTGATCATTGTATTGCGCACTCTTACTGCTGTAGTCATGAACATTGTACGTATCTCGTACATTTTTATGTTACGTGTATTTAAATATTTTAATAGCGAAAATACTTATTTTATTGATCAGTTTGTTCTTCTCTCTGTTGCTCTCTCTTTTGTCTCTCTATTGTTGGTTTTCCCAATTTCGTCTTTCGTTACTAACAAATGATAATCCAGCTTGACATTTTTTGAACACTTTTCTTAATCGCTTCCTAATCCTAACTGTACCTACATCAGTCATAACAAAGATCCAAAAAACTCTAACTTTTCCTTGACACGAATAATTTATTTTCCTTCTTCAGTGTTATTCAGCCTGTATGATTACAGCATTCTAGCTTCTGATTTCTATTATTCTGTGTCCCTTCACTTCCCTGTGATATTTAGATTTGCCCGCTGTAATTCACCCCATTCGCTAAGAACGCATAACCAACCCAGCAAGTTTTCGCCAGCTCGGTATGAAGCGAGATGTGGTGAGAGGCAGGTTAACTAGTTTGGAGCGTGGGTGCCCGAGAGGTGCACGTCACAGCCCCGCACAGTCCCACCCCACCCCGCCCTGCCCCGCCCCATCCCGCTCCTCCCCGCCCCGCCCCGCTCCTCCCCGCCCCGCCCCGCCACGCTTCTCCCCAACCCGCCCCGCCACGCCCCGCCACACCCCGCCGCGCCGCCTCAGCCGGCGCCTCCGTCTTCTCCAGGCGCCTCCCCCAGGAGACCGCGACGCGGCGGCGGCGGCGGCCGCCGTGCAAGTTTAATCAGCCCGCGAGCAGAGAGCGCAACTGAGGGGCCGAAGGACGCGAGCAGCGGGGGCGGGAGGGGCGGGGCGGCGAAAGTTGCAAACGTCCACGAGCGCCGCGCCGCGCCGCGCCGCCCCAGAGGACCACGTCCTGACGGCGGTCGCCCGCCCGCCCGAGAATTCTCCTCAGCCACGCCGCTTCCAGCGGGCGGGGCACCCGGACGACACGCTCTGCTTGCGTAATGGAATACACCCACTTACGTGCACGACTTTCATTCTGTTTGCCCTTTGACTTATTTTTACTATTTTCGTATTTCTGTGGTTACGGGGTGAAAGTTCATAAGTCAAAAATCTTACTTTGGAGAAAACAAGGGTTAGACTATTGAGTCGCCTATGTTTCCCCAAGCCAAGCTATATTTCCCAAGGCTTTTTTTGTCGCTAAGGAGGCAACATTTGAATCCGGTCTTTTTACGAAAATAAAATATAGACACCTAACTTGTAGTTTCAGTACTTAACCCAATTTTGCCAAATATTGACTTAAGAACTTTTAACCGTGACCACAGATTTGTTAATGTAACATCACGGGATCATTTCAACATTCGTTCTCTTTATCAATGTGAAATAGTTTGCACGCGTTACTTTCATTCATTGATACTTTGAAAACAGTTAATATAATTCAGTTTTCATTAGCCTCATTGTCAAGAATCTTAGTGTAACTACGTAGTCGTAATTACATGTAGGTAATGAGTTTAAGCTTCACAATGGAAATACTTTATGCAAAATGAAAGGAAATACTATAAAAGAATGTAAACTTTAGAAGATGACCGTTTGGAAAGAAAGTTCCCTTTACTACATATATTTCGTGATTCAATGATTTAAATTGTTCGCAGACTAGTTTTTTTTTTAAATAAAGGTACTGTTACATCTCTACGAACTTTATTCCAAGTCCGAAGTATCCCACGATTTATAAGATAGTCCTTCATTTAAGAATATGAACTTAAATGTTCATACGGCTTACTTCAGTTAAAACGTATCGTGAATATCTTATGTCTTCAATAAATCAATGAACTCTATTTTTTCAAACAACAAACATAATTAATTTACATTGAGTTCTGTAGTGATGGGAACCTAATGCATTTGAAATTCGGAACTTAATAATTTTTATCCGCAGTCATAAATTTTGAGCTGGACTCACACAATTCACCATTTCTAACAGCTTTTGACAAATTATAAATATACGGTACCTTCTGTAAACCGTGGCTGATAGATATCTCAGCAAAAACAAACCTTACCACTGTGTAATCAACGAATTTCTTTTCAAATCATGAAATTTCTTTCTCTTCAACTGTAGAACCACGGGATTTTGAGAAACACGACCAAAAACTTTCAAAACACACCTGTGTTTCTGACAGACACAAAATAAATGAATTAAGAATAATTTTACGGGTTTTATAATATACGCGTTTGTCATCCTAACACAAAAAAGGCAAATATGTCATGTGGGTTGTAACAAATATTTTACGGGTATAAAGATGTAATAATCAAAGACGTAACAACAAATTGATTGTGAAAGAATAACCAAAATGTTTCATTAGTGCAAAATTAGGTTTAATTTGTCATTGCAAAGGAATGGCAGTTCCGGAATTTATTTTTATTGTACTACAAAGCAGATGAAAACTCATTTTCCCGCAAAACCTGGATTATCAATTTCTCGGAATACTTTTCTCTTAGGCTTCTCTTGCTTTTTCAAAACCATCCAAGCCCAGCACCCTCAAGCTGTACGAGCATCTGAACGTCGGCCTGGGCCTCTGGGGCAGCAGCGCCCACGGCTCTCCTCCTAGACGGGGGCGGCGGCGGCCGGCCTCTGGGGCGAGTTTGTCCGGGCACGGCGGGGCGGCGCAGGGCGGCGCAGGGCGGCGCGCGAGGCCGGCCGGGGCGACGCCGGGGGCGCGTTGCTTACCCGCGCCGCGAGGGTGGCGGCGGCGGCGGCGGCGTCGCCGAGGGAGCCTAATTAACCGGGCGCTCCCCGGGGGCCGGCGGCGGCGGCGGAGGCGGCCGCCCACGCATAATGCATGGCGCTGGAGGAGCGCGCCCGCGGCCTCTGTCCGCACCGCAAACACCACCCGCCCACCCCGCTCGTCCCGCACCGGCCCGCCCGACCCCGCGCGCACAGTGGGGCGAAAGGACTGCAAGGCTTCCAGTCTACTCTCTGAATCTGAATCAGTGAATTGTCACTGATTCAATCAGTGAGATCCGAAGTCACTGATATCTTCAGTCGAAATAGGTAGTTTCGCTGACAATCAGCGAATATGCGAACCTTTTCATAGTGACCGCCAGCATTTCACTGGTCGTCAGTGGTAAAAGTGCCGCGCCACCATCGCTCACTGATCGTTCAGTCGTCACGTCCAATTAGTTAACTAATTGACACAGATTTTACTGATTCAAACAGTGAAGTTTCACTGATTCAAAAAGTGGACCCAATTTTCACTGATTTATTCAGCTCAATTCACTGATTGTCACTGGTAGGGTTATAACGGACACCATCAGTGAATAGTCACTGTCAATCAGTAGTTCTTCACTGATTCAGACTGAGAGAGTATACTGCAATTTTTCTAACTTTGTCCCTCAAGGCTCGTCTTCACGATGTAATATGTCATGTTGTTTCCCGACGTTCTCAGTCGTGCCGACAGATATCGCATGTTAGCGACAGTATCAAGCAGTACTTGCGATCATGCGACTTCTAGCGGCACGACGGACAAAGACACGAAATGCCATGTGATATTCCATCGTGGTCATAGGGACTTGAGGGGCAAAGTTAGAAAAATCGCACTATACGACATCGTGACATTTGAACAACTGAAATGCCTTATTCGGTATTCACACATTTTCCCAATGCACTTCAATTTCATTTGAAGTTTGGTGAGATACACAGTGTAAAGCGCGTGCTCGATTTTCACTCTTACAGCCCAGTGCCGACTCAAACGAAATGTCCAATATGATCTATTCCTTTGTTTTTTGGTTATGCTCTATTCACCAAACAGCCTGTGAGAAACGCCGAGCCCGACAATGATTTATTTCCAACGATGGGCAAGAAGGTGACTAGTGGTACAGCTGTTAGCAAAATCACTTCTTACTTCACTCTGCTAGGTTGACATCCCAAGTTGTATCATGTGAAATGTTTGGCGTACATATCGCTAAGTGATCTCATTTCCGGGTTCTTTGCCCTTTATTCCGCCTTATGATTCATCTTGGAGCTCGTTATCGTCACATCCCCTCATATTTTATCTGCATTGTGCAAAACCGTGGTTTCACTTATTGAAACATTAAATAAATGTGTCTTCCAGGAAACCACATCGTGCAAATTATTCGAATATATTTTTTTGAAAACAAAAATAAAGCAACATAAAGTACGTACAGTTTTACATTTATTTATTAGAAAGCTTCTGTTTATTTTGAACGTTTATTTTCTAGAATAGAATTTTAGGGATCTGGCTCTCTTTTTTCGAACAGTTATGCATCATCTCTGCATGAGCTGAGTATACCGGGAATTTGAAACTGCACTCTCCTATCATAATCATCAGCTCCATCCGTGGACTGGGAGAGATAGTTCAGTGCATCAACTGATGTTATTGCACTCCCTCTGACTGGGAGGTCCTAGGTTCGAGTCCTGACATCCTGACCTAGCTTGCCAGCTAGGTCGAATTCAGTCGCTTTCTAGAGGAGAATTCTAGCGGCCGGCTGCTCTGATCGGTAGTTTTCCGTGGTTTCTCCTATCAACACTAGACGGTTGCCGGAGCAGTACCCTAACAAACGGGCCACGGACGGCGCGCGATCTTTCCTTCCTCTTCCTTGTCCTATCGTCACCCCTTACACAGACACTTACACTTACATGCACTACACTACTACACATGCCGGGAGACCGGTCGGGAGCTTACAGCTTGTCCCGGCTGGGGCGGTGCCCCGCCGGTGGGAAGTACCTGGTTGAGGGGAAACCCCACTAGTCCACGGTAGGTCGGCGCCAGATCTCGCCATCCAGCGGTGAAAAGATCATCGCCACCTCCCGAGAAAAACACGCACTACACTTACGGAACTAATAACCTCTGTAGTTGACGCACTAGGAATTACGGTGAAGCGACGCCGTCCTGGGCCGCTGGCCGCTTCCGCTTTCACTTTGGCATAGCTTCCAGATGTGCAGGCTGACCCCCACCCCCCTGTGAGTGACCCGAACGAGGGCAACGCCACCCCCGCTGCCGCAGGATGGACTGACCCGGCAGTATATAAGGGCGGCGTACGGCCGCCGAGTTGTCGCTTGTTTACCGCTCTTCGTGAGCATGGTAGTGATCGCCGGCGTCCCCACTCCACGGTTGCCCTCGTGTTGACCAAGGCGGGAATCGACGCAAGGCTGAGCCAAGCGACCCACCGTCAGCCTATCTGCCTTTGCCGCCACCGCCGCCGCTGTCTATCACCTCTCCCCCACCCTCCTCATGGCAACGACCGACTGAATGCTGACCGCGTAGCCTGTGTTAGGTTATGACAGTGTACTTGCAACGAGGGCTTATAATTAGAGACCGGATTTTTATGTAATTACATATATTTTGTCTTTTTACCTACCGTTCTCAAAATTGTAATCTTGGCGAATCATAGCACTCCTAACACAATATGGAATTTTCACAATGTATTTTCTTATTTTATCAATTTTCTTCTTTTTAATTCCATATTTTTTATGAAAAGATGTATTTAAAAAAATCTGCATTTTCCCTACATTATTGGGGAAATGTAGGTGTCCAAAACATAATTGACACCGCGTTTTGTGATCTGTAAACTTAATTTCCGAGAAAATTTGCGATCACTGACATGTAACCCTCCGATGAAGATGCTACAGTGTACGCTTGCTGGTCGTAAATCTCGCCCGTTTGTGTGATGCGATTAGTCTGGCTGCTAAACTACGGTCCTGGATTACAATAGATTAAGCTTTTACCTCTGACGTGAAAGTTGTATGATTTAAAGTGAGCAGTTTTTCTAAATGTAATTTCTTGGTATGTAAATGGTTTTGAATTAGTGAAATTTAATATTACTTATTATATCCGATTTTACATATTTGTTACATATTCTTACTATTTTTATTACATATTTATGTACATATTTTGACGTTTTATACTAGATATTTTTCCGGTCTCTACTTATAATAAACCGCTGTTAATAGCCAACCAGGAGTTCGTCTTGTCTCCCGTCACATACTCCCTCCCATCTACCTCCTCACGACAGAATCACGAACAATCAATCAGTCCATCCGTGGAAGAATTGCTGGCCGTGGGTCGGGCGCAGTGTGCGGCGGGCGGCCGCGTCGCCGCGGGATGCGGTGCGGGCATCGGAGCCGGCGCGGGCGGGGGAGAGTCCAAGGAGAACGCGACCGCCGCGCGCGGCCGCTGTGCCAAGACGCAGGCCGCGCCCACCGGCGCACGCTGAATATTACATGCGAGCCCTGCAATTCGCTCCGGTTACGCTGCCGCCACCGCTGCCACTCTAGGGAATGCACGCTCTTGTATTTTTCAGGGTTTCGAGATAAGCAATAGAATGTGAAAAATGCTTGCAATAAAGCACTCGTGTATTCATATTATTTTGATTCATTGTTATCATTTAGTACTTTCAAAAAGGACACGTGAAGTTGAAATATCAGTTTTTGTCGCCACTCGATCATTAAAATCAGTGAACGCCCGTGATACATTCAAGATTTTATTTTCTCTTAATTTTAATGATTCTAATTTATTTATTTACTAATTAACTGTGCATTAACTTGACTCGGTTTGCCTTTTTATATTTCCCTTCCAAATTTCCGTTTCATAATTTCGTCTCATAATTCCCTCCATAAGAGTACATGGAGTATCTTTCAACTGTTTTCATATATCCCTCGGAACCACAGTCCTCTCTATCCTGGTAAGTTATGCAGTTTATATCAAGCGACGTAAAGAAGACAATAAAAAGCAATAACGTATCAGTAAAAAATAATAGTTATTGATGATACGAATGGTAAGTGGCATTTTATTTTGCTTGTAGGAAAGTCAAAATAAAATCACTTTCATCACGTGTCATACACATATTTTTAGACACCCTTATTGACTTTAATTTTTTTATTGACATATACGAATCTCTTAATGATGCATTAAGGTCAGTAGTAGCTGATGCTGTCAGAAGAAAGTATTTTGTTTGATTTGTTGCATTCAGAGATTAATCTGAATACTTGAGCATCGTTTTTCGTTTAGCACTAGTGCTAAAATTGAACTTTTATCACGCTATGCATGCCTTGAAAAAACCACTTTTACTAGCGACTATCTAAAAAACAATTTCTGACGTACTTTTTAATCAGACCACGATGTGTTGTTAAACGTGATATCTAGAACGTACTTATAAGGTAAGTTAATTTGAAAAAGATCTGTACATGGGTGGACCGCTTATGTTGACCACAGTGAATAACTTAGAAACGGGTTGAGATACCGGGAGGCGGTTTGCACCAAGTTGTTCTAGATGCTGCAGAAATAACATACTATTTCGTTTCTTAGTTTGTAACATTTTACATTTTTGAGTAATTAACATAATTTTGATTTTTACTTTCTCGCCCTTACGAAGGTACTTCGTAAGAAGAAAACGTTATATCGTGCGCCGGAAAACGACGGATTTTTTAAATGCTAATAGATATTTTTTCTCTCTCCATTCTTAAGTGCTCGAAGGAACTAATTTAATGATATAAGTATTTTTAATTTTCGATTAGAAACCTTAGAGGAAAGTCGTTCTACATTTACCCAGAAGCTACTATCTCCACGCTTTTCCGCAACGGATTTCCGGAAGGCGAAAAGAGTCTGCCCTTTGCTGAAGTTTCGCTCTCTAGACAGGAATTGAAACTTTGTGTTTTTGATGTAAATATACTTATTGTTTTCTTGCATTGAGTTCTTGCGTTGATGCTTACACGTACATCTGTTTCTATATTGTCTTCAAGCATAACAAATTAATTCTTTGTTACTAACTCGGGTAGCAGGAGAACTCAAATTGTATTCCTATTCCACAAGGGAATGCATTTATTGGGCAATCTATTATGATAATTAAGAATGCGAAGAAATACACACTTTAGTTGGACTCATCCGTATGAATTAGAATGTAAATGATCCATGGATCATTCAATTATTTCACTGTCGCGTTCGTGGGTGCCTCTTCCTTTAATATTTCATTTACTTTCTGCAGAAATAGATCTCAAGAAAGAATCAGAATTTTCACTAGATTTCTATCCCTCTACAGTATCAAAATCATGAAATTAGTCATGGACGATATTGAACCCTGACTGTTCCGTACCAGATCTACAATTACCATTATAAATTTATAACAGATTAAAATAATTTTAGGTTTCACTTTCACGGTGTCGGCAGTTTCCACCTCATGATCACTTCACGTACACTCAGACGAGTGCACTGTTGACATGCGAGAGAAAGGTCATACACGGAGAGGTAGAAAGACAGAAAATTGGAGCGCAGGCTAGGTCAAAAGCAAAATAAGCCAAAAAAGGAAAAATTCTATGAAAATAACAACCCATGTGTGTCCTACATTCCAAATAAAAAAATCAAAAAAGGTCAAATGTCGTCATGTAAAGTGTAATTTTTTATTCACTAATGATTTGAAGTAAAATTCAATAAAAATGTTACACGACACAAAATGAATTTAACATTTTAGACACTGTAACTTGCAACAATAAAGTCCAAAATCTTCGATCTAGAAGATCATTTATGCGAGTCGCTCGGAGACGTATTTCATCCTAATTTTTACAGTACAATATCGACGATTTTATCTCACTTCAGCAGATAATGGGCGCAAGTTACTTAACCGTGAATGACCTCCATTAAAGTGGAACTAATCGTTAATATAAAAAACACTCAGGTTCCCAGAAGCAAGTTTCCGCATTTTAACTAAAAGAGACTAATTGATTAATTCCTTTCCAGGTAATAGAGAATTAATGCGCGACAACCATTTTAATTGATGAATATCTCTTGTTGGATATAGACGCCAATATCCACATAACTTCTTTCTTGTATCACTAGCATGCTTTTGCCATGCAACGTGTTACGAATAAGATGTGCTAGCTTTCTTAGTCAAATTTAACTCTCGTCTCCTACACCCTTTTGCGCCAACGGAGACTGCCGTCGCCTTGTATTCATAATGACTCGAATCAGTGGCGTAGCTTCAGTTGGTGTCACCTGGGGCAAAACTACTGGTGTCACCCCCCTCCCACAAAATTAAGTATAAAAATATTTATTGCTGCACAATTGTACATTATTTTATTAAAAATACAAACATATTTGCATATGATAGTTATTTATAATATATTAAAAATTCTATGTAATTAAGGATAATTGCAATATAATCTTTATATAGGTTATGTTTCATTTTAAAATATTTATCAACGAATGTATATTATTTATAAAACCTCTTTACGAGATTTTAAGGCAGCAAACGTATTTATAACTTCATTAAAATCTACGCTTATTGCAATGTCATTTTCTATTGACAATAGAGCCAAATCAGCTAGTCTTGATTAATATATACATTTTTAAGTATATTATTTAAATTATATATTTCCAACTATAAAATATTTTAATTGGTATCACCCCTAGAATGGTGTCTACCGGGCGCGCCGCCCCCTCCCCTAGCTACGCCACTGACTCGAATAATTTTCTTCCCTCGTCCTTCCGCGCGAGCTCTTGGTCCAGCGAAATGCAATGAGGTGAACGTCGCCCGCCGCGGCACCTTCGCTTGACGCTTTGCAGCGCTTTTGCTAGCAACATCGAACGATTCGGAGATAAAACTTACTAGCAGAAGTGTCCAGTAAGGTTCAACAATAACATTGCACGCAGGGACGCGAAAACAATGAGTGCGCGCGCGACCTGCAGGGAAAAAAGTTTGGATTTAATGGCTGAGTCTAATTAATTAATTTAATTTACAGATCAATTTGTGTTTTCAGGTATTGAAAAAGGAAATTGTACTACCATTTTAGTTGCCGAATATTATTTATTGAATGTAAATGACAATATACACAACGCTGTTTTTATTAAAACTGTTTTTTTTATCAACAGTTTTTTTTTTAAATTGTGTTACTTCCGTAACAACTTTCCAAGCCTTTGGGATTCAAAGCAAGAAGTAATACTCCTTGAATATTTGTCAGTCATAGGCCTACACACGTCACGTCATCAGTCATAGTCCGTATCGGCGAAGTTTTTAGGGCCGCTAGTATCCAGGGTTCTCAGACGGATTCCCATCCAGGAACCTGCGGGGTCTCGAGATGTTTAACTTCCACGAAGCTTGATTAAGAATTTCGGCCAACGGCGTAGGTAGACGCAAACACTTGTTTCTTACATTTCCGGCATGCTTCGGGCCCAAAACGTGATAGATACAGCGCATGCTTTCTTAATCAAGCGCAAAGCGTGAACATCCACGTCTTGCTCGTGGACGTTCTAACTCGTCCCTTGTACCCCTTTGCGCCTGCGAGAGCTGCCGCCGTCGCCTTGTATTCGTAATGACCAGAAGCATTCTCTCCCCCAACCCCTTTGGCGAGCTCTCCGCCGAGCGAAATGCAGCGGGGCGCATGTCAGCCCGCGGCGGCAGCGGAGGCGCCGTCGCTATCTGGAAGGGCATCGCGCGACCGGCGTCGCGGCGCGGCGGCGGCGGCGCGACGCGGTGGGGACGCAGCGAACGCCGCCACCGTCGCGATCTTTTATTCATGGCCGCCGCCGCTGCCACCATTGCCTCTGCCGCCGCCGCCGCCGCCGCCGCCGCCGCCAGCGTCGCCGCGAGCATGGAAAACGTCGGGAAGAGGAAGTCGCCCGCCGGGATGATGAAGTGCGCCGCGGCGGGCGGCCCCGGGCAGGGCGCGAGGGAAGAGGGCCTCGCGCCCTGCCCTGAGCACTCCTCCGCCCTCCCCGCCCCGCCTCGCCCCGTCCCGCCCCGCCTCCTTTCTGCCCCGCCCCGCCTCCCACAGCTCCACCCCGCCTCCCCCCTGCCCCGCCACGCCCCCCTGCCCCGCCCCACCCCCCTCGGCGCGACGGCGTGCCGGCCGCTGCGGCTTTGCTCTCGCTTCCGGCCAGGCCCCACCTCGCCCCGCCCGCTGTGTTCCCGCGGCCGGGATGAACCCCCCTGAGGGTGGAGGATTACACGTGATGTACTGCGGAATAAGTAGGCGCCTTCTTGTCGTCGGTTTTTAGTGGGTAGCAAAAACCTTTGACAACTAAACACGTACACTGTACAGGTTACCCCTTGCAAGTGAGCGTTCCTACGCTTACAACAGTTACACACGTCATTCTTACAAGTCATCCCTTCATGCTGTTTTCATGACCTATTATGAATTACCAAAAAAAAAGTGACTTTTAAGTCAGATGAAATGCTAGATATTATTTAACTATTTTGTTCGTACACATCGTTCCAAGCTGACAATTTTTATCTGGGGGAATACGCTTGTTCTATTTTGATTTCCCTATTACCCAATTCTAAATAAGTCTATCCCGGATACCCTGCTACATACTGGAGTACTCCATGAGTACATACTGGAGAAAATTGGAGCGTAGACACTCATTTAAAAAATAGTGCCATCTCTATTAATGAAGGAGGCAATAGGACTATTTTCACAGCGAAGCAGAGATTATTTATGCATTTTTGCTGTCTTTGGGAAATCTGTCGGAACGATTCAGAGTCAAGAGCTTGCCGTGCAAAACGACGCACAATGATTTAAAAAAATGCGACCTAATGTGTTCTGTGGCATGTATTTCACAAGACTTTCGCTATTACACATGAAATAAGTAAGCCCTTTTTAAAATTCGAAGATGTTTTAATTTCCCTGACTAGAGCAGCTGCTGTTGAGAACGTATGCTTTCCTTGTCATGTGACACGTATCAAGGCTGATTCTTTTGGACGAAATATTTACTCAGTTCCTTGGCTACTAATTGTAACATGCGATTAATTGTAACGGATGTTTCTTGAAATTCGAGCATCATGTCGCCAGATCCTTTCACTGCCCTGCTCCTTGCGGCTTGGAGACCACTGAGCTTCCCGACACCGCGCCAGGAAATTCGGAATACCTGCACTATTTTTTTCTTATTATCATTTCATTATTTTACCTTTATTATTATTATTACTGTAATTATTATATAATTTGTTAGTTTCATTACCTTATTATTAATGTTATTATTATTATTATTATTATTATTATTATTATTATTATTGGTATTACGTAGCATTCAATGTTACTGAGAGACTGTGTATTTTTATGTTTTTGTAATTAGCTGCTACCAGGTTATTCCCAATTGCAATTTGAATAAATGTATCTTATCTTATTGCTTAGATCGGCGATTTCATAGTCTTCTGTTCTTTTAATTTTTCATCTAATACTAACATATGTGGTATTGATGAATTTGTCTTCTCAAGACCTATGTATTCGTGTAAAAATGACCAATGTTCTTTTTAAAAAACAAAGTTAGTCGAATATCTTTAAAAATTACTGGTATCAAAAAGCTGATAAATGCACCTGATGAGATGTATGTCCCAAATCGTTTGGTGAAGATTCCATCTCAATATTTTAAACTATTTATAAAATATTCAAGGTGGACCTTTTTATTGACTAATACTATGTAAATTCCCTTGTGTATCTCTTGCAAGTTAATCTTAGAGCACAGGACTCTTTTTACATAACTATTCCCACAAATTTTCCCTTCGTGCAGGTTTACGATATTTTCGAAGTACTTCGAATAGGGTGGTTAGCGAACCAAATGGCGAAACTGTTTTATCTGAGGAGATTTTATGTGCGCGCGTGCGGGTCACTGGTGATTTGCACTCGTTTCACCTCCTCTCTCCATTCCGTCCTTATGCTGTTCCCATACTGGGATGAAACCCCAAACGACAAACGATTGCGCATGATGAATTGCGTAATACGTAGGCACTTTCGTCAACAACGCCTTACAGTGTGTATTCAGCAACGAAGAACTGGTCACATAAATAATAATTTCAACTTAACTTATTCTCTCTTACCAGTGAATCTTGATGCTGGAGTCACGTGCACTAGAATAAAGCTCCTGAGGGCAGTGGATTACATCCTTCGTATGATTTGAAGTGGATTTCACTGTCTGATCTGCGAAAACAAGAATTTACATTTAGGTAAAAGGACGTGGTTAAGTTTTTTTTGTTACGCCTTTATCATTTCATAGCATTCCTTCCAGTACAATGTTGAAATGCAGGAAACTGGAAGGTATTACTGTAGTAAGTCACTCTAACATCGCATGACCTTGCCTGCACATTGTACTGCATACGACATAAGACTGTGATGAGAGGCACGTATGTGATTGATTAAAAAAAATATTTGTAAAACATTTGTTAGTGAAAGAAGTGCAGAGATTTTATGCGACAAAATACACGTGATTTTTTATCAATTATTTACATATCCTTCACCATGGCAATATCGGCAACTACAGATTATTATCCACTAATGAAATGACAGCGACCGGATTCATTGGTACTTTTTGTTTGCTTATGGGAGAGAACGAATCCCAGGTGCCAACTGAGTACGTTCATGCAACATGATGTGTTGCGAAATCGGATTTCCGTGATGCCATGGGGATGCATTCAGCAAAAACGTTCGATGCTGAAACTTGTAGAGTTTTTGTGATGCCGGCTATCACTTACAACAAATTTTTAATGTTTGACCACTAAACTATAAGAGATAAGAGGAGATTCAAACATTAGTACGAAATTGACTACTTTCCAAATACCAACACAGTATCTACTCGTGGAAAGCATAAATGTTTGTTTTTCTTATTGGTCTCTTTCGTTATTAAGTATTATTAATTCCTTGATACATTCCGAAAAACGTTTCAGAAATACAAGTCTCACTTTCAGAATACAAGATGGTCGTACCACAAGTGGCAATTTTCCTCCACATAAATTACGAGCAGAAAAATTGAATTTTAAAACTAGGACAGACTACAAGGAAACTCACGTCCAGCTCCAACCATTAGGATGATGAGTGATATTCAGTCCGCAAATAAATCTCTTTCTGCCTTCATACTTTCAATCATGACCCGTGATTGAAGAGAATCGTCTCTGAATTAGATTTCTTCGTTTTCCTGGATAAGAACCAAGTTGCATTACTAATTTTCTCAAATTACACAACATCTTGATCTCTTTGAAGCAGAGAAAGATACTTCCTTAGCAGGTGGTTTCTATCTCTACCCGCCTGCAGTTTGTTGCAGAAACGTTTCACAAAACGAGGTTCAAACATAGTAGAATTTTGACATGATGCACAAGGCTCGATTTCAGTGTGTAATTGTATATTTTACAAATCCTGTAATGTGGTTTCAAAAGGACAAACGTCCATATGTACACTCAGTGTCTCGTCGAAAAGTTATCAAAAGAAATATAATGTAATGATAGGTTTTATAGTTAGGAGATCTGCCCTGAAAAACATCTAGTGGTGTGAGGAAGATTTTTAGTGAAATCTATGTACATAAAATAGGATATTGGTATGTATATAACAGCAAAACTCCAACACCGTGGGACCTGTCGCCATGAAAGTTGGCACTTCTACATGTTTTTTCACCGAGAAGGTTTATGTGTTGTTAATTCTGTTGTAACTCCACTATATGACGCTACATATTCACTTATATATCCACTACATATTCGCATCAAAAGCAACCTGTAACACCCTCGACAGCATTTTGAATCTATATCGTTAAATAACTCCTAAACGAGACGTTCTATAGTCGTAAAAACTAAAATTTTGAGGCCAAAGACGTCCTCAAAGAAACGTTTCTCACACCGTAATCTACAGAATGAGCTCTTTTCAAGCATTCTATTACATTTTTACAGGTAAGGCGCTTCCCAAAATTACCTCACCTGATCAGAGACTATAAGTAAAGTGCAGAATCTGTAAGTAAATGTGAATGAGAGGGACAGAGAGTGGCGGAGACAGAGACACACAGAGACAGACAGGGACAGGGTGAAGGAGGGAGGGAGAGAAAGTGTGAAACGGAGATGGGAGGGGAAAGAGGGAGATGAAGGACAGAAGAATCCTAGTTTGAATTAAAAATCTTCAATTCCCAATTGTAATGATTCAATCATTAATATTTCACCTTGTCACAGGGTATGTTCTTTAGCGAATCTCGTCAGATGCGTCCCTAGTTCGTGCGTATCGTAGGCGCCTTTCCAAATCAGGCGCGCCCCGCCTCGCGGGGTGCCGCGAAGCGCGTGGGAGCGCGACGCGGCGCGGCGGCCGGGAGGCGACGGATGGGCGGCGCGAATCGCGAGGGGGCGGGGCGCGGGGCAGCGAGCAGCCGGCGTCTGCGCGGAGGAGCCGCTCCGCGAACGGGATGGGGTGCAGAGGTCCCGGGTACGAGATGCGACCAGGTGCGGGGAGTGACGGGGCGGTGCGACAGCGCGGCGGAGCGGGATCGGCGGGAGGGGGTGTGTGATCGGAGAGGTCCTGGACATGAGACGCGACGCGAGGCGCGGGGTGTCGTGGCGGGACGGGGGACAGGCGGGGTGGAGGGCACGGGAGGTGGGGGTAGTGAGAGGATGGGACGGTGCGATAGCGGGATGGGCGGACGGGGAAGAGGGTGAGCGGACGGGATGGCATGAGATGCGACGGGCAGTGAGAGTTGAGACGGGGTGGGACGGTGCGACAGCGGGACGGAGCGGGCGGGGAAGAGGGCGAGCGGAGTGGAGGGCATGAGATGCGACGCGAGGCGCGGGGTGTCGAGGCGTGGCGGGGGGAGGGGCGGGGTGGAGGGCATGAGATGCGACGGGAGGTGCGGGTAGTGACGGGGTGGGACGGTGTGTCAGCGAGATGGGGCGGGAGGGCGGGGAGGGGGCGAGCGGATTGGAGGGCATGAGATGCGAGGCGAGGCGCGGGGTGTCGAGGAGTGGCGAGCAGAGGAGTGGTGTGGAGGGCACGGGAGGGGGGTAGTGACTGGGTGGGACGGTGCGACAGCGGGACGGAGCGGGCGGGGAAGAGGGCGAGCGGAGTGGAGGGCATGAGATGCGACGCGATGTGCGGGGGGTGGCGGGGTGGGACGGCGCGGGGCGGCGCGGGGTGGAGCGGCGCGATGCGATGTATGCGGCCCCACGCAGCCGCCACACGCGCAGTTCCGGTGCGCGCGCCCGCGATTATGCGCGCCCAGGCAGACGCCTCCCCACCGCCCCGCCCCGCCCCCCACCTTCCAGAGGGATTCGGAGACGCGCCGCGTCCCGAGAAGAGGACAATGCGGCTGCGCATCGAGTGCGAAGGAGCGGCCGCGGGAGGCAGAGGACATCTTCTCCCCCGCCGCCATTCCCAATCGACTGTGAGAACTTCCAGCTTTTCTTGGTCACCGGGAGAGCAATGCCGTATTTCAGAATGTTGATGTCATCTTTCTGTAAATGTATCCGAAAAGACGGACCGTATTTTATCAATAAAAGTTATATTCTAAATACACAACACAAAACAGTAAAAACTAACAAAATTGATCCAGTCTACAAATTACGATTCGGATATTGATATTATTCAGAATCATTCCAGTAATTTATAATATAGGCATACCAAGTTATAAGCTTACAGTTATTACTGGGCAAAAGATGATTTTACTCCCTATTTTTTCAAATATACATTTTATCAGTATAATAAACAAAGTAGTGATTAGTTGCTACAGTACATAATCATTATTCATAGCTGCCTTTTTCATTTGTTATTTTCGTTGCATTTTATACTAAAACTCCATACATGTAATACGAGTACGCCGAAATGTTTCAAATAGTTATTAAAAAGAAGGTTTACATTTCGACTTTCCCTACTTCCTGTATTGCCAAAAGAAATGAAGAACACATTTTGTGCGTCAAGTTTTGCATTCTTATTTCAAATACAGTAAACCCTCTTTAGAACAAACTCGCTTAAAACGAATATTACCGTAACAGAACAAAACGTCCGTCCCGGTGAGGAATTACGGAAATAAAGACATTTATAATTCTCGGAAAACATGCATAACACGAACTCCGATTATTTCAGTCTCTTGAAATTCGTGTTAATAAGGTTTGACTGTGTAATAAAATTACTGGCATTAGCAGATTAAGGTATTTATTTTTCTCTTTCAACTTCAATGATTTAGTTGCCAACTATAAGGTTGTGACAATCCCCTCTTAAAACAGCCCTTCGATCGCTTTTCAATGATCGTCCTTGAGTCACTGGAAGCTCGCTTCACAACGGGAGAGCTTCGCAGCCCTCCGCAGAGGGTAAGAGCGCCGTTTGGATGCAGGGAAAAGCTTGGCGTCGCCGAGGCGATTGGGAGGAGCGGGTCGGCGAGGTGCGTGACCGCCCTGGCGGGCGAAGTGGCGAGCGCCCGAGCTGTCGCCGCCCCCGCCCCCGCCCGCGCAAGTGGCTCCCGCGGGCCCACCGCCTTTGTGCGCCGACAATGGGGCAGATACGCCGGCGGGCGGGCGGGCGCAGCGGAGGCGACGACGCCCCACCCCCACCCCCACCCGCCACCCCCCAGCTCGCTCTCCCGCCCACCGGCAAGCCCGCTTGCCGCGCACTGAGAGATTTCGAGCAACTTCTCGGTCAAATTTGCAGAGTACTCTTCTTGAAACGGCAAGCGGTGATCGTTCCTGGGGCTTCTATCGATTAAAAGTTTTTTTCGTCGAAGGTGATTTAACGTTTAATAGATGGTCTCGGAAATACCCATAATTTTACAAGATTTTTGCAATACTCACTATTCTAATTAGAGAAAATAACTTTTTTACATTTTGCAATTATTGGGTCGATTACAGAGTGATTTTATGTGTTTAACAATAAAAAATGCGTAATAGTTAAGATAGATTGTGAATTAAATATTAAAAATATGTATGTACTATAGGATCATGTGTGAATTTTGTGATATTTTTATGGTAATTTAATATTAATATTTAATTTAATATTAATATTTTTATGGTACTCAAGAACTTACAACTGATTTATCAAAAAAATATTTCGATTATATGATATTAAATTCTTAACAGTTACAACATCGTGTTTCTTTCTATTTCCATACGTTGAAGCATTTTCCAACAAACGAACCGCTATGTTTGGTTCGCGCGCATCCCAACCGCGTCCCACTGCGTGCAATGCGTTGCGGCGTTTCGCTTCTTTTTATATTTTTTAAATCACCGAGGGGCAGTGGGGCGACATGGACGGAGGCTATCGGCGCGCGAGGGCCCGAGTGGCGCGAATAAAGAAAGGGAAGATTGAGGGCGAGTTTAAAACGGGGGAGGATTGCCTCCCTTTGTGGGCGAGGGCCGAAGACGCGTGGGCGAGCGATGGTCTGCGGCGATAGCGCGGGGTTAACGGCGGCGCGGGGCGGCGCCCGGCGCGCAATCGCCTCGCGAACGGCGCTTCGCCCCCGCCCACGCCCCCGCCCCGCCCACGCCTAAACCCACGACCCGCCCTCTCCCCAAGCCCCGCCTCCACCCACGACCACACCCCGCCCCGCCCACGCACGACCCGCCCCGCCCAAACCCCGTCTCCGCCCACGGCCCACCCCATGCCCTGGCCACCGCCCCACCCACGCCCACGACCACTCCCCGCCCCGCCCCCGCACGACCCGCCCCGCCCAAACCCCGTCTCCGCCCACGGCCCACCCCATGCCCTCGCCACCGCCCCACCCACGCCCACGACCACACCCCGCCCCACTCACGCACGACCCGCTCTGCCCACGCCCACACCCCGTCTTCGCCCACGCCCCCAAAACGCCGCCGCCCACGCCCCCACCTCGCTCCGCTTCCGCTCCGCACACGCACACGCCGCCGCCCGTGGTTACACCACACCCACGCCAACGTTCCTGCCCCCGCAGCGCCTCCACCCCGTCCCGCCACGCCCACGCCCCCCGCCCCCCGTGCGCCACGGCCTCTTCGCCGCCTCCTCAACCACCATCTCCCTGTGTCCCGCTCCCCGAACTACCCTCCCCGCCCGTCTATGTCCACCCGCTCCGCCTGCGCCCATGTGGTCCACCCGCTGAAACGTCCCTCTTCGCCTCGCACTCTCCGCCCACCGGTGCCCGTGCGGTCCGCCTGTCCCTATCGGCTGTTGTGACCTGCCCGCCCGTACGCTCACGTGCTTCGTGCGCCTACCTCACCTTTCTACCTCCCATGTCTCCCCACCCGCTTGCCCCTCACCGCTTTTAGACGCCACGCCATAGTCCGCCTTTCTCCCTCTCCCTCTCTTTTTCCTCTCTCGCCACCCTCCAGTTACCCCAACCCGACCCAACCCGACCCGACCCGACCCGACCCGATCCTACCCGACCCAACCCGACCCACCCAACCCGATCCAACCCGACCCAACCCGACCCAGCCCGACCCAGCCCCACCCAACCCGACTCAACCCGACCCAACCCGACCCAACCCGACCCAACCCGACCCAACCCGACCCAACCCGACCCAACCCGACCCAACCCGACCCAACCTGACCCGACCCGACCCGACCCGCGCTTCTCAATTCCCATTACGTCACGCCATGCTCTCCCATGTCCTCTTTCGTTCTGTCCGTTTACTTGTCCTCCAATCCCATTTTGTCCTATTCACTTCAGTCGCGTCATTTCCATCCACCTCCTGTGCCGTTACATCTCGTCCGCTTCTACTGTACTCGTTTGATTCTTAGAAACTTCGCTGTTTGGAAAACTTCACATCCTAGGGACAGTTGCCAAGGAGGTTCCGGCCGCCAAACTGCCAGATAAAGGTATTTCGTCCTGAGGGAGGTCGCAGAATGACGGCCGAAACGTCGGCAACTGAGCCTATGACGCGTGTCCTGAGCCAAGTTTCTGTTGACTCCGGCCGAGAAAGCTTGTGCTTTTGTTTCATTCTTGTCCGAAGGCCTCCACCATGTAATTACATGAACGGTCGTTATCAATCTTCTCCAGCCCTTCATCATCCGCCAATCTTCCTCTTCGTCTTTCTCATCTCTCACCACCTCTCTCTCTCTCTCTCTCTCTCTCTCTCTCTCACCCTCACCCTCTCCTCTGCTTCCAAAGTTCCCTGCAAGCCTCCCCAATTCTTCCTTCTGCGTTCCTGGGTCCTCTCGACTTTTCGTCTTCGTCTGGTTTGCATTTGCTCGCCTCTTTTCACTTCGCACCCCTGCTTTCGCTCATCCTTCCCTCGCTAGTCTCCTTCAACTACGCTCGTGCAGTAATAGAGAGCAGAGGGCGACAGACGTCATATCTTATTTTGCAGGTCTGAACTAGTGCTCTATGGTGAGGGTTGATAGACAACTAAACGCGCTCGAAGACAGATGATTTTCGGACTAGATCATGTAAACCAAAATATTCGCCAGAGTACATTTAATTCGTATGGCAAATTAAAATTCATCTTCCTCTTGAGGTGCATGTCAGATTGTTTACAGAGAGTTTTGAGTGGATGTTCAAGTTCCTTTATCTGTATTTATTTTTCTAAACATATCTTGTTAACTGTAATCCATCAACTGCAGTCAAACGAAAACATACAGCACATTTCCTCATCTATTTCTATTACTTTGTTGCAGATTTTGAGATAAGATACGTCTGTAACTCCGTATTCTCCTTTTCATTTATCTTCTTCTCGGTGACAGACATGCACTTCTCTGAGAGTGAGCCAGATTTGTCAGATGATACCAGGCTGGAATATTTGCTATGTTTGCTGACTTCGTTCCAGATAAGTTCATAAAGAAAAAAGAAAAAAGTTAGTGATTTTAATTACTTGGGTAGTTCTTTGTAGACCCCAAGAGGCAGGTTTACGAATAAACAAAATTAAAACGCTTGGAACCATCCAAAGGATCTTCTTAACCAAAATATGCTGAAAGAATTTCAAATTATTTAATTTAACAAGTCAGGTACCTTATCTTGAACATCTTTCCCGTAGTGTAATCACTGACGAAACAACAGAGTCAACTATTAAAATCAGTAGAGTTGACCCGCCGTGATCTTTCGTGGGATCTAAAAGAATTATTAAGAAAACAATTGGGGAAATTAAACCTGAATATTAAACATGTTCAATATATTAATAATAAGAATATAATAATATATAATAAGATATTATAATAATAAGAAGAATGAACAAAATATCGACATTAAAAGAGATAAAAGGACCTCAATAGCCCTAGATCAGAATATCATTCTCTATTGACGATTATGATCAGTTAACAGCTAACTGTAATTAGAAAATTTCTCTCATCCGATGTTATTGTCAGGATTTTACTGTGGTGGAGAGGATCAGAACTATACATTAAGTGTATTTACTTGTAACACGTTCGTCACAAATACTGAATTTTAAATTTTTAATTGATATTCCATTAACGACTTTAGTTTAAACAGAATCCTGCATTTTTAGAAACGCCACAATCCCAGAATGGGATTGTTCTTCACTGTTTCTTCTCTCGTTCGCATTTTCTCTTTCTCCCTCTCTCTTTCTCTTTCTCTTCCAACCTCTCTCCTGTTCTCTTTCTCCCATTTCCCTTGCCTTCTCTTTCACATCTCTTTTCTCCCTTGGTTCCTGCCTTTCATTCATACTCTGTCTCATTTCTTTCGCAAATAAATGCTATGAATATTACAATGATTGCTTATAAAGCGGAAGATAAACATTTAATCATAAAGAATCATAAGGAAATCATAAAGAAATCATATATGTTCAATGTAACAATGAAATAAAGAATTTAATAGCTCGGACAAGAAGAATAATATAGTACAAGAAATTAAACAAAAAAACATCAATATTCGCTACGCAGAATTGCACGAAGTGATCGTCAATTCTTTGTAACATTCATACCCCGCACCTCTCCCTTTCCATACTTCCAATTTATAATTAATTCATCAAAATGAGTTTTCTTTCGTCCATTACGTTAGTTTAGTTTTAAAACGGACGTTGAGGGTCACGTGCGGTTTCCTTTTGCGCCGTCCGCAGCAACGGATCGTTCGATCTTCCTCGGAGCCGCTCGTGACGCTGGGAGCGTCTGCGGCGGCGGCGGCGGGGGCGGGGGCAGCGGTGGCTGAGGCCCCGCGCGCGGGAGGGGAGTTAATGGAGCGGCGGCGGCGGCGGTCGGGCGGGCGCGGAGTGGGAGGGAGCAATTCAATAAACAGCGCGACTTTACGCCCCAGCCCCTTCCGCCCTCGCCGCCCCCGGCCCCTTCGCCGCCCCCGTCGCCGCGCCGCGACGCGACGCGACGGGCGCGTCGGGCCCCGCGCCTCGCCGTGCCGCCTCTGTCACCCGCACGCCCGTATTTATGCACCTCACGAAATGAAACATAAATCCCCCTCCCGTTTAAAATCCCATCTTCAGCCGCGCGTGTGCCAGGCGACGCGCTGACGTGGCGCGCAGAGGACTGCGCCTCCAGCAACGGACTGCACCATCTTCCTCTCGGTATCATTGATTTGTGATTCCGGGCGTGTCAACGGCTAAGGTCATTAGTTTCGTAAGTGTTTACTGCGAGTTTTCTAACTTTGCCCCTCAAGACCGGTCATCACGATGGAATATGTCACGGTATTTCGCGACTTTCTCAGTCATGCCGCCAGATATCGCTTGATTACGTCCTTACCAAGCAGTGCTTGCGATCATGCGACTACTAGCGGTATGACAGAGAAAGACGCGAAATTCTATAGTGTCTGTTTTATCACGGGGGGTGGCAGTGATCTTCCTCCGCTGGCTGGCAAGATCCGGCGCCGACCTATGTCGGCTTGCGGAGATTTTCTCCAACCAGGTATCTCCCATCACTGGGGTACCGCCCAGCCAGAACAAGCTCTAAGCTCCTGACTGGTCTCCGGACAAATGTAGCAGTGTAATGCATGTAAGTATAAGTGTGTAAGTATGGGGGACGACTGGACAAGGAAGAGGAAGGAATGATCGTGCCCGGTCCGTGGCCCGATCGTTAGGGTACTACTACTCCAGCATTCGCCCGGTGTTGATCGGAGAAACCACGGAAAACTACCGATCAGAGCAGCCGGCCGCTAGAATTCTCCTTCAGTCAGCGACTGAATTCAACCCAGCTGAAAGGTTGTACTTCGATATTTTTTTTAAACGTGGCGTCTAAAGGTCACGTACTAAAAAGGGAGAGGGAAGGCAGGCTCCAGTAGGGAGCCGCAACCTCACTACAGCTTTTACCGCTGCCTATTGGAGTCTGCCTTCCATCTCCCATTTTCGTGCGTCACCTTGAGACGTCACGTTAAAAAAATCGAAGTATAGTGTCCTAAATCCTGTCACCATCGGGACTCGATCCCTAGGACTTCCCTGACACAGGGACCGCAGTGACATTAGTTGATGCCCTGAGCCACCTACGCCATTCTCGACCTCTCGGACTATGGAGTAATTTGTTTGTTCTCTCGCTTCGAATGATAATAATTGTAATATACAACATGTAATATACAATTTACATGTTTCTGAAGTGTTTCTATGCTTCCATAATGCAAATTTTTGCCTAGAAATCATTTTCAAACCAACTTTTGAGTGCTTATTGCGGCAGAACCATTCGGAATATCCTCGTAGTTTATTAGACAAAATATGCTGAAAATTGTCTTAAGAGTTTATTTTCGAAAGTTTGACGTTTCCTCCCCGGACACTCTGTATATGTTCGGACGTTTGAAAATGCCGCACACGCAGCATGGCAGCGTGTGTTTTGGAGCTCACCCACTCTAAGGATGGCTCCACACATTCGGCATTCGCCCAACAGAGAGCTACTGCTCGCCCGATCCCGACCAGCTCCTGTGTTCGGCGAATGTTCGCCCCCTTTGATGTGTCCAAAAGACCGACACGCGGCGGGTAGGGCGAGCGCCGAATGTTCGTCACTCGGCAAATAATAAGCGACCCATCCACACTACTCGGGATTCAGCGCGCGGTTGCTCGCTGTTCGCCGAATAGCGAATGCGTGGAGCCGCCTTAAAAAGCAGCCACCGTAAGAAAAGGTTCGAGGTGAGTCTTTGATGTGACGTCGCTCCTATTACAAGAGGGGTTGTGAGCACCAGGAGGCAGTAGTTGGTAATCCAATTCACGAATACGGCTAACTGATTGGGGAAGTACAAATGGTTTAAACTCGTGCCTTGAGTAAAGTATCTACCGCTTGCATTATAGTGCCTGGTCTGTTTCGTCTATTGGAGAGCGGTGACCTCCCTTCTAAATAGGAGCGTAGGCTGGGTACGAAGGCTGTGCTGCAAACACTGAGTTTTCTATGATGTGTTTGTCGACCTGTCCTGTAATGGCATACGTTTTTCTGTGTTATTGTAAACAAACGCTCAATAAACTGTTGTTTTCATGGGTGCACCAGTTCATTCTGTATACTTTAGTAACTGCGCATTAATCAAAGTTTTTTTTTGTAATTTATGGTGTTAAAACTTAACAATCATGAAGTTTTTAATTAATAATAATTTTTTGCAGTCACCGTCAAATGTCCGTAATTAACACTTACTAATTCCAAGACGAATAAAAGATCTAGAAGAAATATCTTTCATTGTACAGGATTTTTTGGTTGGATATTTCTATATATTTACGATGGTAAGAAGAGTTGTTATATCGTATTGTATGAATTGTTAAAACGGGATAAAAATTGAACTTTATCATCGACACAGAAAGTTACGTCCATTACGAAAGTCAAAATTAAAACGACTGGGATCCACCCCTCCTCAAATATTCATTCTTCTGCATTTTCCATAGGAAATAGACCTAATATTCCAGTAGAAGATGTTTTTAATGTCTCATTCAAAGTCGGATTCTTTAATTTATAGATCTTTAAAACACCTCCTTTTAAGAATGAGTCACAAGACAATTACGAAAACACGAAACGAAACATTCTCTTCTTTTACTTTAACGACATTACTTTCCAGAGAGAATTTTTTTTTAAAAAACGTAAATTCTCGAGTTTTGCCGTCCCATTCGCGGTTTTCACGCAAACTGTTTTTCATTTCCCGTGAGTTCCCGCGCCTTGGCCCACGCCCCCTCCCGGCCCCTCCGCCGGCTCTCACTTAACGCGGTGTCAAAATGTCATCCCGCGCACGCAGAGACAAAAGGCCGGAGGAGCCGCCCCGAGACTGGTGCTCCCTGCCGCCCGTCACTTTTCACGCGCCGCCCCCGCCCCTCCCCCCTCCCCCTCCCCTCCCCTCCCCCCCCACCCCGAAGACACCCCGCGCGCCCGGAGGGTGTTTATGAACTTAACTCGAAAAAGTCAATTTCATCCGGCCTTGTCTCCTATTATTAACCCCTCCGCGGCAGCCCCGCCACCCCCGCCACGCTTGCCGCGCGGCGTCCGGCGCGATTTTCAATCTGCCCCCCCCCCTCGCGGCGAAGGGCGCGAAGCAAAGGCAGCGGGAAGGGGGTGCGAGGGTGGGGTGGGGGGGCGTCACGAACAGACACCCCGGGCGCGTCCCCATCGGCGCGAGGAATCCGCACCCCTCCGACTAGATGACGATCGGAGATTTTATGCGTTGAGATGCACTTGTTATCGCTCCGTTTGGGGACATGAAACACAAGTTTCTGCTCATTCACAGAGAGAAGGGGAATCAATGATAAAGTGGAGTATTTTTTTTTCCATTCCGACATTCTCGCACCAACAGTGACCTACGATAATGAATCGAAAGGCCCACGTGTATGCATGTAGGTTGTTAGGAAGTCGTTGACTTAAGGATAATAAATATTCATTAATTTGTGATTATTTTATTTGTTTTGTAATCTTAGAATGTTTGTCGTAGTAGTATTTAAAACTGTGGTTTTAATGTCTTGTAACTAGAAATGTGTGAAAAATTAAGAACATTAACATGTAATGTACAATACTTGTCTAAGTAATATTCTTAATATCATTGTTTTATGAAAAATGCAATTATCTCCAGTACATTCCCAATCAGTAAAAAAAAAAGTAGATTAGCCACATTTCTGACATTTGTTTTAGAAGACAAACATCTTCAAAAACCTCTTTTAAAATAAGATTTCTGCATAATCTCATTTGCCAGATTAAAATTATCTGAAATTTTAAGAACTTGTCGCATTTTTGACGCAGTCGAGTCCGAGAAGCCGTGCTGTGCACATCGGGCGTCTCAGCTCTTATCTACAGTGGTGTTTCGGCGGCGCGATCTGACGGCGATAAGTGCCACGTTCAAGACCGCTTACAACTGAACAGTGCGTAATGTCTACGAGTGGCTGCCCCGACACGGGGCAGCACATTGCTAATGCAATCCATACTCTTAACTCTTCAAGCAGTGATTACAATGAATTAAATCCAGTGCAAACAAATGAGTTCTCAAATGCTCCTACCGAGCTATACAACACTCAGCATAGTGAAGTTCAAACTCTCCAACATCATGTGTCCCCTTCACCCCAACAGCAATATTCAGTGCAACAATTAAGTCAGCAACCCCAGTTGACGGAAGTGAATCAACCTGGATATGTTTGGCTGCAAGTACCTCAGCAGGCTCTACAGCTACCACCCCAGCAACAACTCCACGTAATGCAACAGGCGGCCTTTCAGCATAGCGCTTATCAACATGACCAAGGTAAAAGATCAAGCCAGCAAGCTGGTCACGCTCCTGCGCAAAACAGTAAAGAAAGTTTGCCCACGGATAATGAAAATAAAAAACGAAAGCTTTCGGATAACCAAAATAGAAATTCAAATAAGAACAATAACAACTCATTGCAATATAATGTACCTACTCACTCAAGGTTCGATCCCCTCGCTGAAGAGGAAGATGAAGATGAAGTAACAGAAACGTTAGTCGGTGCGAAAGAGAGCAATATTAAAATTCCTCCAATATTCGTTCACATGGCCGGCAATGAGTATTTAACCTTAATACAACATCTAAATTCTGCTTCAATAAATGACTTTCTAACTAAACAAAATGGCGAATACACTAAAGTTATTTTCAATGAAATCAATGACTTTAGAAAATTCCGAAAATACTGTGAAGAAAGCAACATTGAATTTCACACGTACCGAGACCCCAGTAGTAAAGTGTTATCTGTTGTAATTAAAGACATCCCAATATGTTACACCGAACAAGATATTATACAAGAACTGAAAAGACTGGAATATCCCGTAACTAAAGTGTGTAGACTTTACGATAAAGCCAGAAACCCTATTCAAATAGTAGCAGTAGATCTTGTGGACAATCCCAAATCCAAAATATATTTAATGAGGACAAACTGATGTATAATATAATAAGAGTTCAACTAAGAAATAAACCTAACCAGCCCATTCAATGTAAGCGCTGTCAGCGTTTTGGTCATACTCAGGCAAACTGCCACAACGTGCCTAGGTGCGTGAAGTGTCTCGAAAACCATCACTATTCTCAATGTCAAAAACATGAAGGTGTCGCCCCTAAATGTGTTAATTGCAAAGGCGATCATACCGCCAATTACAGAGGCTGCCCTGAATTTAAAAAGTTTGCCAAACCCTACCAAGGACAATTCGAAGACCTTTAACTAACCTGCAAACCAATCGGTTCATCCAATTTTCCGCACCTAGACAACCGTCTGCGACCTCTTCTCCTCCATCATCTTCTACATCTATCAGACAACCTCCTCCCCCACCTCCTTCCTTGCACTCAACAAACTTTCCACCACTGCGCCTCCCTTATAATAGAGCATGGAATAATAATCAGTACAATAACATCCCTGATATAAATAATTTAATTTCAAATATAGTATCCCAAATAATCTCTATTTTAATGCCCCAAATCCAAAATATGATTCTAAATGTTCTTCCAAGCTACTATAATGGACCCAAATAAATTAAATGCTCTTAGTCTGCTTAACTTTAACGCAAATGGAATAAAGAGACAAGAAAATTCCTTTCGGCACTTCTTAAACGATCATAAAATAAATATAGCTTGTTTAACAGAAACTCATCTCATACCTGGCGAACGTTTCTCCATACCCAATTTCAAAATTTATCGTAATGATCGGATCTCAACAAGTGCTTCAGGTGGAGTAGCAATAATAGTTCAAAAAGATGTTAAGCATAGTCAAGTACCTGTTCCCCACTCGACAGATTTGGAAGCAGTAGCAATTAACATTAACTATAATAAATCGGAGGTAGTTATCATTACAGCATACAAACCACCAAACAAAAAACTTTCCAACTGAATACAGTAATATCTTTTCTCAATATCCTCGATTCATTTTGCTGGGAGATTTAAATAGCAAAAACAGAGCTTGGGGTTGCAATGTGACTACACATCAGGGTGTCAAATTGCTTAATCTTATTAACTCAAGCGGTCACAACATAAGTATTCATGCTCCTATAGAGCCCACCCACTACCCATCAGATCCAAACAAGAGAACAGACATCCTAGATATAATCATATCAAAAGGTATAACCTCACCGATCTACCAGAAAGTAGTTCCAGATTTAGATTCGGACCATTCTCCCATCCTCATATCGTTGGGAACACCGGCACACTCATTAGAAAAATATCGAAACAATTAAACGGTAAAACTAACTGGAATCATTTCCGTGAATTAATAACTAGCAGTTTGACGTATCCACACAACATGATCTCCATTGAGGACATAGATAATGAACTACATAAACTCACAAACTGCATACAACAATCATTAAAATATGCTCATATACCCTTCCATCAGACACACAGGAAGTCAAAAACAACACTGCCTAAAGAACTTCTTGAACTAATTAAAAAGAAAAGAAAAATCCGACGTATCTGGCAATCAGTAGAAATATAAACAATAAACGTGAACTAAACCACATCACAAAAATTGTCAAACAAAAAATAGATGAATTTAGATTTTCTAATTTTCATAAATTTCTAAGCCAACTTCACCCTAACACCAGACCACTATGGAGAACAATCAAAAGCATAACAAAAGATCGAATAGAGATACCACCTTTACAGAATAATGGTAAGATCGTATACTCAGACGATGAAAAAGCGAAGGCCTTAGCTGAATACCTAGAAGGAGTCTTCATCCCAAACCCCGTAGAATATCCCATGTTTAATTCAGAAATAGAAGAGCACTTAAAACTACCTATGTGCACTGTCCCAACAAAGATAAAATTCATTTCTCCTTCAGAAGTGGCAAATGCCATTAAACTTTCCAAGACTAGAAAAACACCCGGGTATGACAACGTCACTAACAAAGCATTAAAAGAACTTCCTCGACAAGCAATTGCAATAATAACTTCAATATTCAATGCATCGTTAAGATTAGGATACTACCCATCGTCATGGAAACGAGCTGTTATACTACCATTCTGCAAACCAGGGAAAAACCCCAAAATACCAAGCAACTACAGACCAATTAGTCTTCTCCCTTCTATAGCAAAAATTTTTGAAAAACTTGTTTTAAAAAGACTCCAAGCATACTTGACAAAAATCAATGCAATTCCCAACACCCAGTTCGGTTTTAGACCTAATCATTGTACTACCCATCAACTGCTGCGACTTGTCGAACATATTGTAAACGGTTTTTAACGACAAAAAACACACAGTAGCTCTCTTTCTAGACATCTCCCAGGCATTTGACAGAATTTGGCATCAAGGACTAATGTACAAACTACGAGAAATTGGTACACCTGATTATCTGCAGAAACTAATTCAAAGCTTTCTTACAGACAGATATTTTCAAGTGAAAGTAAATGATACTATTTCACCTCTTCACCCAATTCTCGCAGGTGTCCCACAAGGTTCGGTTCTTTCACCAACATTGTTCTCAATTTTTACAGCAGACTATCCAACTCCACAGGAAGCAAGTATAGCTCTTTATGCAGATGATACCGCTATTTTCACTTCACATACTGATATCAATTTAGCCTATGATTACATACAATCCTACCTTCACAGCTATACCAATTGGACCAAAAAATGGAGAATTAAAATTAACCCCTTAAAATCACAATCTAAAATATTCACACTCAGACGTCCTCCCTTCCCTGCACCCTTACGAATAAACAACACCGATATTCCCTGGCTTTCTCATTCTTCGCCAGTCAAATACTTAGGTGTCTTACTAGACAAACGGTTAACTTGGAAACCGCATATTATTTCAACCGCCCAAAAAACACGTGCAAAAATGTTTAAATTATACCCTTTTATCAACAAAAATTCCACCCTTAGCATAGAAACTGGGCTGCTCATCTACAAAACGATTATAAGACCTACAATGACATATGCTTGTCCAATATGGCGCAACATAGCACCTACCAACCTATCCATTTCACAGAAAATCCAGAATAAATATTTAAGACAAACCTTGAATGCACCATGGTTTATTTCTAATTCCCAAATCCATCGAGAACTTCAAGTACCTCTCCTCTCGGAATTCATTTCGCAAACCTCTCAAAAATATTATTCTCTCCTCCACGCATGTCCTAACGCTCCAATATTCAATCTCGGCCAAAACTCACATTATCCTTCACGCATTAGATCCAGATTCCCCAAAGATCTCTTTCGCCCACCCTGAATCATAAATCTTTGCCCCCATTCCCATAAACACCCTCCCTCCACTACCACATAATAAATGCAAAACTTCCGTTAGTCAAGTATTTCAAATAAGAAATTTTAAAAATAGTGAAGGGTTGAATCGAGACCCGCATTTGCCTCAGGATGGCCCCATAAACTCATGTATGTAGCATTGTACCAGTCAAAATCCCCGAAAGACGAAAGTCGAACGGGAAGAAAATAAATGAAAAAAAAAAAAAAGAACTTGTCGCACACGTAATCTCCGAAACGTCCTTCAAAAATTTTATTTTCAGTGATATTGTTTCCCATATTGACCCTTCCTATTCTGAAAAGACCCACCAAATGTATTTCTCAATAAATCTAAAGTAAGTAGCGCTGGAATCCCGAGGTTCCCCTGGGCCCTGGTCGTTGATGCTCGGTGTCGCTGGAATGCGACGGCCGTCCGGGACTTGCCCGCCCCGCCCCACTCCGCCCCGCCCCGCCCAGCGCCGGAACAAAGCGCGCTCTCCTTGCAAGAGCGCTGTTGCAGCAACACGCTCTTCATTAAACGCTTAGTTTGGATTTCTTTGACGATCCTCCGCCGCCGCCGCCACCGCCACCGGATGCTCCGCTGCGCCTCTCCGCCGCTTTCCTCCTCCTCCTCCGCCTCCCCCCTTCTCCTCTTCCTCCTCCTCCCCCACCCTCCCCCTCCCCCCTCCTCCTCCGCCACAAGCCTCCGCCTCCTCGTCCTCCTCATCCTCCGCCTCCTCCGCCTCCTCCTCCGCCTCCTCCTCCGCCTCCTCCTCCGCCTCCTCCTCCGCCTCCTCCTCCGCCTCCTCCTCCGCCTCCTCCTCCGCCTCCTCCTTCGCCTCCTCCTCCTCCGCCTCCTCCTACTCCTCCTCCTCCCCCTCCCCCTCCTCCACCACCCCCGCCTCCTCATCCTTCGCCTCATCCCCCCTCCCCCTCCTCCTCCGCCTCCTCCTCCCCCTCCTCCTCCTCGTCCCCCTCCTCCGCCACCTCCACCGTCTCCTCCTCCGCCTCCTCCCTCCTCCTTCTCCTCCGCCTCCTCCCTCCTCCTTCTCCTCCGTCACCTCCTCCGCCTCCTCTGCCTCCTCCTCCGTCTCCTCCTCCTTCTCCTCCTCCTTCTCCTCCGCCTCCTCCTCCTCCGCCACGTCCGCCTCCTCCTCCGCCTCCTCCGCCACCTCCTCCTTCTCCTCCTCCACACTAACCTTCGTCGCGGCCGTGCTCAAAGACAGTGGACTTCCGACGGGGAGTTGGAATGAAACACGCTTAGTAAAAATCGGCCAACGTCAGTCGTAAAACAAAAGAAGAATGTATATATGGTACTGAATTTGTGAAATCACACATTTGGACGGTGTTATGCATCAACCGGCTATGCGACATCATACAAGTTTTGAGTTAATCGTGTTCAAAGGTTTTACTACATTTTCAGCTCTAAAAATTGTAATTTAATTATTTAATTCATTGAAGCGCCAAACTTCACAAACATGAGTGGAGTACGAGTATATGCCGCTTAACTGCATAATGTGAAATTAAGAACAGCAGATTTGAAGATCTAGGTTTATAGCCGGTTATTGTGAAACATAAAATCCATGATGTGACTGATGCCGTTTAAATTTTTCATTAATTATGAGACTATTTTTACAGATTTGGCGCCAAAAGTTTGCGTTCACTTAGAACATGGTTCATTGCAACTGATGGCGTCCATATCTAATTTTTTTCAAAAAATGGCGTTTAGCCGGTTGTTGCATAACACCGTCCTTTTGAAATTTAAGTATTTAATGAACAATGCAGCATTCAAATAAACTTTAATAGTCCAATTATTACTGAAACCAAGAATTAAAATATGTAAATGTAATTTGTAAACTACGGATATAAAGGATGAGAGCACTACAAAAGATCACTTCTCTCTGATTTATGCCCTCTGAATAATTTGGCGCTTATGCTCTGTTATAATGAGATCGGTGCTGATATTTTGAAAATTCGCTTAAGAAGTCTAAGTTTTCATCACTTTCGGAATGTATTACGTTGGTGCTGCGTGATGACTGTTTGTGCTACTCAGTAATAAATAAGGAGGTTGACAGTATTTTGTTCCGGCATTTAATATAACCATATTCACCTTTCACTATGAAAATATTTTACATTGAAGTCTTAAGATTGCAGTCTAATGTTAGCAGGCAAAGCTCAGAGGTAAACTCAGCCGATTCCTTCAAAGGTTAGCGAGCCTACAAGTAGAAGGGCAAAGAGGCTGGCTCCTTCATTTTCTCCTCTCTCCTGCGTAGATGTCAAAAGTGGTGGCGTGCCCTTGCTTTCCACTCTATGATGAAATCGTGTGTGCGAAATACTGCTGCTGAATATAGATGAATAAGGATTGGAAGATGCTCAAAAGGAATATGTGGTGGCATGTGACACCTGTGCCTTACTGGAACCCACCGCCTTCGCCTCCATGCATTTATACGCAGCATCAATCCCCTCCAATTCTCACGTTGTGGGCGATTTTCTAGGTCAATGGGGATGGGTCAGGTGCGAGGATGGGGGCACTAAGGATGCCCGGCACTAAGAGCGGAAGTGGATCGCGCCGATTGGTGGCCCGCCCTTTCAGGAACGTCTCCAAAATTGTTCTGGAAATGATTGGACGTCGAAAATATAATAATAATAATAATAATAATAATAATAATAATAATAATAATAATAATAATGTCATTGGAGCTCTGGGATTTATTCCGCAAAATTTGTGTAAGAACTTGGCTAAAGTACCAGGTAAATCAAAAGACTGGGAAGTGCAAGAAATCGCTTTATTTGGAACAGCCCACATTTTGCGCAAAGTATTGTAGAGGCATCGTCAGTCCCTAGATCTACTCCTTATGTAGCTGGTTGCAACCTGGAGTAGATTTGTTTTGAGCCGACTCATAACCTCTTTAGTCGTGATATTGATGAATAATAATAATAATAATAATAATAATAATAATAATAATAATAATGTCAACGATAATGAAAACGATCAATCTTAGCAGCTGACGTCAAGGATTCTCATCCTGGTAGGGGCTGGCTGTACTGCAAATAGATATAAATATGCATAACTGAGAGATAATGTGCATACTTTTGCATCTCCTTAACTCAGGTTTCATTGCTGCAGATCAGTTGCTAATCATATCGATGGTCATAAGTACTGTAAAAAAATGTTTTTGCCTCGATTACTTTAGATTGATTTTGAACTTCAATATTTGCTATTCTTCATCAGAATACTGTTTTTCAAATTTTCCATTGCAAGGATTGTTCACATTTCGACACTGAATCGAGTTCAATTGAACTGAATTGAATTTGTTAAATTGAACCCTAACCCCTAACCTCTGGTTGCAACTGAAGCGGTGCTTTAGTTACCTTTCTTGCGATCTGCAAAATAGCAAATACGGAATTTATCTCTCAACACCAAAGAAACCAGACCTCAGACCTATAAAACGGGATTTCAGAAACAACAGTACAGAAATCTCAACGCTGTTATTGCAGCTAGCTCTTCGATGATGATGTTGATATTAATAATAATAATATTCTAATAATATTAATAACAATAATTAAAATTATTATTATTAAAATGTCTTGGGGAAGGGTAAGTCAGAAAAGTCCACTGTTATTAACGGATATTTAATTAGAATTAGGGTTTTGGAAAGCGAAAATTTATTTATTAGAGCATTTATCAATCTGTGAAAAAGTGTGCAATCGTTTGCCGGGTAAGAGTTTCTAATTCGTTTCCTCCCTGAGCGTGTGTCAGGCATTGGAAGTTTCGTTGCCTGGAGTCAGCGATCAACAGCCACCGGGTAAGCGGTGAGAAGCAGTGGCGGCTGCGGGGCTCGCAGGGAGGGAGAGAGAGACAGCGAAAGAGAGAGGGGGGAGGGGCAGAGCAGGCAACGGCGCGGAGGTGAGGCAGCTGCAAGGGCCGCTCGGCGGGCGGCCGGCGGGCGCAAAGTGTGGCGCTCCCCCGCTCCGCTCTTCTGTGCTCTGCCGCCGCCACGCCACGCCGCAGCGGCGTCCGCCCCCGCAGCCCGCACTTGAAAGGGATGCTGTGCGCGGAGGGTGCGAAATTCCATTTGACCCCCGCGGCGAGTGACCGCCTCCAAGCCGCCCAATCTCGCGCGCGCTCTGGCGTCCCCGCTCGTCCCCGGCCGTCGCCGCCGCCGCCACCGCCGCCGACCTCGCCCCCGCCGCCGACGCGGGAAATTGCTACCGCAGACGCACGCTGGGCCAGCAAGAGCAGAAGGCTGAGCAAAACGAAGTTCCGTAGAAATTTAACTCTGTCCACGCCTTTTATTCCGTGGCGAAGCTCAGGTTATCGGGCCTGCTCTTCCGCCTCATCACGCAAATTCCTTTCTCCCATTAGCAGAGAAAGCAGGTACCACTCGGGCGAAAAAACTGTCGATTTTGATTTTGTTCAAAGGCTTCTTTTAGACTTGAGGATCTTTTTCATGCTGCTTACAATCTGCAACAAGGGACGGCCGGCTTTGCTTCCCCTCCGAAGGATTTTTTCGCCCTTATTACAGATAGAGCAGAGAGCAATTTATTGCAAGTATTGCACATTACTGCAAGTTCATATGCTTAGACTCCAGTGCACCGTCTCTTTCAGTTTCGGAGACTGAAATAAATGCTAAAAGAATTCTCAGTATAAGAAATATGCAACATATTCAATACAGGTGTGAATTGATGGACAAATGCCAGGGATCGTCACGCTTAGATTGGTTGATGTCACTTGCTGGAAAACATTTATTTGAAATTGTTCACCATTTCTATTGCAAAATACATAGATTTCATTATAACCCTGAATGTCTATAAAATGATTAATCCTTCGATTGACTCCTTGAATATCTTCAATATTTATTTCAATAATGATCGTCCTTAATCTATTAAAGTATATTATTTATTTCACTGGCAATAGAATATCTATTATCTATTTGCGCATTCTTTTGGATCATTCATTCGATCACACCAGCTGCAAGAAAGATACAGGAACCCGGAAAACTAAAGCATAAAAACAACTCTGACGGGAGACACCCCACGCAGACACCGCATCCGGATCTGTTTACCAAATACAATCGACACTGAGTTGTGGTCCCGGGAAACGAGAAATATAGGATGTGCGTCAGTCAGCACGTGGATGTGGTAAATGGTTAAGAAAAATAACTCAGTTCTTTATCTGGATGTGGTCGAGTTGATAAATGTGGGAAAGTGAATTATCCTACTGCCGTGGTGTTAGTTCTTTATGAAATTGGCCGTGGCGTTAGGATGGACACGATTAACTTTCAGTTTCAAGATGATTCAGTTCCAATCATCTAACCATCTACCTGTACTCTTGAGAATGTGGGGTCGAAAATAAAAATAAAAAAATCGCAGAGGCGATTCTTGATAAAATATTTGCAGATGTGCAATGTTTATGCTTTGACATAGATGAAATCTCATTTCGATTGTAGAGATGGGCGCGTCTTTTGAAGATGCAGATTTTATACAAGACAGTGTCCCCGTTGAAGTTCTTAGGCACGAGGGGTGACGAATTGTGTGTTGACACTCAGCTAGGATCAGCAAGGGGGCAATCATTTTTCATTTCTGTGCCGGGAGCGCCTGTGACCTGCTCCCAGACCCTGAATGTTCGAAATTCCCTTCTCCTCCCCTACATAAATGTTTACCATTTGAATGCATAAAAATGATTTTTTAAGATATATTGCTGTCATTTAATACATAAATTCTGCTTTTACATGTTTATCTACTAATGTTTATGTAATATTCACTCAATTAAATATTAATTGATTATTTAACAATCTGCAGAACTCTTGAAATTACTAACTTGCATTATTTTACATGAAATGTACAATATTATTCACAAAATATACCACGAGTTGTTAGAAAAAATATCATCAGAAATTTAAGGTAAATGAATACGTTCTTTACACTGTATGGTACTCAAATACAATCACAAAACAGTAGAATATCTGATAAATTCAACTACACAGCACAATGAATAGGGATTTTTATTAACCTGAAAGTAAAATCCTCTGTTTCTCCTTTTATCAAATTTCTGCGACGAACCTACTCGTTTTCTTTTGTTTTAATTTCAAATTATATCAAAAGTTTGTGTCAACTGCACATTTAGATGTCTCGTAAAAAACTCTTAGACAATCAGGAACTTGTTTAGAACAGAAAAAGGAAAGTCATTTTCACTGCAAAATCATGTAATGAATTTCGTTAACATACCTGCAACATACTGAGTTTTATTCATTCATCTTTTTGTTTGTTTGTTTGTTTGTTATTTAAGGTCGTATCAACTACGAGGTCATTAGCGACCACTATTGGATGTAACGTTATGGTATGAGGATGAAACGATATGGCGATAGTGTGATGATAAGGGGTGAAAGGACGAACACACAAACCATTCCTGACGCGGGACTAGAAAACGCGACCCCACGATCCGAGAACACTACGGCACTACTGGCTTAGCGATCTCGGCCAGGGAGCCGACTTTGATTCATCTTTGTACTGGACACAGGAATCCATATTATTGAAATTGAACACTCATTATTTGATAGAAGTACTCATTTCTAAAACACATCGACGCCTATTAATTTGTTTTGGAAGGGAGCTAATGTTTGTACCGTACTATTCATCCTCCTCCCGTCTGTAGATTCCCCCGTCAACACACATTCCCATGGCACCCCGTCCCTCTATGGTTCTCCCACGGCCACCGGCCGCGCGCCACCGGGCCACCCCGCCCCGCCCTCCGCCACGCACCCCGCGCCCCGCGCCCCCGCGCCCCTCGCCCACCTCGCCCCGCGCACCCCGCCCCACTCGCCCCGTGCACCCCGCCCCACCCCTCCGCGCCCCGCGCTCCTCGCCCACCTCACCCCGCGCCCCCCGCCCCACTCGCCCCGCGCACCCCGCCCCACTCGCCCCGCGCACCCCGCCCCACCCCTCCGCGCCCCGCGCCACTCGCCAACCTCGCCCCGCGCTCCCCGCCCCACTCGCCTCGCGCACCCCGCCCCACCCCACCGCGCCCCGTGCAGGCTGCCTTATTTATATGGTGTCGAAAATTTCATGCGCGTTCCCGCTGCCTTTCCGCCGGCGGCGGCGCGCGCTGGGCCGGAGCGCGCTTCTGGGTTGGCTGAGGTGGGGGGGGGGCGGCCGCGGATAAATCCGTCAGGCGGCGAGTGGCCCTCGGCGCGGGGCTGCGCCAGATCCTATCTCCGTCTCTTAATAGATTCATAAGCGCCCTTCCCACTGCGCCGGCCGCTTAAACGGCTCCCGCACTACCATAGGGTGGCTCGCAATTTTTTAGGTCGCTTTCGCAGCCTTCATGCACTTATTTCGTGGTATTTCAGAAATCGCAATGCCGCATTTTTAGAAGAGAGGTGCGTGAATTAACATGAAGGTGCGTGCCTTTTCACTAATAATACTAACTGTACTTTAATGGAATTCTTTATTTTCTTATTGTAAATAGTCGTATCCTATAAAAATTGTTGGAAATTTATTTATTTATTTAAGGTCGCCCTAGAAGCAGCTAGGTTATTGGCGATCACAGTTACAAAAGTACAGTACTTACAAAAATGTACAATGGTTAAAAACACACATACAATTACTGGAACGCACACATACATTGGAGATAAAATCATCAATAAAGCACTCAATTGTTAAATACAATTTATCAGATTAAATTTCGTAAGAAGTTAAATAATCTTCTTGTGATCCGAGTAGGAGTTGAATATACAATGAAGATCACTATCCATGTTGAGACTTGCTGTGTCAGTCGTCGTTGCATGGCAATCAACAATGAGGTGCTTAGTCGATATTGGGAGATCGCAATTTGGGCAAAGATCAGGAGTAGTCTTCTTCATCAGGTAGCTTTGGCTAAGCTTAAAATGACCTACGCGCAATCTGGTTACAACCACTTTATGTCTTCTACCAAGACTAATTAAAGTGATGCGGAATTTCTCGATATTCTTGCTGACTGCATGTAATTTAGAAGGCAACATTTTCCAGTTCCGGTCCCAAAGCTTTGTAAGAGTTGAAATTGATTGTTGAATTGAAAACTTCACAAATTAGACCAACATATTGTGATATACCAGAATATTACAAATTTTATTTAATAATATTAGCTGTACATGGGGTGGATAAATGGGTATGCAATATGGCGGTATACGGCCTTAGCAACGACAGCGCAGTGGTTGGCAAGGTCAACAAACTGTACACAGGCCTTGAAAATGTCAGGACGCTGGCTAGATAGCTAAAGAAAATAAGATGTGATTGGTTCAAAAACGAATGACTGACGGGGGTCGTGGCTACTTGGGTTCGTAAGAGACGCACGGGTTGGCTAGTGAAGATTAGACAGTCTAATTTTGCCGCTGTGTTTTGAAAAAATAGAATTAGGGACGCTTACCGAACCATAAAGGGTTAAAGGACACATTGAACAGGACATTCTGATTCTGGGTGTCGTGGTGTAAAGATCGTTTGCGGACATTATATTAGGAAAGTGGGACTTGTATATTTTTTTTGTGAGAGAAGTAATAGTTTTTTCGGACTCTGAGAATTATTTGCCAGAAGTGAATTTGCGGAGGACTTGCACAGTTTTTCATATATTGCAGTTGAACTTTAATGATTTACATAACCAGTGGGAAAGATTAGGGACTGGGAGCATCGGATAAGAACCGATAAATAGTTGATGCAGTGTGGACTGGACGTGTCAGCAGCAGCGCAAGACCGGAAGAAAGAAGCGAAACTTGGAACCAACAACGGTCAAGTGAGAAGCGACTACGGAGCGTCGGCAAGCAAAACGGTAAAGAAATACTGCAGTACAAAAGAGATAACGTATTTAAAATTATTACTTTGCGGTGATAGAGAAGATTGGATCCACATCCTGTTAAATTGCTGCGCTACAGAAACTTGGAGAGGAAAATGGATGGGAATGGGGAACTATTGCTTCCAATTCAGAAACATAACGCTCGCTCAAAACATATTAGCTGATAACAGATCTCACTTCATGAAAGAATTAGGAACATTTTTAGGAAAGGTTCGAACTGTCAGGGAAACGGTAATCAGGGAATGGGAAAACAGCACTGGTTAGTAGTACGAGCGGAGCCTAGACCGGAGATGAAATAATTAATTCAATAAGCATGAGATAATTAAGTTAACTAGAAAGGTAATCAGTAATGCTAATCATGAATAATAAGTAGTAAGTTAGTAATAATTAAATTCGTCAGTATGCGATAATTAAGTTAATTAGTAGAAAATTGCTCGAAGAGGCGGTGGTGCGGGCGATCTTCTGTGGCGGTGTTTGATTTCAGAAGCGGGGAGGCCAAAGACTGGATGGAGAAGATGCCCACGCCAGGAAATAAATAAATAGTTTAGGAAATAAAATCTAGTAGTTTAGCATGTACTCGTCTTCTGACGGCAGGTTTTTCCCCCTTCAGGGGTTTTTTCCTCAGCCGTACCTTATGTTCTCCTTTCCGCGGCTTTGATGCGATGAAGAGACCATTAGGGGTGAATGCCAGAATTCGAAAGTTTAGAATGCGGTAGGATGTAGGTATTGTAATGGCTTAAAGGCCTTCAGCCTAGCCACATAGCTAAAAGAACTGAAATTTTGTATAAATTTGTTATAATTACCTATTAAATAAAAAATAGTATTTAAAAGGTCATGACCATAAAATTAATTGTTAAAACTTAACGTTAAATAAATTATTGAATTTTGTTCTTTGGAAATGAAAGGAGTTTTCATTTGTCAATCATAATCTTTAATTAGTTGGAAGCATATAATTATTACATTTCAGATTCCACGCCATACTGTATAGTTGGCAGATCAGGTAATCGGCTATCGAGGCGATAGCGAGTATTTGTATCCGGACCCATCGACCCAAGCTAGCTGGATGTTTATACAATTTTGTTTAAATTAGATGGGAAAACTTTGGTAGTAATTAATGTAACCTGTTTCTGGCGCCCAAATCTTAATATAAATTTGGAACAGGCCATAATTACAACCACACTCTTGATGAGACGATGATAAAGGTATATTTCAATATATTTTTGGGACAATTTTACATAATGCTCTAATTACCAGGGTCAAATTTTGGGCTGATATGACAGTACAGAATAACATTGGTAATTCAAACTTAAAATATTAAAATAGAAATAAATGAAAAATCAAAGACTTCGAAATGTAATTACCAGAGTCAAAGTTTGGTCTGATATGCAGGCACAGAATAAAATTGTTAATTCAAACTTAAAATATTAAAATAGAAATAAATGAAAAATCAAAGACTTCAAAATCTAATTGCCAGAGTAAAATTTTGGTCTGATACGCGAGCACAGAATAACATTGCTAATTCAAATTTGAAATATTAAAATAGAAATAAATGAAAGATCAAAGACTTCGAAATCTAATAAAAAGAGTCAAATTTTGGTCTGATATGTGAGCACAGAATAACATTGCTAATTCAAACTAAAAATATTAAAAATCAAAGACATCGAAATCATGCCAACATGAACTTTCCTTCCTAATTTTCCCTCTTATAATAGTGTGTCCGCGTAGCGATCCTTGGGGAGCACCGTGTGTCGCGCGGCGCAGTGGCCGGGGCTCTACTTAAACGCCTATTTGGAATGCATTAGAGGCGGGCGCAGCGGAGCGCGCGCAGGCGCCTTTGTCGCCGGCCACAAATCTCGTGCGCAGAGCGCAGACAGCGCGCAGGTAGCACCCGCCCGGAGCCATCCTCGCGCTGTCTCCCGGTGGGCGGGGCGGGGCCGGGTGGTGGAGCAGGAGCTCGCGAACGACCCGCGAGATGCGCGCCGCACGGGGTTAACACGGCGATGATTTGTGTGCATGTGAAACGGATTCCCCGCTGGGGCCGTGTTTCGTATCAGGGTTGCAGGCTCTTTAGTGCAGAAATATATGGGCCTTGCAAATGCTGAACGCGTTCGCGCTCGTGAGGGACCGCGATGTGTGTAGGATACTGAGGATGCGTTGACTGGATACGCGCTCTTTGAAAGCACAGTCTGAGGATCTGTGAACACTTGGTAGATAAATCGTTCATGATTCGTATTTTGTTAACAGATTATTGTAAAAGTCGCTTTTTGGACTTTTTTGCAAGATAAGATTGCGTAGAATGTCCATTTCATTCGGGGAGAATGTGTTAACACAAACAGATGCGAACAGATACAAACAGACGAATCATGCAACAAATTCAAGGTTTAGACGCATATAAAGTTGCCGGACTCTTCAAAATATTTTGCTCCGACGCCCGTAATTTAGTGCGTGTAGTGAAAAATATATCTGTGTTCAAGGGGTAAAAGTTCTTAAGTCAATTTTTTTTGAAATTGGGATAAAAACTGAAACTACAAACTACTCTATATTTTATTTTAGTAAAACGACCGAATTCAGTTGTTACCTCTTTAACGACCAAAAAGCGTTGGAAAATATAGCATGACGTTGGGAAACAAAGGCAACTCAATAGTCTAACCCTTAAATAATGAGACACCGATGTTGTCTGGTATCAATGTTTGATACATTGATACCAGACAACATCAGTGTCTCACTCTTTATTGAAAAAAGTATCTACATTACCACCAGGTATACTAATAGTCTAACCCTCGTTTTCTCCAAAGTAAGATTTTTGACTTTTGTCCCGTAACCACTCATATATTAAAATACATGATACTGCCTAACGTAGTTGTGGTTCGCAGTTCATTAGCTGCTTTACGCTCCCAGCCGCCGCAGCCGCAGCCCAGCCATCTCTCCGCCTGTCGACACGACGCGCGTGTGTGCCAAGCGCGGGCGCAGAGCTGCGGCTAAGCGCGGGCGGGGGGGGGCGGGCGGGCGGGCGGAAGTGGCGAAAATCGCGGAACGCTGTCGCTCGGCGCCTCCACAATGCGCACCTGAGTGGCGCAAGTGGCCCTTTGTGGCGCCGGGCGACGCACGGCGACCCCCCCAGGCCGCCGCCCCCCCCCGCCGCCCCGCCCCCACCCTCGTCTCCTCCCTGCTGTCCCACAGCGCCCGCGCCGCACTGCGCGCTGCGGCCAATGCAGAGCAAAGGGCTGCGCACCAGCAGCTTATTCCACCTCGCTTCTGCATAATAAAAGCCGCTTGCCTAATTCAGTATTGTTCAATGTATTGTCGTATTGTCGGTTATGTTTTTAGAGGATGGAATTAAAGGTCTGATGTTTACACTCGGTGGGCAACCTCGTCTCTCGTGGTATTTTGGATTGAACAAAACGCTCATAAACATTACATTTATTCACACGCAAAAATTCAATGAAGAACTGAAGACGTTTTACGAGTTAACATTACCTCATTTTTTAAATATAATTTCATTTTATTAAATCGTGAATGATATATATTGTGAATTTCGCAAATACGGATATTAATAAAACCAAGTTAAAGTATTAAATCAAAACATAAAACACGGATGCTTACTGCGTCTTTCAGATGGCAGTAAATAACGAGGCCACTTAATATCACTTGCTCCTGAAATATTTATACAGGAACAAAATGAAAAACGTACGGATAAAATGAATTATTCTCGATTGTTATTATTCTTTACTATTAATAAAAATCCACCCCTCTATTAACAAGAAAAAATATTAAAATAACATTAACATCATTTTTCGTCTCGTTATCTAAATATGCACATTAATTCCAAGAAAAATCGACGATTATCTCTATGTTAATAGCACGCGTGCAATTATAAATCCACAACTACCAATAAGAATTCAGAAATGATTAAAATAGTGTAATAAAGACACTGCAACACATTGGCGGCCAAGATATTTCCATTCGGCCGTAAACCACAGATTACCCACATCAAACACATACTACAAACAATGAATTATTAAAACTAAATTGGTGAAGTAAACACAAAGCTAGCTGACTGGAACAACGCAACATATTTAACATTAATAAATTGAATGTTTTACATGTAAAACATTTGGTCTTATCAATATAAATGTAAAAAATATAAATGTCAGTTGTGTTTACCAGTTCCAAATGTACTCTAGCAAAACTGTGAGTAGAGACTAATTGTTTTTTTTTACTTTCCAGTGTTTATACATTTTGTATTTTCGGTCATACCTGTCTAGAGTTTTCGTGGGAAGTAATGTTTTCAAGGGTTTGTCAGCTTCTCTAATATTTCATACAGAATATGTTCAATCTTCAACATTTTTCCTCTGAGACACTACAGCAATCAAAGATCCATAACGCAAGGCTCACTAATATAAGGTCTTTTCGTTTTCAGAAGAAATACGAAGCAATTTCAGAAACAATACAATGTCGTCAAATGTATTTCTCCAATGGTGAAGATATGTTTGAATTTCTCGAATTTTAAATTATTCTTAAATGGAAACGAAACAATTATCGAACGTAACATGTGGATAAAGGGGTATAACTGCACTCGTGGTAAATAAGACAACTCACTCCCGTCACTCGTTTTCTTTAACGTATCACTTATCTAATTATACCCCTCTTTATCCACTTGTTTCGTTTACTATAAAGCAACTGTTACAAAATTAAAATAATTTATGTTTTCTTTGTCTTTAGATACACTTTAAGTATCAGAAGAGGTGGCTCAGGGTATCAATTGATGTCACTGCCTCTGACCAGGAGATTCTAGGTTCCTGGGATCTTAAGTTCGAGTCCCGACGATGGCAGGATATTGGACACAAGCTAGATAGTTAGGTCGAATTCAGTTGCAGTCTGGACTGCAGTAACTACTCTGGACCGTAGCAATTGAGGCGCCAGGGATCACTAATCAATCACTTGGAGTATGGATATTAGCGCAGTATTTCCTACTTTACCTATCGATAATTTTCATTTAAAATCGATAATTTTTTGCTGATTGATTTCTGGGTTTAGTTGAAATTTAAATGAATTATTACTTGCCACTGGTCATTCAGTACGTGGGTGAACTAGTAATAAAATGCATTCTCAAGGTTATGTGATAATCTTTTATCTTTGTTACTCCTCATGACTGTCACGATATGTAACTATTGTATGAAACATAATATAATCGAGATAATAACGAACTACCATTAAACGTTTATGCTCTCCATTTTATTGATTGTTTCAGACTCAGTATTGTAAATTCGTCTCTCAATCATACTTCACTAATTATTAATTGGTATTCCCCTTGAATATATTTTGGCTTCAAGAGCTATATATTTAAACTGAAAGGATTTATTACAGTAATCCCTCGACATCCGCGAATTCGTTATTCGCGAGTTCCGAAGATTCGCGATTAGAGAAATTAGCTACCGGTTTTAACATTCGCGACTTCGATATTCGCAAGCACGTCTTTGGTCATATTTTTTTGAAAGCGAGCACATCCTATTTCCTTTATCAGCGTTATCTGTGAAACGAACTCGACAGATACCGGAGCTCAAGGAATCACGTTGCGCAAAAGTATCAAAGTTGGAATATCAATTCACATGAATAGAATAATAAAATTGTAAAATGATTCAATTCAGTTGCTTCAAATTGGAGGTAAGTGTTTTGGCCACTTGAACAGAAAAGCCATTCAGGATCTGTGCAACTCTCATTATAATGACCCCACTGAAGAGCAGCTTCGGAAAATAATCAGCAAAGAAAGCCTCCTCGAACGTAATGAAAATTAGAACGAGGAGGGTGATGAACAAAAAATAACCATACTACATTCAATCACTTTCAACTTTCAAATTAGTTTCAAATATTGATTTATTTCTTCTCTTTGGGATGTTAATTGTGAATTGTTTTAGTAGCACTTACTCAGTTCTTCTGCAATTGTTTGTCAGACTTTTTTTCTTTCTTTTTCAAACAGCTTTTCGGTATCCAGGAACCTAACCCAACTTTCTTCATTAAAATATAGACTCAACATTCGCGGATTTGACATTTGCGAGGTTTTTTGGGAACCCACCTCTCGCGAATGTTGAGAGATTACTGTATTAGAAAGTATACCAATGTACTCACCACCCCGAAAGGTTTGATAATAATAACAATTTAAGTGTTTGAACACGCCATTCACTATTCTGTGCTTATTTGTAAAACAGACTGGCGCACGTATATTGAAAAATTGAAGTATAATAATGAAGAAATAGTGCTGATAAATTAATTTCATTTTTTCTCAATAATTCCATAATTATTAATTTAGTAGTTTCAGTTCTGTAAGAAAGGAATTCCTTTTCTGAAATCTTAGACGAATGTAAGTCACACAAAAACCTAAATCACTCTCAAATCAAAGTTCTTCTCTACCTTACGTACTTGAGAACGACACATTTTAGTTGACAGTCGGTGAAGTTTGCGAAATATTTAGAGATTTTTGATGTGATAAAGAAAACAGTAATTTCCGAGATACTTGATCATTATGATATATCTAGCATAACGGAATTATCTTTGTGAATTTGAGCATGGTCAGAACGTCTGAAATGGAAAAAGTGTATATGGTGAATAAGGATATGAAGAAGACCTAAAATTTTAACAGTAGGGGAAAGTGGAAAAATAATAAACTTTTTACATAATCAGATTTTTGTTTTTAATACCCGAAGAGATTGTTCACGCAGTACTGCAGCTGAGTAATCAACACTGATCAAGCGTGTTGTGTCGATCTGTTATGGCAGGGGCTAATGATTTAGGCTTTTTATGCACGTTAACCTCTGAAATTGCATTCTGCCACAAAAACTGCTCTTCTTTACAACGTAGAGAAAGGTAGTCATTAATTTACGAGTTAACGTTTATACTCAGTGTTAATCAACATAAGGGTGCTCAGCAGTTGACTTCATCTTCATATTTGCCTTTGAGACATCGTATTTCCGTCACATGTGAAAACGTCAAAGATTATTTCGCAATATACTTTATCACTGCACTCAATGATGCCGATTTAAAAATCTTACGTGTGTCTGAAGATTACTTTTATAATGCCGGTTTAGACACCTGTGAATTCGTCTATTAGTCGTAACCAAAATAATTGTTATTTTGCTCATTACAGATCAAGAAATTAGTTTAGAATTGAATTACGAAAATGAAAAAAATTTTCTTGCAAATGTTCAGATCCAGCACATGCTGTAATGACAAAATCAGAATTTCTCGCACTAATATCTCTTCTCAAGAGTATTAAATAATAATCTCTTCTACGAACTTCGGAAGGAAGATGTAACTTCACGTCGTTCAGAGGGGTGTACGTTACATACAATTACGATATTTTTCATCTTAAAGTTAGGAAAATGTATTGTTTCATGAAACAAATAACTGTAGTACATATTTTGATCGAAATCTGTCGCTCATTTGCGTAACAACTGTAGTTGAAAAGCACACATCAGGAGCAAAAAGCCTGTCTTCTCCTCCCCGGCGAAGCGGCTTTTATTGAACAAGACGCTCCGGGGGCAGGGCGCGCGCGCTACGCGAGCGCCGCCGCGCGGGCGACAGCGCGCAGCCACCCCCGCGCGGCGCGGCGCGGCTGCAGGGAGGCTGCGCCGCCGCTCGCTCGCTCGCTTCATCCCCTCCGCGGTTTCATCCCCTCCACCGGGCCTCCGCCGCCGCCGCCGCCGCCACCCCCGGGCCGCGCCGCACGGCAGCGGGGCGGGGCCTCCCGCCGCCGCCGCCGCCGCCGCCGCCACCGCCGCCCGCGGCCGCGCGCTCGCGAGGTCGCCCTTCCGGGGGGGGGGCAGGGGAAGGGGAGGGGCGCGGGTCGGCGCGGGGCAGCTCCCGTACGCGCCCGCAGTACTCGCTCAGAGTCGCTCGGTCGCTCGCCGTCGGCCGCTGCAGCCCCTCACGCAGCCTGCGGTCCACCTCGGAAGGAGGAGAGGGAGGAGGAGGCAGCGAGGCTGGACGCCACGGAGCGCCTCGCCGGCCGGATGCCAGGTAGGCACGCGGCCCCGCCACCCCCGCCGCCGCCGCCGCCGCCGCCGACGCCAGCCCTCAGTGACGGCCTTACTCGTGTGCGGTTAGACGTGTCGCAATCTCCTTCAATCTCTTTACATGAAAAGGAGTGGTTTTCTAGAATTCAGGAAGGCAAAGGGTGATTTGTGAACACTAGGAGAATAACCCACGTGTGAAAATAATGCCTTTTTCACATCATCTGATTTGTGAGGAATGTGGAATATGTAGTAGCTGTCGACGTTACTTGCTCAATTTTAAGCGCACTTTCAGTCGTCGTGACAGTAGTGTGTGTGACGTTTGAGTTTTCTCAGTCGATCGTAGGTGGTGAACAGGACGGCCAGAGTCAATTAACTAGTTTATATTTTATTTTGATGATTCAACTCCGTGAAGTATTCATATATTGAACGCAATTATTTGGATCATAACCTGATTAAGAGTGCTGCATTTCTTCTTTAATAATATTTTCGAAAAATTGTTAACTGACATGTTTCATTAAAAATATGATTCCGCTTTTCTTACATCATTCTTTAATATTATTGCTTTTAAATTGTTCCTTACCCATCTTTAATATCTGTTAATCGTTTTTAATCTATCGAATTCATTTCCTCATTCTAATATTTTTCCGGTTAATGCATTTTTTTAGGAGAACGAAACGGGGCTGTCAAAAAGGTAAACGTTTTAATACATTTAAAAAAATATTACTGGAAACCAACCCTGAACAAGTAATTTATATATTTTTTCATTTGTGAACGTCATTATGTATTTTAATGTAAAGTGACTCTTCCTAATAATTTTGAAATCATAAGGGGATATTAAAACGTATTTGCAATCGAAAGCATTATGCAAAATTAGGATGACTATGATGTTAAGGCTTGACATTTAACAATGCGTGCAAACATTGTCAGGTTAATAACTCCTATTATAATGACAGATAAACTTTATTGTGATGATGGAATGGGAATAAATTTGTGTAATTGGAAAATTCTTAATTCTAAATATAAACTTTAATGTCAAATTATAATTAACAGGAATAACTTATTGTTGTATTCAAATTTTATTTACATTTAAATGCAATGCACTCCATTGTAAAGTGTCTAGGAATTCCCTCTCCTTTATAAAATGTTTATAATTAATTCTCAAAAAATTTTGCATCACTAATTCAATAATAGAGATTTTATCGAAAGTGCACGCTTTTGTATGCTTGTATGCTTTTAAAATGTGCGCAATTTAAGAAGTGAAAAGTGAACATCTAGTCTAGAAGTGTGTAGTTCTATAGAGATGTGTTAGTGAAAGTACAACATAAATAGCATTCCAGAAGATTAGGTGCTGTAAGTACAAACGAAGACTATGATAGGAAAAACAAAACTTAACTACTGAGTGCCTACTAGCCGATATCGCAGTGGTGAGTCCGGCGTGTAATGCAGTTCGTTTACTCAAAGCTCTTTCTCATTTATTCGATGTGCGCGCGAGGCGCTCGTCCCGGAGCTGGCCTTAGCGCAGCAGAGAATCGAACCCGGTCTTCCGTGTGCCAGGCGTCTGTTCCGGCGCCGCCGTCTCCGCTGACGTCTGTTCCGGAGCATCGCCGTTCCTCGGGAGCATACGCGGACTCGCGCGCGACTTCGGCGCTCCCATGCGGCCGACCAACGAACTACGGCCGTGTCGCCCGTCAACCGCAACGACGCTCATTCAGATCTCCGATGGCGACGGTGGGTTGAAATGGTGCTCGAGTTAGGCACGTCAAGAATTTCTACTGGAAGAATAACGCGATGTTAGTCATACGCCGACCTTAACCTGAAGAATGTACTGCGTTGAAAAATGTACTTTCCTGCACTCAGTCCTAGCCCTTAAAGCTCAAATTCCGTTGCGATAACACTTTTAGATTAATTTCTTAATGGACGATGAGTTGCTCCTCGTTGTAGTACTTCCAAGTTTCGTGTGTTTCATATATTTCTGGTCATTACGCTGTGAATTCACACTGTATTATTTGGAAGTTAAGGTAAAAAGAAGACGTATGTCTATTGAGCGTGACAGTGTCGAAATAAGCGTTTATAACAATAATATGTACAAACTCGTAATTATATTCCTTCAATTTATTGCAATTTATTAAGCAATTTATCTCTCTTCCCGATTGGCATTTATTTATAACTGATTCATTCATCTTTTTTCCATTCTCAGTTCATTTTTCTCTTACACAGATCAAAAGTAAGATAATGATGAATAAGAGGGCCAAGGTTATTTACGATTTTACAATACTCAGTTTATTTTTTTTATTTTTTCGAAGTATTGCAGTCGATTAGGTCTATTACAATCTCATTCATATCGCCTTGCTTCTTTTTATTTTTTCTCCATATTACATCGTGATCACTGGGATCTTGGCACTTGTTTCTCTCATTTACTGAACTCATAAAGGTTCTGGCTGTCAATCGTTACATCGAACGTTTTCATATGATGAGAGCACAGAGGTGATGAAATTAGCCAGAGAATACATGAAACCGACGTGTGTAGCAAGAAGGAGCGAGAACAAAAAAACAAAACACAAACAAAATTCTTTTGCGTAATAATCTCCGTAATATATTTATATTTAAACGAAAATAATTTTGCAAAAGATGTCTTTTCTTTTAAAACCAATATTGAGGATTCCACAGAAATTATTTTTACTAACCAACCATTGATGTATCAACTTTTGTCATAATGGCAACAACGAAACTTTTGCTGGTAAAATAAGTGCACTGTAAAATAACACGTGAGTAAAATCCCCGTCGTTTGGTCTTGCAATGCAGGTGCAAGATAAATTCAACACTTATTTTTAAGAACCGTGTGCAATCGCCGTCGTATTGGCAGGAGAAGGAGGTCAAAGGCGAAGCTTTTGTAGACGCAGCTTGTCAGCGTCGGGGACGTCCTATTGAGGTTTGAAACGAACTGAGGAATCTGGCAAGAACGACACTTTGGTGGTACAAAGGTGTCGTTGGACTTGTCGCTCTGCATTCAAATGTTGGGCGGGAACGTGAAATTCTTGAGAACTCGTTATTCCCTAACAAGAATTGCCCACGAAAAATCTCTTTACGGTACATCATGATAATCAATCAAATAATTTAAATATTCAAGAAACTTATTGACTGACCGCGTCTTAAAGACGACAGAAAATATTTCAGAACAGCAAATACGGCCCCTTTAAACAAAATTATTGCAGTATTAAAAGCAAACTACGTAATAAAATATGAGAAAAACAATAAAATATCTGGATAAGGAAAGGGATAATTAATTCACAACGAAGAATGATAAACAAGGCACGAGAAAACGCAGAACGCGCAAGGTAACATAGTAGAAGGAAATAGTGGTGGATTCAGATAGGGGGCTCGCGAGCCATGCTCCTACTCCAGTAAATAAATTTTTGTAATTCTATACAATTTATTAAAATAATTGCCATATAGATATCATCACATCCAAAACAGTACTTCCATTACGAATATACTTGTAATTTTATTATTTCAAGCTAACAATTTTTAAAACCATATTTGAAAAATATTTTACGCTCAGTTCGAACTAAAATTACCCCCACCTCTTGAAATGTACTTTGTGTGTCTGCTCCTGGAACGAAGTCGCAAAGGACATGCATGAGGAGGGCGGTGGCGAAAGAGGCGCACCGCTGGCTGCGCGGCGTCGCTGTGCCAGCCGAGCAGGGGCAGAGCGCTTGAGGGGCGTGGCGGGCGAGGCGGGCGGGGGCTGTGGGGTCGGGCACATATGACGTCTCCCCGTGATTAGCGCGCGCCATGAATAAAATGCCGGCGCGTCTGATGACGCCTTTGCGATTTCATGAGCGCCCATTGGCGCTGCTGGCGCAACTTTCGGGCGCCCGCCCGCCCACCGCTCGCCCACCGCTCGCCCACCGCTCGCCCACCGCTCGCCCACAGCTGGCCCACCGCCCACCCGCCCGCCGTCCGCTGCCCGCCTGCCCGCCCGCCTGCCTGCCCGCCCGCCTGCCTGCCCGCCGCCCGCCTGCCCGCCGCCCGCCTGCCCGCCCGCCCGCCCGCCCGCCCGCCCGCCCGCCCGCCCGCCCGCCCGCCCGCCCGCCCGCCGCCCGCCGCCCGCCCGCCGCCCGCCCGCCGCCCACCCGCCGCCCGCCCACCCACCCAATCGCTCACCGCCCGCCCGCACACCCAACCGCCCACCCACCGCCCGCCCACCCAACCCCCGCCCGCCCACCGCCCGTCCACCGCCCGCCCGCCCGCCCGCCCGCCCGCCCGCCCACCGCTCGCCCACCGCTCGCCCACCGCTCGCCCACCGCTCGCCCACAGCTGGCCCACCGCCCACCCGCCCGCCGTCCGCTGCCCGCCTGCCCGCCCGCCTGCCTGCCCGCCCGCCTGCCTGCCCGCCGCCTGCCTGCCCGCCGCCCGCCTGCCCGCCGCCCGCCTGCCCGCCCGCCCGCCCGCCCGCCCGCCCGCCCGCCCGCCCGCCCGCCGCCCGCCGCCCGCCCGCCGCCCGCCCGCCGCCCACCCGCCGCCCGCCCACCCACCCAATCGCTCACCGCCCGCCCGCACACCCAACCGCCCACCCACCGCCCGCCCACCCAACCCCCGCCCGCCCACCGCCCGTCCACCGCCCGCCCGCCCGCCCGCCCGCCCGCCCGCCAACCGCTCGCCCACCGCTCGCCCACCGCTCGCCCACAGCTCGCCCACAGCTGGCCCACCGCCCACCCGCCCGCCGCCCGCCCGCCCGCCCGCCCGCCCGCCCGCCCGCCCGCCCGCCGCCCGCCGCCCGCCCGCCGCCCGCCCGCCGCCCACCCGCCGCCCGCCCACCCACCCAATCGCTCACCGCCCGCCCGCACACCCAACCGCCCACCCACCGCCCGCCCACCCAACCCCCGCCCGCCCACCGCCCGTCCACCGCCCGCCCGCCCGCCCGCCCGCCCGCCCGCCAACCGCTCGCCCACCGCTCGCCCACCGCTCGCCCACAGCTCGCCCACAGCTGGCCCACCGCCCACCCGCCCGCCGCCCGCCCGCCCGCCCGCCCGCCCGCCCGCCCGCCCGCCGGCCTATCCGCCCACCGCCCGCTCAGCCACCGCTCGCCCGCCGGGAGCAGCGGCGCCGACGCGGCCCGCGGGGAAATGAGTGGCAAATGCACCCGCCCCGCCCTCCGCCCCCGCTGCCACCGCCCATGCTGTTTCACGTTCCACATACTACCTTGTGGATGAGTAGTTGGGGCACCGGAATTATTTTGCACCTACGCTGTTTGTGTAATGCATCCACCCAATTATCTCAGCACTTGCGAAGCATTATTATTTGAAGATCATTCATTCCACAGATATTTATCGAAAAGAAGTCAATTACTCAATTGACTTTGTAGTTCCGAACAATGGAGTAGTTTCAATGTTGTAAAATGTTGTTCAGAATACGCCATAGGAGCAGGTTGGAGAGGCGAAATAATTCCTGTGTCACAAGTGTTCGACATAGTAGTCGTGACATACAAATTCTGGCAGCAACTGAATAACAACTCATTCGCATTTGAGACCGCTTGTCACGATTTGATCGTAAGGAAGTACAAAGTCAATTCAGTCATAAATGTAACTAATAAAATCATGAAGAAATGAGCAGAATACGATCGTGACTAATAAATAGTATATTGGAATCACCTTTGCGGTATGCTTATGAGTAAAGTGCGTGTCTTTGTGTGGTAATTGTATTTTATTGCGTTTTCCAATGTCAAGATGTATTTAAGATTCAATATTTAGCTGAAATGTACTTATTAATTAATTAATAATTACTTGTAATACTGCGTACGTAACAGTATTTGTTAAAGTACACACGTACTTTTTACTAAAGTTGTTTTGGAAACATGTCGCATCATGGTGGGCTACGCCGTTTAGACACGAAATTATTAAAACGGGTTTGAAATTTAATCGCGGAACGCGTTTGATACATGGGGCGATTTTGGCTGATCTGTTAGTTTCAATGTTTGATTGCTCTCTTTCCTGAGGAAACTTTAATGTAAATATTGTAAATTCCACACACAATATTAGAAAACAATACCAAACATCTTCATGAGATCGAAACATTTTCAGTTCTCAATTTAATTATTAACAATTAACAATATTTATTGTTAACTTTACTTATTATTAATAATTAACAGTTATCTTCATTTGGTTATCTTGACTAATTTATTTCTATCTATAAATTATAATATTTAAGAAATACTAACCAAAGGCCTTCAAAAAATTCTTAATAGTATCAATAATCACGATTCAGAACCAACTTTCAATATATTCTGATTTTACTCATTTCAAATATTATAGAGTGTGTAATGCAACTGTTTAAAAATGTAATCATACTTCAATACCTATTTCGAGACCGTAATAAGCCGTAAACAATTTGAATATTTATTCAACACAAGATATTTAATAAGGTTGAAATCATTTGCTTGTATTTCATATGTATCATAAAGTGTTATTGAAAGAGCACGTGAGAGCAAGAGTTTGAAATTACTTACCATCTGCAATAAATGGTTCCCACAATTAATTAAATGTTAATTTTTATTTGACCATTTCTGTTTCTTAATATAATATATAATTATAATATTACATATAATTATTAAATATAATTATAAACAATATAATGTAATTATTATACATAATATTTAAAAATTATTAATTATAGTAAGTAAAAAGTATTAATTATATAGATGAGAACCGCCTATAGTAGTAATATCAAAAATCAGTACTCTCCATTTAGCCGATAGTTATTATTTTTTACTCAACATCTGGTTAGAACTTGACATAATGAATTTTTGAGAATGAAAAGTTATTTCAACAGAAATGTTGCAAAACCCTATAAGTGTGCCACTGCAGGACTAAAACATGAATGAAAATAACTTTTGTTGTTTAGAAGAAAAGAATTTAAAATTAATTTTGGATCAGTCATGCTCCCCATTTATTAAAAATATATTTGTTGAATAATAATAATAATAATAATAATAATAATAACAAAATGTATTCGTAATTATTGCTGAATAAAAGAACGTAGTCAACACTACATCTTTTCTCCTGTTACTTCTTATAGTTATCACCCTTATGGTTATTAACTTATCATGTGACTGCCTAATATTATCATCCCAAAAGTACATTGACATGAAGTAACAAGAGCTCCAAAGCCTGTATCACATTGCCGTGCTCGCTCGCGCTACCTCAAGATCTAATTCGACCAGTGGCCGCAGCCAGAGGCGCAGCTAGGTGGGGGCAGGGGGGTGGTCCGCCCCGGGTGACACCATTTTAGGGGTGACACCAATTAGAAAATTTTATAATTGGAATTATATAGTTTTAATGATTTATTTAAAAATCAAATTTTTATAAAAACATGCACTTGTTAATTAGTTATACTTCGTTTTAGATTATTTACTTAACAATTATATTTCAATTATTCTGAATTAAATGCAGTTGTTTAATATATTATAAATAAATGTCATGTGTAAATATATTTTTATTAAACAATGTATAAACTATTCATTATAATTTTTTTATATTTAATTTATGGGGGGGGGGGTGATAGCATTAGTTTTGCCCCGGATGACACCAACTGAAGCTACGCCACTGACCGCAGCGCTATCTATCGCAAGGCGCAGTTGGCTTGATACGGGGGCCATTAGACTCTCGTAAAGTGATGCACAGGAATGCGGACGCGGGCGCGAGTGCAGGCGCGGGCGCGCACGGGGCCGGGCGCAGGGGCCGGGTCGGGGCCCTGGCCGGCGAACGACGGTGCACGGGCGGGGGCGGGATCGACGCTCGCCTTCCGCTTCCTCCAGCCTGGCCACGGCGGCGGCGGCGCACAGTGGGTCGCAACTGGGACGCGCCACCCTCCTCGGAGCTGACTGGCTTCAGCCTATTCCTGAGGCAGCGCGTCACTTTGGAGTACTGTGGTTGGCCTGGAGGGTTTTAGTGAGATGGAGAAAGGGTTTCCTTTAAGAGAAGTCTTGTTTCAACCAATGCACCATTTATGACAGATAAAGAGCGAGAGGGGGGACGATAGACCAGGTGAGGGAATGTACAGGGAGTCGAGCTCAGACGTGGCGGCCTCTTACCCCATCATTCCGTGGTCCAGGGGAGACGACAGCAGCGGCGGCGGCGGCGGAGCTCTGTGAACCCGTCATCATAGGTGAGCGTTCCTGATGTACTGGCGCAGGTCGTTTCACAGTTCTCACGTACGCCTCTGACTCGCATGTCCTCCTGGCTCCGCGGGGCTCGTATATATTGGCCCTCGCTTGCATGCGGCAGCACGTTTTGGAGATTGTGCCGCCGAGATGTTATGCTAGCCGATGCAAGCCGCTAACCGGTGACGCTCCCGGCACGGTGTGGAGTGATGGTGGCTCACCACACCACTTACCTGATTTACACGCGTGAATTCCAGGCGACAAAAAATAAATCGTCATGCCTTTTTTGAATAAGAAGTAATAAAACAACTTACATGCATTTATCTCTTAGTGTCAAATTCTTGACAGAATGTTGGAAACATAGTATCAAATAACTTGTCTCATGGACCCTTCTAACAATTAAGAATTGATGAATAATGGATTTCTTATATTGTGGCTGTGATTATTTCAATGTGATTAATTCCCTTTCTGTATACATAATATGCCAAGGAAAAAAATGTTTTTGAAAACGTATGAAAATGTATTTGAATAACGGGTTGGACCTATTTATAAGAAACCAGTTGACACAAAACCCGGTACGTGTGCTTCGGCTGGAAAGTAAATTACCTTTCGTCAGAGTCCGGCATCAAACAGATTGAAGAAGAAGAAGAAGAAGAAGAAGAGAATAATAGTTTACAGTTGATGAAGTAGGGAGAAAGGGTACGCACACACGCAACCCGCAAGACACATTGCGCCGCTACGCACTTTACGATAATAATGCGAAATAATGCTCATTCTGCATATACCACGTAATGCTTAAAAATATATGTTGGTATGTTCGAGGTCAATGAACTCAGACACCCTTTGACTAATCTCCATGGAAGTTGTCATATCTACGTGTTTTTTCATGGAGAAGGTTTTTATTCTGTCAATTTTGTTGTAATGTAATGTAGAGGGGAAAAGAGAGAAAGGGGGGAAAGAGAGTGGGAAAAAGAGAGGGGGAAAGAAAGGGAAAGAGAGGAAAGAGAAATAGGAAAGATAGAGAGAAAGAGATGGGAAAGAGAGGAAAGAGAGAGAGAGTCAGACGTCTGCCGGGTTCTTCTTGAATGTTTATAATGCGTGTACCAAATGATGCTTAACTCCGAAAAGATGTGTCATGACCTTAAAATAAAGTTTTCATGTGCATGGCTGTGTTTATTATTCAGTAATCTACAAAGGACATTTTTGACTTTTTTGACATATTTCGAAGGTATCCTCCTCCCTACCACGGGTTGTCAGAAGTGCTCGAAGTTGGATGCTAGTATGCAGACATTTTCACTTCTAAAACAATGATTTACATAGTGCATAATGCTGACAGGGATCCAACTAGTGTTATTCAACTACGAAGTCTTATTTATTTATTTATTTATTTATTGTGTGCATGGCTTTGGACTCATTTCGGCCCAATGTGCAGCGGCGGCCCCGATGCGCTCTTCTCGTCACTAATCGGAGCTTGAGTTACGCCCCGGCCCAGGCCGCGCGCGGGCCCCTGCCGCGGGGCACAGGCCGCTGGCTGTGCAGGGGGCTTGCGTTTCAGCCCCGGCCCCCCCGGCCGCCCCAGCCCCCTCGCTGCATTGTGCGGCCGGAGAAGGTGACGGCGGCGGAAGAATGGGGCTGGTGGGGAGAGTGAAGTGACGGAATTGGTGATGGAGATATCATCGGTGGCGTTTGGGTACCGATGACTACGTCGAGACTGGCTTACTAATGGTAGAGGCAGGCGATTGAAAATGAATTGTTTTTTAAAGTTTTTAATAAACATTTCGTACAATACTTTTAAATTGGCGAGTGATTAAATTTAAACATATGTTTACAGAGCGGAGCGATTGTTTGTAACGATAGTGATTGTTCTGGCGAGGCTGAATGTTGTGTTTCACAGCTGTATTAAAATGAACATGAGTGACAATACGAGGAAACTACAAACATAAAACCTCATATATGTAAGCCAATTCTAAACTCAAAAATTATTCGTCTTAACAATGAGTAATACATACAAGAGCTTATTAAGCTTGTAACAATTGGTGTTAATACGATCATTTCGTATCGCTTTGTCTAATTGTGTGTAGGTGTATTGTGGGACGGTCGGCGAGGTGGTGACAGTGACACCATAATAATAGAGAAGACAGAAACGGACGCAGTGACGAGCACGCAACGCTGCGCGGTGCGCTGGGGACGGCAGCCAACGCGTCAGAAGGGGGGCGGGGCAAAGGGGGAGGGGCAAGAGGGGGTCTCTCCGCCATTACGAGGCTTCTTTTGCCCCCCGCGGCCCGGCCTCTCACGCGCCGCAGTAAATAACCGTAATGACGGCGATGAGACGTCGCCCGCACGACGCGAGGGGCAAGGGGGGCAAGGGGGGGCAAGGGGCGGCGAGGGGGCGCAGCCGGCGCGCGGCGGGCGAGCCCCGGCGGGGCGGGCGCGCGGCCGGGAATCGGTGCGTGACCTCAAATGGATTTCGCACACCACGCGCGGCAGCGGCCGAGTCAGAGCCTCGCGTTTCCAGGGGGACAAGGAAAGCGGGGCTCTGTTTTCGTATGGATATTAGCAAAAAATCACGTTTTGTTGACAAAAAAATTTCTTATCGCGAGGTTGACGTGAGTTATTGCGCTGTATCATTTCCTAATGAGACGGTTGGCCAAAGGGGGTGACGGCGTTTTTTGTAAATATCGCGAGATAAAAGGAAATAGCATGCGTCGATATGCAAATCACATCGTGGGTGGACTGCATAGGTAATGCTGAGAAATTGCATTGACTCCTCCCTGACCAGTTTATCGACCCCAATATGTCATCGTTACGACGTGATATACATTCGCAGGTTTAAAATTTCCCGTAAATGCGTGTTTACGCGCATGCAATATTATTCCTAAAAATACCTCACATTAATTACACCAGAAATACGTTTCATTTTTCCTTAATTTCACATTCAAAATTGCAATATACGAAAGATAAATCCTTGTTGTCTTATTAACTGTTGTTTTTGTGTATTAAACCGTTAGAAATGAATAATTTGCTGACCTTTATTAGACAGTTCATGTAATTCAAATATTATTTTGTGACTGAATTTTTCACTGTAATTTGTAGATGTTGCGAATAAATTTTCTTCTGCATTTTGGTAAAGAAATGAGTTTTATATTATCAGAAAGCCCGATGAAAAAATAATGGATGAGAATGGGATACGATGCAAAAATCATCATGAAACATCATCAAATCATCATATGACGAAAACGAACGTCATGACAATGTGATAAAACATTTTCAGTAAGCTACTTTTAGAAACTATAAAATTTCCTCCTGGCAAATTCGTAACTTTTGCAGTGATTAAACTTCGAATTAATTGCCAGCACTTTTGCCGTTGATTCAACTCTATCAGTAATACCTATATTATAAATAAATGGGATGCAACTTAAATACATGGTTTGACGCCGCAAGTAAAATGAACGCTCCTTAGTTATAGTAATAGTCAAAATTAGCATTCCAAGAATGATACAAGCAACAACTAAGCAGTAAGAGTACTTAGTGGAAAAAATCAGGGGCAATGGCTTTTGTCATGGAAGTACTCAGTTGCCGCAGTTGTGGAGAGCCCGTTCTCCCATTTCTGTGCAACGGATCGAAAACATGAAAAGAATGATTCATTTTGTCAACTTTGAATCCTTAAAATGTTTGGTAAGTGATAACGAATAAACGAATGCGCAATTAAATGCAACGTATGGAGGCGTCGGGGCGGCGGGACGTCGAGTGAGCATCGGGCGTCGTTAACGCGCCCCTGGCGGCGCCTGGCGGAGGCAGATAGCGCCGGCCAGCGCCGCGGCGGGGGCGGCTCGTAATTCGGAGGTTAGCACACACCAAAGCGCGGGATAACGGCCGCGGCCGGCCGCCTTATCTGCGCGAGGCTGATCCGAAGCGCGCGGCTCGAGGCATGTGTGGCGGCCGTTTCCTGGCCCGGCCCGCCGCCGCCCGCCGCCCGCCGCCCGCCGCCCGCCGCCCGCCGCCCGCCGCCCGCCGCCCGCCGCCCGCCGCCCGCCGCCCGCCGCCCGCCGCCCGCCGCCCGCCGCCCGCCGCCCGCCGCCCGCCGCCCGCCGCCCGCCGCCCGCCGCCCGCCGCCCGCCGCCCGCCGCCCGCCGCCCGCCGCCCGCCGCCCGCCGCCCGCCGCCCGCCGCCCGCCGCCCGCCGCCCGCCGCCCGCCGCCCGCCGCCCGCCGCCCGCCGCCCGCCGCCCGCCGCCCGCCGCCCGCCGCCCGCCGCCCGCCGCCCGCCGCCCGCCGCCCGCCGCCCGCCGCCCGCCGCCCGCCGCCCGCCGCCCGCCGCCCGCCGCCCGCCGCCCGCCGCCCGCCGCCCGCCGCCCGCCGCCCGCCGCCCGCCGCCCGCCGCCCGCCGCCCGCCGCCCGCCGCCCGCCGCCCGCCGCCCGCCGCCCGCCGCCCGCCGCCCGCCGCCCGCCGCCCGCCGCCCGCCGCCCGCCGCCCGCCGCCCGCCGCCCGCCGCCCGCCGCCCGCCGCCCGCCGCCCGCCGCCCGCCGCCCGCCGCCCGCCGCCCGCCGCCCGCCGCCCGCCGCCCGCCGCCCGCCGCCCGCCGCCCGCCGCCCGCCGCCCGCCGCCCGCCGCCCGCCGCCCGCCGCCCGCCGCCCGCCGCCCGCCGCCCGCCGCCCGCCGCCCGCCGCCCGCCGCCCGCCGCCCGCCGCCCGCCGCAGATGCCGACGCGCTCCTACCTCTTGGCATCTCCTCGCCTGCGTCTCGCGGCCACCGTTACAGCGCGCGTTTTTTTTTATACTGCGATTTTCTAACATTGCCCCTGAAGGCCCGTCTTCACGATGGAATATGTCACGGTATTTCGCGACGTTCTCAGTCGTGCCGCCAGGTAACGCATTATCGCGACCGTATGAAGCAGTGCTTGCGATCATGCGACTTCCAGCGGTACGACGGAGAAAGATTCGAAAGAAATGAGATATTCGATCGTGGCCATAGGGGCGTGTGGGGCAAAGTTAGAAAAATCGCAGTATAAATATATATTTTATTTTGCAATTTGTTAGTACACAAATATTTGGCAAAATTACATACATTTTCTGTAAATTAGTACTTGAGAGGAGTAAAGTACACTGACCGTACTCCACTAATGTTACATTATTAATAATTAACAAGCAGCATTAAACATATTTGATGAATATACAATAATGGATATTTACAATGATGAATACATAGTACAAAATTTCTGACATGAACGATTTACAGTCGATATGCAAGGTCTAGGGGATGTCATTGAAGTCGTCTAGTAGTGTCACTATTGTCTACTAAGTTGATGGCTAGAATATTTGAATGGTTATGCAGTCTTTGTAGGTATTTTGCACTGGTCTTCTTGATTTCTTCTTGTGACCGAGAAAGTTTTAGACTCACTGTATTCGTTATTTCATTTCACATAGAATTCACATTTTCTTCATGTTAACGTAGGCATAATAAAGAGGAAAATCAAAGAGTTTGTGATTTATAAAATAAACAGAAAATAATATAATTTTTAATTGCTCACTGAGAAGATTTCAGGTCATATATTGCTCCATATTTTTTCTTCACAGTTGATTATTGAAATACGCATAGAAGGGCTTTGAAATGATATTGACTACATAAAAAGCGTTTATTTTAACCAGAAAATACACTGTTAAATGAAAATTCCTTACGAAGTATAAACGTACATTACCAAGTATGAACTTCTACAACTGGTGAGGTGCGGTCATCGAGACCGATCCGTAACTTCAAGTGATTCTCAGAAGCGAACGGCTGCAACTAGATAACCTAGCCCACACCCGAACATTGTCTAGATAGAGATAAGAAGGTACTGTTAACCAAAACTTTCTGCGTTGCGCCGGTCGAGAGGACAGTGAGTTTATTTTTCCTCGCCGGTCACGGTGACCGCACATCACCAGTTACTGGTTAATCAACAAATAAAACGTTTGCGGACGAGGCCTCGACAGGTGCAGAGTACGCCAATGGCACTTGCGTAGTGGGAGTTGAATTCATTATTGTCAGTGCGAATTCATGGACACGCAAGTACGTACTAGTCTTCGGATTATTGTGAATATTCGAGACTCTGTGTTGATTCCAGATTCCTTAATTCTTCTTCACTTTATTGTACCAAGTCTTTTATTTACATACGACATACGCGTCTCCCAAAATGCCACTTTGCGCAATGCGTACCAGAAAGTGACTCTTTCCATTCAATAAACAGTGAACTTCCATTAATGAAAGTGCTAAAAGTCAATTTATTGGTTTGTCTTTATTTTTACACGCTATTAAATCTTACTTTGAAACAAGAATGATACGTTAAAAGTCATAGGTAATGTTTAATCTCAAATGGTTATTTCTCAGACTTCACACAATTTGATTGCAACATTTTAATGTAAAATTGAATTACACTAAAATGTTCAACGCAAGAATACTCTAAAATAATCTAACAATTGTTCCTACAACGGCACGGACGACTAAAGATACATTCCAATATTCTTAAATTATCTATAGTAATTCTCGCATTCAGATCGAAAGAGTTAAAATTTTGTATTGAACGTTTAAAATTTCAATTTCATGTTTCGCTTTTGTTTTATTATTTTTATGTTTTTGCGGATTTGGTTTCTTTTTAACCTCTTCCATTTTCACTACTTTTATAGTGTTTTTAACGTCATCTAAACGGAGGAATTTCGAAGTTTTACTTTTCAATTGTTTCCTCCCCCATGGCTCCCCTCCTTCTAACAGAATAACAGAATTGTCTGCCATTGATTGGATATATTTGTTGATGAATGGCATCCTTTAATCCTTTATGGCTCTTCGCAAGCAATCAATCTGACGCCGAAATCTTTTCGCAGTCAATCTTTACGCTGCCGACTCACTCAGATTCCCTCGTTTCACCTAGTCCCTTGGCCTCCAACGCTAACGCTCATGTTTATGGCTCGGAAGCAGCGCATACTTTGAGAGGGAGAAGTGCACCCACCCCGCAAGGCGCGCGGGGGCCGAGGGCGGAGGGAAGGGCGGAAGGAGGGATGTCGCGTGTTCGTCAGCCGCGCCGCTCGGCACGGCACGACACGCCTCTCGGCCCGCAGCACGCGTCATCTAGTTCCCGATGTCGCCCCTAGGGCTCGCTGCGGTCTCCACTGGAAAGGCGACAACGCACTTCTTTGGGTGGGCAGAGCACGGTAGGCGTGAGTGCCTACCGGTAACGATAGGTACAGGTGACTTCGCGTGCCATGGAGAGACTGCCAGGGGGGAGAGGTTTTTAGAACGCCTATTTCATCATTTTTAATGGACCATCTTTTATGAATCCATTAGAAATAATTTTAAATGCTTCAGCAACTAATTAACATGTTTTTGACGTGTACTATCATTCTAGAAAACATTACCTCCTTTGAGTGAAGTTATTGATAAAGCGTCAAGTAAATACATCTTCATTTGTGTTTATTAGCTAGCAGTCAGCCTAAATTCGTGCATCGTAGAGGAGTGGGGGTGCTGGAGCAATGCACCAAAATGTTCGCTGCCTACATTCACATTATCCTACCTAAATGAATTCTTACCGTTAGTTTGTAGGTGTAATGTTTCCCAACTTACCAAAATTTCTAGTTGTTTATTTTAGTTCGTCTTTCTTGCATGGTAGTTCAAAATGTTATGAACCACATAGTTTTCCTCCAAAATGAACTTTCACTGAAGTGAACTTTGTTCACTTCAAATAATTTAAATATGTCATTATAGATCTTCAAATTTCCATCGATAATTTAAATGTATTAAAATATTCTTAACGAAATATACGACTATATATATATATATATATATATATATATATATATATATATATGCTGTTTTATCTCTGCACTTCTCTGAAAAACCTTTACCAATTGCTACTGGCATACGCAATTTAGACAATGCGGTCGTTAAAATATTCGATTCAATGAATGTTCCTTGAATAGAATGAAGCAGGCAAAAATCTGTGTCAAATACATCGGTTGCACAATAAAGTGTATGTTTTGCGCACTACATTGTTCTTTAGAACTGGAAACAATAATGAATTCATATTCAATTATTGTGATACTCTATCACTGTGTAGTCAGTTTAATAATCTATTTTTAATGTTACCATCTTGCAGTGTTTGCGGAAAAGCTTCACAACCTTCATGTTTGCTCGGTTATTCCTGAAACAAATGAAATTGAACAGAATGGGCTGGTGAAAGTAAATATCTCTTTTTCAAATCTGTTTACATCCCTGAAAAATCGCTGATGATTATGACCATTTTTATGGACTATACATTAAATATTTAATATACTCGCACTGTGGCAAAGATTGTACACACAAATTTCGTTAAAAACAAATATGTACGTACATGCAAGTTATATTTTGTTGCTTTCAGTGAATAATGATGATTTTCAATACTGTAATGTTAACGGTATAATAAGAGCAAAAAAGTAATGTGTTATTCAACCACATTTTTCAAAACAAAATTGTAGTAATAAAATGAATAAATAATAAAAATAGGAGGTTCCCAATTTTTATTAATATTTTAGCCCTTAGCATTGAATGAAAACAAATGTAGCATTACATTAAGAGACTATAAAGTCGATAAAATTCCGTAAGTGAGTTCCACATAATGCAAAACTTCATAAGTGGGTTCTACATGATTCAATAAATTTCACATAATTTATTTTGACTCTCGCTACAAGTGTTGTTTTGACAAGTGAATTCTTCGTATAGTTTTAAAACATTTTCTTTGATATCCATTGTTCCTTGTATGGAAAAACACTAAACATGTTCTAGGAAACGATGTTAATGTTGTCATATCCATTTTTTACCTAATGTAAATAAATAATACTACATTAAATGAAATGAGGATAAACTGTTAATACATCAATATTAAAACCGCATAATGTGCAAGAAACAAAATACAAGATCTTTCATTTAGTCCATATTACTCATACATCTTTCGGAAATATGAATATAAGTTGATCATTTCACTTTATTCCGAAAAAACTGCAATGTATTTCGATTGTCCTACATTCAAAACCGTATTCAAAACACTGTTGCTTTTTTTAAACACAGCCTATTGTACTCAGTCGTAAGTTAAATTCATCACGCAGATACCAGTTTTCATGTGAATACTACTACTCTTACATTTGAGGGAATAAACCGCATAAATGACATCCGTTCACGACTCCTGCAAGAATGGCTATCCGCGAAGTGACAGTGTGCCGCTCTGTCTGACGACTGTGCCCCTCTCCTCCCGCCCCACGCAGCGCGGCGCCACGAATCGGAGAAGCGGGGGCGGGGAGGGCTGGGGCGGAACCACCCTAGAACTTACTTCCGTCTGGCTTCCCCCCCCCCCTCAACCATCGTGACTGCCACCGCCGCCCAAGTTTGGAGAACTTGTTTGCAGTTGACCGCGAGTTGTGTTTGACGCTCCCTGGACGAGGGTAACGACGTCTCCGCGCTACAACTTGGAACAGTGTGTGTACAGGGGTGAGGGGTGGGAGGGAGAGCGGAAAGGCGTCTTGCAGAGCTGTCTGGTAGTGAGAAGATAGAGTTTAAAATCGTGACGTGTGTATTCATAAATTAACATTTTTTAAATGCTACATTCTTAAACACAAGGAAATCGCCGATAGGATGTGCTTTGGTAATATTTAGAATAACATCACTTGACTATTGAATGCAAGAAATATATGGATATTTCTCTTGTCTTTTCCAAGATTTTTAATTTTGAAAAGAAAATTCGTAGGTATTTATTGGAATGTTGCTCCTTAATAACATTTCTAAAAAATGGAATTTATAGAAAGACTATTCAAAATCCTGTTATTGTGTATTGTTCAGCATTTCAATTCTTTTGTTAGTTAAATATTCTGTAGATGCATTATTTTAGTTGTTATAATGGTAGTAGTTAATTCGTTAAATCATTAAATAAATCAATTCAAAACCTTAAAAGATTAAAGTACAGAAAAAATAATGAGACAGTAGTTGTAAAGTTTTTCATCACCATAGACTAAGTTTTGAGTGTAAGAATATTTTGTAAAACTGCTATTTGTTTCAGGTCCCTAATGATAATAAACAGCTAATCTACTCTTAAGAGTACTCAGTGTAAGGAAATGGGCTCTCGGTATCATCAAGCTGTGCAACATTTTAAAAAATTTTAAAAATGAGGTTGAAATGAAAGCAGCTTACGTAATATGAAATGTGATCTTTAAGAGATGAATTACAGTCTGGTGCAGTTCGTGAGATAAGCAAACTTTTTATTCCAGACGTGCACCTAATTACCACGCACTAGAAACTTTGGATGTTGTTCTTAATTAACTACGGATTTTGTTTTATTCTCAGTGAGATACTTTCTCATATTCAGGAATGGTGCACGAAAAACAAATTAAATATTTATGGCAGTTATTAACCAAGATTTGAGAATTTCAACATTGTCTCTAAGTTACTAAGTAATCGGCTTTAATGTAAAATTAGCTGTAAAATGTAATTAGCTAGTTGGATTAAATGCGCGAGGTTTATTGGAAAATCAAAATTATGTTATTTTAAAGAGGTTATTAGAAGAATGTATTTGAAAATTAAACTAAAGGAAAAGGGAAGAAAATACCAAAAGTGTGTAACCAGCTAAATCTCTTTCCCCGGGGTCTTCTTCCTCATTTTGGTACTTTTGCGATAATTATCCATCCTAATTAATAGAACAGTATAATATTTGAATATTTGAAAGAAGACATGCGACCAGACCAGAGGAAGGTAGCTGGAGTTTGAGGACGAACTTGGTATACTTAAGCTAGCAGGTCGGCCGCTTATTTTCAAGCACGCCTCGATGAAAAATACTCTAATTACCCTGCGCCTATATTTGCATGGTTTCTCACTTACGCTGATACTCGGAATTTTCATGCGGTAATGAATCAGTGCCGGGGAGCGACAGAGAGCGCGGAGGGCGTGGCGGGTTGCATCTTGAGAAAAGGGGAAACTCACGCGGGTAGTGTTATCTGTCGACCGAGATGGTAATAAGCTCCCGGGATTAACGAGACCTCATTATCGCCTGACCTCCCCGCTGCTGTGCTTTACGCTCGTCAAGAGTCCCCGAACGCGTGCGGCCTGGCACGCGTGTTTCTCGTTGTCTTGTGCTTTTCTTTTTCACGCCGACGGAAGAAAAGTTTGCATAAGAAAGCTGGAGAAATAAGGGGTGACTTCCGACCCCGACACGGGCTACACTTCGCGTGAGGTGAAGTCCCCACCCGCGTATTGTGGCGTATTGGAAGTTGTAATTGTGTTCTGATGGGTTGAAAAGTGTTTTCCTTTCGTAGTGACTAGACGGTATAGTGAAATGAAAGGCAATATTAATATACTCGATTTTCTTACGACGTGAATTGACAGACCTATATCCTACTTACGAGTACAAAACTGATAGATGTTGTGGTTCATTTAGGCCTTACAAACACGATTTAATAATAAAAATATTCGTTCCGGACTCAAGTAACCTGTACGTCTGCGAACGGAAATACAAGACATGCAAAAGACGAGAATGAAAAAATTAATGAACTCTGACAAGCATTTTTCAGAATATGTATCAGGCTAGAGTATAGACCGCTGATGCCTTGGATGAACAAAAACTTGCTTAATCACTTGCGTGTGATTGACTCTGATTCATTTGATTGCCAGAAAGACATTAATTATTAATAGAAGGGCTGTTTTCATAAATTAGAAATGTAAAAAGAGACTGTAAATCAATAACAAAGTCAATTTTGCGCAACATAATCCTTTCGTAATATTTTTGTTTAAGAAATAATTCTGAGAGATGTTTATTCCAACACAGAAATTATCACTGTGTAAGACAGGTGACGTCTCACTAGCAACTATCGACTTGGCAAGGCCAGCGTGCCGTTGTGCCGCAGGTCTGGCGCCTGGTGAGACTGCGTCGAATCAATGGCGAGACGCACTGTGGTCGTCCGTAGTCTAGGGAGGGTAGGCGAGTTTAGTGCTGGAAAAGGAGCGGCTACTTCGACTGATGCCCAGATAGGTTTAGCTGAGAGCCAACATTGTTGCTCTCTCTAGAAATTCTGACCGGATTTCCTTGGGTTCGAATCCCGACGGTGGCAGGGTTTTCAAAACTAGCTACATAGCTATGTCGTTCCTTTTGTTCGTTGCAAAAAGTGCACAATTTCTTCTACGCTATTTCTTCTACGCTGAAGTATTTGAGAAGTATGACTGGAGTGCTATGAGTATATTTTCCTTCGGAGACCATCTTCGATGTGAGTTACAATAAGATAGAGACAGCATATATTCGACTGTAGTAGAAGTTTGGATCTGGGTCGAGTAGCTCGATGAGTTGGCTTGGTACCTAGTGATCTTCAGCCAGCCAGTGATCTCCTCTGATGCTTAGAACGCGCATCCCCCTCCCGGCGGCGCTCACACTTGCCTTCTCTTTGGAAATGGTAGCGCCACGTTTAATTCTCCAGGGGTGCCAGAGCAGTAATGAAAAATAATCTATTATTTCTATATTTGAAAACAATCATTTCAAGAAAATTTTGAATATAAATTCCTAAATAGTATTTCCAATCTGAGTGTTCAAAACACATAAACAAAATTATTTTCAAAAAATAAATCTGTGTTAAGATCTATTGAAGTTGATTTTAGAAAACAGAAAGAACACAAATATGAAAATTTTTATTTATTTATTCACACATTAATATACAAACATTAAAATTCATTTTCATAGAACAACTGCTCTTCTATAAAACCGCTTTATCGTACCGCTTTCGTACGGAACTTCCAAGTAGCAATATCACTCATACTTTTTTCATTTTACAAAATCTCAAATGACATGCAATCAGTCAAGTTCACTTTGTTGTTTAATACTGTCGAGTTTCATAAGACAGTAAGTAGAAAGTAGATCCAGTCGCAAATCATCCATTTGTAATATGACTTTCAATATGAAACATCACACCTCCACCACCCCAGTGGAGAAAGACTGAACATCCCTCAGAGAAGATCAGATTTTGTCGCTCCCCTCGTCTGACTCCGTGACGATGAAGTTCCCCTCTGTGCAATATGTCACTACGTCGAAGAAACAAGGTTGTCGACTTGACTGATCCTTCACAAAGCCTTCACGCACCAAGTTCGCGAGACATTCATTATGGAGAAGAGTAGCGGAGCGAATGTTCAACGACAATGACACAAGAAATGAACTTTTGTTTCCTGGTGATCCTAAGTCATATTAAACGAACATTTAGACAATATGAACAAAACAGTGTCAGTTAACAAAACTACTATCATTATTTGATATTATGTTATACCTAAATTTATCGTATCTAAATGATTACCGCTTTTTTCCACGAATTGCATTATTATGATAACTATTCATCGTTTCGGAAGATACAAATGTTAGAGTCTTTGCTAAAAGTGTAAATGCTCGAAGTCACCATGCACGTCCTTGCGGTGAATCTGGAAAAGCAGCTTTATTTCCATCACTATTCATTTTCTTTTTATTGCGATAGTTTGGGCAACGATCAAAAGCTGCTCGGATCTGTGTTGCTCCGTGAGTTGCCTTGAGGAAATTTCTTTTAATGTGCTAATATCATGTTACGTGACAAGATTATAAACTGTGGTTTCAATACACTGATTTACATTTAGCTACTGATTTTGAAAATGGCCTTCGTTGGCTCATGGACAGCTTGCCTTTCTGTGGTGCGATCCCGGGTTCTACTCTCTGTCGAAATAAAGGAGCTGTAAGTTCTCTAACACACTCGTTTCAGTTTCTCTAGTTGTGTGACGAAAGACAAAGCTAGGTACGGTAATGAAGGTGCGGTAAAGGCCGGTACGGTACGGTAAAGGCCGTGTATGCTAGGTACGGTAATGAGAATACGTATGCTCGCCACGTGTCTTCCTGTTCCCGACGCGTGAATAATCAAAATAAAAATAGGGCCGAGGCCCGGGAACACCGCTAGCTGGAAAAAGTTGGATTCATCCGGTCCTAAAATGCCTAATACATACATGTCGAAAATAAAACAAATTCACTCGCGAATGTTGTCCTCTGAACCTAATTCGGAACTCTTGGATCATTCCAAGCAATTCACGGTTTCTCAAGCGAGTGTAATTGTGTTATATGAACGATTGCGTATTTTTTTCTCTTCATTTATTTATAGTCGCATCGACAACTAATGTCATTAGCGACTCAAAACTTTACATTAGTTTCACGATTGTTGTATGTGCTTAATAAATAAATACAAACAGATTGAATACAATTTATACATACTACACATTAAAAAACATTCATACTTCAATAGGTCACAGTATATAATAATATATACCTCAAATAGAGTTTACATTGCTAGTAAACTTTTGAATTAAATGTTAATAAATATATTTACATCTTTACAAAATTGGATCACTCTATCTCGGTAATCAATAGAAGTAAGGATTGACTCCACGTTCAGATTCTGTAGGTTGTGTAATTTTACATTTATTTATTTATTTATTTACGTCAAAAACAGTTAAAAACTGTGTGTGGCGACCAATGGGGAGAAGTGAAATTTGTGCACGTTTTCATAATTCTGTGATCTCTATTCTGAACCATATTCTAGTCGAATTTTGAATATAGAAAAAGATCGGTTTTTTTTTCAAGTTTTGTTGACAAAATATTCGCTCCTATATAATAAAATATATTTTCAAAGGTAAATTAGCTATAAATTTCTGCCCTTAACCCTCATCATGTTCTTCATGAAAGAATAATACTTTTTGCCGCGATAATATGGAAAACGATAATTTGAATAACTATATTTCCCACTGAAATTCAGAAGACGTGTACAAATAATGAAGTTACATTTATGTCCAGAAGCAAAACAAGGGATCCATCTCAGCATTTGCTCAAGGATCAGGGAAACTGGACGAAAAACCTGATCGAGATGGGGGCCATCAACCCAGAAACTGTGGTACAATACTTGTTACAGGTTCTTTAGAATTATACAGTCCAAATGACAAATAATTACATTAACTATCATTGTTAAAATTAATGCTACTTTCCTTTTGATACTCGGTATAGTCTCGAATTGTATAGAAAGTTATGCAGCAGAAAAGATTTTACATTAACAGCCGGGCGGATAATTTCCGTTTATTGACGCATGTTTGTCGGCGCGGCGCGCAGTTATCGACGCATCCGTGCATTGCGCCTGCGCGGAGCGCCTGCCCCTAGCAGAGGCCGTGCGCTGCGATGGCGCGCGCGAGCGGTCCCGCAGCTTCCGCGTGCGCCAGGGATGGCGGTGGCGGTGGGGATGGCGGTGGGGATGCGGCGAGGATTTCCCTTGGCGGCGAGCAAACAGGAAGCGCTCGCCTTGTGCAAGTGACCCGACGCGAATCAGCAGGAAGGTCAGCCCCGCGACGGCTAATTGGCGTGCAGTCCGCACACAAAGGATGAGATGCGTCATCAGATGGAGACTGGCTGATGAGAGGCTTTGAGGAAAACTCGTTTTCTATCCAGCTTGCTGTTTAGCCCGATGTTGTTGTTTTTTAATTTGTTATGTTTAAAATAGTTGGTTTGCGATGTGTGAATCGCAATAATTATTCCCCGTGTTATGCTGCAATGATAATGAGTATTTCCGTTTACAATTCAAGAATAATGTAACAAGAAACAACTCATTCTTGGTTCAGAGAGGTTTTGACTTTTAGTTCATTAGTTACTTTCACCACGAAAGAACTACAACAGGACTGCTTTGATTATAATATCTGCCACATGTACTTCTGAGTCGTCATGTCTTTTCCATATTCAAATGTATTTCCGACGAATATGAAAAGAAACAATTCAATACCTGACAACAATGAACCACGTTCGTTCTTTCGAGTTGGACTTACTTTTCCAATTAACAATCTCAGAGTTTGCAAGGAAACTAGGAAGTCGTAAATCTAGAGCCCTGGATAAAAAGGAACCCATTTTATAAGAAACGAGAATGGGGACACCTTTTTAGTACATTGAGAACTATAGGCCTTCAGAAGGTTTTCATCTGCATAATGCTTCCGATTCCCTTCCTCATCCGCTCACATTCAGGATGAAGCAGAAGGCCCGCATCTCCCTGCTGCAGAATTGGCCATGAAATCTCAAACAATACCGTTAGTGAACAATACGAAAGCTTATACGTGACATGCCTTGGACAAAATGAGATGCGGTGTAGACAGATGACTAAAGATCGTATCTAGCTGTTTCATTTGTTGGTTTACAATTCATTTTGTGGATCATTGTGTTCTACTGTTTAAGACGTTTCGAATGTTTCCAGCTGTATCAGATTCTTCTATTATTTGTGTTGCGTTACGAATTATTACTAGACCATGACCTCTTTTGTACATAGCACTTCCATTGTTGACATTTCGACATTGGTTTTGCTAAGAACATGCGGATATGCTCAAAGATTGTGGCTTGGTTAACACTCCCTTATGGAATATTATCATTTGATTTAATAACAATTTGAAATAATAATTCCTCATCTTCAAAATAGCGTTATTGTTCGAATAAGAGTAAAACCAAATATTGAAGAGTATAACGTTATTTCATGCAGGGATTTGTCGAGAAATGATTAACCAATTGTTTCACATGTCCCCCATTAGATGGCAACAGCTGCTATTAGATTACCAATTACGTACCCATTTCATTGTGAGATTTTTCTAGGAACATGACTTTTGAGGAACATGAATAGAATTATTTTAACATTATGTCATGTGTGTCATACTCGTCTACGCGAAGAAAACGATATGCCTCTTTTCCGAATTAAACCTTGCTTCTCACTCGGTATTTCCAGAGCCACATCACACACCAGCGTATAATCGAGTACAATAGCACCGAATTTTGGAGAAACGATCGTGATAAAAATTGTTGATGTGGAAATTGCGTGCAGGATACCTCGGAGAGACGCAGCGGATGTGGCTTGAGAGCCGCAGTACCTTCACAACTTACGAGCGCAGTGATGTTGGCCAAGAGGAACAGGATGATCCGACGTCACGACGCAATTTATCAAATCGAGAAACCATGTAAAGTGCAACTCTTGCGGCGATTGTTTACCTCGAACTTCACTTAGGGGACTACCCTGGAAACCGCTATCATGAGCGATTCTATTTTGTTGTTATTCTGTATCCTCAATTTCCCTATTCACACTTTCCTGGGTAAAGTCAACTTGCAGCTCAAAGGAAGGTTTTCGTTGTTTTTGTAGCAGTGAATATTTTTTAATAATTTCTTCCTTATTAATTCATAGAAAGTGAGATCTCATGGGATTTTGAAGACTTATTTTTCTTGCCTGCTTTCCCAGTTTAAACGAAATATAATTCAACACAACAGAACTACGTTTTTGATTGTAGTTTCTTTAGTTTGCTGGCTAGGATGAAATGAAGGATTTTGCATGTGCGACTGTATTTGTACATTTCAAAGAGACGTTTAGCAATTTAGGGCTTGCAATTTGTAGCTGATTTGTGGAGTCCTATTTTTGCCACCAGTCAGTTCAGCGTTGAATTGATTCTCTACCAATAGAACACAAAGACCGAAGAAATATGAGACAAGTGAATGGGTACTTTTCGTATAAAAGAGGGAACATTCTCCAACATCTTATAACTATTAGATTCATTTCACTTTCTGATGAAATGAAATTTCTCAATCTCTTTTCACGACCATTTTAATATTTTTTTTCAGCTAATGCCTGTGCAGTACTTGAAACCAAGCACTGTAAATGCCAACACGGAGCGACGTCATTGAATTGCGCTGATCTAACAGAAACCGGTTTAACGGCGCGTGGTCAGCGTTTGCTGACGATTTCCTCGACGCAAATACCGGGAGAGATGGCTCAGTGCATCAACCTGATGTCAGTGCAGTCCCTCTGACCGGGAGCTCCTACGTCGGCAGGATTTTCGACACTAGCTTGTCAGCTAGGTCGAATTCAGTCGCTGTCTGGAGGAGAATTCTAGCGGCCGGCTGCTCTGATCGGTAGGTTTCCGTGGTTTCTCCGATCAACACCAGGCGAATGCTGGAGCAGTATCCTAACAAACGGGCCACAGACCGCGCGCGATCTTTCCTTCCTCTTCCTTGTCCTGTCGTATTCTATCATCTCCTCTTACACACACACACACACACACACTTACACTAATATGCACTACACGATCACACATGTCGGGAGACCGGTCGGGAGTTAGAGCTTGTCCCTGCTTGGGCGGTACCCCGTGGGTGGCAGATACCTGGTTGGGGGGAAAAACCAACTAGTCGACGGTAGGTCGGCGCTAGATCTCACCATTCAGCGGTGAAAAGATCACCGCCACCTCCCGAGAAAAACACGCCCTACACTAACGGGACTAATGACCTAAGTAGTTGACGCGCCCGGAAACACGAATCAATCAGTCGAGGCAAATGAGGGCTCGTGAGCGTAAATACCCCGCAGCGTGGGCGGGGGGCGGGGCGGCGTGGAGCGGCGGGCAGACAGCGCGCGGACGGGCGCGGCCGAAGACGAGCAGCGCGCGGCGCGGAACAATCGCGCAGCGGCGGGCGCGCGCGCGGTCCCGCGACAATAGGCATTGTGTGCGCGCCGCACAAAGGCAACGCGCGATTCGGGCCACGCATCTCCGAGCTCCGGTTGCGCCGCCGCATCCTTCCGCAGCGCTGCGCTGGACCCTTTGCGCTCGCCGGGGCCTTCCGGAAAGGGCAGCCTTGGGCCGGGCGCGGGGCAAGTGGGTTGCACGTGCGCCAGCGCACCAGGCCGTGGGGGACATGGGCAGCCAGAACTTCTGTGGCGCGGTCTTTCAAGTGGACGGTGTTATGCATCAACCGACTAAGCGCCATTTTTGAAAAAAATGATATATGGACGCCATCAGTTGCATTGGACCATATTCTAAGTGTGTTCAAAATTTTGGCACCAAATCTGTAAAAATTGCCTTATAATGAATGAAAAATGTAATCGCTATCAGTCACATCAGGGATTTTATATTTCGCAAAAACCGGCTGTAAACCTAGATCTTCAAATGTGCTGTTCTTAATTTTACATTATGCTGGAAAGCGCCAGATATTCCACTCACGTTTGTGTAGTTTGGTACTTGAATGAATGAAATAATTAAATTACAGGTTTTAGAGCTGAAAATGTAATAAAATGTTTGAACACGATTATCTCAAAACTTGTAGTATGTCACATGGCCGGTTGATGCATAACACCGTCCAAGTAATAGGTAGTGAAATGTGCGCAAATATGCTACTACTAACAAAGAAGTCCACGGACAAAGGAATTCGCAAATGCAGCCGAAATCAGAACTTGTCAAGATCTGAAAACTAAATAACCTATAAAAAATATTTTCCAGAATGTCTTCATGCTGCTCTCCAAATTATAATACATGTAGCTTTGCAGAATACATTACGACCATTTTTAATAAATCTCAGAAGGTTTTGAATCATGGAAATTGGTCAGCAAAGGTATATTGTAAACAAAAATATTGAAGTTTGTCGTGATTTCGAAGTATATAATTCCATTCCGAAACGTTGTCGAACTTGAACGTATTTCTATATATTTACTCTACTTGAACAACTTCCTTGATCAGTAACCTCAAGTGAATGAAGACCTGAGAAATATTTTACAATTCAACATTTACTATAATTTTAATGCGGCCCGAAAACATTCTGGGAAAGGTTTCAATACTTTATGTAGTTTTCATACCTCGTACAATCTTTTTTTTCTAATTCCCGCCGCACTTGCATTATCAATTAAGCACTGTCTCCGGATTCCTTGTCCAAGCGGATGGGCCTCTTATCTTTGTGACCAGTAGCTAGCCGAGCACTTCACCCCAGCGCCAGCGTGCCTGCACTTTCCAGTTACGCGCTTCGAAGCGTACCTTAGACACTCAGGCTGCTTCGTGCACTGAGATGTATGTTGATTTTGCAAATCGAACTCACGGAGTTGTTGAAATACGTTGCAAATCATTGTAAAGATGTTTTAGAGATCCATTTTCTGCATTTCTCAAAAGAGAAGTAGACACTTCATTAATCTTCAACATTTTATCCCCTTCGTAAAATTCAGAATTAAATGACAGGAAAAATTAAAACAAATCTGCCTTTTAATCTTGCCTTTATAACGTCTAAGGGTTATTTTTTTCGTTTTTATCTGTGGTATAATTTTGATTTTCACAAATGGAGAAAATTTATCTGAGTTAATAAAGTGACTACTTTGATCTTTGCAATATATTTCCCTCTCTCATGTACAAAAAAAACCTACTTTGAAAGTTGAATGAATAAGGTTTTTAAAGAAGTGCCTTAAGTGTTATTCTGAAAGAAATCGCTTCGTTATACGCTGACAAACAAGTTCTTATGGTTTCGACATTGCAGTTTTGCTACCGAAACTGACCGATTCAACTGTACCGGTATAGATATCCAGTGAGCAAAATTATCCACTTCAACTATCGGAGGTATCGCGTCGTCCCTAACCTTGGAGTGACACCCTGCTCTTGCCCGTGCGAAAGACGTATGGTGCAGAAATTGGAGTGTGCTCGAGGTACGACTTTCTTTGGCCACATCTAGCAAAGTGAACTTGATTGATTATTACTCCAGAGAAGAAAATTACGCGGCTTGCAAGATGATTTTATAAGTTCAAACAGCATAATTTGGTAGAGTTCTACATTCCTCCGCAATTAGAAGAAACACGATGTCCAAAATTGACCAGTTCCCAATCTTCTAGAATCATTGTTTACTATCTCCACGTAAGCGTCTTGTTAGATGGATTGATTTACTCATTATATTGTGCTCTTCTCGGCGCTTCATATGCTGTGGTCATTATTAGTCCCGCAAGTGAAGTGCCCATTAAATCGTTGTTTTGCAGAGTTTTCCCTGACCAGGTTTTTCTCCCATCAGGGCATCGCCCTAACCCGGACGAGCTGTAAGCTGCCGTCTAGCCTTCCGCCACCTGTGGTAATATACGTTACTACACTGTACTACGTTACTACACGTACAAGAAAGTGTGTGATGAGTGTAAAGATGTGTGCGTGTGATTTTAAATGGATAAGGGAAGAAAGAAAAGCGCGGTCCGTGGCCGTTTGTTAAGGCGTTACTCCGTCATAGGGGAAATTACGGAAATTTACAGAGTAGTCTGCCGCTGGGAGTCTCCTCCCGTTAACGGTTGAATTCAACATGGCTTCTTAAAGAATCGAAGATTTGCCTACGTCGACATTCGAGCCCTAGAACATCCCGATGAGAGAGTCTTATTAGATAATACAAGTCATTCTCATGAGATTCATGTTCTTCTTGGTCCAAGAAACTTGAAACAAAGTATTATTGAAGTTTACTGACAGTTTACATGATAAGTATTTTATATTCGCGATATGGGCAAGGGAGTTTCTAGTAAAAGGGTCCAGTGTGTTCTTTTGCTTCTTCATTCTGTCAAGTATAAAATCCTTCGCGTGCAAACAAAGGGAATGCTGACCAATCCGGTTTGACATATCTATTTCTTTTCCGGAACTCGACTAGTAGTGCCCTCTTTGCTCTTTCCGGGGAGGTCTGCCCTCAAGTGACGGAGCCCAATCTCTTGCACACAAATGAAGAAGCTCTCGTCGCTTAGGACTGCGTGAGAAGGCTGATATTTGAGCATCTTTTGTGCTGCTGGATTGATGGTTCCAGCAGAGACGTATCTACGGTAAGGCAAACATGGCACGTGCCATGGGCGCCACTCACAAGGGGCGCTGTTTACAGTATACATCCTAAAACAAATAACAACAAACCTAATTTGAAGTAACTTGACAGGGGCGCAAATTCTATGCTTGCCAGGGGTGCCTGATTACCTAGATACGCCTCTCGTTTCCAGTAAATGAAAGGGAATGGATTACTCATCTGAGAAATGACACATACGAAGTTGAGGAACGATGCGAACAAATAAATGCACAAACAAATAAAACATACGAAAGATATTATCAACTTTCATTCTTATTTATATTACACTGTATAAGAAGATAAAGTAACCATCGAAGATAAAGTAATTAATAATTTTCGTTCCGAATTTATTATCTTTTTATTGTTTATTCACAATTCTTTCTGTTTACTTTTTAAATCTGATTCACATTTATTCATTTTTCTGTATATTCAATACAATTGTTAAGAGGGAGTATATACTGCTAGTTCAGTTTGTATGGCAGTATACTACTAATCGGATGATGGACTGTTACAAGAGTGTTGCTGCCAACATTCCACAAAAGTGCTCCACTCCTTCCACCAACAACATAATGGAATTCATTGATGAGAATTTTTTTTGTGCTCATCATAGCATAGTTGAGAAAAGTGTTGGATACCAGAACGAAGGCATATACAATATTATAAAGAGATATTACGACCCTTAAGAAAATAAATTTCTTGTCTTGTATCTTCTTACGATCTTTCTTGTGGTTCGTGCTTGACACATTTGCGCAATAGTCAGTATTAGAAGCGATCTCATAAGGAAAATTTGCAATTTCTTTTCTTGTCCATCAATTAGCGAACCTCATTTGAATGATATCCTCAGATAGCTGGACCATAAATGTCCTGCGTTATAATGATGCTTGCTTAAAATGGAGGATTTTCCGTCAATGCTTTGGAATTTACCGATAAATACAGAAGGCACGTTATGGCGAGTATCAATCGAGTTAGTATTAAATTAGTGAGTTAATAGTAAATCTTAACGTCAGGAATATTTTAATGATTAATGTTAATATCAACTTTTAGGCATGGTGAACTATAAACAAGTGTATGTCGCAGCGATAAAACGAAAATGATAAAACAAAAGTGGCACAATTGCATGTGTAAATTATCACTGGTCCACACGGTTATTTGGTGAAAATTCCTCAAATCACAGATAGTTTGTAAGTGAAATAGTTTTTATTAAAATATTCTCATTAGGTGACCGTCTCGTGGAGAAACTTAACAACTTACCACTTTCCGCACATCGAACTCTCCGGAGGATTCTAGTTATATCTGGAAGAAAGAGAACTAATTAAATTGGGTTACTGACAAAGGAGGCGACGCGGGCGCGGAGGGGGGCGGGGGGGAGGGCCGACCAAGGAAGCAGGAAGATCCGGACGCGTTATCGGCGTGGCGCTGGGAGCGGAGCAAAGCGGAGCAGTACGGTTGGCGGGTCAGAGGGACGGGAGGGAGGGTGGAGGAGGCGGGTATGGAGCAGTGTGGAGGCGGAGGAACGGGACGGAGCGGGGTAGAGCGCGGAGAGAACCGAAGTGGAGGAGACGGAAGTTGGCGGAGAAGAGAAAGGCGGCGGGGGGAGGGGGACGGAATAGGGCGAAGGGGAGCGGAGTGGAGCGGGGGGAGAACCGAAGTGGAGGAGTGGACGTTGGCGGAGTGCGGAAAAGAGAAAGGCGGTGGGTGTAGTGGGATGAGGGGCGAGGGGGGACGGAGTAGGGCAAAGGGGAACGGAGTAGGACAAGGGGAGCGGGGTGGAGCGCGGAGTGGAGGAATGGACGTTGGCGGAGTGCGGAAAAGAGAAAGGTAGAGGGTGTAAGGGGATGGGGGATGGAGGGGGACGGAATAGGGCGAAGAGGTGCGGGGTGGCGGGCGGCGGAGCGGGGGACGGAGCAGGACGGGGAATGACGGATGGGGAGAAGAGCGAGCAAATGAGGTGAAGCGGGGGGAGGAGGGGTGGGGTTTCCGTCGGACCTCCTCTGCCGCCCTCCGCTCCGCGTCGCAGCGACGCAGCGTTGCAGCGTTAATTGGGTTGGAGCGCGGCGCGGTTTCGGAGGCGGTTATCACTCCGACGACGCAGAACGCTCCGCGCTTATCAATCGTCTGCGTGCAGGAAGGTGCGCGCCGCAGCTATCGCCTCCGTTCAGAAGTGCACCCCAAGCAGCCCACTCCCCAGGATATGTGGTCTCCGATAGAAAATATTCACGTTTGTTATCTGTGGTCTCTTAACCCCACCAATAGCATTATCGTCATTTGCTTAACAGGAAACGTTCTGTTGGTCGGGTATAGTTTCTTTTCATCAAGTTAGCTGATATTTAATTAATACCCCCAAACGTCAGTGTTATGTAAGATTGATTAAAATTGGAAAAGTTCCAAAGAAAAAATGAATAAATAACTTAATGATCCAATTAAACGGACGTCAGGAGCCGATTACTTTATTTTAAGAAAACTATTTCAGTAGGTTGTTTCGAATAAGAAACCACATACACAACTTTCATTTATTTAGCCATTTTTAAACCATACTTGGTAAACGTGTGTTACAGCTAGTGATGATCTTGGATTGTAATAATGCAATCGTGCTCTATCCCTGCCCTTAGTAGGCCCATTTATTTTGCAATCTCGCCATGGCTACTTTCGTAATTTGCCGTGTTAGAAAAAAAATAGTTTTGGCTGCTGCGTGCGAGAAATAACAAGGTGCAACATGTGCATGAAACACCTGCTTGATCAAGTAATGTCTATTTCCCTCAGTACAGCAATTCCAAAGTAAGGTTCCCAAGTGGTAATTTCAACCATGTAAGCAATGTCAATGATGGCTATTTTCGTTGAAACTGTTTATGCTGTTTAGGCAAGTATTGGCATTCCTCTGCTTTGCTACCCGAATTTCTTCATGCCGTTTCTGGACCCTAACTATTGAACGCGGGGGGGGGGGGGTCATAGCCACTCAACCGTGTAAGATTTCCGCAAACTTTGTTTTGAATGTGTCTTGCATCTTCTACATTGAAGCTAGAGGTTTTCGTGTTACTGCAATCCATTAATATAAATTAGAACTTTTAATATTCTATTAACAGTCGTTTTTCAAAATATTAATTGTTTACGCACCACCTGCGATGGGTCAGTCTGTTGCCTCAGATGCATCGTTGAGCGGGAGATACTAGTCAAACTACTTACCAGTAGTTGGCCATGGTTTCTTTGATCATTACCAGGCGAATGCCAAAGAGAAACTTTTCCAAATGGTACTCGAAATTAGCACGATCTTTTCTTCCTCTTTCTTGTTCCATCTATTATCCTTACATACATTTACACTTATATTCAACACACTACCAATACACTACATAAATTCCATACACTACATATCGAGAGACCAGTCACGACGTTAGACGTTATTCCGGTCGAGAGGGTACTCCATTGATGGAGATAACTGGGGAGGGAAATCCCGAGAGCCTACGTGTAAGTCGGTGCCGGATGTCACGTTCCAGCGGATGGCAGTACGTAAACATGCAGTACACTTAAGGGACTAATGACTATAGACTTCGAGGCGGCACCAGAAAAACTAAATTCTCACCAACTCACACTCACTCGAGGACTTTGCTGTGCTAACTTTCTGGATCTAGAGGAGCGCAAAGCTCTCTGGGCCCGGAGCGCCAAGCTCTCCAACTCCGGGTGTGTTCGTGTGAATGATCTTGGCTGTCCGTGTGACGCCGCGTCGAAGGCTGTGTTGCCGACGTTTCGACCATCTTATCGTGGTCTTCCTCAGGGCTGGTCTGACACCAGCCCCTAGCGCGGGCGCGCGACCAGCGATAGGCGTCGGCTCTCTAAACAGACCAGCCCTGAGGATAAGATGGTCGAAACGTCGGCAATCCAGCCTTCGACGCGGCCTCACCCGGACAGCCAAGATCATCCACATGACTCCGGCCGCGGAAGCCTACGAGTTCGGGTGCGTTCGGCCGCGAGCCGCAGAGGAGCGCGTTCTCGGAAGTGCACATGGGCGCGGCGGCACCTTTGCGCCCGGCGCTATTGACCGTGGGCTCAGCGGCGCCTCTGGCACCCTCGGAGCGTCTCCGCCATAAAACGTGTATCGCCCGCCCCGCCCCACGCACGCCCCCTGCGAGGGTTTAGCGCCGGCGCGCGACCGGCGATAGGCGTGGGCTCTCTAAACAGCGCGGCGCCGCAGGGCGAGGCGGTGGAGCGCTCGCGAAGCCACCCGGGCCCTTAAGCTTCTGCAAACGCCGCTGCGGGGTTGTGTTCCGGCAATTTTGTCTTCATTGGCTGACTCTTCAAAAGTCACCGCCCTCCGGGATTCGTTCCTCTCTTTGAGTAGATAAAGTATTTTCTTTTTCATTGATAATATGTTTCAGAAATTCCCTTGGTTAGAGCTTCAGTTTCAGCTATTCTAATGATGATTTATTGGTGCACTTTGACAATAGACGTATTTTTTGCAGTAATGACCGTCACATTTGTAAGGTAATATATGAGTTAATATCAGATGGAAATCCGCGAATAAGTACTCTCTAATTCGACCCGTAACTGTTGATATGTTCAGAGTCTAAGATAATTTCAAATAATATGAGAAAAATCAAAAACATTGACTGGTATTAATATCTTTCTCCATGCCTCCAACACAAGCTTCAAGGGATTACCTTTTTTTTTATATCCCAGAAGTACGTTCTTATGTCCCACCCCTCTAAAACGTGACAGCAAAACACGATGAGATCATCGATAAAGGCGCGGGCGGGCGCTATGAATACATTTCTATTGGAGGCGGGAACGGCCGCCCGCCCACGTATTGTGCATCTGCCGCAAGGAAACGCGGAGGGAGAGGCAAATGAATGAGGCGCGCGTTTTTCACGCGGCCGGCGCGCAAGGCGTCGGGCGGGCGGGCGGGCGAGGGGGAGCGAGGGCCGTCGCGGCGGAGGCGTCGCGACGCCCCCCTCTCGGGAGCGTCGGCGGCGCCATCCGTCACCCTGCACAAAGAGAGCGCCAGCTACGCCGCTTCTCACTTACCAGGCGCCCGCCCGCCCGCGGGGCAGCCTCCTCGCCGGGGGCGGCAAAGGCCCGAGCGCAAAGGCCCAAGCGCGCTTCTAGGCGACCGAAGGGCTCGGATCACGCGGCAGTGGCGTAGCTTCAGTTGGGGTCACCCGGGGCAAAGCTAATGGTATCACCCCCCCATAAATTAAGTATTAAAAACTATTAATGAATAGTTCATACATTGTTTAATAAAATATATTTGCACATGAAATTTATTTTTAATATATTAAAAAAACTGCATTTAATTCAGAATAATTGAAGTTTATTTTTAAGTAAATAATCTGAAACGAAGTTTAACTAATTGACAGGTTCATGTTTTTATAAAAATATGATTTTTAAATAAAACATTAAAATTACATAATTCCAATTATAAAACTTTCTAATTGGTGTCACCCCTAAAATGGTGTCACCCGGGGCAGCCTCGCCGGGGGCGGCGGCGGCGGCGGTGGTAAAGGCCCAAGCGCGCTTCTAGGCGACCAAAGGGTTCGGGCCAGGCAGGGCTACACTCTTATTCAAGGCACGAATAGGAAGGTGGTTTTCAAACAACTAATGAGTTTTTTTAACAGGAGATGAATAAAGAATTTTCAAGAAACCGAAAATGAAAATGAATAATATATACATTAAATAGTGTAAATTAAATTAATGTTTGAATATTCATTTAATTTATTTTCATTTAATTATTAAATGAAAATGATTATTTTTAATTCATTTCAAAATAACTCTACTGTCGTATTTCCATTTGATAGGTTTATTTTTTGTTATTTATTCTGTGTCTAAATATTTCTGGTCACTGGGTTTCAATATTATATTAAGGAATTTCTTTACTGTCGTAGCAGAATCCTTATGTATTGTTCTTAATGATGCAAAGTTTCCTTTCTGTCTGAAAGGATTGATTTCCGTAATCTTGAACAAGAAATGGTCTCTAAAGTGATAATGAGTCAGAAAGTTATTTGAACGAATGACCGTGTCCTTCGTCCTCGTGCTTTGCCAGGATATTGAGACCGCTCATCATTTGCTGATTTTGGAACAACTTCTGCTCAGAATTTATCCGGATAGAATAGACACTCGACCAAAGGAGCGGCCGGCGATGCGTGGCCGCGTGAGATGGAGGCAGCGGGGGCGGCAGATATGTAGCGCTGACGGGGGATAAATAGGCGCGCCCCCTCGACCGTCCGCCGCCACCGCCGCCGCTGGCGCCTGGCGAAGATGGACGCGGGCGATAAGTGGGGGCGGCGGCGGCGGCGGTGGAGGGCATCCGAGGGGCGCGACGCGGCGACGGGGGCGTCGAGACGAAGTGGCAATCGCATTCATTGAAAAGGACCCCGTCTCAAATCATACGAGTTATTTACGATGGATCAACAAGTTGCATTGCGAGTGCGAAATAATGGCAAAGGGTTAAGTATCTGCTCTGGCTGTTGAAAGGAAAAGCATGATACATTTGCCTTGGTGTTGGCACTTCATTCGTCGCTTAATAAAAAATTATGTTAATGAATGTTTTTCTTAGGAAGCTCGTGAAACATTTTAATGTATTTAACGTGATTTGTGACATGATATCGTTCTCGAACGAAGAAATAATTGTCACGAATAGTTGCGATTTCTAAAACTACTGCCTTCCGATAATGTACAGCTTATTCTTGAAGGATTGATTTATACTATAGAGTTCCTTTCAAAATAAAATGTCATGCAAAGATCATGACTCGTTTTTCGAGCTTTGTAATACATCATACGTCACATAACAAGTATTACACTACTTTTAGACCTTAATACAGGTTTAATTTAATACAGGTTTAGATTAGAATTTAATACAGGTTTGTATTAAAAGCAGGCTATACTGCGATTTTTTTAACTTTGCCCCTCAATGCCGTCTTCACGATGGAATATAGCACTGTATTTCGCGACGTTCTCAGTCGTGCCGCTAGATATCGCAAGATCGCGGCCGTATCAAGCAGTACGTGCGATCGACTTCTAGGGGCACGATGGAGAAAGACATGAAATGCCGTGTGATATTCCTTCGTGGGCATAGGGGCTTGAGGGGCAGCGTTAGAAAACTCGCACTATAACTAGCCCATTAACGCCTGATCCCATGTCGATTGAGCACGTCCTCTGTCCCGGTGCGCAGGCAGCAGCGAGGAGGGCGAGTCGGCGGCGCCGCTGAGCGGAGCCAACGGCGTGGCGGGCGGCGACGGGGGCGGCGGCGAGGACGTGGCCACGACCAGCCCGCGCTCGCCCTCCGACGCTTCCGAGGACTCGGTGGAGGAGATGGCGCCGGGGTCCTCACCAACGCCCGACCCCCTCGACCCCCCGCCCGCCTCCGCCCCGCGCCACCACCACGACGACGACCTGCAGGACGGCGACGGCGGGGACGGTGAGGGCGTTGACGGGGACGGTGACGGGGACGGCGGGGACAGCGGCGGGCCGGCGGAGGGCGCCGTGCGCCTCCGCGCGCCGCGCGAGCTGCTGGCGGCGGCGGCGGCGGCCGCGGCGGCGGCGGCGGGGGCGGCGGGCGCCGTGCCGGCCGAGCTGGAGCTGCGCGGCGCGGGCGGCGGCGTGTGGGCGCGCCAGCGGCTGGCCCGCGGCGCGCGCTTCGGGCCCTACCCCGGCGGGTGGGCCGCCGACGCCGCCAGCGCGGACGCCAGGTACTCCTGGGAGGTGAGTCGCTCTGCCCGGCGGGGACAGCTGCGCACCGCTTCTCTTCCAGCTATTCGGTTTTTATATAATTCTCCTTGATCGGCAGTTGTTGCCTTACAAAGGTTTTTGACAATTTTTACAATAATAGCTTATACATAACTTTTCGAGGGTCTTCCAAGGTGGGACCTCTTCTTAACTGCTTGTTAATTTAACACTATGGATATAAACAACAGTAAATGTATACAACAATGAATATTTACAGCAAAGTGTTTCTATTCTGTCTTAATGTGAGAAGAAATGGTCTGTAGTTATAATTTGACTGTTATGATTGCAAAGTATGGAGGATGAAGGAGATCTTTGTTATGTCCAGTCTTAATTCTGGTAAAAGGATTTGAAGTTTTGCCAAGCTTATATATGTTGTAGCGGGGCAGGAGAGTAAGGATGAATAGAATCTTAAGGATAATTTGGAAATCCATTTCTTTCAGGGCTCAATGGAAAGTTCGTTAAGAATTTGATTGTTCCGTATGTACCATGGAGCTTTTAGTGCACTACGTAGAAATTTATTTTGTATAACTTCCAGTTTATGTAATGTGGATTTTGGCGCACCTCCCCATATCTGGCAAGCGTATGTTAGAGAGGATCTGATTATGTATTTAAAAATGCATATTGCAGTTTCAATGCTGATGGAACTTTTGTTGACGAATAGGTACAATTTCAAAGTCTTAATAAATCCAGCAATTCTGTGATCACGGGGTAAAAGTTCTTAAGGCAATTTTTGGTGAAATAAGGTTAAGTAATGAAACTACAAGTTACGTATCCACATTTTATTTTGGTAAAACGACCAATTCAAATGTTGCCACCTCAACGACAAAAAAGCATTGGGAAATACCATTGAGCGTTGGATCAATAATCTAACCCTTGTTTTCTCCAAACTTAGATTTTTGACTTAAGGACTTTCACCTGGTGACCACAGAATTGCTTGCCTTGCAAATGCCTGATCAATTCATTGATACTTTCGAGGACGGCTTTCTGTTGGTCTCCGATTACTTCCAGGATTGTGTCTTTTCCAAAAGAACACAAATTGTTGATGGGTCCGTTTTATATCACCGATGGAGTCTACACTAATGGAGACTACACCAACTACGACACAATGCTGATTGCTTTGTATTTTAAATTAATGTTTCGGTAGATATGTTCAATATGGTACTCTAAACATAGCCCAGTAAATTATAATTATTAACAATACCCCTTCCATTTTACTTCCAGGCGTTATTTATGTCCAATTCATTTATGTCTAATAACGTCACCAGGTCTAATATTTAAAACTTGTATGAAATCGTAATTATTTAAAAACAAGACATGGTTTTACTTTCTTTAAAGAGGAACGTGATCCTTCAGGTAGTATTGAAGTCTTTAAATGCTAACTGTATTTCTGGGAGCTTTTTTATTTTTGTCAGCTCTATATATTTTGAAAGAAAACTTTTAAATCTGCGCATTTAGAGTATTGATAAAGTATTGAGTTTCTTATCTTCCGCTATCCATTTGCATCAGAATTGAGCACTTTTAAGCAGGAAATAACACATCAGACGCATGAGATCATATGTTTAATGAGTGCCCGAGGCATTATCCAAGTTCTCTTGCGATACTGCAGGTTACAAAGATCAACTAACTAAATCTGCTGATACTATTTCCAATAGTATTGCTTCTTAGAAACTATTAGAAATTATATATTGTTCTCAAAAAATAAATCTAAAATTACATTTATCAGCAGTTCTTAAACGCAGACTATTTTCTTTTTTATTCAATCCGTAGTGTATATTGCATGCTAAGTTTTACTGTTCTTTACAAACGATTGTCCACCGCAAATTTCTTTGGGCAACATAAACGCAGGATGACTATTTTCAGCAGTGTCCTTAAAGCCGCTCGGTGAACTTTCCGGGGAGCTTCCCCGATGAGCGCTCCCCTGCGCGTTTATCAGCGGCGCGTGACGCGCGTGGCCCAACCGCTCGGTGCGATGCGCGCAGGCCGCCGCAGACCGCAGCGTCCGCCCGCCCACAGCGCCAGCAGCGCCAGCGGGGCTCCTCGCGGGCAGGAGAAGGTCGCCCAGATGACACGCTCTGCTATCGCACATGCACCTCACGCGGGGGCGCGGTCGAGCTCTTGCTGGACTTTCTGGCTTGGGCGAGAAACCGCCTTGGGATGGTACTCGCACGAAAAATACGGGCGTTGTTGGCCCCGTGGCCGAGATCGCTAAGACTAATAATAATAATAATAATAATAATAATAATAATAATAATAATAAATGCCTTTATTGATATGGCGAGGCAATGCCGTGGTGATGTTGGACCGTGGGGTCGTGGGTTCGAGTCCCGCCTCGGGCATGGTTGTATGTGTTCGTCCTTTCACCCCCTATCATCACCATATCGTTTCATCGCCATACCATGACATTAAATCTAATAGTGATCGCTAATGACCTAGTAGTTGATGCGACCTTAAATAACAAGAACAAAAAAACCTGCGTTCGTAAAAGTAACTAGCGATTGGGTCAGAAACCCTCCACAAGTTCGAGTTTTTCAAGTTGAAGTTACTACGATTCTTTTTGGGAAACCCTATTTTCGTTCAATATTACAGTAGGTCACCATTTCCATCTATGTAACAGGATAGCATCTGATTGTCTTGGCCCTCATCAATTATTGCATTGATTTGCACGTGGTCGCCTAACATTAAATGAGTTGTATTTAAAAATTGCATGAGGGTGGTTTATAATCTCACTCACTGTCTATCAAATACTGTCACCCCTCCCTCGTGAATGAGCTTGACCTACGAAAAAAAACAGTTCTTAAGAAATCACAGGCTTCATTTTTATTTCTATAAATAAATGTAATGTCTGGTTTCTTTTACTCCTACAGTAATACAGTTACACAAAAGTTAGCCAACAGGCGGATAGAGTACCAATTCCTTCGCAGACTTAGTGAAGTTAAGTTAATGCCTTATTTTACGTGGCGAGACTCAGGCCATCAGGCCCGTTCTTCCGTCTGACCACGCAAATTTCTCTACGCTCCTTTCACCATCTAGCGGAAAAATAAGGTATTATCTCGGGCGACGAAACAGGCGATTTTAAATTTAGCTCAGAGGCGTCATTTAGGCTTGAGGATATTTTACATGCATTTTATCTACTACATGGAACAGCCGGCTTTACTTCCCTTCCGAAGAAGGCGAAGGATTTTTCCGCCCTTAAAAAATCCACGGCTTCGATCGGGTTTGAACCCGCAATCTTGGGTACAAAGACTTCATAAAGCGAGAAGAGTGCGTGGGGCGAGGGCGGGTGAGAAATGACGGCGAGCGCGTCACCCGAGCGAGGGGGAGGGGTAGGGGGAGGAGGGGTCGCGGCGAGGGCGGCGCGCAGCAGGGGTGGCTGCGGGCGAAGACCTTTCATCCCTTGCAGCCGCCGCAATGAGGGTTGCGGGGGCGACGCGTAAACCGCACCGCGTGTCGTGGCAGGCAATTACTCGTTTCCATGGCCGCTGCGAAGATTTAATTCCGCGTCTGTGGAGGGTACAACTCTCGAATTCATCAACACCGCTGTGTTTTACTGGAATAATTTGAATGAGCAAATAGGTACCTATTTCCAATTTTGGTTACCTTTCATGAATGATAAAAAAGAAATTATTATTATTATTATTATTATTATATTATTATTATTATTATTATTATTATTATTATTCCTCAATATCACGACCAAAGATGTTATGTTTCTGCTGAATATAAAATTTATTCTAGGCTGCAACCAGCTACCTAAGGAGCAGATCTAGGGACTGTCGGTGCCTCTACAATACTTTGCGCAAAATGTGAGCTGTGCCAAATAAAGCGATTTCTTGCACTTCCCAGTCTTTTCAATTACCTGGGAGTTTAGACAAGTTCTTACACAAATTTTGCGGAACAAATCCCAGAGCTCCGATAACTATCGGGACGACCTGTACTTTTACTCCCCACATTCGGCTGATCTCGATTTCCAAACTCTTGTATTTAAGATGTTTCTCTGCCTCCTTGGTAACGACGTTTTGATCGCAAGGTACAGCAACATCGACAAGTAAACACAATTTGTTCTCCAAATCCCGGATGACTATATCCGGTTTGTTTGCTGCTATCGTGCGATCAGTTTGAATTTGTTGGTCGTACAATATCGTACACAATCTAACAGACGTGACTGGTTTTGGTGAATGTTCGTACCACTTGGCGCATGTGTTTGGAACGTCGAGGGCGGTACAGATCTGCCAATGGAGGTAGCTATACACACTGTCGTGTCTTTTCAAGTATTCGGTCTTTGCTAGGATTGGACAAGCTGATACAATATGATCAATGGTTTCTACGTGTTCTTGACAAATGCGACATTTATCATCTTTATTATTATTATTATTATTATTATTATTGTTGTTGTTGTTGTTGTTGTTGCTGTTGTATTTATGCTTCCAGACGTATATTCATTTATAATCACTTATGTGTGTCTTTCTCCCGAACAACAATTTATGTATTAGGTAAAACAACTGCAGGGTTCGCTGAACAGGAGATATAAATAATTTCTAGCCCTCAGAAGAGCCATTCTCATTTCATTTTCACATTTAAGAAGCAATTCGCAAGCCTATATAATTCGTAATGTAGAGTATACGAACGATTTATTTCGCTTACTATACCCTAATTGACTACACTCATTAGCAATGTTCATGACTGACTTGCATAGGGTCAAACTTGCGAAATTACGAAAATAATTGTGCTATAGAATGCCTGGCGTAAAGACATGACTCCTCACGCCGTGGTGGTATGTCCAGTAGGGTACTAACCGCGGTTTCCGGATTATAGGATAAACGGAAGTATTACGAGATCGGGGCCGGTCCAGCTAAGAGGGCGAAGAGAGCCCTAGAGAGCGAGAAGGCGCGAGTGGCTGCTGAGGAGGGCGCGAGGGCCAGTTCTTCGCAGAGCCCCTCCCCGCCCCCGCCCCGCCCCCGCCCCCACCGCCGCCTGGCCCCGCCCCGCCTCCGCCCCGCCCCTCAAGGCCCCCGCCCCCGTCTCGCGGTCGCAGATTGACTTCATCGGCCGGCGTCACGCGCTCGCGGCTTTTCATCTCCGCCCCGGCGCAGACGATTGGCTCCGTTTGCTGCCTCGCTACACGGCCCTCGGCCACCACCGGCGCGACGCCCCCGCCGCCTGTAACGACCACACGCGCCACCGCAGGCCCCGCGCCCATCGCCGCCCTCCGCCCTCGCAACAGTGCGCCCTCGCAATTTGGTGGGAGATACCTGGTTGCGGAATATCCCCGCAAGTCGCCATAGGTCGCCATAGGCCGAATCTCGCCGGCCAGCGGGGCAAGATCACCGCCATCTCCAGCGATAAAAACCTGCACGACACTTAGGGGGGTTGATCTTAGCAGGCGCCACGCCGGGAAGCGCTCATCAACCTACCCAACTTGAGTGCGCTGCCTCCCGCTAGCCTTGTGCGCGCGTCGCGAGGCTGCCTTGTCAGCTAGGTCGAATTCAGACGCTGTCTGGAGGAGTATTCTAGCGGCCGGCTGCTCTGATCGGTAGTTTTCCGTGGTTTCTCCGATCAACACCAGGCGAATGCCGGAGCAGTACCCTAACAAACGGGCCACGGACCGCGCGCGATCTTTCCTTCCTCTTTCTTGTTCTATCCTCTCCTCTTACACACACACTAACACGCACTACACTACCACACATGCTGGGAGACCGGTCGTGAGCATACAGCTTGTCCCGGCTGGGGCGGTGCCCCGCTGGTGGGAGATACCTGGTTGAGGGGAAATCCCCGCTAGTCGACGGTAGGTCGGCGCCAGATCTCGCCAGCCAGCGGGGAAAAGGTCATCGCCACTCCCTGAGAAAAACACGCAATACACTTACGGGACTAATGACCTAAGTAGTTGACGCGCCCGGATAGACGAATCAATCAACCAGTCAAGCGAGGCTGCCGCCTGCGTAACGAGCAGAGGGCTCGTGGCCCATGGCGCGCGGCGCGTGGGGCGGCTAAACGCTTGTTTCGCGCTCCCGCGAAGCGCGGGCGGATTAGTGCGCAACACCGCGCACTTGTGACTCAGCGGTGTTCGGAAGCAGAGGTGAGGGATGAACACTATAGTGCGATTTTTCTAACTCTGCCCCTCAAGCTCCTACGATCACGATGGAATATCATTTAGCATTTCGCGACTTTCTCGGTCGCGCCACTAGAAGTCGAATGATCGCAAGCACTACTTGATACGGTCGCGATCATGCGATGTCTGGCGGCACGACTGAGAACGTCGCGAAATACCGTGACATATTCCATCGTGAAGACGGGCCTTGAGGAACAAAGAAAAATCGCAGTATACATGCGTTTTCCAGAGCGATGTTTCAACGAAGGCTAATGAAGTTTTCTCCAGCGCAGTGAGCAATTGCGATTCGTCAAGTAATCGATATACTAAAACGTGAAGTTTGAAAAAAACATTATTCCATGAAAGGATGACTTAGTCGTTCAGTTTGAACAAGTAAATTAATGTATAATTGTTATGAAGCTAGCTATTAAATATTTCTTGTGCTAAAATATAATAATGACTCATTTTTTCTTGATTTTATATTTATTTTGACGTGAATTAACCTAGAGCAATTTTCGTTTGCATTAAAAAAGTAATTTTTGGAAAAAAAATTCTGTATTGATTTGCCGTCTGCGATTTTAGTTTTTGAACCTGCATATATATTATACTTATATATTATTTTCATAATAAATTGTTGCTTGGAATCCATTAATTAAATTTAGTCTCTATAAAATTATTAAGTCATTTTACATCTATATTTCTTGCATTTTTGAAAAAGACCCTAAATTCAGAATGCTTCGGTTTTAAAAATAAATATAATGGACATCAACATTTTAAGTCAAAAATAAATACGTCGTACTTTATAATTATATATCACTGAAGAAGTTAAATCGAATAGTGGTATATGTTGAGGGCCACAGATTCCGAAGTCCATGTTCCTTGCCCGCTGTGAACATGACTTCAACTGAACGTTCATACCCTCTTCACAACAGGTCCTTTTTGTCCGGTGTTAACGAGCGCGATGATCAAAGGCAACGGAAGCGCACAAATTGAGTAGCAGCGCCCTGGCTAAGCGCCGATAATCTTGATGTTGTGTGCCGCGTCACGCCCACATCGCTCGCTTCAGGACCAGAGATTCCACTTCCCTCGCGAATTGCTTATTTGCACCATTGCACTCTGGACTTGGAATTCATTGAGCGTGAAAAGTTATTATAAAGAATATTGCAATGTGATCTATAATACGATTTTCCTTATTCTGCGTGTGACACAAATCAGCAGTTGACGATTTTAGCCAATCAAAAGCTTGAACGTCACCATAGTGACGTCACTGTATCGACATTTAAGTTCCCGATTGGATGGCAGCGAAACAGCTAATTTGTGTCACACGCAGAATAAGGAAAATCGCAGTATATAGAAGCACATAGCAAATGTTACCACACACTTTGGTTAAATGACGAATCTGAAAGTTGATTTTTTATGATGAAAGCAACCGCCACTTAGGTTATATGGTTATTCTAATATTAACGTTTATAGAAACCTAGAAATACTTTTTATTAGTGATGAGTTGCATGTCCTCTAGAGAGGTTAGTTGAAGTACATAATTAAGTCGTTGAGCTACCCTCTATTTTGACTACATTTTACTTTTTTCGCACGTGGTGCTCTTCGGTAGTCGAAAGTGATAAATGTACGATGAAAATGTTTCATCTTTATGAAATGTTTGCTCATTTCTCATCACTGCTTGTTATTTTAAGGGTAATTTAATTTTCTTCACTGCAAAGCTGTGAAATAGAAATGGTGCACTGTTTCTCAAAATGAAAAGATACTTCTAATTCATTTTAAGACGGAAAAAATATTTTGGATTGTGATTGGGTATAATAATTATTGATATTGCTTTACTTATGAGAAACCGTTTCGCAAAATGTTCTTGCAGGGAAGTTAATATTTCCCGTCGGGTGATTTTCAGTGGGTGAATAATTGCATTTATGTTTCGATGATGTTAATTTATTTAATAAATGCGTTGTGAACCAAAGATTTTGTTTTCCCTTGATATGAACATTATATTGGTACTTCCAATATCCTACAATATATAGTTTTTAAATGATCATAAATATTAAATGAATTGCATAGTCATTATATAAAAGTGTAATCTGTTTAATATTGACTAACATAAAAAGTTTTCATTATCAGTGTATAACAAAGGAGGCAGACCAGAAGGGCGGAGGAGTAATATTCACTGCCTAAATACCCAAAGAGGAAGAAAACGAAGAAGTTTAGAGATAGAAGCAAGAAGATAATTTTTATTATACAATATTCGATAAATATAGTATTTACTACTTTTAAATAAATGCTCAAAAATCCTTTTTTAATTGTTTTTCCTATTCGGAGTTGAAATGAATAGCAAAAGCAGGAAATAGCGAAACTCACGCACGACGCTTTACTCAGAGCATCGCGGGAAACAAAACCAGCGCGGCGCGCGACGCGACGACAAACGCGGAGAAAAAGCCGCGGAGTTGGCCGCCGTAACAGCCCCCCCCGCCCCCCCATCCCTTCCGGCGAGGAGCGGGCGGTCGCACGGCCGCGGGGCGGGCGCGACGCGCCGCCGTCTCTCTCTAATATTCTTTGTGGGTAAAAACTCGCAAAACTGCTTTCTGCTCATTTGTAAAACCCATACAGACGGCGGTTTCTGCTCCGCTACCTACAAATAATCGTCACCCGCGGACAGAAGGGTGGCGGGGGGCGGGGGGGGCGCGCGGACGAAGGGCGAAAAACTGCGAAATCTGGAAAGGGAGAAGGCTTGGCGCGCCGGGTAGGGTTAAGCGGGCCATTGTGGGGCGGCTTCTCCGCCGCCGCCGGCCCCTTTCACGGCCCGGCCCCCGGAGGGATCACGCGACGGCTATCTCCCGATCGCGCGCTTTACCCCTTCGCGGCGGCGGCGGCGGCGGCGGCCCTGCCACAGAATTTCGCGAAAAATGGATTTTTGCAATTTCCGCGCCCGGCAAGGGGCTCCGCGCGCGGCAGGGGCTGTGTGAATGGGGGGCGGGGGGGCGGGCGAGACGGCATCGAGTGTCCTCGCAGCTTCCGGCTCAGGGCGAGCGGCCGTTGAGACACGCACAGTGGGCCCAAGGGAACTGGAATGCGCGCACCGAATCAAAGCTGCGTTTGAATTATCAACAAACGAAAATATGCCTCGTACAAATAATATGACTTTATAACTGGATACCAACAAGACGGAGGAAAAGAGGACGGCCAAGAGTGAAGTGGAAGGATGGTGTAACAGTGACAATGGAAAGAAGAGATATGTTACAACACTCTTGGCATGACAAAACAAAATGGCGCCTTGGATCCGATAAACGGCCAACATAGAGTTGTAAACATCGATTATATATGTATATATATATATATATATATATATATATATATATATATATATATATATATATATATATATATATACAAATAATAAAAAGCAAAAAAAATATTTTGGGATTCTTGTACATTTTCACGTGCTTTCTTCATTTCTAATGCTTCTTTTAGGAAAGAAATGGCAGAATGTCACTTGTAACAATATTTCTCGCTTCTGCACTAAAAGACGGAATAAGAAAGAGTCTTTCCATTTTCTGAAGTCTCTCCTGTTATTTCGTTTGATTACGGAGAATAATATTCTTTTGCGGATTTATTGCTGGCTTTATGACAGCGCATCGAGTGTTGCATTTGAAAATTGGACTATTAATATTGGTATTGGTTTGGTGGTGAAATGTGGTTGGCATTTAAAATTAAATGATCACAGGTGTTGTCATTGCCAACAGTGTTATTTATTTCAACAAGAGCAGCTTTCGATGGCTTAGCAATCATCATCAGTTTTCTAGTACAAGAAAAAAGCAAACACTTAATTAAACAATTAAACAAGAGATTAAAATAAAAACAAGAGATTAACATTAGGAATGTCAGATTACTAATAATTTAAAAAACAGAATTAACATTTTGTGAAAAGAAACAAGGGGAAAAATACGGGGAGTTAAAGCATTTTTATATTACAGTAATTTGAATCTACGCAAGAAAGTGGATTAAATTGAATAGAACTTGTGAAAAACATTTTTGTATCAGAAACATGAAATGGACTATTAATTCATTAGCTTCAAAGTACAGGCATTCACCAGCCTCATCCTCGTCCTTCAATCGTGGTGCGTTTTGAGGCAACAGACTGTGCCCGTGGCTGTTTTTTTCTTCTTCTTCTTTTTTCGTACACGTTTTTCTGCTCATTTGGGTGCAGTGTGGGGCGCACAGCGGCGAAGGGAAGGGGGGGGGGGGCGGCGGCTGTCAGTCAGAGGGCCTGGCGCAAGGCGGCGCTCATTGTGGTCGCCAGCGGCTTGTCGCCTGCCTTTCCCTCGCACGCCTTAATATTTCGCTCCCCACCGGACGGGATGGCTCCGGTTCTCGCAGACGGAAAGGTCAGAATTGCTTTTGTGGAGGGCGGGGTGAATGGGGACGATTGAACCAATCTCCACGATAGTTGGTCTCACAAAAAGTGTATAAGGTAGCTCAAAGATAAATTTAGCTACTCCATCCACTTCTACGGGATAAGTGCTGTTGTCAATGAATTCTTCGATTTTGGGGTAATACAAAGAAAGGATTTTATTCATTGAATTTCGTCGTTACAATTATGTTTTCAAAACTCTAAAACGTGTTTTTCGATGTAAAAAAAGGGGAAATCAGAGAAACGGATTTTCTCATTCGGGGAAAGGCCAAAAGCGCACGAAACATCTCATGTTATTCAGGGAAAGAGTAATGTAAATTATAAGAAAATATGTAATACAGTTCTATGCCCATTCTCTACTGTTAATACATCTGCCCTTTCATTCTCACTAGAACTTCCAACATTCCTCAAAACAATTCACCATGAATCGGAAGTCCTATCAAGAAATCACATGTTCTATTGATCCATCACATGTTCAAGATCCATGAATTATCGTAAATGTCTAAATAAATTTAATTTCATTAGCGGTGGCACTCGTGTACAAAACACATATTTCATATGGAAAGAGCGCAAAATTCTCATGTAATATTTTTGTGTTTCCGATGTCATCCTACAATATGCAACAGTAAATGTCATTATCAAATATACCTAGTATACGTACTTGCCTATCATAACCATTTCAAGTATCAACCCCCCTTGGTATTTCAAGTAAAACGCGCTTGTGTATGTTGTGTGTGTCACATAACACACAACCAGGAGTTTTACTGTTTTGGTGTTCATTGATTCGTGACTCTTGTATTATTTTGCAGTTGTCTAATTATAATTTAATAATGTTTAAAATGTCTATGTTGATGGCAATGATTCTTTAAATACTTCTCTTTATAAATGTGTCGCATTTGTGGTGTGTTTCTCAATAATATTATCTCAATATTAGCTTTTAACAGGATGAAAGCTATTTACCTATCTACCACTTACCCATAAAAGAGGTACATCTACTTACTGATCAAATATACAACTCTTCCCGTGCGTCCCCAAAAAACTGTAATCAACACATGCTCTGTCCACAAAAGAGCACAGAAATTGCCCGAGGTCCCTTGGCATTGGAACACGTGAACCGGGAGGAGGGAGAGATGAAACATGGCAGAGCAATTGTTACTCTCCACTGAATTATTAATCAACGTGTACTCTATTGTCTACTCTTTATCTTACATTTGTCGAAGTTAATAAAGCGCTAGATGTGAAATTGTATTTATTTAGCCCTTCGATTGTTTTATCCTAATGGAATTACACAAAACATCCGCAGAAAACACAATGACTGCAACCGCCAAGTTCACGCTCTCCTCTTCACACTAGAACGAGGAAAATAGAACGATACAATCTGACGAAGAAGGCGAGGCAAAACATTGCCGACAACACTCTCCACACAAAAACCGGCATTGTTGGACCTCATCTTCACAAGAGGACGCGAAAATCGCGGGAGGTGTGTTGGTATTGGAGAGCGTCGCCAGGCGTGAAGGGCGAGAGTGTGACGTCATAACAGTCGCCTTGAACAAAATTAGTTGCGTGCATTTCAAAGACTTGAAATGCACATGGAAAATAGTTGCCGGCGCTTGCTGAAGGGACGCTTCGCAAAACAAAAGGCTATATTTGGGCGACGAGGAAACATCCGGACGTGCGCTGCTACGGGGGCAAGCTTGTGAACCCCGAAATGCGGCTGGTGGAAGCGGCATTATGACGCAGTTCCGTAGCCAGGCCAGAAGGCATATAAGACGGCCCCGGACGAAAACTCCTTCTTCTGTTTCTTCGGCTCGTCCATAGGTCGTCGTGGGTGGTGCGGCTCGTGGCACGTCGATGTGCCGGCTACGGAGGCAAGGGGATGAAGCCGGCGCGCGTGCGTAGTGACGTGAGGCAAACGGTCGTGGTGACCGGTAAAGTTCCTTCTAGTAACGGTCGGTTATACTATCCATTGTAAAACTTGTAAATAGGAATTTCAGGTGTCGGAGCACATTGTGAATAAATATTCAATATTTTACAACCGTTCACGTCTGTGTATTCTTGGGGGCCCCGGCCCTGACGCCACAAGAGGAATCAGGGCCCTGCACGCGGCGGTGCCGGCGGCGGCGGCGGCGCAGCGGGCGAGCGGACGAGAGAGGAGGCGCTTACTATTGACACATGCAGAATTCAGCGCGGGCGGCGCGGGCGGGCGGCCGGGTGCAATTATAGACCACAAACTGAATAATGCAGGTTAATTTGATCGTCCGCGGCCGGCGCTCCCCTCCGCCCTCCGCGCTCGCCCCTCGCCCGTCGCCCCTCGCTCGCGTCCTCGTCGCCCGCGGCGAGCCCTCTGTTCGCCTCCGGCGCCCGCAGTTTACTCAAACACATATGGTTGATTCGTCACTGTTATCAAGTAAATCATTACTGAAGCGGCGCGCTTTATTTACAGCTGCCGATTCAAAGCGCCACCGCGGGTGGAGGGGTGGGGGAGACCTGCAAAGGCCGTCAGGGGCACAGAGGTCAAGGAAGGTCGGGGGAGAGTGCGAGAATATCTGTAGGAGAAAGGAATTAGACAGGGGTGGGCGAGTTCTAGTTCTAACGCAAATTGATTACTTAAGACTGAATATAAGGCTGAATCAATAGATCACTTTGTAACATTTTAAGTTTGCCTACATGCATTACTGATATCATATGTAATAATTTATTACCGTTATGTTCCAATTAACGTTATACTCGTTTTAATAATAGAAATGGTGATACCATATTAACTAAGATTTTATTGTTTATATCGTGTTACAAAATAACTTCGAAGCAATCAGTAGCTATAATGAAACCAGTTTCACATTATCATAGTTAATTATATGAATGCTTCGTGAATATACATGAAGTGGATTAATGAATTGTTGCACAAATTCTGAATATTAATTCTGATTAATTCATGTTTCTTGATATAGTTCTGTGGCACCCATTTTTTCGTCCCAATTATAATATGATGAATGTTCACATTTCCTATAAATAAATGCAGTTACGTTTCAATTATACAATAACTTATTCAGGGTTATTTCCAAGAATTATTTTTAAAACGATGGAAATTAATAATTCATTTACAGTGTTGCTGTAATTTTGTTAAGATCAATAAAACAATTTCAATTAAAATCGTTCAAAATAATTCATGGGAACTGGCTGCCTTGGACTTTCAGAACTGTATCGAATGCCACACATGGATTTTATTTCGGCCATCAAGAACAATATGTGTTTTCTTTTTTAAAATCTATTACGTACAAATCTGTAATCATGAGCATTACATTTCGGTTTCCCAATGAGTCAATATATATTCAAGTTTTATTTATTGGTTTCTATAATTGTAGCGTTCTTGAATATATCTAAAAAAGAAAGTATGTCAGTCTTGTCGTCAGTCACATTGAGTTTTTCCTGTGTTAAGAAAGTATGTGGTTTGCTTGTGTAATCAGATGAATAATAACACATGGACACATATCAAATGGCTAGTTGGCATATTTCCGGTCCACAAAAACACAGATACTTCAGAGAGTCGTTTTCCTTTCTATTACTAAGAGAATTTTCTTATTTTTAACATTACTTGACCTATTAAATTCAATTTACGAATTTATATGTAAAGTAATTTCAATAGTACAGATGTTCTCTTGCAATCAATGATCTCCTTAAAAGGATTTTTCGTCTTATTTTCACAAAATTAATCAAACACGAAATTTTTTGATTTATTGAAAACAGTATTTTCCATAATTTAGGTTCGTAAATTATTTGAAAAATAATATTGCTTTTGCGTATTATTGTATAAATTAATATTAGTGTATAATTTATTAATATTTGCAGTAAATGAATTTCCATACATCCTAATATTGACAACAGAAACATTCCAAATTGCCCGTTACTAGATTCTTCAGTAAGTGTATTTTCCCGTTAGTGTATTACTTCCTGTTAGTAGATCATATTTTCAATTGAATCATTGTAGCTACCCATACACTAATAGTCTTACTTTGAAAACTATAGGCAGATATGACTTTGCCTAGCCATTGAGAAATTGTTATTAAAATATACTCCATGTTTCGTCGTAGCAAGTCTTGACACCTTGATGGAATGTCTGGAGGTCCCTGATGATTTTCAATTAAGCAAATATCAGTTAAGTAAAGTTATGGGAGGAAGACACTGAGTGGGAATTGTTAAGGCTTGCTTCTCTAAATGTCGTTTTGGTGGTTGCCTTCGGATTGTAGAGCAATACATTGGACCAAAATCCTCGAAATGTGTGGAATTTTAACTTGTCCATTCCTTTCTCACTCCCATCCTGACGGCCTCCCATCATGAGTGTAATCCGTAATGTTCTAGAGAGGCTTTTGCAATACTGCAAGTGCACGGTCATCATACCAAGCCTCTAAATGCACGGCAGGAACTAACATACTTACTTGTTCTACGGCAGGAATTGAAGACGAAGCATCAGATTGGTAAAGAGAACCCGGAGCTTTCCTTGCGTCGCCCATTCCACCCAACTGACGCACCTCAATTCAAAATTGCCTTGCATAGAAATGTTTTAAAAAGCCCTTTTCCGAAGTGTCTTATCCGTGAGCTCCTCTATCGCGCGCCCCAGCCATGGGAACGCAGCCTCGCCTTGGGCGCTCCTTGGAACACCGGAAACCGCCGTCGTCCTTCCTCGCCCTCCCACCTCCGCCTCCGCCCCCGCCGCCGCCTCCGCGCGCCCCGTGGCCCAGGGCCAAATTAACGCTAATGAAACAAGGCGGACGCGCCTATCTGCCGGCAGCGATACGACAAGGCGGCGGCGGCGGTGGCGGCGGTGGCGGTGCGCAACGGCGCTCCGACGCACCCGCGAGGCGTTCTCGGAACGCAATGCTGGATCCGATAACGCCCAGAAGCCCAATACTGCTTCACACGGTGCACACTGCCCTCAAATATTGAGTGTGCGTTTTCTGCCCTATTTGGTTCATTGTATTTTACTTCATTTTCGTAGAATATTTGGTCTCAATGATATATTCATATTATCTAGTTGTATCTTTTAATTTATTCACTTTATTTAGCGACAAATTATTTGTAAATTCTCGACCGAGAACATGTTTGTAGCCTTAAAACCTATTCCGCAATTCGGAATGTAATGTACCGTGTCCTAATAGGCATATGGTCCTTTAAATAATTTTCTTGTAATGTGTTTTGGGCGACCTCTCACAATACGTATATATTTCTTAAAAAAATTATTAAATATGTTACATATATTTATATTACAAAAATTATAAATATGGAAGCGAAACATTTCCAGCAATCGAAAAGCTGTATTTTCTTTATATTTACTTTTAGATCTGTTATTTATTTTTTGTACACTCGGTAACAAGAAGAATTCGTTTTCGACGAGCTTAAAAAGTGTTCTGTGATTAGCAAATTTCATAGATGTCGATGTTTCTGGCGAGATTGTCAACTGGCACTTTGTAATGTTTAATAACAATGGCACATCGCGAAATTAAAGTTACTCACAGAAGTGTGTTAATCATAACCACAATCATTGCAGATTGAAGCTAAACAAAAAACATGAGCGAGCACAAAACGAAGACAATTTAAAGTAATCATCAGTTCACAACATGCATTTCATTGATATGACAAGATGTCTGCGTACTCGACATATGAAATTACCTTACCTTTTCAAAACTTGGTTCAAGTGGGTTCAGGTGACAATAGCAAATATCAATGAGATAATTTATATTTAATAATTGAAATAATATACCTTTTGCATTCCTGAAACTAGTGCGTCATGAAACTGCAGCCTTCTGTCACACTTTAACCTCTGCATCCAATTCAGCCCATGCGTCGCGTTCTTGCGTAGCGATGCCGCGACAACTCACACGCAATCAGTGGAAAATGCGAAAAGTCCTTGAGGTACGCCCCGCACGAAATGCGAAAGGTCGCGGTCGAGATGGGCAGGGGCAACGCATCGGGTCCCCGGGAAGGCGGCTACTTCTTTTCTCTCCGTGGCTGCCATTAGCTAGAGAACAAAGCGGCCACTGCGGATACGGCATCTTGCAAAGAATCAGAATGTCTCATGCTACGGCGAGGTGCGTGTCGTGTTACGATAATGTCAACAGAAACGATGGTATGTAACTAACGTTGTGTAGAACAGACATGCAATGCGCTCACTAGGACACGTTACATGTAAAATAATTAGTGAAATTACAACATTTTAGATCACTGAGGACTGTGAAACATAAGCATAATGAAATTGAAATTAGCCCGACGTCTTCGGTCATGCAACGACAAAAAGTCGTAATGGAATAAGAGTATTGTCGACGTGCTCGGTGCTCAAAAAAAAATTCACCAAGACCAACTTGATAGTGGTGACACGAAAGAATTTCATTCGCTGGTAAATAGAAAATACGGATTGAAGAGGAAAGAATAAAAAATGACGCATGGAACGATAACACTCTCCGTCTGGAATGATTTGGGAGAATCACAAATGCATGCAGCTCTTTAGGACGGCTCGGGGGCAGTGCACTAGCTTCTCGTGATGTGGTTCCGGGCTTGATTTCCAATCGAGGTGAAAATAGGGTTGTAGCGTCTGTCCTTTAAAATCGTGTCTGTTTCCGTAGCTGCGTGAAGAAGTAAAAGTCAGGCTGGTGGAGTTAGCTGGTTGCAGTGAAGGGAATATGTCATGTTCGCCACTTGTCTCTCTTACCTCCAAGCGTAGGAATTAAACTAGGACCAGGTTTAGGGTACACCGTGAGCTAGCCGACAAAGTTGGACAATCGACTCAAAATATACACATATATACAAATGCACGTGGTTAGCAGTGTTAAGTTTTCAGGTGGTATGAACGAGTCTTGCAAACTCGGTATTGAATTGATAAACGACTGATATAAAAACGTAAAAAATCAACAACATTGTGCCAATATTTAGATACTAATATAAAAATTAAAATCAAAACTTTAATTAAGATAATAACATTTAATAAATTATGAACGGGGTTTAAAGTTATAAAAATCACTAATCAAGTTAGTATCACTGGAAAATTAAAAGTTTATACAGAAATAAAATTCCGAAAATACAGAAGGTGCCTTGTAAGTTAAGTGAAAAGATTGTTCGACACACGCTGTGTAATTAAATTAATTATTGTACCAAAATTAATGAATATGTAAGTAGTTTCTATTTTAATCCAGACTTTGCTAACAGAATCAAAAAGTAAACCACATTCCAACAAGGAAAAGAATTCGTTACGAGAAAACCCGCCGACGTATTTAATCACACTGTTCGCGGCCATCACCGTCCCTTTGTTCCACGCATTGTTCACGGCGTAATCATGACACTGAGACGAAATCATGCAGCGCTCCAACAATGAATGTGTCTCGTGTCAGAGAACGGCCGGGCATCCATTACCGTCCGCGGGCTTGTACAACACCTTGTCTTTCACGCTATTCCCCGGCGCATGTCCGAGACGGCGGCCGGGCACGCACGCCGCGACCATAAATGCGCGCGACTGGCTTCCGACGGGACACGCTCCGCGGACCCGGCCGGGGGCGGCGACCGCCGGGGGCGGCGGCGGCGGCGCGCCCGGGGCCAGCGGCCGGGGGCGGCGGCGGCGGCGGGATCGGAGGCTGGCCGAGCACAATGACGCTGAAGGGTAGAGTGGGAGCGAATCGAGGAGGCACGAGGAACGGCGGAGCAGAAGCGGAAACGGAAGGTCGAGGGACAGGTGCGTCACGCAAGAGTGAAATAGATAGATATAGATAGATATTTATTAGTTCCGCAGGTAGGTTTATGCAACCTTGTGGCAGAACTAAAATTTACATATTATAATTAGGAATTAAATACAATGTAACTTAAAAATATTTTAAGACAATAATAATAATAATAATAATAATAATAATAATAATAAGAATAAGAATAAGAATATAACGATGTTAACAATAAATGCATTAATAACAATAACCGCATTAATTCCTACATTATCGGAATATCTTTCTAATATATTCCTACAATATCGGAAGCAATAAAAAAAGAATCAAGGAGCCTCGTTAATAGAAAGTAGTTAAGGACGGAGTGAAGAGAGTAGGCAACCAGGAAGACAAACGAGTGTTGGGCAGTGTTCTCTGTGTAGTAGTCGGCGGATTACGGTTTCGGGTGCGAAAAGACGCCAGCAGAAGTGGGAGGCAAGTAAAGTAACTTAGTATTCATGTAGTGTAACATATGGGTATCCCAAGGGGCCGTAATGAGCAAGGAGATGTCGGTCATGAAGAAATTGCGCGTCTTATATCAAGTGATAGGTGCATGAGAAACGGGGATGAGAGATACCGTGAATGAGCGAAGAGGGGTGGTGGGAGTTGGGAAACTAAATGGTCCCGCAAACTAAATGGTCCAAAATTGAGGCAGTGAAAGTGTCAGGAGTAAAGAAATCACCAAATCGCGAATTTGTGTTACGATATAGGTAACGAAGAAGGCATGGCAAGGAAACAAGAGAATGCAAAACAAACACCACCCACCAACTCCCTTTTCTTTCCAAGTAAGGTACGCGTACACTATTGGCAGATCCCAGGGGGCCATGGGGGGCCAAACTCTAAAAGGTCTAGAGTTTTCGTTTACCTTCCATTTATTTGGCAAAACTGATTTAAATGTTTATTTATTTTTTAATTAATGTTATTATTTAAACAATAATATTGTGTAGTATCATTACTACAGTACATAAATAACACACAATATAATAACAAATATGTTCATTATTTAACAAAAATCTACGATGGCTCCCTCCAAAATGATCGTCTGGATCCATGTACACAACAAGCCTTAACGGCCGTCGATCTCGCCGTTATCTAGCGCCTGCTCCACCCTTGGAACGTGCGGTCACGGGCGGGGGGGGGAGCAGGCGAGGGCCGGGGGCGTGGCCCGTGGTCAGCGGGACCTCGTGACCTCGCCGGCCGCCCCGCCCCGGCCCGTCCCGGCCCGGCCCGGCCCGGCCCGGCCCGCGCGCTGGCCGCTGCCCCTCTCCCGTGGGCCGTCGCGCGGGGCGAGTGAACCCGTCCCGTAGCGGGACGCCCAGCGCGGAGCCTGGCTTCCGGCAGCACCGCAGCAGCAGCAGCCCTCGGAAACGAGATATTCGCCTCCAAAGTCAGCTTTCCGTGACCGAGGTGTGTGCGAGTACTGGACTCCGAAACGGAGGGTTTTTCTGGTAACGGTCGTTTAAAAACGGAATAACGAACTGTTTTTCTTTACTGAACATTGGTCAAAGGATTCAATTCTTGTTACTTTTACTACACATGATGTGGCGGATGCAAAGAATGGCGGTAGAATCTTGGTAGTGAGGGAGACGTCGTGTCCTACTCTCTGAATCTGAATCATTGAAATTGTCACTGATTCAATCAGTGAGAGCCGAAGTCACTGGTATCTTCAGTCGAAATGGGTAGTTTCGCTGACAATCAGCGAATATGCGAACCTTTTCATAATGACCGCCAGCATTTCACTGGTCGTCAGTGGCAAATGTGTCCCTCCACCATCGCTCACTGATCGTTCAGTCGTCACGTCCAATTTGTTAACTAATTGACGCAGATTTCACTGATCCAAACAGTGAAGTTTCACTCATTCAAAAAGTGGACCCAATTTTTACTGATTTGTTCAATTCAATTCACTGATTGTCAGTGGCAGCGTTATAACTGACACCATCAGTGAATAGTCACTGTCAATCAATAGTTTTTCAATGATTCAGACTGAGAGAATAGATACATGTTACGCCAATGGGCACAGCGCAGGGGTGGGGTGCAGTTCAGATTCTATTGATTACAGCCGCGGAATCCTATGCTTTCGCAGATTATTAAATTCAATCATGCGTTTTCGTTATAGACGTGTAATACTCCTGTATGCTTCGAGGAGATTCCTTGTTTTTGTAATTATAAGATATTTAAGTGGTTAGGCAGAACTGCAGGCCTTACGGCCTGAGCCTCACCAGAAATAAAGGCATTATTATTAATAAAGCTCTGTCTCTACTGGCACAACACCCTCTGATGCGACCAAGGCCCCACAGGGGCGTCCCCGTCTTGCGACCATGGGTTTAAGGGGTACGTGCTCTTTGCACATACACCTCCCCACAGGAACGTCCCGGCCTTGCGGCCTTGGGTTTAAGGGGTACGTGCTCTTTGCACATACACCTTCCCACAGGAACGTCCCGGCCTTGCGGCCTTGGGTTTAAGGGGTACGTGCTCTTTGCACATACACCTCCCCACAGGAGTGTCCCGGCCTTGCGGCCTTGGGTTTAAGGGGTACGGGCTCTTTGCACATACACCTCCCCACAGGGGCGTGCCGGTCTTGCGGCCTTGGGTTTAAGGGGTACGTGCTCTTTGCACATACACCTCCCTAGTCATCCCCATTCTGGTCTTCTGAACCTGGGAACTGAGCTTTCTTATCGTCACACAGCAACAGATACAGATACAGTGCAAGGAAAGCACACACTATAATCTGCCCCTAACGGCAATCGAACCCGGGATCACGTAATGGAATAAAAAATCTATTTCAGGTTGTTACCTAAGGAGCAGATCTAGGGACTCTCGGTGCCTCCACAATACTTTGCGCAAAATTTATTGGGCTGTTCCAAATAAAGCAATTTCTTTTTGAACGACCTGGCCTTTTGAACGACCTGGGAGTTTAGCTAAGTTACACAAATTTTGAGGAACAAATCCCAGAGCTCCGATAAGTATCTGGACGACTGTGCTTTTACGCCCCATATTCATCTGATCTCGATTTCCAAACTCTTGTATTTAAGACTTTTCTCTGTCTCCTTGGTTGATCGAGGTTAAAAATCTCATACAGTTATGACTTATGTAGGAGTACCTTTGTAACATTAAATGAACATAATTTGAAATATATTGTTGGCAATAGTGCCACATTTTAAGTACCATTATGTCATCAAACTGTCGTGAAGCTCCGAATTTTCGAACAAAACTACTGTAGTAATGTCTCTTCTAGCACTCAAAACGGAAACTTTAATAATAACTGTGAAAAGATGAAAGGGAAGATCATTTTTCAAATTCCTCGACCTCGAGATTCATTGATCTGTGCAAATTCGTCGAATACGAGGCGACTCAAAGGAGAGGCGAACGTGGACATCCGCGTGTGAAAGGAAGGTGTTGAAAGCCGCTGGCCGCCCCTGCGATGTGGAAGTCCTTCTCCTGGACATCTGTGGACGAACTCTCCCCCTCTTTGACGCCTTCCAAGGAAGTAAAAGCCGGCGGCCTTTGGATACTATTCATTCTCTGTACCGCTGCAGATCCATGCGGCTTCACGCGTGACATTTTCGTCCGGTTTATTGTGTAAGAAACAATACCTTTTTAAAATTTGTTACAATATGAAATTCAGTGCTATGAAATCAATCTTTAAATAGTTTTCCTATATTTTACTCAAATTGCATCTGCTGTCACTGAATTTCAAATCTCAAGGACAGTGTACAAAAATTAGTATATGAAAAAAATTAAATTCCTTTCCTGTCACTGGAAGATTTTTCCGTGTAATTATAATGCACATGTTATTATTTTTCGTTGTTCTAACTTTTTCAAGTTTCCATTCATGTAACTTAAATTTGAAATTTAAATTCCCTTTCATTGGAGTACAGATACCGACTTATGGAAACCGGTTTCTTTAAAGACTTTAATAGGAGACCTGGTCAAGAAATTTATTGTCGTTTAATTTTTTAGTGCAACATTTTTCGACTTAGAAAATGATTAACAATGATTCCTTAATTAACATTTGTCTGTCAACTGTTATCTTGGATCCTTCGATGGTACAGTTGAAAGCTTTCAAACCATTTTTAATAATTTAATAAAATATAATCTAAAAATGCTTTAGAATTAATTGCGTGAATTAATTCCTAAATTGATAATAACAATGAAAATAGATAATAACAATTAATTAGATTTACTGTTTCATTTGGTAAAACATTCTACAGTCTATATGAAAATCGTTTTCTATTATTAATGTTGTCAAGCTACAAGCTCAGAATCTTGGATTTGAATTCAGAGGACGTCCCTCTTTGCTCCACTGGTTGCGTGAGCTTCAGCAAGCTGCGCAGGCCGCTCACCCAGCGAACGCTTGAGGCTCAATCACTGCCCCCCTCCCCCTCCCCCCTGCGCGAAGAAGCGTCCGCCCCCGCATCTCCGCAGTCAGACTCGCATTCCTCCGCTCAAAGGATGCTCTGGCAGCGGCCTTCGTGTGAAACGCCGCCCCGGCGGCGGGCAGTGCCTGTTGGAAAGAGAGCTGTCTCCGCCCCCGCCCCGCCCCGCGCCGCCGCGTGCTGCCTGGGCGTCGAGTTGACGCGGCTCGGGTTTTTCTGCACGTGCACCGCCCCGCCGGCCGCCCCCGAATTCCGCCCCTTTGTGCGCGCGCAGCGGGGGCGGGGCGGGGGCGGGGGCGGGGGCGCGCGCGGAGCCCGGGGCTTCGCGGGGCTAAGCGGCCCGCGGCGGGGTTTCCTGCGCCCGCGCGTTACACGCGGATTATTGCCCGCGCGAAGTTCCTTCACACGCGTTTATGGAAGAAATCGACTGATGCTAATGCTCTAAAAGCAATTGAACGCAGTCACAAGAGTCTGGTTACTAATTTTCCTCTGTTTCATCTATTCCAGAAGAGTTTTTGGATTTGTTTACAATGGCAAGGGGTATTAATGAAATTTAATAAGCAAAATCTGAATATTACACAAAAGTATCCGATTTAGTTTAAGTAATAAAAACTATATCAACAAATTCAATGAATGAAGAATTTTTTTCAGATATAATATATATAAATCTGTTTATAATAAACAGATTCTCTGCTTTTCTTTTGCCAGAATGTTCGTTTCAATAAACTTTATGAAACAAAATTATGTTCCTCTTTTCACTCTAGTTGTGGTATTTACGCAGTAATATTCCTCAATGAACTATTTGGAGAGGTTTTTTTTTGTTTTCTGTTGACATTATCATAAACTAATGTTAAATTCAGAAGGCTTCTGAGGCAAATACCCATTATCGTTGAGACACTATTGGTCTTACAATGATCCTTCACGAAGGTCTGTGGTCTCCAGTAGAATGTACTCGAAACATGCCAAACTGGTTCCACGAAAGAGGTTATGACCCTTCTTTCGCTCTATTCTCCTTTCCACGGCTTATGTGTGGTATGATATTTTACCTCAAAGTACCATCGTTACTCATACAAACTCAAAAATAGCAGAAATTGCTGTGAAGTTTCTTTATGCGATTTGACCCACCTCGGCAACCAGTAGCGCCACCGTGGATAAAAGGGACTCCTGTGCATGATCTGTAGTTGCGACTGCTCCGTTCATTCTTCAGTCGCGAGGCAGAGAAAAGGGAATCCCGGGCAAAGGGGGAGAGTTTACATTTTGAGCGTTCCGATCGATTCCTCTCTTGAATTGCGCCGAACGGGGGAAAAAAGGTTGTCCCAACCCCGCCGATGCACGAAGGGCGCAACACACACATGTCAGAGATGTCAGCGGCGTCATTGACAGAGCTGTCGGCAGCTGTCGCCGCTCTGGCGCCAGGTGCTGCGGCGGCGGACGAGGGATCAGAAAGACGAGCGCGCGCGGGCTAGACATTCGAGATGCGAGCGCTGAAATCCATCTACCTACTCGCCCTCCAGCGTCCCCTCGCCCGACGCTAGCTGCGAAATCGACGAAACACGCGCGAGGGACGAGCATAAAGACGACGACCGGGTGAAACATGAGGGTGTTGCTGTGAGAAACGAAAGGACAGGGATTTTTTTTTTTCGATTTTCCAACAATTTGAATAAACGTTTCCGTTTACATTTTTTTCAAAGTAGTTCCGCCTTCCTTAGAAATGCTGATTGTTTCTGAAGCTATTGCCATACAATTTATCGGCAATAAATATTATATAAGTATTAGTCAATCATTGAATTCTGTGGTCACGGGGTAAAAGTTCTTAAGTCAATTTTTGGCAAAATTGGATTGAGTACTAACACTATAAGTTAAGTATCTATATTTTATTTTAGTAAAACGACCGAATTCAAATGTTGCCTCCTTAACGACAAAAATGCGTTGGCAAATAGCGTTGAGTATAGGAAGAAGCGTTGGCTCAACAATATTTAACCCTTATTTTCTCCAAATTAAGGTTTTCGAATTAAGAACTTTTACGCAGTGACCACAGAATTAATTTATTTTAGGTTTTAACAGTCGTTCAGAAAAGAACTATGCCGAGTGTAAAAAATGAAATTCCTTGCAGAAGTGTTAGTGTGTCAAAATATTATCACAACTGTCGATGAACCTCAAATAAAAAGGATGTTACATATATGTAGTTTTTATGTGATATTTTAAAGAGTAAATGAGCTTCGGGCAACGATTTTTTGAGTCATGAATTATTTCAATGCAAATCAGTAACTAAAGAAATAAAGTCACCAGTCAGAGCAAGTCAATCTCGGAAGTTATTTCAGATATCCGAGATCTTTTGAAGCAGTCGATATATCCCTGAACATATTTCAATAGGGGCTTCTCTACAGCTGACAAGCAAGTATTCAAAGAGCAACCATGCGGGAAAAGTCTACACTTTCCAATCACCTCATCCCTCTTTGAAGATTCAGAATCTGCATCGACTGTTAAGATCACACGGGGGTCACTCAAGAGTCCGTTAACGTGACTTTCCGACGAATACGTCTTTCCCGCTCGGACCACACAAAGCTTTGTGGTGCGTCAATCCGGAGCCTTGCACGTCAATCGCTCGACCGGAAGTGCCGGCCGCGGCCGCGTGCGCTTGACCGGCGGGGCCTGGGGCCAATAACGGCCGCGGGCCCACGCTCCGTTTGATATTCCGAAGTTTCTTCCGAAAAATGACGCGTCGCCTTGCCGCGAACAAGGAAGGCGCTAACGAGGTTCTCACGCAGCGGTCCAGCGAGTCCGGCGAGGTGCGCGTCTGACGGCTGGTGACGTGCCTGGAGCGGAGCTGGAGGCGGCGCCGGGGGCGGGGCTGGGGGCGGGGCGGGGGGGGGCGGCAGAGCGCGACGGGGGGGGGAGGCCGGCGCCGCCCACAATGGCCTTCGTTAACACCGTCGTCCGGTCGCTCCTGGCTCGGCCGCCCGTTCGGTTTCTCGAGACGTGCTCTTCCGCCGGTGACAGGTCGCGGGGCGGGCGGCGCGGCTGCGGTTCACTGCCCACCCGCTGTCCTGTGCGAGGGGCCTTTGTGACCCTCGGAGGAGGAGGCGATGCTCCGGAGCCAAGGAGCCCCGCGGGAACACGTTTGTGACGGAGTTCATTGTCGCGTCTGGGGACTGGACGTGGTGCTTACGAAAAAAATGGAATTGTTTGTGGTGAAGGCACCTTCAATCCACCGAATGGGAACGTCTTTGCATCGGGGGTTCAATTGATTTTGCAACGTTTTTAGATTCAGGTCACGGTGGTGTAAAGCGGACGTCGAAGAACTTAGCGCTGGGGAAGTGTTCGTAATTAAGTGAAGTTAATTTCGCTTTTGTTGGACACGGAAAGTACACGGAAACGAATGCTTTCTTTTCACATGTGCAATTAGTGTCTTATACGAGGCACGAAAGTGCCGTAGTTCGCTTTTGAAAAATAACCTCGTAATAAATTCGGAGGCATTTGTTTTTGACTGCTCTTTTTATACCACTTCCACAAATATGGAAATTCTACCATCCTCCTTTTTTTATGGCCCAGATCTTCTCATCTTCGAAAAATTGTTCATTTAAATTCTACAACGAAATAATATTTCCGCAGTTTCCATTATCAGCGTATTCAATTTTATAAACCTCGTCAAGCCGTTACGTCTACAGCATATCCAGTTCATTGAGAAAGACTGCTCTCAAGTTTCAGCAAATCTGACATTTTGAGGTGTTCGTGTCGCCTTTTTACTGCGTTGGGTTTCTGGCGAGGCGGGCGCGTTCTTTCGCGACAGGCAGGTCGGAGGGCGGTCAGTGACGGCCTCGCGGATCGCTGCCCACTCACTGTCCCCCGCGAGGGCGCCTTTATACGCGAGGATTGCGGGGGGGAGGGAGGCGAAGGCGGCAGGCGTCTCGGGCGCTGGTAGCGGGACAGGTTCGCGGAGGGCACCGGGCTTCCGACCTCGTTGGAACTCCTCGAAACTGGACACGCGGCTTACAGAACAGTGAAAACATTGTTCTTCTAGAAATTGAAGGAAGTTGGTTTTGAATCTGTTAGTAGACGAGATAAGTAGAATATCCAGGTTTTCGTAGCGGAACAGCCAGGCGAATGTAAAGTAACAAAACTGGACAAACTGCGAATGGTTGGAAATAACAGACATCTTATGTTGCGTTGGCACTTGACGGAAACAGTTTTGAATGATCTGATTGTGAGATACATTGCTCGTGAATTATATATAATTTCAATGCTATTTCAGTAGAACGGTGTGACGAAACTCGTTACATTTTAAACACTCGTCATCATGGTAACAAGAAAACGAGTTGTGTTTTGCGTTATTATGGTAGTTAGAACAAGAAATATTTTACTTTTGAAGGAAGCTCTCGCAGAGGGAGTCCGTTTAACTTGTGGCGAGTGGCGGTCAGCGCAGTGTGGTCAGCGACGGGCCTGGATGAGCATCTACTACTTAAACACGCAAAGAAATTTAAATTATTAAATACTTTATAAAAAACACATATGCCCGTGCTATCATAAAACAAAATATAAAAACGGAATGACGAATTTTTAAAAATTATTGGTGTAAGATACGCAAATTTAAACATTAATAGCGTTAGGTACAACATTTTGAATAACTCTCGAATATAAATGAATATTTGAAAGTGATAAACTTCTAAAACTTTGTAGTCACAAGAAAATATTGACAGGAAAAACCACAATTGTACGACTAGCATCTTTTCTACGCATAATGCAATCCTGAAGTTGACTTTTGTTCTTCTCCAGTATCTCGTTTGCTTAACGTAAAATGCTTCTTTTTTCTCGATATTACCCGTCCTCTATTCTCCTTCTCCTCTTCCCATATCTCATCGATTTACTGTCATTATCTTCCAATCGCATCCTCCTCCGTCCTCTCCGCCTTGCTGTTCCTGCAGCGGCGCGGCGTCGCCGCCTTCCTCGCCTCCGCCGCGCGCGCGCAGCATCCCTCGCGCGATTGTTTCGGAGGCAAATATTAGCCGAGGCTTCGCTTAACGAGATTCGAGAGAGCGTGCATATTTCATGGGCCTTCGCTTCCGCCGGCCCCTCGACCCCGACTCAGCCCCCGTCTCGCCCTCACCTCCGCGCTCGCTCCGGGCCTCGCCCCCGTCCTGGTCCCCGCCCCCGCCCTCACTCCCACCCCCTTACCGCTACCCTCGCCCACGCCGCTACCCTCGCCCTCACCCTAACCCCCCGCCCTCACCGCGATCGCTCCCGCCCTCGTCCCCGCCTCCGCCTTCACCCCTCCCTCGCCCCCTCACCACCGCCCTCATCCCGCTCACCCCCATCTTCTCCCGCTCTCCCCCGCCCTCCCCCACCTTCCCCCGCCCACCCCTCGCCCTCCTCCATCATCCCCCGCCCTCCCACGCCCTTCCCACGCCCTTCCCCGCCTCCCGCCCCCCTCTCGCCATCCCCCGCCCACCCCACCCTTGCCTTCTCCCGCGCCCTCACCCCCTCCCTCTTCCTCTTCGCCCACGCCCTCTCCGGCTCCCGCGTTCGGCCCCGCCGTACCCTCGTGTCTGCGTTCCGCTCCTCGTGTAGGGCTTCGTGGGTCGCGGGGAGAGAACTGCCAGCCGCCGCCGCCGCTCACTCCAGCCCTGCACGTGAAGCCTCGAGCTAAAAATTAGGTCGCGCCGCATTCTTCAGGCAGAGAAGAGTGTTTTATGAGAACTCCACAAAGCAGCCTCTGACAAGTTCATTACGTCGTTTTACTTCTCACCACATTTTTCAATTTGAAACAATCACGGATCAAAATCAATCTGTACATGTACTTCTAGTAATCACATATTTAAAAAAAATGCTATATATTTATATTTGTGTTTTGAAAACTCATTGATTTTGTCACTTTGTTTTAAATTGCTGATACAGAATTCAGAAATAGAATGAAATCAAAAGGGCAAATGTTGTGAAAATCAAAGGAAAAAGAATTCCAAGAAACATGCTGAAGAAATGAAGAACACAATGACGAAATGATTTTGTGGATACATTTATTACATATGACGTTATAGAAGAATATACATAATCCTTGAGTGAGAAATAAAGCGAGAATTAATACCCGATAGTGTTCATCCTTATGTATATTTTTACATTTACTTCTTCAAAATTTCCTACCAAAACTTCATATTCGATCATGTTTCTGAACGCATGGAGACATACGAGTGTAAGAAAGACAATCACAAAACCGCACTCATCGTTTTGAAACTAAAACGTACAGAAATTACAGAGAATGTAATCAGTTTCAGGATGTGCACTAAACTCTCGCTAATCCGGCCTCTGAGTAGTCCGGCCCACATCCGGCCAGTAGTCGCTCAAGCAATGGCGCGCAAAACAAGCAATTATCATGTGCAACATGTGTTGTTAGTTAAAATGTTTAACAATGCTATTCACATTTGAAATTGTGACTTTTTTACGGTACAGTTCAGTACTACAGCTTCTAAAAGGAAACGCGTTACGATAGACCTCAAGCAAAAACTCGAAATTTTAAATAAGTTGAACCGATGTTCTGCGTAGAAAGCCATTACTGGTGAATACGATGTTGGATGAGCCACAAATGTTCTGAGTAAATGAATGTACAGAATCTTTGGATGTAATGAATTGCATAGTCCCTCTGTGTTTAAACCCTCTGAATAGTCCGGCATTCCCTCTAATCCGGCACCCGTGTGTGCAAAGAATGGCTGGATGAGCGAGAGTGTGGTGTATTTTCATAATGGTCGGCATGGAGGGAGAAGAGCAGTCAGGAGGAAGTCGCACCGCTTCACCTTGTTGCCAAATGATCGCGAGCCCCTCCACCGCACAACAACATTCTGGCTATTCCTTGCGCCCACCGCCGCGCTCGGCCGCTCTCTCATCTCTCCACTTCCTGCCTTGCACCATCCTTCGCCGCCACAACTCACATTTGCACGCTCCGTCTATTTCCATCGTTCTCGCAACTCTCCTCCTCACATCGTTACGTGGAATGGAGCTACACTTTGTAGTCCTGTCTTAATTCTTCCAGTAATCTATACTTCGGTTTTTCTTTCTTGATGCACGAAGTGGTGTCAATAAAATGGAATATCTCACGGTATTTCGCGTCGTTCTCAGTTGTGCCGCTAGGAGTAGCATGATCGCGAGTGTATCGAGCAGTGCTGGCGATCATGCGACTCCTGGCGGCACAACGGAGATCGACGCAAAATACCGTGAGATATTCCATTTTATTGACACACCCCCGAGCGCCAAGAAAGAAAAACCGAAGTGTAGCTTCCTCTTCTTGCAGCAACTGCTTGCACCGTGCTTGCTTGTTCCGCGGCACACGGTCCCGCTTCGTCAACTCTGACAATGTTCTAGACCAGCACTATCCAACCTGCGGTGCCTTTTATCGTGGCCCGCGAAAGGTCTTCAGTCGAAAGTGAAAATGCCTTGCATGCATGTTGGACGAGAACGTTGTGCACCTAGCTCACGCGCCCTGTCGCGGTCAACACTGCCTTCATTTAAAAAGTAGGTGAAGTTTCGATTTAAGGATTTCTTTTCTGATAAATTCAGAAAATCAAACTCATTCCAATGTGCTTCAATGTGTTGTGCATGGTACGGCTCGATATGACGCATAGTTCCATTCCTTCCTCCCTTTTTCAAAGCAGGTGGGCAAACCGCCGAGATCAAGAATACGGGGTCACATATTAAAGGTTTTAGTGGTGGCCCTTGAGGTCTTGTAAGTTGGACACTCCTATTCTAGACAGTCCCCACTTGTCTAGTTGAATTTCACATCTACAGAGAAATCCAATATCTCTTAATAATAATAATAATAATAATAATAATAATAATAATAATAATAACAATAACAATAATAATAATAATAAATAAAGTATATTTCACAATTTCCTCTCGTGCAAATTCATAAACATTCACATATATATTCTAAAAATAGAACAAATATTACAATTTATAACAAAAATAGCTTATATAAAAGCAATAGAACTAAGAAAACCTAATTGAATATACGAAACAAACAATAGTGATCTGAGAAAATGGTCAACGACGAATCTCTGTGTAATCACTGATTTTGAGACTGACCGACAAAAATTACAAAGTCCATACAAAAGCCAATAAAAGCATCCCACATCTCGAAAAGCATCGTGGCGTTTACATACGTATTGAATTTTATGGTGTACCTCTCTCCTACGAGCATTTTTAACTGCATCCGAAACATACAGCGTCGCGCCGCTTCGCCCGTCGCGCAGAAGCTCTGCAGGGCCTCAATCTCTTCGTTCGCCCTGAAGCTCCCCGCCTTCCCGCGTTTCTCCGCCCGCAGCGGACCGCGCCGTCTCACGCGAGCGGGCGTCGCGTCGTCGTTTGAATTCGGCGGCGGCGGCGGCGGCGGCGCGGGCGGAGGGCGGCCGGCGGCGCCACGCGCTTGGCTGCTCCGCGCCGCCCGCGCCGCCCGCGCCGCCCGCGCCGCCCGCGCCGCCCGCGCCGCCGCCCTCCGCGATATTGCCCGCCATTTATCATCGGAAGATTGCCGCGGTCTGCGCTCGACGCGCGCCGTGCGTCACGCGGCCCTTCCCGGCGGGGCGCCCCCCCCCAGCCACCCCCCGCCACCCTCCCGCGCCCCGCCCCCGCGCCGCGGCGCCCTGCCGCCGACAGGCAGGCGTCTTGAGATCGCGATGAGCGCGCGGCGGCCCACGGCCTCACCCTGTGCTCGCCAGCCCGTTGACGCGTGGCGGCGGCGCAGCCGTTTCCTTCCGTACGGAAAATGCACTCGAGAGTGCGGCTGCTTGCAGTGCGTTGCTCAACAAAACGCACTCCGTAACGTTAAGTGCGGGCTTTTCCGGGAAAAGTATGAATGAAGAAATGCGTGTCCGTAAACATGTATGACTGTTGTTGCACAAAGTGCAAGTATATCCGAGTTTTTATAATTGCACTCCTAGTGAGGAATGAAACCGACATCATGTGTACTAATATTCATTTTTCAGATAATAGATATCTTCTAAGACATTATATGCTGCATGATATTTGTCACTCGTAAATGCTGATTTTCGGAGGAATAGTGATCATGAAAACGCTTCTGACACATACTTATATATTGTGAATTTATTGCGACATATTTTTATAACGTAGTTTAATTTATTACCATAACCCTTCAATTTCTTCTCTGTCGGTTTACGTATTTAACTGTATTATGTTTGTTTCTTGTGTGTAACTTATTTGTATTATGTTTGTTTCATCAATGATCAGTTCTATTATTTTTGTCATAGCTTCAGTAGCTACCTTTAGTTCTAATATTAAACATTTCGTCTTTTGAACTTCTTTAGCATCCACATTAAAACTAAATAATGCCCCCTTCCAAAGTATTGCATCTACTACACTTCTGCCGTCCCCATTTTACGACTCTGCACCGACATTCCTTTTATTGCAGTTGTATCTTTTGTTCTCACATCGGATACTCGACGCCGCTGCCTCATAGAACGACGCACCGTTATCGTTTCCTCCCCCGTCCGGTTTTTCCTCCGCTCTCCCTCTTCCTTCATATCGAACAGGTCGGAAAATATACGCGTTCGCGGCTTGTTGCGGGTGTGCAGTTTTATTGAATTGGCCGGGAAAGGCCCGCGGCAGAGCGGCAGCCGTCGGGAAATCGTAGGAGGGCGGCGCAGGACGGCGCGGGGGCGGGGCAGGGGCGGGGAGGGGGCGGTGCGGGAGCGGGGCGGAGCGGTGAGGGGCGTGGGCGATGCGTGGGCGGGGCGGGGCGTGGGCAGGGCGTGGGTGGGGCGGGCGTAGGCGGGGCGGGGGAGGTGCGGGGGCGGTGCGAGGGCGGAGCGGGGCGGGGCGGGGGCGGGGCGGAGGCGAGGCGGGGACGGGGCGGGGCGAGCGGGGCGGGGCGGGGGCGAGGCGGGGGAGGGGAGAGTGGCCTTGCCCTCCCTTCGGACGCCGCTCGCCGCCCAGTCCACACTCACTCGCCGCGTTCGATATGAAATCAGCACATCGTCACCCTAATAGTATAGTGCTCTGAATGAAGGGTCGATTTTTCCAGTTTCACTCTCGTAGACGGCGAAATGTGGAACGGACAGAAATAAAACAAGACCATGTTTCACTTGGTAATAACTCTCACGCTGGTGATGTTATTGTCTTTTAATTGTTTTATATTTTCTTTCTTCTCTTTACTTGTTTATGTTCTAGTCTTGTCGTGTTCTCCAGAACCTCGCTGACCAGGACGAATTATAATGATTTATGTTGTGTTTTGATCGTGATAAAATATATTAAGATATATTAACATACTTTTTGCGTTCAGTAGCCTATTAGAGCATGCTTAACCGTACGAAATAAAATATTGATGACTGCACATCTTACTCATTAACTTAAGAACTTCTAATACAACATTTAGACTTGTTTCAAAAATCGGAATGAATAGGTAAATTATGAATGTCACACGAAATCAGAGCAATATATAACAACACATTGTAACAAATGAATAAATGCATACAGTAGCACTTCTTTTATTCCCAAAATACTCATCAAAATTTACTATTTGCCCATTGTTTGCATTAATGGTAATTATAAGATTTTTTTAGCTCCAAAATGTTTTTATTCCATTTCATTGGGTAACAATAAATCTCAAAACATTGAAATGAAATTAATGATTTATGGTGGTTATGTACAAATATTTAAAATGTTTTGCAAATCGATGTAGGTGCCTAATGAAATCAAAAAATGAGGAAGAAGGGGTGAAGGTGTAACGAGAGCAGGATGCAGAGTACAGGTCAAACCAGAGCCAAGATGCCGAGGAGGTGGGCTGGAAGCATGGTTGAGGCAAGGAGAGAATGAGCGGAGACAGGCAGAGCTCGGGAACGAGGTGGTAGGGACTGGATGCAGAAATCCGGATGACGATGGTGTGCAAGCAGAGTACAGGAGGCAGAGTGAAGCCAGGGCTCATGCAGCAGAGAGAGAGAACGTTGTGTGAGCGTGTGGCTATGCGAGGTCTTTGTTTTGGCGTGCGCGTGGGGGTGGACGTGACAGGATGTGAGTAGTGTGGGCGTGGCGGGGCGTGAGCGTGGGCCTGCCAAGGCGTGAGCGTGGGCATGGCGGGGCGTAAGTGTAGTGTGGGCGTGGCGGGGCGTGAGCGTGGTGTGGGTGAGACGGGGCGTAAGCGTGGTATGGGCGGGGCGGGGCGTGAGTATGGTGTGGGCGTGGTGGGGTTTAAGCAAGGTGTGGGCGTGGCGGGATGTGGCGGAGCGTGAGCGTAGGCGTCGCAGGACGTGAGCGTGACGGGACATGTCCGCGTGGCAGGGCGTGAGCGTGGACGTGGCGGGGCGTGACGGGACGTGAGTGTGGTGTGGGCGTGACAGGGCGTGAGCGTGGTGTGGGCGTGGCGGGGCGTGCGCGGGGCGTCGAGGGCGGGTGTCGCGCGGGTGGAGGAGGCAAACACGGGTGGAGGAGGCGCGCGTGCGAGTGATACGGTGTCGAGTGTCGGAGGCCCTCTGGGAGCGCCCACGTGCGCGCGCGCGCCGCCGCCGCCGCCGCCGCCGCCGCCGCCGCCGCCGCCGCCGCCGCCGCCGCCGCCGCCGCCGCCGCCGCCGCCGCCGCCGCCGCCGCCGCCGCCGGCCCAGGCAGGTGGCTGCGCTCCCGCGCTTATCTGCGCGCCGCCAGGGCGGATCTGCGGCGCATCCGCCACTCGGCTGAGCAAACATCGACCCTCCCTCCCCCTCCCTCCCCCTCCCTCCCCCCCACGCGGCACGCGTCGCCCCTTCGCAGAGTAAGAACCAGGCGATAGGATGCGCGACAGGAAGCGGCTTACTTGCAGGAACATCGATGGCTCTCTTATTGACATCGCTGAGTTATTCCTCTTTACATTGAAGGGGCGTCAGTCAAGTGATCTGAGAGTTAATTCAATTACTTCTTTCTGTACAGTTGTTGATGGCTTGGATTTGTTTCCTATTAAGGAAAAGGCCTACTTGTAATTAATTAAATTTCTTGATAATAAACATTTGACAATTGACATTTTTTTGTTATTTAATGTCGCATCAACTTCTAGGTGTTAGCAACCACTATTGGGTTTAACGTTATGGTAACTATGAAGATGACATGATGTGGTGATGATAGGGGGTGAAAGGACGAACTCAAATACAACTATGCCCGAGGCGGAACTCGAACCCGCAATCCTTCGATCCGAGATTGCTAGGGCAATGCTGGCTTTGTGATCTCGGCCACCGGGGATCGGCAAATGACATTTTTGATACTCTGCAAAATTCATACAATATAGTCTATGTTAGTTTAGAGTTGCTTAACTCTAAATGGATCTCAACTCTTGGAAAATCGATTATATATCTTTTAGAAACTTCATTTGTGTACCTCCATGTACCATTTAAAAACACGACTGGTTAAACTTCATTTATAGATTATTTACAATGTACCGACCAAAGAAATTTACAGGAACATTTTGAGACTTAATATTTTTCATGTTTGTTTTTTTCATGTATAATGTCCAGATTAAAATAATTTGTCAGTTGATTGCAGACTTCTTAATTTAATTAGAAGCTAATGTCTAGTTTCGTATGACCCTTACTTTGCAACCACAAAAAAGACAGAAAATAATCCATTCGCTGACAGACAATTCAAACCTCCTACAAATCGGACTGTCCACGGAGTCATTTTGTTTCCCGTGCGCAACACCCGCGAATCCGAGAAATCAAAGGCCGCCCCGCCCACCTCCGCCAGAAAGGTGCGCGTGACAGCGAGCGCCGGTGCAGCGCATTTTCCGCCGCGAAGCGCCGCTGTCGCCTGCGATTTATGCTCCCCCTCCCCCGCCGCCCCCACCCCCACTCCCTCCCCCCGCGCGCGCGGGGAAATAAAACAATGCAGCGCCGCAACGCGATATTTCACGCGCGCTCGCCCGCTGTCGTCCCGGGTCCACCGCCCGCGCCCGCGTATTTGTCCATGAATGTCGAAGTTCGCCCGCACTCCACCCTCGCGGGCCGGCCGAAGGACGCGTTGCGAAGGGCGAAAAGCGTGATAAAAAAACGCTGGGAACACAACGCGTCCAGCAGACCCGAACGTCACTCCGCATATTTTGGTCACAGCCGGCGTCCTCTGTTTTGGGTTTGTTTTTTTAAATTTTTTTTAACGAACGTTGCTGTTTGTTTCGCGAGGGGCATCCTTCACAGAAGCTGTTGACACAACTCTGGCTGGAGCTGCTGGTGAAATACTGTTCACAGTTGCAACTGCCATATTTGGTTTTGGAGATTGTAGGGGCACAATGGCTTCGTGAACGTCCGCCTCATTCGTATATTATTTTCTGACGGTTTATTCCAAGTTGAGTACCGGTTGGAAATGTAACAATAATTTGGATTCAAATACTTGAATGTACTTAATACAATTTCCTTTTCTGGACATTTTCTTGATTTCTCGAACCAATTGTAATTTTTGTCCTGTACGAAAGATAATCCACGTACGACTGGATGATTAGTTTTGGAACCTCCTTGAAATACTTTTGACATACATTTTATCGATACACATCAACATAAATATATTCGAAATTGTATAACTTTGATATAATATTTCTCATAGAGCTATTTTCTTTTATTTTACTAAACAATTGAGTTTCACTACATGATACAACTGTTAAATACACAATTCTTCGATTGAATAATAACGTTCATGCGTTTGTAAATAATAAATTTGTTAAATATGAGTATTACTTGCCAGTGCAACAAAATACGTCATCTAGAGAAACGTGCTCTTTAATTATCTTGTTATACATAACTGTTGAAAAAAATGACGTACTGCATTACAATATTTCGACGTACGGTATAGAACTAGGGGGTTCTGCCAGTGAAACGAATATTGAGCTTCTAAGATGATTCGTAACAACAAACATTAAGAAAGATAGCCGGAGAACCGTGGTTCGTTACTAACAAAACGCTTTATAAATATCTAAACATAGCAACTATTGTGGAAGTCATTACGAAAAGAAAAAGGAATATTTGAAGAATTGAAGTAACGTACAAACTACCTATCAATTAAGCTATTGGACAATAGTGAGCACACAAATAGACTGAAACGCGAACACGTATTGAAACTTGCACGCCCTACTTTAATAGCTAATTATACAAAACCACTTTAAATGTAACCAATAAGTCTAGGTAATCATGTTATTTGTGTAATCTCAAAGCATTTACTAAATGTTCTTCAAGAACAGATGCAGAACTTCATTTGCAGATGTGAAATAAAAAATCTTAAATGAGCATATGTGTCTTTGTAGAATATATTTCTTATAAAAATGAAATCTTCATTAGAAAGTAATGAATCATCACCATTTTCCCACGCAATTTCCCAAAACTGTTTCGCGAATTTCATTTTGCGCTTTGCGAAAAGAAATAAAGGGATCGTTTTACATGTGGAATGTAATAATGAATGCAGACTACGTTCCTGCAAAGCAAGCATGAAAATTAATTAATTTAACGTTCCTTATTTTCAAATGAGATCTCTAAACGCTATAATGAAACAAAAATTCTGAATATAGAAGAGAACGTGCGCGGTCTGCTCCATGTGAATGATACGTATAGACTTTTCGCCGTGGCTGCTATTGCGGGCTCATTCTGTAATTAGCAGGGCTGCGTGAGGAGCGCCACTGCAATCTGCCACCTGGGCCCTCATGCAGCGCACCGCGGGGCGTCCCAGCAGCGGTGGCGGGGGCGCCAGGCAGCCTCGAGGGCGGGGCGGAGCGGGTTGCGGGCAGTGGACCGGCGACCACGTCCGCGGAGGCGGCCGGGGCGGAGCGGAGCGGGGCGGAGCGGGGCGGAGCGGGGCGGGGCGGGGCGGCGGCGGAGGGCGGTCGGGAGCGGCGAGGTTTATTGGGGGCGGTTATTAGCCCGTACATCAGGGCGGGCAGATGGCAGTCTCCGGCTATTTGTCAGCAGCAGCCGGCGTGACAGCGTATAAAATTGTCTCCGCCCGCCCCGCCCCGCCCCGCCCCGCCCCGCGCCTCCCCGGGCGCCCCGGCCGCGGACGACATGTGTCGGGGTCGTCACGGGGCAGGGGGAGCTCCCGTTTATACGCAGTATCTCTGCTCACCCCGATGGCCCCGCGCCCTCCGCCCTCCAGCTCCGGCGCACCCTCCGCCCGCGGCGAGTGGTAGCACAATAGTGTCGACGACGCGGATTATCTTCTAATATGGCAGAATTCGTTCAATCCTTCGTTAGTTCGCAATTGTTACAAATGGATAAAGGGGAATTCATTCACTCCTAATAGTGTGAATCCTTTTTATTAAGGCTGACATTTCTTTTTCATTTTTTTAAATGTAAGTTTTCATTTCTATGTGTGTTCATTGTCATCATTTATTTGATGTCCTTTCATAAATATTATTGAAGGTTTTTTTTGCGATGTACTACTTTTAATTATCATATGACGTATCAGTGAGACTAGAGAAACATTTATTAATACTTGTTGAAAAATTCCCAATTCGAATGTTAAAGAAATTTGTCAGCACTAATTTCTCATACTGCACCATTAAATTTTTCCTTATGAATATTAACAAAAATACCATCTATCATGAAACACCAAGCAACTGATCGTGTATGTGCAGCTCCTTGATTGAATATATAAATAAATAAATAAATTGTAATTTTTTGAGACAATGTTAACATTAAAATTATTCTTGTATTATTCTTGTTATTTTAAATTAAGGTCAGATTTAGCATGATATGGTTAATACGTTAATTTTGTAAAATTGTAAAATTCATGTAAATATTTCAATGTTGTTTGATGTTCATTTTGTGTTGATGTGTGTTTTATGTTGAGTAATATCTTAGATAACGCTACCACCGAAAGTATTCCATGTATTCCTAAGTAGCGAAATAAATATTCTATTCTGTAAGAGGTTCCCCCGAGTGAGCCGCCGCGAGGGCAGGGGAGGCGCAAGTTTACCTGCGGGGGCGGAGCCGCCGCGGGCGCGGGCGCGGGCGCGGCTTCGGCGAATGGAATTAGACGCTTATCTGATTGCGGGGCGTGGGCGGGCGTCATTACGGCAGATAATCACGGGCGAAGAGCCTCAACTTTTCTAATTGGCGCGCGCTCGCTGGCCGGCACCGCTGCTATATCCGGGCTCCCCTCCCCCCCGCCACCCCCTGCCGAAGCGCCGCCGCGCGCCGGCTCCCCGGGGTAATTAACCCTGGCGCCCCCGCCCCACCCCCTCCGCGGCCCGCCCCGCGCTGAGCTCTCCGCGGCCTCTTCGCCGCGCGGAGGAGGAGAGCGGAATTCTCCGCCGCGCAGCACGCACCGGCGGACTTTTCCAACGGGCGGGCGCAAGGACTTGAGGCGCAATTGAAGGGAGGAGGGAGATGGAGAGGAATTGAGGAAATGCAAATTACGTGGATAAATTTGGACGGAAGGAATATCATGAAGTGAGAAAGAAAATAAAAATTCTGTGGTCACGGGGCAAAAGTCAATTTCTGGCAAAATTGTGTCTTTACTGAAACTACAAGTTAAGTATCTATACTATATTATAGTAAAACGACCCAATTCAAATGTTGCCTCCTTAACGAGAAAAAAACATTAAGAAATAGTGTTTAGCGTAGGAACAAGCGGAGACTCAATAATCTAACCCTTGTTTTCTCCAAACTGAGATTTTTGACTTAAGAACTTTTGCCTCATGACCACAGAATTGTTAATGGATAAAGAGTTGGGTATTTGCAGAATTATGGTGAAAGAAAAACCAATAAGGAGTAAATGACGTTGAAAAGAAAATAGAAAGGATGATACGAAAGCAGAAGAGCAATAGGGAAGGAAGCGTTCGTTTTTGTCGTAGTCTCATCTTCACTTCTATATTGCTTAATGCCCTATGGATTTTTGGATGTGACGTAAGGATTTATGAATGTACTAGTTTGTTTATTCCAACATAAACATTAGAATTCCGAGAAGGAATTTCTACAGTAGTTTCACGTTAACGTCTGCCAGGATAGGATGGATTTTTTGGAGAGTAATGCAATAGGGCTTCTCCTTAAGAGTGATTCCCTGTAGATCGTAAAGTTAAGTGCATTTTCATTGGAAAAACGCAATTTTATAATTTCAGCTGTCATCGTACGTCGTCTTTTGGGGCTTCATCCGAACAGTTGAAAAACGACATAATTCTCACTCGATCGCTCTATCACAACTACAGGCTGTTCTTCTTACAAGCCTCGTAGGTAATCTAATACTTTTATATAGACCTACAGAATTACAAGACAAATCTTTTGTAAAGTGAAGCGATCAGAGGCAATTAATCAATTCACAGCGCAGTCAGATTCGTCTTTATGGTAATGAGAACGGCAGAGATGTTATCTGAGATGTCATTTCTTCGAAGCAGTAGGCCAAGTCATAAACGCCCGTACTCGAGTATTCAGTCTCTGCTATCCGCACCTCCCATCGCGCGGTGGGAGGTTACGGCGACCTCTGCGCTTCTCGTGCAGCGTCGACGCGACGGCGGGGCGGGGCGGGGGAGGGGGAGGGGGCGGCGGCGGGGTCAGCGGGGGCGGGGCCGGCGGCACAGCCCGCGCGCCTAGTGATGGATGCCTGCATTAGCATCGGCGCGTGCGAAACAGCTGCCACCGCCGCCGCCGCCGCCGCCAGCCGGACCGATACGGCGCACAGGAGCGAGAGAGCGTGGTGACGGAGGCGGGGAAGGAGGCGGAGAGAGAGAGGGGGGGAGGACTGCAGCAACGGACCGAGGCGCGAAAGAATGAAGCTGCAAATGGATAGGAAGGACGCGAACGGAAGAGAAAGTGAAAAATTAAAGACGGGAGGGGCCACAAAGAGCACGCAAAGTCTGAAAGAGGAGCGCGGGATGACGAATCGGAACGAAGAATGATGATCGCGGAACGGCCGGCGGCGGGCTGCCGCGGAGGAAGCAGAGATATCGTGGAAGGCGACAGAAGTTAAAGACGGATTGCGGAAACTTGCAGGCGAGCCGGCCCCGCCCGTCCCCCTCCCCCTCCGCGCCGGCGCCCACCGCGCCCTCGCCCGCCACGCCCCCTCCGCCGGCGCCGAGTTAGCGGCTTCTTAACGCGCCGACCCCGCGGGTTTTTCGCTCCACTGGTCAAATCCAGCAGCGGCTGCGACAAATGGAGGGCTCCCCTCCGCGCCTCGTCTGCGCCTCGCCCGCGCCCCTCCCGCTCCCCGCCGTCTGCCTGCCTCGACCGCCCGCCCGGCTTGCCTCTCGCTGCCCCGCCCGCCGGTATCCCGCCCGCTCCACGCCCTATCCACGCCCACGCCCCTACCACTCCCCGCCATCACCCTGCTCTCCCCGCCCTCCCGGTTTGCCTCTCGCTCCCCCCGCCGCCCGCTCCGCGCCCTCTTCCCACCTGATTCTTCTCCCGCTACCCGATCTCTTCCCGCCCTCTCCATTTCAAGCGCTTGCTCGTTTCCCGTTATCTCCTCCATTTGTTTTCCATCTCGCCCGTTCTTCTTCCGTTTCCTGCTCGCCATCTGTCCCCTCCCAGCCTTCTTTCTGCAAAAACGTTCCGAATTTTCCCTCCTTCCCGCGCCCACATTCCTCACTCGCTTGTTTCTCGTTGTCACCACCTCTAGGCACCTCCTCACATACACTTCTCCGATACCCTTTCCGCGCGGCGGCGATGGTGTAACGGTTAGCGTATCGGACTGTTATATCGAAGTTCGCGGGTTCAAACCATGGATTTTTAGGAGCGAAAAAATCCTTCGTACGCCTTCCTTCGGTGGGGAAGTAAAGCCGGCTTTCCCATCTTAGAAGATTTACTGCATGTAAAAGAACCTCAAGCCGAAATGACACCTGAGCAAAATTCAAAATCGCCTGTTTCGTCGTCCATGAAATATCTTCTTTCTCCGCTAGTTGGTGAAAGGAGCGTGGCGAAATTTACGTGGTCAGACGGAAGAGCAGGCCTCATGGCCTGAGTCCCGCCACTTAAAATAAGGCAATTCAGTTCAATTCCCCGCGTCTATCTTCCCCACCCTCCCCTTGCCATGTACTGCTCTCTCCTCTCTCAAGTTTCTTTATTTATTCGTATTTTGGTGCTTTCCTTTTCGCATAGAAAACGCATATGTATTGAGAGTCCGTTTTAGAATCACAAAATATCAAAGACAATGATGATTAAATTATACATTTTCATTTTTCTCTACTTTTTTAATGTAAAAACCATAATGGTCGACCAATTTCGAACAAGAAACACTAATTATCGTCAGCGAACACTGTTTTGTTGCATGACGTTCCAAAACTCTCTCCACAAAAGTAATTTTATTATTTAAAACTTTCTGAGCTTTAGTGGTCTCTTTTGCAATCAGAGTATTCCCCAAAAATACGTTTTCCTACGTTTTTGTCTTCGAATTCGGTAGTTATCGCCCAGATGGAAGTAGGTGCTGTTACGATTATTCAGCCTATTACGTATGGGTGAACGGATCAAATGAAGCGGAAAAGAAATGGTAACCTATCAACGGTTTCTACTCAGCTTTTCCTCTTTCTTCGCTGTCTCTCTCTACCATTTGATTCACCTTCTTGCCATTTGTATCCTTTATCTCCGCCTACTCTTACATTCATCTATTCTGTTCAGGACAGTGGTTTTCGTGGCTACATCTTCTATTTCCTCCATAATCTCTATCGCTCCACTGTCTTAGAAATCGCAGCAACCTTCACCACCACAACCACAACGTCCACTTCTTTCATCATAGACATTTTCGTACACCTTCATCACCGCTATTACTGCAAATTGTGCGCTGGTATTCCCTCTACTTCTGCCATTACCTTCAATTCCCCACTCCCTCTGCCGCTTTCACTTCCGGCCACCGAAGCGACATAATGTCTACGCCCACTACGTCGACGCCTTCTTCGACTCCACAGCCGTCCCCGCCACTTCTATCGTTCCACGCAGACGTTCTCTCGATCTCCGTTCCACATTATTACGAACTTATCAGCAAGACCGTGAAGTGGTGGTGTTATCTCTATAACTACGATATTAATTCGTCTACGTCTGCCATCGCATCCACCGAATTCTCAGGCACGTATAACACCACCAGCCATTTGTCTCATCGTTAAACATCACAAGTGACAGTTCCCACGTTCCTCTTCTACCTGATCTATGTAATAGCGCCACAACTATTGCAAAATATTTGCTTTTACAACTGACTTGACTTTGACGTGTAAAACTTTCCAATACGGCTGCCTCTACCTTTGGCTTTTTAACTTTAGTTTTGTCGTTACCGTGCTACCCAAATGTCCGTAATCCTCTCACTCGTGTCCGTTATCGTGATCAGTATCTGACCTCCGGGAAGAAAATCTCAACCGACCATCCGAGCTGCCTCAACCGACACTCCCCGCGTTCCCGTCTATCGCCCGCCTCCGCCCTGGTCTCCACAGGTACCAGCTCGTTGACCGCAGGTGACTAGCCAGCGCTGCGCACGTTATCTCACCTCCGAGGAGAAAATCACCTCAACCGACGACTATAGGCTCACCTCAACCGTCCCTCCCCGCGTTCCGCTCTCGCGCCCGCAGCCTCCGCCAGCTCGCGGCGGCGCAGGTGGCAGGCGGCGCGGCGCGGCGAGGCGCCAATCGCCGACGCGACCTCGAGCGGACGCGACCGGAAGCGGGCGCGCGCGGCGGTTTCCGGGGGGCGGGGACGCGGCGCGCCGGAGCCAACCAGCTGAGGCCCCGGCCCCGCGGCCGCGAGGCGCCCACCCCCCAGCCCCTCCTCCTCCTCCCTCCTGCTGCTCCTCATCTGGGCTGGTCCCGCGGCCGCTCAGTCGGCGCGCGCCAAGGCCGCGGACGCCCAGTGCAGCGACGGAGCGAGCCGCCGGCGAAGCATGGCCCCGCTGCCCGGCGTGGAGGTGGAGCGAGCCGACGTCCCGCGCGCGCACCGCGACCCCCGGCGCCGCCAGCGCGCCCCGCGCCTTCTACACAGTGAGAACTTGCTTGCCTCTTTCCTACTCACACAAGTTTTCGTCATTTTTTGCATTAGTCTTGTTCTAAATAGCTGTGTTTTTTGTTGTTGTTTTTTGAAAATGTTGCTTCGTCATTCTCTTTGACTTCCGATAAAATGCACACCATTCGCATTCATTTGTCATTCATCGAAAGTCTCAAAGGTTTATTATGGGAAGTTTCAAATCACAATTACAGCCTGCGCATTATTGGCAACTAAGGCTCACAAATCTGTATGTATTTGCAAATTAATTTTTAAATCAATGTATCTAAAGATAATTATCCAAAGATCATTAACGTAATTCAAACGAATGTGATATTAATATTAGTAATTTTGCGATATATTTTGGAATTATTAATTATACCTATTATTTATAATATTGTTATTATTGTATTTTAATTGTTGTGACTCTTCTCGCATTTCGCTTGTTCACTATTTTTGAAAATTTGGCTGTCCTATTGAAAATATGGTCATGTGTGGTGATTAAAATTAAAGCTTTGTATTACGTTCTCGCTCCTGCAGTTTGGCGAACTTTCGGCAGTTTTCTTTTGACGTCTTGAACTACGTAGAAAATTTTTAAGCGAGCAAACATTTAATACGAAATATTACTTTAAAGACGTAATAGAACAATAATAATAATTTTGGATTATGTATTCATATACAAAAGTAGTCCCCTAATACAGCAAGATTGTAAGGACGTTGACGATTGTAAGATAAAATCTAACTGGAGAGTACTGGCGTTACCGAAAAAATCTTTGAGTAAAACAATTCTCATTTTAACGTTTGACAATTTCTTGCATCTTATTACACTTTTTATCTTAAAATATATATTCAAATAGCAGTAGTAACTGTTGTCAACGAAAATCACATTCTACTTCCGTAATGACTCAGTACATAATTGATGGTGCAGAAGAAATTGTACACAGATCCGTTTGTCTGACGTAACCTAGTACATCTTTTCTACCGGCATTAATGAACAAAGTTTTTAGGAAGTACAGGAGCTGTAATGAAGATTAATGGCTCCCTGTCTCCACAACACTCCACAAAGACCGCGCTCTACGAGTTCGAAAATGGGTACTTTCGTATTCTGACAAGAGAGGTGTTCTCATCAATTTTCGGCGAATCTGCGTCTCAAGAATCAGCGCTCCCCTGGGGCTGTAGAACGAAATCTGTTGTCATGACAAAGCAGAGCAAGGTGGACTGCCAGCAAAGAAAGGATTTGCCAAAAATCCGGAATGATTTCCTGAGATCCTTATTGCAAAATATACTAGAGTAATTAAAAAGTATGCGTTTTCTAAAACAGACTCCACAAGTGGTTACATCCACCAAAATGATTCTGGAATTTAACCGAAAATTACTTCTGAAAATTAATTTTAAATGATGTGTATGCCATGGGCTATTTGGAAAATTTAATTTATTGCTTATTGTAAGAGCAAAGTCAAGAGTAAGTAAGAGTAAGTAAGTCAAAGGGGTCTGGGCTTATTGAAATAAGCCTGAAACATAACAGTTTAATGGAGAAAAAGATAGACGATTTTCTAATTATACCGACTCTGTATAAAATGACAGCACTCTTTCTGGCAGGTCAGTTTTTGCTATTAGTCTACGACACATTTGTCTGATGATTTATTAAAGGTTCCAATCGAAATATATTATTACATTTCTCTATTTTAACAATTAGTAATACTCATCGGACGGTTTTAATAGCACATACACATGTGGCAGCAATCTTTATCCGCTAGGACTGTGAGCTCGAATCTCGCGCAATGCACTTGGAGACAAACTATTTTCCCTCTCTTACTTCACCTCAATCATTATTCATTTTATAATCGCTAAGGCGAGTGCATAATTAGTTATATGAACTGGTTGCGAACATTCTTTTAGAGATATGAGCGAAGGACAATTTACGTTTAAAAGAAAATATCTTGTTAATATTAGACATTCAAATTTATATCACGCTTATATTTTTCAACATACTTTAAAGTTTTTTTAATGATTTGCTTTCGTATCTGCCAACATTTTTTTTTGTGTTGGGAATATAGTTTTGTTCTTCATTAATTAAACATTCCAATTATTTCCACTTGTAACATATGCTACCTGAAATTCGTGTTTCTACCTAATATTTTCAATTCAGATACGTTATTAGAGATTTTCTTCTGTATTTCACGCCTGAAAAAAGGAACAAGAAAACTTCCTGATTATTGTTTCTACGTGCAAAGTCTTTTTATTTACAGATAAAATAGATAACTATCTTTGATTTAATCGGGATGTCAGAAGTAAAAATGTTACAAATTATGTATGTCAATTTGGAAATAATGTGCGAAACACAACTAAAGTAGATGGTTGTGAGTTCAATCCGTACACACACCGTAGCAAGACGAATCGGGAGAAATCTGCGAGGTGACGCCTGCCATCCGGGGTGCGAGGACGTTGGGAGTAATTACCGCCGGGCGGTGTGGGGCTGATGGGGAGGGGAGGGGGGATCGCTTCGGCAGATCTCACGTCGCTTCGCCGACCAGACACTTTTCTCCCCCACCTCTCCCGTACCCCTTTCCCGCCTTGCCCTCGACCTGCCCCGCCCCGCCCCGCCCCGCCCGCCGCTCGGCGCACGGACAGACGGCGCATTATACATTCTATTTAGTGGGCGATAAGGCTCTCGTCCCGCCACAGGTGACTGCATCGCCCGGGCGATCGCCGCCCCTCCGCCCTGAGTGACGCTCACGTGCGGCGGGGAGGGGAGGGGGCTGGGCGGCCCCCTCGTCACCGTGTCAAATCGGGTGGGTGGACGCCTGCGTTCTATCTGCACGCACCACGCTCGCGCGCTGGGAGGGACCCACAGAAAGGGCTATTGAAATTCGCCTCTTATCTTTGTGTTTCGCTGCTCTCCTAGAGTATTGTTGGCACATGTAGACCCCAATCGATTCAGTTTCTCTCTGTGTGAGATTGGCGTAGATCTTCTAGACTGAATGCAAAGAGGTGATTAGCTGGATGGCGGAAAAAAACGAGGAAAATATATTGCAAGAAGGTCAGAACTATCTGTCCTTCTTTGACTGTTTTTCGGTAACATGAAACAATTTTACGTTAGAAGCGGAGCTCCAACGTTATTGAGTTTCTTAACACTTTTATACTATTTAGTAAATGAGGATATCTAGTATTTCAAATCGTTAAACGACAAAGGATTGTCGTCTAAAGGCACTATCCCTGAGAAGAAACAGTTGTCTCGAAATATATTTTCCTCTTTCCGTTCCCTGAGACTTGCTACATGCCCTAATCTACCACATATTTCCCATATATGAAGAAGAAAATTAATCAAAAACATTATTGTACACCGGTACAACAGTATTGCCTTGATTCTTTTACAATTTTGAGAAAAAGATAAGCACTACTTTGTATAAACAATTAAACAAACTCAGTGATAATTGAATCAGAAATCTCCTGACATTAAATACATAGTTTTGTACGTTTAGTTAATTTTATGAATGAATATTCTGAATGGAGCTCCAGAACACAAAACATAGCTTAAGCACGTAAAGAGCTTATGATATTACATGCGAATTATGTTTCATGTGTGTTTGTATACATGTATGTATCTGGGAACATGCAAATTCGTACGTGTTCTGGCGATTATGAATAGTACATTAAATGTGTCTATGCACTTGCGTGTACTTTATCTTATATGTCGAAGAGATCTGTCTCATGACCGTACTTGGAGAACTATTTCCTTGCTTCTCACTTTCCCGAGCCGACAGCTATTTTCCCTATAAAGATACTGCTTGTTTACGCAACCTTTTTCTCCATTGTGGTTTTAAAAACCCAACTACATAAAATCAACTAACAGTACGATACGTCGATCAAAAAATATTATTAATATTTATATTATAAATAAGAATTTAAATAGTCAATGAAATACACTACTTTAAAGCAACTTGTACTAGAGTTCATAGATAACTCAATCACAAATAGCTCCTCGTCAGTGGCTGTACGATTCCAATCCAATGTATTAGCTCGCAAAACAACTCTAAAACTATCTATAAGCAGCAAATTTTAGTTTAAAACGGTGGATATCCCAAGAAAAAAATATCAGCTTTTAAAACCTGACCCTAAAGTTTTTGATATCATTCACCATTTTTCTCAATACATTCTCATGAGTTGACATTCCAAGAAAACGGGTCTCAATATGGTGGACATAGCATGCCACATGCTGAGTGTCCGGAAGAATTAAGCGAGAAATAAAAAAGAAGTCGAATTGTGTAAATTGGGTGCTTTTTTATTTCTCGATTAATTTTTCTTTCTGAACAAATATATTCATTTCTTTTGTAAATAATAATCAATTTACATGTTTCTGGAGTGTTTCTATGCTTCAATAATGCAAATTTTTGCCTAGAAATCATTTTTTCAAAACAACTTTTGAGTGCTTATTGCGACTCAACCATTCGGAATATCCACGTAGTTTATTAGACAAAATACGCTTAGAATTGTCTTAACAGCTTAGTTTCGAAGTTTCAACGTTTCCTCCCCGGACACCCTATATATAAAATCTTCTTTTCACCACGAGCTCACCATACTTTCAGTCACCCTCAACAGTGTTCCTTTCAGCCGGCATTAACATTCTGCCGCCGCCCGCTGCCTTCCTCGAATGCGACTGCCCCCGACGAGGCGTCCCCCGGCGGCGTCCACGGCGAGTCGTCTTTCAACGAGGCGTCCCCCGCTTTGCAGCCTTTCTTCCGCGCGTTGTTTCCAGATGGCTGAGTGACACGTAGCGTGTCGCTGGCCACTTCCGCTTAGAGGAAATTAAAGATTCAATCTCGAGACGCATTACGTCTCCTATAAACCGCACACAACTCGTCTCCGTCCGTCTCTCTCGCCCGCGCCGCATGAAAGACGTCCGATTTCTTAAAAAGGACGACAGATATAAAGCACGACGAGACCTCCCAATCTCAGAAAGATGTTGTGCTGCTCTACACAATACAGTGTAACACAATGCCGCCGGCGGGCGACGCGACGGGGACAGAAATGCTTCCCGCACGCGAAAAGGATATTGCTGGCAGACGCACAGAAGGGTGGGATAAAAGGGCAATAAAAGAGAGCAACGAGGAAGAAATTTCTGGGGAGCACCTTCGTCGTGGAGACTTAGGGCGAAAAATTAATAAAGCAGTATTTTTCAAACGCAGAAGAGTAGTAATTATGAGGGGAGAAAACATTTTAAAAGCGTTTCCAAGTTTCCTTATTCTTTGCGTTCTTTCACGTGTTAAAATTTTCGCAGCCTTCTCACTTTGATGAACGGAGAGAGAGAGAAAGAAAAAGAGCAAGGAGGAAGAGTTTCTTTTTATACTCTTCAGTAGAAAAAGAAATCTCCTCGGGAAGAAGGAACGTTTTAGGTGCGGTTTCCTTGAATCAGGACCTAATTTAAGGTTACCTGGATGCTGAAGGAAAATGTCCTCAAGAGGTCTCATTAGTAAAAAGTATGATCTTTTAAATAAAAATGACATTTGGAAATACATAATTAGTAAAGAATTTGACAAAACGTGTATGTAATCACCTCACCAACTACTTCATTGCCTTTAAGCACCTTCAAAATGACTTCCGTTGATAATTAAGTATACATTATGTGTCATAATATCCTGCTGTGTTCGGTCATTTTTCCTACACACATAAGAAGTTTGTCAAAAATGACCTTTTAGTACTTATTGAAAAATGAAAATATAATTGAAGCGAAAACAAAACCTCATAAAAGAAAAAAACATTCAATTTCAGAAAGGAATCTTTCAAAATATATTTAAATTTTAATATTATTGAACGATTACAAATACAACTATCCGCCTAGTGTTCGCCATTTACTGTGTGCAACATTTTTTCAGTGGGTTGTATCTCTTATTTGTGGTCTGAGAGAGTTCTGTAGTACTACGCAAGCTGTAGACTGTCTCTCTAAGTTGTATGTCGTTCTTTAATTCAACGCATTTTACAGCTGCCTGGCAGTTTTCTTACGGTCGTAGCGTAGCGTTTGCAGACTCTTACTACCGCCGAAGTTTTGCGGCTGCATCTTGCGTTTGACGTAATCTCTAAGCCATCTAGTTATTGTTGTACGCGGTTCCGGGAAGTCCTGCTTCCTGCGGGGGAAATAGTCGGAAAGACCGGCTCCTCCAGAGCCACGTCTCTGAATCCGTCCACAGATGTGAACTTCCATGTTTGTATACAAAATTAAATACACGTATGTGTAGCCACATCGTGCATGCATGCGTTCACGTATGTGCACCCACTTGTTCAATTTACTCATTCCTTTTGTATTCAAATTTAGTCAAAAGCAATCTTATATGCATTTAATAATTCCCATAATACGTAGGAGTATTCTTTAAATTGTTTCATCTAATTTACACATTGGTAATGCTTTGCAGTCTAGAAAGGCGAGCGATATTGAATATTAAACACATTCATTTACTTTTTAATTTTTGACATCCAGCATTGCCAAACCTAAAATAAATAAACGTTCAATACAAGGTAAAAAAACGTACGAATAACATTATTTTATCTTATTTTTCCTTATTTGATTGCACTTTATACGGAATTTCATTTGGAAAGAATATTTTGACGAGGAAAGCAGGACACGTCAGGACCTTTTAACTTTCTTTTTTCACGTTCCTGCAAACACCTCGTCCCAAACAAAGACACTATCGTGCCGACTTGGCCAGTTCGTAATATGATTGAGAGAATCGAACTAGAGAGAAATACCCATGTTTGATTCTCCCATTGCACAGTTGGAAGATTTCAAGGACTTTTAAAGGCACTTGACTGACTTGTTGAAATAGTGAAATTCCCACCTAGAGTTTAGAATTTAGTTTAAAAACAAATGAGGATTTCTGACACAAGAATATCGTCGTACAGCAGTCGGGCGGATTTCGCCAAGATCGTGAAGTGCATTTCAAATTAATGAAGAGAACTACACGGACCGGATCGAATGGAGAAGCACCGACGCCTCTCGCGGTGTTCACAGCGCCGACCGCTAGGTGGCAGCAGAAGCGTGTTATGGCGCCCGCTTCTCCGCTCTCGTGTCAATACTGAATTCCTGGGATTTCATTTTGAAATATATTCTTCTCGCAGCTTTGATAAGTGATTTTCCCCTTATATCTCAATGTTATTTTATAAACATTTAACCTTAACGTGCTGTAATAGATTAAAGCGGCTTTTTAATAGGTTCCACTGCAAGGTTACAAATTCAAAGAAATTGAAGACAAATTTCCGAGCTAATTATTTCAGTCAGGCGAATTTAATACCCGGTGAGAAAGATGTACGATATATTATTTGAATACAGGATTTTCTTTTGCCTTTAATCTCTCGTGTATTTCAGTAAACTTGGAGATACCGGAGAGCTATGAACTCTTTAACTTTGTTTTTGTAAGTTCTGGAAGATTGTGACGTGTTAAGCAGCAGAGGAAATGAACAATTTTACCAATACAAAAAAGAAAAGTAGAAGCAAAACGCAAAAAATAATAGTAGAGAAGGAAAAGAGAACAGGAGGAGGGAAAAAAAGAAAGAAAAAAATAGCAGACGAAAGAGTAAGAGAAAGAGAAGGAAAGAATAAGAAACAAGAAAAAGAGGAAGGAGGAGATTGAATTGAATTGATGCCTTATTTTACCTGGCGAGACTGCGATTCAACTCCGAGGCCGCGACAACTGCGCCAGACGATTCAATTCCGAGGCCCCGCGACCCCTATTACCCGCCGCCTGTTTGCGACGCTCGTTGTGCGTTGCGCAAGCGGCCCCCGCGCACCCGAGGGCGCGCGCACGCCCGACCCCCGCGGCGCACAGGGCGTCATTGCCTCTCATTCACGGGCATTGGCCCTCTGCCACGATGGACACGATTGTGTGCGCTACACGTATTCATATGTTATTACTCGGTTGTCTTGGATGTGAATTATCATCGCCGTGCGTTTTCCCGAAAGTATTGGCACTTACGTATGCCGGTACTCCTTGGTAATATAAATCAGCAAATGTAGTTATTATGATCATGCACTGCTCTCCATGAAACGTTTGTAATGCATCTCTGAAGTGTATATCGTTCTTCCAAAAGAATCTAAGAATTAGAAAACATCTGTCCTTACCTTGTGATGAATAGGGCCCGATTGTTTGTGACCTAAAAATGTTAGAAATAAGCAAGCATTTGTGACGTAAAAAATATGAAAACATGTTCATATATATGACTTAAAAATGTTTGGGTTCTATTTTGTAAACCTTTAAAATCTTTCCGCTGTTTAAATTAAACGTTACATTGAAAATATACTTTTAAAATCTAGCACATTCACAATTCACCCCTTCTCATTTGGCAGCCCATGAAAACAATTCTACATGCTAAAGTTATTTAATAGAAGCGGTTGACCTTGGCACCAAACCTGAAAAAAATAACCTAACACTTCCTTCGCTTCTGGTGCTTTCCACGCTTTCTTTTTCACCTATACAGCTTACCCTCCCAATTCATATTCATCATTATATATTTATAGAAAAGACACTCAATAATTAGATAAATTGAAAGAAATTAGATAACAATTAGATATGAAAAATCTCTTTGAAACGACTGCAAGCAAGAATGCGAAAGTGGAATCAAAATGATAAAAATATGACAAAAAGTACCAAAATCCATGGACAAATATGACCATAATAAGAACAATTTAAGGAAAATGACCAAAAGGTTAAAAAAAGCCAAAATATGACTATGACACTTGAAAAGTGCATAATTTTAGTCATTGTAGATAAAATCATTCTTAACTTACATTTTTCATGGAAATAACAGAAAGAAAAACAATCGCATGATATAAACATCCAGACCCTAGTGATAAAATATTGAAAATCGTGTGTTTATTCCAGTAAACACTTCCTTTTTACCCAAAACTCATAATCGGCAAGAAAATAGACAAGAGAATAGCAGAAAACAGACAAATATTGTGCAAAATCAAAAAATTATGCCCATTTCTTTTCAATAGTGCAATTGTTTTACTGATGACGTGAACTAAATGGTGGCATAAAAGTGACGTTTGCCTACTCCTGTGCAGGTGAGAAAACGAGCCGAGTTGTAACATACTTCTGAACGACCCCCTGGCAGATGCTCGGACTCCCCCTCCCCTTCGCGGCAAAGGTCACCCCCTGGGGCGGGAGCCGGCCCCAGGGCGCGGGGTCCAGCAGCGGGGGTCCTGCGGGGGTGGATCCGCGCCAAAGCCTGGGTCGCCCGCGATTCTTTGGCTTTCGCACCCTCTTTCAACCGGGTTACACTGTCAGCAGGTGGCGGACCCCTCTAAGGGCACGTATTCTTCCCCTGATATTCGCCTTCTGGAAACAGGAACTGCGGCCGAATAATCATCGAGCGAGTAGCAGCAAGGGGCTTTCAGTCTGGGACGTGCGAAAGATGTTTTTCCGAGATCCAACAGGGCCAACCACTCATGATTCGTATGAAACAAGGTCATCAGTTAGATTAATAGAATGCTATTCACGTATTTAAAAATAATTTCGTGTAGAGAATTATAATGATTATTTCCATGAATAGTATTTCATAGATCCAATCAAGATTATACGTAATTTTATTGCAATACAGTCACCGAATGTCTTAATTATAATTTTTATAACACACCGACTCTTGTTTGCTTCGTTTAATGAATTTGCGAAGGCAAAACAAGAAAGGAAACGAAACTTATTCGCAGGATTTAAATCATGTTTCCTCTGTACCACCAGATCGCTAATTATATGCGCGCGATAATTATTATGAGTAGAAAGCGAACCCGAATGTGGTAAATTAAGTGATAAAAGAAGAAAAACCAATTTCCGCCGCCCACCCCTCCCAGGGAAACCGCACGGAGGACTTGTTGGCTTGCGCCAGCGAGGCAAAGCGTGCGCGAAAATTGCATGTATCCGTCGCAAACAAGGCGTGCACGGCGGCCGCGGTTTCCCTGTCGGCGCGCGGGCGCTCTGGCGTAAGAGCCGAGGGGTGGGGGGAGGGGGAGCCCGGGCGAGGGGGAGGAGCGGCCGCGGCGGCTGGCGCGCTGACACGGGGGCGGCGCCCAGTGGGCCCGGACCACAACAACCACATCAATAGCAATTGCAATAATAATAATAATAATAATAATAATAATAATAATAATAATAATAATAATAATAAATCAAACAGAAAGAAATTGAAAAAATGTCCGAATATGAAAACTTATCTTATGAACTAAAACATATTTGGAAATTAAATGTTACCAAAACATACCCACTCGTGATATCGGCGGAAGGCCTTGTCAGTAAAAACTTCCTAAAACACTTAAAAGAACTTCAACTACCAAAAAACGTTCTGAACATGGGACAGCGCGCAGTTCTGTTGCAAACAGCCCATATCGTTAGAAAATATATGTCTTAAGTCCAGATATAAGATGAACTTCTTTCTCTGTGACCGAACCTGTTCCAAAACAACTCTGGGGAAGGTGAACATTTTTACCAGCGAAAATAGCTGAGGAAAATATTACAATAGTGAAATAATAATAATAGTAATAATAATAGTAATAATAATAATAATAATAATAATAATAATAATAATAATAATAATAGTAATAATGAAGTCGGACCCGTGGCCGACACCGAATATTTCGGTGTTAAATTTAGAAGAATGTTTGTCCGCACTTTGCCTAATCTCTTTGGCATAGTTTCGAGAATTTTATTATCGCTATCGGGTTTATTTGTATCACTTTTCTTTTTAAATTGCAGATAGCTGCAGAACAAAATAGCTATATTTTATTAACACAATTGTCTGTTTTTTCTCGATTTGGTTAGCGTTAGACTAAGTGAGCAGGGAATACATATTCCAGAATCACAAATATTGAGAACAACAACAAATGTTGAAATTGAAGGGAATGATGCATTTTAACAATCCCATTTGCTTAACTGCCATTGAGTCAAAGATGAAACTCGAAACCACTTGACTTTGAATTGAGACGCTTCAGCATGTTTGTCACAGCCCCTGAGCTGTCCAGGTCAACATATCTATGTATTTTGAAGTGCTTTCGTATTGTTTCAGTTTTAACAAAACTAAAGAACTTCTATATTAAATTATTTTAATCATTTAATTAAAAATATTATTACAAACTTGTTACAAAACAATTTCAACTTGTTCAGCTCCGGGTAATGCGTCGAACTTGCTTTCTGAAATATCTGTAAGTAATAAACATTTCTTATGTTCACATGATAATGAGTACCAGTTATTGATATTATGTAAATATTTATTAAATGTCTCCATTGTACTGAAGCATCAGTACATATTTATATTTAAAATTAATTTATATTATTTTGTTAATGTCATCAGTAGATGCCGCATTTTTATTTAATTACATCTTGTTTGTCTTTGTGCTTACTGTTCTCAAAATTGTAATCTTGGCGCATCATAGCCCTCCTAAAAGAATATCGAATTTTTTCGTTACATATTTTTACATATTTAGTACAATATTACATATTTTACATATTTTGCAGTTTTCTTATTTTATCAATTTTCTTCAATTTAATTCCATTGTTTTGTGAAAATATGTATTTTTTTAAAATCAGCATTTTCCCTACATTATCAGGGAAATCTAGGTGTCCAAAATATCGTTGACACCGCGTTTTGCGATCTGTAAACTTAATTTTCGAGAAAAATTTGCGATCGGCGACGTGTAACACTTCGATAAAGATGCTTCAGTGTATATTTGCTGGTAGTATATCTCACCAGTTTGTGTGATGGCTTCTATTACGACTAGTCCGGCTTCTAAACTACGGTCCTGGATTACAATAGATGAAGTTTTTACTACTGACGAGAAAGTTGAATAATGTCAAGTGAGCAGTTTTTCTAAATGTAATTTCATGGTATGTAAATGGTTTTTAATTAGAACATTTTAATATTACATATTATATCGGATTTTACGTATTTATTACATATTCCTACTGTTTTCATTACATATTCATGTACATATATTGACGTTACATACTACATATTCTGTACTAAATTATTTTAATCATTTAATTAACAATATTATTACAAACTTTTTACAAATCAACTTCAACTTGTTCAGTTCGGGGTAATGCGTCGAACTTGCTTTCTGATATATCTGTAACTAATAAACATTTCTTATGTTCACATGGCAATGAGTGCCAATTATTGATATTATGTAAATATTTATTAAATAGCTCCATTGTACTGAAGCATCAGTACATATTTATATTTAAAATGAATTTATATTATTTAGTTTATGGTATCGGGCGCTTCGTAAAGGGCATTTAGGCCCAGTGCGCATGGGTGTGCGCGGGGCGGGAGGGGGAGGGGGAGGGAGCTATCTTTTTAAAAGGGGCCCGCCGTGCCGCGGCATCTGCCCGCCGGCTGCCGCGCCGCGCCGCGCCCCCATTGCAGCAGCGCAGTCGCGTCGCGTCGTCGCTTTCACGCGCTGAGCCGCGGGCGGGCGGGCGGGTGCGCGCGCGTTGACATCTCTATGTCTCGCGGCTACCTGGCCGCGCCTCCCCTTCGCCCTCGCCCTCGCCCTCGCCAGCGCGCGCGGCGCGCTTTGTGCCGGGGTGTGAAAAGCCACCCCCCCAGCGGGCGCCGCCCCGCCGAGGATGAGCACCCCGCCCCGCCCCGCCCCGCCCCGCAACCTGTTGCCGCCCGGGGCCAGCGCGCCCAGCGTCCTCGGGGCTGCTGCACAAGCCCTCACTCCCCGGCGGCCCGCGAGGCGCTTCACGAGAAGAAATGACCACGCGCACTAGCTATTCTTGGATGAGTCGCGGAACACTGCTGTCTCTAGGAGAAGACATCTAGGACACACGAAAAAATATTTCAAAGATGGGAATAATAGAGAGTGGACGGGGACGATTTAATCAAGATAATTATGTTTGTAAAACTTGACGCTGAGATGGTAGCATACATTTCGACCAAAGGATGACAGATTTCGGTTCTGAACTGATAGTAGTTTGAAATGTGTTTGATAAAAAAGTGGGTTCAAAGAATTTTAGTCTAACAGTAATTTTGTACTTTTATTCATTTATACTTGAACTTTATTCACGAAAGTGAATTCTGAAAGGTATTATTGTAGGTTTTTTTGAAATTGCGGACTCCTTCTCATTTATACTGATGTATCGTCAATATTCAGGAAAATATTGCTGAAGAAGTTGAGCCTATCTATTTAACGGTGATACGACGAAGATTAGTTCATTACTACTAAAATGTGGAAGGTGATATCCATCACAAGAGGACTATAAAAGTGACAAGGATAAAAGCTCTTTGTTGATAATAATGACATTATTTAAAAGGAAACCACAGGCTATATTTTAGAGTACGAAATGCCTATTACAAGTAGTATTTCAGTGGTGTCTCGCAAATCGATAGACTTATGGAATTTCTCAAGTCGCACAAGCAGTCGCACATTTCTCAAGTCGCACAGAGTTGTTCGATGACGTGTTCTTCATTTTGAGCGTCGTTCTTCTGACGCCTTTCCTCTATGGGCTGTACTCGAGTGTGTGTGTATATATATATATATATATATATATATATATATATATATATGTATGTATGTATATATAGACACGATTTGGTAAGCACTATCTGTATATTTTACATTTCTATTGTTATATATTATAAAAATAAACTCTTCAACATTTTAGTGTTTTATTTATTTTTAATTTTCAATTGTAGTCGGATGATGGGGACCACCTAACCCCGAAACTTGTAGCAAATTATGTCAAAAGCCTATAAAAAAGAAAGTAAGCAACATTACACGTGAAGCCTTACTGCTAACTAATGAATAATTATAAATAAATAAAAAACAAAACCAAGCTTCAATGAGAAATAACATCCTCTTCCACATTGCCCGCTGGCAACTAGAAGCGACGTGGGCGGCGTGGTGTGTGTGGGGGGGAGCGTCGCGGCGGCGGCGTGGTGTCGCGGGCGCGCACCGGCGCGGCGCCGTTTCCGCTGCTGTGGGTTGGCGCGCGCGGTAATCTGCTCTTGTTTCCTCCGCGTAATTGCGGAAGTCGGCGCCGCCGGTGCAGCCGCGTGGTGCGTCCCTTCGCGCCCAGCCCCGCCCCCCTACCCCCCCAACCCCGCTCGGCCCGGCCGCTCTGTGGTCGCGGAAGATCCGGGTCGCCAACGCGTGGCGCAAACGAGAGCGCATTCGCGACCGCCCCCTCCCCGCCCCGCCGCTCCGCAGCCGCTCCACGCCACGCGCGCGTGGCCGCTCCCCGGCCGCCGTCCCTCGCCTCGCCTTGTCTCGCCTCGCCTTGGCGGCCCGAGCCTCCCCCACTGCCAATGGACTGGATGCCATTATTAGTGTGGACTGGGAATATACACTTAGGAAAAGAAGTCTAAAAAGAGCTCCAGTTGTTATATAATAATAATAATAATAATTATTATTATTATTATTTTATTATTATTATTATTATTATTATAATAATAACAAGATAAAGTTTAAAAGACCTGAATATGAATGTGAATATTTATAAGACAATGCAGAAGGCTGTGGTTATCTCAACAACAGGAATAACTCGAAAGTTTATGGGAGTAGGATAGATATGAATTCGTAACAAAAAGACGTCGATAAATACGCTTTGGTCTTGTATAACCTGTGTATTTGTCCTTATGATAAAAGAAAATAAACATTAAAATAAACTGCATAATAATAATAATGTGTAAATTAATGGTGAGGCTCAGCCTACAGGACTTGCTCTTCAACCTAACCACTTGCATTTACACTAAATCAGAGTAATAACATTTATGAGGGGGTTGCGGAAAGTTGTACATTTTTGTGTGGGAGTGCAAAACTACTATGTGTAAAAGAAAAGCTTGACTACAAGTTTTCTTGGTTAATTTCAGTCATTTAATAGTGAATGCCCTCATAACAAATGTTTATTCTTGATCTTCAATTTTTACGATAATTCATATCGTTATAACCACAAATTAAAAACAAAAAACAAACTTCTCAAGAGTATGACAACTGCATAGTCCAAATTTATCATCGCCAGAAACTTGATTTAGGCACAGAACAGTGTTATATGATTAACAATAGATGGCATTATTTCATTTGATTATTTGATTGGCTGGCAGACAGATAATAAATACGTTGTGACAGACCACGGATGTAGTATGTAACATGGGATGTAACCACAAAATGACTTGCATTTACGAAGTGTGAGAAATGTTAAAATCTATTCAAATACTTTCATTTTAAGATGCGTGATAATTTAATTTTCGCATTTTAAACAATAATTTAATTTAAAATAAATTTCAAGATATTTAGATAGCAACAGATTTAAAAACGACTTTTCTTGAGTCAAATACAGTTGCCTGTGATATGTTTGTGAAAATACATGACGCGGTGTGCCGCCCATTTAAATAACACTCTTTGGCCTAGAAATCATTTTAAACCACCAGACACTAAATAGTTGAACTATGCTTTGTTATTTTTCTCCTGCCTGAGTTCTTGTTTTCCAGAGATCTCCTTATAAGGTATACTAAAAATGTTCAATTATTTTCAAATTATACTGAGATAATCATCATATCGACATCACATCATTGTATTACTAATTGTTTTCCCGCTTCAATCGTCATCATAGTTTTGTTCGGATTATAAAAAAGAGAAAACACTGGGACAAGAGAAAACACTGAAAACACTTTGCGTCTCGAGAGCGCCTCGAAAATAGCTTTACTCCTCCCAGAACGTCATATACAGTTTACATTGTTTCTTGTCGTGATAACATATAATTGTAGTAAATATATTATCATTACTATTGTTATTGATGTTTCGACTTGTCAGATGTGTAATTTAACATAAATTGTTTACTATTTATGTGTTGGTATAGATTTCTCCTTGGAAGTTATAAAAAGAAATTGTTAATACTTTTCAAATGAAATTAATGAAAAAATGTTTGAAGAAATTTTAAAAAACATGAAACGTTTTCCGTACTTGTTTGCACATTACACAATGTTCGATAAATCTAAAATTTTGATAACTGCTTCATCTGGTTGGATAGTAACAGTGTTCACACGTTCCCAACAATTCAACAAAGCCCGAGATTTGTTTTCAATCTGCGCGACTGCGGGGGTCGCAAGACGCGACGCCGCCATTCCGCCACCTTCCGGCCCGCGCGAGAACTACCTGCACCTGCGTCACCTGCGCACGTGGGGCGGTGGCGCGGCGTCCGGCCGCCCGCGGCGCTGCGGTCCGCTTTGCCTGCCGCGCGCGCGCTCTGCTGCGGCCCGCCGCAACCCCTTGCGCCGCCACGTAGGGCAGATGGATAGCCCTTCTCAGTGGCGGAGCTTCAGTTGGCGTCACGTGGGGCAAAGCTAATGGTGTCACCCCCTCCCATAAATTAACTATAAAAATATCAGTTGCTGCATAGATTGTACATAATTTTATTAAAAATACAAACATATTTGCACATGAAAGTTATTTACAATATATTAAAAAATTCTATGTAATTAAGAATAATTGCAATATAATTTTTAAATAAATATTTTAAAATGACACATAATTTATCAACAAATGTAAGTTATTTATAAAACCTCTTTACGAGATTTTACGGCAGCAAACTTATTTATAATTTCATTACAATCTATGCTTATCGCAATGTAATTTACTATTGAAAATACAGCCAAATCAGGTAGTCTTGATTAATATATAAAATTTGTAAGTAAATGATTCAAATTATATAATTTCAACTATAAAATATTGCAATTGGTGTCCTCCCTAGAATGGTGTCACCCGGAGCGCGCCGCCGCCCCCCCTGCCCCCCTCTAGGTACGCCACTGGCCCTTCACGAGGGACGAAAAGACAAAATCGGGGCAACATGGTTTATTATTGGTAGTGCGGCAATAGCTCAAACATTTGATAAAGAATAAAATATTATTAATACAAAATCTTGGGAAATGAATTTGCGGATTTTTAGAGACGCCTAGAAAAGTTTGCGTGTGTTTGTGTGTGTGTGTGTGTGTGTGTGTGCGGGGGGGGGGGGCAGCTTGGGCAACTTGACCCTGCCAGCGGTTTAATTGAGGCCCGGGATTTTTTTCACTCAATACAAAGAAAAAATGTATTTACTTTAAATTCAAATTAACAGCTAAACAGCTATAAGCTATTTTTGTTGCTGAGAAAATTAAATTATATTTATATATGGTGGGGGGAGGGGCGGCTCGCCTTGAAGAACGACTACTAGACTTCTGTTTTAAATAAGGGGGTCTTTTGGATCTAATGCCTCAAACTCCGAGTTTTTTCTGGGCGCCCCCTGAGGATCACTTTCAGAGTACAACAATTATTAATGACTCAAAGATTCATTTTAATATACGGATTATCCGACATTTTGTATTCTCCAACTTGTATTCTTAAAATGTTAACATACGTCACCAGCATCAGTTTGTATTTTATTTCTTATAAAGAATATATAGAATCCTTCGAACTACACGATGTGCAGTTATTTTATTTATTTGACATTTCTTTTTTCTGCTTGCAAAGGTGTAATAAAATAAAGTATTAAATTTCACACGTTTTAATAATTAAACATATTAAACTTAGAAGTTGTTACTATCCTAAAGCTTAGAGACGCCTTCTTTACTGAGCTAATCGAACGCGAGGGCATAATCAACAGTAGGGTTTTAATTAATTATTGAAGAAATTTTTCTAAGTTGACTTTCACAAGAAGCATAATCATTTCAAAACATCTTTCACCACAGAGAAAAGAAAGGGAATTTCATTTGTAAGACGGTAAACTTATAGATTCACATTTCATTAAAAAAATAATATATTCTTCTTAAAACAACCTTCTCCAATAAAGATGACTGAGTCACTCATCAAAACAAATGCGTATATCAAGTGACGTCTTGAAGAACAGAGTGTGAAAATGTAGTCGCACATTGGACAAGTCGCAGATCGGATCACAAACTCAACCCTAACTGCCGACCATTCGCCTGAAGAGATCTCTCTGGAGGCAGGGGTGCCTCCTACGCAATGGCTTCCACCGCGAAGACGACTTGAGCAACTGCATCGCGGCGGGAGTGGGCTCGGGGGCGGGGCGGGGCGGGGCGGGGCGGGGGCGGCGGCGCCGTGGAGGGGCGGGATGACGGCGGGGGGGGGGGGGCTGAATAGACGGCGCGGGCGGAGGACGCGGGAAGCGCATTACTGCGACCTCCCGCCCTTCTCGACCTCCCCCTCCCTCCCCGCTGCGCCCTCCCTCGCTGTCCTCTCGCCGTCTCGCTCCGCCGCTCCCGCCGATGGCGTCCCGGCCCCGCCCCGCCCCGCCCCGCTCCGCGCCGCGCCGCGCCGCGCCGCCGTCGACAGGATCAATGCACTTCCGGAGGCCGCTGCGAGGTAGATGGGTTGCCATGGAAACGATGACCGACGCAGCGCGGATCCAGCTCCTGGTTCACATCGGCGGCGCTGGCGCGGACGCGGACGCGCTCCGCTCCGCTCCGGGCGGCGGCAGGCCGGGCCCGCCGCTCGCAGCGCCGCCAGGTGGGCGGCGGGCGTATTGATTTTGGACGCCCGCGCCGCTCATTACGCGCCACGGGAGATGACACACAAATATGCAATCGTAATCACTGCTTGAACATAAATACGCCTCCTGGAAAGGTGTGCGCGAAGGCAGAGTCAGGGGCTTCTGAGAGAAGACTGTAACTCGCCTTGAAGAACGACTACTAGAGACATTTTTGTGGTCACGGGGTAATAGTTCTTAAGTCAGTTTTTGGCAAAATTGGGTTAAGTACTGAAACTACATGTTAGGTATCTATATTTTATTTTAGTAAAACGACCGAATTCACATGTTGCCTCCTTAACGACAAAAAAGCGTTGGGAAATACAGTTTGGTGTTGGGAAACATAGGCGACTCAAGAGTCTAAACATTGTTTTCTCTAAAGCAAGATTTTTTTTACTTTAGAACTTTTATTCCGTAACCACAGATTTGTAGTAAGGAATAGTAAAAGAATAGTATTTGAGTTCCTTATACTATACTAACATTACTTCTGACATGCGGTGAAATGGTATTAATTAATTTAACGATATTTCCTTATTGGTGCGTGTTCCTTAAAACGAAATTAAAGAACCAATGTGTTTCTATCTTCTGAATTCCATAAACTGTTTATGAATTAGGATTAATTTTCAAGACAGACAGATCTGGAACACATCCATTTTCTATACCATTACATATTTATAACGCCAATAAGGCCTACCAGCATTTAGAATTTATTCGTAGAATTGTACAATATTCTAGAAGTGCAAACTTTATTTTCTAAAGCGGCAGAACGCTGTCGTTTTGCCATCCCAAACGAGGACGAACCGACGTGATCGTGGCCGCCTGAGAGACGAGGCGGCGGTCGCGTCGGGATGAGCCCCGCCGGGCGCCATCTTGTCAGAGGCGCGCGATGGCGGCTGCTGGAGTGCGCCTCCGCTGCGCCTGCGGAGTCCGCCACCCGCCGAGCACACCGCTCCGTGATGCTTGCAGCGCGCCGCCCGCCTGCCACGTTGAACTCGAGAGGCGCTCTGTCGCTGCGCAAATCCAACGCGCCTCTGGGAGAGAGCCCAGAGATGAAGGTGAAAGTAGATGAAACGAGATTATGAAAGTAGGGAAGCTACAGCAATATGTACTCCTCAGACCATAAATCAATGCTGCCGTAGGGGAACGGTGTCGCATTTGTGTGATTGACCAACGCTCAAAGGATTCTTGGTTAACTCCGCGTTTTGCCTCACGGATGTATTTATTGATTGAGCAATTACCACAACACTATGTTGACTGCTTTCGAAGTACTAGGTATTAAAAGACATCCGCAAACACGAATGTAGAGTTGCTTTCATTACAGGAACTTACCGAAGTGATGCGGAAATAACAGGCAAATACAGATCATTGTGACGCTGATAACGATGTGTTGCGTTGCATTCGTTGGTACTAGCGTCCCATTGACGGAAAAAGATATACGCTACACATGTTATACCCAGTATACTCACTTATACCTAGTATGTACATCTACAAAGTCTTGAAATGTTTTCACGTCGTTATTTAGAGACTTCCGTCAGGAGTGCTTTTTCATTTCTGTGCATTTTTTGTTCCCGCATTAGATGAGCAATTGATAAATTAAATGTAATATTAATGTCAAAAACAGTTGATATATATTTCTAATGTCATACTATCGTATTTATTGAAGATATCCCCACCGTTTTAAATAATAATAATAATAATAATAATAGTAATAATAATAATAATAATAAATAAAATAATTGAATGGTTACTTATTGAAGAGTTGTTTGAGAAAATTTGAGATGCAGTTTTAAAATCACGATCATGTTAATTTCCTTACGAATCTCTTTATTTTCCCACCAGCAGCAAAACCATATAAAGAAAACTAGAGATCGTATTGGATGTAGTAATTTCTATACAGGTAGACTCTATCTTCCGCTCCTACGCGGGGCCTTCTTTCTCCCCCCTTCCCGTTCCGCCCTGGCCCCTCCTGCGCCGCCTGAGAGCCTGCGTGCTGCGCAGTCACTGGCACCTCGCTGCTCTTGCAGGTCTGCGCGCCGGGGCGAGCGGGGGCACGGGGTTGCTAGACAGCCACTCGGCTTGGCTTAGATTCGTGCGCCGGTCCGGCATCGGCGCAAAGAACAACCTGCGGCCGGTGGTCATTGGGCGACAGGTAGGTTGCTCGTGAACTCAACCACAGCACGCTTTCCTTTGGCAGTGACGGCATCACGCGCATGTTCTCACAGAGCTTGAGCGAACTAATAACTTGATATTCCTTTCCGTGGCGAAAAAACATGACGATATTCTGACGCGAAAAAACAATGTAAGAAACTGTGCACATTTTACTTATTAACATGACTTATATATGTTAAAAGTATATACTGGAATATAAATATTGTGATATATTTTAATTTAATACGTTAAATTAATACTTTGTACAGTTCATTGGAATTTTAAAGCTAACTGATCTTACAAAACTAAATAGAAGTTAAAATGAATTGTATGAATTTCACAACGATCTCACATTGGTGTTGAATCCTCATTGGACGTCGAGTTCCTAGAATCTCGGAATATTTCATCTTCCAGTTTCTAAAAATTCAAGCGACGTGTAAACATATTATTATATTTTACTGAGAAAGAAATTGTTCAGAAATCTGTGAGATGAATGTTTTCCCACATTTATTTTACTTCCATAATTTGATGGCGTCACTAGACACATTATGCATAACACTGTTGCAATATTGCTGTGCTTGATATTAACGATTGACCTACTAACAACGTTTGGGAATTTACGTAAAAAATAACTAAAACAGCAATTATTCCACAATACTTATTGGATATAACATGTGCAGTTTGAGGTAAAATTAACAACTTAATATTTGCTCGGCTTGAAATATGTTTCATAACATTATATGTTAATAATATCATATGATTTATGATAATATATATTTGAATACTAATTTGTGAGTACTCGTGGTACCTCTAAATTTTGAGCTTGTATATAGTTAAAATGAAAATATACAATATAAATGTAAGTCTTTTTGTAGCGCGTGGCATTATTTTTCATTTTGCATTTGATTCACCTAACAATTTGAATTCATTTTTAACAAAATATTATTTTACAGTGATTTTAAAAACTCGAACTTGCGTAGATGAAAAGAGGTTATGAAAGTAGGGAAGCTACAGCAATATGTACTCCTCAGACCATAAATCAATGCTGCCGTGGGGGAAACGGTGTCGCATTTGTGTGTTCACGTTTCCGGTGGATCGATCGAGGCGAAATTCTCCGCCACGGCGTTGGCATGGAGAGGGGCAACAGTGCATCTCTGGCCGCGACTACGGTCAGACCAACAATCCCGCTGACCGGAGAGCAGACCGTTGCTGACAGCAAATTTTCTGGATAAGGTACAAAAAGAAAATAACTAGATCCGCCAATCAAATAGCTCCGGTTTTCGAACCCTGGGAAAGCACATTATCAGGAAGACTAGTCGTTTGCCAATCGAAAAATGGAAAAGAGCTGATTGACCGAAGGAGAAGGTGGGAGATGTGTAGGCAGGGTGAGTTGTACGGCGGGAGCGTTTGGGATCGAGAGGGTGCCGATGCCTGTCGGTGACAGGGCCGGAAGATAATGTAGCATGAGTGAGGTGAGGTGGAAGACAGAAGTGAAGACGATGTGGCGGGAGGGTGATGGAAGTGGGTGGTGGTCGTGGCTATGGAGGGCTGTCTGTTGGCAGACATGGCGGCGATGGTGTAACGGTTTGCGTATCGGACTGTTATACCAAAGTTCGCGGGTTCAAAACGCGAAGCCATGGATTTTTAGGGTCGAAAAAATCCTTCGTACGCCTTCCTTTCGGAGGAGAAGTAAAGCCGGCTGTCCCATGTTAGTAGATTTACTTCTATGTAAAAGATCTTCAAGCCTAAATGACGCCTCTGAGCAAAATTCAAAATCGCTTGTTTCGTCGCCCATGGAATACCTTCTTTCTCCGCTAGTTGGGGAAAGGAGTGTAGCGAAATTTGCGTGGTCAGAAGGAAGAGTAGGCCTCATGGACTGAGTCTCGCCACGTAAAATAAGGCAATTCAATTCAATTCAATTCAATGTCGCGCACCAGGCGCCGGGCGATTGCGCGAAGGCGTCGGAAGGGCTTCCCGGCGGATGAGGGCGTCCGCCCGGGGGGGTGGCGGGGGGGCTGGGCGGGGCGGGGCGGGGCGGGCGGGGCGGGCGCCAGCTCCGGGGCCAGCGTGGGCGCCAGCGCTGATCCGGGAACGCCAGCGCCCAGCCGCCCGGCCGGCGGCGCTTCAGGAAGGCCGGAGGAAGGAAGGAAGCGAAGTCCAACAGAGGAAAGAGCAAAGTCTGCGGGGGCGGCTTCTCATTGCTTATCGCCTTGTGAAGCAAGCCAACAACTGGCGAGATATGTTTCTGCATTGCTCCAATGTGGTGCCCTCATTTTTTGTTTGGAGACATTTGTTTATTTTATGACTATATTTTAGAATCTGGTATCATTGAGAACTTCATCAAAGGGCTTAACTTTTTTACTGTAAACTATGAGATCTGATCAGATCAGGTTCTCATAGGCATGACTGCGAAATGAAATCCACTTGTGCATTATTTCTTTGGGTGTTATTTATCAATGACTGTTCCTCTTCATACTCATTCCTGTCATAATTTTATCTTTACTGGTATTTTATGGTTACTAATCGACCAGTAATTTATTGTTGTGCCTTCTTCTCGTCACTAATAAAAGAGTTTCATTCATTAGTGTCAAGGTGAACGATGCGATACGGAATACAATAAGACGCTTCATTAGCTCATGGATGCTAATCAAAAGGTTTTATATTATTTTCATCGTGTATGGAGGTTACATCATTTTCTCACTAATCGAAAACTTACTCCAAGTGAAAGTTAAGGGAAAACAGTAATTCCATGATTTCTCGACGGTATAATTTAGAAATCAGAAATAACATTAAGGTCCAGCAATTCCATTTTTGCAACAAAATACTTAACGTCAACACTCGAGTATCAGAATTGTTTCTTCCATAAATCAATTCTCATGTTTCTAGTAATCAAAATCTTCAGTAGTTCACCCTCACAAAACGTAATCTCATACAGCGATGCAAATGAGAAAGATGAAGTTTGTTTTTTTCATTAATGTTATTTATGACCCGGATTTGTATACCGATTTCTTCTTTCAAAATATCAAATAGCAATTTCACCATCTCCCCATTTGTACGTGATATATTACTTATTATAAAACAATTCAAACTGTCCTCTCTCGTTGTCAGTTCCAGTTTTGTAATTGCTTTTGCGAGGGGACCGCGCAACACACTCGTCGTTTCACAAATAGATGAGAGAGTCATCTGTTGCGATGAGATCTGCTTTCGCTCCTTAGAAATTGTCTTCGAATCTTTTTAAAACAATTTACTTTTTATTTATAGGAATTTTTCAACGTTATTACATCGAATAAAAAGTGTAGTTACACTCGGGGAAACTACTAATTATTTCTCGGGTAAATTACATTATTATTGATGCAGTAATTTCAATTCCAAGATTATTTTGAATGAATATTCAATTTAATTTTTATTTTACATGTACTATATAAAACAATTTGACTCATTTTCTTCAGTACATTTGTTTAACACACAAAATGATTATAAGGTTGATGCTTTTTAAAATATATATTATAGTAATAGATCTAGGCACCCGAACACCTTCAAGTACTGAATAAGTTGATATTAAAATAGTTATGTTATTAATCACAATTATATGACAGTCCTTTTGTTCCATTATCATAAAATTCGTGCGCGATTTTTCCTTCCTCTTTCTTGTCTTATCGTCAACCCTTAACATCACATTGACACTAACATGCACTATATTACCGCATATGCCGGGAGACCGGTCGGAACCAAGATGGGAGGAGATACATGATTGGGGAAAACCCCACTATTCGCAGGTAGGTCGGCGCCGGATCTCGCCATTCAGCGGGGGAAGATCACAGCCACATACCGATGAAAAACATGCACTATACTTACGGGACCAATGACCTCATTCGTTGACGCGCCCGCAATCACTAACAATCAATCAATCAGCAACAAGTTTCGCCTTACCCTTTCGCAGTCTGATGCGCAAGTGGTTGGCAGGTTCACTTTCTGCTGCAGTCAAAGTAATTTTGTCTACCTTCCTAACACCAGTGCAAGACGCGTTGCCTACCAACAGGGGGCAAAAGTTCTGTGTGCAACGTCGTTATTAAAGATGTCTCGCTATGTGTTCATTGGCAAAGAGGTCTTCTTCAAGCCGTTCTAGATCCCCTAGATAATTGTATAATTTATTCTGAGACGCCCTAGTATTTTAAAATAAACGTCATGTGTAACTAGTCCTACGTCCCCTACGAGTTTGTATAATTTATTCTGAGACAGCCTGGTATTTTAAAATGTGCATTATAATGTACAAGTATTACTAGTTACTTTTCTCCTATACCATGAATCAGAGTGAAATACTATTGGAATCAATATCATATCACAGTCATTAGTTTAGTGTAGTGATCATGCATGTTTGGTCAAAGCATTTCCCCACTTAGAATGTGAGGTCCGGCGGCGACCTACACGTCGAATTGAGGGGGTTTTATGCATCCAGGTATCTCCCACCAGCGGTGCACTGCCCCAGCCGGGACAAACTCTAAACTCCGACTGATCTCCCGACATGTGTGGTAATGTAGTTTATGTAACTGTGTGTGTAAGTAAGCGGTGAGAATAGGACAAGGAAGAAGAAGGAAAGATCGCCTGCGATCAGTGGCCCGTTTTCTCAGGGTTCATCACCAGCATTATGCTGGTACTCTTCGGAGAAATCACGGAAAACTACCGATCAGAGCGGCCGGTCGCTAGAATTCTCCTTCAGACGGCGACTGAATTCGACCTAGTGGTCGGGATTCTAACCTTTGGACAGCCCGGTACAGTCACAGCAGTGTCATGAGTTACCACCTGCGCTACCTTCGTCGGTTTGACACGTGCTCGCGGTGACGGTATTAGACGTCCTTTGTTCCGCGCTGCCGTTGGGTAGAGTCCCTAGATACAGAGAGTAGCGCAACCGCCGCCATTTAGTATCCACTCACCCGACAACTCCGTCAGACACCAATCAGGAAATGAAGGGAAATTAAAATAATTAGTGACATTATGATGATTTTCAAGAATATTAATATTAGTTTGGGGTGGGTTCATGGTTCTCAACACACAGAATACGACACAGTTCCAATTTTCCGGACAACTGGACATAAAATGGCGGGATTGGTGGAACAGTGCAATCCGCTGTATCTACTCAGTCTCAATCAGTGAAAAACTACTGATTGACAGTGACTATTCACTGATGGTGTCAGTTATAACCCTGCCACTGACAATCAGTGAATTAAACTGAACAAATCAGTGAAAATCGGGACCACTTTTTGAATCAGTGAAACTTCACTTTTTGAATCAGTGAAATATGTGAAAACAACAGCACGTGAACGACTGAACGATCAGTGAGCAATGGTGGCGCGGCACTTTTACCACTGACGACCAGTGAAATGCTGGCGGTCATTACGAAAAGGTTTGCATATTCGTTGATTGTCAGCGAAACTACCCATTCCGACTGAAGGTATCAGTGATTTTGGCTCTCACTGACTGAATCAGCGACTATTTCACTGATTCAGGTTCAGAGAGTAGGGACTCTGGCGTTGGGCAGCCCTGCGCGCGCCGCGAGCGCTGACGGGCGGGCGTCGCGACGCGACGCGACGCGACGCGACGGGGCGTTTGAGAAACGGCGGCGCTGTGTCTTCGCGCGGGCGTCGCGACGCGCCGCCCCGGGCGACGCGGCCCCATTTTTCCTGCCTTTCCTCAGGCTCCGCGCCCGTTTATTTATTCAGCGCGGGCGGAGCCACCCGTCGACGTGGCCTCGATATAAACTATCGATTCCTATCATTCCTCGGCCGTCGCCTTATTTTCTACGCTGCGCCGCGTCGTGATCCCATTTTTCTCGCACGCGTCGTTGTCGTCGTCGTCGCCTTGGACATTGTTACGCGTCACGTGATGGTGGGATCGAGAGGGGCGGGGGTGGTTTGTTGTTGCTATTCTTTACTTCAATGTGTAGAAGATGGGCTATATCAGTTAGTAGTAAAATGTTGGGAATGTACTAAAAATATTTTCATTGTATTTTAAGGACATTCAAATATATACGATAAAACTCGAAAAACAATTGCACTGTCTGTTAATAGTAGATATTACACATATTTCTGGCCAATTATTGTTTATAGACAGTTTATTTTTAAAACTTATTTTATTTTACAAAAAACTGTCTATAAACAATAATGGACCAGAAATATGTGTAATATGCGATAAAATAATGAAAAATACTGTTTACGTATTTTAAGAAGTATTTATGTCATTGAGTAGTCACGTAATAAAATTATATTCACAAACACCCTTTTGTATCTAATAAAATAAGATCATGTAATTATTTGAAACTATTTTACTAGATTTTTATACTCAAATCGTTTTAGTAGCTATGAATGAGCCTTAATAATTTGCAGTGTTAGGGGTTAGGGTGTCTTACTAAAGTGTTCTTAAATTGTTTTAAACTTGCTCATATAGCACGGAGAAACGTTAGAATACGTTTTTCCTCCAGAAGATTACCAGACTTAGACTTTCTGATGAAATATCACGCGTTCGCACCAAGAAGCTGGATTTAAGGAAATCATTTCATTTTCCTTTTCCTCTGAAGAAACTAAAAGCGGAAAAGATATTAATAAAATTGACTCTGTAAGTATTGCGTCACAGTAATGATCATTGCAATTTGATACGATACGATGTAGTAAATATTTTATCACTTTGGTTAAAGATATCGTTTTCGGATCAACTGTCACCTCTTGGACGTGAGATTTCATTCACACATCTTCATTAATCCTGTGGTTTGCGGAAACTACAACTTTAAACCAACTCTTACGATCTTACCTCAGCTCTCCTCGACTTCAAGTACTCTGATCTAATCGGAGCTGTGAACAACGTTGTTCGATGAGAGATTTTCATCAACGCTGTAGTTACCTTCGTTCCAGTCTACTCCATTGCTAAATAAATCCTTCAAGGGTTTTTACATATCATCTAATGAATGGAAAAGTTACCATTTTTATTCACTATTCCCATCTTTTATTATCCACATTTTTAAATAAGACGATTAAGAAATTAATGTAAATAATCTTTGTTAATGCTTTCTACTAAATGAAATATCCTTGTGAGCTAATCCTACGTGAGCTGCACCTTGATGGGAACGCAACACTGGTCATAAATGGGTTCAAGTCAATGGATAATGAATATCTAATGTCATCATTTGCTGTTACAGTAAAATCAAAGCATTCATTTATTGTATAAAAAGAAACTGAATAATAATAATAATAATAATAATAATAATAATAATAATATGTAATTGTATCTAAAATAATATACTGATTTTTCCAGAATATTCTGTAGCATAGTTTAACTTTCTATTTCTTTTGTATTATCTAACATTTAATTGGTACAATTAAGTCAAAGTGAAAAGTCAAAGAGAAAAATGAAGCATAATAATAATAGTATAATAATGACAGAAATTTCGAAATATTAATATTGTAAACAGAGATATAATATTGTAAATTTGTATTGGTAGAATTTGAGTAAAGAATGTTTGTCTTGTTCCTAAATTAACAAACATCAGTATTGCTTTTATTATCATAACACTAGATGCAATTGTATCTGGTACCCTGGTAGCATATCATTAGCAGCCAGTGGCCGCTGAAATGGAGATGCCAAGGTTGCAGGGGGTGAGCGATGAGCTCTTAGCGGCGGCGGGCGGGGCGAGGGCGAGGGCGAGGGCGTGGGCGGTGGGCGAGGGCGAGGGCGAGGGCGAGGGCGAGGGCGAGGGCGAGGGCGAGGGCGAGGGCGAGGGCGAGGGCGAGGGCGAGGGCGAGGGCGAGGGCGAGGGCGAGGGCGAGGGCGAGGGCGAGGGCGAGGGCGTGGGCGGTGGGCGGTGGGCGGTGGGCGGTGGGCGAGGGCGAGGGCGAGGGCGAGGGCGAGGGCGAGGGCGAGGGCGAGGGCGAGGGCGAGGGCGAGGGCGAGGGCGAGGGCGAGGGCGAGGGCATGGGCGGTGGGCGATGGGCGATGGGCGAAGGGCGTAATGAGGAAGTGGCGACCGGACAGCTCGATCAGCGCCCGCGCCGGCCACCTGCTCTTTCCCTGGCGCGCGGCCGCGGGCATCCGACGCCCGCCCAGAGAAGCGCCAGCGCCGTGACAAACGAGCGGCCAGCAGCGCCGATAAACGCCGCCATCCAGAGGGCTATGTAAGCTCGCGCCTGACTCATTGCTAATGCACGAGAGGCGATCATGGCTTCCTCTGGTTGATGGTGACGTGTTTTTTTTTCTGTACACGGACATACTTTGCCTGTCTTCGTTCACGTTGACTTAACTATCATTGAAAAATGTTTATTCATTTTCTATAATTTATGATTCTATCTGTTATTTCTATTAATTTACGGACCAATAATATATGTGAATATCCTCTATTATATGTATAAGTAATGGAATATTATATATTGCATTGTATATGTAATGCGATATTTTTCTGAAAATATGAGCCTTTTTATTTTTATATTTGAAGAACCTTGATTTCAAATAATTTGATAGAAATATTAATTGTTGTTCATTTTAAATTAAATTTATTTAAAGTTCCAAGGATAATGAGGTATCAACCACAATAGTAGAAATCCACTATTGTGGTTGATACCTCATCATCCTTGGAACTTTATTATGGATTACCACAAAATCTCTGCTGCCACCACAAAATTTAAATTTATTTACCTGTAACATTGAAATTAATTGAATTCTATTATCAATTGTAGGGAGCAATTCGTTACGAATGATCCACAGGAAGCGCCGAAATTAATATACGAATTTTTTATCTTCTTGTGCGTTCTTTTTCTCCTAAAATGTGCACGGCGCATAACAATAGATGGCTTTCGGGTGACGCGCCTGGCTCCTCGCGGGGGCAGAATGGCACGGGGTCGCCCGCGGCGCCGCGTAAGTGGAAGGCGAGTGTAGGCGCCGTGGCGTGGCGAGGGTGGGGGCGGAGGGGGAGGGGGAGGGAAGATCGACCGCTGGGAGCGCGAGGGCGCGCGACTTCTTGCTCGCTGCGGTGCGGCGGCGTCAACGTCGTCGGGCGGGCGGGCGGGCGGCGATCTGCCCCGCCAGCGCTTCAAATCCCGCCCGCCCCATCCATCGCGCGGTGGGAAGGCGAGCAGGTGCGCCGGCGGGGGCGGGGGCGGAGCGGGGGCGGCGACAAATGTGCGAGCTGTCTCGACGCGCCCATTTGTCCCCGAGGTACGCTCGCTTCCCCTGCGCCCACGCCCCCCGCCAGGCGGCGCTCGCCCGAGCCGACGCCCGTGGCGGGCGGCGCCTCGCCGGCAAAGGTCGCCGCTCAGGGCCGGATTAATACGTAAGGAGGCGAAGCAAGTTTAATACTTGATTTTTATTTATACTTGTTCGACTTATTTAGTCTTTCAAGGGTTTTTATAGTTACATAATTGTTTTCCATACAAAATTTGTACGTATGGAAATTACATATTTGATTTGCATTATACAATTTCACAGGAACATTTTGATACATAATTGGAATTTGAATAATTATCAATACAGTTTGAAATTATTGTCAGCAAGTTATGGAGGATGTAACAAGTCTTTAGCATGACGGGTTTTAATTCTTGGTTGGGGTAGGCTGATTTTCCGAGTGAAAATGTCTTAGTTGCATAATGGTACGTTAGAATAGAATTTTGATGCTATTTTTGTTACCCAACTTTTTAATGGTACAACAGAGAGTTCTTGATGTATTTGTTCATTACTAACGAACCAGGGAGCTTTTAATGTCCACCGAAGAAATTTATTTTGAATGATTTGTGTTTTATTGAAGGTTTAATACTAAAGAAGGCGATTTGGCTTCCGCCGCTTGGGGAATCTCAGTTGTTTTAACAACATTTTATAATTAATCATAAGCATTGATTTTCATAATGGCAAATGTTATAAATGAAGTCTTAGGCTTCCGCGGCCAGAGTTGCGATCTCGCCTGTCCGGGTGACGCCGCGTACTAGGCTGTGTAGCCGACGTTTCGACCATCTTTTTCGAGGCCTTTATCAGGGCTGGTCTGCGCTGATGTAGTCAGCCAACCATTATATACCTGAGTGCTGACTACACCGGCGTAGACCAGCCCTGATGAAGACCTCGAAAAAGATGGTCGAAACGTCGGCTACACAGTCTAGTAAGCGGCATCATCCGAACAGCCAAGATCTCTGGCAAATATTACAATTTCTTTTTCCATTCATATTAATTTTTTTTGTGTAATTGTATAATATTATGAAGCTCTTTAGTTTTGTCGTAATTGGGGCCCCTTCAGACATCAATCAGGCACTGTTTCTAATGCGTCCTGCACACCGTGGTGCCCGGGCATTTGGTTCAGGGAAACCTCCATTTCGGAGTCGAGAGTCTCGAAAAGCGGTTGAGCGACTGGGTTTCTTCATCGATTCTCCTCGCGAGACTTCCTTTCAAAGGTCGTTTGATTACACGTAGTTGTTCTTTTTATACGCCCTTTTTTCCTCGTCTAACCTCTTACAGATATCTGATATTTGACTTCGAAGATTTCAGACAATTGTGATTCACCACATTCAATTACATATCACTTTTCACTACCTTCTCGCCTTTCGTTTTGACTTGTGTTGTCGCTTCAATTGCTAACTGCTGCCTTTTAAAGCAGTTTTTATTTTCTCTTTACAGTTATCTCTAATATATTTTCTACAGTGTTCAACAACTATATTAATGGGATTGATTCGTTCCTAACATTTTTCTGTTGAATCTCTTACTGTGTATGCTAAATATAACCCGAAATTCAAATATTGCCACTTATGATAAAATTCCTTATTCATTTTATATCGTCTATGAAATCTAACTACCTCAATTTATTCTCGATTTCTACTCGCATTTAATTTTTTTAAAATATATTTTTCATAAAAGCTTGATCTTGTGGGAGATTGAGAATCTCACTGCACGTTGTCATTCTATTTGAAGTTAACAGCATAGTCTTGCGGGACACAGATAAAAGCCCAATATGAGGATATGTCATAAAATATACCCTTTTCTACTGGTATTTACGAGCATTTATGATGCATTTATACAACATCAGTGTCAAAACTTGAAAGTCAGATTCATAATTAATGTCCAATGCATCTACAAAAAAGTTGATGTCATATATGAAAAATTAAACGTATTTTTTATGAAGTACACATTACTTCAATCAAACACACTCTTGGTAAGACTTCCTGTTTTTCTGTCACAAAGGTTCATCAACAGCAATAGCTTTCCAGATTTTGTTTGCATGCGCAATTGGTTTTATTTTGATAAATAAAACGTAATTTATCCTTTGTACTCACAGATTCAATTATCAAGGAACAAATTATCCTGTTATTTTGTATTTAAAATATCAAGATTTGCCCTACAGCGATTCGACCCACCTGTGTATGGTCAGTCCCCTGTTTTGTAATTCACGTTACACAAAGTAAGCAACACATGGCATGCATACAACACAGTGATGGCGCTTGGACGATAGAAGCTAATGCAAATGATATTAGACCTAGGCTTTGCTCTACGAGTAGTCGCCGTAGGAAAGTTAAAAAAATCTATGGTTAGCTATAATACGAAGAACACAATGCAATGTGTGCTGTAAAGCGTACAATACAAAAGTGTGGTCACTGTGTACATTCACAACATACTAGTTTGACTGGTTCATCGCGCAACTGTGTTTAGTCCACATGTGTAAATTTATTTTACGCCACACGTTTCACATGTTGAGCTCAAACAAATCCTCTCATAACGACATCGTGCTTCAATCGAGCGACGAGCAAACGAACTGTATGTTGCCAACATTTGAAATCCCCGCGTGGGGCGATAACGACAGAAAAACACCTTTTGTCTTTAATTTCGGTCTGTTTGCCAGATCGTCCGTTATTGTGCCCGCTGGCGCGTGCGGGGGGGGGGGACGATCGGGGTGGCGGGGGGATCGCGTGCCCGCTGATGACGCAATCGCGAGCGAAGCAAAGGCTCGGACAGATAGGCGGGGACCGAGCGGATGGCGCTGGAAACGAGACGAACAGATATTACCTAAGCGGGAAATTATTCGTAACCATTTGCAAAATTCTTTATACAATTTTTTCACAAGTCATGACGATGAAATGTATTAGTGGAATGTAACATACCGGCGAGAGAAAAAAGCGAAAGGAATATTTTTTAAACGAGACACAAAAACTACATTTTTGTTAAGAATCGAAGCCAGATCAATATTGTTCATTAAAATTGAAATTAATGTAATAAGTTGTTGCAGTTTTAGACGATTTAAAAGTGATAGACGTTTTACAAGTGATATAAATAATTTTATCTTAATTACTTATGTTTAATGTAGTACCTTGTTCATTCTTCGCTGATTACACTCGTACACAAATGATAAGCAATGAAATAATCGTGTTTGTGAAGATTCTGTCTCAGGTTTCGTGAGAGCGTGGTGAAAATGGTCTCACGAAATTAGTAATAAAGCTGCATCCTGGAATAGAAGTGAAAAATCGTGGTATAAAGGGAAAAATAACATGCAAAATATCCAGATTATTTTCATAAATCACCTATTTTTTGGCAATTTACCCCAAATGCGAGAGATAAAACCCTAACCTAATTTCTTATCGAGTACTACAGAATCTCTCATCATTGTGTACAGACAACGTAATTCGTTCATACCAGTCTGGCGATGCACAAACGATAATCTTCAAAAGAATCGTTTATCCGAAGACTGTTCGTGGCTCATGGCCGACGCTGCTGGGAGGCGCAGCCCACCAATGCAAGCTTACAAGAACGCGAGGCCTGCGTGGCGAAGGGCGATACTGTCGGCACACATGTGCCGACATCACATGTGGAGCCCCATCAGGCTATTGGAACGATGGCATCGCGCCCCACCCCCCTCGGCCTCGCGTCTGCCCGCCGACCAATAAGAGCGCGTGACCACTGATACGGGGAATCGGTTTTGTGAATCGTCATTAGACGAATGCATCTGTATTGGGATAGGATTTTGGTTTTCTTTTGGGGAAATACTTAAGGGGAAAAACCTAAAACAATACGCAGACTCCTGAGGTACAGATTGTAAGAAGAATACTAGTAATGGTTGATTAGGCTGTCATTTCACAAATGTTTATGAACATAACATGACATATTTTCGTACTTTCTACTTTTCTTCCAAATCCAACGCGCTTTGACCAGCTATTATCATAGTTGTTATATTGTTTTTCAAACACCTGTATTTTTTAATTGTTAAGAATTATTCTAGCTGTAATACGTTTGGTTTCGGGGTCTTTTATGGCGTTTCTTTTTCTTCTCTTTCTCGACGTTCCAAGACATTGACGCCCTTCGGTTTTCAACCTTACAGCCAAGTCATTTGTCGGCGTTGAATTGGTCATACTCTGGCGTAATTTTGCCTTTATTGAGAATGTTGACATCCATCTTAGGTACCGAGAAACAGAAACCGAGAAGAACTAAGGCTGTCGACGTTCCTGAAGGCTCTCGACCTTTATTCGATTTCATTTTCGATCTTTAATTTTATAGGATACTGAATGTGTTTCGCTACTTCAATGAGTGATTCCAATAGAACAATTCTGAAAATGATTTGTTCCAGAAACAGATTTAAAACATTGCAAGTAATGTTTGAAATCAGTTTTGAAGTGAATTTCACTGTAACATGTCAGTCTGTTAATGATGAAGAGAAGACCCTGAATGCATACTCCGTACGTCACATCGCCTCTGCAGGCCACCATCAGTGGCATGTCCACCACGCGCATCACAGCCAACCCGCTCCTCCACGTGCCCGCCATCGCGACGTTGCCGCTTACGCAGGAGCGACCACCACATCCAAATCACGAACATCCCTCGCGACGGGCAGCGGCGGGGGTGTCGTCGGCGCCGGCGTTACGGCTGGCGGGGGCGGCAAAGTGGCAGCGGCGGCGGCAGCGGGGGCGGGGACGGTCGTCCCGCGCGCACGCACCGTCCGGCGGCGGGCCGTCCATCACGGCGGATAGCATCGCCGGGCGCGCCCGCCCGCGCCCCCACCGCCGCCGCCCTGCCGCCGGCGAGCGAGCAGCGCGCCCGCTTATCGGGCCCTGGGCGGCGTCGCGGTAAATCCGAGCCGCCGGAGAGAGCGACGGTGAGGGGCGACGGGCGGCGGTCACGCGTCACGCGAGCGGACGAGTCCTGCCCCCGCCCCACGCCCCCGCCCCACGCCCCCGCCCCCGCCCGCGGAGGAGTCCCACCGCGCCCCTCGCCCGTGGAGGAGACCCTCCCCCGCCCCCGCCCACCGCCCGCGGAGGAGTCCCGCCCCCACCTCCCTTCCCCGCTTCCCGCTCGCGGAGGAGTTCCGCCACTGCCCACGGCCCGTGACCCATCCGCCCCCGGGGCGCCGCGCGAGGGCCAAGGCGGTGGCGCTCTCTGCAGCACTAACCACTCGTGTTGACCTCGCCAAGCGTTCGGAATTGCGTAAACGCGCCAAAGCAACACACGGGAGACGTTGGTAATAATTCTGGTAACACACAGGAGACGCTGGTAATAATTCCGCTTCCAATGCTTATATTCATGATCGTCAAAAAGAGAAATAATGTTTATTGTAACAAAACAATGATATATAATGAATTAGTTTACGTTTGTATTGTATACATTTAAAAAAATATTTAATGCGCCTGTAACAAGTAATGTATTTCAGCTTCCGGGTCAATGACGCCCATCTCGATCAGGTTTTTGTCCAGTTTCCCTGATCCATTGAGCGAATGCTGAGATGGCCCCTTATTTGCTTCTGGACGTAAATGTAGCTTCACTGTGCTCATGTTTTGTTGAGCACTTCTTTTGCTTGTAGTTCATTTACCGTTGAAATTGATTTTCTATAACTCGGGAACAATCATTTTTCAAATTTTTATTTTTCTAAAATAATAATTATTTTCTAAATTCTGGCTTCTAGTTTTTCAATTTTTTTAAAATTCTGGGCCTCAAGAAAATGTGCGCAGATAATCTCTTTCCCCACACGTCATATACAGTTTTTACTGTTTTTTTTGACAAAATAAATAAATAAATACCATTCTGCTCCCATTGATTCAATTTATTGGCATTATTATCATTACAGTCGTGGGTTCGCTAAGTTTCGTAAGTCGTGTTGAAGTTAGATGAATGATGTTGGTGGATTTACCAAATAAGTAAGGATTTTATCAAGAATATACACCTGTATCTTACCATTATTTGAATTTAAAAGAGAAAACACAATTCATTATCAACGTTTTTGTATGCCTTAGAGGAACGAAACTATAATTTAAGGGTTTATAACGAAAGGTTTAATGTTTTATTTACGAAAATATAATTTAACGGTCAGTAATTAACTACAAAATGTGCTTACGTACAAAATGTGCTTACCATAAAAATGTTACAGCCGAGAAATAATTGCAACACCTTTTTAGCGTAGATCTACCTTTTACATTGTTCCTTGAACTACCCTTAACTCTCTTCAAATCGTTTACTTCAAAAGAGACGAGTCGAAAACAAGGAGGTTAACCAGTGCATTCGTAGCCACCATTGAGACAACAAGGGCATTATCCTCCACCAGTGAGCGCCGCAGAGCAAACATAGCGATCTTCTGCCCTAACGCGCGGAGAGCACGCAGTTACACCAACGAAAACAGAGTCGCTTCCGCACTCTCAGTGGCTAACAAGTGGGCAGCGGCGGGGGCAGCGAGGGGGCGCCGCGGCCGCCCCTCGCCCTCCCCCTGGCCAAGGCGCGCTCGGAGGCGAGTCTCCCGTCGGAAGACCGGAGATAAGCCAAATTGCGCACGGGGGCGGCGCGGGGGGGGCGGAAAGCAGAGACTTCCTCTCGCGGGGGGCGCCACGCGAGGCCGGCGGGGGCGGAAGCAATTGGGCTTGGAGGGCGCGTTAGCGTGGGTGATGTGCTGAGGCGGATTATAGGGCTCTCAGGCCACGCTCCCCTCCGAGCAGCCGGAGAAGTTGGAGTGTTTGCTGCCCGCTGACAGCGCCTGCGAGGCGGGGCCTTCCGGCGCTGCATGTTTCGGTTGGTCGAGGGCGATGATCCCCTTGCAGTTTGCACTAACCCTCTTACAGCACTTCCATCCTTTTGGGGCTAATAAATTGAAGGTAAAATGGCACCTTCACTCCTGTTGATGTATCAACAAATGGAAAAATGCGAATGCGAAAATGAAAGGCGCTGTGAATCTAAAATAAACTTTCCTCTAATGAGAATGATAGTAGCTTGTCTTTTGATTACCAAAAATAATGTGCGAGTAGCTCGAATGACGTGATATTTTGAAATGCTTGTCCTGTTTGAATTTGAGGATAATTTCAGAGATCCATTTTTACAGTAAATTATTTTTGAAAATAATAAGAAACAAGAGATTACAAGGTTTTTGTAAATGTAGGAAACAAGTCAATCATGAAAAATGTCATCGTCGTTCTCCTCAGTTTCGAAGAAATTCAGAATCTTTCTTGTTCCACGCAGAAGTTCCGTAACGAAGTTTTGAAGGAAGTCCTCATTTTAAAAATAAATAACACAATGCAAAGCATTTAGTTTATTTTCCACGGAGTTCAACTTTTCTGCTATAGTTTTCTTCTCTCAGTTCAGAAGTTCTGATGTAGGCAACTAAAGGAGACTGAGACTTTGCGTGTTGTACCTGCAGGTGAGTGTGCAGGAAGCGGCGAGGCATTTAAAGTCTATTTATTCTTGCCGGAGGGGAGGTGGGTTTGGTCAAACGCCCTCGGCGCTCTTGCGAATCAGATGGTCGCTCAGGGAGACTTTCGCGCTCCCCGCCTCTCCGACTGCGCACTTGGCGGGAAATATGTGCGATGGTCACGTGACGAATCAGAGCCACTGCGCACGCCCGTGGCTGGTTCTTCTCTTGAAATCGCTGATGCAATGGAGACAATTTATAAAAAAAATATTGGTGTGCCACACACACCAATACAATAAGTACAATGTAATTTTTGATTCATAGCGCTTGGACTTCTACATTCAATTAAATCATCAAGGACGATTTTCTCTGGACATTGTGAGAGTTGCAATTTGAAAGTAAATTTAGAACACAAAGATAAATATCTTTTTTCTAAAAAATTAGGAATAAATTATTTAATACCTCGTTGTCGGATGACAATGTAAATCAAACCATCACTACAAATACACCGTAAACCATTCAAATAAATTTGTCAGCATTAAATAGGTTAACAAGATTTTCTAGGTGACACATACTACAATAAGAGGAAGGAAGTAATGTAAAGGAGGAAAACCGCTTAATACTTACGCAGAATGTTGTTATTGTTTTTTTATGCCATCAAGCCTCCTGAGTCACTGAAGAAGGAAAATAAATTCACAGACAGCCATAAAAACTCCAACTTCCACAATATTTGAATTTTTTCCACTGATATACACATTAAGAAGGCATTGTTGTTGCACTTTCTAATCTTATTATCTGGGAGGTCTATTAGATTATTGAATATAAGACAAAAATACTTTTTAATGATGCATGTAAATGATACATATAAGACAAAAATACTTTTTAATGATAGATGTACAGAGACGAAAAAATGGAAATTACATAACTAATACTTATAACACAAATACCTACATACAAACATACATAATACATACAAGGTACCTCTGTAATTAAAAAGAAGTTAAAATGTTGAAGGTGTACTAGCTCACAAAAGTAAATGAGATAAATATTAGGAAGAATTCGAGAAAAAATGGAATAGTGGAAACAAGACAGCGAGGAAACAATAGATAAACGAAAAAAAACGACAAAATCGAAACGAAAGACAAAGCATAATACAGGATTATCAAGTTACAATAGAGCAAGAAGACGGAGACGGAACACGTGGGTCAACGCAGTCGAACGCGCAAAAGCCGCGAGCCAAGAACAGCGGGGCGTGGTGGGCGCGGGGCAGGGACGGGAGGGGCGTGGCGGGTGGGGCGGGGCAGGGAGGGGAGGGGCGCTGGGCGGGCGCGCGGCGTGGCGGGCGCGGGGTGGGTCGGGGGCGGGGTGGGGCAGGGAGGGGAGGGGCAGGGAGGGGAGGGGCCGCGGGGCGACCGCGGGGCGGACGACGTCCAGCGCCGCCTGCGGGGTGGACAGCGCGGGCGAGGGCGCGTGTGCGTGCGCGCCGCTCGTTGCACGCGCCTCCGCCACCTGCCGCGCCTCCGCCGCCCGCGCCGCCGCCGCCGCCGCCCCGGAGTAATCGCGCGCGTCGGGGCGTGACGCGCGCGCGCGCCACGGGCGTCCGCCGTGGAGGAGGAGGAGGAGGAGGAGGAGGACGGGAGGACGCTGCGGTGGCGGCCAAGTGCCGCATGGCACGCGCGCCCGCCCGCCCGCCTCCTCGCCCGCCCCGCCCCGCGCCGCCCTACCGCGCTGACTCACGCCCCGCCGCGACGCCTAGTAGCTCAGGGCGCTGGAAAAGGAAGCGGCCACGAAGAAGGTGGGAGAGGTGCAATTGATGCTTCCGGGAGAGATGGCCCAGTGCATCAACTCATATCACTGCACGGCCTCTGACCGGGAAGTCCCAGTTTCGAGTGCCAACGGCGGCAGGAGTTTGGACACCAGCTTGTCAGCTAGGTCGAATACAGTCGCTGTCTAAAGGAGAGTTGCAGCGGCCGGCCGCTCTCATCGGTAATTTACCTTTTTTTCTCTGATCAACACTAGGTGAATGTCGGAGCAGTACCCTAAGAAACGAGCCACGGATTGCGCGCGATCTTTGCTTCCTCTTCCTCGATCTATCCTCACCCTTTACACACACAGTGTAGACTTCCACACATGCCGGGAGACCCGTCGGGAGCTTGGAGCTTGTCCCGACTGGGGCGGTGCCCCGTCTGTGGGAGATACGTGCTTGGGAAAACCTGCTACTCGACGGTAGGTCGGCGCCCAGATCGGCTCCAGCGACGGAAGATGACCGTCACCTCCCAATGAAAAAACACGTACTACACTTACGGGATTAGTTACCTCGATAATTGACATGCCGGGAATCACTATCAATCAACAATCATGCAATTGATGTTTACGCACAGCATGGCAGGTGGCGGTACAGAACACACTGACGATCGAAATGAAGCGTGAGAGGAGAAATGAGCGAAGGAAACGGTGAGAATGATAGTTACAATGCGTTCATAAACGGAAACTCTAAAATCTTAAAATGCTCTTAAACAATGCAACATATGAATAGGGAAGCGAACAAATGATCGATTTCTCAACGTCAATACGAGGCGATGACGGACTAAACCTTTTCCTTGCTTTTAATGAAGCGACAATTCACCTGCCGTTGCGAGGACTGACCAACGCGCTCTCTCGCCCTACCTGCACCACTGTAAGGACGCTGCGAAGGCGGAGGCGCCTGGCAAGTGCCACTTGGCACGCGCGCAACCCCACCCGCCCGCCTCCCACAGCCACCTCGCCCGCCCCGCCCCGCCCCACCCCCACACCCCGCCCCGCCCGCTCACCTCGCCCGCCCCGCCCCGCTCACCTCGCCCGCCCCGCCCCGCTCCGCTCACCTCACCCCGCCCACCCGCCTCACCTCGCCCACCCGCCCGCCTCACCTCGCCCGCCCCGCCCCGCCCCGCTCACCTCACCCCGCCCACCCGCCTCACCTCGCCCACCCGCCCGCTCACCTCGCCCGCCCCGTCCGCTCACCTCGCCCGCCCCGCCCCGCCCCGCCCCGCCCCGCCCCGCCCCGCCCCTCCCCTCCCCGCCCCGCCCCCGCCCCGCTCACCTCACCCCGCCCCACCCGCCTCACCTCGCCCACCCGCCCGCTCACCTCGCCCGCCCCGTCCGCTCACCTCGCCCGCCCCGCCCCGCCCCGCCCCGCCCCGCCCCGCCCCGCTCACCTCACCCCGCCCACCCGCCTCACCTCGCCCACCCGCCCGCTCACCTCGCCCGCCCCGCCCCGCCCCGCCCGCTCACCTCGCCCGCCCCGCCCCGCCCCGCCCCGCCCGCTCACCTCGCCCGCCCCGCCCCCGCCCCACCCTCACACCCCACCCTGCCCCACCTGCCCCACCACGTCCCGTCCCGCTCCGCCCCGCCCCGCCCGCTCACCTCGCCCGCCCCCGCCCCGCTCACCTCGCCCGCCCCGCCCCGCTCACCTCGCCCGCCCTACCCCGCCCCACTCACCTCGCCCGCCCCGCCCCGCCCCGCTCACCTCGCCCGCCCCGCTCACCTCACCCCGCCCACCCGCCTCACCTCGCCCACCCGCCCGCTCACCTCACCTGCCCCGCCCGCTCACCTCGCCCGCCCCGCCCGCTCCGCCCCGCCCCGCTCACCTCACCCCGCCCACCCGCCCGCTCACCTCACCTCGCCCGCCCCGCCCCGCCCCGCCCCGCCCCGCCCCGCCCCGCCCCGCCCCGCCCCGCCCCGCTCGCCGATCCACCCAGCTCGCCCGCTCGCCTCGCGCGACGCCGCTGTGACTCACGACCGCTGCCGCCCACGATGGCGGAGGAGATAGCGCGCTCGAGTGGCTGTAGGAGGACACCGCGACGCGCCGTCTCTTTCAAGAAGCACTTGCCGTTCCGCGCGTGGCCAGCGGCGGCCAGCCGCATCGGGTCAATTCCCGGCGAGGTGTCGGAGTAACTAGAACATTTTGCGTGCGTGCGTGCGTGCGTGCGTGTGTGCGTGCGTAACTAGAAACTTCTGCGTCGCGCCTGACACTTCATCGCGTCTAAAACCGTCAGAGTGCTCGTATATGGATCAGTAAAGGACTTCATAGAACGTAAAGTGTTTTTTTTTCTCGAAAACTATTAAGAATTCACTAATATAAGTACTGGCATGTTCTAATTTTCCTCAAATGAGGTGAAATACTAATTCTTTTCGCCGTTGACAATAAGTACAGGAAGATCATCCACATGAGGGGATCATTTTTAATGAAATGAACAAAACAGCTTTTGATAATGAATTGTGAGTGCTACACTTAAAAGCGACCAATTAAATTTCAAAATCTGATACTTTTTTTTATGGTTTGTTCATTAACTTATATTCTTTACATATCGGATTGTTTTTCTAGCATTTTTTTAAACGAATTGCACTAATAATATTTGTATTTTTGTTAGAATGGAGAAAGAAAATACATCCAAATTCCATTTCATTCAAGAGAGATGAAATCGTGACAGTGACGAGTGAAACGGAGCATTATAACCAACCATCACTGAACGCGTGGTCACACGACGGGGGATCCTACGGACACGCTTGCTGACCCTCAAGATTCTGATAATGTCACTCAACAAAATTTACCTTTTTAACATCAGTAATGGATCGTAAAAAAAGTGAATTATTAATACTCGAGTACTATAAGTATATAATTTAAATAATTCAATTCAGTGTCTGAAATTTCCAAGGGATGAATGGATGGTGAGTAAAACAACTCAATTCAACTACAAACATGCAATACCAATGGTAGTGCATTCAGCAAAGATCGCATAATTTCAGGTTCGTTAATGGCATCCATAATATGCACCTTCTATTTGCTCGGATAGAACAAAGTTTTATGGCAATAAAGACCACATGTTCTATTTCGGTTGAAATGTATGTACGTTCCATTGCCGTTCGCTTTTTACATATCATTGACACATTGCATGACTACTACTGAAATCTCGGTTGACATTCTAAAGGCACTAATACGTTAGCAGAGCTCTAAGATATTTTTCTGACAAACCGATGTGAAGTTCCCTTTATTTCCTCATCTTTTTCGTCAAATACAAATGTAAATCAAATGTATGATATTAACAGTAAAATAAAAAAAATCTAATTGTATTATGACAACGAGAATTTTTCCTGAAGAAATGACCACCCCTGTAACTTGCAGGTGATCTTGAAATTTAGAGCACATTCGTGGACTGTTGGAACCATGGATCTATGAATGTTTCTAGCTACACGATTGGAACAATATAGTTAACCAAATGCAATCTCGTTCGAAAGAGTGAATCGATGAAGGCTAGTGAAACATACAAAAGAGCCTCAAAACTATGTCTTTAAATCTATTCTCATGGAATGGTCAGGTTGTCATTTCAAGATTTAGAATGAAACATTGTAAATGAACTCATACTCATCTAATAACTGGAAAAAACTCCCCTATATATGACCATTCTTAACACGTTGACTGCCAGTGACGCTTTAAAGCGTCAAGTTTAGACTTGCAGCGGTGCCACCGACGCTTATAAGCGTTTTATGTTCATACTGTTATTATGCTGTATTTCTCGGCATGTACGAATATTTCATTTCGAGTCAACGTGTTAAAATTCCAAAAATTATGTGACCAAAATCTTAAAATTCCAAAATAAGTTATACAGTAAATATTTCAACTTTGCAATTTAGCGTGAGATCCCACCAATACCTCTGCGGAATCCTGGTGTTTCACGGCCCTGAGCACAGGGGTCTGTGGTGACTTTTTTTAAAATTTTATTATTTGAATGAATAGTACATGGTTCAGTATTTACTACTTTTCACATGTAAGTTTTCTCACTTACAGTTAACCTAACCTAAAACTAATTCGATCTAACCACATAGTTGGCTAAGGATACTCATGGAGCACCTAAGCTTAGCTTACATCTGAAAATATATTGAGGAAGGTGTGTAGAGGATATCTATTGCGGATTCGGGTCGGAAATTCATCGAGTGTGGCTAGATTGTAGTGGGGTATTCGATTTATTGAGGATATATTTGAGTAGAAATTGTTGGAGAGATGAGCGATGTGATGATTGATGGTTGGTAAATGTAATTCTTTGTGTAGTTGATCATTTGAAATGAACCATAGGGCGTGAGTGGCCAATCTTAAGAATTTGTTTTACATTATTTGAATTTAATAGATGTGTTTGTCTGTGAAGCGTTCGTCCAGATGGGGCAAGCATATAGCATTAGAGGTCTGATAATTGTCTTGTACAGGGCAATGCCATTGTTTTAGGAGAGACTGCTTTTGTGATTTAGTAGTGTTTTAGTTGAATTCATTTGATTTTGGCTTGTTGAATTTTCGTTGCTATGTGAGATTTCCAGGTTAATCGTGTGTCGAAGTTTAGTTCTAAGTATTTAACAGTTTGGTTGTACGGGGTCCAGGGAATTGTGTTGTTGTTAATTTGGAGCGGGGTGTCTTGTGGCTGGCGGCTCATCGGTGGCAGGGTCTCCCGCGCGGCCCTCTGCAGCCCTTCGGCTGCCCTCCGGTGCCCTCCGTTGCCCTGCGGTGCGTGTGTCTGATCCCCGCGGCGATCCCGCCCTGCCGCCCCGTTCTCGCCGCGATAACACCCCGGCCCCCGGCGCTTCTGTCGATCTTCGCGGCCCGGGTTTTCCCGCCGCTCCCCCTCACATGTCACCGACAACCCCTGGCCCGGCGGCGCTTTAGTTTCCGCGCGGTGTCGGCGGCGGGTGGCGGTCGTGTTAACACTGTCCCGTGGTCCCGGAGGTTCTATTTCCGCAAGTGTTATGTTAGCGGTAACGTCTTGGCTTCTGGCTCAAGTTCAGGTAATTCTAAAACATACAAGATGGTATTTTGGAGAATCTGGAATATTTGAAGGTTTGCAGGAAGAAGGTTCGACTGCTAACTAAACAAACTCAACAAAAATCACTTTTGTGATCAAATGAGTTTAAATGGAGCCACTCCATCTGAATTGCCTAAAAAATAAGAATTCGTCAACGTCCTACTTAGGATCGTAATTCTTCGAATTGTTTTCATCAGAGTGGTTCACTCAATATGAGATTAGTCAGAGGAATAATATGATAGCAAATCCAATTTAATTCCACAAACACATGCGGAATACTATTCTTGTCGCAATTCTCTTAAAGGTGCAGAATATTAAAACGTTCCTCAGAGGACTTCGAATAGACCTTGGAATGATCATGATCGACATTTGAATATTTGATCATTTCGGTTGTGTTTATTAAACATTCTTTTGAAGCGTATTGGCTTTTTAATCGTATGTTGTGTTCTGACAAGTCATGCCAATTTTAATTTTTTCTCACCTGAGAGCAAAATTTTTAATATTCGAGAATCTAAGGAGCAACTGACAGAGTAGAAAACTCATAAACCATCCTTTTATTCTAAAAACATACTTTTATGACAGTTGTTATAATCAAAAAGGAGAAGTTTGTAGGGGTCCTCGGGAGGATGCACGTGGATGTGAAGTATTTGAGCCATCCACCCCTGATGACAGGTTTCTTGAAAGGGAATGAAAGATACTCTTTACTCTGAATTTGATGATCCGGATAGTGTCAAAAATCTTCACAGGCTTATTCGAAAAAGGAACATCGAATACGAGAGCATTGTGGCAACACCGTTGGCACTGCAGCATCGTTGACCGGGAGGCCCTAGGCTTCGAGACAGGAGTGTGGGGTATTTTCGACACTAGCTAGATAGCTGGGTTGAATTCAGCCGCTGCTTGAGGGAGAATTCTATCGAACGGCCGCTTCGACGTACCAGCGAGAGAGGAACATCGTCAACACACCGAGTGATTGATTGATTGATTGATTCATTCATTCGTGTTTCCGGACGTGTCAGCTACTTAGGTCATTGGTCCCGTAAGTGTAGTGCGTGTTTTTTCTCGGAGGTGGCGATGATCTTTTTTCCCCGCTGGATGGCGAGATCTGGCGCCCACCTACCGTCGACTAGCGGGGTATTCCCCTCAACCAGGTATCTCCCACCAGCGGGGTATCGCCCAAGCCGGGACAAGCTCTCAGCTCCCGACCGGTCTCCCGGCATGTGTGGTAGTGTAGTGCATGTTAGTGAAAGTGTGTGTGTGTAAGAGGAGAGGAGAGGACAAGGAAGAGGAAGGAAAGATCGCGCGCGGTCCGTGGCCCGTTTGTTAGGGTACTGCTCCGGCATTCGCCTGGTGTTGATCGGAGAAAGCACGGAAAACTACTGATCAGAACAGCCGACCGCTAGAATTGTCCTCCAGACAGCGACTGAATCGAATGTAACATACACTAAACTTACGGGACTAATGATCGCAGTCATGGAGTGCTCGGAATCAATATTCCCTGTAGTGTTGATTGAAAAGGGATGTTTACGCTTGTCTTTTTTAAACTTTTTTTTTACATTGACAGTACAACGTTCAGCCGTGAGGCTCAATAGTTGATCGACCGAGCAACTTTGCGTGAGCGAAGTTCTCGTCACCTCCCTGACAGTGATTTCACGCGCGTGTGTGGTTGTGTGGTGCAGGTGCTGTACGAGACGACGCGCGACGTGTCGGCGGCCGAGGAGCTGCTGCTGGGGCCGCGCGCGCCGCTGCCGCTGCCGCCGCTCGACGCCTGCCAGGAGTCCAACACCTCCGACGAGCGCAGCGACAAGGAGACCGGTGAGTCACCCTGCCTCCCGCACTTTTCTCCTCTGCGTCAAGGTGGCTCCACACATTCGGCATTCGCCCAACAGCGAGCTACTGCTCGTCCGATCCCGACCGGCTGATGTATTCGGCGAATGTTCGCTCTCTTTGATGTGTCCAAAAGATCGACACGCGATGGGTAGGGCGAGCGCCGAACGTTCGTCACTCGGCAAATAGCAAGCGACGCATCCACACTACTCGGGATTCGGCCAGCGGTTGCTCGCTGTTCGCCGAATAGCGAATGTGTGGAGCCGCCTTAAGAAAAGGGCCGCGACGGGTCACAAAATAGTACCTTAAGAAACGATGATGTAATGATGGGTGTTAATACACGAGTATTGTAAACTTCACACGTGTGTATATCGAATTTCCTCTACTCATTACATCGAGTTTCATACGGTACTTTTTCTACGACTTTTATAAGTTAAATTTTAAATTGAATAGTTTCCTGGCAGTTGATTCAGCCAAGGCCACCTTGCGGACAGCTACCTAAATATACCCTCGCATGCTGCCGCAGGTGGCTTTGGTTACCTGTCCCCCTGCGAGGGAGTGCTGCGCTAGTCAAATAGGATCAAAATGAAATTAGGAGCCAATTTATTTTAAATAATATTCCACGAAAAATACTAATAATGAAAGGAATTAAAACTATTGAGCATAATACAATATCAAATGCAATTTCAATGTACACAATCGAATGAAACATTTGCTAAAACGATTCTCAACGATTAATTAAGTGTCAATACTTGGTTTGTTAACATCTCTGTGATTGGTCAAAAACCTGTATCATAATGTACACTGTATCGAAATGACCATCCTAATGCAACTGGTTGCAGCCATCAAATGACAGACAGCAGTATACAATGGGAGTAGAAAAATCATCATTTTTAGTTAAGTGAAGAAGAATGTTTAGAAATATAACAAAGTGTAAGATGTAAGAAAAAGTAAGAAGAATATTTAGAAACTTTTACTGGTAGACATTTCATGAAAGTAGTTTACATGATGGCCGGTCAGTCACAAGAAACAAATGGTCACCAAAATACAATAATCGGTGGCGAAACAAACGGCCGCGCCCAAAATAAACCGTTCTCCTGTAAAATGACTTTTTTCTACACGTGTCTCTTTTCTTATGCACGGGGGTTCTCCATCACCGTATGCAGAAATCGGTATACGGCCGCATTCCGAAAGAAGCACCTAGTCTAAGAGTTGCAATCACTCAATTTTTGGAAAATTTTTATTGTTTAATTGTAAGTTATAATCGATTATTTATCATGTAAGAATAAAGAATGCAATTAAATGTACTACAGTTCACTGTTTCGTCCATACTTGAACATTTGTTCAAGTACGGACGAAACAGTCATCTGCAGTATATTTAAAATGTCTTTGTATTGCAAACTTGCATATCACAAATAAAAATGAAATACGAAAAATACTAAATGCGTCGGATCTGTTACACCAAGCTAGCAATGCAGTATCTCACTATTGCAATTGCTGCATGGAAATTTTTAATGAACTCGTATAAAAAACATAAAATCGAAATAAAGTGACTTGCAATCTAGTAGTGTAGGTTTGCAAACTGTAACATTAATTATATAAATCGTAAAATGAATAGTATATTACCATTATATTAATGGTATGCGTGTAATGATACGTTGTAAAATAGTAAAGGCAATACAATTTGATAATATATTTCAATACGTATAATTAAAATACTTCATTCAGTTATTCACTTACACATTTATGAAACTTGTTAAAACTCGGGCCTGATATTGACTTCTCAGATGTACAATAAATACAATTGAATATGCAATAGGAATTTCAAATCGATGCTGGGAAATATTTCATGAATATCAAGCTTGATGAAAATCCAGCCAGCAATATTGATTTACAGGTGAACTCATACATGTATTATAAATAATTTATCTCTCGCATAATTAATATTCGGGAACAATAAAGCGCTAGAAACATTGTTCAAACCTAATATTCAAACTATACTATCGACGAAAAGTAATCCATTATGCAAGGTATAGCTACTGCACACTCGAGTAGGAGGGGGGGGGGGGCATCGAAAACAAGAGAAGAAGAAAGGGTGGAAACAAAACAATTTCAGCTGGACAGAACGTTGTGGTGTACTATTGAAGTGTGTGTAAGAAGGAAAAGGTAAAATGAAATGAGAATGATATGGGAAACATAAAAAGAAGAATAACTGCATTCCATCACTTACTAGTTTGAATTCACTTTTCTTCACATCTCATTTTTTTAAAGTGAAAGAGTGTTGACCGAGACAACACTCAAGGTTTTTCAGGTATGGAGATCAGATCAAAACGGTTTTACTACTTGAGCAATAATGTTCTGAATATCTTCTCGGTAGTAAATTGAATAAATATTGTTCAAAATAATGCAAGTTAACGTCATTTGTAATTCGTAAATCTTAATGTATAATGATATTGTAATGCGCAGAAAGATAAGGGTTCGATAGTACTGTAAAATGAATAATTATGTATATAATTATTAGTTTATTGATATTTGTAGTATTATTATAAATATTTTAAAATTATTATTATTCTTAATACGAATAATGGTTCAATTGAGTGTTGCATTGCCAATTTTTAATGTAACACACTTCACACATTAGGATAACTTTTTCAGTCATGATTCATTTTCCAGAACCTCTGTGCCGTTCTTACAAATTGCGTTGCATTGAACCCTTGCAATTTTTATGGTCTGAAAGTTCCGCCATATCCCTCTTAACCTGAAATCGTGAGAATCCGTACTATTCAATTACTTGTTGGCATGGAGACATCGCAGCGTTTTCAGAGGCACCCTAATGCCGAGACCCAACATCTTTTATATTGAGAGTTCATTAACAAAAACTGTTTTTAGTTTCGTTATCTGTCGATGTGTGCATTTTTAACACACAATTGAATAAGTGAGCACGGGCAATTAAAAAGAAATGCAATCGTTTAGTGATTTGCAGATTCAACTATAGATGTAAAAAGTAACTAGTGGGCCTAAATAGCATGTACTTTCTCGCCTACGTTTTCTTCACGCAAAATTACGCGAAAAGTACTCTCATTTTCGAAAAATTGTACATGACCTTATTTCAAAATATATCTTTAAGTAACAAATTTTATTACAGGAAAAAAATCTCCATATTCATAATTGTAATAGTAACAAGACGCCAAAAAATTAGAATTTTTGCAATTTTCGGAAAATTTTAATTTTTAACGAACATCAGACCTACACTATTATCTTTAACGTTTTTATACTATCCAACAACAAATTTAATCAAAAACAATTCAGATACTTTTTGAAAATTTTGCAAATGTGCCAGGGCTCCATCGGTGTCAATTTCAAGGGCCGCAATGACCACCAGATCGATTGGGGAATGTCAATTTTGGAGAAAATCGGTGGAACGGTTTAGCCGCTAGCGTTGTTCACAGACGGACGGACAGACGGACACACGGGCGGTGAACGGACGGACGGACGTTTTGTTGTCATTCGAAGTTTCGGTATCAAGGACCCACAAAACATGGCTTCTGGCTTCCTAAATTTAGTAACTGGATTTTTCTACTTTTTCGTTGCGAGGGCCCTATAATAAGACTTTTCTGCCGAGAATTCGCCGACTTTTCTCGCCGATTTTTCACGCTCCCACCTTTCAATCTACTGCGTAAACGGAAGCGAGAAATTAAAAATTAACTCCAATATTCAAGTGAATTGTTCTTGTGACAAATAGATTTATGTGGTTGAGAAATCTTTCGACAACGTGAAGACGTGAAATACCCTCGCCAGGCCTTCCGCTGACAGGCAATGAAGTGTCAGTTCCCACAGCGCTGAGGACGGGTGCGTGCGAGAAAGGGCCGAGGACGCGGGCGGAGGGGCGTCTGCCGACCTCGCGTGGGGCGCCCGTGCCCTCCGCCCCCGTGCCACCCGGCGGCGCCATAAAGCTCCTCGGGGCCTCCGGATACTCCTATTGAAATTATACGGCGTGACTCGCGGCCGTTTTCTGGAAGCGCCGCCGCCCCCGCGCCGATTAAGCGCTCAAGGGCGGTGGGGGCGGCGGCGAGCGCGCTCGCGCCCTCAGGCGCAGGAGGCTCTTCCCACCTGCAACGCCCGCCAACACCCTGGAACAGGGCTCGCAACTTCACAAGAAACAGTCCTCCCTCTCTCTCTCTCCCCCACTCTCCCCCCCTCTCTCCCCTTCACTCTCCCCTCTCTCTTCCTCTCTCTCCCCTCTCTCCCTCTCTCTCCCCCCTCTCCCTCTCTCTCCCCCTCTCTCCCCCTCTCCCCCTCCCCCTCTCTCCCCTCTCACTCCCCCTCTCTCTTCTCTCTCTCCCCCTCTCTCCCCCCCTCTCCCCCCCTCTCCCCCCTCTCCCCCCTCTCCCCCCTCTCCCCCTCTCTCCCCTCTCCCCCTTCTCTCTCCCCCTCTATCGCTCTCTCTCCCCCTCTCTCCTCCTCTCTCCCCCCCTCTCTCCCCCTCTCTCACCCCCTCTCTCCCTCTCTCTTCCCCCTCTCCCCCTTCTCCCTCTCGCTTGCTCGCCCGCTCTCTTTCGCTCGATTGTTTCATGTGAATGCGGTTGAGAATTTGTAGAGGCCTACTATTTATGATCTTCAGGTACTTCATAAAAATCATTATACATACAAACATGTATTTGAACTGCAATTGGGTATGATCCAATTTTATAGATAGGAAGGTTAATTCGTTTTTAAAATGCTCGACGGTTAAGATTCCATTATCATTCTACGAAAACATATACTGTATAATAATAAGAAATTTTTTTGGTAAACATTTATTTAAATGTTTTAAGAAATTGTGCACATCATAATGGATATCATATTTCTACAATTTATAACTTTTATTAATTCATTATTGAAACAGAAGAGTGTTATCACTAACCCTTTGCATATGCTTAATAATTCTATTTCCTTAATTTATGAATTTAATATGTAAATGAAGATTTTAATTCTGGAATGCCGTAAATAATTAACAAAAAAATTTGCATTTGCAAGTACACATTTGCATTGAACTAAAATATCTGTTACTGGATGGTCCAACTTCTACGGGTGGAATTTCCTTAACCGAGAGGTTGCACAAGATAAGTATTCCCGTAGAGATTGCAGAAGATCTAATTACATACATCCTGTATCCTTCGCGGTTTCCATGTCCGTTTGCAAGACCTGGACTCAAGAGATAGGTTATCCCAACCCCGATAAGAAAGAAAATTCATTTCCGTAGTTAACGAACTTGCTGCCAGAAATATTCTTCCTTAGTTGTAAGGACGTTAACGTAAATCAAATGTACCTACATTGAAAATGAATTGTCAACTTACCTGCTACAAACATTCGGCATTTATTAATCATTAATATTTCCCCATTTAATTTTTATTTTATGTCAATCTTAATGGGTAAAAATATCTGTGTATGTATGTTCCATAAAAATTTCAATTATTTGAGCAATTTATCCCAAGAATTTCCCAAATATTACTGAGCTGACGAGAAAAAAAAACAATGCAATCCCAAAATGTTACTCCAGATTCATTTAGACGTCATTGTTGCTGGTCGAGATGGATGAGAGCCGTTGATAAGGGCTAGCCAAGACAGGCAGGAGGGATAGACTGGTTGGAGCGGGCGTGGCATGAACGGCTCGGACGGGACGGACGGGACGGACGGGACGGACGGGACGGACGGGACGGACGGGACGGACGGGACGGACGGGACGGACGGGACGGACGGGACGGACGGGACGGACGGGACGGACGGGACGGACGGGACGGACGGGACGGACGGGACGGACGGGACGGACGGGACGGACGGGACGGACGGGACGGACGGGACGGACGGGACGGACGGGACGGACGGGACGGACGGGACGGACGGGACGGACGGGACGGACGGGACGGACGGGACGGACGGGACGGACGGGACGGACGGGACGGACGGGACGGACGGGACGGACGGGACGGACGGGACGGACGGGACGGACGGGACGGACGGGACGGACGGGACGGACGGGACGGACGGGACGGACGGGACGGACGGGACGGACGGGACGGACGGGACGGACGGGACGGACGGGACGGACGGGACGGACGGGACGGACGGGACGGACGGGACGGACGGGACGGACGGGACGGACGGGACGGACGGGACGGACGGGACGGACGGGAGAGGTGGTTTGGGCGGACGGAACGGGCTGCGCCCGGAGGGGAGAGTTTAATCGATTGTAATAAATCGTGTGATTGTGATAATTGTGACACGCGCAACGCCAAGTAGTCAATTTTATATTAGAGGATCTTATTACATGAAAAATTGTGTCCAGTTTCCTCTTAATTATTACTTCATTGCTTAATTATTACATTCATTGAAGCGCCAAACTACACAAACATGAATGGAATATCTGGCGCTTGCCTGCATAATATGAAATTAAGAACAGCAGATTTGAAAATCTAGGTTTATAGCCGGTTTTTGCGAAATATAAAATCTCTGATGTGACTGATAGCGTTTACATTTTTCATTAATTATAAGGCTATTTTTACAGATATGGCGCCAAAATTTTGCCTACAATTAGAACATGGCCCAAAGCAACCGATGGCGCCCATATCTCATTTCAATGGCGCTTAGCCGGTTGATACATAACACCGTCCAATTATAAATCAGAGCAGCCGGCCGCTAGAATTCTCCTCCAGAATTAGACCTATCTATCTTCTCTCTCAGTCTGAATCAGTGAAAAACTACTGATTGACAGTGACTATTCACTGATGGTGTCAGTTATTACCCTGCCACTGGCAATCAGTGAACTGAACTGAACAAATCAGTGAAATTCGGAACCACTTTTTGAATCAGTGAAACTTCACTGTTTGAATCAGTGAAGCAGTGACAACACCAAGACGTGAACAACTGAACGATCAGTGAGCAATGGTGACGTGGGACTTCTACCACTGACGACCAGTGAAATGCTGGCGGTCATGATGAAAAGTTTCGCATATTCGCTTATTGTCAGCGAAACTACCCATTTCGACTGAAGATATCACTGACTTCGACTCTCACTGATTGAATCAGTGACAATTTCACTGATTCAGATTCAGAGAGTTGTTAGTGTCGAAAATCCACCGTCGAGATTCGAACCCCAGGGCCTCCCAGTCTGAGGCCCCGCAGCGACATCGATTGACGCCCTGAGCCACTTAAGCCGCCGCGAACAAGAAGCGCAAGCCGAGTGACTCCCCGCCGGCGACACCGAGTGAGAGGGCGGCGGGCAGTGCAAACACGCGCGTGTCGGCCGCCCCCCGCCCGGCGGTGTCGCACGCGAGGCGTCTGAGAGCGCGCGCAGGTGGCGGCGGGGGCGGCGACGGGCGGTGACGCACCCCGCGCTCAAATATTCACCGCCACTTAGGGGCCTCGCTCTTATCTGGGCGGGATGGCACGGCAGTGTTCCGAGGTCGGCGCGCAGCGAGGACGGTGATCGAGGGTAGGGAGGAGAACACGGTGTGGGGACAGGGATGAAAAAAAAATGTGTACTACGGTAGGTTCACCATCTACAAAACCATCATCACACCACTCCTCCTTTACGCCTGCCCAATGTGGATCTCCGCCGCAGAAAACAACCTTAAAATGTTTCAAATAGTTCAGAACCATTTTCTTAGAACCATCACAAATGCTCCTTGGTTTGTCACAAACTCACAGGTCCACGAAGACTTTAAAATTGTCTCCATACTACACCATATGACATACCTCTCCACCCAGTTCTATCACTCCACACCACAAATCCCACACCTAATCAACTTCAGACTCCGGAAAACTCCTCACAGAACCAGAATAAAAAATAGATATCCATACCAGGCATTCCTAGTCAAATTTGCAGAAATAGATTGTTTTTAGAGGTGTCTGTAAAAGACTGCCTCACTCATTAGTTTATAGTGTAATTTTAAGTAAATTAGAATGTAAGCCTTCACCACATATGTATAGTATTGTATCTACTGATCTATGTATTCTCTAAAAAAATCAATAAATAAATAAATAAAAACTTCTGTAGGTTGGTAGTAAAATTTTGTAACAAAACTGAAGCACATCAACATGGGTTATAATATCAGTTAGAATATTTCAATATTGACATACATTAAGTAGTAACCCTACGGAGCACTACTTAACACCCTGCGAGTCACGCATCATAAAAAACAACTCTTTATGACAATTTTATCTACCAATAATACGAGGCATAGTATCTTCTACGCACAGTTCTCTAATTTTTTTTCAACAGATATTTCATGAAGCTTCGAAAAACTTTTCTTTCCACTGAGTTTTTCAAGATTGCTGTCGACAGAAATACTCATCGTCACATGACGATAGCTTGCAAAAACACAAAATGATGAACGAATTTAAGAGAAGTTGTATGATTTTTTATTATTTATTTAAGGTCGCCCTAGAAACAGCTAGGTCATTGGTGACCACAGTTACAAAAATACAGTATTTACAAACGTTTACAACGGTTACAAGCACACACATTCATACATTCAATTACATGGAACATAAACACTCACTTGTTAAATACAATTTACCAGATTAAATTTGGTAAGGAGTTGAATAATCTTCATGTATCCCGAGTAGGAGTTGAAAATACAATGAACATCACTATTCATGTTGAGACTTGCTCTGTCTGTCGTCACTGCATGGCAACAATGAGGTGCTAATCGATACTGGGAGATCGCAATTTGGGCAAAGATCAGGAGTAGTCTTCATTAGGTAGCTATGGCTAAGCTTAAAATGACCTACACGCTTTCTGGTTGTAACCACTTGATGTCTTCTGCTAAGTCTAATTGACGTGATGGGGAATTCCTGGATATTCTGTACGATTATTTCTTCTGAAAATTAGGATCTTCGATTATTTTTTTCTCTTACCTCTACACCACGAGATCAACAGCCACCCATCACCGGTCAGGCTGCGTAGACGGGATCGGGTGCTGGTGGAATGGTGGGGGAGGGGGTGGCGGGGGGGGAACGACGGCGGGGGCGGGAACGATTGAATTGCAGCGCGCCCTGTCAAACGAGGGGAGGCGTCACCCGAACCCTGGGCGGGAGGTTCGACAGGTGATTAAGTTAGGAGCGGGAAGCTCTCCAACGGCCCAGTCGGCAGGGGCCCCGCGGGAGAGGAGAAATTATCGACAGAATTAACACATTAAATTTTCATTCAGCTGTCAATCCAGCATAGTTAATTGTAAGTTAATCATTTTCAGACTTTGGAGGAAATTTGTTTCTGTTGACTTCATGTTAGAGAAGATTACTGTTCCACGTTGAAGCAATTGTCAGAAATGGATTTAACAGACATTTTTAGAAGCATGTTTATATTTTAAACTTGAACAAACTGATATTGGTATACCTTACTACTCAACTGAAAAAACTGTGATGAAAAACGTAAATGATTTCATTTTTTTTTGTTTTCTGCTATTTCTACAATTCAGTCGCTTTTCAATTGCTGGTTTCATCAATAAAATGTGTTTTTCATCGAACATTGTACGGAAATCTGATGACTTGTAATCCAATGAATTTGATTTCTCGCTCAAAGAAATATAAAATAAAAAAAGAGAGAAGATTGGCTATGTAAAATACTCATTTCAATACGATGGCCACTACGTTTTCCTTCTCTTAACCATTCCCCTCTCATCCCTATTTAAGGTGATGTATTCCCTAGTAAATCATGTCTGTATCAGATATCAGTTTCTTTTTTCTGTACTGTAGGTTGTAAACCTCCCAGTTGCTTAATACGACGTTATTTTGAGAAACGTAAGTATAGTATTCCCCTTCCCGTTTCTGAAAAAGATGCTGAAACAGGTTTAGAACAGCAGCAATCGGAAGACGCTCCCCAAGGGGCGAGGGCTGCGATCAGGCAGGCGTCCATTGGCGGCGGGCCTTTGGCGTGCGTGATTAAAGTTCCCTCGGAAGAGCCTTAGCTGCGCCTCAAATATTCACCGCTTGTTTGAGCGCCGCGATGCTATCAGGGCGATTAGCGCCGCCACTGCCCCCGACGACCCTCCGCCCCCGCGCCATCGCAGCTCCCGCCCCTCACGCCCCTCACGCCCCTCACGCCCCTCACGCTCCTCACGCCCCTCACACCCCTCACGGCCCTCACGGCCCTCACCCCCCTCACGCCCCTCACGCCCCTTACACCCCTCTCGCCCCTCCCAACCCTCCCACCCCTCCCACCATTCCCGCCCCTCCCGCACTCGCCGCCCCTCCCGCCCCTCCCGCCCCTCCCGCCCCTCCCACCCCCTCCGCGGCGTCTCACCGCTACCCCAAACTCGCATGTCTCGGCGACCTTGTCCCTCCTGCAGTCGCCCTAACTTCCCATTCTGCCGCCATCGCCTCTTCCCATCTAACGCAGGTCGTCGTTCTGTCGTTCCCTCTTGCATCACTGCTTCCTTCCCTGTTCTCTACCGACCCCACCTCTCCATCTCCCGCCTTCTCCACTCGGCCTCCTCACCTCCACTCTCTCCTGCTTCCTCCGCCCCTGCACTCCACCCTCCACCTTACGTATCTCATTCACGCCATCACAGATCTCTTCACTGCATTTCAGACTCGGCGACATCCCCTTGATTTAAAAATACTCTTCGCGAATGATTGACACTTCCCTGCATTTATTGGCAGTTTGTAATACTCGTTACTGTATCGCCTGTCTTAGCCGCTTCTCTACCATTTGACGATTGCACATTACGTAATCGCATGACGTCCTAATAATATCGCACTCCGAAATGCCGCATGTGATGCCTCTTAGAAGAATGTGACCCGGGGTTGTACAGTTTTATATCTCGCCAGGTCATCCCCCATTATCATTCTTTACCAAATAATTATTTTCAAAAGTTGGTTTGAAAAATGATTTCTAGGCAAAATTTTGCATTATAGAAGCATAGAAACACTCCAGAAACATGTAAATTGTTTATTATTTACAAAAGAAATTAGTATATTTGCTCATATAGAAAAATTAAGCGAGAAATAAAAAAGGAGTCGAATTGTGTAAATTGGGTGCTTTTTTATGTCTAGCTTAATTTTTCTTTCTGAACAATATATTCATTTCTTTTGTAAATAATAAACAATTTGCATGTGTCTGGAGTGTTTCTATGCTTCTATAATGCACATTTTTGCCTAGAAAGCATATATTGAAACCAACTTTTGAGTGCTTATTGCGGCTCATCTATTGGGAATATCCGTGTAGTTTATTAGACAAAATATGCTTAAAATTGTCTTAAGAGCTTATTTTCGAAATTTCGACGTTTCCTACTCAGACACCTTGTATAACTTAAGGCCATTAAAGACATATTGGTGAGTTTTTTAATTGCGGTAACTAAGAGTATTTCCGTGTATTTTGTTATAGTTCACATCATTTCGTTCTGAAACAGACGGTTTACAACACAAGCTCCCTGCGCATCCACTTTCCCTCCACGTGCCTGGTCGCTCGTGTCCTCATTGCGGGATTCACGTTAGTGAGCATCACGTGTCGCTCATGCGTGAGAAAAAAGCAGAAGACCGGGCAATGAGATAGTGCATTAAATGAGTAGTCTGGGCTGTGCACATAGAATCTGATCATGTCGTTCAAACTGTTATGCCGTAGGAAGTAGTGGTTTCCTCTCTTTAATATTTGCTCAGGTAATAATGTTTAATATTTGAAGTTTTCTATGCATGAAGCTCACCAAATTATATCCATATGAAATATATTGGGCTTAAAAACAATAATTTGACAACTAACTGTGTGAAATCATTACTCAATAGTGACTTTTAAAATATTGTTTGCAAGTTTTCTTAAGGTGATAGTGAAGCCTGAAACACCTACAAATAAATTATTTTATATTTACGATTTGTTTATTTCCTTTACTTTCCGAAATCAGTGAAAATCTTTCTTCTAAATGAGTTGATTATTTCTTTTTAGCGCTTACAAAGAAACAGAATTGACTAGTTAGATTGCAAAATGTAATTTCCTAGAATAATGGATTTATTTACTTAACACGTTACATAATTTATATTTTCTTGATAAAAAAACTGCTTTGACTATAGTTCTCAGTCAGTGCGATTCTGAACCCAGCCTTCTCCAAACCACCACTCAACAGCTCACCACAACTCAACGCGTGTGAACCACCAGGCAACCAGCAACCCAAGGGCGAGTTGAGTCGCAGAGGCGGAGGCGAATCCGAACGCCCAGCGACAAATCCTCGCGCGCACATCGCCCCCTGAATCATTCATCCTGCGGCGTGTCGGGGGCGGGCGCGGGCGCGGGGGCGGGCGCGGGGGCGGGCGCGAGGGCGGGCGCGGGAGCGGGCGCGGGGGCGGGCGCGGGGGCGGGCGCGGGGGCGGGCGCGGGGGCGGGCGCGGGGGCGGGCGCGGGGGCGGGCGCGGGGGCGGGCGCGGGGGCGGGCGCGGGGGCGGGCGCGGGGGCGGGCGCGGGGGCGGGCGCGGGGGCGGGCGCGGGGGCGGGCGCGGGGGCGGGCGCGGGGGCGGGCGCGGGGGCGGGCGCGGGGGCGGGCGCGGGGGCGGGCGCGGGGGCGGGCGCGGGGGCGGGCGCGGGGGCGGGCGCGGGGGCGGGCGCGGGGGCGGGCGCGGGGGCGGGGCAATCGATGGCGCAGGCAGGCAGGCAGGCCTTTTTACGAAGCGCGCGGTTACCGGGGATGACCGCACGCGACGCGGGCCGGGCGACGCGCGCGCGCCCGCCCCGCCCCTCTCCGCCCAGCCCCTCTGACGAGGCACGCGACGCGCAGCGCGAGGCGACGCGATGTCCACCGCGCGGGCGATGCTCGCGATGAGCGGCGATGTGCTCGCGCTGCGCACGCTCTTCAGACACACGAACGCACGCTCTCTGGGAGCCCTGCCATCCCATAGAACGCTCCCCCCACAGAGAGGATAAGACCAGGAAGAACAGGAAGCTTTTTTGAAATCAGGTCCTCGTCAACTGTGTTCGTTACAACACTACTGTTTTGACTTTTGTTTTTATGTTTTTCCGTTAACACTAAATGTGGTAAATTTACCACATAATTTACCACAATTCCGTTAATACTACGTGGTAAATTTAACTAACGAACTAATTGTAACATTCTATTCTTGTTAAAACATGTTTTACACTTACGGGAGTAATGACCACAGCAGATGACAAGCTGGGAGATATGAAATAATCAACCCATCAATCTTTCAGAAGAGTTCTGTCACACTTTTACGTATACAATGTTACAATTAGATGAGTTCGTAGGCTTCCGCGACGGAGTCATTGTAATCTTGGCTGTCCGGGATGAGCCGCGTCTGAGTCGATGGATCTGACGTTTCGGCCATCTTGCTGTGGCCTTCTTCAGAGCTAAACTGCTGGTTCAGCAGCTTTGCAGCGGCTTCAGCAGTTCAGAACTGCTGGTTCAGCAGTTCTCTGAAGAAGGCCACAGCAAGATGGCCGAAACGTCAGATCCATCGACTCAGACGTGGCTCATCCCGGACAGCCAAGATTACAATGACTCCGTCGCGGAAGCCTACGAACTCATCTAATTGCAACATTGTATACGTAAAGTGTGACAGAGCTCTTCTGAAAGATTGATGGATTGATTATTTTATATCTCGCAGCATGTCAACGCCTGTGGTCATTACTCCCGTAAGTGTAAAATATGTTTTAGTCACTGGAGAGGGCGGTGTTCTTCCGCCGCTGAATGATGAGATCCGGCGCCGACCTACACGTCGATTTGCCGGGGTTTTCTCTGTCAGGGTATTTTGACAATGTCTCAACTAGGACTAGCTACAAACTTCTCACTGGTCTCCCAACATGAGGGTAGTTTTTGAGACAAGTGTGTGTGTGTGTGTGTGTGTGTGTGTGTGTAAATAAGAGGTAAGATTAGGACAAGAAAGTCGAAAGAAAGATCGCGCGCGGTCCACGGCCCCTATGTTAGGGTATTGATCAGGCATTCGTCTCGTTTTGGTCGGAGAAACCACGGAAACCTACTGATCAGAGCAGCCGACCGTCAGAATTCTCCTCCAGACAGCTGAATCTAGGTAGTGTCGAAAATTCTGCCACTGGCGGGACTTGAACCCTACAACCTCCTGGTCAGAGACACTGCAGGATCATCAATTATTGGGCGTCCCAGTCTAAACTTCTCAAAAATATATTTTGTTTGGTAAGCCAATCTCATTAGTTAGTTTGCTTTTTAAAATAATTCGACATGCATATTTCCTGAAGAAAATAAATTTGTGGAAGAACAAAGTTGTTTTGTGAAAACTAAAGTATTAATAAGACACTGAGAGAGCCTTCGTTGTTTCCACTTTCCTATTTTAGTACATTGTGCAAGGTTTATGTACGAGAACACTCCAAAACCTTGTCGTCTCCCATCTGGAACTCCGTCAGATATAGAGCTCCGTCCGCACGCACAGCAGTGCTGCGACGCCCTGCCAGTTGAGCCGAGCGGCCGGGTGACGAGGTTAATATCAGCGCACAGGTGTCCCCCACACCGGGCTCGATACTTCTTCGCCTCCGCCCCCACCGCCCCCACCGCCGCCACCGCCGCCGCCGCCGCCGCCGTCGCCTCTTCCTCCCGGGCATCGCGTTTACGAGCGCGCGAAGAGCTTTGGCAGTCGCTCGTAAGGCCTAAGACGCCGAGAGGCCGTGTCCCTGCCCTTCTCAGGGCCCACAGGGGTCGCACGCGACCCTCTGGTCTTGGGGTCGCGTTAGCCACTGTAAGTTTCAGGGGACGTTCTGAGTAAGTGAGTGAATAATAATTCTGTGTTCACGAGGTAAAAGTTCTTAAGTCAATTTTTGACGAATATGGGTTAAGTACTAAAACTACTAGTTAAATATCTATATTTTATTTTAGTAAAAAGACCGAATTCAAATGTTGACTTCTTAACGAGAAAAACGCGTTGAGAAATAGCGTTGAGCATAGGAAAAAGCGTTTGCCCAATAATCTAACCCTTGTTTTCTCCAAACTAAGATTTTTTACTTAAGAACTTTTACCCCGTGACCACAGAATTATTGCTTTCGGAAGCGACAATTATTTAAACTTTAGGTCCCTACTACGACATATCACTTCTGTTCACGTATAACATATCCCTGGAAATGGAGGTTCCTCCCATGCTGAATGGTGATATCCCGTGTCAACCCAAAAACTTGCTTGCGGTTCCGCATCTAGGTATATAGTTGGGGCCGGGAAACGCTTTAAGCCTCCGACTGACCTCTCGTCATGTGCGATGGTACAGTGCATGTATGTGCAAGTGTATGTAAGGGAAGAGGAGTCAAATATGAGGAAGGAAAGATTGTTCACGGACCGAGGTTCTATTGTTGGGGTATTGTTCCGACATTCGCCTAGTATTGATCCAAGAACCTTTAGAAAACTACAGATCAAAGCTACCGGCCAATAGAGTACTCCTCCACACAGTGATCCAATTGGACCCAGCCATCTGTCTTCGAAAACGCCCCACCATCAGGACTGGAACCTCCCGATCAACGATGTTGCAGATGCACGATGCCTTACTTCTGATCTATCCCAGATGGCAGTTTCCTCCCCTTCATCTAGTGACGATTCATGTTTAATTCAAGTTAATCTTCGAACGGAGAGGAAGGTGCTCTAGATTTGTAGCGATAGGTTCTAAATAGTGTTCGAGAAGTTCTAAAAATGTGTTGCTAAGTAATAAATCAACTACTATGAGACATTTGTAATACTTGACAATATCTTAGTATTTTTATGTGCAGTACTAATGTCTAGAACTCGACGTGATTACTAACATTTTTTACTGTATCAAAATTTTTAGATACTGAACAACAGAGCTCTCGCATCTAATAACACAGAATTAGTGAAAAGGAAAAAAAGCAGAATATTTATTATTCGTGTTGTTTTTATTATGTTTCTATCAATGTCTTAAGTTGACGTGTAAATAATTAAGAATACTATAAAATTGTGAGACAATATTATGAGATAATTCATAAATTCCTCCCTCATGAATGACCAATGATCGAGTATAATTCCCAAATGTTTTGAAACACTGAAAATATCTGCAATAATGGTCTGAAAATTATGTTAATTAACACTGATATTGAATTTATTATATTAAAATATTTCTTCAATAAATACATTTCAAATATCAGCGTTATATATATATATAAATTATATATATATAAATTATATATATATAAATTATATATATAAATTATATATATATAAATTATATATATATAAATTATATATATATAATTTAGTAAAGTTGTGATTTATCTTTTGTAATAAAAACATATAATTTCAGACTTAGAAATGTATTGTAGGAAATCTAACTATCGGAAGAAATGTTTACTAATATTTACTAGTGTCATGGTTACTAATAATTTCATGAAGTATTATAAAAATGATTCAAACTGGAATCCATGAAAAATATATTATATGTCACGCCCGATGAATAAAAATCACTCTTACCTTAATTTTTAATTTTTACACAACGTATCAAGAATCTATAGAGTAGTTTAAGCAAGTTGTTTTCATTTTTCGTCTTTCATTTGTTAACATCACTATAAGAAATGAAAAAACATCAGCAAATTTGTTTGATAAATTAAAAACAAAGAATGGATAATTGTTTTTATGTAAGCATATCGATGTTTAGAAGTGCTTTTAACGTTTTCTTTCAAAGCTAGGATTGATTTTTTTTTCAATTTTCTATTATTTATTTACATTCTATTAAGTAAGAGACCCGGACGATTTTCACTTAACATTATGAGATGAGTAAAAGTGAACAAGCTAATGTGTTTCAACTAACGTAAACCAATCACTGACGGATATGTTCCAATTGAACAACTTTTTATTCCTTGACTTTCCTGTAATGGTTATATTGTTTAAGTAGATTATAATCGATTTCCTTATATTATAAAAATACGAAGATATTATTTAAACATTATTAAAGACTGTGGATATTTTTGTCAACAAGATGTAAGACCCGCCAGGCGACTCTGATTTCAAGCGACGAGGGGGAAAACTTGTTTTCTTCGCAGTAGGCCGTGATGTGTGACGTGACAGCGTCGATCCTCGGGCCGGCTCGTCCGCTGGGCAGCCCTGGCGGCGCCTCCAGCGCGCACGTGGTGCACAACGCGGGCGCCAGTGGGCCGTGGAGGGGGGCTGGGGGGAGGGGCGGAGATGACGGCTCCCCTGCTTTACTACCGTCGGAGCGCAGCCAGCGCTCTCCCAGTCCCAGCACGTAAATTTAATTCCTAATTAAGACGTTAATGGGTTTTAATTAAAGCCCCCTCGTCCCTCATCCACGCCGTCGCCCTCGCCCGCGCCCTCGCCGCCGCCCGCACCAAAGATGTGACAGGCGTCCGCGCGTCGCGGCGTCGCGACGCCACCCAAGACGCCGAGGGCGCCGAAGGCCTTCCCTCCCTCCCCCTGCCCCCGCGAGGACGCCAGGCCGCGCCGATGGCTCATAAGACAGACACGCGAGGCGTGCGGAGATTTCCAAAGCCTTCCCCGCGCCCATAAACACCCGGAACAGTTTTAATTGTGTATCTGAGTTAAGGACAAAGGGAAGGAAGGGCGTGTTACGAGACGAAGGCCGCAGACTAATTCGGAATGTGCCCGAGAGTGAGGTGCGAGAAGGAAGGGGTGGGGCGTGGCAGTTTTTGCGCGGGGAGTGGTGGTTGTAAGACGGGGGGGGGGGAGACGGAAGGTCTTTGCTTGGCCCGGGCGACAGCGAAAGGAAGGGAAGGGGAGGGGAGATGGAGACGCCGTGGCGGCAGCTGCTCACTCCTCCATCTCCTGCTTCGCCTCCTGCACGTCCTCTTAGAGATCCCGCCTCTTCGCGTACTGCCAAGAAACTTACGCGGGGCGGGGTGGGGCGGGGAGAGGCGGTGTGACGGCGCGGCGCAGCGGTTTGGCAGCTGTACGAAGCAGCGACGAGGCGGCGGCGGCGGCGGCAGTAACAAAGGGACTCGCGACGGCCTCCGCGTCTGCCGTAAAATTTAGCAGCCGTGAGAGGAGGGGGACTGGCGGCGAAACAGAGGGAAAGTTGGAGGTGATTAGAAGGAAAAGGAAGATAATTTTAAGTTTCTGAGGGAATTGTCCGACAATTAAAACAACAGGAATCGTTGATGAGAAAAGGACGCCTTCCTGATTCTAATTTTCGCCTGGCAGAATTCGCAGATGGCGCAAATTGGCTGGGAGGAAAGAAGTATCACTCTGTAACAACAGTGATCGTATATCTGCAAGATATTAAAACTAAAAGTCAGATCGCAAATAAAGAGAAATTTCATAAATGAATATATTTTCCTCTTTTACGTTTATTAAATCTATGTACCTGATTTAACCTCCCTTCTTCTCTTGTGATTGTTGTAATGTTTACGAAACTTCTTCAGAATATTTTGCTCATTTCTTTAGTCGTGGAATTATATTACGAACATAGTGTTACTGAACTATAATAAGTAAATTTCTTTAGAAGAATCTCATCATCATGTCAAGTTACACGCACTTGTATCAATATACCTTAATTGACGCCTCCAATGTTTGTGATAACAATTATGTCATTTTCCTGTTCAAATTCATAATGAGTAGTAGATGTAAAATAATGTCATTGAGAACTACAATGAAACGATGAGTCAATTTATGCCCTTAAATTGCGACAGGCACAAATAACAATTTAAAACGGGTTATGAAAGAAATCTGAACTATTGTAGAATGACTTGGAAGGCGAAACGTTCCAAAATAATAAACGTCCAAAATTTATTATTGCTATAATACCATTCACGACGTTTTAAAAAAGGGACAGATAACAAATATAAAGGTAAATTTTATAGCTTATTTATTGGTTTGCAAAAGTATTCAACAAATTAGTTTGAGTGGCTGATAATTTCTCTTACAAAAAAGTCCAAAATCATTATAGTATATCTGTAGCTTTGTGATGCCTCTCATTCGCCTGCAGCCAGACCATTTGTCGTCGCGAGAGAGCTCCCATTTGTCGAAAAAAGTTCTCTTATTCGCACCGCTAAAATATAACATAACATTCAATCTCTCCCGTTACCCCTTCACCCCCTCACATCGGAGCCGGGCGTCAGCATGACCATTTCGTATCATTTTCATCTCTCACAATCCCTACGCGCGAATATAATGTATTTAAATATTTTGATCTGGTTTCCATCGCGCCCCGCTCAATAGGCAAGGGGGGGCGGGGAGGGGGGAGGGTAGGCGATTCAGTCGCAGCTGAATGGCGGCGCGGACGCTTTGTCGGCGCGGGGCATTGTGGGTCCGCGGGCGCGCGCACGCGCCCGCGTCCGCCGCCGCCTCCACCGCCGCCCGGGGGCGCGGTCGGGATAATGCCCCAACACGCCCCCGACGCGCTGCGCTCGGGCTGCTCTGCATTGCAGATGCGTTTAACCGCGTTTTGTGCCTATTGCGCGCTCGTTTGTTAGAGGCGAGCGACAGTGCTGCTCCGCGCGGATGCGTGACGAACTAATGGAGCCGCGCCCGCCATTGTGTCGGGGGTGACATCTTTATAACGGCCGCTCCCGCGTCGGCTGACGGCGCGAGGGGAGGCTATTCGAATCCGATTTAAGACGGGGTGCGATCGGTTTATTTAGGTTACGTGTGGGGTGTGGCGGGCCATTGCGAAGGGAGTGTGGCGTGGGATTATCTCCGCGAGGCATGCATTTCGAGCCTATGTCGTTTTTGTTCGAACAGTGGGGAGTCTCATTTCTTTTGATAAATTGTATCTGTCAAGAGAACCCTGCCCATGAAAATGATGTCTTTATATCATTCGTAAAATGAACGTGCGATTAAATAGAAATTGGAAATTTGCTAAAAACTTTAATGATGAACTATAAAACTATTCTTACTAAATGCAGGACAAGGGCGAATTTCCATCATTATTAAAACTATTCTTAACCATGTGAATGTTGGCTTGATAAGACAGGTTCACGTTCTGGAATTTCAGTGATAGAAAGACAACTCAGCTCAATCTGTACCATTCAGTTATTCGCTTGGAATATCTCTATTTGTAATACAATTCGTCCTCATTCAGTACTTTCACAATCATCACATCGCACATTTCGTTGTTTTTACAAATACATCAAGTAAATCAGTTCATCGTTGGTGTGATCTTTGCATGGCGTGACATTAGAGAGGAATTGTGAAAAGGAAGGTCGATAAAATTGACTTGTTCCTGTTCCGATTGAAGAAGATTGCAATGTGTTAGGAGAAACATACCGCTCAGCTTCCGTAAAAAGTCAAGAAGGTAAAAACCTATTCGAGGCGTCTCACACACCAGATTCTCCTCTTCACTGCTACTAGTCTGTTGCTTAACTCCGGCACCGCCGTTACTCAGGCACCACCACCGCCAGTCACCGCTATTTCACCTCAATTGCCTCCGTTGTCCCTTGCGCAGCCACTATCAGTACAACCCCACGCGTCATCACCACCGCTACCACAGAGCTCGTCGTCACCGCCTCTGGCACCAAAAATGCGAAAGTCACCGCTACCCCACCGCCAACGTCACTGCAATCTCAAAGCTATCGATACCCCAAACGGCACCACTATGCCAATCGCCACAAATCCCCCCCCCCATCGCCACCGCCATTGTCACAACTTCTATCTCAACTTTCACGTCAACTTCCGATAGCATTGTCATTGCCACCACTCGTCTACCACGACTATCACAACCCCCCTCGCATCCACCACCCCACCAATCTCATCGCTACATAGTCACCATCATCATCGCGACAGCCTGTATCTTTGACCACCACAGCCGCTCTCATCGCCTCCGTCACCAACACCCCCACCCCCAACAATACCACCACCACTACCACCACCACCACCACCACCACCATCGCCACCTCCTCCACCACCACCACCTTCACCAGCACCACCAGCTCCACCACCACAACCGCCATCACCACAACAAAAACCCCACCGCACACGCCATCTCCCTCGCCATCATCCCCCGCCGCCTCCGCACGTGTGGCTCGCGGCCCGCCTCCTCCCCGGCGAGGTCACGCGCGGGGCCCTCGAAAGGCGAGGCGTCTCGTTTCAATGTTTCACGAATCAACAAGTCCGCCTGGCCGCGCCGAGACGGCGGGCGCGCGCGGCGGCTGGAGAGGGGGAAGGGGGGAGGGGGCGGCGGCGGGCGACGTCCGCCCCGCGGGGCGCCCCGATGAACCGCCCCCTTTGCACCCTCCGCGCTGGCCCCGCGGTCGCCGCGAACAATCGAGAGTTGCTTGGGAAGTGCTCGCGCGCGCGCCTCGGAAGCAGTGGGTGAGGAGACGTCATTAGCAGATGACGGAACAAATGTAACGGGGAAAAGCTTTGTACGAGCTGCACACGTTTTGTGATAAATGGGGGCAACCTCCTGGGTGCCGAACACGATTTTTCCATTTGGCTACTAATGTTAATTTATAATCATAACCGCAAAGTTTCAGTTGTGGTGAGTTTTAACGTTGCTCTTCTTTCTAAATTTACTAGTACGTTGACCTTGAAATCAAAAGTACTTAAGAAAACATTAAATTGTTACTCAGATTTTGACAAATTAATTAGCTTCTTGGTGAATTTTGCACTGAGAGAAATGTAATATAATGTATATAAGTGATTATATAGTAAATCCAATTATTCGTGTGGTAAGATTCACTAAACATGATTTAGTTTCGTTAGGAAATTAGACAATTGAAAATTTGGAGTGAATGAACAAAGAGAATTGTCAGTGGACAAGCATAGTATACTATGCATGCTTGGTAGTTTCAGTGGACAAGCATACTATACTATGCTTGGTAAACTATGTTTGTTCGTAAGCTAGTAATCAGTCGTACTATACTTGTTAGTATTCTATTGATTTTAAATAATCATGTTTTGTATTCTAAACTAATGGTAAAACTACCGTCGGTAGATAAACGTCGGCAGCCCGCGTCCATAACTGTTCTGCTCTAGATTTGTGTCTCAGTTTACCGAAGTTAAGGAAGTACGAGTCGACGACGGGGCCTTTGGATGAGTGGCCGCTGGAGAACCCTTTTGTTAAAATACTTGGCCGAGGGAATGGAAATAAAATATTGCGTTTCACGGTTCTGCTTAATAGAATTTACTCCACCTCCTTAGTAATTCATGGAACTTAACTATTAGTTTAGTAATTTTCACTGCAATATGTTCAGTAAATATTACGATCTGTTTAGTGAACATTACTATGTATGCATTAGTGTGTTTAACTACTCTGCAGTTTCGTGAACGTGACTAAGCACTTTGTTCTTCCAAAATATACTAGTATACCTTACAGTTTAATTCACTACGTGATTAATTGTTTAAACTAGACATTTCTCTGCGTGTGTGATTTCGAATTAAGGGTATGACATTACTTTGGTTAAATTTATTGAATGCGTTCATTATTATAGTCGTTGATTCATTCTGAATTGATCATGCGCGATTTCATTCCAATAGTGTGGATTTTTAAAGTCTATGAAAAATAAAGCGCAATGATGAATTCAATCATTGCGAAATTTCTCAACTTCTGGAAGTTCATCCTTCCTTGCAGATTATTTGGTTCAGTAAGATAGTTTATTTTTATCAGCTCTGTTAAGCATGAGACAATATCGTTTTTACATACATCAATTTCAACTATTTTTACTCCAACCTAAATACAATAAACCAAGCATTCCACCACAACCTGGCCTCATTAAATGATCTCCCAACCAGAATTAAAAATAGATTTCCTTTCCAAGCCTTCTTACAAATTTTCTCCGTAAACTGTTCAAAGTAGGAGCTTTTGTATTAAGTTGGCTGTCCGGGTGACGCCGCGTCCATGGCAAAGGTGCCGACGTTTCGGTCGCCATTCTGCGACCTTCCTCAGGGCGTAATGCTGAGGAAGGTCGCAGAATGGCGACCGAAACGTCGGCACCTTTGCCATGGACGCGGCGTCACCCGGACAGCCAACTTAATATTGACTCCGGCCGCGGAAGCCTACGCTCTCAGGAGCTTTTGTAGTTTCCAACACCAAAAGTACTGTAATTGTGTTAAGTTTAGTTTAAGTTATAATGTAAGCCATGAAAACACATGATAGAGTAATTTATTACTGAACTGTGTACTATCAAACAATAAATAAATTATTTAAATAAAAAAACGTAGATTAGTACATCAAGCCCCATCAGCCACAGCGCGGTGAAGGAAAAAATCAAAATACATATTACGACGGGGAAAGTGGAGCGAGCACAATCGCGAGCCTTTTTTGTTGCCAGTGCGCCGCGACCCCCACAGAGCGCGCGCCTTCCGCCGACGCCCCCTGTCCTTCTTCGGCTTCCGGTCGTTCCCAAGCGGGAATAATAAAAGACCTAATTTGCGCGGGCAGGCCAGCTGCCGCTTTCTGCGGCGGCGGCGGCGGCGGTGGCGGTGGCGGGGAGCTGCCTGGATTTATCGCGCCGGTGGCACCTCGCCCCGCCCCCGGCCCCGTCGCGTGCCCCGACCCCCCCCTCCAGGGGGGTGAAGACCGGGGACAGGTCCCCCGAGGGCGGGGGCCGAGCTGCTTTCCATAAGTTAATCGCGTGTTTGTTTCGTCTCCCGTAATCCGCAATGGGCTGCACCTTTGCGGATGGCTCAATAAGGAAACACAATCCTAACCTCACCCTTTCACGCCCTCCCGAGCGGAGCAGGGCGTTTGTGGTTTTTCAAATGGTTCTGCGATGCAAATAGCGGCGGAGATAATATGCAGATCGCGGCTTTAGAACTCCACGTGACATCTCTGTGCTGTGGATTTTTGAATCTTAATCCTTTCATGGATTCTCGATTTGGTGTGTCGAGAACAGATGTTGTTTGGAGAGTATTCTTTGCAGAGGACAAAATGAATAAAGATTTTCACTATTCCATTGTCGATATTGAATTCCTATTTAAAAAGTTTACATTCATGCCAATGAATAAAATTTTCGATAGAATAATATCATCATGAGCTTTTTAACTGAAAAGTCAATTAAAATAGGTGTTGTCATCTTGAATTTAAATATAAGAGTACGCTAGTGTAGTATAGAAGCTATATAATAGAACAAATATATTTTTTTAAATAAATATGTTTTTCTTCCAATTTTGATTCGAACCTTTTTTAAGAAAGCGGAATTTACTTTCTTCCTCTTTTTCGAAAATGGAGTTTCACGTTTCACGAGAGTACTATTTTTCAAAACCTTATAATCATCTAAGAAATGAACTGATTTTTGAAAGCAATGAAATGCAACGAAGCCTATTATTGAAAAATACCTAGCCTTAAAGAAGATCAAAATTTTATGTCATTTTTCATACGAACCAGGTATGATTGTTCGTATTGGTTTACTCTCCTGTGAAAGGTATTTTTAGCATAGTGCAAATATTTGATTACTGTGCGGCGGTCGTGTAAAATTCTGATCGGGTCGTCACTCGCCGGGGAACGGTCTGCTCAATTCCTCTGGGAATGTTAGGTTTTCAAGGTCTCAAGGTCTCGCCCTGCAAAAGGCGTGCTTTCCAATCTTGTTGAGTAATCCATTTGTGATGGCTCGCTCGAAGTTCAGTCTCGGTCAGAAAATGCTTGCGTGTGACATGTAAAGTGTATCAAACCGTTATGTGCATCGTATCCTGAAGCCTTTCTTCCAACTTCTCCAGCGCACAAACTGCTTCAGCTTCCTCAAGGACTTTACATGCCATTTATGGAGACAGATTTATCACACGTGATTTGGGACTGCACGCTCTCCTGATCTGAATACGTGAGATTTCTTTCTGTGGGGATTCCTTAAAGGTCGCGTATATGCGACAAATCCCCACTGCAACAGATCTCTGCAATACCACAGAACATTCTTTACCGTGTGAACCAGAACTCACTTAGGAGAAGTCAAGAATGCATCAGATCCGTTGATGAGCTGTTCCAGTACCAACTACAACGTGAATAAAATATAAACCGGTGATGTCAAGGTCTCCTACTGGTGGCAGTGTCACGCCTCGCGGCACCGTGCCATGCCACAAGCTTCTCTGCGCCACTAGCGTCGGGAAAGTGAACTATTAGTATCCCCACCGTTTTACAATAGGGATGGCGTTGTCTCTTGCGGCGGGGTTATGAACAGAGGCGATTTCGTCGTGGCACTCGTGCAACGGACTCTTGGCATCGACCTCGATAACACCGATTTAAACCAACTGGTAGCGAAAAGCCACCTTCCCTCTTCGGCGACTCCACCGACAGCCTATTTTGATTTACTCGACATCCGTGGCCTCGTTCGGCGACACAAAATACCCGCACGACCGGCATATTTATAAAATGATCGCTCTGTATAATGATATTAGATGGTTGGTGATTGTCAGGATATTTAAGGACAAAAAAGGCTGTTAATTTTAGTAGTCTTCAGAGAATCGCATAGCTATGATTTTTTATTCTAATTACTTGTATAGTGGGAAGCATGTTATCTGTGAGAAGCTATCTATTCTTGCATTCGCTGTTGACTACCTAAAAGAGCGTGTTCCGCGATATGAAGTCGGGGGGCGGGGAGGCTAGAGTGGTGTCGTGGAGTGAAGGAATCTGAGGAAGCCTCGAGCTGATCGACCGCGTCATCGATACCTGCTGTTTGTCTCGGGCCGCCGCTCAAGCGTTATTTGCCACGGTCGCCAGTGACGTGTGGCCAGCGACCCACAGTGGGACCCAAGAGAATATTCTTAACATTAATAACAGATGTTGTAGTATCAATAATGACTATAGGTAAAATAAACAACAACAACAATAATAATAATAATAATAACAACAACAACAACGTCTTAAATACAAGAGTTTGGAAATCGAGATCAGCCGAATGTGAGGCGTGAAAGCACAGGTCGCCCCGATAGTTATCGGAGCTCTGGGATTTGTTCCGCAAAATTTGTGTTTGAACTTGGCTAAACTCCCAGGTAATTCAAAGGACTGGGAAGTGCAAGAAATAGCTTTATTTGGAACAGCTCACGTTTTGCGCAAAGTATTGTAGAGGCCCCGACAGTCCCTAGATCTGCTCAGGTAGCTGGTTGCAACCTGGAGTAGATTTTATTCTCAGCCGACTCATAAGATCTGTAGTGGTGAAATGGAGGAAAATAATAATAATAATAGTAATAATAATAATAATAATAATAATAATAATAATAATAATAATAATAATGCAAAGTACTCCCCATGGAGAATGATAATACGCCTGGTATGAGATGTGTTAAACGAGTCAAACATTCGGCAACATCATTGACCGTTTCCTTGTGTAACATCCTGCAGACAATTTTAATGTGCTATTAGACGAGTTATCACGAACAGGAACTCGGAGTGGCCGAAAAGCACGTTGTTGAATGAGGCATATGGCACAGCTGCATAATAATCACTCTTCATTACGGATACAATTATCTTCGCTTCCGTGCCCCCGATGGCATGACCGCGACCGGAACGACGTCGCAGCGCGCGATCCGCGGGGGTGGAAAGGCGGAGGGGGGAGGTCGGAGGGAGGGGGGAGGATTGTAGGGGTACGATGGTAGGGACCTGTGGGGCAATGGTTGCGTCTAGGTTATTGGGAAGCTAAATAATGTAGGGCTACATAGTGGGGATTAGGCAACGTAGAAAAAGGAAGAAACAAAAGGAACCAGATAGTTTTAGACTGGCTGAGGGGGGAAAGGATGGCGGGATAACGGGAAGAATTTGTATCTTCAGTAACTGAACACGTCAAAGACGAGGATTGCGGATATTGATGATGATATTGCTCGTCAGTGACCGGACGGAAGGTGAGAGATATTGTTGATGTACAGATGTAGAAATAGATAAACAGCAAAATAATATTTTTGAAAGGTTTCTTAGCTCCCGTTCCACCACCCACAGCCCTATACAGCCAAAAACATGTTTTTTAATTTCAATTTTTTTCGACAACTTAACACTATTTTATCTGCCTGAAAAAAATATGATAAATAAGAACACAATTTGTACTATCAGAAAAACATTTTTCAATATTTTTCAGGCCCAAATTCAAACACAAAAAATATTTTTGAAAAAAATAACAAGAAATATTTTTACTGAGTCTTAGAAGCCTGGAACAGACTCGAAAAAAATGTCAAAGGTTCCTCTTAAACCACAAATTGTTGTGCATTTTTTTTCAGATTATTTCGATTGCTGGGCTGCAGTTAAAAGAATAAAAACCATTTTCCCGCCTTTAAAACACCTGGACTTTCAATATACTTTGAAAATAACTGCAATATATTTTATTATATTTTTACGCAGTTGTAGAATTCATATAGTTTTGACAACACTGCGATGTTGTTGCAGTGAGTTGTTCGCTTCTTGGTTGAATTGGACGTTTTCAAATAATAGCTTAGATGTTAGTAGGGCAGAAATTGGAATTTTCAACTCTACGTAGCTGTTATATATATTTGAAGTTGACGTATTTGACTGTTTGGGATAAAGCAGGGTGCGTTCAGGAGGAGATAGGGGCAACGGGGGCGGGGCGTAAGGGTGCGCGGGCAGTGCGACGGGGGGGGGGGCGGACAGGAAACAGCGCCAGCGGAATCGGGGCGAATCTCTCCGGAGCGCCGCGCGCCGCCCCCGCGGCAGCTGCGCCAGGTGCGACGCCCGCCCCCGCCCTGCCAACGGCGCCCGAGCATCGCGACGCATGCGGCACCACGAGTGCGTGCTGATGAGGATCTGGTTTATGAAAATGACCCGTGCCAGAAGTGCAAACGGCTGTTGACTCCAACAGACCACATTCGTGATCGCCTCTGCGGAAGTTACGCAGAATAATTACTGACTTCATTCACTTTCCTCATTTTCTTCTGGCTACGGAAAATACTATTATTATTATTATTATTATTATTATTATTATTATTATTACAAAGTCGTATCATTTAAATGTTTATTAATTATTATATTTAGAATGTTCATTGAATATTGTGAAAAAATGATTCTTTACAACTTTTGAAAACTATATTTTCAGTTTAAATTCAATATCGCCAATTGCAATAATTATATATCGATTTATATTGTTTATGTATTATTAATAGTCTTTTATACAAAGATGATAATAATAACGTTAACGATAGCTTCGACGTTAATAAACAAAAGTAAGTTTCTCTTCCACGCGCAAAATGCGTGTCTACTAAATTCTATGTTTGATGTATCCTAATTCAATGCATTATCTCCATAATATATCAAAAGATGTCGTCTGATTCTGTTGGGCTTTCATGTTATGAATCAAATACATTATTACATGATATATAGCAATTCGGACTGAAAGATGCCCAAATACTGAGAGAACGATTTCAAACAAAGAATTACAGCTATAAAAACAGCAATTACTATTACATATTACAGAAAGACACACCACCATTACATCATGAATTTGTAATTGAAATTATATTCAATTATTGTTGTTCGTAGGTTCCTTTTAATGATTCTTCCATAACAATTTTTATAAGTTACTTGTAATCAATCCGTTTGGCAAAGTGAAAACACTGAATGCGTCAAATAAAATCCTTAATTTCTAGCGTTTAGCAGACCTCGTTCCAATTAACAATAAAGATGGCAACCGCCGCATACCATGGACGGAGAGTGCTTCCGAAAGAACCCTAGGGCCGAAATAAATTTTGATTCCGCCTCCTCCCGGACGCAACGGTCCCCTCCCCTGCGCCCGCCCGCCCCGCGCGGCTCTCAGTCAACGCAACCCCTCCCGCGCTCGTCTCCCTTCCGGCGGGGGCGTGGCGGGGCGGGGCGGGGCGCGGTAACGAATGTGAGGTCTGGCCGGACGGGGGTCGTCGGAGGCCGCGGGTCGGGGCAGGGGCCACGATTGATACTCGTGATTTCTGACATCTGTCGACGCGGCCAGCGGCGGCGGCGAAGGCAGCATCTGGGCGAGGGGCGACGCGGGCCGGGCGCGGCGCGGCGCGGCGCGGGGGCGGGGCGCGGGCGCCAAGCAGACCGTGACGCGTGCGCCCGTTCCATTGTTAACGGCGCGTGATTGCCTCTGGATCCGCAGGTGAGGCGAGCACATGTCGCTCGCGCGCATGCAAATCGCGTGCGTGGGAGTGGGTGGGTGGGTGGGCCACGCGCGGGGGCGCGAGTCAAACGACCGGTCTCGCCCTCTGACCGACGCTGCGCGCCTGTTTTTCCCGGACGTGTCGCCGCCGCCGCCGCCGCCGCCGCCACCGCCACCATCGCCGCCGGCTGCGAGGCCGCGTTCGAAAGTGACGCTGGGCGACTTGACATGCGTGGCGGTCGATGTGTGTGTGTGTGTGGGAGTACGCGGGTTGTGATTAATTGCTTGTTTGGAGGGTGGGCGGAAACAGCGTTCAAAATGGACACGGATTTTATTCGAATCGAATTTGGTAATATGGTGTTACTGGATGTATTTTTTTAAACGTGTTAATGTAGACATAGGAGGAGGTTAGGAGGTCGCAGGGAGAGGTGAGGTTCGGCGGTTGCCATCTTTATTGTTAATTGGAACGAAGGTGGGAGACTCGTGGCTCAAGAGCGAAGTCGCTCGGCTTCCACCAAGGAGGTCCGTCTTCGATTCTCGTCGATCTCATGTGAAATTTGTTCCTACCAAACTAGTTAGGCTGCTTCACAAGAGCTAATCTAACCTCTGTGAAGTGTCCTAAACCTTTCCCATATCCTTATTCCTTCCCAATTCTGGCCGCTGGGTAGTGACGCAGGGGCGCGCGGTGTGAGGCGCGTACGCAGGGATGCTGCCTGGCGGCTCTCTTGACAACTGACGAGACGTACAGAGCCCTCTGTAATTAACTGGCCTAATTAATAATGGAGGATTACTCCGAAACAAGCGCTCAACGCTCAATCAGGGGCTAAGAGACGCGTTGCGTCGATAAAGTAATAATTAACACGCAACAAATAAAAAAAGACATATTTTGAAGGTCTGCGTGTCCCCTTGAAGGTACGCTCTCGCGAGTTTGTGTGGAAAGCGTACCTCGCCGATGGACACAGATCTGAGAGTAGGCAACCGAGAGAGGGGCGATGCTCGCGGAGAGCGGTCCCGATCTGAACTACTCGCTCGTGGCCATGCCTGCGCGAGGACTCCCACGGAGTTGCTCTCAGTGTTCGAAACGTGCTGGAAGTAACTGCGAGGGGCTCCGATTTGTTGGTGTTTGTTGCCTCGACATGGCCGCTACCAAGCAGTGGGCACGTGAGAAGGGATAAAAGGGAGACAATCCGGTTATTTCAGTAACAAATAATAGAATAGAATAAAATATTTTATTTCGCTACTTAGGAATACATGGAATACTTCCGGTGGTAGCATTTTCTAAGCAATTACTCAACATAAAACAAACATTAAACCACTACACAAATACTACAAATACACAAAATGAACATCAAACAACATTAAAATATTTACATGTTACTAAATACAATTTTACAAAATTAATCTATTAACTCTATCATGCTAAAGCTGACTTTAATAAAACATTAAGTTTAATGTTACGAATTCTAAACAAATTACAATTTATTTAATTTAATTTTAAATTTTTTGACATTCTGAGGGTATGTCTCCAGCTCTGCTGCAGGTAATTCGTTCCAATTTTGTATGGTTCTATGAATAAATGAGAATTTACCTACAATTTTCCTTTGCCGAATTTTGAAGCTATGATCTTTCCGCGCGACGTATGTTGGTTTTGATAGTCCAGCCCGAACTTCACCCCATGGACGATCACCTCTTATTGATTTGAATAATGCACAAAGACGCGATTTCTCTCTGCGTTTTTCTAAGGGTTCCCACGATATAAATTCAGAATTTGAACGTCCTCTCCTAACAAATTTTGCGGTATATTTTTGTACTTTTCCGCAAAATTGTTATGAGGGGACGTTCAAATTCTGAATAATGAGAAGACCACGCGTCTGTTTTATTTGAGAGCTCTGTAGGACACCAGCACTTCCGCGTTTAAAGATAGGGAAAAACGAATCACTAACGAAAATTGCACAAGAAATGAAATGTACCGTTGAAGAAGAAAAAATGCTGCTACAGAATGGCACAGACTCTCTCGTTTGTATTTCTCTATTTTCTTACAGGAAATTTAAAGAAAAAATTGGAACTTTTAAGAAATTGTTTAAAATATCCCAGGGACTTCACGTAAAGTACCCCCAATTTAAAGAAGGTTTTTCAAGATTGCAGAGCTTTGAGTCGGGTCAGATCGACCGGAGAATATTCATTTTGGAAGAAAATCGTACGAATAGTTATGTGTCAGTGTTGTACACAGACAGACTGAAGAAAGACTGACGGACAGACGGACGGACAGACGGACATTTTGGAAAAAAACTCTCATTTAGTGTTAGGGGATCCCAAAACGTGAATTTCCGTTGAAATCACGAAATCAATTTTTGCAGCATTACGTAACTTTGTCTATACTACGTACATTACTCCGTTTATACCTAAATATACGAGAAAGTGAAACGAAAAAGCATAATTTTTGGAACCAGGTAAGCAAAAAAATTAGACCCTGTTGTATGATTATTTATATTTGATATTCAAGTTAAGCAATTAAAAGAAAGTAAGCTACAAATAGAAACTATTACCTGTGTTCTTGAAATTTTGAGGTTAGATTAAACACTGTGTGTTGCCTATAAATTGTCTAAAATGTTGCGCATCCCCTATTTCAAATCCTTTGATAACTATCGAGCAAGCACACATCTGCCGTCGATGGACAATCCAAAACCCATATACTTCTTTTGCAAAGAAGCGTATTCAATAACGAAAGTCGCCGCCGCTCTCTTCTTCGTCTCCATTTTAAGTAAATCCTCGCCTTCCATCGCGAGCTGACTGCTCTCCCGGGGACAGGCAGTGAGAGAGAATTTCGCGAGGGCGCGGCTTGAGCACTGTCGAGAACCAAAACTTTCTCCAAATTGCTCGCATGTGGCAAGTAGCAAGTTGCTACCTTTCGTCGCGACTAGCTCGCACTAATTAATACTGTCTAGTGGACCCCATCTTCAGAGGTAACATTCCCCTCCATTCTCAAACACGAACGAAATTGCTAATAATTTTCACCTAAAAACTTTAATCTAGTGTTATTTTTTTTTAAATCGAGAAGGTATTCATTTCATGAAGAGGCTGCACCCTGGGTTTCCTTCGTATAGTGTTTGTTAATTTTTTTCCCTGAAATCAGTTAGGAAAAGAATTCTAATTGATCTCCTTGTTTCAAGAGTTTCATGCGAATTACTTACAAATAGCAATAAGCAATACAACAAAAGTCACATCTAAATTGCAAGAGACTTTTGTTCTGAAAGTTTTCGATAAATTAATTTTCATTATTTTTATTCTTAACAGTGCAAACAATATTTCTGTATAAAACTTGGAGGCATAAATGTAGTATTGGTCATTTTCATTTGTTCAGAAAGTGAAATGTTGAGATTTGTATTAGAACTGTGTATAATCATTATGTACATTCATTTGTTGTTTCATTCATGACGAACATTAAGAAGCCATATGTACTTTTCAGTTGTTTTTTTGAGAGTAATTCTAATAAGAAAAACAGATAACGACTAAAAATGCATAAACACTCGCTCTTTAATAGGAAGTTTGTGCACCCTCCAACGTTAAAGCACTGTCGATCTTCTGCGCATGCGCAGTTCAACTTTCGCATCACCTACGTACATCTAATCATGCATCATGCGCAGAAGATCGATAGTGCTGTCCGCAATGGCATGCACAAAGTCCCTATTATTTTTAGCCCCACAAGTCAGATGCCGAACTACTTTATTGTATCGTAGTCCCCGCAACAATAGCAGATCCCCGGGCGCGAGTGTCGAAGGAAGTGATTAAAACCCTCCCCTGCGGAGAGCGGATGCTGTCGACCCGGAAGCGGTGAGTGACGGCCGCTTCCTCCGGGATGAAAGGCGTCGGCGCAGCGCGGCGCGGCGCGGAGCGGCGGCCGATGAGCCGCTTCCTGCGCGCGCTTCCGCGTCGCCAGGTGCCCCGTTCTGCGCGCGCCAAGCGCAGAGCGGCACAGCGCCAAGCCGCACCCGAAGACGCCCTCGCACAGCGCTGCGCAGCGCCGCGCCGCACGCCCCCGTTTTGCTGCCACCGGAAGCGCGCTGCGGTGGCGGTGGCGGGGACAGATGGATGTGGTAACGAAGAGCAACGTTGTGACTATAGATTTCGAAAACTACGATAAATGGACGGTGTTATGCATCAACCAGCTATGCGACATCACAACATAGTAGTGACGTGGAAGCTCCCTATTGGAGAATGCCTTCCCTCTCCGTTTTTCGTCCGTGACCTTGGTGCGCCAAGAACGAAAAACTCGAGTATAGGGAAGAGTTGCCGGAGAACAAGTCTTCTGAGCAGTACTGAAATCTCAAGTCGTTCCAATTAACTGTAATTAAATCTAAGATTATAAATGCGTCAAGAAATATTTATATATCTACGATATCCAAATAAGGGAGTTTCACTTTGACGCTACATCGATCTGTAACATCCGATTGACACTCCTCCTTTTGACAACGATTTCGGGAGTTTTAATGAGTGCTTCTCTCAGCCACCCTGCTCATGCTCGCATTTGCTAGAACGCCCGTCATAAGGAGTGTAAATCAAGTCGAAGGGAAAACCCAGCATTTAATTAAAATATGTAGGTGATTTCCCTTTGACAATGGTTTTTTTTTTACATCGGAGCAAATATTTTGTTAACAATTCTTCCCCATAACACTCATTTCTGTCTGAATTCAGAATTCAACTTGTATATAGTTTAGAGTAGGGATCCCAGAAGAAAACGTCACGTCACACACAGTTTTTAGCTGTTTTCGAAGTAAAATTAAATAAATAAATAAATATTGTGAGCGAACACGGGGTGGTTTCAAGGGCGGAGACGGAGGCGGCGGCGGTGGCGGCGGTGATGACAGTACTAGTACCATGGGCAGGGGCGTCGGCGGCGTGGCGTCCTCAATTGTGCTCGCCCGCCGCCGCCGCCGCCGCCGGAAGGAGGGCAGCGCGCCGCCGGGGGCGTGAGGCGTCTGAGGGCGTCGGGTCGTCGAGGGTGGCTTCTGCTTCCTTCCGCTACATCGTATGCAAACAAGGGCTCGCCCGCGCGCCCGCCGCGCCGCGGATCGAAGCTGATCGGAAGTGGCGCAGCAGCTGCGGCGGCGTTGCCTGGCTGGCTACGGATAAAAAGGCTTCCGCGAGTTTTGTGCGAGACATCACTGACACACAACCGCAACAAAGTGACGGTCACGTCCAATATTTCTATTTCGGCCAACTTGTTCGTTGGGAACTACCGACAATCGATTTGGCATCGCTCTTTTGCGAGCGGCGTTTGTTTTTTTTAACCTCTGATGGACTACAACAAAAAGCATCCTAGCCAATTCTTCTACGAGGGTGAGATAAAAATCACTCACCGCTAAGTCGGCCTGTATGCGGAATGATCCAGCCGACCCATCTGCCCCAGTTATGTTTACTTACAGCAGCACTGTGAGAGTCGGCGTTGTCATGAATGAGAACAACTCCAAAAGCCAGAATTCTTCATTTGGTTTAAAAGTTTACAACATATAGTCGGCTCATTCTTTCGCGAATTTCTGCTACACTCTTCCCTTCTTCTTGAAAAACAGCACTACGCATATCGTATTTATCGGGAGCGTCAATCGCATCAGATTTCTTCACGTGCGTACAATTCAACTCAGATTGTCGATGTGGTGTCTGTATTGGCAGATGTTATGGCAAAAAAGATGTGCATTCGCTCACTGCACATCCCCACACCCGTCAGCTTTTCCAGTGGTTTAAAGGGAGGTTGAAGGCTGAAAACAAAACAGCCCTTGTATATTCACGAAGCAAATGAAAAATGTTTTGGATGTAGTGATAAAAGGATGTATGGAAATTTATATTATTAAAGTCAACGATTAGGAATAGTTCTCAACGTAATAGTAAAGTACTCGTATTATCTGGAGAGATGCGATGAAGAGACGACATAAATTCAAGAAGATACGTGTTTATTGATATCCGTAGAATGCATAACTGTTAAACTGACTCAGTTATATACTTTCTTCTATAGTAAACTGGTGCACATTTAATTTTATTTTTATGTGTTCTAAACGAGAGGGTGAATCAAAACATGCTACTTTTTTAAAATAAAGTGTTATGACTTTGAAAATTTTACAAATGGAATTAAAGTGAACGCAACAAGTACACACAAGTGCAATTAAAGCAATTCGTCTGAGATTGTTACAAAAATGTCATACTTGTGTATTACAAAGTGTATGTGAGTGTCTGTTTCAAAATAATTTTGTTTCCCTAGGGCAATTGAGCTCAGTTAGCTTGATCAGTTTCGAGTAGCTAAAAAAGAGACAGAGGAAGAGGAGTTTGCTGCTCCAAAGTATTACCCCAAATTTGTGTTACTGGAAATTCACAAAACGAGGCAATGTTGCCGGGCGATGGCATTATTGCTAGACGTTCTCGGGAGAGGCGGAAGACTAGATAAGGGCTGTGCAGGGCGGAGCAGACGGAACATAAGTTCTTTGAATACGGGGGGGGGGGGGGGCATGACTAATTTCTTGAGAGTGTTAAAAAGTTTGTAGATTTATAACGTACTTTATTTTAATTTTATCGACTATCAGTTAATTTAAATTTAAGTTTAGGAAACACTAAATATGAGGATCTCATTAACTGAAAATAAAAAAATGTAACAGAGAAGGAGTCAGTAGAAGAAGGACAAGAATTAAAAATTGAAAGAACGTTTCTGAAACATGTCTTTTCTTATGCATATCGAATAGCAAATCTCGCTCATTTCATTTTCATGAGACACCTGTTGTAATGTTTTTACCCCTTTCTTTGCTGTGAAGAAACGAATTTTTATTTCACACGTTCTGCTATCGAACGAATATTATTGAGTCAATACTGATCATTCATTCAGGATAGGTGGACGGAAGCCAGTTTTTCAGATGATCTTCATTAGCGAGTTGTTATAAGGCATTGTAACTACTGCAGCATGTGAAATCGAATAGGTTTTCTCGAAGTATTCTCGGTCACGAAGAGAGAAAGCATTCAGTATACATTTGATGACACACCGAAAACAAATCCCTTTTTTCAGACATTATGAACCTCCATTAACCAAAGGAATCAGTAATACATTGAGAGAGTGGTGTGTTTCCCAGTTGTGTTATTGCATTGGAATATAGCTCAATAGTTTTCGAAAGCAAAACTTTATATTTTAGGTTAGCATACTGCGACAAATAAATCATTTTATTTGTCAAAATTAATGTATTTAGATCAGGTTTGTTATATCAAGAAATATTTTACCATAGAAAATGGTATTATTAGTGTATCTGCAAGCGATAAGATGATCTTAGTCTTCGTTAAACTCTATTTTAACAAAAGCATACATCGGCAAACTTAGCTTAGGGCATCAACTGGCACATCAATCGGCAAACGTAGCTTAGGGCAACCCACCATATTGAAGCCCACAACCCTACCGAAGAACAGTTGCCTCCGCAGCCTCTTGCTTCGTCACTTGGGCGTACGCCTGCATTGTTCACCTCCACACTCAGGCCCCTCAAACTCCTCCCGCCCCCCAAACTCCTCCCGCCTCCAAACTCCTCCCGCCCCTCAAACTCCTCCCGCCCCCCAAAATTCCTCCCGCCCCAAACTCCTCCCGCTCCCAAACTCCTCCCGCCCCCAAACTCCACCCGCCCCACAAACTCCTCCCACCCCCAAACTCCTCCCGCCCCCCCCAAACTCCAACCGTCCTGAGCTCCCTGTGGTGCCGCCTCGCGCAGTCGCCATGTCTCCCCGCGCAGCGCTTGGCGATAAGCGGAGGCGAACGAGAGGAAACGCCAGGCGCGGCGACCGGTGGCGCATCGGGGCGGCCGCGCCCGCTCCCACGCTCGCTCGCCCGCCCGCCCGCAAAGGTGGAGGCGCTATCGCCGGCGGATCGCGTGCTAAGGGAGGGGCGCGGCGGGGGGGGGGCGGGGCGTCACAGGTGCGCGAGCGCTCTACCTGTCGCGGGGCGCGCCCGTGGCCGCTCCACCGGCGCCCGTGCCATATGCGGCGGCCGTTGCGCACCTACCCGCCCCGCCCCTGTCACAGGTGCCGCAGGCCAACGGGCGGCCCACGGGGGTTTTTTGGATAGCGGAATACGCAAGTGGATACTGGCACAACCACCTGCGGACAACGAAGGGTGTTCTGTTAAAGAATGTTTTTGTTTTTGGCAGTTTATTTATAAAGGATATTAATGTCATCAGGTCGATGTATTGCAAATAACGGACGAGGAAGAAGTTTGTAAACTGAGGTGAGAGCTGAGGTTTATAACCAAACAAGTCTGTTATTTGTGGTATTGGCCGCGTGTCTTTCAATACTTTTCGTGATTTGTTCCACCTTCTTGTAAGAAAAAATGGTGTAAATAAGAAATATCTTTCTAGCAAGAATAGGAATACTCATGCACCAAATTTAGCTATCAATCATTTTTTTTCGATTGTTCTAAACGGATAGAGGCTTCTTCAACTATTTAACGGACTCACGAATGACTTTTTCTCCTCTGGCTGTGTTATGTCAGTAGAACACTATAGCCTAGTATTAACAAAAATGATATAATTTCTTAATTTTTTAAAAATAAATGTCTATTATCGTTTCAAATTGTCAAGAATAAAACGTTTGTCTTTGCAAACTAGTGGTGCTAAAACAGCACGTACTTTCTCGCCCGTATTTTCATCCAAAATTGTGCGAAAAGTTCTCAAGTTCTCGAAAAATTATTCATGACCTTCTTTCAAAATGTACCGTTAAGGAACAGATTCCATAACGGAAAAAATTTCTAGCTTTAATATTTTACTCGTAAGAAGACTTTGAAAAATTTAGAACTTTTGCAATATTCGAAAAATCAGTTTTTAACGAACATGAGACCTGCATCATTCTCTTAAACGATCTTTACACTATCCAGCAACAATATTTAAAATACGATGGAGCCATTTTTTCACATTTTTGAAAATGTTCCTTGGGCTTCATGTAAAGTAAATTATTATAAAAATTAAAATATCGGTTTCAAATTCAAGGAAACACGACAAAACATGGATTCTGACTACATCATTTATTAGAGGATCTCTTTTCTAAATTTAGGAACTGGATTTATCCACTTTTTTGTTACCAGGGACTTAAGGGATAAGTTTATCTGGCGAAAATTCGCCAGATAGGGGATAAGTTTTTCTGGCGAAAATTCGCCGTTTTTCCGCGCGGCATTACATAACTTTATCTCTGCTCCGTAGTGATAAAGTAAAAATCATACCTTTTCTACCCACTACAAAAAAATTGAACCTTATACCACGCCCAGAACAAACCCTTCTTTGAATTGCGGATAAAGAAAGAGGCGATAACGAACGTCGTACGTCTCGTGCATTGGTTTTAATGATTTTCATCTGTGAAATTGGCGGAAAATGGTTCGCACTAGATGGTTATTAGAAAAAACAACTAAAAGCAATGAATAAACACTCATCAAAGCCGCCCATGGAGTTTGTACACGCACTCAGCAAGCACTCCACTAAGCAGCACGCCCCCTCGCCCAACGACCGCACTCCGACCACTTTGATTGAATTGGAGAGGAGGCGCTGGAGAGGCATCACGCACCATCAACGCGGAGAGGAATCGTAAATAATTCCCCTGCGCTACTCGCGCCCCTGTGCGGACGCCCCACTTACTACTATCCTCGTAGGAGTTTCGCTGCCACCGCAGTTTCTTGCCGTGCTGTCGATCGTTCGTAGTTCTCACGTAAAGTTGAACCGCCACAGACTAGGCTCCTTACATTAACAGAGCTGTAAACGTAAAAAAATATTTTTTTTCTCTCTTTCGATTGTGGATTTATTTAAATATTATTGGCTTAGAAAATTGACTTTGCGTGTAAAATTTATTATGTTCTTCCCGCAACTGGTTTGACGTGCTTCATTTTGTCCACGTCCTCGGCTCCATCCGTCCTCAATGAAATTCTGACGTTTTGAGATATTTTTGATACACTCGTACTTCTCTCTTAGTATTTGCGTACATGATTATCTCCCTATATTTCCTTTGGCTGCGATGTCGCGCATCAATATAGACTCCGTTGTGCGTGCCGATTACTCTTCATTCGCCTCATTCTTCTCCTCGTGGCTTCGCCGTCCCCGCCCCCTCCTTAATTGTCGTTTCGCCTTCCACAAGCGCTCTCCGCCCTCAGGGCTCCGCGCCGCGCTCTCTCACGCGGGCTCCTCCCGGCAGACGCTAATGCGCGCGGTTTAAAAGTCCCCCGCGAGGGCGTGAAAGGGCGCGAGGGCGAGAGGGGGCGGGGGCGTGCGAAGAGGGAGCGAGGGGCCGCGAGGCGAGGGAAGCAGCCGGCCCGGCCCGTCCCGCTCCGCTGCCCTCGGCGGCATGCACTGCGCCGCAATGGGCCAACAGGCGCGCACAGCCGAAGGAAACAGAATTTGTTTCAATGGATAGAGACGTGCTTCATATTTCTGTGGTCACGGTATATCTCTATGGTCACATTAGATACAAAATTAGAAATTTATTATGTAATTCACCTACAAATCTGTGGCCATGGGGTAAAAGTTCGTAAGTCAAAAATCTTAGTTTGGAGAAAACAAGGGTTAGATTATTGAGCCAACGCTCTTTCCTTTTTCTCGTTTCCTCAACGCTTTTTTCTCTTTAAGAAGACAACATTTGAATTCGGTCGTTTTACTATAATAAAATATAGATACCTAACTTGTTGTTTCAGTTTTTAAACCATTCTCACCAAAAATTGACTTAAGAACTTTTAACCCATGACCACAGATTTGCAGATGAATTAGATAATAAATTTCTTTACAGATAAATATTTTAGTATTTATGATATAAAAAAGTGTTGAAGGTGAGTTGCAGTCATTTAAACTCTTGAAATTAGGTTCAAACTTTATTTACTTGCATTAAAAATAGTAAATTATAAAAAAATATAAATTGTTTAATGAAATCACATAAAATATTACACTGGAAAAATTAATAGGATTTTTTTACTCTGATTAACTCCACGTGCAATTGCGACAGATTTCAACAAGCAACATTTGAATATGTTATTAAACATTTTTTAAAATTTTTTGAAAAAAATAATGAAATATTTGGGGTATTTCTATTATTTTTTTTTTATTTTTCTGCTTTCGCACTTTTCCCAGATATTCATTTTATCGTCTTCACACTCGCCCGAAACGTGCCGAGCGCGCTTTTGTTTAGGCCCACTGCGATGGGGAGGGGAGGCGGGGAGGGGGCGGGGCGCGCGGCAGGTGGGGCGTGGGCGGACTGCTTCGCCCGCGCGCATCCGAGCGGCGCCTGCCGAAGCACTACTGCTCCACACGTTATTGAATTAATGCGACTCTTGATGGGAAGCAGGCCGAGTGATGTAGTGTAGCATTTGCATTATCACTGACGGCACGTTAAACGCTCATTCGAAGGTCGGTACTAGGGGCTGAATGTAACGGGCCTTTGTGATGTAGCTAGAAGGGGCGATCTTCTTATAACTTCTATAAATCTTTATGGAGAACCAACATTACTTTGAGAAAATGAAGGAATAAAACTGTGAATTTAATTGAATATGTTTTCCATACTGCGTGATTTGCCGCGATCCGTGCACACATTGTCAGGACACGAATTTTATTAAATACAATTATAGGATTCGACTCGTATGTGCTTCATTTGCATGAAACAAAAAATAGCATTGCGAAAAATTTAATTAAATGCGGCCAAAAACGCTTCTTTTACTAAAATAAATTCCTATGACAACACAATGACTTATACTATTCAAATGATACAAAGATCATTTCGATCGCATTTTCCCCATGAATTGAAATAGTTTCAGGCAAAATTATTTTACTAACACATTGACTTTTTAGTGAATGAGTAGATGAATGACAATCTGTATTGTTTACTATTCTTGCATGCTCTGTTCTCCTGAGATCAAAACCTTACCTCCCAGATGTATTCGTATAAGCATATGAGCAAATTACATTATGTCGAGATTAAATTGAAATTCCTACCAATGTGATGATGTTTGAAAAACTAGCAATACGGAACGCACGAAAAACATATCCTTCAGGAATGAAAGCTTTCATGAGTGTTGCAGAGAGACGATTACTGAGGATTCCGCGATTGTATCTGCACTACGTAAAGAAACCCTTTTATTGCGCTAAAACAATGTTATTGATAACTGTGTCCGCAATATAACAATCCGCTGCCGGATAAACTCTCCTCTGTGTTTAACATGGTGACGCCTCGCCTTCGGCGTCTATGACAGTTGATATTCTTCGAGTACAATTAACGTCGCACTAGTCGCGTGACATCATTTTACCATTGCGTAGTCCCACTCGCTCTCGTATCCGCCCACCCACTCGCATATTCGGCGGGCAGTCGGCCGGTATGAATAATCGAATTGGTAATGTCTCTGCATGTACGCCTGGCGAGGAACGGTAAGTCTTCAACTTAACTTCTGCTTAACAGTTTTCTACTTAACTACACTGTACATCTGTAAATCAGCGCTGAGCACCAAAATGACCTTACAGAAAAATGAAATCGTGTGTCAGGTTCACTTCGCCTTCTATATGTTGAGCTGTGAGGCAACTTCTATCGTGTGTTGATTCTCCAACATAGCTTCTCCATGGCGAGGAAAATAGGAACAACGTAAACTTCGCTGAAAATGCTCTTTCCATTTATCCTTCAAGCCACTCAGTTTTATTTGTAACTCTCAGAAATGCAGTTCAAGATCAATGTTCTAGGGAAACTCATAAATTAGAACGAAAAAGATCGCCCCGGTTAAGCAGCAACGCCCAAACCCAACATCCATCCACTTCGCGGTGACGCACACTGGTGGATCCAGGGGGGCAGGGGGGCCACGTCCCCCTCCAAAAGGTCTAGAGTTTTCGTTTCCCTTCCCTTATTTGGCGAAATTGATTTAAATATTTATTTATGTTCGAATTATGTAATTATTTAAATAATAATATTGTACCGGGTGTCCCACTTAAAACCGGCCCCGTTCTCTGCGTATTCTGTTCTTTGAGATCGGTGGACTGCGAATTTTAGCGTCCAGCCGACTAGGGACTAGGAATCCACAGATCAAACTATTCCTAGTCCAGCCACTAGAATTTGCTGTCCACCTAAAATCAAAGAACAGAACACGCTTCAGCAGGGCAGGTTTTAAGTGGGACACTCTGAAGAATATCATAATTATAGGAGATAAATAATATACAATAAAATAACAAATATGTTTATTATTTAACAAAAATCTACGATGCCCCCCCCCCAAAAAAAAAGTAATCTGCTGGATCCGCCCTCGGTGAGTCAGAGTTGATGGGAAAGGCTGCGCGCCGCAACGCGACGAGGCTCGTGTTCGTAATTAGGCAATCGTGGCATCGCGGGCGCGGAGGGGCGGCGGCGGCGGGCGCCGGGGCATGCGACACCGCGTGGCCTGGCGGCGCCGACGCCCGCAAACGATGTTGACTCGGCGCGATGAGTATCTGGCAGCGCCTCCGGCCACGGACCGACGTCGCGCCGTATGACGCTCGCCCGTCCGTCCGTCCGCCCGCCCGCCCTAGCTGGCTCGCGCGCCCGCCCACTCGCCCGCACACTCGCCCGCACACTCGCCCCGCTCACTCGACCGCTCACTCGACCGCTCACTCGCCCGCACACTCGCCCGCTCACTCGCCCGCTCACTCGACCGCTCACTCGACCGCTCACTCGACCGCTCACTCGCCCGCACACTCGCCCGCACACTCCCCCGCTCACTCACCCGCACACTCGCCCGCTCACTCGCCCACACACTCGCCCACTCACTCGCCCGTTCACTCGCCCGCTCACTCGCCCGCTCACTCGCCCGCACACTCGCCCGCACACTCTCCCGCACACTCACCCGCACACTCACCCGCACACTCCCCCATTGGCTTGCCTGTTTGTCAGCTTGTGAGCCCACCCATCCTTTCTTCCTCTGGTCACTCTTGCATCTACCCTTGTACCCGTCCTTGCTTCCTCCCTCGCGCGCGCCCTTACGCCTTACTTTGCCCCCGCCCTTGCCCCCGCCCTTGCCCCCGCCCTTGCCCCCGCCCTTGCCCCCGCCCTTGCCCCCGCCCTTGCCCCCGCCCTTGCCCCCGCCCTTGCCCCCGCCCTTGCCCCAGCCCTTGCCCCCGCCCTTGCCCCTGCCATTGCCCTCGCCCTTGCGCCCACCTTTGCGCCCGCCCCGCTCAGCGTCCACCGACACCCTGAACCGCCCACCCGGGCACGAGGCTCTCGTACACGCCTGCACTCTGTATCATCCGTTTTCTGACTATTCGTAACGCTTATTGTCATTATTCCATCAAGTCACGCCCACTTCTCCATTGCCTTGCGAGTAATACGTTCGATTCCGACAACGCCCACTTGCCGCCGTTTGCGCACTCCTCTGCTCCTCAATTACATGTCCGGTAATCATTTGCTTGTGGTGTTTGTCATTTATCTGTTGTAAAACTTGTAAAGAAAACTGCTGATGTCTACTGAGTTAAAACTACGAAACTTCATTCAAACACTTTGCAAGCAAGAGCTGCAACCCACCCCAGCTACCGTGGTCTTACCTGAGGAAAAAGGCTAGAAAGTAAAAATATATTGACCTAATGATAATGCTGGTGGCAATGTCAGAACAATAGCTGCAGCTGCAAATTGCATCCGCTTAAACACGTGTCCCCTTCGCTGTTGACTCCTGTACGTTCTGTACCTACGAGCTTTGAAAATATATTACATTTAATTTTAGAATATAAAACATTCACCTGAGAGATCCAGCTAGTGGAGGAATATTGAACTTTCAACTCAGGTAGTTTCAATGGCGTTTCCACATGAGTTTTGTAGTATATACTATTCAGATAAAACATGTTTATATAATTCGCTAAACACGTTTATATATATATATATATATATATATATATATATATATATATATATATACACACACACACACACACACACACACACACACCTCGTAAGTGCAAACTCTGGTAGCTGCATGGGACTGAACTCATCTAGATATAGACATCAGGATTTCCATTACTGAAATAGTACAGAAAAGAAATGAAATATAATATGTCGTAATAAAAGATTGTAGCTTTGGCGAGAGAGGTTTCGAATGTGGAAACCTGATCACTTTTGCACCGGATCTGTATGCAGAGAAAAATTTATCAGTAAAAAGTGTTAGATTCTGCTTATCTCTGAATGCGCAATGCTGCACGCCTCATATATATGTATAATATGTATATAATGGATTCCCCAGAAGTGTCGAATCCACGAAATGGTAATAGAAAGTTCCAAAAAATCTGATGTTGTATGTTATGGTGTGAGAAACATAAATAGGGGCTTTGGGCGTTAAATTAATCGTCCTTTTGGACATGCCATCTTCAAGTTTTCCTAGTTGAAACGTCACTGAATTGACAAAAAAATCAACTGTGAATATTGCACTCAAGCATGCTAAGATGATACGTTTTCCACTCCATAACCATTATTCCTAAATGCGTTTCAGACTTGACTATTGAAGCACTCAGAAAACCACAAAGCGAAATGAAAACAAAAAAAAAAGATGACATCAAAATAATACATTATCGCACGCAAAACGTATGTTTCATTTGGAATCCCACCCTGCCAGAGGTGGCTGATGTGCGAAGGGAGGAATATACAGGCGTACAATATCGGTCATCAGTCGTAACGAAGCAATTGGTGATGGCAACACGGCACAGAGCTTTAATCATACAGGGCAAGAACAAGCGAGATAGCTCCGATGGCGGAGCGGCCGGGCCTATTACGGCGGCCGAGGCGAGGCGAGGCGAGGCGAGGCGCGGCGCGGTGGCCCCGGCGTGCATGCGTCTGTCATTCGACGCGTAATTACCACCGACGCCGTGGTCGATGCGCCCCCGCCCCGCCCCGCCCACGGCCACCGACGGGTAATGAGCTCGCGACTGAGCGAGCCACCGCCACCGCCGTCGCCACCGGCGCTGCGGGCGGAAGTGGGCGTGCAGACGATGGACGACGCCCGGCGCCGCGACGCTAGAGGAAACGCCGCCCGTCGGGAAGCGACGGAGATTGGATTCGATGGACGGCGCCTCCGAGTACCTTTCTATACTTGGGCTATTATTTCTTGGCGCGTGGGGTCTTGTCTTCGCTATGGAATATCTCACGGTATTCACAGTTAAAGTGTTGTGTAGTGCAGTGAAGTCAAATGAATTGGAGTAAGGCTTGCACTGTGAAATTATGCACTATTATTCTTAATTATTGTTTTTAAATTAACTATTCTCTTGTAATTTATTGTTAGTCAATGTAATCATAATGCATGTAAAGTTAAGATATTCTGCCACCAAGTTATCATATTTAATTGCAAAATTAACAATAAATCTAATCTAATTTCGCGTCGTTCTCGGTCGTGAGGCTAGGAGTCGCATGATCGCCAGCACTGCTCGATACAGATGCGACTCCTGGCGGCACGACGGGCGACGCAAAATAACGTGATATATCCCATCGTGAAGACAAGACCTCACGCGCCAAGAAATAAAAGCCCAAGTAAAGGAAGAGCGTGCAAATGCACAGGTTAGAGCAGTGGTCGCCAAACATATGGACCTTATGAGCAACCGTACCGTTTTTAATCCTAACCAAGAAACAAAGAAAAAAATTATCAAATCTTAACATTTGTTTATTGTCTATAAACATACATTTTTATTAAATATGAAACAAACTTTAATAAATCTGTTTACAATAAAAAAAGTCATCTATTTGAGCTATGTAGAACAAGTCCAGGTTAGCCAACCTTAAGCATGACCGCGATCTACCGAAAATTGGCCCGCGAGCTATAAGTACCTCGCGATCGACAGTTTGGCGATCACTGGGTTAGAGGTTTGGTTTATTTTTGGTTAAGGATTATTTGCAGGATTTGTAAAGTATTATTTTTGGTTGCATGATATTTCACTACTTTTCTCATAGACGCTGGGATCATTACGGAAAAGCAGACACAGATACTATCTTATTTTTTATTTTGAAGAGTGCATGATTGGTTACAAAGTTGAGAAAATGCATCAGATACAATACGATTTTTCAAACGAATAGAACTGAATGAAACTGTATTTGAAAAGTTTAATTATTTTTTTAAATATTTGTTTTGTATACATTTTCTGTAAATTAAGTCTTGTTTTGGAGAAATCTTTCATCGAGTTCAGAGGTGAGCTCAGAGAGGGTCTAAAGACCCGATATTATAATCTACTTTGTTATAGAACGTATTGGACACATCATTAAGAGTAAAAATAATATTTTAAAATGAAGAGAGTCCTTTTTGACGCTACGGCAAGTTTTTACTTTGGAAAACATCTTCATCATAAAACAAAAACTCTTCGACAGTGTGTAGTCACAGTGTGGCGACTGGAAATAGTTGAAAAGGCTGCTAAAAAAAACGTTTTATTACAAATATACGATGAACGAAGGAAGGGGAAATTGAGAAGATACGCTGTTGTGTAAAAACTGAATAAATTATTTACGCATTTTCAGGTATACTAAAGGAATTATATTAAATCTTTGTGAGTCAGTAATAGTGAATTCCTCGAGATTTCCTGCTCGTGGTTAATTAACGGCCAAGTAGATACCTAATATGAACATAAATTGTATTTATTCATATATTTACAATAGTGAGAATATTTTCTCGTATGGAGTAAATTTTCGACATCAATAAATGCCATCTATTGAATACTGAAATATCCAGTATTTCGCATTTATCATTTTGGGTAATCGAGCTTCAATTAAATCAAAGACAAAAACACAACAGGAAAAAGACTCCGAATGCATAATCACGATTCCCATAGAGAAATAATATCCATTCGTGAATACTAATTACAAATAGATTAAATTCGCCGGCGCCAAATGTTTCGAGTCATCACGAATTGTTCCCATTACGTACATTTAGCCCGTAAGTGTAGATAATTCCTAGGAGGGCTTAGTATCTCGCGGCTGACAAATTTACTGTGCAGGCGTCCGGGTCGTGGCATTGCGAGGGGGGGAGGGGGAGGTGCGCGACCCAAGCGATGGGGCGTGATACTAGAGCGCTCGTGTCGCCTAAACAGTAATTAAATCGTACGAATGTAAACCGACCCCACCGTCAACCCGAGCGGCGTCTCTAATGGACGGGGTTGCACGAAACTCAGATAATTGTGGTCTATCTCCTCGCTTCGCGCGGCCACGCGGACAGCTAGCTTCCAGAAGCCCACTTTTTGTGGTCGAGCAAGCTGCAGACGGATCGTAACGACCCCGTCTAACGACAATAATGAAAGTTTAAATTACGTTCAGAAGCATGTTGAAAATGTTACAAATAAATGAGAAATACATATTTCAATTTTGTGTATTTTTTTTAATGTTCAAATATTTTGATTATATTTGAGTATATTACAGTTTTATTTTATTTTCAATGATATTTTTTCTTCTACTTTCAACATTTTCGCCCTTTAATTAGTCGCTTTTAGATTGGGCAATTCGTACGTTGAAATATAAGATATAAAACTAATGATTGTTGTGGTACAAATTGAATATTTTTTCCTTATTTTGAATACACTCCATTTTGATACGGAATTGAACAGTTTGTCATTTGAATAGACCTTTACCCCTTCACTGCGACTACTGCAACAACTGACTGTACTTTTGATAATAATCATTTTGTTTGTAGTATTTGGGTCATAAGAATGACTCTATTTATTTACTATTACTTATCCCGCACTTCCATATTCATTCATATTCATTACGAAGACCTGTTGCCATTGTTTACAATCAGCGTGAAATAAATATGAGATAAAGTGACAGAACCGTGTACCGAGCTTTCTTTGATGAGTTGTGTCAGTGGCTCTCTCAGTGAAAGAGTTCACGATCAGTTATCATTCCTTACGTTATATTTACTTAATCAACCTGAAATTGATCAACCTGGTTCAGCCAGGCTTCCCAACCCTTTGGCGAAATAGAATGACTGATTACAGATATTTAGGGATGTCAATTCCCGGCCATGTTCTGAGGTAAAAGAGAATCTATAAATTAATTACATACCCTATGGCAATGCATTGTGTATTATTCTAGAGTACCAGTCAACCGAACTTAAAATATTACAATGAAATTCAAGCGTGATGAGCTAGTACTTTATTTTACAACATACGCATAGGAGTGAGAAGTTCCATTTATTGTACTGCACTTCGCTCTGCAGAATTTCATTCGGCCACGATCCCAATATTTGTCCCATCCTGCCTCACGAAACGGACAAATAAGTTTGTTTAATGCAAATACACGGCGCCTCGTTCACTCAACCCCCTCCATTCATTCAAAGCTTCCGTCTATTCAGCTTTCCACGTTCCATGGAATCCACAAACTCCAGGAATTGAATCCTAATCGCTTCCTCGGCCGGCGCAATCCGTCCGCCCGTGGGGGCGGGCAGCTGAGAGCCGCTCGTGGGTTTTGCGAAGCAGCGAGGCGTGCCCTCGCCGCGCGCAGCCTCTCGGCATATGCCCGCGCCCATTGTGCTCTGGAGGGCCGAACCACCGCCCGACCACCCGACCACCCGACCGCCCGACCGCCCGACCACGCGCTGCGCGGCGATCGCAGCCGCCCGCGCCCGAATCATTGCTCCGTCGCTGTGGCGACCGTTTACGGCGGTTTACGCAGTTGGAGAAACAAAAGAAGGCCACGCGCCGCACGCTGTCGAGTCGTCGGCTGCGATGAGGCGCAGATGGCCACGCGCTCCGCGGTTATTGTTCACGACGTTTTAAAATGCCGTAAATGAGTCCGAGTGGATCACCATTGATTCTCAAGTACGAACGAAACTATGACTATTGATTACGTCCTTCAAGTGTATTCGGAATACAATAAATGATTTGTAACCGAAAAGGGCGCATTGATGAGGTGATGCAGTTTGAAGTTTTTAAGAGGACCAGAAGTGAGTGTGAATTTCTGTATGTTCTGATTACATTTTTTAATATTCACATACGTACAATTTGTCAATTTAAGACTTTTGACTTTTAATATTTAAAGAAATAATATAAAAATATTGTAAATATTTTTACAATGATCATTATTCATTTTCTATATATTAAAATATTAATGTTTTCTTCTCGAAAGTTTGAAATTGCAATATTTTAATCCGAGCTATGATGTCTTTTTGCCATAAAACACTTTCTGTAACACGTGACTTTTGTGGAAATGCCAGCTATTATCAAAATTATTTTTTTATTGAATAAAATTGCATGATATGTTTCATTAAAATATTGTTTACAACAATGTTAACTACAAGGAAAGAGAATAAATACTTGAACTTTCATTCTAAACAACTGAAGGTTGAAGCTTTGTGCACTTACCAGCCTTAATATGACATCGTTAACTCTGTTATGGTAAGTTTCAGCGTCGTCTCCTAATATTTGCTTGAGTTGTGATGTTAATATGGCTGCCCTACACTCCGTTTGCACCAAAAAATGAACAGGGTTTCGTAATCTAATTTTTATGATCCGAATGTATTTCAAAAGCAAAAGAAAGTCCTTAAAAGACTTTCAGCATAATGTGAGTGCAATGCTTTTCTTAATCGAAGAGGTTAATAGTGTATTGAACTATTCAAACTCTCTGAATCTGAATCAGTGAAATTGTCACTGATTCAATCAGTGAGAGCCGAAGCCACTGATATCTTCAGTCGAAATGGGTAGTTTTGCTGACAATCAGCGAATATGCGAACCTTTTCGTAATGACCTCCAGCATTTAACTGGTCGTCAATGGTAACCACCATCGCTCACTGATCGTTCAGTGGTCACGTTCAACTAGTTATCACAGATTTCACTGATTCAAGCAGTGAAGTTTCACTGATTCAAAAAGTGGACCCAATTTTCACTGATTTGTTCAGTTCAATTCACTGTTTGTCAGTGGCAGGGTTGTAACTGACACCATCAGTGAATAGTCACTGTCGATCAGTAGTTTTTCACTGATTCAGACTGAGAGAGAACGGAGTCATACAAGCACACAACTTGAGAAAAGAGCTAAATGGTTAGCCACAATGTCTGCGCCGTGATTTTGAAAAACCGACGAGTGACTCGTGATTAAGTCACAATCCACACGCACGTTAGTTAGGAAAACGCCGAGATGTATCGTCGAAAAACATTCTTTTGTTGCAAGGCAACTTGCATCCACATTCCGCCGCCCAAGCTCTTCAAAAAAATCTTTATTTTGGGGTAACCCGGATTGAACCCCCCATCTTGTCACGAGTAATTACCATCTGTTTGGTCCACTCAAAGATCCTTTTGAACGAAGATCTGTTTCCGACTCACATGTGAGGAAGCTATGCAGACATGGCTTGCTGCTCCAACAAAAATCCTCTTATATGAGGGTATCGGAAAGCTGGTTCTATAATGGACCAAGCACATTGAAAAGCAAGGTAACGTGACTATGTTGAAAAACAGTCTCATTGCATATTTTCTACCATCGATTGAGTGAAGACACTTATTGTCTTACAGCAATCCCTCAACATTCGTGAGAGTGAGGTTCCCAAAAACCATCGCGAATGTCAAATCCGCGAATGTTGAGTCTATCTTTTAATGAAAAAAGTGGGTTAGGTTCCTGGATATCGAAACACTTTAAAAAAGAAGGGAAAAATATCCGACTAACAATTGCAGAAGGACTGAGTAAGAGCTACTACAAACAGGATTCACAATCAACATTCCAAAGAGAATAAATAAAAAAATATTTGAAACGTGATTCAAAGTAATTTGAAACGTATTGCAACGTAATTTGCAACGTAATTGAAAGTCATTAGATGTAGGATTTTTTTTGTTTAATCACCTTCCTCGTTTTAATATCTAAATATGGAAGAGCTGCTGCTTCTATTTCTCCCTTAAATTAGGAAGTTATTTCCATGTTCGGGTCACAGTGGAATTCCCTTTCAATCAGAGCTTGTTGGCGTTTTAGAACGCCATTAACGGATTTGAAGTTGCTCCAGGATGGAGTTTCGCTTACGTTACTTCATCATTACGTTCGAGGTTTCTATTCGCTGATGATTTCATAAAAGCTCGTCTTCAGTTAGGTCATTTTAATGAGAGTTGCATAGATACTAAATAGCTTTTACGTTCATTTGGCCAAAACCCTTACCTCCAATTTGACGCAACTGAATTGAAATATTTTACAATTGTGTTATTCTATAAATGTGAATTGACATTTAATCTTTGAAGTTTTTGCAGAACGGCATACTTTCAGCTGCAGTGTCTGCCGAGTTCGTTTCCCAGATTACGCTGATAAAGGAAATGAAATGTGCCTACTTTCAAAACAAAAGTAGTACGACCAAAAGACGCCCTCGCGAATGTCGAAGTCGCGAATGTTAAAACCGGTAGCATTTCTCGAATCGCGAATGTTCGGAACTCACGAATAGCGAATCCGCGGATGTCGAGGGATTCCGGTATTGTTTAACATAAAAGCCTAAGAGTTACACGAGCAAATGCAGCGCCCTTCTTATCAGCCTCGTCCGTCCCATCCACCGCACGGCCGCTCCTCCCTCGCCCGGTGCTTTGCCGCCCCCGCACCGCCGCGACCGCCTCCGGCGCCGCCCTCGTGGGCGATGACGCGCCGACGCGCCGGCCAATGACGGGCGGCGCGGCGCGGCGCGGCGCGGAAACGGCGGGGGCGGCGGCAGGGGAACTGACGGCGGCGGCGGCGGCGCCGGGGACAGTGTTGATTCCCGGGCCGCCCCGGCCGCACGCACGCCCACCGCCCGCCCGCCGCCCGCCGCTCGCCGCCCGCCCGCCCGCCCGCCGGCGCGCGCGGCCCTCGCCGCAGGTAACACTGTCTCTCTTCACGCACCGCACCACGCACCCCGGCCGCCGCGGCGCTCACGCACCCGCTCACGCACTCACGCTGCTGCCTCGCCGTCGCGCCGCCTTCTTCCTACGTACTGCATCGCGTAATATTCTGTGTAAATCCTGTCGCATCCTGTGGAGGGACAATACTTGTGTATCGCACAATGACAATAGTTGTATATCGTGCAGTGTGCTGTGGTTGTGTATCGCGCTCTCCAGGCAATTACTATACCTTGTCTGTTTTGTGTATCTTTGCCGGATTATGCTATGTAATAAAATGTGACAGGTTGCCCATTTGATTTTAAGGTCTTTTTTACCATATACAAATATTTCGTAAAATTGGATTGCAAGACCACATATGTATCAAAATGCTATTTTGTTATTTTTATCAAATAATTATTTTGTCATTATGAAATTGTATATTAAGTATAAATTAAATAAATACATAAAATTAATCCTAAATGTACGATTCATATCACGTTCCCACCTTGACATAAATTATTTCAAGTACATGCTGTGTGTGTAAAAGGACACTTAAAGATAAAATTCACCGAATCAATAATAAATAGCAAATATGAGCTTTTCTACATGGTTTTACTTTCATTTTTAAAGTAAATTAAATTTAATTTAATAAAAAAAACTACATTTTACTACAATAAAAATTTCTTATGTTAATATTGTCTGTGTATCCATTAATTATTTAAGCTATTATGAAATTAAATATATATATATATTAAGATGCATATTTTCGCGCTCTTTATTTCATAATTACGTGGTATTTTCGACAAATCTAAATCAAAACTTCCATTTCTATCAATAGAAATTTAACTCATCGTTGTTTTCTTATCGAGGAGTTGAAAGATGTATTTTTATTTTAACTATTATTGTTAACGTTATAATTAATATGTATAGCGTTAACAATTGATTTATCAAATTACTTTCGTTAATGGAGAAAATTAGTGAATCTATACTTTTGGATGTATATCATTGGTTGAGAGGCACGGTGCTGAAGCCTCATACCCACTCCCCGTTACATGCGCCACTGCTCTGATCATAAGCAAATAATTATTTTCTGTTCAAATGAAGATTTGTTTCATTCTCTGGATCGCAACTTTGCCTAATGCTGGAATGACGATATTCGTTAGTGAACACTGCTCCACGTGACCGTAAAAACGGTGCAGATGCGACAACTTCAGAAACCCAAGTTGCAGCCGCGAGTGTGATGGTGAGAGGGGGTGCTAGAAGGGAACGGGGCTGGCGGGTGCCAACAGAGCGGGTCACTGGTCGATGTGTGGCTTAATTCAAGACTGCCGGCGGTCTCGCTCAGTTAAACCAATATTGCGCGCATAACGTCTGGCAAGGCGCATCGGAAGAGGCAGTTATGAGAGCAAGTGTTTGACAACGGTAGCAGTTTACCTTGATTTCTTTATTTCATAGGTTGATCCCAATTAGAAGACGCTGCTTGCATTTTGCTTTAAGTTTTTGAAAACACAATTAAATTGAAAGCAAGTAATGTTAACTAAATACTGTTCAATAAAGAAAATTCATTACTAAAGACTGAATAGAAATGGACATGATTGTTTATTGAATTCACATTGCATTGTGATGCTAAACACAGGTTATACAATTATCTAATTGCTGAAGCAACAGTCTGAAAAGCAAGAAAATCATTGAGTTTTCTTACAAGAAAATCCCGAAGTGACCTTTACCCATTTCACGAAATCTCTTGTAAGGTGTAAAGAAGTAAGTTTCACATTTTTTTACTTTCTGCGGATGAACGTTTTAAATGGGTGAAATCACCCGCCAAAACTAGGTGAATAAATCTGCAATTTTACTTTTTTGATAGAAAAATGTTACATTTTCTGGCAAAAGCATTTATACAGTTTTTGTGATTAATTCACTTAAAAATCCATTTTAGTGCGCTTTCTTTTCGTTTCATGAAAAGCAAACTACTCCCACTACAAAATCAGATTTCAAAAATGCTTCTTAATGTAATCAAAGGAGAAATTGTTTAATGTTATATTTTCTCTAAAAATAATAGTATCTTAATATTATTTTCAAAAACCATCAGTTTAGGAGGGAAGACTATCACTACAGTTATACAGTGATTTGCTGAAAAAATATTTTTAGGCTTAACAATTATATAAAATTCTCAATAACAGCGACGAAGGCGAAACGTGGCGGTAATTTAATACCTTAATTATTACTTAAATCTTGTTACATAACTATTTTAGTTTTTTCATCTAAATGTTTATATTTATGAAAAGAAAATTGGCTTGATTTAATGGACTTTATTTCATCAAAATTCAACAAAATTGAAGAGTGGTACCTCCGAATGTTGCCTTCATAGAAGAATAAAAAAGTCGTACGAACATCATAATATATTTATATGAATTAGAATTTATTTCGCGTACCCAGATCGCTTTGCAAATGTGTTATGTCGTTAGTTAGAAGTATAAGAACGGAGTTGATTTTCACAATAGGATTAAAGTCGAGGATTATTTTCATTATTTTTACATATAGCTATGATAAAGGATAGAGGAACATTTTTCATTTTAAGGTAAAATCTGAGTTCACTCTCTGCCGTATTTACTAATAAATTAATAATACTTCGCAATGTAATAATTACTTAATTATCAAAATTGAATTCACTTTATAATGTTCATGATTTTCACAATAAAAAATTAAGCCGTGCTGGTACTAACAACTTTCTTTTCTCATCTATGCCTATTCTTTCATTTGTTTTCAAGTTTTAGAGCTCGGAAAACAGTTGTATTAAGTAGTACTTCTGAAGTGACGAGTTGTTCTGACTTTGTAGGCGGCGAGGGTTGTCCGATGGAAATAATATATCACGTGGACTCGTGTATACTTCGTATGATTCGCAGGTCCTTGATGTCTTGCACGTCAACTACTCTGCTGGCAACCTCTCCACCGGAACATTACCAGGAATTTCATGGAATGTTATCGTGGTCGAGCCCTTGATGACACTGCCACCGATGGGGTGGGGAAAATGAGATACCATTAGTAGCGAGAATGAGCGTGTGGTCGGCTAGGAAATATTGACACTCGGCAAACTTGTCCATTTCTTGTTGAAACCGTGTCGACGAACTCTCAACAAAAGTTAACTAGAAGTATTGTATCAAAATTGCTCGCCAATCGACACCAAGGGACACATGTACTCGGTATTATTATTTTCATATTAGCATCTCAATTTTTCACGGTTGAGTGTTTTCTTGCAAACGAAACTTGTGTATTATAATGTTTTATAGTATAAGCTATCCCGTTTTTCTATTGATCGTGCTTGAAGTGAGTCAAGCCTGAGAATCTTCGTAATGCATAATAATTTTCCTCGTGGAGGTAATTTGAGTTAGTGAACATTTAGCAGGAAAACGGAGACCTCTACTGATAAATACGGCCTTATTTCATGACGTGAGAAAACGATTTACAAAATTCAACGCAACTAACTTGTCGACGCATACATTTACTTTTGTATACTCATCAACAGAAATATTTTCAATAACAACAACAACAATAATAATAATAATAATAATAATAATAATAATAATAATAATAATAAATTAATAATTTGTGAATAAGGCCCGTCTTAAATTAGAGGCAATTGACTTTGTGTGAACGTATCTGATGAACTGATATTCAAGATGTTTTTGACTGATAAAGCGAAGTAGAACTTTATTTCAAACTTCTGTTTACCGAAATAGTTTTGCAGGAAAAACGCATGACGAACATCCAAGCTGTTGGACATGCCACTGAAATGTTGAGCTTTTTTCTGTGATATCCTTCATTTGAACGCTCTTTCCTTGTTTCAGAGTCGCAGCATTCAGGCACAGTCGACGACGAGAGAGAGCCTGAAGACGACGACTTAGCAGCCCGTTGCCCTGAGTGCAGCAAAGAACTGCCTGACTACGATCGGTGAGTGCCTCCATTCAACGATTCCTAAAAGACTTGTACTCAACGAATAACCTGTTTTCAAGTGTATTACCTACTAATATTACCGTGGTTCTTCATTAAGGAATCATTTACTCTCGATGTCAAAGGATAAGGAATAATCATTACGTCACAGGCGCGATTGTGATTTGCGACCTTCAAAAGGTGATAAAGGAGTAAATGACACTGATTCTTTGATTTACAGTTTTTTCATTTGTAATCCGATTACAATGGCAAAGTATCAAACACGATAGAGCATGACTACGTGACAAAAACAATATTATGTTGTTTCTTTTTCGAATCTGTTCGATTTTCCAATCATATCCAATAATCTATAGAAGTAACAATTCTGTGGTCACGGGGTAAAAGTTCTTAAGTCAATTTTTGGTAAAATTGTGTTAAGTACTGAAACTACAAGTTAGGTATCTATATTTTATTTTAGTAAAACGGCCGAATTCAAATGCCTCCTTAATGACAAAAAAGCGTTGGGAAATAGAGCTGAGCATAGGAAGAAGCGTTGGCTCAATAATATTTAACCCTTGTTTTCTCCAAACTAAGATTTTTGACTTCAGAACTTTTACGCCGTGACCACAGAATTTATTCATCAATAACTGAGGCATTCTGAATTGACGGGTTATAAATCCTCCTATAAGAATTACAAATTGGCATCGCTTTGTTCTGATTTCGTCGCTTAAATGATCAATTTGGTTTTCCTAACAAAAGTATATGCATCTCATCAAAGACCTAGACATATATATGTATTAATTTACATTATTAGTATTTTCCCTTTATTTCACTTTTCGACATTAAGTAGTTCTAGTTATACATTTCCCTAAGTGAAGAATCTACCAGCGTTTCGCAGAATGCGAAGAATCAGATAACATTTTTCGAAGGTTTCAACATCCGAAATGAAACAGGCCCGCCAAGTACAGTCAAGGATTTCGAAACATCAGGTAATAATCCCGCGAGATTGGTAATACGTAGTAGAATTTTTCGTGATAGAATATTCTAACATTTTCACGTCAGGCAGAACGTCCAATGCTCATTGTCACTGCCGGAAAAATATTTGTGAGCTTTCGTACAACGTCGAGCGGTACAAAACGTCCGAAGTTCTTCCGAAGACTCTCCAGGGTCACGGAGTGCTCTCACGGCCGTTCGTAGCTTGAGCTGGGCGCCGCTCGCGAGACCTTGAGGCGAGAGAAGGCGCCGGCTGGCAGCCCGCGGAGCTGCCGCGCCGCGCGTGCGGTGGCGCCACAGGCGTCAACCTCGTGCTCACACTCGCAGGATCGCCAACAGTTCGGATTTTGCAGGAACCATCCCTACTTTATTACAAATGTCCCACACCGACATACAGCGGGTAACAGTATTGTTTGTACAGTCCATCATTTGTCTCGAAAATCATTAATTTTACGTGGAAAATTAAGACTAATGCAAATTATATTACAAGATAATTCCATAAATCCAGTTAAATATATCGTAACTTCGTACATTTGGACTAAATGGCCTTGAATTTTAAATTCACCAGCACGTTTAGTTGCTCGGGGACCTTCTTAGAGGCTAGTCCCCAAGCGGTGGTGAATTTCAAATTCAAGGCCATTTCGTCCAAGGCCAACAGAAATGCAATTTATAATAGGAGGCCCTGGCTCTGCTCGGTGCGGAGAGATTTTCCTGGCGCCCGTTATTTTCTCTGTTACGATAAATCTATAACTCCAAAGCTTGGATTCCCTACTGCTGTTTCAATTAGTTTGCATTGCGACAGAATCGGAATACCTTCACAGATGCTGGAAAGGCATCTTTCGAAATAATTGTGATAAGCGTGATTCGAAGTGATTAGGATTGTAATAAGCGTTCTTCCAAGACACTTCCGCTGGCAGAAAGGTTTCGGAACTAGCCTTGAATAAGGCTTATATTGTTTTGTAATCTCTTTCCACTAATATGACCATGTAATAATAATGGTGTGCACTGAACTATCATGAGCGAAATGCAAGTAGTAATAAACTAAATTAGCGTAACATCAGAATTACAAATAAACCTTGTAAAATGCGTTTTTGTAAAAGGTATTCAGTTATAACTATTCCTTGAAATACTTATGATATTATCAGTTATCATTAGAGTTATAAGACGAAACACATCCAGTTTAAACTTTTAATAAAACAATATGCTAGAAATATATGTGTGGGTATGAATAGAGATTAATGTGTGGGTAATAATAAACAGAAGAAAGAGATGATTGATACAATAACAAAATATTAAAGATCTTTTACTATTATTGCGAAGGTTAGAAAGGAAAACGATTCCAAAATTATATTATCATATAAATTGGTAAGAGAATATAAAGTGAAATTGAATAGATACCTAAATAATATGAATTAAACAAGATCTCGATTCTTTGAAGATGTAATATTGAACTAATTTCTATAATATTTTTAATATTTATATTGAAAAAAAATTTTTTTGACATCATTTTGGATATCAAGCAACAGAGGTCAGAGGTCATAAGTCATTTCTTTTATAAGGTATTGCCCCAAAACGTTTTGCAAATGTTTTCAAAGGGGAATACTTTATGTTTGCATTCCGGAGTCAGCGTTTTGTATCTATTACGTTCCGAGCACTGGGAATGTTGCGTGCGCTGGAGGAAACAGGTTCGAAGTCTCATCGTCGCCACTTGAGGGCACTGTCGGCCGCCGCCATTTGCCGCTCGGCTCTGCTCCCGCCCGCAAATCGCCGAGAAGTTCGGCGCTGCGTGACCGGCAAGCGTTTGGCTCCATAGCGTGCACCCCCGCCTTCCTTCCCTCCGCCGCCGCCGCCTCCGCCTCTGCCTTTTCTCCTGAGCTCAGGCCAATGTCGCATCCCCAGAAGCTCCGTCTCGATAGTCCACGATGAATGCCCAAACGCGAGTCACAAACTCTCAAAAGTACATTTACTGAAATGAAGATACTGTTGAATAATATGGAAATAAAACTTGCGTGAGTGGTCATGATTTTTAATTGTGTTCGTACTAAGTGTGAGTTGCTGCTGGATTTTCTCTCTTTGAAAATAAGATATTTCTTTACAAAAAATATTCAAACAAATGCCTTTCCTCCGATATTTTTATTGTGGCAAAACAGCTTAGCTCTTTCATATTCCATTCTTTCTAAGGCGAATTTCTTACTATCAATTCCGTAACATGTCAACAATAAACATGGGTGACGGTGGGGTTAACGTGTTTTTGTATCACGTCTTCAGTTATCAGCGAAGTAGAATGAAATGCGTTGTTTTCATGTTCTGTACGTTTTGTACGTTATGGTGGGTACGTTCGTCCCGTACGTTTTGTGCGTTATGAGATTTAACTTTATAATAACTATTAACAGAATAAATGGCAGCATTGTTTCGTATGCTTATGTTTACTACGTGCGACTAAACAATTAGTTTTTCATAGAGATGCAATCTTACAAATATCAGAACAATTATACCAGTTGAAACAGTCATTCAATTCATACAAAAAGCAAAAAATCTAGAATTACGCTAAAATATTAGATGTACTATGTTTCAAAAAATTTCATGATGATTTTGTAGACTGTTTTAATTGAGAAAACTATTGGAATAATCATTCAGCATCTTAACAATACCACATCCGAAAGTTTCCACGAGTACTTTTATTGTAAGTATTTTGTGAGTAATAATGTTCTATAACATATTTCCTATTTCATTTATAATAGTATGAAATAAAATATGTGATTACAATCGAACATGTAAGAGAAAAAAACTAATAAATATTACCTATTTCGATTCGTCCAATTTCGCAGGAAAGCCTCGAAAAATAGTTCGTTCTTGCAAACCATAGAAACAGATGTGCGTTGTAGGTACTAAAATGGCAAGTGGAAAGAGAAATCACTACAATTACCACTCATAAATTCTAACTCTTCCTTCACGTAAGGCTTCTTCTTTACACCTGATGGTGTGACAAACAATACCCTCTCACAGAGGAGAGAATGCTCTGTCTATGCGCGACCGCCGCTGGCTCCTCTTCCGGTTTGGCGCATCCGCCACCCTCCCCTCCTCTCCCCACCCCCCCACCCCGCCCCCTCGCACTGCGACGCTCCGTCCAAAACGCGCTCCCCCTCCGCGGTTGCCCGAAGACGTCGCGTCGCGGGCCGTGCTGACATTCAGTGTCAAGATTGCCTGAGAAGCAGATGCAGTCACACGAACATGCAAGACGTTGCTACTCTACTGTGGCTCTACAGGAAGTTCCGTTCCATATGGTATTCGACCTTCTTCACAGTGGCAATGACCGCTAGGCACTACCGCCCACGCGATGTCAGGTTAGATTATAGTTCTTTCAGAAACATATGGTCATTTGTATGGTGTTGTGCATTAGTCGAGTAATTCGGTTGGAAGGGTATTCATATGCACCACTGAATGTCTCTTCGCCTACGAGGTAGTATCATTATATAAAACATTATTCACATATTCTGCTTAATTGTGATCGCACACGTATTTAAAATTCTCCGATTGTGTCGTGTAATTTCGATTAGTCCAGTTTACTGAGTTGAATCAAATCTGGTTACTGCTGCAAACGTTTTAAATAATGTTTTGAGACTATTGACTTCACTGCTTTCTAGCAGATTTCTAATAAACGTCGATATAGTTTTGAATATTCAGTCTTTGGAAGAATCATTGTCGCTTAATGGAATTATTTTATTGAAACTCCCATGCATATATGCAAGTCTTTCATAGCTAAGGGGCTGTCATTAATGAATTTCACAAAATATTATGTTCCCGCAAATTAGAAAAGTTCGTTTGATAATTGAATCTATAAATGTAATTCGCTTCATTTCCAGGATACCTTTTCTTGAAATACATGGAAAAAAATAGAATTGTAATTTTAGAAGTGAACAGTCGTATGATGCCTGGAATACAAAATTTCACCCTTACTCTCTTGCTAATTATTACTTTTCGTGATAAAAAGCAACGCTACTCTTGGAGATAATAAATCAATTTTCAAGTATATCGTATTCTGTTCCACTTGCTCCAGTCGTCACAATTTCATTATCAGTAATCGTCCGTTCTACGATGTCTTTGGAATAAAATGTAACATTATTTATCTCCTTTCATTCATTATTTGAATAATTAAACAATTTACGAAAGCTACACTTTTATTCTGATTGATTGATTGATTATAAAATGTCTTTCGAATTATCAAATTTTGTTGTACAAGTGTTATCTAATAAGGTAAGCAATCCAAGGTCAAAAATGCCGCGTGTATTCGAATATAGAAAGAATCACACCCTGACCTTGCTACGGCAACATGCAAGGATACTCTTCCCGAACACAACTCTCTGCTATGCTAGTCAGTAGCGGTAACATTTTAAAAATATTTATTCACGAAAGCGTAGATGAAAATAAATGATATTAGAAGTGAAACAGCTGAAGCAATATTATTTTAAATACCATCCGAATAAAGGATGACGCTTGCGGGAAGGTGGATATAATTCAATAGTTTGTTTCGAAAATTTCACATCTCCAGTCATTGCGAAAATGCCTTTAACTCACAGTTTAATTCAGAATGTGTTTTTAACTTTGTTAGATGTAAAAACGCCACATATCCCCTTTTTGTTAAAATAAAATTTTCTTATTAATTCCAATAGACCTCTTATCTGGAGATGTGGAGTTTTCCAAAATCGTGCGCTTGCCGAACAGAAGATGGAGATGCGGCCGATTGGAAATAATTGTTTTCAGAGCTGTTGACCTTGACGTGGCAGCGACCAAATAAACTAGTAAACCCCTTGCCTTCAGAGAGTTTTAGTTTATTAGTAACGTCTTCATATTGGGCTCTGCGAATCATGTGGAATTCGACTAGACTTGGTCACTCGTATGACTCATCACTCGTGTGATTCACATACGTGATATTTCTTTCACTTGTTCCATAAGGGATGGGATGCATGTTTAGAATTTATCGCCGCTTGTGATGACAAATAAACGTTATTCTATGTAGATACGTCAGTTCATAGTACTATTGTCAAATGTTGGAAGATAAGTACGTTCCAAGTAATGCGACTTACTAGTTATTAACCAACAATCATTGAAATAATTTAGTAAAAAGTATTAATTCACATTCATTGGAGCCATTTTATTAGATCATTGCATCCAAATTCATCATTAGCTCGAAATCTTACACGCTCACACTGTGATTTACTAGAAACAGCATTCATTTTGAATAGGTTGGTGTGAAGTTCACCCTAGATCATTGAGTTACGGAATGAAGCGTGAGGCCATGCTTCACACGTAAGATTGACGTTGTTACGTTCTGCCATCAGTCACGCGTCCCTTGGCGAATACATCCAAGACATTACAAACGTGCTAAAATGTGTGGGAAACGTGTGCCGAATGTGTGCGAAAGTGGCACTAGAGCGCGCGGCCGGGCGCGGGTTGGTGTGCGCAGGCTGGACGAGCACCTGACGGGCGCGCACCGCTACCCGTTCGAGAAGTACCGCTGCGACCACTGCCAGCGGCCCTACGCGTGGCGGCCGTCGCTGCTGCGCCACCGCGCCCTCAAGCACGGCCAGGTGCTGCGCTACACCTGCGAGAACTGCGACCAGGTGAGACAGCTCATCAGCTGATAGAGGAAGCAAGAGACGTTTGGGGCCGAATAACGGTGGATGTTAGGACTTTGCAGAAACGCTACACTGTCAGAAAATTCCGCATTACTTGAATGGAAATTAAATTAAAGTAACTTCCGTGGTGGTAGCTGATATTTTCTTGTAATCCATAATTGTAATTGGAGGTAAGGGATAATCAACCACAATTTTTAAGTTTATATTGTTTATTAATTGGGTGTATGTTAAATTAATAAATAATTTAAAATTTAAAAATTGTGGTTGATTATCCCTTACTTCCAATTACAATTAAATTAGAGTAACTATCATGAACGAACATTAAATTTAATGTAGCCATGTACATTAGGATGCATGGGTCAAAGCTTTATGGTCTTATCTGGTAGGAATGAATGAATGATCTTGATGGGCTGGTGATTATGAATATACGATCGGAATGATGAAAGCCAGGGGAAACTTACGCATTAAATTTCATGTGCAAATATATTAAGCTCTTTTTAATGTACAAGGTTAATTAAGTTGCATGTTGCGCACATTAATCTACAATGATAGTGTATATGTAACCTGCTCTCATGAATTTTACTAGTGGACTGGACATTCCATGAATGTATTACGTTTGCTGTGTAATGATACTACATGTATCATTATTCTATGAAAAATATGATTTGCAAATATTCTAACATAGTCCGTTATTCGGCCCAACGGTTCAATTGTACTTTTACGAATAATTTTATGTTTTAAGTTTAGAAGTGTAATTTTAAAATGTGCGTCCCTATGCAAATTCTTTGTGGGTCCTTACTGAGAAGGGATATGAAAGTGAACAGGCATTAGAAATGCGAGTCAATAATACATTTACAACTATTATGGACGTTATTTGAAATAGGAGTTTCTACGGGAATGTTTGGCTTGCAAATCATAAATTGACCGATCTCTGAGGAAGATTTTATGTTGCAATCTACTAATTAAAATCGTCAGGAATTGTCGAGATTGATTACAAAGTTACCCCAAGAATTATTCTCAGCACCATAGCAAATTAGGCTTTGTTTGTCTTTTTAATACATTCCAGTAACTTTTAACATTGCTGTATGAATTACATATATAGTAGAGTATTTGAGAGAATTCGGTAAATAATAAATATGTTAAGAAGATTAATGTAATACAGTAATTTTCAACTGCTTGGACTTTAAAGAAAAAATATATTAGTTTGTCGTTAAGATGACACGTTTGTAGTCGATTAAGGAACCGATGATTCCATCATACAAAAATACTGAATTGGTGTAACGTACAGCGAAGAGAGACTGGGACGGGAGAGTAGCGAGTCCGTGCTGTCGCCCAACACTTCTGTGGTAAAAGTTCTCAATTTTTGGCAAAATTGGGTTAAGTACTGAAACTACAAGTGAATTATGTATATTTTATTTTAGTAAAACGACCTAACTCAAATGTTGCCTCCTTAACGAGAAAAAAAAAACCATTAAGAAATAGCGTTTAGCGTAGGACCAAGCGGTGGTTCAAAAAATCTAACCCTTGTTTTCTCCAAACTAAGATTTTTAGAGTGAAGAACTTCTACCCCGTGATTCCAGATTTATTAATGCCTCGATTGATAAATTCCTCGCCTTCTTAATTCCTTTCAACTTCCACGAGAATGTGCAGCGTTCCGAGGAGGCGGCTGGCCCACTCCTGCCGCTCACCGAGCGCGTGTGGTGCGTGTGCCCGCAGGTGTACTCGGACCCGTCGAACCTCCAGCGGCACATCCGCGCGCAGCACGTGGGCGCGCGCTCGCACGCGTGTCCCGAGTGCGGCAAGACCTTTGCCACGTCGTCGGGCCTCAAGCAGCACACGCACATCCACTCCAGCGTGAAGCCCTTCCAGTGCGAGGTCTGCTCGAAGGTACACCGCGTCGCGGCGCTTCCGCCTCGCTAGATCTCCGCGCGCGGCGCTGCGCTCTCTCCACGCACGCACACACGCTCACACATGGAGATGGCCACTGCGGGAGAGGAAACTGAAACAGAACACAGCTGGTGCGAGATGCACACTAGGGAACGAACAAAAATAGAGGAGAACGAACACATACACACGCACACACACCAACACGCACATGCACACACATATTCACATACGCGTACACATACACACGCCCATGCCCCCAAGACCACTCTCTCTCCTCTCTCCCTCTCACTCTCCCCCCTCTCTCCCCCCTCCCCCTCCCACCCTCTCCCCTCTCCCCCTCTCTCCCATCTCTCTCCCCCTCTCTCTCCCCCTCTCTCCCCCTCTCTCCCCCTCTCCCCCCCTCTCCCCTCTCTCTCCCCTCTCTCCCCCTCTCTCTTCCCCTCTCTTCCCCTCTCTCTCCCCCTCCCCCTCCCACCCTCTCCCCCTCTCTCCCATCTCTCTCCCCCTCTCTCCCCCTCTCTCACCCCTCTCCCCCTCTCCCCTCTCTCTCCCCCTCTCTCTCCCCCTCTCTCTTCCCCTCTCTCTTCCCCTCTCTCTCTCCCTCTCTCTCCCTCTCTCTCCCTCTCTCCCTCTCTCTCCCTCTCTCTCCCTCTCTCCCTCTCTCTCTCCCTCTCTCTCCCTCTCTCTCTCCCTCTCTCTCTCCCTCAACTAATTCAACACGAAGCTGTTGAGAGATTTGTGAACGAACTTACACTTACTCGTGATAACTTACACATTCAAGCGTACTCGTGTATGCCCACACCTGCTTGCATGCACTTCAATCAGTTCATATAACACACACAAGCACACATTGACACAAACTCTTAAAAACTGAATTTCACTCCTTCTCATATGATATTAAGCATGTAGAACAAAAGTGTAAAAATAAAAGACTGAATGTTCAAATTTGAAATTGAATGCGGCACAATTAATTCAGCGTCCATACAAGAAACATCACAATACGAAATAGTTGTCCCCGGTAAATGAAATCTAGTAGTAATGAGCCGCGTAAATATTTAACACTTTTATTTTGTCATTCGGACGAAAATGTAGCATGAACCCCTTGCTTGATTTATTATCAAACAATCCAATTATAAATTACTTCGCTTCTCGTTCGCGATGAGTCTATTTATAAGTGCAAATTGATTAAAAGATACGCGTACAAAGTAAAATAGAGATGTATAATGTCTATTTTGTGTCTGTTTTTATATTTTAAATCTGTCATGCAAAATATTAAAGAGCTGTGAAGTTCCATGCTAATGCAAGAAATATTTATATTTCGTTAATTTTTCACGTTTACAATAACTTGTGTAATCCTATTGACTTAATTTATATCATAGTAATTTAGAACTTTCTCTTTCATATCTTTCAGAGGTAAAGTTCATAAGTCTTCAAACAAGGCTTGAATAATTAATATAAAGTTACACTATTTTGTCGTACTAAATTTTAAACATTTTAATATTACTTCATTTCGCAAATTACTGCATTTCGCTAAAAATTGTTAAATCCAACAACACTATCATCACGTTTGATTAACTATTATTAAATACACTACATGACAGACTTTTCGCATTAGAAGGCATCAAAGATGACTTAAATAAGCCGACTTTATGCTATCGAAAGGAAAAAACAATTTGCATATACTGTAAAATTGCAAATTTTCGATTAGATAGAAATGAGCGATTTAACCGAATGAAAGGCATGAGAAAGAAATCAAATAGGTAGCGCATAGTTTGAAGTAGTGTTGCGTTTTGCGGCAGGCCTTACGGTGTTCCCGAAACACGTAACTTGCCCACCAAAGTGGACGGAGCGCGCCGTTAACCGAGTTCCCTCTTTCCGCAGAGGTACACGCAGTTCTCCAACCTGTGCCGGCACAAGCGCATGCACGCCGACTGCCGCATGCAGATCAAGTGCGCTAAGTGCGGCCAGACCTTCAGCACGGTGACGACGCTCACCAAGCACAAGCGCTTCTGCGACTCGACGGCGTCGCCCGCCACCGCCGCCGCCGTCGCCGCCGCCGCCGCCTTCCAGTCCCCGCGACGCCAGTCGCCCTCGGCGCCCAACGCCCCGCTGGCACAGGTGAGCCCCCCAACCACCTCCCCAAATAGGCGGAGCTCCCACGGTTAACTTCTTGTGAGCCCTCTTGGCACAGGTGAGGTCCGATGGAAGTCTCCCACTCAACATACAACCTTTTACCCACTTTCCCAAATAGGCGGAGCTCGATTGCATCCTACTGTTAACTTATTCTACGCCCTCCTGGCACAGGCGAAGTCCTATGCAAGTCTCCCACTCGACTCAAGACTCCCGGTCAACTTTTCCCGAGCATTTTACGTACCTCCTCCAAAAGGCATAGCCCAATTGCATCCCGCGGTTAACGTTTCCTGAATCTTTTACCTCCGTTCCCAAAAAGACAGGGCCTCACTGCATCCCACGCTCAACATGCTCTAAGATTTTATTTTTCCAAAAAAGCCGTAGCCCGATTGCATCCCGTTCGGTTTTCATCCTGAGTACGAGGTAGAGTTCATGTAGTTGGCAGTGCTTGAAGATTGCCTTTTCGCTTTCATATTAGAAGAACATAAAATAGAAAAAGAACAAATGTTCTTTTAATGTCAATCATTTTGGTTGAATGAAATGATCAGAGAAGAGTACGGAAAGTTCAAAATGTTGAGATTAAACTGTATCAAATGTTCTTAATACTCAGGAATAGAAACTGAGTTAAATTGTCTCCTTCTCCGTCTGAAGACATCAACACAGATGCAATCGATCCATGCCTTCTCAAGTAAAAAAAAAGTGAAAGGAGACAATCTTGGAGGCGGGTGTGAGAGGAAATCTGATCACGAGATTCAATGGGGGGATTCCCGTCCCATCTCAACAATCTCTGGAATTGGATCCCAATTGGTTTTATTTGCAAAAGGCAGATTTTCAACACGGGAACCCTGACACACATTCAATTTTTAAATATCACTTATTTAATACATTAAAAAAAACTATTTATGTATAAATTCACTACTTTTTTTCTTTCAGCCCGTTTTTGCCATTCTCTGTCCTCTTCCAATTGGTTGTAGAATGAGAAAATACACTTTTCCTAATTGATTTTCATTAAATTTACTTTTTAAATTAATTTTATCTCGAAGTTTATGTTTTACTACATTAAAATTAAAATAGTCATTTTTCGGTATGTGCGTGAACCTTTTCCATCATTGAAGTTGAAATTTTGACCTGGTTCCTTTCATTTGTGGTCCCCTCAGAACGCGTCGTCGCTGGTCCCGCCGTCGGTGTCGGCCTCCGCCAGCGCCGCCGCCGCAGCCGCCCTGGCCAACTTCATGTACCACCCCTACCCGCGCCACGCGGCGACGGGGCTCACCTTCTACCACCCGCTGGTGTACCCTCCGCCGCTGTTTCCCGCGGCAGCCGCCAACCACTCCGCAGCGCTGCCCTTCGTGTTTCCGACACACGCCGCGCCGCCGCAGCACAAGCACGAGAACGCGTCCTCGGCCGACCGCCCCGGACCCGGTGAGCACGCGCTGCGCGGCCTCTGGTGGCCAGCGGCCGAACTCGGTTGAGGGAGAGAAGTCGGGGGGGGGGTAATTTTAGATTAACATTACTCAATGTATAGCAGTAGAATGAACTATTGGGAATTAAAACCACCAAATAAATTTAAAACATCAGCCTGCATTTCTAAATCAATGGTTTTGTTTATTGAATTCAATGCATTTTTTAAAATATGAATACGCGGAAATTTGCATCACCACGCAGTATTGCCGAATTAATCAGCGATTCCACGTTCTTAACATTCTTTGCCTCTTTCAAAACCACACAATGTATATAATAGCTATTAAATGAGGAAGAGTGCAATACGTTCTACGAACGTAGCATGTTATAACTTCTAATGCATATTTTAAACCACTGTAGTTGACTGTTAAGGATAAAACATTTTACGTGTCCTCTTCGGATCGTACTAACACATTATCTACCATAATTAATGACATAGTAATATTTTTATTATTTTTTGTTTTGTTGTTTATTATGCGCTATCTTTATCGCTATATTTGGGAGAAAGGCAGGAAACGGAGTAATTTTTATTCTTGGGTTGCAAATACACAAATACAATCAGTAGGTGTAGAATACAGGAGAAGTGGAATGGTGGTTTCAGTGAGGGAGAGCAGAGAGCCATTGGAGAAGAGGAGAAGGTGAGGGGTGGAAAGGTGAAGACAAGGTGAGGGGGAGAGAGACGGAAAGGATCAGAAGGGGGAAGGGGATGCAGTTAGGGGAGAGAGGGAACGAGTCGGGAGGGAAGGACGAGATGTGGGGGGAGAAGAGAGGGGTGGGGTATGGAGGGGAGGAGTGAAGAAGGGCGCAGAGGATAGAGGAGGATTGGAGGGAAGAGTGAGTGATGGGGAGGAGAGTGGGACGAGCTGGGAGAGGAGGATATTAGAGAGGGGAGGGGTGAAGAGAAGGGATGAGGCAAGAGGGAAGGAGGAGAAGAGATAGGGAAAAGAATCAGTGGAGAGTGGGAAGGAGAGATGACGCGGGAGGGGGAGGCGAGGGTACAAGGTGGAGGGACGAGGAGAGAAGGGGTGTGGCGAGGGGGTGAGGAGCAAGGAGAGAAGAGGAGAATGGTCACATGGGGAGAGGAGAGGAGCAAGCGAAAGAGTAGATGGAGAAGATGAGAGAGGAAGCTGAGGAACGGAGAGAAAGGTGACGCGAGGGGGAAGAGGGAAGAGAAGAGAGGGAGTAGACGCGAAGGAGGGGAAGGGGTAGAGAGGGAGATGTAGAGACGAGAGCGGCGGCGGTAGAGATGAGGGGAAGGAACGAGAGGGGGGTGAGTAGGGAGCAGATGGTGAGGAGGAGTGACGAGAGGGCGGCGGGTAGAATGTACAGACAGAGGTGGGTGAGATCAGAGAGGGAGGGGTGATGGATGGCGGGGTAGAGGTGTGGATAAGGGTGGAGAAAGAGAGGGGGAGAATAGAGACATGAGCATGGGAGAGAAGTAGGGTTGACGAAGTGGAAGAGGAGAGAGGGAGGTGATGATGAGGAGGAAGAAGTAAGGAGAGGACGAAGAAAGTACATCGAAGGAGACATTATCTCAAATAATGCCATTCAAGAACATAATGGGTACTTATCCTGCCATTGCCCAAACATTGGGTCGCAACCTATTTGTTATCAGCAAACATGCCTAAAAAGCTAGTCAAAATCTATTCACTTCTCAGGCACAAATTACTCAAATAGAAACTTTAATCTCGATACCATGAAATTGAAGTAAAGTTGATTCTTCATCTAATAATCTTGTTACATAGTCTATCTGAAATGAAATATTTCAAAAAATGGGTTATTAAATCATAAATAGATGTGAGAAGTATTCTGAAAACACCGTAAACTATATTGTAGTAAACATTCCTGTTTAAAACTTGTTAGTATTAAATATATTTTTGAATTATCATATGGCAGGACTTGTTTATTTTGTGTGCAGAGAGGAGGAGATGAAAGAGGGGAGGGGAGAAGAAGAGAGGGAATGAGGCAAGAGGGGAAGAAGGAGAAGAGATAGGGAAAGGGCATACACACACACACACACACACACATGGCTCCACGAGGTGTAACTAGCCACTTCCAAAAAATGAAAGTCTCCCAATGAGTTGAATGTGATTTTCCTTGTGTGCGCGCAGGCGGCTCGCCCGGCGGGGAGATGGAGCTGGAGGAGGGCGACGCGCGGCGCGAAGGCGCGTCGACGCCGCCCGCGCACCGCTCGCCGCACGCGCTGGCGCTGGCGCACCTCCACAAGGTGTCGCCGCCGTCGGGCGACGAGGCGCAGCTGCAGCCGTCGCCCGCGCGCCCCACGCACGCCGCGCCGCTGCCGCAGCCGCCCCCGCCGCCCCCGCCGCCGCCGCCCGCCTCGCTCGCGCACGCGCGCCTGCGCGCCGCGCCCTCCGAGGACGACGAGGACGACGACGGCCCCCGCGACCTCTCCGCCAACAGGTGAGGGCCTGCGGCACCTGCCTTCACCACTCCACCACAGCGATACACAAACACACACAATCTCTACGGCTGCAAAGGTGGCTCAGGGCATCAACTGATGTCACTACAGTGCCTCAGACTGGGGGGGTCACAGGGTTCGAATCCTGACGGTGGCGAGGTTTTTGACACTAGCTAGACAGCTAGAGCGAATTCAACCGCTATCTCGAGGAGGATTCTAGTGGCCGGCTGCACTTATTTCTCCACCAACACCAGGCGAATGAGAGCGACCTTTGCTTCCTCATTCTTATCCTGTCCTCACCCCCTTACTTACACACACACACACGCACACATACATGCACTACACTACTACACTTACCAGGGGCTTAGAGCTTGTCCCAGATGGTGCAGTGCCACACTAGTGGGAGATACCTGCTTAGGGAAAATCCCCGCAAGATGACGTGTAGGGCGTCGCCAGTTATTACCATTCAGGGGGGAAGTTTACTGAGGAAATTGCTTCCACGCACTCTTAACACCCCACAAATGCACATACAACACTTTGCGCCACTATACACAAACCATGACACGAATTTACATAGTTTCTTACAGGTATACACACACAGCATGTTACCAGTCATACACACACGTCACCACACGTACATACTCATGTCAGGACAGACCCACCAGAACATACACTCATTACGTCACCCCACGTCATCCCATCGCTATCTCTCCACAATCCATTATATTATCATCCACCTCAGTCCAACAGTTATCATCCCGTCACATTACATCCCGTCACATCCTTGTCGTAACGCCATTATACAATCTTTGACTTGAATAATGTGAGTCCCATAACTATTTCCTATCAAGATAATATCACACTACTCAGGTTACGTTAGGTTGCGATCCAATGCAACACATACAATGCACCACGAAAGTCTCTCCTCAGTGGCACTTTGTTGATGAGAGTGCTAGCAACAAAAAGTATGTTCGTAGAACTAACTGCAGCTTGTAACAAAAGTAAACGTAAATTGCTTCCTCACTACAATCAAAACATGTTGTCCTCTTCATGTTTTGCCGTGATCTGGTTGCTACCAAGGTAAATGCTATTTTTAATAGAAGGCCCTGATTTGGAGGTGCAGAGAGATTTTCTTAGAGCACTATATAAACATGTGCATACATCACAAAATATATAATATTTCATATTCTATGAATTATCCATTTAGAACCAATCCACAAGATGACCTCTGAACTTCTAAACTTCTCGAATGTCTTTCGCAATAAAGAAGGCTTTTTTTTCTCTTCATACTTGTAATAAAACGCAAACCACATTTTCACCTCTTCTGCCCACAATCGCAATAATTATACGGAAGAAGTGAATTTACAGAGAGAAGCAGCATGAGAGTAATGGTTGGCTGTTGCAGGTCCCCCCGCGGCGAGTCCCCGTCCGCGCCGCCGCCGCTGCAGCAGCCGCTGCTGTCGGGCGACGGGCACGAGGACTCGGACAGCAGCGGCGAGGGCGAGCAGCCGCTGGACCTGCGCGTGGCGCGCAAGCGGCCCTCCGCCCTGCCGCTGCCGCTGCCCCCGCCGCCCCCCGCGCCCGCGGCGCCGCCCCAGCACCGCTCCCCGGCCGCCTCCCCGCACCTCCCACCGCCACCGCTCTCCCCGCCGCCCGCCAACGGCCCCGCGCCCGCCAGCCACTCGCCCGCGCACTCGCCCGCGCACTCGCCCGGCGCGCGCGACCGCCTCAGCCCCGCGGCCCCGCCCCCGCCCCAGGGGCAGGCGCAGCCCCGGCCGCTGGCGCCCCCGCAGCACCTGCACCCGCATGCGCTGGCGCCGCCCCCGCGCCAGCCGCAGCGCTCGCACACGCCGCAGCCGCAGCCGCAGCCCCAGCCGCCCATGGCCTACCCGCGCCCCGTGCACCCCTCGCCCTTCGTCGAGGCCATGTACAGGTGCGTACCCTCACACTCACGCTGCAGTGCGATTTTTCTAACTCTGCCCCTCAAGCCCCAATCATGGAATATCAATAGAGACAGGAAAAATATGTACTATTAAACGTCAAAATATGTACATAAGTGTGTAATGAAAACAATAAGCATATGTAATAAATATGTAAAATCGGATATAATATGTAATATTAAAATTTTCTAATTAAAAACCATTTACATAGCAAGAAATTACACTTAGAAAAGCTGCTCACTTTACATCATACAACTTTCTCTTCAGTAGTAAAAGCTTAATCTGTGGTAATCCAGGATCGTAGTTTAGCAGCCAGAATAATCGCAATAGAAGCCATCGCACAAACTGACGAGATCTACGACCAGCAAACATACACTGTAGCAACTTCATCGAAGTGTTACACGTCGACGATCGCAAGTTTTTTTCGGAAATTAAGGTTACAGATCACAAAACGCAGTGTCAATGATATTTTGGACACCTGGATTTCACCAATAATGTAGGAAAAATGCAGATTTTTTTAAATACATCTTTTCATAAAAAATATGGAATTAAATAGAAGAAAATTGATAAAATACGTAAAATATATTGTGAAAACAGAAAAATATGTAATATAGTACTAAATATGTAAAAATATGTAACGAAAAAAAAAACGATATTGTGTTAGGAGGGCGATGATTTGCCAACATTACAATTTTGAGAACGGTAAGTAGAAAGACAAAAAATATGTAATTACATAAAAATACGGTCTCTAAATACCTCAGGACATTTCGCGTCTTTCTCCGTCATGCCGCTAGAAGTGGCGTGATTGCAAGCACTGCTTCATACGGTTGCGAACATGCGATGTCTGGTGGCAGGTCTAAGAACGTCGCGAAATATCGTGACATATTCCATCGTGAAGACGGGCCTTGAGGGGCAAAGTTAAAAAATCCGCAGTATAATCTTCAAGCTTCTGTCTCATCAGCTCATGCATATTTGATTGCGAAGGAAACTAATATCAAATACATGTTTATAAATCCAAGCGTTAAGTACAGTTGGACCTCCATAAATCGAATCTGACGGTCCTTTCGATAAAATTCAATATGTACAGAAACGTCGATATTTGAAAATAATTATGAAATATTGGCAAATGCTTTTAAACAACTGGAAAAATTGAGTAAAATGGAAATTTCAACAAATAATTAACATATTTTAATCATTTGTGCCACATATTTAAGAATAAAAACATGAAATAAGTATTTCATACGTACCTGATCAAACCATGAGTTTAAATTTTAAAAAAATCTAGAGTCTTATTGCACGGATGATGCTCTCCATTCAAAATACTGTTCACACTTCTTAACCCGCTGAAGCCCAGTTCATTTGAAAAATCTCTCTCAATCGTAAACCCTGCCGAATTGTTGAAGATACTGTAGTATGTACTAAACCTTTTTATTTCATAGATACAAATAGTCAAGACAGAAAAGGAGCTCGATATATAGAAATAATTTTCGATATATAGGAACGTTTTTAAACGGAATTTTCAAGGACCAGAAACGTAATTCGATTTATGGAGAATATCGATATATGGTATATGAAGTTCGATATATAGAGGTCTGACTAGATGTTTTTGCCCTGTAGCGACTTCCCCACCCGAGAGGGACAAAACCACCGATTTGCAACCGTCGTGCACACACAACTTGTTTCATTACTTTGTGCTGAAACGAACAATAATTCCAAACGACTTTTAGTTGGAGAAGTTCGCAATGATGAGGTTTTACTTGGTGAAGTTTGAGTGAAGTTAGGTCCAGTCGGTCCACAGACCCGTCGGTGCGGGTCCGAGTCGTAGAAAGTCGCTTCAAGGCCGTGAACTCACAGTAATGAACTCGTAAACCATAAATAACATTCACATCGAATAAATTATTTAAACTGGTTACAATTACTGTTATAATCGTTTTACAGGTACAATCCTGTTTAATAAAACTTGTAGACCAATTGAAAAATTGTTCCTGTTTGTCAATATACGGTTGTTAATAAAACTTATCCAACTTTATTTACGACAATCCTTTATTGATCACCATTTACACACAGAACACAACGTTTCGTAACATGTTTTGGTACATCATCAGGCTCCTTAATAAGGGAACTGTTATCCCATTTTGCTATCTGGCAGTTTTAACGGTAAAACACTCGAGGACACATAGTAAACTCAACAGCAACCTCCCCCAGGGTACTCGAGAATATCAAGAACAATCCTATTTATTTCTCCAGAGAGTTGAATTTTAGAAATATTGCGGTATAAATAACTTCTTTTAAGATTAAAAATTACACTTATTGTTTGTATAAAGGTGTGAATGTTTATAATTACCTCGTTTCTACAGACAAATTTTATCGCCTAAGTTGTTGCAAGATTTCGCACTTGAAATTGCGTAACGCAGTTGTGTTTCGTGGCAGGCCTCCGCAGTTCCCCAACTTCCCGGCGGCGCCCCCGCACGAGCGCCTGCTGCCGCCGGGCGGCGGCGCCTTCGGCCACGTGCCGCCGCTCAACTTCTTCTCGGGGCTGCCGCTGGGCCGGCCCTTCCCGCCGCGCGCGCCCTTCGACCTGCTGCGGCCGCAGCTGCAGGGCTTCGGCGCCAAGCCGCCCTACCCGGACATGCTGAGCCCGCCGGGCGCCGCGGCGGCGGCCGCCGCCGCCGTCGCCGCCAACGGCGGCAAGCTCAAGGACCGCTACTCGTGCAAGTTCTGCGGCAAGGTGTTCCCGCGCTCCGCCAACCTGACGCGCCACCTCCGCACGCACACCGGCGAGCAGCCCTACAAGTGCAAATACTGCGAGCGGTCGTTCAGCATCTCGTCCAACCTGCAGCGCCACGTCCGCAACATCCACAACAAAGAGAAGCCGTTCAAGTGCCCGCTGTGCGACCGCTGCTTCGGCCAGCAGACCAACCTGGACCGCCACCTCAAGAAGCACGAGGCGGACGACGGCAGCGGGGGCGGGCCCGTGGCCGACAGTCCTGGCAGCAGCAACGAGAACGAGCGCGAAGACGCCTACTTCGACGAGATCCGCTCCTTCATGGGGAAGGTGACGTACGCGGGGGCGGCGGCGGCGGCCGCGGCGCTGGCGGCGGACGACCACCTCACGCAGCTGTACCCCAAGGGGGCGGGCGCGGGGGCCGGGGCCGGCGCGGGGGCGGCGGGGGCGGGCGGGCGGGCGCGGGCCCGCGACGACGAGCGCGGGGGCGGCGACGCCTCGCCGCCGCCGCCCGCCGCGCTGCCGCCCGCGGCGCTGCGCTCGCCCCTGGGCTCGCCCCTCAAGGAGCCGCCCCCGCCCTCGCCCTCGCCCGTGGCCTACGAGGCCAAGCTCAAGGCCGAGGCCTACATCAAGGAGGAGCCCGCAGCCACCAACAACAACTGCAACGAGCACGAGCCCATCGAGGTCGCGACCTAGCGAGGGCCCCCGCGCAGCGCCCCGCTCCTCCACGCCACGCTCAGTTCCTAGCGCGCCCGCCCGCTCCGACCGCGCCACCGTCGCCGCCCCGCGCGGTGCCCTCCGTTCGTCACGCTTGGTTTCTGGCAAACTCGTCTCTCGTTTCGGCCGGGAGCTATACTACTATAATATTTAAAAAGCAAGGTTTTATTTATTTTCTGTCGAAAGGAAGAACAGAAAAAAAATATAGGGTACGTTAAATCGTGTTTTGTCTAAAATTACTCTGAGAATTCCATGAAGAGAAAATGGAACTGGGGAGTATGTTCAGACGAAAGCAAAAAGCGATAAGCTGAAGGACAGCTGACGTACTTCGTTTTCTTATTTATGCATGTGTTTGTAAATATTAAAAATCATCATAAGTGTTCTGTAAGTTTGATTATTCTCTTTATGAGTTAGTCAGGAGATAGCCAAAGGTTTTACTATTCCATAAATGTACAAATTTTGGAGAAAAGACTTTTCTTTTGTAGAATAGTGTAGATTTTCAGTGTAAGATTTGTTCTATCTCTCTAAGAAAGGAAATTAAAAATTCCTAATATGCATTCCTAATATACTGACTCATCTTATTTCACAAACTCTTTTTGTATGCATTTAATGTATAAAATAAACATCCAAAGAAGATTTCACTAATCGTGTCACTTTGTAACACCAAGTCTAGAATTTATCAACAATAAATTCACATCTGCTTTACAAGCATATTATGTTCTAAGTTCATCAATGTGCATGTTTTCAGTCAAGTTCCAATTTTGAATAAGAAATAAATTGTCATAGGTCAGTCCCTAAAATTTTTATGAACCTGTGTCAGAAAAAAAACAAGGTAACATGTAGTAATCTCCTGGTGCAGATACGTCTCTGCACAAACTTATGGCACAAACAATATTGTATGTATGTGTGTTAGAAATATTTCAATGCAATATTAAGCTGTAAAAATAATGTGCTCTCAATTTCTGTATAAACTGACATTTTTCTTTTTTGTAATTTACCCCAATGCATTTATGTTAAATGCAATTTTATGATAACTTGCAATATTAACCATTTGTACACATATCAAGTAGAAAATATGCTCTCCATCTCCTCTCCTCCAACAGTTCAATGCAAAGCCATATCAATTGTTCACATATCAATGTGCACTAAAATAATACGAAGTAATATTGATGACCAAAAAAGTGACTTTTGGCACACTGTTCTCTTTGAAGAATATGAACTACCCATGGCGTCATGACAAGAAACATAAATACATTTTTTGTCAATACGGGTTACCTGCATGTTCCTAGCTCTAGCACTATTGTTTCTACTATATTTCACAGGGGAATTTTTCCATCAAAATGAGAAAGATGTTTTGTAATGGCTGAATAAAGAAAGCTAAAAGAGGATTTAACTCAGAATATAAACTAGGTGAAAATCTATTCCACTGGAAGTTAAACATCCAGTCCAAGTCAGTTTGTCCAACTTAAAAACTTTTTTCCAAAAGTAATCCACAATGAGATTATGAAATTAAACTCACTTTCATTGTTCCAATAATTTAATACGCACATCTGCACATCACAATTATCTTTGTACAATTTACTTCAAGTAACAGTGTTCATTTTGTGCCATTTTAATGATCAATTAATATTGCAGTTGCAAATACATATCTTATGAACTTTATGTCTGTTTCCTTGCTTGTTATATGGAAATATGTATACTGTTAAAACCCCAAACAATTCATTAGGAGCATCAAATGTAATAAAAGGAATTCATTATATCTGTTCTCACATTTCTGAGAACTCCTCTCTTCCGCTTCCAGCAATTATACTGCAATTTTCGTAACTTTTCCGTGACAGAAATCAGCTGTTCACGGTTTCATCCAATCGGGAGCTTGAACGTCACCGAAGTGACGTCCCTGTCGCGAAATATAAACTCCTGATTGGATGGCAGCGAAACAGCTGATTCCTGTCAGTGACAAAGTTACGAAAATCGCAGTATATCCTTACTCGCAGTCAGTCCCAAGTTTGTGCTCAACCTCTCAATGTTAACAGTAATGTCCAACACATATTTAACATCTGTCTATCACAATAGCAATCACGTTTGGTTGTGAGTTTTTATATTCTATTAAGCATTTACTACAGAAATCGTGCAATAATGGGTGGTTTGAATAAAACTGAGCAAATGCTATTTACTCGCGTTTTCTGAGCAGATGCTCGATAGCGTATGAATAAAAGTTTCGAGAATATTCTTAAAGAATGAGTAAATTCTCAAACGTGAGAAAATTCTCACTCTCCGAGGCTCGGTAGAGCATATGCTGTCATCCACATGAATAAAAAACCGAGAATTTACTCCTTTTGTGAGCATATCCTCCGATTGTTTTGAGTCTGGTCTTGAGGTGCCTCACTTTTAAATGTGAGGTTATCGTACCTTTGTTGTAAGTATTAATCCATCAAGAAATGACTTTGTTCGTGAATACAATAAACTAAAAGTAGCACGGCGCGGTTTCGGGATAAAACTTGCGAAGTTTGTTACGATTTTCGGAGAGAAACATTAAATTCGTCGTAACTTGCGTTTTCAACCAATAAAAAATGGAAACTGGATGTGGCACTCGTTCATATTAAACTGAAAGTATTTTTGTGAGTAGATTTTGATCTTTTCAGTAAGGTGTTGGTAGAGACTTGTGTATTTGCCAGACATTCAACACTTTGAAAAACAGGTTGAGGTTATGGGCCTTGTAATCAAAATTGATCCAAATGAATGGAATTTATACTATCCGAAGAGAAAATTAACAAATAAAAAATTAAGAGCCAGAACTAATACACGTTTATTTCGTCTGCAAATTGTATTGTACGCACATTCGTATAAAAAACTAGGATATTTTCGTATAAAAAACTACGATATTTGAGGCTGAATAGATTAATACAAGGTATTCAAGTAAAAATGCATTCAAATAAATGTGAATAGAACCACTGGTGTGAATCGTGGTGGAAATAAAGATGTTCCCCGGCCTGAATCTGCTTAAAACTCCAGAATATGAAAACGTTCAGACATTTACGAAATAATGAAAATTAACAATTCCAATGCCTTGCTTATTTGAAATGAAGGTTATGGTTTTGTCTGTATTTAATTAAATTACGCACTGTATGATTAGGAAGGGGTTATGGCAACTATACAGCTCTTCCTCGGGAGCGTGTTAGAGATGCTTTAGGCAACTGAAATAACGCTTCCGCATTTCATTTGCTCCACTACGCGTGGAATTGAAGCTTAAGATCGAAATATACTCTTCACAATGGAACAACGATAGTTTTCATAAACAACTACACCGGCAGCACACAAACCAGATAGTTAAAACAAGTTGTATAACAGCGCGAATCGGAACAAAATCACACCAGCTGCGTAGATAAACGAGAATATCCTCATCACTCGGAGAATATTTTTATTCATACGAAGTTGAGCAAATGCTCATTGGTAGAATTTTCTCAGAACAAATGCTCATGTGCGTGAGAAGATGCTCTAAGCAAATGCTTCTTTATTATTCATACCACCCAATAAGTATTAAGATAAGTATAATTGCTATTTCTGTAACATGCAGATTTTATTAACCCGATTCTCAGAACTCAATTTGTCATTTACTCTCTCACTTTCAAATTATTATCAATTAGCCACAAAACTTTTAATTCCAACTAGGGAATTAAATTAGGTGGTCAGGAATCATTTAATAATTGAGAGAAAATAAACTTGCTGGAAACTCGCTTCATTCAACAAATCCATTTTTTTACTTACCATTTATATCGTTGATTAAATTGATTAATGAAGTTATTATGCCACTAGTGTTATATCCATTAGAGCTCTAGCACTATAATGAAGCTATTTGTGAGTGCGCTAATCAATTATTTTCGTATTGTAGAAGAACACTCATTGAAAATGGTACCATTCTTCTTCTTCTTTTTCTTTTTCTTCTTCTTCTTCTTCTTCTTCTTCTTATTATTATTATTATTAAATTGACTTTATTGAATGGCGAGACTAATAGCGTTTTCCACTTGTTGCACTGAAACCCACCCTAGTGCAGGGCACATACGTCATCGCTCCGCAACAGCGCTGCCCCACATGCGTGAAGGGCAGACGTGGGGCAGCCACGAATGAATCGGATTCCGGTACTGAATCAGTGCGTGTACGCTACGCAATGAGATTATATACAGCTGTTCTTTGGTCTTCCACACTGGCAGAACTCGAAAAATAAGAATTGTGGTCATTGTTATAATTTTTATAATAATATTTTTTATTATAACACATCTTGTACGAAGTCTTTAGGTAATCCTTAATTAATAAAGTATTAACGCGTGTGATTCTTTATTTAAAAACTACCGAAAACTTCAAAAGCTAATCTGTCAAAAGTTCATTTCTCGAGATTTGCCAGTGATTGATTTCGAACATAGTACACTAGATTTCGAAACGAAAGGCTTCTGCAGAATTATTTGGTTATTAAAAACTATGAAAATATTAATATAAGCATTTCCGCTTGCGCATGTGAGAAACTCTTCTTGGCACATTGTATATTTGAATGATTTTTGTAAGGGCATAGGTTTGCTTAGTAATTAGCACTGGATTTGTTAACATGCAGTAATTCACGGTTGAATTTTACGAAAACACAAACTGATTTCCCGAACTTCGAGTAAGTCACAAAGTTATTTTAAAGCATTTCTTGTAAAACATGGTATACTCCATCATTCGAAGTACTCTGTGTGACAGGGGATCCTAAATTGCCTTTACAATTTCACCATGAATCCGAATCATCATTCATAACTTCGGGACCTAACCTCAAAACGGCCCGGTGCAATGGCCTGCACCGTCGAGCTCGTCGGTGCAGGTTAGGGCGCCCCGAGTGCACCCTGGTTCCGTATCACTGTGCGAATGGAACATGCGTTTCCCTGCACTGGTGCGCCCTAGCGGCCGAATGGAAAACGAAAGCTGCCCTGAGTGTGCACTGGGTGCGCACCAGTGCGGCGAATGGAAAACACTATAAGAACAGAAGGGCTACTCGTCGCCTGGTCACCAAATTCAATGAAAGCAATGCAAAAACACATGCTCGCATTTCTGAGAACTCCAAAATCCTTACAAGTCAAGGAGTAAGGGTGTAGTAGGACAGATCAGTTTATCAGTAGATGCATTTATGTATCATGCGTTCCGTACAAATTAGCTAATGAAAATCGAACTTTTTCTTGCAGCAAGTCACTTCTAAGTGGTGCCGATCATACATAGTCCTGTCAAATTTATATCAAGCGGACTAATTTGTGACATTTTAACCTTGATTAAAGAAGGGCTGAGATCACAGGGCAACTGATAGAACCGCGAAATGAATAAAAACGTACAAATTTCCGAACATTACTAACTACAGGGATTAATAATGTATCCGGCGAAGGTAAAACTCAGTTGTTCCGTTCGATTTCCCTGATTTGAAAATGAATTTTAATTGTTTTTATCCCCCATGGATCCCCCAACTGTTTTTCCCCATGGATAAACCTTCACAAACATTTTAATTATTTAGATTACTTATATCTAGCTTTTAAAAAATCTAGTTAAATCAATTTGTTGTTTTTATTAAAATTTGAACTCCAAATGTTCTTTGTCCTGTCATCAGATATGATTTGTCAGATATCAAACTCATTATTATCATAAAATATTTGATAATGCAATAACTACTAGCATTAAGATGATTGTCGTCCTTTGATTATAATAACTGTGGTTTTCCATTTAATTAAAAATTCACGAACGGTTTTAAAACATTTTAAATTTTTATTTACTTTCCTACTACTCTCTTATAATTTAAAGTCTCTAAGAATAAAACGATTTCACCTTTCCGAGTCGCTTTTGACCCCTTTGGAGGGAAGATTTTTTTATTTGAGAATATTTGTATTTTTATTTATGTAACAAGGAATTTGCGTTTATTGATTTCTTTCTTCTCTAAACATGTAAATGAATTATAAAATAGATTCTAGGAGATTTTTTATGCAATAACGATAGAAGTAAATCTAACGTGTTTAAAATACTTTTGTAATAAAAGCCTTTCTGGTAAGATTCAAAACAAAAGATATTTCATATTCATTTTACTACGGCAAAATGTTTCATTTAAGCTCGCTCGTAGAAAATAGTAATTTATGTGTTTAGGACGTTAAGATGTTTTTGCCGGACGGCGACATCCGAAACCGAGAGCCACTGATCCGAGGGTTTGGAGGTTGCCGGTCAACACATCACGTAACGTCAGTGGTGGGTTCAAAACTTAATGATTTCTTAGTTATTTACTGAGCCAAACGAGATTTCGAAACATCTTTAAATTTGCCTTGAATCAAAAGTCAAAAGCCGTATTTTAATATTGTCAGTTGCCAATAAGGCCACAGATAAACAAAACAGAGTGCGTATCAAATAATTATTGCACACTTGTAGTTGGAGTGGTTTGTTCGCACAGAATGGTAATATATCACGATGTTCGTGCGGAAGTCTCAAAAATATAAAGCAATGAGTTTGCTTACGGTCAGACCTCGAGAAATACGTGAAAAATATTAGGGTGTTTTTGAGAGTTGGATGAAAGATAGCAGTATTAGATAGAAAATATTCACATATTACAATTAGTAGTACACTACTACTGAAGAAGCATCTGTGTTCATAAAAAAGAAAATGTAGTTCGTAACAGATAAAAACAAAAAGGGATTGATGGGAATATTTATTTCACAACAACATTCCAAAATTGCAATTTTTACATTCAACAAAATAACATTTATATCGATTTCTTTTTCTTATTTTACCATTTATATAGAGGCGTTATTTTAATAGTAGTACAAATCCACTTTTTTGAGAAATTGAGTTAACTCCATTTTCAGGTCCGCGCAAGTGTTATACATTTATTCTGAAAGTAATAGAACTCCTCTTTCTATGGACGACATAGTGCATCACAATAAAAGTGAATCACAGAAGATTGCAATCTATTTATTTGATAGTGGTAAAACTCCAGTGGTACGGCTACGTGGTTTTCTTCATTTTCTTGTGATGAGTGATTTTCGAGATACTATTTATAGTGTCTGCAGTGATAAGATGGTAAACAGCTTAATCCAAGTTTGGCAATAGAAACAACAAAAATAAAATTATTATATCGCACATTTTTTATTTAACACAGCAATTAAACTTAATTGTCAATGGGTTAAAAGACTTTCAAAAGTTTGTAACAAGAAGGAAGGAAAATGGACAAAATGGTTTCTGTAACTGGCTAAAATTTAGATGGATTAGATTTGTCAAACAAGTATTTTATAAATAGTTAGAAGTAAATCTTAAATCAATAAATTGGTTTTTACGCAGTTAACTTTCAAACCCTCAGTGGATGAGAAAGAACTAATATTTTCAAAAAATTAAATATCCCGCTTCTACTACAACTGCAAAGAGAGGTTTATGAGAAGAAATAGGATATGCTTGATTTGTTTACATTCATTTCAAGCATTAATTATGCTCATTTCACAGATCTCCAGGTAGGAACCCAACGATTTCGAGAAGATGAATAAAACTGAATGTGTCCCAACAGTAACATTAAATTAATATTTAATCTGTTTTAATAAATCGATATTGTCTTCATTTCCAACTTTTCTTAGAACGACATCTACCGATTTGGCCCTCCAACTTCATTTTCACACCCCTAATATTACGCGAAGCACACAGTTTGCTTATTCATATCATCTTTAGACAAACAAATAAATATCTTATACGAGAAGAAACACAGATTTTTTGTCTAAATCCATTCCCGATTTTTTTATTGTCATTTAACTTTAGAGCTCAATATCTCGAAACTAGTGTCAATGGAGTTGTGCCACTATTAAAATAACGCCACCATATTATATTATTTACTCATTGTATGATGTGGTTCCCTAAGCTTAATAAATGGAATACATAAAATATGAGTATTTTTTGTTGCGTAGGTACCGGAGCGGGCGAATTTTATTCACAAGGCCCACACGAGCGTAAAGGATACGAAGCGCCCGAAAGTGTGTAACATTACGTGTTTCGTTTTAAGGGCATAAACACACACTGATGAAATAGTAAACAATACAAAATAGACACTGCCAATATTCTACATTTCTAAATAATTAAGAGATAATGAATTTATGATACAAGTACATTTTTGATGGTAAATAGTATATATTTCTATTACAAGCTAATTGATTTATCCTCAGTAAAAATGACTCCGTAATGAGGACAGAAATCTATACAATATTATCAGTGATAATCGGAATTATGCATTTAGTGGAGTAGGTGTCAGTACTTCCAAGCCATACTCATTCAATATTGACCACACAGTTTCGACTACAGAGCCAGCGACAAAATGTAGTGTGGTAAAGCTAAGAAGTTCTTGTAACTGCAACAAACAAAATTTTTAATTTTGCATTGTATTTAGCGTCCTTTAATTCTACTGATAATATTGGCAAGTAAGTGATGGTAATATCAGTTTTTACCAATATTGAATAGTTATCACGGACTTTTGTGTGAAATATAAACAATTTAAAAATATTTTAAAACATTTTTTTCAATAGACTTTGGTGAGTAAGTATAACACGCTCTAGCGTAAGTCTAACTTTCCATTTTATACCATTCTACCTCAAAACTTTACAACTATATGCCAGGGTACACAACTAAAGATCGAACACATTTAAGAGAGACAAACGTCTCTATCGGCTTCTAGGAGAAAAGTATTGTGTTCAACAATACTTTTTTAGATAATTAAATCATAATAGTTGCTGTTGAACAGTTTGTATAAATAAAGAGATGAGTTTACTCGTTTAAAAAAAATTAAAGTAAATTCATTTGATGTGATATTTTGACTTCTTCCAATACCCTGGTAAGTTGATATTTTATTAAACGTATCTACTATAATAATAAAACGGCCATGTCGACGATTTTAAATAATGATTGGTTTACATACTCATATAAACGTAACAAAAAATCGTAACTTTAGATAATCTATTTCATTACATATTACTTTCTCTCCCTTTCTTCGCAAGAAAAAGTATTGTAATGGTGCGCCGGAAAATTGTGAATTTTCGACAGAAAAACTCTTTACTTCTGGGCCCTCGTAAGGATGAAGTGGATAAATCTTGTTCCTATATAGAGTACATTACTTCCTCTAACATGTTATGTAGACAGAATCCATGTTGTGTGAGTTCTTGATACTGAAAAATTCATTGACGGCCAAACGGCTGTCCGCCCGCCCGTCCGTCCGTCCTTCTGGGGCCAACGCTACGGCCTAGACCATTCAGGCAATTTTCTCCAAAATTGATATTCCCGGATCGATTTAAATGAACTCGAGACCTTCTGAGTTTGAAATGGATGTCTTGATTTTGTGGGGCACTTTATATGAAGTCTCAACATTTTCTCAAAAATATGTCTCTTCAGATAACGTTAAGAATTTTGCAGATCGCATTTTCGTTGGAATCCCTGATTATTCGAAAATTGCAAAAGTTCAAATTATTTTAGACGTTTTCCTACAACTACAAAATTGAAAATAAAGATTTTTTTCTTAATAAAATATGTTATTTAAGGGCATATTTTGAAATAATCTTGTAAAATGTACAACTATTTCCAAATATGAACGGTTTTCGCAGACTTTTTTATGAAATATAAACAATTTTAAAATATTTTAAAAGGTTTTTTCAATTAAAAAAAATATTTTTAAACACTTTTTGAATAGCCATATCTCTGACAAATAATTTCTCGAGAACGGTCCTTATTATAAATTCTTTTCACTTCCAAAACTGGAAACTTGAATCGAATGAGTTCATCTTAAATTTCTTTTCGCTGTAAGTATTTGGAAAACCTTTTATCACTTTCTTTTTTGGTTAGGATCACTACATGTATTGTTCATTTCCTTCGTCACAAAAGTTTCTAAATTTATGGATATATTAAATTGATATAAACATTATTTTACTGTGTTTTAAATAATTAGTTGGTAAGTCACTTTTTGTATTTTTTTTAGATCTTACACTATTTTATAACAATGACCTGCGAGTTCTGATGGTATAAATCTAATGCCATTATTGCAGGGCAGGGGTTACAGAGTAAACCGTATGTAGATGATACCGATGAAGCATAAACAAATCTAATTTCATTATTAGATTTTCCTTTTTTGTTTTGAGATTCAATGCCTGAAAAAGATTTCCTCTCTTGCATATCTAAAGAAGTGTTTTGAGAGTTTAGGCAGGCTGTCGAATGCGACAGCGGCTGCACCGTGCTGTAGAAGAACACCTTATTGTTGCCGATGACGGAGTTTGTGCTATTGTATTGGCAGTTGGAGCTGATGATTATTTTTGTAAAGAAATATTTGCAAGTATAACATTACGATTTTTCGTTTTAAGTGCATAAACTGATGAACTAGTAAACAATAAAAAATAGACACTGCGAATATTCTACAACATTTCTAAATAATTAAGAGATAATGAATTTATGAGACAAGTACATTTTTAATGGTAAATATTATATATTTATATTACAAGCTAACTGATTTATCCTGAGTAAATATGACTCCATAATGAGGACAGAAATCTATGTAATAGTATTAGTGAAAATCGGAATTATGCATTCAGCGAGGTCGGTGTCAATACTTCCAAGTCATACTCATTCAATATTGACCACACAATTTCGACTACAGAGCCAGCGACAGAATGTAATGTAGTAAAGCTAAGAAATGCTTGTAACTTGAACCAACACAATTTTTAATATATTCATTGTATTTAACGTCCTTTATTACTATTGATGATAATGCTTAACGGTTTGAAAATATTGATAGTTCCATTGACATATTATTGACTGCTTGCTTTGGATCGTTTATGCTCCGTCCGAGGTCAGGGAATAAATAGTCGCTGTGAGAGGTTCTGCTGTCTTCGGTAGATTTATAGGATACACTGTAATAAAGTAACTAATTAGTCGTAGCTAAACAACCAGTAAACTGGTTTAGAAATCATAGAATACCTAGCAAGTGTCAATGATGGTTAATTACATTTATTTAAAAACAAAATTAATTAAAACCGCTAAATATTTATCATTGTAAATATATATTTTAGTACAGAAGAAGAACGTCGCTCTTTTGTAATGTTAATGACATATTTGAGATGGACAGAAGAGTAGTGTATTAGTATACTGAGTTTATATATATATATATTTCAGTGGAAAATAAATTATGAATTACCGAATTAAGAGGAAATTTTAGAGTGCGACAGCGTGATAATTTAACAAAACATGGATTCTGACCACACAACGTGTTAGGAGAAGTAGTTTATAACATGTAGGAACAAGATTTATCCCACAGTCGGCGGGGGACCGTGTTACTAGTAACATCATCTGCTCAGTTTGCGTACGGTTAAGAGATATAGGTGGGTTCACTCCCGGTCTAAAACTGAAGCTAATGTGAGGCTAGTTCTCATAGTTCTCGCTATGTAAGAGCTGCGAACGACTTGGGCATTTTTGGGACAAGATGGTGATCCATTTAATAGCTTTGTAAAGGCTGATTTACACGCTACCAGTACTGGTGTGCCAGTTACGAGTTTGCCAGCACCTGGACAGCGCTAGCGCTCTGTGCGACTGGAAATAGTTGTTTACACAGTGCTAGTAATGGTATGCTAGATGAGATATTTTTCTCGCTGCTGTTAGCTTATGTATACTCTTTGCGACGTGCTGCTGATGTGTTTTCGGCGCTCAAACAACAGTGTGCAAAGCAAGTGTTCCCTAAACATTTTATCCTATTCACTTAATCTACCTTTGAGGCAGTTGCAAATAAAATCTGTTTTTGACGTAAATAAATAAATAAATAGCCACTAAATCGCGAGACGCAATCATGAATGCCCAACTCGATCGTGCGCACCATACGGATAAGCGAGGAACTAGCCTCAAACTGGCTTCAAAAATTTTGTCCAAAAGGCGGCTAGTTGACACCTATATATCTTACATCGTGGTTTGCGTGTGTCTTCGACAGTGAATATATTATCTTATTTGGTGAACGTATAAATAAAACTGTGATATAGTATCTTTTTCAAGTGTATTCTGTGTGCAGCTGCTACTAGAGAGAGTAGCAATTCGCGTTAAAACGGATACCTTAAGCAACAAGGAAAACATAACCTCGAATCCCCTACAACAACAACAACAACAACAACAACATGGATCAAATGTAAAATATGATGCTGAAGCTGCGACAATGGACATCTTCTCGTCAAAGGACCAATCAGTTATTGTAGCGCAGAGAGGACTTAGGATAAAAGATTATGTGAGTAAAATATCAACTTTTATCAATTCAATTGACATTCGATTTGTGTGACGCATAGCGAATAATAGAATTTGTGTGTTCTTAGTTCCAAGAAAATCGCTAACTATTTACTATTACTAATACTTAAATCTATAAGTACCTAACAGATAACCATCAAACGTTTATTAATAATGGCATTAAAGTGAATATTAGACCCTTACTAAGCAAACATGTAAGAGTTATAATACCTAATGTCTGTCTAGTTATCTCACTTGAGGTTATCAAAAATGCTCTTCAACAATTGAATGTTCAAACTTCTTCTAACATTACCTAATATCACAGCTGATCTTCTTGAATCAGGCATATCCCTTATTACTAGCTTCAGGGTCCAAGTTTTTGTCCAACCAACTGAAGTTCATAAATTACCTCAATCACTTTTAATCCCATATCTAGTCACATCATATAGATTATTTTTTACAACTGATATTACCTGTTTCAAAAGTAAAAATGAAACCCATATTTTCAGCAAATGTCGAATTAATAACATTAGCCTCACGCCAGTTTTAAATAGAGCAACAGATAAAAATAATGATAATATTTTAGGAGATTCCCCCTTCATCACAACCATGTGACAAAGTAGATGATTCAGTTGCTATGGATTATACAAACTTCCCCCTTATAAACAAAAGAAGCCTCCCATCTGAATCATCCTCCATCCTTGAGAATATAGCAATGATGTAACATGTAAAGACCAAGGCTATAAACCCTCAAAAAAAGAGAGCAGAAAATGCAAATGAAGATCCTCTTCTCAAGATAGTTTAACTGACAAGTGAATAGAGGATCTTCTGCTCCCAACCAAAACATTTATTGATTCCAACCAAGATAAATTTCCTTTCTCATAAACTCAATTTAAATCATTCCTTGAAAACTCTTTTGGGGTACCTGACCCCAATCTTATAATGAAAGATCATTCAACTGATTTTAGAATGCTGAAAGAAACATATAACCTATTGAATGGAATAAAGGGGGAGATTTACAAGTTATCAAAAAATAACAGGTGGTGCTACAGAATGGCACAGACTTTCCCGTATAAGTGTTATATTTCCTTATTATATTACCGTATATTTACTTGGGTCTGGCCGCTATTCGGAATTGCCACACGCTCGTGCCAGCTGCGATCTATCGCCGCCCAAACCTTTTTTTAAACATTTTCTTAATTTTTTCGCTTTCCTAATGGTAGAACAGAAAGTTTAATTCTAGAATATTAAAGAACAGTAAAACTTTCTTCTAAATGGCAATTTTCTTTGAAAAATATGGAGCTTTTTCTTTAGAAAATGGCGTTTAAGCGGTACTAAAAATGCGAAATTTGAAGCTCTTTCTGACAGAAAAGTTTTGAGTTTTCTAAACACTTCATTTAAAGCACTTTAACTTACAAATGCAACAGTGATTACAAATTGCTTGTAATGTGCATATTGAATGTGTGAGAGATCTTTCAAAAAAATACATTTGTGTAATTTGTGCAAAAATAAAAAAATAACCCAAATTGAACTTAACGTCATATCAAAGGGAGCAATTTGCACTATCCGTTCGAAAAGTTTGAAGAAAAAATTTGGAGCCTTTTATGAGAAAATGGCGTTAAATATGCGGACTTTTGAGGTAGTTCTCACAGAAAGTTTGCCCTCACAGAACGTTTCTCGATTTTTCATCATTCTCAGGTAGACAGGTACCTTAAACTTATTCAATCCGCATTTCCTTTCATAAGAATATTATCTTTATCACACAGTCATCACGACTGACGATAATCGGATGAATTGGAAGAATTTTGAAATCACTGGGTTACTATTTTGCAAACTTACAACGCGTCAAACGAAGCGTACGAAATTCGAAATAATAATTTTGATTTGATTTTGCAATTTTGAAAAATGCAAAATGGAACGAAAATGGACCGTAACCACTATCTTTACTGTACTTTGCTACATACGAGGAAAAATTTTAAGAAATAATTTGGAGCCTTTCAAAGAAAATAATTATTTAAATTTAAACAATTTCTATTATGCATAATTATGAAAAAATACTCATGTTTTCAAAAAATTTTAGAGGATCTTATTTGAAGATATGTTTTTGATGAACACATTTTATTAATAAAAAAGTTCATGTTCAAAATTGTAGTTGTAGGACGACGCCGAAAAAATTTTGTATTTTTGCAGTTTTCGAAAAATCAGTGATTTTAACCATAATCAGACTTGTGCCATTCTCATAAGCTTTTTCACTCTATCAGAGGTCAAAATTTAATACAAATTCGATGCCGTTTAGGAGAAAAAAATAAAACAAAAAGTGCCTATATTTCACGCAAAATTTCGGGAAAACTTCTTAAACTTTCGAAAAATTGTGCATGACCTTATTTCAAAATTTGTCTTTAAATAACATATTTCATTAAGGAAATTCATCTCTCTACAATGTTTTAGTTGTACACTGAGAAAATGTTGTAGTAGAATGTACTTAAATATGTTTAGTAAGCGATCTTATAGTAAATACAATTATTCGTGTAGTAAGATTCACTAAACATGATGCGCTGCGTTTAGTAAATCAGACAATTTATAATCGTAAGTAAATGAACAAAGAGAACTGTCAGTAGAACTACTATACTTGTTTCGAAGATAAAATCATTTGGTGAGATATATGTTTCATTTCGTCACATTTACCAAACACTGTTTAGCAAGCGCGCGTCCTCAGCAACCTGACCAATTTGAATGGTTATAGAGCCTGTCTGAAGTGCGAGAATTCAACGCTGTATATAAAATTATACATTACATAAATGGCGTGTTTAGTATTTGAGTGGTTTTCAACAATGGCCAGGGCCCGACAATAAGAGTTTTCTCTCGAAAATTCGCCGTTTTTCGGCACAGAATTACAACATTTTTTCTTCTTACGAAGTACGGGCAGGAGAGTAAAAGGGGGATAACTTAACATACATTCAACCGTCTGTACTGTGGACCCGAGAGACCGAGGTCGCACACGGAGTTGAGATGCATAAAATCTCTGAACGCAGGCACGATCAGATGCACTCTCCACCGAAAACGAAAAATCCTAGGAAACTGAGACTGTGGCAGAGTAATAACGTAATTAACCAAAGACCAAATTTTAGTTAGGTAACATTATTACAAATACCCGTCCTGGATTATACAAATTACATTGCTATGCTGCAAGGCTTACCAGTGGATGACCCATTAGTTTCATGGAGGGGACTGTCCATTTATTGAGTTGATCCTCGCCCAGCTCCGAGTAGATGCATGTTAGAAGGTCAATAAGACCTCGAAATAGAGGGTAGGATTCTGCCTTTCGGCCCAGGAGAATGGGCGGCGGGGTCCGCACCAGCCCCGACAGCGCACTCGACAGGACAGCCAGGACGAGATCGAAAGGCAGCTGCGTCAGCCAGGGCGATTTCTCGTCGTAATCCCCAAAACTCTCGCGCTCTTCGATTTCTTCTTCTTCTTCCTACAAAAAATACGAACATTGATTCAGGAAGAATTACGAATGGCAAACTTCAACCCACTCCTAACTTTTGAGATCTTATAATTTTGTAATCTGACTGAGCATTTTAATGTTTTTTATAAAATGTTTCACCGTTACTATTCGTTTGTGTTAATAAAATGTCGTTATCTCTACTAATCTACAAATATGGGTTAGTGTTCTGTAATAAACGTATTCCCCTGAATAATAATAATAGTAATAATAATGATGATAATAATAATAATATATTATTGCCAACATACATTAACATACATTCATTAATAATAAGATGACATGTGCTACGAACCATCGGAAGAAGCAGAATGAATCGAACAGAGAGACAACCACCATTGAGAGTCAACTGCTCGAAATGTTTCAGCGGCAACACAGCCGTTGACCACCAGAGAAGGACTGCCTAGACAGTGGATACAATGGAATGTGGAAATGAACCAAATCCTACTGCGCACTTATTATAGAATGACCCGCTGTGAAATAGAATTGACTGGCTATAGGCAGCTCCTCCATTCGTGATTCGTACAGCAGTTTCCCAATCTACGTGTTACTGAACAGGGTCTAGCTAGTCAAAGAGCGTCATTTGTGCGAAAAAACCTAGTACCATTGGCAATACGGGAGCGTATTCAGCAAGAAGTTGCACGAGAGAGAGAACAACACTCCGAAGAAAATGTAAATGCCAGATCAGTGGAAGAAGACGCACAAGAAAATACCACCAGTCCAGAGAGACCATGCATTTTCCATAAGAATGATGTAATAAAACAACAGACGGAATTTGAGTTAAATATCATGCTGACTAAATTCAATGGGTTAATGCCAGAAAAGAGACCAGGCATTCCAAACAATTAATGTCATCCAAACTGAGAGATCTGATTAATATCATGATCAACACTGTTCTCTCATCAATGATTGATAACGTTATCACCTATTCAGATCTAAATTTGTATTTATACAGTTCAGCAGCAACTATCGTCAAATTAAACGGGGGTAACCTGAAAGAAACATTTGCGAAACAGCCAAAATTAAAGAGAAAGAAACGACCATGGGAAAGGAGATTAGAACAAAAAATAAATGAGTTGAGAGCTGACGCGGGAATAATAACAGCCTATATCAACAACAGAAATAAGAAACTTGAGAAGAAAATTCGTAAAAAGTACAGCAATCATGTCCAATTTGATAAACCACATAGCATACCATCTGAATATCTTGACACAGTCAAACAAAAATTGAGCGCGTATGCAAAACGGTTAAGACGTTATAAAAAAGTCAGAAGAGAAAGGAGCATAATGCCAACTTCAAAAGAGACTAGGAAGCATTCTATAAATCTTTAGGTATACAAGATACTGAGACAAACTTGCGGCCAACTAAAGACGAAATCGAAGGCTACTGGGGAGGTATATGGTCAACTGGAATGAAATAGTATAATGCTGAAGCAAGCTGGTTGGAAACAATCAGCAAATCAGCAGAAACGATTGTACCCATGGAGAGCTTCCAAATTGAGACAATAAAACCTGTTCTTGCCAAACTAAAGTATTGGAAGAGCCCTGGAAGCGATAAAATTCATAATTTCCGGCTGAAGAATTTATCAGCCTTGCATAGCAAGTGCGTTGAATGTATAAATGCTTTTGTTCCGTACACAACACAAAGCCCTCGTCTCTTTTCCTCCTGCAGACACCCGCCTCGCGGAGCCGGCGCGCCCACGGCCGGCGGCCTCCCCCTTCCCCGGCGGCCACCCACAGGTCACCGAAGGGCCTGCTACCCCCTCCAAAGGGCCCTTCCCCCCGTGTCTGCCAAATAGCCTAAAACGGGACATTCCCCGCGAGACAGGACTTGTCGACGCTCCGCCAGCCGGGAACAACCGCGTTTTGTGCACTCTCCGCGCGTGATCGGGTCGTGAGTCATTGCGCTTCGCGCACGTTACTACGCTGCCCTCGGCAGTTCTGCACTGTTTGAACCACCAGGTTCGTAATACAGGTTCTCATTGCGCTTCGCGCAGATTACAACGCTGCCCTCGGCAGTTCTGCACTGGCCTCCTGGCGTTTGAAGCATCATTCAGTACATGTTCAATTTCACTTCGGCGTGAACGACGCCCGACTCGCACCTCCTACACCTGAGAGGATCTTGTGTGGCGCAAGACCGTGTGTGACTCCTGCTGCCATGGCCCTACCAACAGCGTTTGGGCCAGCTCTCTGACCAGCTGTGGGGCTACTTACGAGCCCTATACGTGGGGAAACTGTGCGGGTCCTGCATTCCTGCATCATCCCGGAGAGGCAAGGCTGAAGATCACGCATGCCGCGTTGACCAAGGTACTACCCAGCCAGACCGAGTTCAAAGTAAATGTGCTTAGCCAGGAACACTCTGACAATTCCTGTCAGTGCAATTAATAAATGTAGCACGAATTGTAAATAATTTTCATAACCACATCACTTTGTTTTCATCATTAACATCTCATCCATTTCACTTAGTGTCTAAGATTATTTTGAAATAAAACATGTGCAATGTCAATTTCCTTGATTGCTTCACCCAGTCAACTCAGATTCCATCCATTCAACCAGCGCAATCCCTCTCCTCCCGTCCCGGGCAGCACGGTCCGGCGCGGCGTGAATCACGTTGGATAGAGAAGGCCCCATCACAGTCCTCCGCATCACCACCCCCACTTCGCTTTCCTCCCCCTTCTCTACCCAGCTTTTATTGAATAACCTCAAAGCATTCCTCATCATTTGACCACAGGTGTGACGAATCTCATAGCGAAGGACTTCAGGAGTAGTAATCCGGCAAGATATAGACCTATAACCTGTTTGAACACGTTTTACAAACTCTTAATATAATGTGTGTCTAAGGTCCTGGAAGATCACTGTAATGGTAACACTATCCTAGCAGAACAACAAAAAGGATGTAAGAAAGGCTCGTTAAATGATGTAAAGAACAACTTATTATTGACTCAGTAATCTTGAAACAAGCAAGTAATAAGCAAAGAAATCTATTTGCAGCGTATATAGATTATCAGAAAGCTTATGATTCGGTCCCACATGACTGGCTTATAGACGTGCTAAAAATATATAAAATCCATCCCAAGTTGATAGATTTCTGTGCAACCCTAACAACAATGTGGAAGACAGAAATAGAACTAAAAACCAAGGAAGTGAATATTATCACAAATAAAATTGACATCAACCGAGGAATCTTCCAAGGAGATTCTTTGAGCCCACTTTGGTTTTGCTTGGCTTTGAACCCGCTATCCACTATCCTCAACTGTAGTAAGTATGGCTATGAGATAAAGAGTCAGCACTCCTCGTACAGACTTTCCCATCTGGCATATATGGATGATATAAAGCTGTATGCATCAACACCAGTTCGTTGAAGCAGCTCCTCAATATCACAGGAACTTTCTCTGAAGACATCGGAATGTGTTTTGGTGTAGATAAGTGCAGAACGGTTAACGTGGTACGTGGCAAAATGAAGAGGTGTCTGGAATACGAGACGCAAAGAAGCGAACTTATTAAATCGTTAGAATATGATGAAGTGTATAAATATCTTGGTTTAGAGCAGTCTCGAACAATAGCCCACTCGGAAGTGAAGAAACGTATTCCCGCGGAATTCGAGGACCGACTCACAAAGGTTCTCAAAACATCCTTGAATTCGCGAAATCTTGTCACTGCAATAAATATATACGCTATTCCTGTGATCGTCTACTCAATGGGCTTAATAAAATGGAGTCAGATCTTAAAGAAATGGATAGATATGTAAGAACCCAATGCTCCAATATCGATATCATTCTAAATCTGCTGTTGAGAGGATCAATGTACCTCGAGAAAAAGGAGGTCGAGGCATTACAAATTTAATCAACAGTAATGCCAACCAAATCTCTCTTATGAGGAAGCACTTTCTTGAGAGGGCAGGAACATGGGTACTGCATAAGGCTATAGTAGAGGCTGATTTCAGTATCACTCCCTTAAATTTTGCAAATGCTCAGTTTCAACCAGAGCACACTAGCGATGAAAGCCTGATGCAACAGTGGTGTCGAAAAGAGCTACACGGTAGACATCCCAATAAACTATCAGGCCAGAACATTAATTTTAGAGTTTCCAACAGGTGGTTGACACATGGTTTACTGTACCCAGAGACAGAAGGCTTTATGATAGCCATTCAAGACCAGGTTATCGCAACAAGAAATTACTTACGATATATAATAAGAGACCCCTCCGTAGTAAGTGATGAATGTAGAAGATGAGATGGGTGCATAACATGAAAACATCCACCACATCCTTGCCGGTTGTAGTGTGTTGGCTCCCACTGCCTATAATGTTAGGCACGATAATATGGGGAAAATAATTCACGGACGACTAGTACGAAAATACGGACTTGAATACTGTAATGTCCCATATTACAAATATCATCCTTCTACAGTCTTGGAAAATGAAGAATGGAAGCTGTACTGGGACAGAAGCATTATTACAGATACCACAATTTCGAACAATAGGCCAAATATAATAGTTCTGAACAAGCTCAAGAAAACAGCCATGATCATCGATTTTGCAGTCGTCAACAATAACAATGTAGAATCTGTTCATAGCTTGAAAATTCAGAAATATGTACCATTGATTCAAGAGCTTCGCCACCAATGGAAACTTGAGAATATCGGCATACTACCGATAATAATGTCCTAATGGTAGAATTGAAATATTACTTTAATGATTTTAAAGTAGAGTAAAACCTCCTCCTAATGGCAATTTTCATTGACTTTGGAGCCGTTTAAAAGAAAATAGTGTTGAAGTGATACTGTAAATGCGAAATTTGAAGCACCTTTGAACAGCAAACTTTTGAGTTTTCAAAAAACGTTTTTGACTACATTTTTTGGACTATGTTATAAGCACTAACGATCAAAAATGCAATAATGTGTTCAAATCGATAGAGATGTGTATACTAGAGACCTGAGTGATATTTATAAAAAATACAATTTTTTAATTTTTGAAAAAACAAATAATAAAGCGAAATTTCTTTTATATCATCGTAAACCGTTCAAAAAGCATCATTCGTACGAAAAGTTTGAAAAAAATTTAGTCCTTTTTGAGAAAATGGCGTTTGAGCCTATCTGAAAATGGGGAATTTTGAGCTCGTTTTCACAGAACAGTTTGGAGTTTGCATGAAAACTCTGTAAAACAACATTTAAAGCACTCTTGAATGCAATAATGTGAACTAATCGACGCTAATGTAAATATTAACTACATGAGAGAAGCCAAAAAATTAAATTTTTATAATTTTTGAAAATGTCCGTGACGCTTCATGTAAAGTGCCTCCAAAATTTTAAAGAATGTCTACCAAATCGCAAAGCTTTGACTAGATGCAGATCGACTGGGGAATATAGAATAGAATATTTATTTCGCTACTTAGGATACATGAAATAATTCCGGTGGTAGCGTTTTCCAATCAATTAATCTACATAAAACAAACATCAAACCACTACATATATACAACAAATATACAAAATAAACATCAAACAACATTACTGAATACAATTTTATAAAATTAATGAATTAACCCTATGCTAAAGCTAACCTTAATATAAAATAACAAGATAAATACAAAAAAATAAAAATTTTAATGTTAACATATTCTAAAAAAAACTTACAACTTATTTAATCTAATTTTAAAATTTTTGACATTCTGAGGGAAAGTCTCTAGCACTGCTGCAGGTAATTTGTTCCAATTTTGTATGGTTCTATTAATAAATGAGAATTTACCTACATCTGTTCTCTGTTTTCTTTGCCGAATTTTGAAGCCATGATCTTTCCGCGCGACGTATGTTGGTTTTGATAGTCTTGCCCGAACTTCACCCCACGGCCGATCACCCCTTATTGCTTTGAATAACGCACAAAGACGCGATTTCTCTCTGCGTTTTTCCAAGGGTTCCCACGACATAAATTCATAATTTAAACGTCCCCTTCTAACAAATTTTGCGGCATATTTTTGTACTTTTTCGAGAGATTTTATTTGCCCTAGACGATATGGATCCCAACATATCGAGCCATATTCCAATATCGGACGTACTAAAGATGTGTACCCTAATTCCCTTGATTTTCCACTTCCTTTCCTAAGTACTCTAATCACAAAATGCAATGCCTTCCACGCCTTTTTCATTACATAATTTACGTGTTCTGCCCATCCCAGATCCTCATTTAGTACAATTCCCAAATATTTACAGCATTTAGTTCTCGGAATATCCTGATTTCCTAATTTATATTTCACGTCGTCTGTCTTTCTAGAACGCGCGAATCTGATAAACTTGCACTTACAGGGATTTAATATCATTTCATTTGTGGTTGCCCACGCTTCTAGCTTATCTAAATCAGCCTGCAATATTTCTGTATCAACTGTGTTATTAATTTCCCGATAAATTATACAATCATCTGCAAAAAGACGTATTTTTGATTCAATTCCCTGCCAAATATCATTAATATACTGTAGTGATACCGAATAGATTCAAGTTTATTCTGCCGCAAAATAACTCCACGCAGGCGGCGACGCGAGAGATGCGAGGCGCCACGGGGGCGACCCGAGGGCCAGGCGAGGCGCCACGGTGTCGGCACCCTTCGCTCCATAATTCGTCGCGGACACGTGTGCCCCAACTCTGGGTAGCCGCTCTGCACACGACCCCTTCAGTATTTTTCCACGACGCCTGGAACTCTTCCGTCAACCTCCCTAGAGATTCCTAGCCCCTCACACCCCCCCGGTCGTTAATAACTGCCCCTTTTCGACGCAAAATTAAAGCGAGAGGGAGCGATAACCAGCCCCTCTCTCACTCTTTTCTCGGCCTCGAAAACATCCTCTGATTGGGCAGAAAATATCTAATGCGCAGTACCCTTTCGCCAATAGCAACCAGAATTCGGGTTTGTTCTAGAATATTCCAGAGTCACAGGGATAATTTTGGTAGGGGGAACGAGGTTTCCTAAAACTTGGAGCGACGAGGCACAAAAGAGAAGCTGGGGAGCTGTGTTCAGAATCGGACGCAAGTGGCGGCCGCAGGGGGGAACCTGTTATATTCTGTTGTGGCGTTCGGTTCGATGGACTTAGAAAAATTATTAAGTTTCTTGTAGAGTTTGGGTACAAGACTTCTGTGACGAACGCAGGCCGCAGAACAGTATTATGAACATTTGACAGCAATTCGTATTATATTACGTCCGATTTACGTGCGAACTCGAGACTCTCTTTTCCTTAGTGAATTTGTGCGATAATTCACGGGCTCATTAGTATCAAAGTATTGTGAGATCGACCGGGAATGAACCGACCGTGTCAGTGAATGAACTGTGCTGACCCATTCACCGCAGCGAGCAGACGGCGCTTTTGTGTTCCGGCCGCCTTGGCCGCTACCCTCGCAAGTACCTGATCTGACCTACATTTTCCGAGCGGCGCCCCTCGCTCGCCACGAACCTCGCAGCCAGCTGACCTGAGGTCGTTCAACTTCAGTGGGTGGCGCAGGCCGCCTAACAGAGGTATTTTCTGTTTGAGTGTCTTATGTCGTACCCGCGATCGAGAGGTGTGAACAGTACATCAGACAATCAGTGTTGACTTCCTCTCGACCGGGCGACGAAGAGGAGTTCCCGGCCGCGCATGGCCGTCAAGCGGGAATTCGCGCGCGAAGAAGAGTTTCATCTGATTGTAATCACTTTGTAATTTTTTGTTCTCTTATGTGCATGACATTTCATTTTTTTGTTTTATTTCGATTTTGGGGGCATGCTCGCCAGAGTTATCATCACCAGACCATTAGCGTTTTCTTTTTTTTTAATGAATAAATTCAACTTGTTCTAAATTCACATGTTTGACTTCTCATTCAACCTAGGCCACCGGCTTCCTCCATCTTCGCCGTTTCAGGTAATCTGTCGACTGAGCGGGCCGGCTACCCGTCTGAGGCGCCCAACCGAAGACCCGAGGGTAGTTGCAATTGGCTTTCCCACCGTGGGGCTCGATTAACGCGAAATAATCGTAATTTTCATTTTTTAATATCCCAGATAAGCGCCCTGAGATTTCTCTGCCTAAATTATTAAATTGTTTAAATTATTAAGATGATGGATGGAAGCACGGTGTAGAGAAGTTAATAACTTATGGTCTGTTGAGGATGTCATTTTGTACTGTGTTTTCCTTGTAAGTGTCATTGTCTTGTGTTGTGTTGTGTTGTGTGAATACCGTGTGCGCGTACTAAAACAAGTGAAACCGCGTAACATTGTAAAAATGCAGGACGAATCAGGTATTGACGTGACGGGTGAAGACAGTTTTGAGGAGCCGTCGACGCAAGGTCCCACCTTAAGTGAGATCTTGCGCGTTATGAGAGAAATTTCAGATAACACTGTTGCCAAATTTGAGGAGAAATTTTCAGACAACGCCGCTAAATTGAAAGAAATTAAAGACCAGTCAGATAGCAATGTCGCAAAATTAGAGGAGAAAATCTCAAATAACACTGCCAAATTACAGGAAATGTTAGATGAACGGTTCACAGCACATGAGAGCAAGTGTGAGGACAGATTTAACCGAATCGAAAGTCATTTGGAAGCCCAAGCAAATAAATTAGAAAGTCTCGAGCAAAAACTTAACCATGAAATAGGGATTTTAAAGAATCAGGTCGAAGGCAGATGCGGGGAAATAGAGGGGAACGTAGAAAAACTCAGTCAGGAGTTGGGAAGGGCACAAGCGGAAACTACCGAAAATTTCAAAATTTTTAAAATCGAAATTCAGACCAAATTACAGGCATGCGACGACAAAGTAGAAGCGTGCTGTGAGTCGGTTACTGAAAAGATCATTGAAGTTAAGCAGGAAATGGGCGAAAAATTTAATAAAATCGGACAGAAACTCCATTCAGAAGTGTCGCATATCCACGAAAAGTTCGCGCAAGTAGGCAATATTAGTGAGGAAAACATCAGGGAGAGAGAAGCCAAATTAAAAAGGGAAATTGATCGTACTGTCCTAGAATTGGTAAAGGAGGAAATTGAAAAGGAACGCGAGAATTACCCAAATCCGAATTCTGGTGGCTCAGGCCTTCGCTTCTCGTGGGCTCCACCGCAAAACCTGTATTTTTCCGGAAAACCCGATGAAAATCCCAAAGTTTTCCTTGACCGGGCGGAAAATTACATGAATCTCACGAAGGCGGTACCTTCACACTTGAAGGCTAAATTTATGCAAGAATTGTTGAAAGGCAATGCATCTTATTGGATTTCCGCTTTAAACCCTTTCCCTCAAAATTATGAAGAGTTTCGGGAGAAGTTTCTGAATCGATACTGGGGCGAACAACGGAGATATGAGTTCGAGCGGAAGATTTTAGAATCGCGATGGGAAAACCGCCACGGGCAGTCCTATTTAGACTACGCCATGGAGAAAATCTCCGCCATCAAGCTGTGTGACCCGCAGGCAAACGACCGAAAAATCATCTGGTTACTGACAGCTCATTTCCCAACGTATGTACAGAATATTGTCAACAGCGTGGAGTGTAGAGATTTAGAACGTTTCCAAGAACTGTTGGCACAATTTGATAGAACGCGGGACAACTATCACAATGAGAACCGCGACAGAAATCGCAGGCCCGACGGAAACTACCAAGGCAGGCCGCAGTGGCATAGAGATAATAGGGCCGGAGGGAACGAGGCAGATGATCGGCGAGCGCCGCCCGAATCCCGTGAGAACCGTGGACATCGCGATGAGAGAGATGGACGGCAAAATTCATCCCGGCCGGCTTCAACAAATTAGAAACGTCCCAGCTGTCTCGGTATCTGGGTGACGGACGAGTTTCTTTAGAGATACCATTTCATGCGATCATATCAGTGAATTATGCCTTTTTTGATTTTAACGAAGACGAGGATGTGACTATCAAAGAACGTGCCAGAAAATGCCCTATTATTGAATCCTTTATGGGAAATTTATGTGTCCAAGCTCTTATTGATACTGGTAGTGAAATTAGTGCTGTGTCAAAGAAATTTTATGCGCGACTTATAAGCGAGCGGATTCCAGTACCGACATTACCTACCGTCAGATGCTATGTCATAGGGGTTGGGAGAAAACGAAGCAAGCCAATTTCAATGCAGGTCCTGATTTCAATTAATATAGGAGATATGTTGTTTGATGTGCCCTGTCTAGTAATTGAAGATCTTAATCATGATGTTATTTTGGGGGTTGATTTTTTAAGAGAAAACGGTGGAATAATAGATTTTTCCAGAAATGTTATGAGTTTCGGTGCCGGTAAAGAAATTATTATTCAAGATGACGGGGGAGATAGGATTGATCTTAGCATTTCTAGTGCAACTTGGGAAGGGGGGGAAACGACGAAGGGGATTATTTGCCAAAATGTGCAAAAATGTGATTTTTTGAACTATGATGAACGCTCCCAGTTGCAGACAGTGCTACTTGATTATTTACATGTCTTCGGTCGCCCCGTTCATCCAATTAAAGACTTTTGTTTTCGAATTAGGGTTACCGATGACTCGCCGTTTAAGATGAAAAACTATCCTATTCCACAAGCTTTAAGGGGGGAAGTTGATGAGACCGTCAGAAAAATGATTGACGAGGGCATCATCGAGAGATCAGTGACCGCCTATCTAAATCCGATTGTCGTTGTAAAAAAAGAAAGACGGAGGGGTCAGAATTTGTTTAGACGCTCGCAGAATTAATGAAGTGACCGTTCCAGAAAATGAGGCGCCGCAGAATATTGATGATATTCTTTGGAAGTTTAACCAAACAAAAATTTTCTCAGCTTTGGATTTTTCTAGTTCGTACTGGCAAATTGCTATTCACCCAGACGACAGAAAATTTACAGGATTCTTTTACAACGGCCTCACTTATGTCTGGAAGCGGATGCCTTTCGGCCTAAAGAACAGTGGCGCAGCCTTCATTCGATGCTTAGATGGAAAATTAGGTGACGAACTCAAACTCTTCGTTACGCCTTATATTGACGACCTTGTGATTTCATCTCGAAATTTTCAGGAACATCTTTGTCATTTAAGGCGACTGTTAGAATGCCTTTCTACCAATCAAATGAAAGAATGAAAACTTAATTCCAAACTTTATTAATCTCTAAAATAAACTCGCCAGAACCGTACAGCTTACCGAGTAGTTCGTGATAGCCGTGCCTTCACTGTTTAAGAAATAATATTTGTAACCGTAGATTAGGGAATTCAGATTTTCTTGTAGTTTATTAGTTTATTTTATTACTCCACCATTATTAGGGTTAATGAGTTTAATTTAAGGGTAATTATTTGAATAAGACCTTTTATGTAATTGTTATCACAGAAATTAGTCGTTAGAATTCGGTACCACTTTTTTAAATTTTTTTTTGACGAGATAAGCATCTCAGGTTTCAAAACTTCTCACCACGCCTTACGAATTTTAAAACACGATGCATATCTCTACTGCGGGAAGGGAGGCCAATGTAGTGATACCGAATAGATTCAAGTTTATTCTGCCGCAAAATAACTCCACGCAGGCGGCGACGCGAGAGATGCGAGGCGCCACGGGGGCGACCCGAGGGCCAGGCGAGGCGCCACGGTGTCGGCACCCTTCGCTCCATAATTCGTCGCGGACACGTGTGCCCCAACTCTGGGTAGCCGCTCTGCACACGACCCCTTCAGTATTTTTCCACGACGCCTGGAACTCTTCCGTCAACCTCCCTAGAGATTCCTAGCCCCTCACACCCCCCCGGTCGTTAATAACTGCCCCTTTTCGACGCAAAATTAAAGCGAGAGGGAGCGATAACCAGCCCCTCTCTCACTCTTTTCTCGGCCTCGAAAACATCCTCTGATTGGGCAGAAAATATCTAATGCGCAGTACCCTTTCGCCAATAGCAACCAGAATTCGGGTTTGTTCTAGAATATTCCAGAGTCACAGGGATAATTTTGGTAGGGGGAACGAGGTTTCCTAAAACTTGGAGCGACGAGGCACAAAAGAGAAGCTGGGGAGCTGTGTTCAGAATCGGACGCAAGTGGCGGCCGCAGGGGGGAACCTGTTATATTCTGTTGTGGCGTTCGGTTCGATGGACTTAGAAAAATTATTAAGTTTCTTGTAGAGTTTGGGTACAAGACTTCTGTGACGAACGCAGGCCGCAGAACAGTATTATGAACATTTGACAGCAATTCGTATTATATTACGTCCGATTTACGTGCGAACTCGAGACTCTCTTTTCCTTAGTGAATTTGTGCGATAATTCACGGGCTCATTAGTATCAAAGTATTGTGAGATCGACCGGGAATGAACCGACCGTGTCAGTGAATGAACTGTGCTGACCCATTCACCGCAGCGAGCAGACGGCGCTTTTGTGTTCCGGCCGCCTTGGCCGCTACCCTCGCAAGTACCTGATCTGACCTACATTTTCCGAGCGGCGCCCCTCGCTCGCCACGAACCTCGCAGCCAGCTGACCTGAGGTCGTTCAACTTCAGTGGGTGGCGCAGGCCGCCTAACAGAGGTATTTTCTGTTTGAGTGTCTTATGTCGTACCCGCGATCGAGAGGTGTGAACAGTACATCAGACAATCAGTGTTGACTTCCTCTCGACCGGGCGACGAAGAGGAGTTCCCGGCCGCGCATGGCCGTCAAGCGGGAATTCGCGCGCGAAGAAGAGTTTCATCTGATTGTAATCACTTTGTAATTTTTTGTTCTCTTATGTGCATGACATTTCATTTTTTTGTTTTATTTCGATTTTGGGGGCATGCTCGCCAGAGTTATCATCACCAGACCATTAGCGTTTTCTTTTTTTTTAATGAATAAATTCAACTTGTTCTAAATTCACATGTTTGACTTCTCATTCAACCTAGGCCACCGGCTTCCTCCATCTTCGCCGTTTCAGGTAATCTGTCGACTGAGCGGGCCGGCTACCCGTCTGAGGCGCCCAACCGAAGACCCGAGGGTAGTTGCAATACGCTATAAATAACAATGGACCTAGCACACTTCCCTGTGGCACTCCGGACGTTACTTCTGCCCTCGATGAGAAATTTGTTCCAATTCGCACCCGTTGAGTACGCGAGCTGAGAAATTCTCGAATCCATAGGGCAATTCTTCTGTCTATGTTAAGCTTACTAATTTTTTGTATTAATTTATCATGGGGAACGAGGTCGAACGCTTTGGTGAAATCTATGATAATTGCAAGAACAATGGAACCTTTATCGAGAGAATCAGCAATGTCCTGACTGACAGTGACTACCTGACTCTCACACGAATATCCTTTTCTAAAACCGTGTTGGCCTTCGTAAATTATATTATTCTTATCCCAAATTCCGCGTAAGTATTCTGCCACCAAATGTTCCATTTGCTTACATACTACAGACGTTAGACTTACTGGGCGATAATTTTCGACGTTTTGACGCGAGCCTCCTTTGAAAATTGGGACCACGATGGCATCTTTCCAATCCCGAGGAATACATGAATTGTTCATCGATATCTCGAAAAGCCGTAATAGGTACGATACCATAGTTTCTCCTCCTAATTTGAGAATTTCCCCCGAAATTCCGTCCGGCCCTATTGATTTATTATTACCTATTTTGGCAATTCTTTTCCTAAGTGCGCTCGGATTTAGTACAAAATGTTCTCCTTCGCATTCGTTTACGACGATCTTCCTTTTACCTGTATACACTGACGCGAAAAATTGATTAAATATATTTACTTTTGATGATTACTATTGATATTATATAATATCAATTTTTAGAAAAATCCTACGTATGGTTTAGGCGCTAGTGCTGTTCACAGACAGACAGAGACTGACAGAAGGGTAGACGGACAGACGGACGGACGTTTTGAAAAAATATCACTTTTTCGGTATCAGGAGACCCGAAAACGTGTATTTCCGTTGAAATCTCGAAATCTATAATCTGCAGCATTATTTAACTTTCTCTTACTCCGTGTATACCAGAAAGTAACTAGTGGTGCTACAGAATGGCGCAGACTTTCCCGTATTAATTTTCTATTTCCGTTGGTCTCGGCTAGCTATTCGGGCTTGTCACATATTCTTGCCAGATTTGAAAAAAAAAATACAAGAAAACGGTAAAGTTCTAATTGGAGGAGCCATGAAGGTACGAGAGTAAATAAGATAAAATTTTTGTAAACTATTTTTTTGCGCGTTTGAAAAACAAAACGCTCTTCATTCTTTACTCTACTAATAACACTCACTTCAGTTTCTTCTGGGATGGTGGCATTACTTGATATCTTTGGAGAGTCTATTACATTGTCGAAAAACTCTTGCTCAGACGCATTCTCGGATGTTTTAAGATCATTTTCTTTAATATTCTCTCTACTCTCTTCAAGAACGCCACGAATTGGCATTTCCATATAATCATGGACATACAACTGAGCTTCATGATCTTTGCCAGCTTTTTTTGCTGAACCATGTTGTTGAGGACTTGGGGGTGGCTTTTTAAAAAATCCTCCAAATAACCCTTTTACCACATCTGATGCATCTGATCCTCTGAAATAAATAATTTTAAAATTATTATTTTACACAAGCATAATTTACATTTTATTATTTTTCGATTTTAGTCATGCAGATGGTGAATTTCAAAACCCTTGATTCCGCAGAGATTTCGACTTTGAATACTACAGTGGTCTCTCAATTTCCGATTTTTAACCAGACATTTTGACAACACCTGGGAAGCAATGTGGAAGGAAGAAGAAAGTAATACGTAGCGTGCATTCATACAGAAAAACGAATAATGTTCTGATAGTAAGGGCAATGTGCTGACCTCAGATCACTTGTTGGTTCTGTGCTGATCCGTGAGTGAAAATCTTCATACATATTCACACATCACGAAAGCTATGTTATTTATTTTGAACAGAGCCAATGAATACATTACACTTTTTCAAATGTATAAATTGCCTGAAATTGCTCACTTTATAATCATCTAAGAGAATATTTAAGATTTTTCGATAACTTAAAGAATACTTTAACTATAAATTTAACGTAGACCCATATTTTAATTGTCCAATGTATAAATAATATAAATTATTTCATTTCCTTCAATCCCGCAAAAAGAATCAATCTAAGTCTTTAGGAAAGTGTTCGTGGTAGTTCAATTATACTTCGGCTCTTCTTTCTTGGCGCACGGGGGGTGTCAATAAAATGGAATATCTCACGGTATTTCTCGTCGTTCTCAGTTGTGCCGCTAGGAGTCGCATGATCGCGATCGTATCGAGTAGTGCTGACGATGACGCGACTCCTGGCGGCACAACGGAGAACGACGCGAAATACCGTGAGATATTCCATTTTAATACCCCCCCCCGTGCGCCAAGAAAAAAAAAACGAAGTATACATCCTTGATTTGCTAACCTCCATCAATTGAAATGATTGGATTTTGCGTAGCACTAGTCTGTACTGCGAATTTCCTCATTCTGCCCGCTGCCATCCAATCGGGAGCTTATATTTCGCTACAGTGACGTCACTATGGTGAACTCCCGATTGAATGAAACCGTGAGCAGCTGATTTCTGTCAAGGACAAAGTTATAAAAATCGCAGTATACAAAACGCTGCTAGGTTCACCTGGACGGGTAGATGGGCGTGCCGGGCGGCGTGGGCGTGGGCGTCGCCGTGGCGCCGGGGGTGGGGGTGGGGGTGGGAGTGAAGGGTGACGGGGGCGTGGGGGCGGGCGGGGAGGTGGAGGCGGGCGGGCGGCAGGGCTCGTCCCCGAGCAGCGCCTTCCACACGGCGGCACGGTGCTCGTCGGGCAGCCACGCCAGGTACGGCGACTCCGACACGCGCACCGCGTCGCCCACCAGCTGCGCAGGCATGCGTAGTCCACAGGACGAGCTTTCCCTCAGCATCAGGAAATACAGTAATCCCTCGACTTCGCGGATTCGCTATTCGCGAGTTCTGAACATTCGCGATTTCGATATTCGCGAGTGGGTCTTTTGATCGTACATTTTCTTTGAAAACGAGCACATTTCATTTCCTTTATCATCATCTGGGAAACGAACTCGGCAGACCTCGGAGCTCGCAGTATAACTTTCTTAAAAAATTACACAAATGAAATGACAATTTAAATTTATAGAATAAAACAATTGTAAAATAATTCAATTCAGTTGCGTCAAATTGGAGGTATGGGTTTTTGGCCAAATGAACAGAAAAGCAATTCAGGATCTGTGCAACTCTCATTACAATGATATCATTGTAGAGGAGCTTCGGGAAATCAGTGAAGACAACATACTCGACGATAATGATGAAGTAATTGAAGCGAAACTGCATCCTGAAGCAACTTCAATGTCAAAACTGTTGATGGCCTTCTAAAATCAACAAGCTCTGGCATTCGAATGTGATCCAAACATGGAAATAACTTCGAAATTTAAGAGAGAATAGAAGCAGGAACTCTTTCATATTTGGATATTAGAACAGCGAGAGAGGTGTTGAAACAAAAAACTTGGCAAATCATATATCCAATCATTTTCAACTTCGAAATAAGTCTCAAACATTATTATATTTCGTCGTTTTGGAATGTTAATTGTGAATTCTGTTTGTAGTAGCGCTTAATCAGTTGTACTGTAATTGATTGTCAGATTTTTATTTATTTTTTAAACAGTTTATCGATATCCAAGAACCTAACCCACCTTTCTTCATTAAAAGATAGACTTAACATTCGCGGATTTAACATTTACGAGGTTTTTTGGGAGCCTAACTCTCGCGAATGTTGAGGTTATTGTAGTACTTTATGCAATGAGTTTATAATGTTAAACTTTATTGCGTGAGTACATGTTTTGAAAACGAGCGAGTTTTCAAATTTTTATGAATGCAATAAAGCAACATTATAAACAATTGCATAACCTTTTTTGTGTGACAGCACTATAAATTTATAAGAGAATCAAACTTAATTTTGCCAAACAACTTTCCTGTATGTCCGGGGTACTTGACATCCGTGCGAGAAAACTGTGGTCGGCTGTTCTGTTTCCTTCTACTTCCCCCTGATTCTCTCGCTGCGATTGGCTGAATGTGTGATGACACAATCATTCGTGCCATAAAATCTAATGTGCCATCATTTGTGCCGTAAAACGCCCGATTATGAATGATTTCTTGGAACAGAAAAGGTCGTTTGAAAGGCTGGAATACAAAAAATTATTTTCGATTGTGCGTCAATCTACGTATGCACTGCTACCTTCATCCGCAGATTGGCGGCAAATCTACGGCATCTTAAAGTAATTTTAACTCAAAATTAAATAGTATTCATACATGACGAGATCAGAATTGCATTCAGGAGGCTCTAACAGCTAGAAAGTCAAATTTTCAAGAGCTTGAATGGTGGATGGCAGTTTAGAAAACGCGTTGTCATGTAGCAAAGAAAATCCTTTCGACAGTCCATCTTGGCGTTTTCCTATGAAGAATGATGACTAAGGTTCACATGGTTTGCTACTTCATCAATAATTAATCGTCGTTTATTCAGAATCAGAGCACGGACTTGCTCTATGTGGGTATCAATAGTGGCTCGACATCACGCTCTTTCCTCATCCTAAGGCCAATAAGACGCCTTCCTACATTTTGCTAGCGTTGAAATTCCCCTTCCAGATGACTCCCCCTCCCCGCAGGACACCACACCAGCCGAGACATGCTGTAAGCTCCCGACGTATATGATCGTGTAATCCATGTACGTGTGAGTAAGGTGACAGGATAGGTCAAGGAAGAGAAAGGAAATACTGCGCGCGTTCCGAGGTCCTTTTGTTAGAGTACTGCTCCTAAATTCGCCTTGTGTTGATCGGAGAAACCACAGAAAACTATGCCGATGACGGCAACCAGTCGCTAGAATTTTACTTGAGAGCGGCTGATTTTCCTAGCTATTTAGCTAAAGTCGAAACTCTGCCTCCTACGGGACACGAACCCCAGTACCTCCTTGTCAAAGTCGCTGCAGATTTAGCGCCAACGTTGGCTCGGAGATAACCTCGGCCGGTCCTATTTTGGATAATTGAACTTTAACGGAATAATTCGCTAAATATCCGTTTCCTATTAAGTAATGAATAGAATAGAGCCCGGAAATTGAGGTATTTTGTTACGTAAAATGGGCCTGTTTTCAGGCTGCGAGAGAGAGAGGATAGAGAGAAGAGAGAAAGAAAGAGAGTGAGAGAGAAATAAAGAGAAAGAAGAGAAAAAGAGAGAGCGTGAGAGGAAAGAGAAAGAGAGGAGAGAGAGAAAGAGAGAAACAGGAGAGAGGAGGGAGAAAGGAGAGAGAGGGGAGAGAGAGCGAGATATGATAGAGGAGAGAGAAAGAAAAATTTTAGAGAGAGAGGAGAGAGGGGAGAGAGAGAGAGAGAGAGAGAGAGAGAGAGGTGGGAGGGCGGCTCACCCGCTCGGCGGCGCAGGCGGCGACGTCGCGCGCCTCCCTCTGGAAGGAGGCGAGGCGGCGGCCGAGCGGGCGCAGCGCCTCCTGCTTCATGGCGCGCAAGTCGCGCTCGTTCTTGAGCACGCGGCAGCCCGTGGCCAGCGCCAGCGCCTTGCCCAGCCCCGCCACGGGCTCCGCGTCCTCCGCACCGCGCACAACGCCCAAGCGCTCAAGCACCCACCCGCCCCACGCCCCACTCGCGCTCGGAACAAACTTCTACTGCATTGAGGGTAGTCGAAGATGATCACTTTTTGGCAATAAACATGTAGTGGGGAATGCCTGATAACAAAGTTACACATGTGGCATTTGGTCTTCATTGGTAGGCAACTGGTGTTTGCCTGGTGGCAACTTATGCACTGGAAGATCTTGGCTCTCCGGGTGATGCAGCGTCGAAGGCTGAATTGCCGACGTTTCGACCATCTGGTCGTGGTCTTCCTTAGGGCTGGTCAGAGTTGAGGAAAACAACGATAAGATGGCCGAAACGTCAGCAACACAACCTTCGACGCGGCGTCACCCGGAAAGCCAAGATCATCTACATGACTCCGGCCGCGGAAGCCTAAGGCTTCATTTAACTCATGCACTGGTTTGTGATTGGTTACGTCAAAGAGATTTCGAGTTCCTGCTGAAAACTAATGCAACACGAGCTTCCTACCAATCAGAAGTTGGAGTAACAAGTTAATTTTCACACATGAAATTTCCCGTCATAAGTTCGTTGGGAAAAAATGATATTCAACTCGGCCCCTCGTATGTCTTAGAAGATTGCAGCATTTATTCTCAGACCTTATGTATTATTTCCATATGGCATGACAAACACAATAATTAAAGGCTATTTCGTTCATGTTAATGATGTGATTCAAGAACTTCATTTTATACAGTTATATTTAGCAATCACCCATGCACACTCAAGTAATATTGCTCGCAACTGATTCAAATCCATCTACTTGTACAAACACCTGCGTAATTAATATTTTAAAATTTCAAGAAATAAGGGATTTTAATTGTTATTATTTTATTAACCCATTTCTAGGTATTTTTCAATGTTTCCACATACATTTTTGGAGTATCTGTTCCAATGAAATTATTTTGAAACTATTTTCAATTCCAAAGAAAAAATGTTTTCTCATCATCCGATTGCAGATCTTGGGCAATATCAAAGTTTTCGTTCATATCTGTATATTTCTTGGTCAAGTACACTCCGTACTTTGTCACGATGCTCAAAATGGTTTAACTGTGTACAATTAATTACCCTGTTTATTTTGTTTCCTGAAAAATTTGCTGTGATAAAAATGGTTTCATTTGAACAGACACTTCACATTTTAAACATCACAGTAATGATTTATTTTACAGTTTTCTTTCATTAGCCATTTAATTTAGACAAATGAGTCGCAGAAGTGGATTTGTTAACTGTATTAATCAAAGAATGTTGAGGTGGCCCTATCTGACCATTTAAAGCAGTAACACTGTTCCATATAGAAGATTTGAAGTTCTCTTGACCATCATTAATGGCTTGCATAGCCTGGCGCTTCCACGAGAGCAAAACATCGACAACGCGAAATTCATTCCAAAACTTTGTTCATTCCTACTCGTTCCAGAATGAAGCGGTATGACTGGTGCATGTGATAAAAACTTCCTACGGAATGTAACTTCATATGTTTACGAATTCTTCAAACATTTTAATTACAAAGTTTCAAACAAGAACATACATTTTACTCATTAAAAAATAAAATAGTTGAATATAAATGTTTAAATTAATTAAAGATTAACACATTTCAAGAAACTAATTATAAAATAATAAACGAAAATATTAATATTGTAGGTCATTTTAAAACAGACTACGTAACCCGCAGCAGCAAAATGTTGCTGAACAAAACTACAAAATAACAGTCTTCCAAAACGTAGCACTCACAACGCTGAAGAAAAACAAATAAAGTGTTTCCGCTTAACTTTGCAATAAATTAAATATTTTAACAAAATCCGTGTTCGCTAGTATACACTAATGCAATATCATAGTCTTTACTAATACAGCAAGAACAATTCTTTATACACCAAAAATATTTTTAAAAAAAACGCAACATGTGAATAGCAAATGTTAAATGTCAGTCGTCTCTTCCTATGAGTCTTGCTGTCGCATGACGTCAGCTGCGACGTATGTGGTGACGAATTGAGTGTGATAGTTCAGTCGGTCGCAGTATGATAATAGTGAAACATCCCAAACAATTTGTATTTTGCAGTCACATTCGAAACAATTTTTTCGTCTCGTGATCCTGGATGTTTAACAAAACTTCGACGCCTCTCCCTTGGTCGGGGGTTGCATAATTTTCTTTTAATTTCTGCGCGCATTGGAAATTAATAATGTAGATAGATTATGCCTTCGTATTCTACAATATTTTTGAAGTATAATATGAATCACACGGAAGATGAAAGTACTGTGCATGTAATTTCCTATCTTATTGCAGTGAAAATGCAAGACGTTCTGAACATAGAGATTTATCTATTGTCTCTTATGTTATTTCTTTTCTTACGATAAGCTTTTGGGATGTGTCGTCTTTCCATGGCGTATTGTTCTCACCTCGAAAAAAGATGACCTCACTAAAGTACGAGTAATTTGCAACACAGCTTATGTTAAATGGTTTATGGACGTACATTTTTAACTTTCTCGACACCTAAGAGATGTAGAACATGCTTCACGGCTAGCAGCTGCCGTTGAGTAGTGTTCTTGCACGAGGTAGTCTCTTCCTCTGTGCAACACCGTCGCTGCCTTGCTTGGTGCAACATCGTTGCATAACCGTAGCTTACTTGGCGCATCGGGTGTACAAACCTACAGAGCATATTGTTCATACAGCGTCAGAAGCTAAAAATCTGTCTGATGAATCCTGAGCTAGGACGAAATGCTTTCGCTACCCCGATTGCTCGTCCTTTGCGCCTCTACGCTGGGGTCACCCTGCATGCACACTTGTGCGGTAGGTGGACGCGGCACCATGCCGCTATACCCTTTTTCTCTACCTGCGCAAAGGATGAGCATGACTCATCAGACAGGTTTTCTTCCTGTGACGCTATATGAGCAATATGCTCTGTAGGTTTGTACACCCGATGCGCCAAGTACGCTTCGGTTATGTAATAATGTTGCACCGAGCAGGCAGCGACGGTGTTGCACAGAGGAAGAGACTACCTCGTGCAAGAACACTACTCAACGGCAACTAGCCAAGAAGCGTGTTTTACGCAGCGACGCTAAGTGTGAAGAACGCGGTTCAAGTCCGCGTCTGAAGAGCCGAACACAAGGCGAAACTGACCCGGAAAGTCGGTCTCCTAGCCTGTACTCACTTTGTCAACGACCAGTGGATGTAGAAGAGGGATGTTATTTTCCACTGCTTTCATCTTTTCGCATTAGAGAAAAAGGGTACGGCGGCGTGATACCACATCCACCTTCCGCACAAGTGTGAGTGCAGGGTGACCCTAGCGCAGAGGCGCAAAGAATGAGCAGTCAGGTTGGCAAAAGCGTTTCGTTCTAGATCAGAACTCATCAGACACGTTTTCAGCCTGTGACGCTGTATGAACCTAAGATATGGTACCAACCTGCACTCCTCGGAGCACGAAAATCGTTCCACTGCAGCACGACATTACCCCTCCTCAATTACTCAACGCACTCAGCCACAGCGTGCAGCGCGGCGCGAAGTATTTTAACTGCTCGGCCGTAAGTAGCGAATTTTCTTCAAAACGAAAATTTTCGACTAAAACCAATTGCATCTAATAACGAGAAGTGTCTACATTTTTTTAGAAGAATTAAGAGAAACCCCTCTAGGTGAATCTCACAAAACAATTTGATGTAACTATAGTATCGAAATTCCTTAAATGCATTATCATTAAAATAGTATGTATGCGTATGTGTGTGTGTAAATGGCCAGATCACTCAATGATTTTATATTACTGTATTACCAGAATTAATTAGAACTAATTTAACGATTAGAACACGTTGTTTTATCAGTATAAAGATGTATACTACATTAAAATATAAAACGAAAATAACTTATTACACTGCACTACTAACAAAAAACAGGGTTTTGTAACTTAATTTCGAATTTAATGATGAGTTTCTGTGTACATACCTTGCAAAAATGCAGTAGCATTGCAGTGTAGTTTATCAAGTCATTAAACCCTTTGAATAACATTTGCAGTAATTTCTTGATGTTTGGAATGCGATCTACTTCTTCTTCCTCTTCTTCTTCTTCGTCTTCCTGTGCTTCGAACCATAATTCCACCGACAGAAAAACATCGGATGGCAAGAGCTCTATGCGATTCGGATCATGTTCCGCGTATTTCGCTCGCTGTTCCAAAATCTGTTTTTCTGTTGGCCACGGCAGCTCGAGGCAACGAATCACTAGATCGCGCCAGTCCACCACCTCCGCCTGGAAAAGAAGGTTTACTGAATCGCTACTTGTTTTTTCTTTTTCCTTCAAATCATTCACAACAATAATTTGGAATGTGAATTTTAACTAGAATTATTTTTCGTTTAAAATACTATTATTTTCCATGCTGTTATCGGGATTTTAAAAGATTTTCTTTTCTATAACTAAATACATCGAATATATTTATCATGTTTCGGAATTTTGAAATATTTTGATATGAAGTTTAAGTTGTAATATGTTAGTGGGAGTTACAAGTCCGCTCACTACATTCTGCATTGTAAATGACGTTTTATACCTACTCAACCGATCTCCACCATAATAATAAGCGAGAAATAATATTTATAACATCTTTTGGACACATCTGTCAGGAGTAGTGCTGATTTTTAAAAGTGAAATTAAATTGAAATTAAAATAAGTCAATCGGGAGACCCTACAAGCTCTCACTTTCCACCCGTTCTCTCGATGTGACTTCATTATGAGTAGAAACTAGTCAGAATGAATGCAGTTTTTATTAGAAAAGAATATATGTTACGTTTTATATATTAGCGTTCTGAATTTTGGAAATTACATTCGATAGAGGTGCGACCTCCAGTCTGTTGGGTCATCAGCCGCCACTGACTGCAAGTAAAAATGAATGAAAATCCGCCCATCGTGTCAGAAAACCCTCGAATCTTTGTGCAATGCAGCAACGAAAGGAGGGTGTACGAGTCCCGTAGCTTAGTGGTTACGGCGGCGCGCTGCGGGATCTAAGGGTTGAAATCCTTTCTTGAGTGGGAATGTTTGCTTTAGCTTGGTAGAGTACGTGCACGTAAAACTCCGAAATGCCGATGCTTGCACCCGCTACTGTAGCCAGCGCTGCTCGTCCATCTAGGACGGACACGTAGCACGCCGATCTGACAGTGTCGTGATCTAGAGGTACTTCTCAGAACACCACTTCAGAGCGCGTGCGCAGTAGAGTATTTTCAGTGACAGCAAGAAGAATATGCATTGTTTTTGTGAAAAACAGTAAACGAAAATGTGTAACCAGAGAACAGGTTTGCTACTGAACACGATTTTGAAACGTATTCAAAATAGGGAATATTAACTTAAAGGATGCAGACCGAGATTGATATAAGAGAAAATTATTAAGTGCGTGTGTATTTTACGTAACACTAATACTGATAAATAAGTTTTTGATAGCCCTCTCATTAACTCCATTGCATTGGAAGTCACAAAGCAATGTACAGAATAACTGTTCAATATATCAATTTAGAGAGATATTTGTCTTAATAAATACATGTATAATCATCAAATTGAATCACTCACAAATATTGATAAATACTTCTGAAAACATATTGTCGTTTGGTTTCTTATCCCTTTTCTTCGCAGTGATACTTTGTGTAAAATTATTTGATATTTTTTTGTAAAACGTTAATTTTATCAAATCTAGATTTCATACGTTAAAATTCCGAGTTTTATAAAAAAAAATATCAAATGGAAAATGTCTGATTTATCAAATAGTTTTACGCAACTAGCAATCAGCATTTGCGAATGTCGTCGAGAGCAACGCAACCTGGCAGAGAGCAGCGAATCTCAAACAACAACAAACTGAGCTATTTTTGTGTCTGGACGTAAGTTAGGGTTAGTTTCTGGGAAAAGGAAAGACCAAACGAGCATCGAAGTAACGAAAATTTTTGGATTTGAGTGGTCGAGGGAAGCGCACATCCTGAAGAGGAACAGAACCTCACTTGTATAGTAAAGGAAATGTACTTTTTGATAGAAATGTATTCTTTATGCAATTTTGTGGCCTTTTTGGAAAATCTTGTTTTTAATATTGCTCATATTTCACTCAAAATCCCACAAAAATTATAAATATTTTCAAAAAATGAGACCTATGCCTCGTTTTTAAGTGTCCTTAGCTGTAACCAAGAAAAAGCCTAGAAACTGGAAATGAGGCCTTTCATAAATGAGCGATTTTTATATTGTAGATTATGCAAAGTGAGACGGAAGCAGTAATATTAGAATACAATATGAAGGGGTGAGCCAAACAATTTTACGAAAAAGTTGGCTGTGTACAGCACGCTTGTTTCATGGAATATTTTATAATACATTTTGTGTACGTTTCATAAACACGTTTAATAAAACATTTGACTGTATAAAAGGCATAGAAAAGTTCCAGCGCCGCACCACCTCCAGCTTACGAGTCACAAGCGGATGTAGATTAACGGCGTGAGCCTACTTTTTGGTTGCAATGAGCTTCCGATCAAAATGGATCTTTATGACGTAGAAGCTATTGACAATATGTCCTTGAGAGTAAAAAGGAAGTGAAATGTTTTTACGGGGGGCAGGATGCCTCAGCTGATAAACTAGATATTAAGCCGAAGAATAATTATGGGCTTGAGACAATAACAAGATATGCCACACCAGCCACAGCAAGTCTTCAGAAAATATCAATATCTCGATTTTGATGCAAGTGTAGCTTATCTTGTTATCACAAATGCCTTCATATTAACGAAGGGCATGAGGCAACAACAAGAAGAGACACACTTATATCAGAATAGAAATGTTAACATTTGCGAATAGGCTTGTCGTGTATGTCCAATGATGATGATAAAGGGGTGGGTGGGGTAGGGGCATACGCACTTTGCGGCGGCGATGGTGTAGCGGTTAGTGTAACTGACTGCTATACCCAAGTTCCGATCGAAGCCGTGGATTTTTAAGAGCGAAAAAATCCTCCGTACTCCTTCCTTCGGAGGGGAAGTAAAGCCGGCTGTCCCATGTTAGTACACTTACTTGCAAGTAAAAGATCCTCAATCCTACATGAAGCCTCTGAGCTGAATTCAAATCGCCTGTTTCGTCGCCTCAGTATAATACCTTCTTTGGCGCGCTAGTTGGTGAAAGGAGAGTCTCGCCACGTAAAATAAGGCATCGGTTCAATTCAATTGCATTCACCTTTCCGAAGACGCGCTCGAGCAGCGCCTGCAGGCCGAGCGGCCCCAGCGCCTCCCAGGTGGGCGGCAGCGGGCGGTGGTCGCCGTCGCCCGCGCTGATGCTCGTCAGCTCCACCAGCTGCTCCAGCAGCGCGCGCTCCGCCATCAGCCCCGACGGCGCCAGCCCGCGCAGCCGCTTGCTCAGCGCCTCCAGCTGCCAAGCATGCCGCGGCCTCAGTCACTACTTACTCGGCTATCCGGGAGACGCCGCACAGGCTTCCGCGGCCTCAGCCACTACTCACTCGGCTATCCGGGAGACGCCGCGTTCAAGCAGCAGGTGCCAACGTTTCGGCCCCCATGCTGCGACCTTCATCAGGGCGTAGTAAGATGGACTGCGCACGAATTTATATAGTTCCTCTCCTCCTGTCTGCCGGTTGGTCGGATGATCAGCCAATGCGGAGAGAGTGTGAATCAGGGAGCGGGCAGTCCATGCAAACTCGTGCGCAGTCCATCTTACTACGCCCTGATGAAGGTTGCAGCGTGGCCGCCGAAACGTTGGCACCTGTGCCTAGAAAGCGGCGTCTGCCGGATAGCCAAGTAAGTACACAGAGAAGGTTTCCAGACCGTCTCGGAATAAATGTTACAGACTTCTAGGACATGAACAGGGGTCGAGCATCATCACTTTCGGTGAACAAACATGTGGTGGGAAATCTCATACAACGCAGTTACACGTGTCACATTTCCACTGATTTGGGGGCAACTCCTCGTGCACAGAGGTTTGTCAGATCACGTTCTGACACAGGCAAGGAGGTTTCCTGGCCAACACGGGGAGGCATACAAATCAGTGTAAAATGCTGCTTGTATAAGTGCGTACGACTGCTTTCAATGCAATTTCCCACTGTATTTTCTTTGTCAAAAAGTGATCATGTTCGATCCGCCCACATGCCTTAGAAATTTATAACAGTTATTATAAGACATCTGTGGAACGTACTGCACTCTTATATACCATTCTGTCCTTATTGCTTTTTGTTTACGCAGCATAGAGAAAGTTATGTAATGCTGTAAAATTTCTATTTCAGTATTTTGACAGAATTACACTTCTGAGAGTCCCTGATAACGAAAAATTGGTTTTACTTTCTCGGAACAGTAAAGAGAAAATATTGTAATACTGCAAATTGGTGTCGAGATCTTGACGGAAATACAAGATTTAGAGGTTCTTGATATTAAAAGAAGCATTGTTACAAAAAGCCGTGTATCTCCTGCAGTTTGTCTGTGAACACAATTAGCACCTAATCCGTAGACAGTATTCCTTCAAAACGGATATCCTCTGATCGCTCTGGCAAGGCATCGATCGCCAATGCAATGCCTTGCGAATCTGAAAAGGATCTTTAAATTGTGGAGAGATCTTTCCACAAAGCCTCAAGGAAAATATTTTGTCAGGGGATTGTCAATGATCCTGCAATTCAATTTTTAGTTTTATAAATAGTACTGCTCGCTGCTGCCAAAAGGGCTTAGAGTAATGGCTGCTGGGAACGTAGTGTCATCATTCGTAAAGAATAAACGATGTCCGTCTCTAAATCTCTTTTCGTACGTTAACATTTGGTTTACTTTTTGTAGAAATATTCTCAAGCCTTATTAGGCGTTGAATATGGAGTAATTATCCTTCATTGTAGTAAATCATTCGTCACATGGACAACTTTGGTGTCTCTTTTAACATAGTTGTTCGGTGTGACCCCATTGCCTTTTGTCGTCCTTATTTGTCGCAGCTCTGAGTGTACTTCGAAATATTACCTAAAATCTATTTTTATGCAGTTGGAGAAAAAACAAATTTCTGAATTGACGGAACTCTGGTGAAAATTACGTTAGCGCTGTGGCGCGCGGCCCTGTGATCGCACCATTGCCAATGCTGGCCTTTGCGAATTTAAGCCATTGAAACATTAGCGCGCCAGCCAGATATCAGGATTGCAATGCACTCGCTGTTCGTAAATGACGCTAATGACTCATACAGCGTCACAGGCTGGAAGCCTATCTGACGAGTCCTGAACTAGGACGAAACGCTTTTGCTACCCTACCATGCTAATGACTTACTAATGACGTTCTACGACACTAATGACTGTTCGATTTCAATGTCAAGTATGTGGTATTTTCGTTTAAGTTTGTTGGTTCTCTTTCTTTCCCTGATACTTTTTATTAATATCAATGATTTTTTCAATTAACTATCCTATTTATTAAATAAATTTTTAAATAATTTTGATTTTGTGAAAATGATTTTGTTGTACTTAAATTCGCCACCAAGTGATATTAGCTCACCTGGGTTGCAGCCAGAGGGCTATTGTGTTGTCCATGATTCTTTGCGCGGTTTCTCCAGTTCCGAAATCAGCGCACTGAAATGACGCTCACTCCTTGCCTGCCCGTCACGGAGGACATTGGTCTCGACCTGCGAGTTTTACTGTGCCCTCGCTAGCCTAAGTTACACTAGCCTCGCTAGCACTTTTGCCAGGCAGATGAACGCCTAAGTTACGTGATCTTGTATTCGATGCCACTGGACACTATTCAATTACGGTAATGTAGTTAATGAATCGTAATTTTTCGAAATTCTCAGTTGACGATATTTTGAAACTTGTGTTTTGTAAATGAGGCATTACTTATTGTAATTTTGGAAGCTCAGCATTCTGGTGACCAGAGACACTAGCAGTTTGGAATTCTTGAACGCCTCGAGTCTACAGCAGCGCTTCGAGACTTGTAAACGGGCATAAAATTACTGGCTGCATTGCAATGAAATATTACATAAAACGTTTCGTATTGAATTTACGTTTCTGATGAAAAATACCAAACAATTACTTAATGCAAACATAACAAGGAACGCACCGTACCGGTGTGGTTTTTTAGCACCTTAAATGATTTACCCTGAATTTATTAAAAGTCATACCACGAGAAACGATGACACATGTTACATTTTCCCCAAAAATATGGCTCTGATCTATTCTGCTTTAATCTAGTTGCATTACCTCTAATGTTATTACCTCGAAACAGTGGTGTACCTGCAAAATATTCAAAACTTAAAATTCAGTTAGAATAAATCTGAAACAGAAGTTTTTCTACACTTCCGTACACGGATGATTCTTCATGAACTATGAAGAACATCTTGTCTTAAGGCAGGGTAACAAGTTAATGAACGTAAACAATTACCTGAGCAATAGAAATCCTGCTCTGGACAGCATCGAGACTCGTGAGAGGGATGTCCAGGGGCGCAAAGGGCTTGGCCATGAGCCTGTCGGGCCGAATGAAGAGACCGTCCCCTTCCAGAACCAACTGCGCGCCGACGGGCTCTTCGTCTTCTATGGTGAGCTGCAAGATGTCGATGAGCATGTCCACCGCGGCCACCTCACGGTCGTACCTGTAGCCAAGGCATATATTTCCAAATTTATTTATTTACGTCAAAAACAGTTTTAAACTGTGTGTGACGAGCTATGGGGGGAAATGAAATGAAATGTAACACGTTGGTGTCAACCATGTAATTCAGTGTGTAATTCAACGTGTAATGCAATTCAGTGTGTAATGTGGCGTCAACCATGTAATTCAATGTGATTCAATGTGCCAACCACGTAATTCCATGTAACACGTTGGCGTCAGGACGCTATTAAGCCTTGCCTTTGCTCCATATTTAAAATTTTCCTCTACGAACTTGGTCACTGGTCACCCAGTGGTCAAAATTGAACTGTAATTCATGATTTTTTTTAAATTTTAATTTTGTTTTCTTCTCAAGAAGTATACTTGTATTATTATTGTTTTTTAAAATTTTGTTCTATTGTCATTTGCGAGCGTGTACAAATGCGCCATTAGTAGGTGTTGTTATGTATGAAATTTGAATTCATGAATACCTACCTACGAAAACAGGAGAATCAGTGAGTTTCTCGCCCCCTCCCGCAGGGCTGAGATAAACAACGGAAACTGGTCACGAGACTTCAACCACCAAAAGGGCAAAGTTCTTCGGAAGTCAAATACTCTCCAGTATCCTTGTCTATGTTTTATGTTACGATAAGTTGAAAAATAATATCGCTACGAACTTTTGTAAAACTAAAATCGTTCCCGTGAGAAAATTAATATTACAGTCAAACTTGTCTAAGACGGGACCTCACGGTTTCTTCAAAAAAATTCCATCTTGGCAGGTTTCTTATAAAGGATTGCTAAACATTAATCGTATAACTAAAATACAGTATTTTTGACATAATTTTGTCCTTTCAGTAATTCATTTTGAATTTTGTCCTTCGTAAAATGTCATAAATTTGAGTTTTACTCACTTTGAATTTCGCAAACAGGTATTTTACAGAACGTTTTTTTCTTCTAAGTGTTCTTCAGTCATATCCATGTTCATCTATAACGGAAGGATTTGGCTCGTACGCTTCAAAGACATTTTGACACACTGGCACAGACCTACATTTTATTGTCGTCGTACAGAAATGTGTGTATGTGTGTGTGTGTGTGTAGGGGTCTGGCGACGAACGTTAAGGATTCGAACCTTGAAAATCTTACCAAAACGTGAGAAAGACGCTGCAAAACAGTCGCTGTGTTCGCCAAAGATTCCCAGACAGCAGAAATGAGTGAAATTACTCGTCGTTCACTGTATTTTCTCTAGACGTGACCATTCGCCATTCCAACGAAAATTTTCATGTAGTACGAGGATGTACTCTTCTATAGTATTCTTAAACTAATATTTCGGTATTGCCTCTAGAAAACCGAAAAATTGAGAAAATTATTTAAAAACATACGTTGGGCGGCGATAGATGGCAGCTGGCAAGCGGATGACGCAAGACCGAAAAACTAACCGAGACCAAAAAAATCAGAAAACCAAGTAGTACGAGAAAGTCTCTGTCATTATGTAATACTAGTTACAATTTTAAAAGTAATCAACAGTTTATGGTTTGAAATTACCATTTGCCTGCAACACGTTTATAAAACTAGTCTTCATTCAAAGAGAATGTTTTTATTTGCTCGCCCCTAGGAAGCTGCTTCGTAACAAGAGCAAGTTATGTAATCGTGCGCGGGAAGACAGCGAATTTTATGACAGAAAAATCTCTTATTACTGGGCCCTGGTAAAGAAAAATTTAAAAGATCCTGTTTCTAAATATAAAAAAAATCTTGAGATACGTGGTGTATCCAGAGCCAATGTGGGTCCTTGATATCAAAAAATCGATTGACGGAAAAACATGTCTGTCTATCCGTCTTCCCGTAAGCTAGTGCTTAAGCCGTTCAGCCGATTTTCTTCAGAATTGATATTCCTAATCGGTCTTAATGAACTCGACGTTTTGGGAGTTTCAAACGGAGTTTCAAAATTTTTTAAGGTACTTTACATGAAGCCGCACAGACATTTTCAAAATTTTCTCAAAAATGGCACCAAATTTTATGATTAAATGTATTCGGATAGCGTAAAGAACCCTTAAGATCATGATGTAGGTCTCAGTATCGTTGAAATTACAGTTTTCTTAAGAATTTCAAATGCGCAATTTTTGGGGGTTTCTTCAACAACTATAATAGTGAAGATAGTTTTTTTTCCTTAATGAAATCTGTTCTTTAAAGATGGATCTTTAAATAAGTTCATGTTCAATTTTTTGAAAATAAGAGTATTTTTCGTGTAACTTAGCGCGAAATATAGGCAATTTTTAAAAAATTAACATTTTCCCCTGAAAAAACCGCTCCAAATTTTTTCTTTAAGATTTTTCCGCGGATAGAAGAAGGGATGCTTAAAAGTATGTCCCAAGTCACATTTTCGTTGAACGCTCTAAATTTTTGAAAACTGTAAATTTTGAGAAAATGCGTGAAAGTATGTTATGTTGTAGCCCCGCGAGTTTCAGTTGGTAAAAACGCAGTGGATTCTATACAATACTTAAGTTTTTCGGTCAGCAGAGAAGAGTTTGTGCACCATTAATAACACAAAACATTTAAACAGGTAAGACACTTCGAAGTTAGACATTCGCTCCAGCCAACATAACAAAATGCAACCGTCACGATTTTCAGCGCTCCAAAGCTGCTTTTGTCGAAGAATACAGATAGAAAGAGATCATTAACTTGCTCCTGTCCTACATCGAAAATGGAAACGCATTGACAACAGAATCGGGACCTTCTGATGCCCTATTCGCGCTGTCCGCAAGAGTTTTCCCGACGACTGTTGCTATCTGCTAGTTTGTCGGTCAGCTAACTGCTCTCGTGCAACAGCGCTTTAGATTTACGAGCAGTAATCTTAACTTCAAAGAAGGTCAAGTTGTTCTTTGAAGTGAGGTAATACGCTTTGAGTCCACATATACTAACCTGCCGTTGATCTCATCGTGAAGGCCATGAAAGAGGCCAAAAATGTCTGTGAGAAAGTCTCCAAATTGCAGATGTGCTCGGCATTCGATCAACTGGAATAAAATGAAATTAGAATAATATAATGGGAGTTTTTAATTCTATTAAAATTGTGAGTTGGTTATTATGACAAGTCCGATGAGTTACTTAAATCTCTTCTCTTCCATTACTTGATTCTAGAAACATGTTTTAGTATTGGAATATTCAAAAATAAAGTAATTAACTTCCTACTTTATTTAGATTAACAATTGTTAAACTGTTTCATTTGTACGTAAAAAGTTATGTCTTCCTCGCCAGAAATGGATAGAAAAGATGGATAGCAATTTCCTAGGCAGTACAATATGTTTAGTTTCAACGTTGTAGAAATCACGACTATTGATAAAATGTGGGATATAGTTCACGGTATTGGTCAGTAAACAATCAATTTCTTTGCCAAGGTTTCGGAATTTTATAATTCTTTCATCATGACTTATTAATATATTTTAAGGTCATGCTTCACGTCCAAACCAACTCCAACATGGAGACGCCCAAACCAACTCCAATATTAAAGCAGCTCATTAAAAACGTTCATATCTAAACCAACTCCATCATGGGGTTGCTACCATGCCGCAACAAGTCATAATCGGGCCGAGACCAGAACGCAAATGTATTCGCAATTCTCATACTCCCATTTGCGTTCCAGTCTCGGCCCGTAGCAACTCCATGTTGGAGTTGGTTTAGATATGAACGTTATTAATGAGCTGTTTTTTAATCAGACTTGAAGACAAAAATCTCTGACCTTCCATTGTGAAGTTTCCAAATGTTAAATTTCCGCAATTTTCGAAAATATGGAGAGTTCAACGACAATGAGACTTGCGCCATTCTTTTAAGTGCCCCTTCTTTCGTCTGTGGAAAAAAATTGAAGAAAAAGATCGAAACGGTTTTTGAGAAAATATTTTTAGACATTTGCTTACATTTCAAGCGCAAATTACACGAAAACTGCTTGGTTTTATTTTCTCGTTACTGTTTACGCAGTAGAGAACGTGTCTAAATGATACGGGGGAAAATGGCGAATTTTCTAGAGAAAAACACTTATTGGCGGACCCTGATAGCGAAAAAGTGGATAAATCTTGTCCCTATTTATAAAAAATTGCTTCCTCTAACATGTTGTGTAGTCAGAATCCATGTTTTGTAGGTCCTTGATACAGAAAAATCGAAGTTTACTACTCCAGTTCCTATGTCTCATGTTGGGAAGAATTGGCCAGTTGAAAAAATGATTAAGAAACTGGAGGAGAAAAGCGAATTTTTTAGGCTAACCACTATAATTGTGGCGTAACAGATATGTTGTTAAAAGCTATTTCTGTTAATTTCATAAGAGAATAGCCTTTGCAATAGCAATTGCAAACTTCTGAAGTCAATTTTCCCGTCGCGTGATAGGGCGTATCAGTGAGCGCGACAGACAAGGGCTTGAGCGTGGGTGTTGTCATTGTCATAGCAGGAGTGTGGGCGTACGCGTGAGCGTGGGCGTGATAGTGGGCGGGAAGTGGGAGTAGGAGAGGGTGTGAAAGTGGGCATGAGAGTTGGAGAGTCCGTGGGCATAGGAGTGAGTGTGGGCGGCGGTGCTAGTGTGGGCGAGTAGTGAGAGTAGGAGTGGGTGTGGAAGTGGGCATGAGAGTGGGAGAGGGCGTGGGTGTAGAAGAGAGTGTGGGCGTGGAAGTGAGCGTAGGCGTGGGCGCGAGTGTGGGCGAGGAGTGAGAGTAGGAGTAGGTGTGGAAGTGAGCATGAGAGTGAGCGTGGGCGTGGGCGGAGACTAGAGAGTGGGCGTGACCGTGGGCGAGGGGTGGGAGTAGAATGAATGTGGAAGTGGGCATGAGAGTGGGAAAGGGCGTGGGCAGAGGAGTGAGCGTGAGCGTGGAGGTGAGCATGGACGTGGGGGTGAGCGTAGGCGTGGAGGTGCGCGTGGGCGTGGGCGTGGCTGGCACCTGGAGGCGGAAGAGCGCGCGCTGGTGGAGCGTGGCGATGGCGGCGGCCCACTCGTGGCCCGCGCGCTCCGACTCGGGCAGCGGCTCGGGCTCCTCCGTGGGCGGCGCCGTCGACGCCGCCCCTGCCACACAATGCAATGCCACTCCTAGTTGTAAGGATACAGAAAAGTGCCTTGGCCAATTCTTATTTTAGGGTACGACTCTCGTTCACTGTGAGCTGTTCTTTGGACTCGATTCTAAACAAAGCTCGTAGTGTTCTATCTTTACGATGTGTTTGCAACTGCGCTGTTTGAATACTGGAGGCTTTCCTACAAAAGTGAATTGGTAATTATGGAGTGGATGGACTCAAGGTTGTTTACAGTGAACGCGAAGGCCCGAGCCTCGCCCTGACTTGTATCCGGGCGAGCGAAGCGAGAAAACTTGCCTTTGAAAGTAATTTGGCATAACAATTTGATATTAACTTGGCGGGAGTTTTATTTGGCAACGCAATGTGGCGGGAAAAATGCATACGCGTGTGGACTGCGGCAGAATTTACCGAAAGCGCAAAGGCGAAATCTTTCTCCGCGTGAGTCGTTCCTTTACGTGAACCATACCCTAAACTAAAAATTAACCAGTGCCTTGTATTCGAAATAAAAATTCGCGTTCATGGCGTATTGGCTTCGCATTGCACCGCTGCAGCTTGGGTTCGAGCCATGGCATATCCGTGTGGAATATTTGCCGAGCTCCTTGAAGATTTTCTCGGGGTTCTCTGGTTTTCCCTTCCTCTCATTTCTCCATTATTCATCTCAACATCGTTTACTCATCAATTATATCTCATCGATCGTGACTATCATCAACCGTGTATCATGATTCATGGGCTTCAACCTTGTGGATGAAGTGCCCCTAAACCTAAGTAAATAAATAAGAAAATCGTCTCCTATATTATTACAGAAGTATACCTTTCCAGCCCTCACATACAACTAATCTTTATAAATAAGGTCTCTAAAGAAAGAGGATTTCACGGGGACGTGACGAATTGCACTTTGACTTCGAAAATGTCAAGGATTTGTTTAAAAACGCATCTAAATATTTATATAAAATGCAATCCGCAACGCACGTCAGGGTTTTTGAATCTATATCGTTAAGTAACTCCTAAACGATGCGTTCTAGGGCCTTAAAAACAAATTTTGAGGCAAAAGACCCCAAAGAAACGTTGCTCACATCGTACTCTATAGGATGAGATCTGCTTGACCATTCTATTACATGTTTGCTGGTTCGACGTTTCTCGATTCTACCCCACCTGTTCAGAGCCTGTAGAATCTACAACTGTTCGTGAAACTGCTACATACTTAATATTTTAAGAGACTTAATTACACGGGTATATCTCTTTGCCTGATAACAAAACGTCTTAAATACAAGAGTTTGGAAATTGAGATCAGCCGAATGTGGGGCGTAAAAGCACAGGTCTTACCGATAGTTATCGGAGCTCTGGGATTTGTTCCGCAAAATTTGTGTAAGAACTTGGCTAAACTTCCAGGTTATTCAAAAGACTGGGAAGTGCGAGAAATTGCTTTATTTGGCACAGCTCACATTTTGCGCGAAGTATTGTAGAGGCACCGACAGTCCCTAGATCTGCTCCTTAGGTAGCTGGTTGCAACGTGGAGTAGATTTTATACTCAGCCGACTGATAACATCTGTAGTCGTGGTATGGAGCAGTAATAATAATAATAATAATAATAATAATAATAATAATAATTTGTGTGGACAAGGGCGTATTATATTGTTATCTATTACAAGGTGACATATGGAACAAGTGACGGAGAATAAGAGGGTTTTGAAGAAAAATATGTAATACAGGCTTAATGTGGAAATGGAAAAATAAGGAAGAGGCAGGGGTATAGCATGGGGCGAGAGTTCTCGCACGCGTACGCTAGTAAGTAAATATATCAGTAAGTTTTTATTGATTGTCTTCCTTCATTATATAAAGAAAGGTTCCATTCATTATAGACAAACAGGTGATAATAAACTATATTTCATCATCATCTGATTTGTTATTTTATTACCACAAGTTGGAGTTTCAACAACTTTGATTTATGTACAAACTTCAACCTTGTCTTGTGAAATATATTTTATTATCACCTGATTTATTATTTTATTACCACAAGTTTGTACCTAAAACAAAGTTGGAGTTTGTACAACTGTTTTTATGTACAAACTTCAACCTTTGTTGTGAAATATATTTTATTATCACCTGATTTGTTATTTTATTACCACAAGTTTGTACCTAAAACAAAGTTGGAGTTTGTACAACTGTTTTTATGTACAAACTTCAACCTTGTCTTATGAAATATATTTTATTATCCCCTGAATGTCTATAATGAATGGAACCAAGTAAAGAATCGCGAGTGCCGCACCGTCGAGCGAGCCGGCGGCCGTGGAGTCGGCCTTCTTGGCCTTGGTGGCGCGCTGGTCGGGCTCGGCCGCCCTGGCGTCGGGCGAGGCGGCCACCCGCGTCTTGCCGCTGGCGGTGCCCTCGCGCCGCTGCACGTCGGCCGCCGCCGCCGCCAGCGCCTCCACCTTGGCCGCCGCCGCCGCCAGCGCGTCCGTCACGAACGCGTGCACGGGCGTCACGATGTTGGTGGCCGTCACGGGCGGCGGCGGCGGCGGCGGCGACTCCTCGCTCGCACGCGCGCCGTTCACCCCGCTCTCCACCGTCGACGCTGCAAGGGGGGGAGGGATTGTTGAGCGGGGGGAAGAAATTGATCATTTTCCCCGTAAGTGTAGCCAAGGGAACGGGTCTGTCGTTGCCCGTAGGTCAGCTCTGGAGCAGTCACGGTCACCAAGACTCGTGTTGACCGAGACCATAAGACAATATAAATATGGTCAAATGCTGTTCAATTATGTCGTAATTGCAGCATTAAAGCTCGTATTTGGGAACATTATTGTGAATATTATTTCTACCAGAATTATATGAAGAGTTCTATTAGATGAGTGTTGTCAAGGTCGATGCCACCAGCGGGAGTCCGTGGGACGAGTGCCACGATGAAATCGCCCATTCACGGAGTTCATAAACTCGACACCAAATACCGCCATATCCATTTTAAAGCGGCAGGGTTACTACTATTCGTAATAGTTCCCTTCCTGACGCTAGTTGCGCAGAGAATCTCGTGGCATGGCAAGATGCCACAATGCGTGCCACTGCCACCTGTAGCAGACCTTGACACCACTGGTGTAGTGCATTATCCGAGTGACGAAGCTTTGGAGCAAGCAAAGCAACCATTGTTTACCCTACTTTTCGAAATAGGAGAGAGTGGAGGTCATTTGGATGTGGGGTACATTAGATCATCAAAAGTACTCATACAGTTTGAGGAAGAAAATTTGTTTTCATGATTAGCGCCATTGGCAACTCTGTTTCTTTATTCTGATTCAAATATTCTACGACCGAAAATATGTGCAGGGAAATATACTTAGAGACGTTTACGGTAAATTTGGTTCTTTTATATTGATATATGGATTTCTTTTCAGCACTTAAGATTTTTAATATATTATTTTATTGTAATAAGTCATTGGTTCAGTTCTGAACTTCTGAGGGATTTGTTAGTTACACAAGATTTCGTGAAGGAGAATACTGAAATTACATGCTGAGTTTATATCAGAAATTCCAATTGAATATAATAACTTACAAAAATACTCGTATTAGGAAGGGATACGTCAATTAGTTACGAAGTGACTGTGTATTATAAATAAATAAGTTATAATGTAGGGAAATGTTAAGTTTTTGGAGAAATGTGCTTGGCAAGTACTTGTTCTGACACAATCAATGAGATTTCGTGTACCTGTCAAACAAAAGCTAGTGCACGATAAATTGCCTACCAATCAGCGGAAAATGGCACATGTGTAACTTATACGAGATTTCCTATCACATGTCCCTAGGCAAAAAATGAATATCTTCGATCTCCATTCCCTGGACTTTTGTAACATGTTTTCTCAGAATCCAGTACAGCGCCACGTAAAGGATATGCGTGTAGGTAGTGCGGTATGTAAACTTGCCGGATCCGGGGCTGGCCACGGGCTGGGGCTGCTGGACGGTGAGGGACTGGTGGGGCGGCGTGGGGCTGGCCGTGGAGCTCTGCAGGGACACCATCGCCGACGACCGCGCGCTGCCGCCCACCTCCTCAGGGGCCGGCGGCTGTTGGATGCCCAGTCCCCTCCTCGTCCTCACTCTTTCAAAGCATTGGAACCTCCTTTCAAGCTTATGCGGAGAGAACGCGGATAATCCGACCTCCCGATGTTACTAACTTCTACGGGACGTAAAGAATCGAAGATGGCAAGCAAATCGAGATGAATTGGTGTTAGGCCGGCCACGTTCTGTCGCAGACGTTCTTGAGCCCGCCAAACGCCAATTCAAGATGGGTTGCCTAACAAACAGGGGCAAATGTCACGTGTTACTTTCTCTTACGAAATTTACCATCACATGTTGATTGGCAAAAAGGGATCATCTTCTATCCTTCACTAAGATGTCCAAGACATTTTTAATATTTATTCCAAGACTCCTGTACATTTACAGATACCAAAATAATATTGCAACGCGATGATAGGCAGGCCAGAGTTTAAGAGTAAGAGAACGGCAGAGTTTCCATGAAGCAATTTCGCGTGGCAGCAGTTTCAAAATGTTTGCAAAAATACTATAAGCGGTGAATTACGAAACTATCGCTTCTAATTGTGGACTTGCACGGTTCTAATTGTGCAAGTCCTAAATGATGAAATAGTGACTTCTTATCTAAACAAAAATATCAGATATAAACGTTAAGATCAGTACTTGGGCCATCGTTGTATACCTACTGGATTGCTTGTAGAGGAACAAGATACCTGTCCGGATTCTCAAAGGGTCCCCCCCACCTTACGGAAAGAAAAGGCTCTCTGCCCTACAACTGTCTTTCGCTTTTCAACTGTTTCTCACACCTCACTCATATTTTTAATTCGGAATGAGTATTCTCAATGGCAATGTAATTATTTGCAGTCCAACTGATGGGTTTGTTTAATTTAAAATAAGAGCGATTATAAGAATTAATGTTACGTTTATTTACATAAATACAAATAAGAAAGGTTCTACATTAAATTAACAGATAACAACACATAATGAATATAACAATATAAACATTAAATATTCTTAAAATCCTCTACGATTGGTTGAAAGCTATAGATTGTTGAAGAGAATTACTTTATTAAATTTTTGACTCGAGCCAAGTTTTGGCGACACAACTTCCAAGGTTCTGTTTCTTCCTATACTGTGGTATACAAATTTGGGAAAAAAGATTCCCTTGTTGCCTAAGGAAGTATGATGAGCGTATGTGCGTTGACCCTCCCTTTGGTACGCAACTTGCTCTCGCAACTGTAACTGTTTCTTTCAGAGCAGAAAGTATAGAGATTGGAGTAGTCTTCATATATACGCGATTGCTTAGTAATGGCCGCCGACATTGCAATGGCTAGACCTTGGGAAACCATCTTGCATACGGGCCAACCATCTTGTTGGCTCATCAATCGGCAATCCCTGTTTAAGACTGACTTCCGTTGTTTTGTATTCCTTGAGTTGTATTGTGCTTGTCGTTTACAAGCAGTATTAGCGATACACTAGGTGGACTGTAGATGTTCGCCTGAAGTTTGTTCTGTTTGTGCACATTCGATAGGTCATAAATAGCTTTATTGCTACGCAACACAACGTGATATAAAACTGGCCACAGCTTTGCTGCACACTGCGAATAATACGATATCACGATTCTTAGAGTAGGGGTTTGATTACATGACTATCTACTGAAATGCAAGTAGGCTAATTTCAGATGAGGGAAAAATTGGGAAAAAATATAGTATAATCAGGAGACAAAATAATGAGAATAAGTAAATTGTAAGAAAATTAATACTGAAAAGGGAAGGGAAGCGAATGGAAACCTTCAAGTAACAGAACTTTTCTCGCGGGCTAACTGACGTGAAAACCGTGAGCTCATTGAGGATAATGGTGATACTACTAATTACTAGAAGGATGTAAAAACTATTTATTTCATAATTATTCAATTTCATTCATGCTCATCAATGAATTAAAATAAAATCACACCCCTAATAAAAAAATAGAAAAAGTGAAACAATGCTTTTAAGTGAAAGATATTAATTTCAATTCATAATGTTCGAAAATATGCAGTTATTTTGGACACTTCTCGAAAGGTTAAAAAAGCAATGCAAATGGAAACATCATAGCAGGCCATTTTCATAATTTGATTCGCGTCCAGTCATGACTAAATATATGAGGCTTTTATCAACAATTTTATCACTAGATTATCAGTTTTCAATGGATCCTCAGATGTGTTCCGCTAAAGGCAAAATTGGACTTGACTTCCACAATGCCTCACCATTCTGTTGCTACAAACGGACAGGACACGATGTAATGAGTCCCGTCCTTCATTACCGTTTGCTTTAACTTCGAGCCGCGTCGAGTCCTCCGTACCAAATCATAAAGCTGACTGTCGAATAGTGAGCAATGTGTTCGTAGAAATTTTATTTGGGATGTTGTCAGAAAATATTAAGTGTAGTAAATTATCTAGCTCTTAACGCGTAAGTCAACAAATTGGTTATTTATATATTTAATAACGTGTGCTATTTACGACCAAGTTTATTTCATTAATTAGACAGCTGTAAGCACTTATTATATTAATAAGAGTAAGTGTAAGTTGTTACATTATATATATATATATATATATATATATATATATATATATATATATATAGAGAGAGAGAGAGAGAGAGAGAGAGAGAGAGAGACCGTATGGTCAAAAGACCATCATTACATAAACAACGATATTCACGGTTGGCGCGTGAAGGACGGATCGATCGCTGGGAAAATCAACCGGGTCAATGAACGAACTTAATGAATCACGGATTCAATCGAACGGCGGAAGGTCAGTTGGTTCAGGATAGTCGAGAGGCACGGACGAAAAGATGGCGATGTGAACGTAATGCGGAGACGAGAGGAGAGAAATCGGTTGTGATCGAGTCCATGTGGACAATGGAAACAACGAGCGTTACGAAATAGAGTGAGAAGAGTGACTGATGGTTATCGTGAGTGTGAACGATGAACTATAATAATAGAAATTAGTGAAGGAAGTGCAAGGTTTCGTGGACACATGTGTGATACGGTGATCATGCCATGATGTGGAACTTAGGACAGTGATGGTGATAAGAATGATTTCGGACGATATAATGTGGCGGAGAAGATACGAGAAGAGAATACTTTGGTTACGGAGAGGTGTTAGGACATTTGAGAAGGGAAATCGCGCATCTTGTAATCACTAACTTGTCGATGCAATTACGTATGCGCGGTACAGTGGTGCAGAATTCTACAATTAGAAGCCGTAATTCCAATACTTGTGCAAAGGAGTTGGCGAGACAGCGCAGGCGATTAGAATAAGGATTTGTATGATAATTAGAAACATAACCGGATAAATATAATGAAAATTGGTCAGTTAATTGTTCAGTGATGATCAGTAATAATTCGAATGTAATGTTAATTGTTTCATTTCAATAAATCCTATTTTTGTGTTGACTATTTCACTCATGTCTGTCCGCGTCGTAAGTAGCCAATGGTAAGCCTGGATATATTCAAATTAAACCAATCCCAGATGTTTATCACCATCAGCTTGTTTACCTTTTTTTATCGCTGTAAAACCTTTGTTTACCTAGATAACGACAGCAATTGTTTCACCTCCAAAATAGCTCTAGTGCATCAATATAATATTAAAATGTGTGGTTTTGGTAATGTTTAAAACTCTGAAATAGAATCTATTATTAAAGATTCAGTGCCGAAAAACAGCGAAAGGAACAGAAAAAGTGTGTGGAAGAAATTTCAAGAATTTTGTAAAGACATAATATACAAATGGACAGCACAAACTACAAATGAAGAAATTACACATGTTTGAGGCAATTAATATACGAAGATTAGATTGTGAAGAGTACAAAGAATATGCTATCAAAACAATGTGGAACGTTACATCAAAACTTATTCTGGAAAATACTTTAATGAGTGCACACGTGTGTTCAATCCATTCGAAATCGACGAATTCCACTGCTAATTCATCTTCTACATCTTCCATTTCAAATACTTCCACGGAAGGGCAAGACTTGGAAAACAACTTCCTACAACTTTAATGATTGTGCTTTTAATAAATGTTCTTTTAAGTAGCCTTGTTATTATTGTTTTTTGAAAGTTTTATTACCATAAAATTGAAACATATTTGAAATCATTTTCTGCATTAAACTCTTATTCAAATGTTACTTCATTATAAGTTATTCCAGGAGGCAGTGATACGTCGGAGCTGAATGAAAGGTTTTCATTTTTCGGTTGTGATTTTGAGTAATATTTCGCTTTTTCGTAATTCCTGTGATTTAAATTATTCTTTCAAATCATGTAATGTGTTGATTCGTGAAATAGTCACACTAAATATCACGAGAAGTGCTGTGCTAGCCGGTAAATTCACTCCTCGCTACGCGAGTCGTGAATTTACCGGCTAGCACAGCACTTCTCGTGATATTACTTATGATAAAAGTAAATCAAGTTCAGACATGCTTATCAATAGCATCCCCCCTAAAAGAATTTCTTGACCCCAACATATAAAATTATGTGTGTATCCCTGATTACCTATCAAGATAAGTACGGTCACATATTATTGGCGCCCGAACTTCAGGGACAGGGAAAGATGAGTAATTTGTAACTAAATCAGAACAAAATACAATCCCCACAAGTACATGCTTCGATCAAGCAAATGTCTGAAATTGGTTGCATGATTGAAAAATGCAGAGATCAGGGTATCCTTTAAATAATGTCAGTATTTCAGTATGTGTATTTCAGAGAATAATTTAAAGTGCTTTAAATATATCAGTATTTTCTAATATTATTGCAGTATAATCAGTGACTGTGTTAAATTCAATTTCATGTACCAAGGTGTTGTGTGAAATATTTAATTTGCAATTCAAAAGATATTTTGAGGAATATTAAATTCAATTTCATGTACCAAGGTGTTGTGTGAACTATTTAATTTGCAACTCAAAAGATACTTTGATGAATATTAAGTTCAATTTCATATACCAAGGTGTTGTGTGAATTATTTAATTTGCAATTCAAAAGATATTTTAATGAATGTGAAGTTCAATTTCATGTATCAAGGTGTTGTGTGAGGTATTATTTCAATATGCAATTCAAAGAATATTTAAATGGATAGGATAAATTCAATCACATATACTAGGGTGTTTTGTGAAAAATTATTCCAATGTGTATTGCAGTGTATGTAAATTAATGATACATTCAATTACACGTTGCAGGGTATTGCGTTCAAACAGTACATGGAGGGGAATTTCAATTAATGTGTTTAAAGGCAGATATTGGAGTATAATTTTTTTGAAGATTGTTATAACGTGACCAGAAAAAAGTGTTGAAGTCAGTTACATAAATTAGAGTAATTTTTATATTAAAGTATTCCAATGTGTGTGTAAGTAAATAGATGAAGTCAATGGCAGATGTTAAGGGAGTATCCTAAATATTACAGTGTGTGCTTCAATAATCGTATAATATCAAGATATACTTTTTTACGAAACATGGTGTGGCAACAAATAATGTGTTAGGGCATAATTATTTGAAAGTGGCATTACAGTGATTGTTTCCATTAGTATAAATATCAGGGTATAAATTTTTTAGAAGAGTCATTACAGTGTGTGTCTTAATAAACACAGTATATTAGGGTATGATTTTTTTGAGTGTTATTACAGTGTGTAATTTAATACACATAAAGTGTCAAGGCACAACATTTTTTCAAGCATTAGTACAGTGTGTGTTTTAATAAACATAATGTGTTAGAGTATAAATGTTTGGAAGTACCATTACAGTGTGTGTATCAATAAAGTGTCAGGACATAATTCTGTTCTGTGGAAGTATTGCAGCAGGGTGTGGTTCAATGAGCAATATCTTAGGGCCACAAAAAAATCTGTCATGTTAGAATATAAATTTTGTTTTAAGGGCTGCCCAGTGCATTTTGAAGTAGTGACTCAGCGTGTATGTTAATGGAGATTACACCGGGGTATAAAGTTATTTTGGATACATAGTGGCAGTGATTATTTGATGAACATTACAAATTCAAGTAGTTGCTCCAAAATACGATTTATTGAGATTTTCATTTCTGTGCATGATTAAAGAACCAGTTTGCGTTCAGTATATAATGTGAGGGAAAACTATCTGAGACATTGAATCAATGATAATTCAATGAATGTTTTAAATACAGGTGCATTATGTTAATGTGAATTTCAAGGGTATTGTGAATTTTGTTGCAGATGTCATTGTAATTATATTTGATTGTTCTATGTGTATTTCAAGGTATTTCGAGCTTGAGTGCATTTTTTATGTGAATAGTTTCTAGGTTGATTTCATATGTCAATAATTTTTGTGTGTATTTTTCTTCAAGTGTTGAGTTACTGACAGGTTTGTGGACATCATGAATTCATATATGTGGTGGTAAAGTATTTGTTTTTGATGAGTTATGTGGAGGGTCGTGATACATGTGGTATTACTCATATCTAATTCAAGGTACTTCAGATTGTATTATTGTCCTCTTTGAGAGTAACTAGGATGTGGTCGGTATGAAGTGAGATGATTTATGGTATTCGATGCATGTCTCCGTGAGCATTCTAAAGTTGCGCAATAGTATTTCAGTGGAATGAGCGTGTAGGAGGGCGATTAGGCAGAGAAATGCGGTGTAGAAGCGTGCAACTTGGGGGCACAATGGAGAAGCAAACGGGTACAATAATGAGAGAGGAGGAGAAGCGCGAGGACAGAGATCGTTATGATTAGGATGACGGAGGCAAATGGGATGAATCACTACTAGAAGATTCGGATAAATCAGAATGGAGTTATCGGGGCGAGTACATCGACACCAAATACAGGAACAGCGAAGAGAAATGAAACAGAAGACCTACTTAGCATGCTTCAACGTATCATGGCAGGACAGGACCAGAGAATTACTGAGAAGCTAGAGAAGCAGGAAGATCGGGCGCAAAGGAAAATGGTTGAGGAGCAAAAGAGTCAGAAAGAACGAGAATTCTTGATGAACTGAAAGCACATAAACAAGAGCAAGTGAAACAAATATAGGATCAATACCAAGTTATAGTGGAGAAGTTCGATTTGTGGGAGCAAAGAATAGACGGGCGAGTTCAATCGTTATGTGGCGAACTTAGTCGAAGCATTACGACGAAGATGGAAGGAGAGAGGCACAGGATAAAGCTATCGAGTCACTACAGGGACAAGTGAAGGGAGTCTCACAAGGGATGGAACGGAAGATAGAAACCTGCTAGAGGGAGTTGGCAGACACGAAGGAAGAATTAAAGGAGTCGGTGGAGGTCTGTAGGAAGGAGGTGCAAAAGGACGTTCGGAAATGCGAGGACAATATCGCGGTATTGCAGGTGGAAGTTCAAGAATTAAAGGAGGTTAAGACGGCACCAAGTGTAGGAGGGGGCCCAGTTAATATAGCAATACCATCCTCACTAAAATTTTCGAGCGACGTAAAAGAGAATCCATACTCGTTCATGAGAGCTGTTGAGCGATACCTAGCGGTTAGTTGTCTCCCTGAGAAGAGTAAGACGCAGGTAATATACCAGATGCTACAGGAAAACGCGAGGACTTGGGCAGATACCATTACGCCATTTCCAAATACCGTAGCGGAGTTTAAGCGGATGTTTTTTCAAAGGTATTGGAGCGAGGACATCCAGTTAAATTTTAAGATGGGTCTCATGAACAGTGTGTACAAACCGTCAAGTGGGGACGGAATGAGAGATTACGTGGCTAGACGCATCATGGATTTCCGATCATTATCTCCCCCCATGAGCGATTAAGAAATCATGTGCATCCTAATCAGACAATTTCCAACAACTACCCAGAATTTGTTAAGGAGCGCGTGTCATACGGATTTGGAGAAGTTTCAAGACGCCTTAGGGAGTTTCGATTTGACGTTCGCAAATGCTCCGAAAACTAGAAATGTGGTAAACGTAAATACAATGATTGTGAGGGGTGCCAACGAGGCAGAGAGAGGAGGAAAGCAAAATACTAGGGGGTGGAGTGATCAGAGAAGTGGAGAAAACCAAAGAGGATATGGAAGGCAACAGGAGAGCGAGGATCGAAGCAACGGCGAGAGGTCGAATCAACCTAATGGAAGAAACGGGGGAGAAGGTTCGCGTGATAACGAAGCGAGACCAAATACCAGCGGGACGGGCTACAATCCAAATTTAAACGGAAGGAGTTCGTGTTGACGGGAGGCCCCAACACGAACAATCACAGAGTAAGCAACGAGGTTTCCACCAAGTCATTTCAAGTAGTTGACTACGAGGATGAGCCCTGGATAAAAAAAAGTAGCCAGAAGATTCGTCGTAAATATCCAACCGTCATGATATCATGTTTGAGTGAAGAAGTGGAAGCATTGGTTGACACAGGATGTGTGGTGAGCGCAATTGCGGAAGATTATGAGAAGTTAGTGGCAACGGGAAAACATGTAACGACATTACTGATGACACGGTCGTATGTAATTGGGGTCACCCAGAAGAGGTCAAGCTCTATTACGAAACAAGTAATGTTAGAAGTGTGCATTGGTGGATATATGTACGGGATGGTTGCGCTAGTGGTGAAACATTTGTTGTATCCGGTTATATTGGGGATGGACATCCTGGCGAACAACCGAGCTGTCATAAATCTCGAGAAGGGGCACATCATTGTAAACGGAGACGAGATGTGGATTGATGCAGGAGGCGATGAAGACGAAGAATATGCAGGAGTAATAGGTGGTGAAAGCGTGGAGGAGTGGATAGAATGCGCGGCCACTTTAGTTCCCAGATTATTTCCCTCATGTCCCCGTAAAACACCACAGCACTTTTACGCCACTGGTCTTATTACGCATTATACACACCTCCTGCGAGACAATAAACTCAGTTTCACGCAGTCGGGCAGTTCTTGTAGAAAGGACCCGATGTAGAACATACAAGGATCGAAATACCGGCCTTAGTCCGTTGGAAAAATAGCCTCGCCCAAAACAGCAAAGCTTGCAACAAGAACAAGGGGTGGCGAAAGCCGCCTTAGCATGGTACAACTTCTCGTTGACTTGACTCGCGGCTATATCTCTGATTCTGCCGTCAACCTTACACCTCGGAGTCCAAGAACTTTCTGCCCCGTCGTCCCGCACTCCCCTCTCTCTCCCCTACCGCACACATCACTTCCGAGATAAGAGGTACACACCCCTTCTTCACCCCTCCCAACCACCGATAAGAAAAACCGGCGGCCGCCCGGCGGCGCGCGAGCGATCGGGCGGGCGGTGGATCTCTTACAGCAGATGGCTGAAAATCGATTTTAGCCAATATTTGGGCTGATAGGTTTCATCACCAAATATATATATATATATATATATATATATATATATATAGTAACGATATGGGGAATATACCCCATATCTCCATAAGAAGTCATGGGAAAATTGCAAATTTTACAATTTAAGACCAGCGGAAGATTTTGTTTATGCCGGGAAAATTTTAAAGAGGAGAGGAAGGGGCAATGCAGCGATATGGGAAATATATCCCATATCACCATAACCACCCATCTTAATTCAGTTTACGAGCGGGCGCGAACACGGAGCGTGAGACCAAGCGGTCAGTAGGTACGCCATCTGTCCGTGGCTGGTCAAAGCGGCGGAGCGCGACTTCGTGGAGAGGCTTTTCTGCGGCTGACGACGGGTGGAGAAATAAAAAGGCCCCTCCCCTCACGTTTTACCCCCTATCGACACACCGTAAATACGGTGGACAACGGTGGACAAGCTCTCTCGCCTTTCGGTAATTGAAGTGAAACAAGCTCTTATGATTGTGGTAGTAAGTGAAACCAGCGTTTATAATTCAGTGGCTGAGATGATGGTAGCTCATGCGAGCTTATGATTCAGGAAAAGTACTTTGTGAATACGGGAGTTTTCGGCAATAGTAATGTGAGAATTTGTTACGGTGCGGAGAAAATTGATGTGAGGTGAGTGTGGCTCATGGAACTATCCAGAAAGAACGGTGTGCGTTGCCCAGATTACGCATCGCGAGCAGAGGACAGGCTTAAATAATTTTGTGCCGAGCTAAGAAGTGGTGCAAAATTCGCTGGACGAACTGGAAGCAGTAAACGTGATTTGGTTAGCACTGCAGTCACTTTAAAGCGCAATTACAACACATAGTTCACCGACGCAAAAATTCAATTTGCCAAGCCAGAGAGATTTGGTGCGTGGGCGTGTACAGTCGTGCGGCTGGAGAGAAGAGGGGAAAGAAGAATTCAGGCGGAGGAGGAGCCGAACGAGAGAAGGGCTTTGGTGTGCACGTGTAGCGGACGTCCCGAAGGGTACGTGCGAAGGGCATGGATGTGAAAATTGAACTTCGTAGCAGCGAGGCAGAGGAATGTCGGCAAGGTGACGCGAGGGCAGTCGAAGCGTGAGAGACAGTGATGTACAAACCAAAAGAAACGCCACAAAGGTAAAACTTGCGACATTTTTTTTCCTCTTCTTGCACTGTCGTACGAAGAGTTAGAGGCTTCCCGAACTGTTATTTAGAAGGCAATTAAGTAGGCAGAAAGTGAGAAAATTTAAAATTTCTACGGACTAAGTTGATCACATTTCATTTCTCTGTTTTAAATTGAATTCCTTGTACTGTTTTTGCTGAAATTGATGTAAAATTTCATTTTATTACGTAATCGGGGAACATTAAATTGTGAAATTGTTTTATGAAAGTGTAAATGTAAAGACGAATTTAATGGTAAATTGGTATGCTATAGTAGACACTTCAATATTGCTGAGATAATTGTATTTTTATGCTTTGGTAATCTGCGAGTGATTCAGAACTCAGTACTTGTGGGCATCGCAGAATCAATTAAGGAAATAAGTTCATTTAAGGGTCCGTGCACGGAGAAAGAACGAATGAAGGTAGAAGCAAGGGCAAAAGCAAAGAAAAGCCGAGGGTACATTTTCTTCTTAAAATTTATTAGTTTGCAGATTTACTTTGAAGTTGTCGAATGAACGGCACTGCAATTAGTTTCCATTTTACAACCTAGGTTAAGCCGATTGTGATCGAGAGCGATCATTAGTAATTAGGGAGCATATGTGTATGATTTTGTACAACTTCCTATTTTTAGAATATATGTGCTTTGTTTACTCATCCACTTTGATTTCTGTGTCGAGGGTTCATACCTTTCTCATACCCTAAAGATCCTGCCTCCTGAGAAAAGCTCGTTTCAACGCGAGCATTCATTCGAACACGCCCGCTTGGGACCTATATGTTGTGGGGAGCAAGAGGCGTGTTAGAATATATATTCATCATTCAAGCAGATTCAGTTCCTTATGGAAAAGAAGATTACCGATCTTGAAAGTTCCTCTAAGTGAAAATTACTGCCACAAATAAGTGATATACACCGTAGATACCTGTGAAACATATGTTTTATTTCGACAACTTGTGTTTAAATTATTAGATGTCCAGATCTACTGTAATTAAAAATTTACTCTACAAACAAGCCATTTATTTTTTATTCTCCCTTATCCCGAATTTGTTCGGATTGTACGAAATTTCGGATTTTCGGGATTCAGATTTGCGAGGTTGTACTGTATACTATTGGTATATCGCATAGCATGGCACAAAATTGAAGAGACTTCAATGTTTCACATTTTCAAATAATCTTAACTATTATTCTAGATTTCATAAGGAAACAAAATATATGTTTATTGTACTATGTCTACAAAAAATAAACTTGATGATCTGATACTGCATTGCTGCAAAATAAGAGTTTTGACACTTCCTTGTGTTCATTTGTGTAAGTCTGCGATTATTTTTCAACATGATCATTGGACATTTTAATCACACTGATTAACCTTTTTGTTATGACCTGACGCTCCCGCGCCCCAAGTTAATTCCACTCCCGTGAACCTTATCCTCCACCCCTCAACTCCTGTGTGCCTCGTAAATTCATTGAATCAGAAACTGTCTCCTGGCTCTGGTGACTCTTAAGCGTCATGACGGCACTCGAGCTCTATCAGGTGAAGAGAGGTATCCTGGCGCCCAGGTGCATATTTATCATCTGACCTCATCCCACAGAGTGTGTGTGTCTCAAAGTTTCCTGAAGGTGTTGCAATTTAACTCTCCGGCGGGCGCGTACCAATCATTTCTCCCCAGTAGGCGCGCGCGGCACTCCGTGCCGCATTTATCAACTTCGATTTTCGGGTCAAAAGTTATTATTTTTGTTATGGAATGTGAAAGAAATATTACTTATTTATGTTTTTATTGATTTTGTTTCATAATAACTAAATACCAAACGAAATAACAATATTAATAATCTGATCCATCACTCGCTCCCTCCGTGATTTGGTACGTGTTACATGTCGGAGAATGAATACGATTCAAACGTCCCTTCTCACGTTTCTTCAGAAACAACGCATTTAAATGTGAATTAGTAGTTAGTACTCCGATATTTGTCACAAAGCTCAATAACAAAACAAATAAGAATTCTAATGGATAAAATACGCAAATATTATAATTTCATTGATAAAGCGCGTGCCATACGGAGTGTCGCGACCGTTGCAGAGTTCGAATTACTAATAAATAACGGCCGATCGGCAGTGTCTACAATCGTGATTTGAGTGTCATCCGGTTGAAAATATAATGAATCTATAAGCTCAATAGTGTGCCACCAATTATTTCCACGAAATCAGCAAAAATGTAAGAATGCGGCTATGCGTCCGCCGGAGGGTTAAAAACAAATTGACGCAAGGCATCACAGCCACAAGTAGGTGGCTGAGTAAAACACTGATAAGGAGTTGTAGATCAGGGTTCAAATGGGCGGCCCATATGCACATGGCGTTCCCTGTGTCCTTTTCTGCCGGCCATCTAGTGATTGAACCAGTCCGAGAGACGCTCGGACGCGATCGGCGCGGGTCCAGGAAAAGCCGCTCGAAACAGGTTCCCATCTCGATCAGGTTTTTCGTCCAGTTTCCCTGATCCTTGAGCAAATGCTGAGATGGTCCCTTGTTTTGCTTCTGGACATAAAAGTAACTTCATTATTTGTGCACGTCTTCTGAATTTCAGTGGGAAATATAGTTATTGAAATTATTGTTTTCCATATTGTCGCGACAAAAAGTATTATTCTTTCATGAAGAACATGATGAGGGTTAAGGGCAGAAATGTATAGCTAATTTACCTTTGAAAATACATTTTATTATATAGGAGCGAATATTTTTGTCAACAAAACTTGAAAAAAAACGCTCTTTTTTCAAAATTCAACTAGAATATGGTTTAGGATAGAGATCACAAAATTATGAAAACGTGCACAAATTTCACTTCTCCCCGTAGCTCGTCACACAGTTTTAAATTGTTTTCGAAGTAAAATTAATTAATTAAATAAATAAATAAATAAATAAATGGGGTCGCGCGAGTGGGAGGCACCTGCAGCAGGACGCCCGCCAGCGCCACCGCCGTCGTGTCGATGATGCCCCGCGTGACCGACGGCCGGCCCGACTGGGCGGCTCCCGACACGCTGCCCCCCGCGGCGCCCTCGCGCAGCCGCGACGGCCGCCCCGAGCCGCGCACGCCGCCTGCGGGGCAAGCGCCTGCCCTCAGCACGCTTCGCTCTCTTCAAAAGGAGACATTTCCGGCAGCGCAAAGTTCTCGGGAAACGAAATAAAAGCTTAATTAAATGCACGTCATTAGCCCCTTTTCAACAAAATCACGAAAGTATGTGGTAAATTTAACTGAGAAATAAACAAAAGTAAACGTGTCTTCACTTTAATTATTATTTTAATTATACTTTACGTGAATATTTAAGTAGGTACTACCAACGGACGACGGAAAACATTTGTTCTTTGGTAGTGGAAATAGCTACATTTGAACAGAAGCTCCATATTGAATTCGGTATCAATTTTTACAAAAATCTAATAATGCTACAACAGCACATTTTCTCAGTGTTCAATGAAAATGAGACCGGAACTACTTCCGGCATCGCAAAGTTCCCTGGAAAGGAAAACACAGCGTAGTTTAATGTACGACATTACCCCCTTTTCAACAAAATCACAAAAGTATTTTGGTGAATTTAACTGAGAAATAAACAAAAGTAAATGTGTCTTTAATTTAATTCTTTAATTATACTTTACGAAAATATTTAAGTAGGTACTGCCAACGGACGACCGAAGACATTTGTTCTTATTTCGTGGAAATAGCTACATTTGAACAGAAGCTCAACATTGAATTCGATATCCAATGTTATAAAAAAACTAATGGTGCTAGAACAGCATATTTTCTCACATTATTTGAATCTTTTATAAATTTTCCAAAATTCCAAGAGTTCAATGAAAATGAGACCTGTGTAATTCTTTTAAGCGTACTTTGTTCTGCCCGCGGAAAAAAAATAGGAAAAAATTTGGAGAACTTTTTGAAAAAAGTTTTTTCTATTTTGTGTTAATCATAAGGAAAGGTTGCACGAAAACTACTCGTGTTTTCAAAAAATTGTACATGATCTATTTTAAAGAGCTAATGTTTTGGAACATAATTTATGACAAAAACCTTTTTGTAGTTTGTAGTTTTGAAGTGATAACATTTTGTAATTTTTGAAAATAGACAGTTCCCCGGAAACAGGACTAGCGTAAACATTTTTTATCGCTCTTGGATACGTACAAGGAGAAATTTAAAAATTTTATTGGAGTTAGGGATTTAATAATCCGTAAACGCAGTGTTCAATCGACTTGTTTAATAAATACATTTGTGGATACATACACTTTCACGGCACACAGCCCAAACACGTGTTACACAGCACATTACAACTTACATCCGCACTCCACTAGATGTAGCGACCAACTATACTAACTGACAACGCTCTTCAAACGAATACCAGTGGGGCCAACCTGATACATTACTAATTCAAACCCAACAAAAAACATTGGAGCTGTTTTTGAGAAAATAATTATTTAAAAATTATCTCCCTTTCATCCAAAATCTATTACTCATATTTTCGAAAAAGTATACATAACGTAATTTCAAGATCTGTATTTAAAGAATAGTTTTATTGAGGAAAAATCTTTATCTTCAATACTGTAGTTGTAGAAAGACTGTTAAAAAATTGAACTATTCATTGAATTTCAATTTTTTAAACTGATAAAATTGGTTTTAATTGTTTTTCACTACTGTCCACATTCATTAAAAATCTGAAAAAATGTATATTACAGAATGTTATAAGACCCAGGCGGAAAACTGAGACTACTCGAACGTTATTGTATAGAAAATCAATATCAAAAATTTGTTTATTTTCTTCCATTTGAATTTGGCGTCAAAATTGGTTGACAAAAATACCTCGAAATTCAACTTTTTTTTCTCCGTCTCTGCAAATTTTTTCAGCCTGATGTGTGCATTAAAAGCTTAGGGAAAAATAAAACATGAATAACACGCTTTTCGATGTATCTCCGCAACAGATTGCCCTAGGAGGCTGCTTTTTGGGAATATACAGTATTTTGTGTTCTCTTTCATATGAGCATCGTGATTGTCGATTTGGTTTGGGGGAACTTTCACCCTCTTATTCGGCTGTATCCTTTATCTTAATTTCTAGCATAAATGCCCGAAATAATTATTTAAAATGGTAGAATCTTCCTGTGTCTCACAGAGACACAAAGGCCTTTTGGTAATTGAACGTCAATGATCTAACATTTTCACCACGAAGCCACGATATATTCAGTATTCATCAATTACCGTCATTTCTGCACTTCCAATATTGAAAAGACAATCCAAACAGGTTATTAAACTGTACTGCAATTCTATTATCCAAGGAAAGAGATCTGTCGTTGTCCATAGGCCAGCTCTGGAGCAGTCACGGTCACCAAGATTCGTATTGACCGTGACCATTCGACAGTATTAAATGCGGTCACATGCCGTTCAATTATGCCGTAATTGCAGCATTAAAACTCTACTTCGAAACATTATTGTAAATATTATTTCTACCAGAATTATATGAAGAGTTCTATTAGATCAGTGTTGTCAAGGTCGATGCCACCAGCGGTAGTCCGTGGCACGAGTGCCACGACGAAATTGCCCCTCCTCGCAGTTCATTACCCCGCCAACAGAGACAACGCCATCCCTACTGTAAAATGACGGGGTTACTAATAGTTTCCTCCCCGACGCTAGTGGCGCAGAGAAGCTCGTGGCATGCTACGTGCCACTGCCACCAATAGAAGACCTTGATACAACTGTTTTAGATCATTACATTACTTCACTCGCGAATTTGTTACCCATCGCGTGTATTGTAACGGCTGGTGCGTACTGTTAAGAATATCGACTGTTGGGCTTTCTATGGATGAACTGAGTTTATTTCTCATGAATACACACAGCATGTTCACTCTACGATATACAATTCCCTATAATCCAATACATAACAACGAGCGTCATTACTTTATTTTCAGCAGGAACACAACAATACTGTGGTCACGGGATAAACGTTCTTAAGTCAATTTTTGGCAAAATTCGGTCAAGTACTGAAACTACAAGTTAAGTATCTATATTTTATTTTAGTAAAACGACCTAACTCAAATGTTGCCTCCTTAACGACAAAAAAGCGTTGGGAAATAGCGTTTAGCGTAGGAACAAGCGGTGGTTCAAAAATCTAACCCTTGTTTTCTCCAAACTAAGATTTTTGACTTAAGAACTTTTGCCCCGTGACCACAGAATACCCAGAGATGCTGTCCTCGTTGCTACGTTTTGCGATATAATAAACGAAGTGTGAGATAACTTCATCTAGCGCGTACCCGCGGCGCCGGTACTTACACACACACTTACACTAACGTGTACTACACTACCACACATGCCGGGAGCTCAGGGCTTGTCCCGGCTGGGGCGGTGCCCCGCTGGTGGGAGATACCTGGTTGAGGGGAAAACCCCGCTAGTCGACGGTAGGTCGGCGCCGGATCTCGCCATCCAGCGGGGAAAAGATCACCGCCACCTCCCGAGGAATAACACGCAGTACACTTACAGGACTAATGACCTAAGTAGTTGACGCGACCGGAAACACGAATCAATCAACTTCACTCGCGAATTTGTTACCCTTGTAACCAAGGGCCGGTGCGTACCCGCGGCGCCGGACACCGAGACGGAGGTGGAGCGGCGCGTGGAGGGGCGCGACGTGGAGGGCGGCGCCAGCTGCGACGCGCGGGAGCCCGTGGGGGACGAGTCCTTGGACGTCGCCTTGGAGCCCGCGGGCGGCGCCGCCTCGCCCGCCCCCGCCGCCCCCGGCTCCTCCGGCGGCTTCAGCACCTCCGATAGCTCCATCCTGCGCGCACGACGCTGCCTCAGGGCGCCAACCCTATCACCTAGGTTCCAGTCCCGACGGAGCGGCAGGATTTTCTACTCTGGCTTGTCTGGGAGGTTCTCCTTCAGCCGCTGTCTGGCGGAGAAATCTAGCCGGTAATCGTGGTTTCTCCGAACAACACCAGGCGAATGCCGGAGCAGTACCCTAACAAACGGGCCACGGACCTCGCGCGATCTTTCCTTCCTCTTCTTACTTACACTTCTATTAACATGCACTAAATTACCATGACTGTCAAGAGACCAGTCAGTACCTTAGAGCTTGTCCCGGCTGGGGCAGTGCCACGCTGGCGAAGAGATACCTGGTTGGGAAAAATCCCGCTGGCTGACGTAGATCGGCTCCGGATCTTGTCGTACAACAGGGGAAGATCACCGCCATCTCCCGCAATAAAAACCAATATGATCTACACTCACGGGACAAATAATATTAGCAGTTGAGACGCCCGGAATCACTAATAAATCAATCAGCTCCATCCTGCAGCCACGAAAACCCTTGGCTAGAGTCCAGGCTGCCAATTGGCAATTTTCCTCACGGGCTGCCACGAGTGTTGGAGTCAGCATTGATCCTGGGCGCGACAACTAAGGTCATTGGTCCCGTAAAGGTTATATATTTCTGTATGTTACTTTGCTCGCAGTGGAGGAATTTCTCAGTCGCTCAAACATGACATCTTGGCTCCAACCTATACGTCGGCTTGCCGGATTTTCCATATCCAGTGCCAAGGGGACATTGCCTCATCCGGGACAAACTTTGGTTTCCGACTGCCCTCCCAACATGCGTGCTAGTTTAGGTGATACGAGTGTAAGAGAGTGTATTTAGGGGGAGAGGATAGACCTAGGAGGAGGGAGGAAAGATCGAGCGCATTCCGTGGCCAGTTTGTAAATGCACTGCTTTTGAATTCGCCTGGCACTGACCGAAGAAAACACTCAAGAAAAGTTTCAACCGCTGGTATTCCCCTCCTTACAGTGGTTGAATTCAACCCAGCAACATAGCATTGACACACCTTTTAATAAACAAATTAACCTAAAATATTGCAAACTTGTATATCTTGTTTTGTGTGATTATGAATTCAAAGCTGCCTAAGTTTTTCAAATATAGAGTGAGTGCTATAAAATACAACTTTTCACGTTGTTAATTAATTTGATTAATTAAAATGTTACCAGATTGGAAAAGGTGAAGATTTTGATGAAAAGTGGACAAAAAAGTTTCGTTGAATTAAAACAATGATTTAAATCAATCATTAAAATTATGGCCGGTTTAGGTGCCACGACGTGCAATCCACCTGACCGTCATCTTTTCTCACTGCGTTAGTATCACTGCGGGCCTTTGACTCACAGGCGGTCTTGTTTGTATACAGCTGCTACGGGACGATGAACTCAGCGGGTGTGAAGGAGTGGGGGCTAGTGCACGTTGCGTCAAAGGGCACTGGAAGAACTGCAGAGAGGGACGTCGGTATATTCTAATGGATGACAACGTTAATTCTAATTATGATTTAAATAAATGTAAGTCAATTTATTTAAATCATCACTACCCTACTTCATTTAAGAATCTCCAAAGGCTTGTCATTCAGGTACTTAGTTCAGAATGCTCAATTATAAGTGACAAAGTGAAATGGGGCTGCTCAAAAAGGAGAATAAATCGAGTGATCTACGTTTCATCCCTTGAAATGATAGCATCTTGAATGGATTTCTATATCATTTGCGGAGAGGCAGAGAAATCAGGAACTTACCTGGAGAGCGTGTATCGCGGCACCTTGTCGGCGTGCAAAGGTTTGTCCAGCATCGTCAGGTAGTAATCCTGCATCACTTGAAGGGCGCTCGCAACAAAGTTGAGCTCGAGTTGTGCCATCATGATCATCAGGTTGGCTACAAACGCCAGTTCCACGGCGATCCAGATATCAGTAGCTATAGCACGCCGGGCTGCCTCTGCGTCATGCCTAAAAAAGAAAGATTGTTTGTTAGAAAGTATATTAATTGATATTGCTATTAATTGTAGTCAGTTCTGATCGCAAATATCTAGAAACGATCTATGCTGGACGATTTATTTTTATTAACCGAATTGCATGTAGAAATTATCCCTAGAGAAGATTCATTTTAGCATTGAATCCAACATATAATAATGACACTTCGACGATTTGAAGAAACAATGGAAATATCTCTGAAGAATATTTGATGGAGCAACCCTACCTAATATGAAAAATATTAAGTTAATTCGTTATTAGATATAAAATGTTAAGAAAGATCTAAATGAGTTAATGTTAAGTGCGCCCAAATATTAAAAGCTCCTTTCCAATTCGAGGAGTCGCGACATCGGCGACTTTGTTAGCAGAATGTCAGTTTTGGCGACAATTATGTGCTAGCGTTGTTCACAGAGAGAACGACGAACGCACTGGAAGACGGACGGTGGGACAGACGGATGGAAGGAGCTTTTAAAAAAAGGCTTTTTTGGTTTCAGGGACCACCAAAAGGTATATTTCCGTCTAAATCTCGACATCGATTTGGTTGTAACATAACATGAGAAAGTAAAAGTGATAATTGATAATAGCCCCATTACGACGCTGGGGGACAGTCACCACCACTCGATGTCCGTCGAAGACTTAAACACGAATTAGAATTTAAAAAATCATGTGTAAAGCTCGATATACACAGTACAGTTTTCGTACAGATTCTCATACGATTTCTGTACAGAAACATCAAGTTTCCAAACTAGAAGTATAAAAGTCGGGAACTAGAAGTATATTTTTATATTTATACTTTTTACCACTTTGCTTTACTATTTATATTTTATACTAGAAGTATAAAAATCGCGCATACACAGTCTGCACGATTTCTGCCCGTTTCGTCGCCGCTAGGAGGTCTAACAATAAACAATTGAATTGCACTGTCCGAGTACTTTTAATGGTGGTATTTCTGTGCGTGCGTTCTGGCTGTGATCTTGATTTAGTATTAATCATGGGCATAGAGAATCAAAATAGAAAGGCAGGAATTGGGGAAAAGGAAGTTTTTCACAATATATATCATTTCATACAATCGCACCTTGACACACCTAACCTCAAAATGGACATCGCCGATTACCGTTAGTGAACGATTCTGCCGCTAGAGGCGCTGGAGTCAAACCGTGTGATATCTCCCCGAAAAATTATGAACTAGTTGATAATGTTTTCATGCAGAAAACGGAATGTATGGACTGCACAAAGAATCCGCACGAAAACTGTGTCGTGTATACCGGCCTTAAGGCATGGCTGACCGGTGTCGTTCGCAGATGTCGCACAGCTGCTGGCGCAGCTCGATGGCGCGCAGGTGCCACTCGGCCTTGACCTCGGGGTCCTCGCGCATCTCGGGCGTGAGCTCGCCCAGCTGCAGCTGGAAGATGTCGGCGGGCGTCTGCTTGGGCTCGGGCGCCTCGAGCAGGCGGCGCACGGCGGCGCGCGTGCTGCGCATGAAGGGCGCGGCCGCCATGCTGTGGCCGCGCAGCAGCGTCAGCACCTCGGCCAGCCCGCGCAGGTACTCGCCCTCCGCCGCCTCCCACGACTTGGCCAGCACGCACCCCAGGTCCTGCCGCACGCGCACGCACGCACTCGCGCTCTCAGCGGAGCGGTACTCCACATACGGCACAACTGATAGCAAAGTGGTATTCGGCACATGCCAGCCAGATTTTCAAACGGCTGGGCACGGAGGCTGCTGGACACATCGGACAGACAAAGGCACTGGAAAGTGGAAACTTCCTTGTCATCCCCCGTGACGCAAGAGGAGCAGGCAGGGGCACCGGACCCCCCAGTGAGAGCCATGTGTTCCGGCGACCTTTAGAGGACGGAAGGCGACCGCCAAAGTAAGTTAACGGAGGAGTGGCAGTTCGTTGTCAGAGCACCTCGTGAGTTGACGTGCATGCTCGCCCGAGACGGGAGTGCGGTCCTTGAGACACGGGTGTCGACCACCGGCGCGGTAAAGCGGAAGGTGGGGGATGCACTAGCCCAAGGGACGGGGAGCAAGCGCGTAGGAGGTACTGACGAACATAACCCCACAGCTTTAAACTTGTGCATTCTGTAAATAAACCAATTTGTACATAGAGCTCGTGTCTGTGTCGTGATCATAACCGCCCTGTCATCCTCATGACAGACAAAGAAAGAAAACAGCTTCTAATAAGTTGTCGCAATCCCTTTGCCCCACAACTTGTGGAAATCCGAAGCGGAAAATTTCAGAAAATATGAGAACTTGGCAATTGGATTAAAAAAACAATTGGAAGTTGCACGACGTCTCCCATTTCCCCATGATTATATCAGTTGAAGGAGTTGCCGCCACGAACTTTAAAAGAAATCTGGAGAAATTAGATATCAAAAATATCTTTGACGAATCCCAGAAAGCCACCCTCCTTCAAACAAGCCATATTGTGAGAAAATTTTTAAATGAGTGACATTCTTGTAGGTCAGGATGAATTTCCTTACTGCGCATTCCGAGCCTAGTCCTATAACATCAATTGGACAGGTGAAAGATTTCTCTGCTAAAGCAGAGAAAGCGTGAAAAATCGATAATGATGATGATGATGATAATAATAATAATAATAATAATAATAATAATAATAATGATTTATTTCAGAAAATACTTTTTACAGTGTACATTGTACGCTGTTCGTACAAGTACAAGTCTCTAATAATAATAATAATAATAATAATAATAATAATAATAATAATAAATTGATCATATTGTCTCAACTAGTCCAATCCTAGCAAAGACCGAATTCTTGAAAAGACATGACAGGGTGTGTAGCTACCTCCACTGGCAGATCTGTCCCGCCCTCGAGGTTCCAAACACATGCCCCAAGTGGTACGAACACTCACCAAAACCGGTGACGTCTGTTAGATTGTGTACGATATTGTACGACCAACAAATTCAAACTGATCGCACGATAGCGGCAAACAAACCGGATATAGTTATCCGGGATTTGGAGAACAAATCGTGTTTACTTGTCGATGTTGCTGTACCTTGCGATCAAAACGTCGTTACCAAGGAGGCAGAGAAACGTCTTAAATACAAGAGTTTGGAAATCGAGATCAGCCGAATGTGGGGCATAAAAGCACAGGTCGTCCCGATAGTTATCGGAGCTCTGGGATTTGTTTCGCAAACTTTGTGTAAGAACTTGTCTAAACTCCCAGGTAATTCAAAAAACTGGGAAGTGCAAAAAATGGCCTTATTTGGAACAGCCCACATTTTGCGCAAAGTATTGTAGAGGCACCGACAGTCCCTAGATCTACTCCTCAGGTAGCTGGTTGCAACCTGGAGTAGATTTTATATTCAGCCGACACATAACATCATGATTTAGAGGAATAAATAATAATGGTCCAGAAGGATCCGAAAAAGGTCTGCTGCTCACCAGCAAACCGATGAAATTTGATTCATATCTCAGGTGCCCCGAAAGAACACATGCGAACCGGGAGCGGTTTAACCTGAGAGCACACTTACGTTACCGTAATACTAAAAGTATAGAATTTCAAAATTACATCTACATACCTTTAAATCCATATCTGCATAGAGCCAACCATACTGCCCAGCAATCGGTCCAAATTGCGCACTAGTCAAATCTGACATTAAACTCTTCACTATTCCTTCAGTCTCTACACTATTTCTCCGTAAATGTTCAAAAACAAAATTTTCTCTCATTACTCGCTTCTTTAGATCAGACGGAGAGAATTCTTTTAACGATCCCATTTCTTTCTGGAGTTCGTCGAGTAGCCCTTTCCATTTCTCTTCCACGTCGATGTCGTCACTCAAGGTATAAAGCAGAGCTCTGCGTTGGAAATGAAAATTACCGCATACAAAAGCATTTTTACAAATAAATATTACAAAATACTTCATAAATAAAATATTCAATTAATTCTCGTAATAGAATTGTATGCTATATTCAAATTTTTGGAGAGAGGCTGTACATAAGCCTACAAAAATTCGGCGTAATTGCAATGATGACTAGTGATTTGGTCGAAACATCGCCATTGGTTAAGGAAATTGTGTATAATGATGCTCTTAATTACTAGTATGTTTTTAGTGGGAAGACTGTGTATACTACTATTGAATGTGATAATTTAACTCATTTTCAAAATGCTTTGTTTCAATTTCTATCTTAAATTATTAACAAAATTAAACTTTAGAAATTGGAAATGGAGCTCACACTATAACCTCTGAAAATGCTCCTAAGAAGTAACGAATTGGCTCAAACAGAATTTGGTTTTCAAAAAAACATTATTAACTTTGTTGTTACGCGTTACTAGGATAAAGAAATTACAATCATGTTGGAGGAAAATAAGAGAACATGTTTAGATAAAAGTTAATTATTAAAACGGAGAGGGAGAAGAAGAGTGGAAATTCTATTGAGTCGAGATATTTTTTGGTTATTGTCAAGTAGTTTTAGAGCTAGATGATTAAGATGCATCACTCTATTTAACTGTATTATACACACCTTTCAAAGATGTACCGCCATTGAAACGTAATATTTCGCTTCGAAAACGCTTTAACCGGAGAGGTTCATGGCTATGGACAACCATAACTGTCGACTGCGCTATCTAACGAGGTTTTCTAAACGAACGTTCTCTAGACCTAGTTATTAATAGATATATTTTATTTTCTTATTATTTTATTTTTAATTTTGTTCTTGGAGAGTGTGTACAATATTTTAATGTCCGTTGAAAGCTACGTTGGAATTGTATAATCGTCAATTATGTAATTTCATCATAATTCAAATATTTGCTTTGTTCGCGAACGCGCTTTTTGCTATGTTGGCAGCTTTATGCATAACATTGACAAGACAAACTTAGAATGTTGTATTTTAGTGAATTTGATGGTAATATAGAATGGATAAAAATATCTGCGCAGACTGGGAATCGAACCCACCACTCCCCGAGTTCCGGAACAACACTTTGACAAAGCGCCATCCATTCGCTGTTTTGACACTTCTCTTATAACATTTTTATTAATAAAACTAGAAAGCAACATTACGTATTCAAAAATTAATGTCAACTCAGTTTCATAGGCAGAAATCACGGAAGTATTTTACCTATATAACATTACTATTTATCTCCCAATGGACGTTAAAATATTTTATAAACTCTCCAATAAAATAAAATTAATCTTAATAGTTCGAACTAGAGAACGTAGTTTCTAAGATCTTCTTTAGATAACGCAGTCGGCAGGCCGGTATGATCGTCGCCATCAACCTCTCTGGCAAAGGCATTTTCAAAGCAAAATATGTTTCCAAGGGTGTATGTACAATCCACCGACTCAACTTAACCTTCTATCTTAAAATATTAAATGGCATTTCAAATGACTCACATTTGAACAACTATTAATTGACATAAGACTTTCTCTTTTGAATAATTAAACAAGAATACTAATTTGACTATCTCAAAACTATTGAAATAATATTTTACATTTTGAATTGTTCCCTCACTTCCGATCAAACATTCAAATTAGACATTTATGTGCAGAAACTATTTACTTCAGTAAGTTCTAAAACAGGAAAAGGAACAGACATTATTTGAAGCCTAAATCTCTCAAAGAGAAATGTTTAAGTGGTTTCTGCCCAGTTGTATAAGAGTGAAACTGACGTTAAATAACTAAACATTTTAAATGTTCACTATCTTTACTGTTGAAATTCCATAATAATGCATATTCACATACCGAGCAAGAAATTTTAAAGCTGCCAAGTCAAGGCGGCGGTAGTAGAAGCTGTAACTTAAACCCACGTTTGCATAAAGCTTCTCAACAAAAGATGCATGATCAGGACACACTTCTGTGTCAGATTCATTACTCCTGATAGTTTTACAGTGTTCGTGTCTTGCTGTCACAACCATAGTGAGATATGGCAGGAATACGTGCGGAACTTCCGGTGGAGTCGGATTTGGAAATATTTGGGACTGACGCAGGAAATCTTCAACTTCTCTTTGTGCTTCCATTTCATCCTGAAACATACCAATTTTTAAAAATATAGACGACTTTTGAAACAAATATTTTCAATTAATACAAATAAGGATAATGTTATAAAAAACGAATTGAATGTGTAATTTTTCATCTCCAACAACGTATGCAACAAGTAGTGCCCTGATTTAAAAATAAAAGATAATCGATCAAAGCATAAAAGTTGTAGCTACAAAGCATAAACGGCATTTTACCATCATAACGAGTATGTAGGATTAGAAAAAAAACAATTAAACATGTTAATACAGTTGGAATAAGTACGATTATTATAGAAATATGTCAGAAACTCTCTTAGGACCAACAGAACGAGATATATTCCGCAACACGATGCACGTGAAAAAGAAGGCACCAACTCCACGACCAGGGAATCGATCCGCGACCAAAAACCAAATTGAAGAAGTCGATATAAAAATTTCGTTTTGGTATTTTTGGAAAATTCTTACGATTTAACTCAAAATTTCGTAAAAACTCTTTATATTTTAAAAAAACGTGAACGTGATGTTAGGTAAAGATTAAATTTCGAACATTCTAGTTCATTTTAAAATGTATCTCTTTAATAACGTTGTAGGACTGGATAAAAAAATGACCTTTTTTAATTTCCATCAATTCTGAGGTTTTAACGAAAATCAGACATACACCCTATTTATAAGTGCATTCCTCTCTACTCAAGAAAAAGTGGAGGCTTTTTGGAGAAAAAGAGAAAATTTAGATATTTCCTGAAAATACCTCCAAAGATTAAAGATCCCTTTTTAATTCGCAACGAGTTCTATCAAATCTATCGGGAAATATTAATTTAAAGGAAAGTCCTATGTACGATCAACGCGCCATAACATACCGACCAACAGACATTTTGAAGAAAACACTTTTCAATATTAGGAATCCCCAAAACGTATTTCCATAAAAATCTCGACGAGTCGCAACGTTACGTAACTTTTTTGCATACTAGAAAATAAACATCTTAAACACATCAAACTATTTTATTATTTGCATAATTATCCAATGTTCGTTCCAATAATTCTTTCTCCAATGTTGATTTCAATAGTTATTTCTCCATTGTTTTAATCAGTGCACTAAGTTTGGTAAATTTCCTTTTCATTGTTGCCTTCCTTGGATTCTGATACTTATTCTTGTATTTTTCTACCTTTCACATAATTATTTTGCTTTTCTCCCCTGGCACCGATCTCGATGAAGCTGATTTAAACCTGCAAGCCTGGACAACACGAAGGCTCGCCGCGTTTTTCCTTTGGTGGAAGCAGAGGCTACGTTAAAAATCTAAATGAGAAAGATGGTGTCAGTCAAGATTTTTGAGTTTTTTCATCCCATCTCATCCTACTTTTCAGTATGACCTCCGATCCCTTTTGAGGACAACTCTCTGTATATGATATACCTTTCTCATTGCTGACGATTTCACAAGTGCGAAGAACGAAAAATATAATTCCATTTTCACTGAAGGCATTTGAAGATTCAAAAGGGAGTCCACAATAGCAACACGAAAAGACGGCGTCACGAGTGAGCAAATTTGTCATCATTCCGGATGGTTATGTGGAATGATGATTACACAGAAAATATCGTTTCCTTGCAAGTTACGAGCTAATGGAAGTTTAAGAGTTACAATAAAAATATTATTCATTTTAATCATACTTTTTTTACAAAAATTCCTTCTAAATATGTTTTTTATTGTTTACAAGACTTTTTGCACCACTACTTTAGTTAAAATAAATGCCTTTTTGAGGGCCTATTTGAGTAAAAATTAATGCCTTTTGTGCAAAATAAAGACCTGAGCTTCCGACCTCTGGTTATGATTATTACTTTATTTTTCCTCCGATTATTATAGAGAAGTGTGGTATCTCTGGTATTGGTATCTCTTAGACAACAAGATCACGAATTTTTGATCGTAAAATCTTTGTTTTTTTCGGCTTTTTACATCTTAGGACAAATGCCTATATGTGTGTTCTAATCGACACCTGATTTAAAGGAACTCGCGACCAACTGAGTTTGAAACGGATGTTTTGATCTAGGGGCCTACTTTACATCAAGTATCAAATACATTTTGAAAAATGGCTTCAGTATTCGTATTAAACTTTGCCTCCCGATAATGTAAAAGAGGCTTAAAAGAAAGGAGCAGGTTTCAATTTCCATTCAATCTCTGATTTTTCGAAAATTCCAAAACTTTACATTTTTGTCGGTGTCTATAATGTTGACGATAGACATTTTTTCCTTAATGTTCCTCCGTTGTTGAAAAACAGATCTTGAAATAAGATCTACAATTTTACGTAAATAAGAGTACTTTGTGCATAGTTTTGCGTGAAATGGAGGTCATTTTTAAACATTTTTTCTCATAAACAGCTCAAAAGTTTTTCTTTTAATGGTCTCCTTGTAAAAAAAATTTTGCTAGTCACATTTCCAGCGAACTCTTTGTACTTTCGAAAATTTCAGAAAGTTAACATTGCAAAACTATAAATTTGAAGATAGAGATTTTTGTCTTTCGACGAAGCTGAATATATATACCTGCAAGCCTGGACAACACGAAGGCACGATCGTGTTTTTTTCGGTGGAAACAGAGGCTGCGTTAAATATCTAAATGAAAAAGAAAGATGGTACCAGTCAGGATTTTTGAATTTTTCATCCCATCTCATTCTACTTTTCAGTGTGATCTCCGATCCCACCGTGTGCAAAAAATCTTGTAAGCAATAAAAAAACATTTAAAAGGAGTTCTTGTAAAAAATAATGATTAAAATGAATAATATTTTTATTCTAACTCTAAAACTTGCATTAGCTCGTAACTTGCAAGGAAACTATATTTTCTGTGTAATTTTTCTCGAAAACATTAGACCTTTAAAACAGGTCGTGTACAATTTTCTTGAAAAAGATAAATTTATCGTGTACTTTTTTTTTTTGCTTGAAATGAACTTTTCAAAAAGCGCCATTATTTGCAAGGCACCTCGAAGGCGAAGGGCGTGAGCGTGCGCAGCGGGTGGCGCGCCCACTCCTCGTCGGGCGCCGGCGGCACGGGCTGCCCCGTGAGGTGCTGCTCCAGCTGCAGCGCCTGCGCGTGCGTGCGCGGCACGTCCAGCAGCACCCAGCCGCGCCACTTGCCGTCCAGCCGCGCCTCCAGGTGGCGCACGATCGCCTGCCACAAGCACGCGCGCGCACGCGCCATTTCGACGTAAATACACACACACACACACACACATGCATATACAGGGTGAGTCACGTAACTTTAGCACCTCCTGATACGTGAATTCATTTCTCTTTTATCACTTGTATTTTAAGAGATATTTGAGGTAACTTTGTTTTTTCAAATGGAACTATTCATATTTTTTCAGTCTATCATGACCAGCATAAAAAGATGAATCCAATGATATACATATTGTCATATATTAGATAAGCATTTTTTTGAGTAATTTTGATTTTTGCAACTAGGGTTTAACGGATATTTTGAAAGTACCAGTCCGCCGCACAAGGTCGCGCAGCGCTCCACCGGCAAACGCGCGCTCGGGGAAACGAAGGAAATTTAGTACTTGAAGATACGGAAATATTCCAAATATTTACAAAACTGTTGCAATTTTTCCTGAACTCTGCTCTCAGTCCTTCCCCATTTTCATAAGTAGTTTTTATTGAAATAAGTTTGTTTCCATCCCTAAGTTATTATTATATCCTTATTAATATTTAATTCAAAGCGTTTGCTCACAACATGCAATATTTTTCGTAGCCTTAATATTTATTCTGATATTGTTTTGCTTCAAGATCCCATTAATATCCTGTGACATTAAAACCCAATCAAAAGGAGTTGAAGTAATAAACAATTTTAATACATTACATAGTTATGACAAATCCTTATTTTCAATCCTTCAATTCCTTCAACCAGAGAAAGACAAAAAAATTGAATATGCGGAAGGATGGAAAAGCAGAGTTAACGGGAAAAACCTGCAACAGTTTTGTGAATATTTGGCATATGTTTCATATCTTCAAATAAAAAGGTACCTTCCCTTCCCGTCCCGCGAGCGCGTTTGCCAGTGAAGTGCTGCGTGACCTAGTGTGACGGAGTGTTACAAGTGCGAGGTTCATTCAAAATATCCGTTAAACCCTAGTCGCAAAAATCAAAATTACTCAAAAAAATGCTTATCTAATATATGACAATACGTATATCATTGGATTCGTCTTTTTACGCTCGTCTTGATAGACTGAAAAAACATGTATAGTTCCATTTGAAAAAGTCAAGTCACCTTAAATATCTCATAAAATATAAGTGATAAAACAGAAATGAATTCACGTGTCAATTAGCCCTATTCCCTCATGCACTTCTGTGAAAACTGCATTGCCATAACTTCAACCGTTAAAAAGTTACAAGAGGGACTAAAGTTACATGACTCACCCTGTGTGTGTATATATCTATATCTATATCTATATATATATATATATATATACACAGGGTGAGTATATATATATATATATATATATATATATATATATATATATATATATTGAAACGAGTTGTTAATTAACTCACACAAATTAAATAAAAGAGAGGGGGACAGGGATTCTTTCTCAGGAATGGGTTCCGGGTCTGATCATACATACAATGGAAATTGACAATGGTTTATTACAAAAAAAAAAACATGATCATTACAAGCAACTGGACTTAACATACACTTGCTGCCATGTGATCTGTATTCCCTACACCAATCTCTTGTAAATTACATCATTCAATGGTTTGCTACTGTTCGCACCACATTCCCCTCCCCTGACATCCATTCTCTGATTACCCTGGTTACTGAATATCAGGTACTTATGCTGTATGCCTCTTGTAGCTCTGACGCGTGACTCCACCTCGGCGCTATCCTCGGGATTGCTCGGGTCTGCTCGGTCGCCCGCGTCGCCGCCGTGTCGCCACCGCGCCCGCCGCCTTCTCCAGCAATGCTCGCGAACACACCACGCCGTTTCCCAAATCTTCGTTCTTCACAGTACTGGCAGACGAAATTCATTCGGCATACTCGAACACTCGTGTCTCTCACGCAACGGGAGCATTAGTTTCACGATTAATCTTTCTCCGTACAACTCACCAGCGTGTGAACGACGCCTGGTTACTGCACTCGCTCGTGTAAATATAATAGTACAAGTCTCAATTATCCACTTTCCGCCCCCTTTTTCCCAGGTTGTAACTTTGATGTTACTGCACAGTCCTCACAATCACAATTGTTGCTATCCTACGTTTATTCAACGTCTCTATTAGTTGCTGCACTCGTCCATGTCCACGTGCTTACCACTTACTACCGACATTATCTGTAGCATCTCTGTTCTTTCACATTACACACGCATCTTTTTAACTCCGCTTTACCACAGTTACCTGTATCACTCAAGCGTCTACTCACACGATTCTTCTACTTTTTTCACACCACACTTTCGCTGATTTCAGATATTACATCGCTCTACCATCTGACCTCCGCCATGTCTGGGCGCTTCTCTCTCGCCACTCTCGCCTCTTGGCCCGTGCTCGGTTCGCGGCACTCGGTTCCTCCGCTGAGCCGGCTCCGGCCCCCCCCCCCCCCGACTCCGCCGGCTGGCCAGCCTGTGCCGCGCGGTTTAAACCTACGAATTGGGCCGAAACGCATTGTTATCACTGAGATGATAACAATTCGTTTCAATATATATATATATATATATATAATATGACAATCACATATTCAGTGAGTTCAAATAGCCCGCGTAGAGCGCGCTGACCAGCCAAGTGTCGCCGACTACGTCGTCCCTCTTTGGACCGACGGAAGGCACTTCAATTGCAGACTCGGACCGAGTAAGTCATACTCCGAATAACGCTGGTGGATGCACGAAATATACCACGCGAATCAGAAGTGTCGACGCCAGGATTATTTGCATGGGACAACGAACTGCGGGAAAAAGTTCCAGATGTGAGTTTTTTCTTTTTATTTGGTTGGAGTGAACGAGAGAATTACTAGCGGATTCTAATCGAGGAAGCTATGACGGAATTCCGGAAGGCTATGCACCACGGGTTCAGCGTGTGGTGAAGGAAAGCCACGGCCGAGGTCGACCGCGCAGTGCATACCGAAGGGTTTCGCTAAAGGCGACGCAGATAAGATTCCGGGCAGGCAGTCTCCACCTCGAACGCCACCAAAGGTAGTATTAAAATTTGATTAATAATGCAGCCGAGAGGGAGCCACGCTAGTAGTTTAAGTAATCATAACTAAAAAATAGTGAAACAAGAAAGGACATGGAACTGTATTAGATTAATACGAAAGAAAAGGGTTTTGTTAAAATAAAAAAACACGAAACTAGATCAAGTTACTCTAGCCCGCCGTAATAGTTAACTAGTGCAGGCTCGAATCTGGTTGTTGTATGTTTAAACATGGGTGTAAATAAGACTGGTATCATTTTTTGATAAGAATAGTGAGTACATCAGAAAATGGTTAACATTAGTAGTGTAAGTTCTCAGTGTTGTATTTAATTATGAGATAGTGGGTTTCTCATAATTATAGCTAAGAACAAAGTTTGTAGACAAGAGGTTCTGTATATAGTTTTGTTTTTTGTTGTTGTTTAGCTTGTAAGGCACAAGTTCCGCAAACTGAAGAAACAGAAAAGGAGTATATTCAGATATGTTTTAAAATTTATATTGTGCATGAATGTATTCTGAGGGACACGGCTATTACATAATAATAGTGTTCTGTATTTGCTTCAAGAAACTTGTGAATAGATTATACATTATTCTTGAAAGATCCATTGGATTTCTCTTCTTTTTTTATGTGCTCAATTTATTTTCCCACAGTTGCATCCTCTCACTCATCCACTATTGAGCCCCCACAACCTAATATCCACGAACTTGTACAATTTCCTTGGTTTACTATTCTTCACAATAGTGAAGAACATCTACGGAGCAAGCTGTACTCCCTAAATATAGCATACGCCTGTGTTTTGAGTGTAAGCGGACTCGGCAGTTGTGATGCGAACGTCTCCGTGTTCTATCTTTCGTTCGTGTTAGACAGGGTCAGCGGTACGTAACTGTACGTGAGAGAATACGTGAGGCACGTCGCAATATATATATATATATATATATATATATATATATATATATATATAATATATATATGCGCAGGATTTTTTTTCGAAAAACAACTTATGGAGGCGAAGAGAAGAAATTAGCATTAGAAGAAAGATTACGTCTTTTCATGCTATTAATAACAATATTTCCTTCAGATCAATGAACTATATACGTCACAAAGTTGTCAAAAAGTTATTCAACAAATAAATGCTAGTGCTAGAACTAAATCCGAGGCAATTGGGTGTAATTTGCTTTACCAATAGCATTTTCAGAATTAAACACGGATCTAGAAAAAAATAATTTTATTCTGATACATCTGAGATATTCTGACACATTTAATCATAAGAATATAAATATATTTCCAGCCATTATTACATATTTTTATTTGGGAACTGGAATAAAAATGAAATTTTAGATTTCATTTCTTTGGCTTCTAGATAAAATACACTCGCGGTCTGAAGGAGAAATCTAGCACTCGTCTGCTCTGATCAGTAGTTTTCCGTGGTTTCATCCAGCTGGGAGAAACATCGCTACCCACTGGAATGATACCTTCCCTCGATAACGGAACTTGTGAGCACGGCGGTTACAATACATATACAATTACACACAATACCGGCGGTTACATATACAATTAATAATATTTTTCGTATTTCATTCATTTCCATGCCTCCTCATACCTTTTAAACATGAAATAATATTATTTTTTTTAAATTTGGGGATTTTTTTGTCGTTTTGGGGGTTTTCACAGCGCTATCTAGGGGGAATTGCTTAAGACCATCTGTCAACACTGAGTACAGTGAACACGGCAGTAGACGTGCCCGGAAACATGTCTGCCTTGCCTGCACGAGCATCTCGGGCGTGAGGTGCCGGCCGGAGGCCAGCTGCTCCACGAGCACGCGCCCCAGGCGTCCGCGCGCCGACGGCGACGCCGCCAGCACGCGCTCGGGCGCCGGCGCCGCGCCCTCCTCCTCCGCGGGCAGCGGCGGCGCCTGCACCTCCTTCTCCAGCATCACGCTCTGGCGCAGCGACTGCGCCGCCAGCGGCTTCGACGCTGCGGCCAGCACACGTCCAACTTTGCCCCTCAAGGCCACTCAAATTCCATCTTCGCGATGGAATATGTCACGATATTTCGCGTCTTTCTCAGTCGTTCCGCTAGACTTCGCATGATTGCGACCATTTTAAGCAGTGCTTGTGATCATGCGACTTCTTCCGGCAAGACCGAGAAAGACGCGAAATGCCGTGGGATATTCCATCGCGAAGATGGGCCTTGAGGGGCAGAGTTACAGAAATCGCAGTATAACCGACGTGCACCACGGGGATTCAGTCCGGGCGTGGTAACTGCTACAGTCCGTTGTCCCTTAAGTGTAGTGCATGATTTTATGACGGCGGCGCCTGCACCTCCTTCTCCAGCATCACGCTCTGCCGCAGCGACTTCGAATTGGGCGGTGATCTTCCTCTCCTGGCGATATCCGACGCCGCCCAACATCGGGTTGCAGGTACTATTCCCAATATCTCCCACCAGCGGGACACCGCACCTGCCGGGGCAAGCTCTAAGCCCCCGCCTGATCTCCCGACAAATATGGTAGTGTAGTGAAGGAGAGTGTGAGTACAAAGTGTAAATAAGGGGCAAGGATAGAACAATGAAGAGGAAGGCACCGGGAGAGGTGAATGGCTACAGAGCTAGGTCGAATTCAGTCGCTGTCTGGAGGAGAATTCTAGCGGCCGGCTGCTCTGATCGGTAGTTTTCCGTGGTTTCTTCGATCAACACCAGGCGAATGCCGGAGCACTACCCTAAAAACGGCCCCCGGACTGCAAGCGATCTTTCCCTCCTCTTCCTTGTCCCATCCTCCCCTTACACACACACTTACACTATCATGCACTATTCTACCACACATGCCGGGAGATCGGTCGGGAGCTTAGAGCTTGTCCCGCTTGTTACGCATGAACGAAATGAAGTATGAAAGAGATTTTCTTCACAAGAAAATATTGTTAAAATAGATTACATCGTTGGTGACGCCACATTCATCTAGTTGAAAAAATATTAGCACAAGATGCAATTTTATAATGCCTTCTCTTGAAGCGTTAGTAGTTTCTGAGCGGTTGGTGCCCCGCAACGTACTGTCAACTTTTTACTGCTGTGCTCCTTATCAGTGAAATGCCGAGTCACAACAATCATAGAAATGGGGCGAATACATTATGAGCTACTTCTTTTTGCTCCTTTACCTTGAACAATCACTCTCTCTCTCTCTCTCTGCCTAGACTACAAGCTATCTTCTGCATTTTATTTCATTTTTAGATATTACATTTTGTATTTTGTTTTTTCTTCCATATACTAAACACGAAATTTAATATTAATTTTTTTAATTTTAGACAGAATACTTTTATTATATCCCGTGTTTTGTATTAGCAAACACGTAGCTTCAAACATTGTAAAGTACGATCACTTTCTGCACTAACTGTATGTCGAAAATGGAAGCAACCGCATCAACTCAAGGTAGTTTTACAACGCCTTGAAGAGAGAGCGATTATTCGAAAGATCGCGGAGCGCACGCGATTCTCCCTTCCCCGTCCTGACTCCATTCCGTCTTCGTAGCGGCTTTCGCTGGTCTATACTGCGATTTCTCTAACTTTGCCCTTCAAGGCCACTCAAATCCCATCTTCGCGATGGAATATGTCACGGCATTTCGCGTCTTTCTCGGTGCTGCCGGTAGAAGACGCATGATTGCAAGCACTGCTTGATACGTTCGCGATCATGCGAAATCTAGCGGAACGACTGAGAAAGATGCGAAATACCGTGACATATTCCATCGCGAAGCTGGGATTTGAGTTGCCTTGAGGGACAAAGTTAGAAAAATCGCAGTATAAAACTCGACATTACCAGCACGACCGTGAGTACATAAAGCAGAAGCCTCTCTGCCTTACACTTCTTGCTGGGCTTCTTGCTGGAGCGGTCCGGCTTCGGCGGAGTGGGCTCCTTCTCCTCCTCAATGATGGACTTGGCAGGCACCTCTGTGATTTCATCCTCGGTGTCCTCGGGCACGTTCTCCTGTCAACGCATGTCGCATCGTATTCAGATTTGTTTGACCAAAAGTATACCAGATGCTCATAAACAATGAGTTAATAATGTTGTGTTAATAATTTAATCTTTCAGGACCCTAGATGTTAATCTTATATATATATATATATATATATATATGTGTGTGTGTGTGTGTGTGTGGTGTGGTGTGTGTGTGATGTGTGTGTGTGTGTGTGTGTGTGTGAAGAGACACGTGTAATGAGTTACGGCGCGATAATCACTGAATGTACTGAACCAAAATCGATGAAACGTTTGTCCTAGTTTCCTTTGAAGGTCAGAAATGCTATGATTTACAACCACATACCTTAATATATTTACAAAATTATTACTTGTGTGGACACTTTTCGCCTAGCATTGCATCACAGATTCAAGAGTGTATCAATGTGCAATAGTTTAGCTCCGTGCCACCAGAGGATGACGACCGAGATCTACGATTGAATTCATCAATGCGAATTTGTAGGATAGGAGAGGATTGTTTATTTTTACACCAATTCTTTAATCCGAAATGTTCATATTTAAGAATGATTCTGACAGTTTTTGATCACTCGATTTATTTAAAGAAACTTGGATATTGATATTAATTGCGTCAGGCGTAAATGTATTAAATGTACAACAGATATGAAAATATAGGAAAAAAGTTATTTCTCTGATGAATATGCATGCTATTATCGTAAAACGCATACGTGGTTTGCCCGAAAAAGTTATTGCTTTAGATGTAGTAAATTAACAATGATTATTACTTATTTGCAAATTGCACGAGAGGAAGTGAAAAATATTATGGATGATTTATGTGTTATACCAAAACTGTGACATACAGATGAATTACTATAATGTTTTATTATAGTGAAGAGTGAAGGAATGATTATTTATGATTTAAACCGATGAGAATAAATTCGGCAAGAAGTACAGCTGAAGTAAATGAGTAATGGGTTTTGGAGGAATTTAACGTGTGTCAGCGCCGTTTTCCAAGGTTGTTGAAAACATAATCAAAGATGCAATTTTAGATAAGAGAAAAATTTTGTCAATCCGGGATCACGTGTCATCTCGGATATTGGAGATATTATAATTGTCTAAGTGGTTAATAGCATTTTCCCGTCAGCCACTATTTATCAAGAACCCTAAAATGTGTATTCCAATTGCATTTAAGAAATTTAATTATATTTAAATGTCAACAGCCTCGGCGAGTCATGTCAAATCAATTTTAAACTTTTATTTATAAATACGCGAGAAAAATGAAAAAGAGTAAGTTTTACAATGTGGCAATTAATTGAATGTGTTGGTATAATACATAACATTCCTCAAAACGAATATACTTGAGTACATGTATTTTAATTTTTTAGTTTAGATTTGTTTACTATTTTTAGTTTTAAAGTGACTGAATATTGGGGGTGGGAACCCCAATGCGGAAAAAAATTAGTAGGAAGTGAATGAGGAATACCAGATATCCAGATAGGAGCAAGGCAGAGAGGGGCGGGGCGGGGCGGAGTAGGGATACATTAAAAATGGATAGAAGTAGGCTCTACCGCAGGGCGGGAATAGTTGGAATTAAGTCTTCCTGTCTAATAATTTATTATGAGAAATACGCGGGCAACGCCGGGTACTTTGACTAGTAGTTATACAATTTCTTCCGAATATTAGCCAATATTCAAACATCGACCAACGCAAGGCTCATTATGATATGTGCTTTCTGTTTTAAAGTAGTGTGCAGTAAAACAAATTTACAATAAAGTATTAATGTACTACTTCAGATATTTTTATGTGCGTGCTACAGGCATGAATTATACACCTGTTATTTCACGGTACACTTTGGACTTAAAAGTCTATATCTCGATAGATCGATTTGGGCTCTATCGATCTAACGACAGCCTTCGGTCTAACGATTTCGTGTTCCTTGTTCCTTGCAATAGATTGTTTGGTGATTCCGGGTGCGTCATTTGCTAAAGTCACTAGTCTCGTTGATGTAGTGCTATTTTTTTCGTTGTGGGAGAAGGCGGCGATATTCCCCCGCAGGCTGTCGAGATCCGGCGCCGACCTATGTCGACTTGCGGGCATTTATCTCCTGCGGGTCTCGTGTCTGCGTGGCACCGCGCCAGTCGCGACAAGCTCTAATTTCTCGATTTGCCTCCCAACAAATGTGAGAGTCTGAAGTGAGGCTAGGTGGTAGCGAGAAAACAGAAGCGTGCGACGAGCAAAAGGGAAACTTAAACCCAGTGCACGGGCGCACGGGTGGTAGCGCACGGGCCTGCGGGTATGTAGCGGGGCCCGGGTCCAGGCCCCCGATAATTAAAAAAGTAATTTAAAACTAATTTTTCAAAAACAAAATAAAAAAACGTGTAACAAAAGTGGAGTATGTTTAAAATGCTCACAAAAAATTGGCGCCATGGTGTCGCACATCATTGGATAATATTTATAATACGGAATTCTAAATATTGAAATATTTTTTATTAAATTTGAGTATTTAATTACTATTTTGAATAATTTATGTTCATTCATGTGCATGAAATTATCAACATTGAATAATGTTAAATTCAAACAATAAGAAATACTTTCAAAATATTAAAAAAATACAAAATCCGATGTAAAATGATATGATTTTCTTTATAGTTCAGCATCGACATGGGGGGGGGGAGTGAGAGTAAGAATAGAGGGCCCCCAAAGTAACCTAGGTCCAAGGTCCCCCAATGCTGTTAAAACGGCCCTGTTTAAACCTACACACCTTGTGTCTCATTAGCTTCAGCGGTCTGATGATCGTTTATCACACAATATCAACTATTCTTCATCACTGCAACGTCTTGATCTACCTTAGTCACCTCGCGTTGGATAGAATGCACTTTATCCAGTTTAAGTTTAAAAGAGACTTCGAAGACTTACCTATTTCGTACTTTATCCGCCCATTTTATGTAAATTCCATGAACATCATTAGGCTTTTTTAAACCTTATCTGCCTGAATTATTTTTTTAAATATTCCATTACCCCATTTTATAATTGAAAAATTATTAAAAATTATTTTTTCTCAAATTTTTGAAATGCGCTTGGTGACATGTTTTAGGATGTGACGGAAAACAATATGAAATTATAAATGCATTACTGCAACATTTCAAGGTGAAAGTTTGAACTACAGGTAATATATACAGCTTCGAAGAGCGTGTCCATACGGGCACGTTAGGTTAGGTTAGTGTTGTCGGTATATTTAATTAAGAAATCACCAACGTGTGCCGCTCTCAGTTTTTTCAATGCCCCTTGGCTCCCTGATGTACATGCAACCTCCTCCCAGTCTTTCGCACCGCCCAGGCCCATAGATCGTTGGGCGCGTAGCTACACTTGAAAGGGTACAGAAGGGGAGGAAAGGGAGGAAGTGGCGCGTGGTTCCATTCACAGTGCTTTACTCTTCCTGCCCACAGGCAGGCCGTTAACTACTACTATATACCTTCGTACTTGTAACCAGAGAGGTGGGAGGGACAGGAAGGAACATTTATTTCTTTAGGTGAGACAAGGAGGTTTAGAAAAGCTTCAACCATGCCATTTCACAGAAACACGCACCCACACTCGAGGCGGGAATCGAACCCGCGATCCATCGACTTGAGTCTCCTACGTCACTACAGTGTCTCTAACCGGGAGGTCCTCTGTTTCGATCCCAACGGTAGAACGACAATGGCTACAAGGTAGGTCGAATTCAGCCGCTGTCTGGAATAAAATTCTAGCTTCTGATCCATAGTTTTTTTGTGTTTTCTCCTATCATCACCAGGTGAATGGCAGAGCAGTACCCAAACCAATGGGCCATGGACCGTGTGCGATCTTTCCTTCTTCTTTGTCATATCCTGACCCCTTTCTTTAATACATTACTATCTCACATGTCTGGCGATGTGTTGGGAGCTTAGAGTTCGTCCCGACTGCTCGGAGACACGGTCGGGGAAAACCCCTCAAGACGTAGGTCGGCGACGGATCCCGTCATCCAACAGGGGTACAACATATCCATCACCCGCGGTCAAAGCATGCACTAACGGGATTGATTCATTCGTGATTCCGGGCTCGTCAACTACAGAAGTCGTTAGTCCGATAAGTGTAGTGCGTGTTTTCCTCGGGAGGTGGCGGTGATCTTTTCCTGATGGATTTCTATTCTGGGTGATGAGATCCGGCGCCGACCTACCATCGACTAGCAGGGTTTTCCCCTCAACCACGTATCTCCCACCAGCGGGGCACCGCCCCAGCCGGGACTCTAAGCTCCCGACCGGTCTCCCGGCACGTGTGGTAGTGTAGTGCATGTTAGTGTGAGTGTGTGTAAGACTGAGGATAGGACAAGGAAGAGGAAGGAAAGATCGCGCGCGGTCCGTGGCCCGTTTGTTAGGGTACTGCTCCGGCATTCGCCCGGTTTTGGTCGGAGGAAACACGGCAAACCACCGATCAGAGCAGCAGGCCACTGGACGTCTCCTCCAGACAGCGACTGAATTCGACCTAGCTGACAAGCTGGTGTCGAAAATCCTGAACCTCGGACCTCCCGGTCAGAGGGACTGCTGTGACATCAGTTGATGCACGGAGGCATCTCTCCCGGTCTAACGGGATTATTGATTTTAGCTGTCGACACGCCCGAAAACCCTAGTAAATAGAGTTTTTGCATGCCATAGCGGACAGCACTATCGATCTTCTGCGCATGCGCAGATTCACAAAACTGATGCGAAACTTGAACTGCGCATGCGCATAAGATCGATAGTGCTGTCCGCTATGGCATGCAAAAACTCTCTAAACACATGGCTAAACACATGACCAAGGCTGTGAGCGGGGAGGGGGATTTTCTGCGCATGCGCAGATTCACAAAACTGATGCGAAAACCTGAACTGCGCATGCGCATAAGATCGACGGTGCTGTCCGCTACGGCGTGCAAAAACTCTCTCTAATGTGATAAAATAATGAATAATGATTTATTTTATCTAATTTAATTTACTAGCTCAGTTCTTTGGGATCTATATGTTGACACACCTGCACGCTTACCTGCAGGCTGGTTGTCACTGGATTGCCCTCTATACAGAGAAGCCTGGAAGTCTGAAATTGTTTATGTCCCGAAGGAATTACACACAACGTGGCACAACGATAATTTTGTTTATTAAGAATGGAATTTGAGATTAAAAATATAAAAATTCTCTTGCTTAATTTCATGCATTAAGTTCACTGTACCAAATTGTCTGGCGTTGTGAAACGATGGCCCCGCAGTTCGTAGCCCCTTGACTTCTGCGCCGAAAATCCGTCTGCTTCTTTCTTGCTGCTCACTTCTTGCACACTTGTTCCACAATTTGTCCTCCCTATTCGCGTCGATGTCCAACTTTAATAATTCAGGTTACATACGCGCCGCTACCACCAGGATGCCAGTCAACCACCAACTCTCCCTCGTCCAGGGCCCCCTTCTCGCGCGTCAACAACCTTCGTTACCTAGTAACCGCGACCGTCCAGATTGAAGCGCGGCGTTTGTTTTGTAATATTTTTGTATATTACAGCTCCGTCCGTCCAGATTAACGCGCGGCGTTTGTTCTGTAATATTTTGTATATTACACTAAACAGTTCGAGTCCGCCAAGGCGGTGAGCGGGGGGGGGGGGGATCTTCTGCGCATGTGCAGATTCACAAAACGGATGCGAAACTTGAACTGGGCATGCGCATAAGATCGACAGTGCTGTCCACTATGGCTTGAAAAACTCTCTAAACACATCGAGTCCGCCAAGGCTGTGAGCGGGGGGGGGATCTTCTGCGCATGCGCATAAGATCGACAGTGCTGACCGCTATGGCGTGCAAAAACTCTCTCTTAAACACATCGAGTCCGCCAAGCAGGCTGTGAGCGGGGGGCGAGGGGAGGGTGGCGCTCTCACCTGCTGGAAGCGGTCGACGCAGTCGGCGACGGCGGCCTCGGGCTCCACCAGCAGCACGCTCTGCGCCTCGAGCAGGCGGCGCAGCACGCGGCGCGCGCGCGGGTCGCGCAGGCCCAGCAGCGCCGCCGCCACCGTGCGCGCCGGCAGCCGCGCCGCCTCGGGCAGCGCCTTGAACGGGTAGCGCAGCAGCAGCAGCCTGCGCACACGCGCGCGCGCCACACCTTCTTCTCTACTCCCTGAATCCGAGTCAGTGAAACTGTCGCTGATTCAATTAGTGAGAGCCCAAGTCACTGATATCTTCAGTCGAAATGGGGTAGTTTCGCTGACAATCAGCGAATATGCGAACTTTTTCACAATGATCGCCAGCATTTCACTAATCGTCAGTGGTAAAAGTGCCGCACCACCCTCGCTCACTGATCGTTCAAACGTCACGTTCAATTAGTGTCACACATTTCACTGATACAAACAGTGAAGTTTCACTGATTCAAAAAGTGGACCCGATTTTCACTGAATTGTTCAGCTCAATTCACTGATTGTCAGTGGCAGGTTTATAACTGACACCATCAGTGAATAGTCACTGTCAATCAGTAGTTTTTCACTGATTCAGACTGAGAGAGTATAGGCCGATATACACGGTACAGTTTTCGTGTAGATTCTCATACGGTTTCTGTATAGAAATGTCAAGGTCTCAAACTGGACGTGTAAAAGCCAAAAAGTAGCGCGTACACGGTCTATACGCTTCCTGCATGAATCGCCACAAGCCGCCGCCATGGGGACTAGCGGGAAACAAATGAATTGCGCCGTCCGAGTACTTTCAGTGATGCCTGCGTTCTGGCTGTGATCTTGATCTAGTATTAATTAACCATGAGGGGCATAGAGGATAAAAATTGGAAGGCAGGGATAAGGAAAGAAGTATAGTTTATCACAATATATCACTTCATACAATCGCACCTTGACACACCTAACCACAAAATCGACATGGCCGATTACCTTTAGTGAATGATTCTGCCGCTCGAGGCGCTCGAGTCAAACTCTATGCTATCTACTCGAAAAAATTACGAACATGTTCATAATTTTCTCTTGTAGAAAGCGTGAAGTCTGGACTACTTGAAGAATCTACACGAAAACTATACCATGTATATACATCGTAATAGGCATAATATATCGGCCTTATTGCAGTGGGGGTCAACCGGCAGCAGTGCCACGCGTCGTGGCACTACGGCATGCCACGGTACTTCGGTTTTTCTTTCTTCGCGCACGGGGATGTGTCAATAAAATGGAATACCTCACGGAATTTCGCGTCGTTCTCTGTTGTGCCGCTAGGAGACGCATGATCGCGACTGTATCGAGCAGTGATGGCGATCATGCTACTTTTGGTGGCACAACGGAAAACGACCCGAAATATCGTGAGATATTCCATTTTATTGACACCCCCCCCTAGCGCCAAGAAAGAAAAATCGAAGTATAGCAACTAGTGCAGGGAAAAGAAATTATTAGTAGTAATCCCGCCGTTTTACAATAGGGATGGCTTTGTCTCTGGTAGCGAGGTGATGAACTGAGTGGAGGGCGATTTCGTCGTGGCACTCATACCGCGGACTCTTGCTCGTGGCGTCGACCTTGACAACACTGGTTCATATTGTTGCCGGAGGTAGTGCTTTAGCCCAGTGGTGTCAAGGTCTTCTACCGGTGGCACGCTTCATGGCACCGTAGCATGCCACGAGCTTCTCTGCGCAACTAGTGTCGGGAAAGGAAATTATTACTAGTAATCCCGCCGTTTGATAGTAGGAATGGCGTTGTCTCTGGTGGTGGGATAATGAACTGTGTGGAGGGGCGATTTCCTCGTGGCACTCACGCCGCGGACTCCCGCTCGTGGCATCGACCTTGACAAAACTGGTGCATATTTTTGCCCGAGGTAGTGCTTTAGCCCCAATGGTGTCAAAGACTTCTACTGGTGGTAGTGGCACGCGTCGTGGTACCATAGCATTGTCACGAACTTCTCTGCGCAACTACCGTCGGGAAAGGAAACTATTAGTAGTTGCCCCGCCGTTTCAGAGTAGGGATAGCGTTGTCTTTTGTGGCGGGATGATGAATTGCGTGGAGGGACGATTTCATCGTGGCACTCGTGCCACAGATTCCCGCTCGTGGCATCGTTCTTGACAATTTTTTTCTAATGCAATGGCACGGTGCGTTTGTTCATGTGCCTTTGATTATTTCGTGTGTCCGGACACGTCGATAAAGGTCGTTAGCAGAGGTCTGTATTCTCTGTGATTTTACCGCCTCGCCCTCGCTCGCCCTTCTCTCTCTCTCCCGACCATGCCGTCCGTAGCAGTCGGTCGTACGCTCCCGCTCGCCGGTGACCGGCCGAGATCGCCGGTCGATTGTTGGTAACCGGAGGAATCAAATTAAGAGAAATGCACCTTGCAAGACTCGTCGGAGCAAATATCGGATGCTATGTTCCAGGAAAATGATGAGAATCTTGGATGTTTTTTGAAAATAAACGAACAATAATTTCTATTTTACAAAATTCAATTTATAAACGAAATATTAAATACATTTTATATTTCAAATTATTTACAACTACAAAATTCGACTCCTCGTCGCACTGAAAAACCTGAAGTGGAACTACTGAAGTTCTACATGATAATTGAAAGAAAGGGTATCCACGTGTTTCATAAACATTTCTTTCTTTGTAATGACTAAACGTTGGATGTTCAGGAAGCTTCCTGTTTTATTATAATGAACATTTTTAAAGACTTGATATACATGCAAGAATAATGGAAAATTAACAATTCTGACGAATATTAATTTTGTCTATTTTCACGAAAATTTTAAAGAGTCAGGCATATTTAAATTTCAACGAAAAAGGAAATTCATTTTTTTCTTAAAATTTATTTTTATTTTCTTCAAGCCTTGGTTAAAAATGTAGAATATTTAAATTATCTTCACTTTTACTCATGCCAGTCGATCGGTTCTGAACCACAAGTTTTTGTCTAGCTCTAGGCTGAGGATGTCGCTTGGTTTGAATGAGACATTCTTAATCTTTTAGAGATCAATAGCTCCCTTTCTTCTCAATTCTCACAGAAACAAAAGAAGCGGTGGGTCATGGGTGAGCCTTGGGCTCTGATTCGCAATGCAAACATGGCTTGCGTCTCAGGGGTAAGGGAAAAGGTGGGAAGGATCTGTTAATTCAAAGAATTCCATGACGGACGCATCGACTATACTGTCTCGGTATGCGACAACATGTCGACTTCTACTACATCTCGTATTGACTGTGTAGTCCAGGAAGTTTCTCAGATTCCAGACTTACCACATCAAAATTATCCGTGAAACACCCTCATCTGCATCGATTTCACAGATTATTGACAGATACACTCGAGTGTATACAGGTGTCCGGGGAAGAAACATCAAAACTTCGAAAATAAACTTTTAAGACAATTCTAAGCATATTTTGTCTAATAATTTACGTGGATATTCCGAATGATTTAGCCACAATAAGCACTCAAAAGTTGGTTTGAAAAATTGATTTCTATGCTACAATTGACATTATAGAAGCAGAGAAACACTCCAAAAACGTAAATTGTTTATTATTTACAAAAGAAATTAATATATTTGTTCAGAAAGAACAATTAAGCCAGAAATAAAAAAGCACCCAATTTACATAATTCGACTCCTTTTTTATTTCTCGCTTAATTTTTTGTCTGAGCAAATATATTCATTTCTTTTGTAAATAATAAACAATTTGCTTGTTTCTGGAGTGTTTCTATGCTTCGATGATGCAAATTTTTGCCTAGAAATCATTTTTTCAAACCAACTTTTGAGTGCTTATTGCGGCTTAACCATTCGGAATATCCACGTAATTTATTAAACAAAATATACTTAGAATTGTCTTAAAAACTTATTTTCGAAATTTCGACGTTTCCTCCCCGCACACCTGTATACGCAGAGAAACAGAAAATGATTCATTATTTTCATCAAAATGGGAATTTTGCGGTCATAGCCAAAAAATCTCTGTTTCTCAAAAGCATGTCGGGAAATTACCTGTGAACCACATGCCCCAGTACTCGCACACCCGAGTCAGAGGGCAGTTCCAGGTCTTTCTCGCAGCGACGCAGATCCCAGCGCCCTTTCAAGTCGATGTACTCGCGCACCGCCACGCGGTCCAGCGCCGCCTCCTTCGCCAGCTGCTTGCACAGGTTACTGGACGCCCACATGGAGTCCTCATCCTCCCCGAAAACAGAAAGATTCTTCAACTTTTCGAGTTTTTCCAGCCTCTCGAGGAGTTCTTCCTGGTCAGTCATATCCAAAAGAGGATAATTCGCGAAAACCATCGTGTTCCATTCATCCATCACCCTGCAAATACAAAAATAACATTTCATGAATAAAACCTAAGTTAACTATTGTAACATTACATTATAAAATATGAATACAATAGTAGTGATAATTCAAGTATTTTATAGAATTTATTAAAATGATTTATGTCCTATGGTTCTTGAGTTTAGGTCAATATAAGAAAAACATTGTACATTTCCGACGTTTCTGCCATTTATACGGCCTTCATCAGAGTAAAAATAACAGATAGATAATGTTAAAGTTACACAGGAGTATGTGCATTGACCTAAACACATACATTGACCTATACAAGAGTGTGACCATTGACGCTCATAGACAACAATTGTTAAATTTAAGCATGCTTACATGTAGGATTGCCCTGGCGGTGTAGCTCATTGGTCAGCATGCTCGCTTTCCATGACACGACTGCGGGTTCGATTCCCGGTGGGGAAAGATTGTTGTGTGCGTTTTCCTTGCAGTGTGTCAGTATAAGTTGCTGTGTGTCGATGAGAGAATTCACTTCCCATGGTGAGAAGATCACAATACGGCATGGGGATGTCTTCGTGCTAACCACATGTACCTCGTAACCCATGGCTGCGAGGCCGAGACGCTGCTATTTGGCCATGGCCCGTACATGGGGCGACACGCCATAAAAGATATATGATTATGGATTAAGTAAATTATACATTCTATGGTTTCTTTTGCTCCATGCAGCAAAATCCCACATAATAGCTAAGCTCAACCGAGTGCCAAACATTATGTAAATGCTGTGCACTGGCTTCTGTTTGCATGTTTTGGTTATGATATAATGTTACCACGTGTCAAATATGAACATTAAGAGTATTTCATTTTGAGCGGTCTATAAGTTTCTAATCCAAATGCACAGTAAACTGAAGCGAATACAATTTGAATAAAGAAAAAAACCTTTTTCTACTCCCATTGTATAATTCTGTAATTTGATAGATGCAACCCGTTGCATAATGATACTCATTACGAAACCGTTTTCATTATGATACAGGTTCGTGACCAATCACAGAGAAGCTTACAAACAAAGTATGGACACTTCATTAATCATTGAGAATCTTGATAGTAAATGCTACGTTCGATTGTGTATATTAAAATTGTATTTAATACTATATGATGATTCTCAGTTTTAATTTCTTTAATTAGTAGTAATTTTTAACGTGAATTGTTTTAAAAAAATAAATTGAATCGTAATTTTACTTTGATCCTATTTGACTGGCGCAGTGGTAGTTATTGGAGAGAATATTTGACTACGGTTAAGTTCTAAACGCAAGTCATTTTGGGTTATATGTTGCTGCCGTGAGGTTCTCCTTAAAAAAAGTCTGGTTTAAAATGTCTGCTGGTGGACGTGACACCTCCAGAAATAAAAGAAAAAGCGAAAATAGAGACGTCGGAATTCTTGCCGGTACTCTGTACCCCCTCGCAGGCGGTCCAGTAAAACAAAGCCACCTGCGGTAGGTAGGGACCTGCCTGCTAGGTGGCCTTTGTAGAATCCTGTACCTCAATTGCCACGAAACGATTTAATGTAAAAGTTTAACTTATAAAAGTTACCACCAGTCGTAGAAGAAGTACCGTATGAAACTCGATGTAATGAGTATTAATACACTCGTGTGAAGTTTACGACAATAGCTCGTTCGTCGCACGTATCGTAATATCACCCTCGTGTATAAATACCCATAATTATATCATCATTTCGTAATGTGTATTATAAAATAATGTTTCAAGAACGATATTATAAGAACCTGAAAATATATAGACTTTATAACAAAAGCAGTAAAAACAACTATTAGCTGCAGATAATATTTTCATAAATGCTGCCAACTCCGTCAATATTAGTTTTATGATTGTGTGCTCTATTGCTAATATTTTTATACATAACATTTCTTTAGTAATTAAAATGTTCCTCTTTATCTAAAGTTGAGGTATTATTTAAATTAAATGTATGCTATAAATGTATAGCATGCTTAGCTAGAGCACACAATTGATGATTAAATCTGAATACCATTTTTTGTGCTGTGTAATTCTTTTCTTTAAGGCCTGTCCAATTTGCACCTGATCACAGTCATAGTATTGTGATAGTATTGTGACCATAACTCATTCTATATTAATATAGCCTCTCAATAATATAGACCAGTGGTGACAAGGTCTTCTGCTGATGGCAGTGGCACGCGACGTGTCACAGTAGCATGTCACGAGCTTCTCTGTGCAACTATCGTCGGGAAAGGAAACTGTGAGTTTCGCCGTTTTACAATAGGGATGGCGTTGTCTCTGGTAGCAGGGTAATGAACTGCGTGGAGAGGCGATTTCGTCGTGACACTCGTGCCACGGACTTCCGCTAATTGGAATCGACCTTGACAACACTGATGTAGACTATCATTGTCAGTTTATTTAAATGTGTTGCGTCTGAATCTATACAACCCGTCTCCAAGCCCCTGTTCGAGCATTGAGTGCTTAGGAGTATTTCTCCATTAAGATTCTCGCCACAGTTATCAAGAGGACCGCCAGGTAGGATCTCCGCGTGCGTAATAGTGGTTTTTACTGCTTTTGTTATATAGTCTATTTATTGTCAGGTTCTTCTAATATTATTGTTGTAATATTATTGTATAAAAAAGTTCTGTTTTTATTCAAATTGTATTCTCCTGTATTTCCGTACGTTTACTGTGTACTTCGATTAAACGTTCATAGAGTATTAAAAATGAAATACTTTTCTTCATGTTTGACATGTTGGTAACATTGTATCATAACCATAACACATGCAAACAGAAGCCAGTACACAGCACCTGCATAATGTTTGACACAGTTGAACCTAACTATTCATTATGTTGGATGTGGAGCGAAAGAAACCATAGATGTACAATTTACTTAATTTATAATCATACATGTAAGCCTGCTTAAATGTCAAAAATTGTTATCTTTGAGTGCCCATGTCACTTTACACAGTCCTATACAAGTGTCCTGGGAGGAAACGTCGAAACTTCGAAAATAAACTCTTAAGACAATTCTAAGCATATTCTGTCTAATAAACTACGTGGATATTCCGAATGGTTGGGCCGCAAGAAGCACTCAAAAGTTGGTTTGAAAAAATTATTTCTAGGCAAAAATGTGCATTATGGAAGCATAGAAACACTTCAGCAACATGTAAATTGTTTATTATTTACAACAGAAATTAGTATATTTGCTCAGACAAAAATTAAGCGTGAAATATAAAAGCAGTCGAATTGGGTAAATTGGGTGCTTTTTTTATTTCTCTATACAATAGTGTCTACAAATTGCTGGTAATGTGCATATTAAAGATGTGAGAGATCTTTCAAAAAACAAAAACATACAAAATGAACTTTACGTAATATTCAAGAGTGCAATTAGCACTATCCGTTCGAAAGCTTTGACGAATAAAATTTGAGGTCATTTATGAGAAAAGAGTTTGGGCGTTTCTGAAAATGCGGAAATTTGAGCTAGTTTTCACAGAAAACTGTTGAGTTTCCAGAAACTTTACTTGACATTGTTTAAAGCACTTGAACTCATAAATATAATAATGTAAACAAATAGCCATTAATGTAAATATTACTGACGCGAGAGTTAAGTCAAAAAAATTAAATTTTTGCAAGTTTCGAAAAAACAAAAGAATAGAGCAATATGGAGTTTATGTCATCTCATAGGGTACATTTATCACCATCTATACCAAAAGTTTAAGGTAAAAATTTGGAGCTGTTTTTGAAAAAATCGGGTTTTTGTATTTTTTAAAACTGCACAAATTACACGCAATATTGCGCGAAAAGAACTAAAATTTTCAAAAACATGTACATGAGTTCAAAGAAAAAACTCAATATGAAGAACAAATTTTATTTGAAGAAAAAAATCTCTGTCTGCAATTTTGTAGTTAAAGGAAGACTCCGAATAAAATTCAAACTTTCGCAATTTTCGAAAATTCAGAGTTAACCGTGAAAATCGGACCTATGACACCTTAATAAGTGCATTTTACTCTGTTCTTACAAGAAATTTAAAGAGAAAATTTGAAGCTGTTTTTGAGAAAAATTTTGAAAATCCCGGGGGGTTCATATAAAGTACCCCCAAAGTTTGCAGAATCTTTTTCAAAATCTCAAAGCTTGGACTAGAACCAGATCGACCAGGGAATATCCATTTTGGAAGAAATCGTACGTATGGTTTAGGCGCTAGCAGTGTTCACAGACGGACGGACAGACGGACGTTTTCCTTTCAATTGATTTTTCGGTATCAAGGACCCACAAGAGAGGGGTTCTGGCTACACCACGTATTAGGAGATTTTTTTCTTAATTTAGCAACTGGATTTATCCACTTTTCCGTTATCACGGCCCGGCAACGAATTTTTTTCTGGCGAAAATTGGCCATTTTTTCGCGCAGCATTACATAACTTTCCCTATATCACGTGTATCACTCCGTGTATACGTACGTATACGGGAAAGTAAAAAACGTACCAAAAAATAAAGAAGCAAATACCTTTGCGGAACGTCGCCCTCGGTGATCTCGCGATACTCCGCCGAATGCAGCGCCAGGTCCACCAGCACGTCCACGACCTCCTGGCAGATGCGCAGGTTCTCCTCGACCGCCTCCTTCCTCTGCTCGGCCAGCATCCACTTGTAGAAGCTGAGCGTGCGCTCCTTGAAGATGAGCTTCTCGGCGTTGTTGGCGAGCGGCGACGCCTCCTCGGGCGCCGACGCCGCCTTCACCGTGGCCAGCAGCTCCTTCATCACGTCGCTCGCCATCCAGAAGTTGTCCTCCACCACCACGCGCTCGTGCCGCACCTGCAGCAGCTTCGTCACCATCTGCTTCTCGAACTGCGACTGCTGCGCCAGCTTCTGCGCGATCGCTTCGTCGAAGTAGTCTGCCCGCGCCTGCAATCAGCGACGAGTTCAGACTCGGTTTAAGTTGTTGTTCAGTCCCTTGGTAAATTTTGGACTACCGCAATAAATACTTCAAAGATTTTTGAAGTATTTATTGTGTTTGTCCAAAATTTAACAAGGGACTGGACAACATTTAAATAGAATTATGTGTGTCAAAGATTTTTGTAGTATTTATTGTGGTTGTCCAAACTTAAACGAAGAACTGAACAACATTTAAATAAAATTATACGTGACAACCAAATTAAAAACTAATCTTAATAACATTCTTACTCCCAACATTCACCATACTTGGATCCACGTGAGCTTTCTCAAGCTGGTACAACACCATGTAAGACTATATATCCAAATTTTGAAGTGCTATGGGGTATTAATAATAGGGTTTTAGAGGTTTATTGCTCCAGGACCTTTGATGACATTCGCGGCTGCCGCGGGCGAATCGTTGCAACGGCAGCGCTAAGAACGTATCTACCTGTGTCAGATTTTGTAGTGTTTGTAGTGTTCAATCGAATCAAGCAATTTTCGATGTTTTTTGTGCTCAGCTTTCTTTGCCCGAGGGTCAATTCGTTTCAAGTGGTCCAGGACTGGTCGCTCGACAATCTCGAAAAAAATTCATATTTTATATATACATTTCCCTATGTTTTGGCTGTTTAAAAATATCTTCAACGTTTTTTATTGTACCTGGTTTACAAATGGCGGCCACTTTTGTTTCACGCCGTGGGCCATTTTTCACGTTTGCAGACATTTACTCTTTTCTAAATTACTTCGCTCTAGATTGTTCTAGCATTCTAGAATAAAAGCATTCGATTCAGTATGCTCTGACCCGCAAATCGAAATATTATTTATCTGGGAAATATTTGCAACCAAATCTATGGAACACAAATGAATGAAATTCGATTTTCAAAGAGTAATTTCTCAAAGAAGGAATAGAATCATAGCCTTAATTTTTTCTGTGCTTTTACACATAACAGTGTGGTTACATTCTGTAAAATATCATTGGTAGATAACGAACCATTAAAAATGACATCTTCTTGAAAATTGGAATTTTGGATTTTTTTTCAAATTTTGAACTGTAATATCTCTGCTGGGGACCAGATAAAAATCCGATAATAATCTCCGTAGTTAGGATAAAAACCATCTTAAATTGCGGTGCGGTCCGCGGCATAAATAGAATTTGATACGTGACCCGTAAGTGCTAAGTTGCCGTAAACCGTTAGTTCTAAGTGGGACAGTCCTGACCCAGGGGCTTCACCTTCTTGGCGAGCGTGAGCAGCTCGGTGGGCAGCAGGCGCTCCATGCGGCGCTGGTAGTCGGCGTGGCGGCGCGCGTGGCGGGCGCGCTGGCGGAGCTGGCGCGCGCCGAGGCGGGCGGCGTCCTCGGGCGCCGCCCCCGGCCCCGCCCCCGCCGCGGCCCCCGCCACCGCCGCCGCCGCCGCGGGCGCGTCGCCCGCCCCCGCCCCCGCGCTCCCCTGCAGCAGCCGCTCGCCGCGCCGGCGCCCAGCCAGCAACTCCTCCAGCCGCTCCCCGCGCGCCGGCCTGAGTGAAGGGACACCAACACGTACACGGTAAAATCTGTCTAAACCGGAACCTGTACAAGCCGGAAACCTATTTTAACTGGAACATTTCTCCGGCCCGAGAAGTTAAATGGCATTTTACACGGCAGAAAACGGAACCTCTCCAACGCGGAAACGGAACGGTTTTTCATGGTTTACATCAAAAACAAATATGAAATGTAGATTTATAAATCAATTTATACAATCTACATTTCATATTTGTTTTATGTCATTTTCAGATAGCTCTGAGGATGATAGCTATGCTCTCGAAAAGATCTTAAATACAACACATATTTCATACCAGACAACACCGTATTTTATTCACGTATACTTGGGATTTCATTTCTTGTAGCGTGGGGTCTTGTCTTCACGATGGAATATCTCGCGGTATTTCGCGTCGTTCTCAGTCGTGCCGCTAGGAGTCGAATGACGCTACTGTATCGAGCAGTGCTGGCAAATCATGCGTCTCCTACCGGCATGACCGTGAACGACGCGAAATACCGTGCGATTTTCATCGTTTAGACAAGCCCCCATGCGCCAAGAAATAAAAACCCTAGTATAGAACGCTTGCACGCCGACGCCTGCATCCGCTGATAAGCAGTGCTGTTCGACCAGCAAGGGCCGACATACAGGACGCCTATTCGAGTGTGAAGAGATCTAGCGGTTCATCCTAATACTTCACTTTCACGCGTGTCTGCGAGGTAGAGAGCAGATTGCGGACCATTCATTTATCGAAATTATTACCAGTGACAGAAAGAAGAAAATACTAGTTTGATGAAAAACAATCAAAATATGTAACCAGAGAATAGGAGTGCTACGGAATGCAGTTTTGGGACATTGTATTCAAAATAGAGAATATTAACCTAAAGTATAAAGATTGATGTTAATTCAAAAGAACAATGAAGTGCGTGTGTGTCGTACAAAACACAATTATTGATGAATAAGTACCGCTCCCAATGACATAGTTCAATTGTATTCGCATGACTTACAAGGCAAAGTACAGAACGATCATCCAATACATTAATTATGGGAGGTATTTTTCTTAAATTCGTGTATAATCATCTAATTGTGTACTCACATAAATTAGTAAATGGTTCTGAAAACCTATTTTCTTTTAGTTTGTATTGATTTGATTGGTAAATGTTTCACTCAATCTAATCTTTAACATTACTTAAACTAATATATTTGAGGATATGTAGATGTTCAGTTGTTCATACACGCTGAAATTTCTTTCCATTAATTTTCCACATTTATTCGCGTGTTTTGTCCTTTTATACCACAAAGCGACCCTCACAAACACCTTCGAAATCAAAAATGTTGTGTATCCATTTTGAATCTTATGAACACACGATCCAAAGCCACGACTTGACTGAGAACCAGCGAGTGCAGCCAGCGCGCCGAAAGTCGCATGCGTTCCGGTAGCTGGCCGGCGTTGACGACTGAAGCCGATGACTTTCGGCGAGCGTTCGTTGTGTCCGCTACCATTTGATAACATAGTGCAGTCCAGCTGCTGAGTGACGTCATTCGGCGCCGGGCTCTGCGGCGCCGGAAACAACCGTCCTACGTGTGCGTGCCCAAAAGCCGCACCGGCCAAAATGGCTCAGGGCGCATCAACTGATTTTTATTTATTTGGTCAAAAAACAGTAAAAACCGTATATGACGTGTGGGGAAAGAGATCATCTGCGCACATTTTCTTGAGGCCCAGAATAAAAAAAGCAACATTTGAAAAACTAGAAACAAGAATTTAGATAATTATTATTAATTTAGAAAAATAAAAATTTGAAAAATGTTTGTTCCCGAGTTATAGGAAATCAATTTCAATGGTAAATGAACTGCTGATTTGATTTTTCTGCATTGCTAACAAAATAGTAAAGAACATCAATTCTACTCCTACCATTACAAGCAAACGGAGAGCTCAACAAAACGTGCGCACAGTGAAGCTACATTTACGTCCAGAAGCAAAACAAGGGGCCATCTCAGCATTTGCTCAATGGATCAGGGAAACTGGACAAAAACCTGAACGAGATGGGGGTCATTGACCCGGAAGCTGAAGTACATTACTTGTTACAGGCGTATTAAATATTTTTTTAAATTTATACAATACAAACGTAAACTAATTCACTATATATATATATATATATATATATATATATATATATATATCATTGTTTTGTTAAAATAAACATTATTTTTCTTTTTGACGATCAGTATAGTCTCTAATTGTATAGAAACAGTTTTGTAGCAGAAAATATTTTACTTTTAACTTAAATTTGTGTACCGTCTTTGTTTAATGTCATCTGCGCGTCTTGATGGCGTTCAAGTGCTTCTGGCCAGGCGGTCCTAGGGTTTGACGCCTGACGATGGCAGAATTTTGACACTGGCTGGATAGCTAGGTCGAATTCAGTCAAAAATTATCTCCCATGTTATCACCACTTTAACAACAAAATAGTTAAAATAAAGTCATCGAAACACATGCACGCGCACTCTAACCTCCCAACATGAGTTAACGAGTCGCTAAAGGCGTTGATGCAAGGGTAGAGGTCCGCCAGTGTTTGGCGTTTTGATGATATTCAGCGGAATGGACCTGGGGAGAAGTAAATTTGGCGTTTAAGGAGTCGTAAATAGTTTGACGTCCATCAATGATACTGATAATGGTTGATGAATTCGGCCGTTAAAGGCCATCCACACGCTTTTTTAACCAGCGGACCTCGTTACTTCTGCAGTATCGTTGAACGGGATTTCTGAGGGTTCGAGTGTCGAAGTAGGTTGTTTCGTGACTAGCTACGTAACTAGATCGAATTCAGCATGTGTGGAAGATGAGTGTAAGATGACTGGAAGATGAAAGTAACTAATTTACATAATTTATCCTATCAAGATAATCCTTTATTCAGGCATTTCATTTTAACTTCAATAGTAATTTCTTATATACTGGTTCAGGTATTTAAGTGTAAATTATTTTATTGTTGATGTAAGAGGAAATTTAAAATTACCAATCCATGTGGGGGAGCACAATCTTTTTTATATTGGATAAGATTGTGCTCCTGTGGATTGGTAATTTTAAATTACCCTTTAGTATATAAGATCTTGTTAATTATATTACAATTTACAGAATAATAGTCCTATTGGGTTTATTTATATATATATATAATAAATTTATTAATAATCATCATCACTTTAGTGTGTATGCATATAGAAGTAAATTCTAGAATACTTATAGTTAATTTGTATTATATGCGGCCCTACCAGCCAGCTGCCTGTAGTGATTTCCATGGGTCAATACTGTAACGATCAACACTGTAACGTTTGTGGTGGTGAATTAAAACTAAGGTTTATTGTAACAGAGATGTTTATTTATGTTTCTTAATATTACACTAAAAATGCTTGATTTATTTACAGATTTTCTTCACAGTCCTTTTGTTCTTCACTTAGTTATTGCTTTCTACACAACACAGTTCTCTTGATTATTTATTTTCACTGTTCACTTCTCTTGCACTGTCGCAAGTCCGATGCACTCACCAGCGTCCGATGCACTGCCTACAGTCCATTGCGCTGACCACTGTTCACGGCTGCGACCACAGTTCACGACGCCGACCACAGTCCAGTACACTGCCGTCCACAGCGATGCACACATACAAACTTCACAGCTCGGCTTCCTGACTAGACCAGACTGACTAGCGGCCGCCGACAGCGGCGCATTTACACCTGGCCAGCGCCCGCCTGAACCCTTCCAGAACTCGCGGCACACTTCTTGGCGACCCATAAGTCCCCCGGAATCGTCCAGTTCGGGGGTGCCGGCAGATGATGCAATCCGCGCAGCGGATTCTGGTAGATGATGCAATATTTGTTACAATACCATATGAATGCCGCAGCAGTACCCTGTCAAGTGGACCAGGGATTAATTAATTAATCAGTGTTTCCGGGCGTGTCAACTCTATTATTCCTGTAGTTGTACTGCATGGTTTTGTCGTGGAAGTTGATCTTCCCCTGCTGCACTGGATGACAATATCCAGTGCTGACCCAGTAGTCGGCTTGCAAGGATTTCGCAGACCAGGTATCTCAAACAGCGAGGTATCTCCCATCCGGGACAAGCTCTAAACTCTCCGCTGATCACTCAAAATGTGTGGTAGTGTGGTACATGTAAATGTAAGTGTAAGTAAGGGGCGAGGATAAGACAACGAAGAGGAAGGGAAGATCTCGCGCAGTCCGTGGCCCATTTAATAGGGTACTGCTCTGGCATTCGCCTGGTGTTGATCGGAGAAAACACGGAAAACTACCGATCAGAGCAGCCGGCCGCTAGAATTCTCCTCCAGACAGCGGTTGAATTCGACCAAGCTGTGTAGCTAGTGTGGAAAATTCCGCCACTGTCGGGAGTCGAACCCTAGGGCCTCGCGATAAGAGGCACTGCAATTATATCAATTGACAAGAAGGCTGCTGATTTCGCGCGAACGGTTCATCCTCTTCCTTGTCCTCTCCTCTCTCCTCATACACTTACAGTGTACATTTAATGTACTGCTACGCATGCCGGGGGACAAAATGGATCTTAGAGCTTGCAGTGTCTGGGACGATTCTCCTCTGGTGGAGATATCTGGGGGAGGAATTCCGTGCAGGATCTCAAGTTCTAGAGAGGAAGAGTAACTGTCATTTCATAAAATTAACTTATGGGTGTAGTAACGTATGTACTTCTCGCGCCCGGCATCACTAGTCATTAATTCATCCACTTGCTCGCTCGCTTACTGAAATCAGTTTTCGTGAGGTCTTGCTCGCCGTGGCGACTCGTAGCGTAGGGGACAATGCATTAGAATTTCACTCCTGAGAACAAGGATTCCAAAGCCGGCCGCTCCATGTATAATGTGTCTTCAATCTGCTTCGCAAACGATTTCCCCTAGAGGATTCCTTGTACCTTTGACTCTCATTCCATCTTCATTCCATTATCTTTTATATCATGTGAACATCACGTACCCATTCATAGTCCTTCACAGGTATGATCCCATCAACTAATGATGTATTAAAGTGAAAAGATCTAGCCCTGCAGTTTGGACAGTGTTCTACGAAAAAAACACCTCAAGTTCTTTGAAATTTATTGTTACATTAAGTGCGTGAATTGATTGTTTTTGCAAGATCACGATTTAGAATTGTTCTCGAGAACAATAGACCTAGGTTGAAAACAACTGCGATTGTGCAATAAATAATCGTAACAGAAAAACATGAATGATCCGTGAGGTTATGCGAAAGAAAAGTTTAGCACTTTGAAGTGACCGTGCAGAATGGTAGAATTTACATGTTAATGACGTATTTTTCAGATGACTTCTCAAGCGAGGTACCTCACGCGCGCTAAGCGGTATGTATAGTTCGATTAAAATAAGTTGATGATTGACAGTTGCTAATACAAAGGAACGACGTCGACAGGTTGCGTACCACTGGGTACACGTTCCCGGGACATGCAAATAAATACTTGAAATAAACACATACAAAAGTAACCAAATCATATATTCATATTTTACAAAGCTACAGCTTCAGAGGCACATTTGTCAATCACCAACTTATTTTAATCGGACCATAGAATCCATTCATTGTTATACAGTCCTAGAAATATGTACTTGAAGTTCCACGTGAGTGAAATATGGAATATATTCAATTAACGCTCGACATGAAGGTCGAAAAATAGTCCAGTTATCAACAAACACATTTTCTTAAAATACATTTTATTAGAAATGAGTTAATTGTAACTAATATAAAAATAAATGGTCTGTTATTCATAATTTCCGAGTTTTCTGTCGTTCATTCTGAAACCTATTTTTCACTTAATAAAGCTAAGGAAAAAGTAAGGAAATCATGAAAAAATTAATTACAACTTCCAGGAGAATTCACGTGTTGTATTGTTGCATCACGTGTTACCGTGCCGTGGAAGACTCCCCGCTCCCTGCAGGGGGCGGGGGCAAGTGGTCGCCTGAAGCAGGGGACGCCGCGTGCGCGTCTGCTCCCTCCGCGTCGCCGCCCACCCTTTTAGCCTTTTCATCACTCGGAGGCGACTTGCCGGCTTGCTGGAAAAGAAATTGTTCAGTTTGATTGATTCGTGTTCCCGGGCGCGTCAACTACTTTGGTCATTAGTCCCGTAGTGTAGTGCGTGTTTTTCTCGTGAGGTAGCGATGATATTTTCCCCGCTGGATGGTGAGATCTGGCGCCGACCTACCGTCGTCTAGCGGGGTTTTCCCCAATCAGGTATCTCTCACCAGCGGGGGACCGCCCTAGCCGGGACAAGCTCTAAGCTTCCGACCCGTTTCCCGGAATATGTAGTGCATGTTACTGTGTGTGTGTGTGTGTGTGTGTGTGTGTGTGTGTGTGTGTAAGGGGTGAGGATAGGACAACGAAGAGCAAGGAAAGATCGCGCGCGGTCCGTGGCCCTTTTGTTAGGGTACTGCTCCGGCATTCGCCTAGTGTTAATCAAAGAAACCCGGAAAACTACCGATCAGAGCAACCGGCCGTTAGAATTCTCCTCCAGATAGCGACTGAATTCGACCTAGTTGAAAAGCTGGTGTCGGAAACCCTGCCGCCGTGGAGAGTGGATTCCTAAGACCTCCCGATCAGAGGCACACGTACTTACAGAATTTTCACGCAGGGAGGCGAGGAGGCACATAGGAAAGTAGGAATCCCTCCACTGACAAATTATCAGTGTAGTAAAATACGTTTTTTTTAAAATTGAAATCAACCTGCCTTTTTTTAATATTCTTAGAACAATCTTGAAGGTAAGGTGTCCCCAAATAATTTTATAGACAGACAATTGCATATTTTTTTTTATTTTATGGGCTTTTTCATATTATGGGCTCTACTGTGAAGTGCGACTTGTACATAATTATTTCATTTCTAAAATTTCTCTTGTTTTATATAAAAAATGTTCTTCTGACATGTTATGATGTATTGCAAGCGTAATCTCATTTCTTATAGCACTGAAAGAAAATCCTTCATAATGAATTCGATAAACAACTTGGCGTGAAAAAATGAAGGAGCTGGACAAGGACAATACGAGATGTTGATAAAAAAGAAAAATTTTGATTTTGAAAATCCATCGAAGATTACTAACTAAACAGAAATTACATAACAATATAACGAATGAGAACGTTACCGCAGTTCACAGTTAGTTGCTATATCTTTTACGTTTGATGAGCACAAGTCAACTGGCATTTTAGCACGAGACAAATAGCAAGAAGTGGATTGGAAGGAGAAAAATGAAGAAAAGGATGGAGGAGAAAGAACGAAGAAGAGGAGGAAGTTCAAAGAGGAGGATGAAGGGGAAAACAGGAAGGAGTACGGAAGTAGAACATTGATTGATTGATTGTTCGTGATTCCGGGCGCATCAACTACAGAGGTCATTAGTCTCGTAAGAGTAGTGTGTGCTATTCCTCGGAAGGTGGCTGTGATCTTTTCCCCGCTGGATGGCGAGATCCGGCGCCGATCTACCGTCGACTAGCGGGGTTTTCCCCTCAACTAGATATCTCCCACCAGCGGGGCACCGCCCCAGCCGCGACAAGCTCTAGGCTCCCAACTGGTCTCCTGGCTTGTGTGGTCGTGTAGTGCATGTTAGTACAAATGTGTGTGTAAGAGGAGAGGAGAGGATAAGGAAGAGGAAGGAAAGATCGCGCGCGGTCCGTGGCCCGTTTGTTAGGGTGCTGCTCCGGCATTCGCCTAGTGTTGATCGGAGAAACCACGGAAAACTACCGATCAGAGCAGCCGGCCGCTAGAATTCTCCTCCAGACAGCGACTGAATTCGATCTAGCTGACAACCTAGTGTCGAAAATCCTGCCGCGCCGTCGGGAGTGGATGCGCAGGCCCTCCCGGTCAGAGGGACTGTAGTGACGTCATGCACTGAGCCACCTATGCCGGTGGGAAGAAGAAGTAATAATGGACGCGTGAACTGAATCATTCGTGGCGGCAATGGTGTAACGGTTAGCGTGCCGGTCTGTTATATCAAAGTTTGTGGGTTTAAACCCAATCGAAGCCATGGATTTTTAGGGGCGAAAAAATCCTTCGTACGCCTTCCTTCGGAGGGGAAGTAAAGCCGGCTGTCCCATGTTAGTAGATTTACTGCATGTAAAAGATCTTCAAGCCTAAATGACGCCTCTGAGCAAAATTCAAAATCGCCGGTTTCGTCACCCATGGAATACCTTCTTTCTCCGCTAGTTGGTGAAAGGAGCGTAGCGATATTTGCGTGGTCAGACGGAAGAGCAAGCGTCATGTCCTAATCTCGCCACGTAAAATAAGGCAATGCAATTCAATTCAAAGTTGGTATTTATTGATTTATGTCAACGAGTGTTTTACGTGTTAGAAATGTAATAATTATTATAAGTATTGTATATTATTATATTGTAGTGTTAGGTAAAAATGTTTATCCATATTTGAATATGATTATGAGTGAATAGGTCTAGGCTGGTGTGTATGTGAGGGTTCCTAGGTCTGTGTATGATATGTATGTAAGCGTGTATGTTTGTATGTATGAATATTTGTGTAATATGTATGTAAGTTTAATTACTTAAATGTTTGTTTATATGTCTTTTCATTTGTTGTATATGTATGTAAATGCATTTGCATGTTCTACGTAATGACGAATAAAATTTGTTTTTTTATATTGTTTTTATTTGTAATTGCAAACGCACTTTTGTTTCTGCATTCTGCCCTACCAGGCAACATTGCCCAATTGTAGAATAAAGCTTATATCTAGACATCGGATGTTTAGGCACTAAAAAATCGCCTTTTAGGCGCCTACAAAGGCACTGAAAATGTCAAGAATAAGGAGAAAAAAGGCACTGTCATAAATTACATTCACAATAAAATTAAAAATTATTTGTAAGACTCCATACACATTTACAACACTTCTACATTTTATTGTCAATAGTTTCCATGGTAATATATTACCAGTAACTTTTCAAGGATCAAATCTGCAACGATTGGGAGACAAAATCAGTTTGAATACAGAGAAGGATATCTGAAAATCTGATGTGTCTAGCATATATTTTAGAAGTTCAAAATTAGCAACACTGAAACCTTCTGGGAATTTACATTCATTTCCACTCAAAAGGTGCCCTCGGTGTATTGTCAAACAACCATTTTCTGCGAACATGGCTAGTATTTATGAAATAGGGAAATGGAGTAAAATATGTTGGTATACTTTGAGGTATTCTATCGTATTTCAAAATATAAATACGTGAATTGAAGGTTTCGTAATGAATGCTCAGGTTGGACCATGGCCGATTTTCTGATATCTTGGCATAGTGTATTAAAAAAACACACAAAAGGCAAAAAACGTGCAACATTTGTAAAGAAAAGGAATTTATGCTAAAATAAGCAAAAACAAGCATTATAAAACTTCGTAATATGTCATCATTTGTCATCATTCGTGCACGTATATTATCAGCCTTTAAATAAGTTCGCTAGAGAAAAATAGGCATTTCCCTAAACATCCGATGTCTACTTATATGTACATGTGTGCGCGTGCGCACCTGGCGCTGCGGGGCGTCGTGGGGCGCGCAGGTGGGCGCGGGCGCGGGGTCGGCGGAAGACGAGGCCCTGCGCAGGCGCTCCTCCACGGCGCGCCGGAAGTCCCGGCGGCCGGCGTTGACGCGCGCCAGGGCGGCGGCGTAGCGCTGCGTGTACCACTCGCCCACCGCCGCCCACTGCGCGGGCCGCGCCGGCCGCGTCTCCACGTGGTCGAAGGTCTGCTCCGCGGGCGGCACCACGTCCACCGTCGGCACCACCTGCCCCACGCCCACGCCACCGTCAATCATTACAGAGGTTTTCAATTTGAAAGACGTCACGCGACAATCCTGGGGAGAATTGTTCTGCGCATGCGCCGACATCCAATGACGGGATTTCGATTCACGGGTTCCGTCATTCTCCATGTTTTGTCGTCTACGACAAATGTCTTCGTAGCTTACCCTTTACGTAGTTTTCGCCGCCACCGCTAAACACGAATTCGACACGAATACACAATAAGAATGGAAATAATGAAAAGTGGAATAATCATAGAAACAATCTAAAATCGCAGGAATTTAATAGTTTACTTTTTGTCACATTAATTCAAATATATCAGGAATAAACTAACGTTATTGTTTAGGATTTGAGGTTATGTATATATTGAGGTTACATTGATTGTCACGAAAAGTAATTATTTATCAACATCGCTTTATAATTGCCATAAATTTCCCATTTCTCTTATAAACAATAAAAAATATGTATTAGTAAAGTTGCGGGGTTACATTCTAAGACTAGGATTATATATTTTTCTTTGGAGATAAAGACATGTATTACACATTCGTATGATACAATCAGATTTCATGTATTATATATTTTATCTTTTAATGCTTATAAAAGCAAAAATAGATATAAGCAGATATATGCTTTTAGATCCTGTTAGAGGTTTTCAGTTCAAATTAGTTCCTAGTTTTATCGTATGCTTTCGATTGTACGACTTGCAAAATCTCATTCTTCTGAAGATACGTTATTTCCTAGTGACGATAATGTTATTACGACAATGGATTTCCCGTCTTGCAAAAACTCTCAAATGAGTGTTTCTTGGCGCGTCCACTACTACGGCAATTAGTCCCATGAGCAGTGGTCCTCGAGAGTAAAGTAGGAAGTGACATGCTTTTACTGAGGGCAGGATGCCTCAGGTGATACGCTAGATATTAAGCCAAAGAAAAATTATTGAGACAATAACAAGATATGCCACACCAGCCCCAGCAAGTCTTCAGATAATCGAAAATATCAATATCTCGATTTTGATGCAAGTGTGGCTTATCTTGTTACTACAGATGTCTTCATATTAACAAAGGGATCCCGCTCGTGGCTTCGACCTTGCCAACACTGCCCGTGAGTGTAACGTTGTACACGTTGTACTCCTGGAGGTCGCGCTGTGCCTTCCCCGCTGAAATGCGAGATCCGGCGCCGACCTGAACGTCACGGCTTGCGGAGATCTTCTCCCTCTAGCTCCGAGCTCCCACCGGCTCAGCCCGAGAAGATTCGAGCTCAGCTACTTGGTGCCCGACATGTGAGGTAGTGAAGTACATGCAAGTGCAAGTGTGTTTGCGTAAGGAAAAGAGTTTATTTTATTTAATAGGTAATTATAACGCATTTATATATAATTTCAATTCTTTTAACTATGTGGCTAGGTTGAAGGCCTTTAATCCATTACAATACCTACATCCTACTGCATTCTAACCTTTCGAATTCTGACATTCATCCCCTAATGGTCTTTTCATCGCATCAGGGCCGCGGAAAGGAGACCATAAGGTGCGGCTGAGGAAAAAAACCCGAAGGGGGAAAACCTGCCGTCATGAGTACATGCTAAGCTACTAGACAATTTACTACTGATTAACTTAATTATCGCTTACTGTTTAATTTAATTATTACTGACTAACTTACTAATTAATATCGGTGATTAGCATTACTGATTACCTTACTAGTTTACTTAATTATCGCTTACCTGTTGAATTAATTATTTCATCTCCAGTCTAGGCTCGACTCGTACTACTAACCAGTGCTGTTTTCCCACTCCCTGATTACCGTTTCCTTGGTAGTTCGAACCTTTCCTAAAAATGTTCCTAGTTCTTTCATGAAGTTAGATCTATTATCAGCTACTATGTTTCGAGTGAGCGTTATGTTTCTAAATTGGAAGCAATAGTTCCCCATTCCCATCCATTTTCCTCTCCAAGTTTCTGTAGCGCTGCAATTTAACAGGATGTGGATCCAATCTTCTCTACCACCACAAAGTACCTGGAAGACCTGCACTCTTTGTGTGTGCACATGTGGTATGTGTGATGCGTATGTGAATGTGCGCCCTGTCTCTCTTCTTTAAGGGAGCGCCTCTTCTGTCCAGAAAGGAAAAAAAAACTTAAGGGCAAGTGTTACTAGAATTTGGAAAACACTATTTTCATCTTCTACACACCTCGAACCGCGAGGTTTTGCGCGCCCTAGCAACGGGGCCCGCCTGGGACGTCGCCTGCTCCTTGCCCAGGCACTCCAGGCGCAGAAACAGCTGGTACAGCAGCAGCCCGGCCGTCGAGCCTCGAGCCTCGGCGATCTCACTGCCAACAGGACGCACGACATATGCCTCAGTATGACACTAGACCAACAAGAAAGTCAGAGGACCAGACCAGATCTCTCTCTCATTCAAACGTGGCTCGGGCGTTTCTTACTGTGACCTTTGTGTCAAGACCATGGATTGCTGTAATTATACCTCATATCCTCATTGCCACCCCTCTCAGTCTCGCCCTTCCACACAACAGTCTTCACGCCGCAAAGACCACTTTCCCCTAAGGCGAGAGTTGCAAGGGAGGCTACAGGATATATTGTTAGTTTGATTTAATATCACATGTCAGAATGTCTAATTTTATAGACAAATTCCTATCAAAATATTAACGTATGATACATCATTGTATTCCTCTTTTCAGGACCTATCTTTTGCTGTCGAGGAAAATATATAGTTACATTTAAAAATCAAAGATGATTCAATTTCTCGAAAACTAGAAATCTTGTAGACAATTTCTCTTACTTGCCCCATAATTCAGCATTGTTCAGCGAAAAATGCAATTTGATATTGTGAACAGTTTAAAACTTATGGGGGTGGCCCATAGTTGGTGGGACATCTGTTTGATAGTAATATTAATAAAATAGCATGACCAATGAAAGCCGTTGAGGATGGGCATGTGGAATCACGTTCACTGTGATAATAAATTACTTTTAACTAGTGGCTAAAAGTACGAACGCTGTAATCTGAACACTTTTAAATAACGATTTCTTACACGCAACCCTCACCGTGCTGGATACAGGGATTGACATGAAATTTTACCAGCTTGTTCAGCACGTTTCAAAACCCTTACATACAAATTTTTACGTGCTCTGAAGCAATGCTAGTAGTGTTTTTGCGACAATTAGTAGTGAGACCTTTCATGACCTTATCGCCTGTGGAAGGGAGAAAATCGCTGCTCGCCGCTGGTTCTGCGGTCGTTTCTCGCACACCGCGCCGCCACTGTCGGCGGCGAACAGCGATTTTCGCCCTTCCACAGGCGGTAAGGCCAGCAAAGATCTCAAGAGTAATTGTCGAAAAAACACTACTTGCAATGCTTCACAGCACGTACAAATTTGTGTGTAGAGGTTTCGAAAGGCGCTGAACAAGCTGCTAAAATTTCATCTCAATCCCAGTATCCAGCATGGTGAGTGTTGCGTGCTTTCTGAATCTGAATCAGTGAAATTGTCACTGATTCAATTAGTGAGAGCCAAAGCCACTGATAACTTCAGTCGAAATGTCTAGTTTTGCTGACAATCAGCGAATATGCGAACCTTTTCGCAATGACCGCCAGCATTTCACTGGTCGTCATTGGTGAAAGTGACGCGCCACCATTCCACCACGATCGTTCAGTCGTTCACGTGCCACTGTTTTCAAATATTTCACTGATTCAAAAGTGAAGTTTCACTGATTTAAAAAGTGGGCCCGATTTTCACTGATTTGTTCAGTAATGGCAGGGTTGTAACTGACGCCATCAGTGAATAGTCACTGTCAATCAGTAGTTTTTCACTGATTCAGACTGAGAGAGTGTTAGTGTGAAAGCGACGGACGCACTTGATGACGTCGTCGGTGAGCTCGAGGCCGACGAGCAGCAGCCAGCGGCGCAGCACAGCCCAGTTCCTGCGCCGGCGCTCGGGGTCGGCGCTGGCCTGCACCTGCTGGCGCAGCTCGGCGTCCACCACGAAGTACGAGTGCAGCAGGCGCGCCAGCAGCGTCCCGTCGGCCAGCAGGCGGCGCAGCGCGCGCGGCTCCAGGTCGGGCTCCACGCCCGTCTTGCACGCCACCCACCGCTTGATCACCTCGCTCATCGCCGCCCTGCCCCTCCCCACGCCCACAATAGTAGTTATTGCAATTAGTTTATAATGTTAAGCTTTATTGCAGGGCTCCACGCCCGTCTTGCACGCCACCCACCGCTTGATCACCTCGCTCATCGCCGCCCTGCCCCTCCCCACGCCCACAATAGTAGTTATTGCAATTAGTTTATAATGTTAAGCTTTATTGCAGGGCTTAACACCCGTCTTGCACGCCACCCACCGCTTGATCACCTCGCGCATCGCCGCCCTGCCCCTCCCCACGCCCACAATAGTAGTTATTGCAATTAGTTTATAATGTTAAGGTTTATTGCAGGGCTTCACACCCGTCTTGCACGCCACCCACCGCTTGATCACCTCGCTCATCGCCGCCCTGCCCCTCCCCACGCCCACAATAGTAGTTATTGCAATTAGTTTATAATGTTAAGCTTTATTGCAGGGCTTCACACCCGTCTTGCACGCCACCCACCACTTGATCACCTCGCTCATCGCCGCCCTGCCCCTCCCCACGCCCACAATAGTAGTTATTGCAATTAGTTTATAATGTTAAGCTTTATTGCAGGGCTTCACACCCGTCTTGCACGCCACCCACCGCTTGATCACCTCGCTCATCGCCGCCCTGCCCCTCCCCACGCCCACAATAGTAGTAATTGCAATTAGTTTATAATGTTAAGGTTTATTGCAGGGCTTCACACCCGTCTTGCACGCCACCCACCGCTTGATCACCTCGCGCATCGCCGCCCTGCCCATCCCCACGCCCACAATAGTAGTTATTGCAATTAGTTTATAATGTTAAGCTTTATTGCAGGGCTTAACACCCGTCTTGCACGCCACCAACCGCTTGATCACCTCGCGCATCGCCGCCCTGCCCCTCCCCACGCCCACAATAGTAGTTATTGCAATTAGTTTATAATGTTAAGCTTTATTGCAGGGCTCCACGCCCGTCTTGCACGCCACCCACCGCTTGATCACCTCGCTCATCGCCGCCCTGCCCCTCCCCACGCCCACAATACTAGTTTATGCGATTAGTTTATAATGTTAAGCTTTATTGCAGGGCTCCACGCCCGTCTTGCACGCCACCCACCGCTTGATCACCTCGCTCATCGCCGCCCTGCCCCTCCCCACGCCCACAATAGTAGTTATTGCAATTAGTTTATAATGTTAAGCTTTATTGCAGGGCTCCACGCCCGTCTTGCACGCCACCCACCGCTTGATCACCTCGCTCATCGCCGCCCTGCCCCTCCCCACGCCCACAATAGTAGTTATTGCAATTAGTTTATAATGTTAAGCTTTATTGCAGGGCTTAACACCCGTCTTGCACGCCACCCACCGCTTGATCACCTCGCGCATCGCCGCCCTGCCCCTCCCCACGCCCACAATAGTAGTTATTGCAATTAGTTTATAATGTTAATCTTTATTGCAGGGCTTCACACCCGTCTTGCACGCCACCCACCGCTTGATCACCTCGCTCATCGCCGCCCTGCCCCTCCCCACGCCCACAATAGTAGTTATTGCAATTAGTTTATAATGTTAAGCTTTATTGCAGGGCTTAACACCCGTCTTGCACGCCACCCACCGCTTGATCACCTCGCGCATCGCCGCCCTGCCCCTCCCCACGCCCACAATAGTAGTTATTGCAATTAGTTTATAATGTTAAGCTTTATTGCAGGACTTCACACCCGTCTTGCACGCCACCCACCGCTTGATCACCTCGCTCATCGCCGCCCTGCCCCTCCCCACGCCCACAATACTAGTTTATGCGATTAGTTTATAATGTTAAGCTTTGTTGCAGGGCTCCACGCCCGTCTTGCACGCCACCCACCGCTTGATCACCTCGCGCATCGCCGCCCTGCCCCTCCCCACGCCCACAATAGTAGTTATTGCAATTAGTTTATAATGTTAAGCTTTATTGCAGGGCTCCACGCCCGTCTTGCACGCCACCCACCGCTTGATCACCTCGCTCATCGCCGCCCTGCCCCTCCCCACGCCCACAATAGTAGTAATTGCAATTAGTTTATAATGTTAAGCTTTATTGCAGGGCTTAACACCCGTCTTGCACGCCACCCACCGCTTGATCACCTCGCGCATCGCCGCCCTGCCCCTCCCCACGCCCACAATAGTAGTTATTGCAATTAGTTTATAATGTTAAGGTTTATTGCAGGGCTTCACACCCGTCTTGCACGCCACCCACCGCTTGATCACCTCGCTCATCGCCGCCCTGCCCCTCCCCACGCCCACAATAGTAGTTATTGCAATTAGTTTATAATGTTAAGCTTTATTGCAGGGCTTAACACCCGTCTTGCACGCCACCCACCGCTTGATCACCTCGCGCATCGCCGCCCTGCCCCTCCCCACGCCCACAATAGTAGTTATTGCAATTAGTTTATAATGTTAAGCTTTATTGCAGGGCTTCACACCCGTCTTGCACGCCACCCACCACTTGATCACTTCGCTCATCGCCGTTCTGCGCTTCCCCACTCCCAGAAACAACAACCATGCCACAAAAATAAGAAAAAATCGCAGAAAATCCGTTTTTTTACTTTTAACAGAATCAAAACCTTTGATATTATTATTATCATTATTAATATTATTTATGAGCAGTGACGTGCAGTAAAGTGTAGTGGATTGCAATGTATTGGTATTGTGAAGTAGAGGATATAGAAAGACATTACGGCTTAGTGATCAACAATGTGGTGAAGTGGTGTGTGGTGAAGTGGAGTTCTACGAAAGCGCGCACCGTGAAATTTTCACGTTAATTTGTAAAGTTTGTAAAATATTTAAGTTATGTAATATTAAATTAGTGTATTCTGCCACCACGTTTGTGGCCCCTGCCAACCGCTCCAGTATCCTCCGGAGCGGCACGGTTGCACCACAATACAAGGTAGATGGCAAATCAAAGTGAACAGAGCAGCGTAGCTATACACGTGCTTTGGTTTCGGGAACTCTTTCTTAAAGTTATCTTTTTTGCCGCTACAGGTTCATAGCGCTATTCTTCTTCCCGTTGACGTTCATTGTGAAGCGCACACACTTTGCGTGTCCGTTCCCGTTGGCGGGCTATTGTAGAGTGGCCTTTAGGGTGTACTTGTGAAATCTGATTCTTGATCAATTATTTCGGGTCATTATTCCTGTAAGTGCAGTGCATGCATTTTCTTTGGATGGTTGCGATGATCTTTCTTTGCTGGATGGTGATATCCGGCGCCAATTGACCTCCGGCTAGCGGGGTTTTCCCCAACCAGATGTCTCCCATCAGCGGAGCACCGCCTCAGCCGGGACAAGCTCTAAACTCCCAGCTGGTCTCTCGGAATGTGTGATAGTGTAGTGCTGTGTGCGCGTGTGTATGTGTATGTGTGTGTAAGTAAGGGGAAAGAATAGAACAAGGAAGAGGAAGGAAAGATCGGGCGTGGTCCGTGGCTCATTTGTTAGGGTACAGCTCCGACATGCGCTTGATATTTATCAAAGGAATCACAGAAAACTACCGATCGGAGCAGCCGACCGGTACAATTCTCCTCCAGACAGCGATTGAACGCAACCTAACTATGTAGCTAGTGTCGAAAATCCTGTCACTATCGGGACTAGAACCTACGACTTCCCAGACAGAGGCACTGTAGTGACAGCAATTGATGCCCTAAGCCATCTCTCCCGGTCAAGCAAGTCTGGAGGTGCGAAATGCACTTGTCTATCATAGTGCAGGGTGGCCAACTTAATTTATATTGTGTTGCTGCTTGCGCCCGGCTGGTGCAAATCTTTTTTCTTATTGCGGTTTGGACGGAGATTCTTGGTATCTTATCTATTGTTGTAACGAATTGACTTCGACGTCACGAGGGCAGTGAATGAAAACAAAGAACGAATATCGGAAATGAAGAGATTCTGTTTCGTAGTTCTATTGAGAATGGCGTTTTAATTGAATAAAAAAGTTACTTTTGCATAAAATGCGTTGAACATTGTGCGTTGAACAGGCACAAGGAGGTTTTATGAGAATAGCACAGGCCGGAGCATCGTCATGAAAATTTGTCACGTCAAATTCGTAATATTAATGGGTCGTGTACTTACCTAATGCCTATCCAATCCTATATTTCAAATTTCTTTCGTTATGATGGGCACTACAGGTGCAAGTAGAGCTCAGGTCAGACGTCAGTGAACAAATAAACATCGCACTCCGCTTAAAATCAGATTTTCGCTAGTATCCCCAGCTGTTTAAACTGAGCCATAGACAGCTTTCTCAGAAACAATTGTTCCAAATTTCTAGTTCTTGAGGGTCGAAGATGGTCACGTTTTGCTAATTAATATACAAAGAGCAATTAATCAAAACGGATATTGTTTACTGGTGGAAAAAATTTGATATGAAATTGTATAGTTTTTAATACGTTTCTAGATGAAAGTTCTGCTGTAATATAAATAAAAATACACAGAAGTTATTGCCAAATGGAATTGCTTACTATAATACTTTCAATATAATTAAAAATTGCAGCAAACAATTCCATTTGGCAAAAACTTTTGTGTAGTTTCATTTACATTACAGCAGAACTTTCATCTAGAAACATAAAAATTTTCTGAGCAAAATATTATGTGTATTGTAGTTTTTAATACGCTCTACACGCTTCTGCTTACAGATTTCTTCAAGACTGGTTTAATTTAATGTTTTTAAATGCGTTTTGAAGACATCTGAATGCAGGAACGTGTAGAACGGATTAAAACTACACATTTTCATATCAAACTTAATTTTCCTCTCCAGTGGACAATATCCGTTTGTTACGTATGCTCCTGATATGGTGGGAAATTTGGTGCAACTAAATTACAGATGCGACAGTTTGCCCCTGATTGTTAGGCAACTCGCTATGCAGTGGTGTTCAGCAGACAAACGAATACTCCGAGGATTCGGTCAGCTTCGGAACCTATGGCGGCCGAGGGTTGTGAATTTGGAGGGGCGGCCTGTGTATTCAAACAATGGCATACATTTTGTCTCTTTCGAACAATTCTTGAACGAGATCACACTACAGCATACAGTGTAAGATAGATTGGCAAATAAATGGATTTTAATCCTTGTCTAAGACAGCTTTTGCGATGATAAGGGAAAGTGCAATAACGATCAAGAAAATAACAGATTTTTTAAATATTTGTAGTAAACAAATCAGTAATTTATGAATGTATGAAAAGTAAGTTAAATACATTCTGAAACTTTCTCCCGTAATTGATTTTTCTGAGAAGGGCGCCACCATGGAGTCCTTAAGGAGTAGCCGCCCCTGACCAGATCGTGACTTGCTGGACATCACTGCGCGAGTTGTCTGACAATCAGGAGCAAATGTCGTTTCGTTTTGTCAAATTTCCCAGCATATGTTCATTTGCAAAAAGGGATCGTTTTTAACCTCTCTAAGTATCCTAAACGTTTGTAACGGTCTAGAAAGGAGCAAGGAGAAGAGTTAACGAGAAATGTAAGGGGATCTATCACCATGTATTTCCAGTTAACCTTTATCCTTCCTCTATGTCACAACATACGGGATCGTGGAATGTCACTCCCAAGTTCAACGTGCGACTCGTCTTTGCCGCAAGATCCCGAGCCATCTAAGCAGACCTTAACTGAACGTGTATGATTTTAAAGATGATTTAAGCGGGTGGGAGAGCCTACCGTGGCATATCACACAAGTAAACAATCATGCCTATGCGGGACTCGAGACCGCGATCCGTCGAACTGAGATTGCCAATGCACTTAGCAATCTCTGTCGTTCCGGGCCGGTTGGTCTCATATTTTAACTAATTAGCATAACATATTTACCTTTGTATTATATTTACCTCTTAACCTTAGCTTCACCTAAAGCTTTAGAACAAATTGATTAATCGTACTGACGAATTTTTTCATCTAATATTACCCAGAACTTTTTAGGTTTCAACGTTCTATCTAGGATGAGATAGTCGATCTATAAAAATTGAAATGTTTTATGAATATGGGAAAAAAATAAACTTACGTAACTTGACAATTGATCGAATATGTTTTGCGTCTTTATAAATGGAGCTTTTTGTTGAGCGCGTGTATGATTATAAAAATAAGTATACATTCACACTATTGTTCGTTTTACAAATTAACTACATTTTTATGATAAAGGAACGATTGCCTGATATTTGTATGAAACACACTTTACTTGAAGACAGAATACTGGTAATCTGACTTCCATTAAATGAAAAAATAATCTGCTTATTCGATGTATGATCACTAGAAGTAAGAACATACTGAACAGGTTTAGGCGGGTACAACTCACCAAACTTTTAATTGACTTCTGACTTGCAATTAGATGATATTACAAGTATTGCAGAACTCGTCCTTATGTCCTCTGTTGCATTTTATCAACCGGCCTCATCATTATCCATCGTTTTGAAATGATTTTAAGAGAAAGATGCTGACTTCTGAGAAACGGTTTCACAGGTTTTCAGGTTGATCAACCCTCCAAATATTTTTCGGTCGTCATTTGCTTAAATTGACAATTAAATTATTACTTCAATTGTTAAAATCTAAGAATATTTAAATTCTGAGAATGAATATATTAAATTCTGAGGGAAATATTGCAAGTAAACAGTTTCACAATGGAAACAATTTTGTCTAAGGTTTTCACTTTTTAAAAGATTATGTCGTGCCCCTATATAATCTATTCAAAGAACAGTGTCAATGGTAAAAACTCTTGTGAGCAAACACCGCCCTACACAGTAACTAACATTGTACGTAAACAAGACTTTCTATGTATGTAGTTCTGGAATATAATATCGTGTTTGTGATTATATCATTGGTAGCTCATGATCTTGCATGCCAATAAAACAATTGCCTCATCTCAATACTACCACGTAACCAAATATTATTCCAAGAAGACTTACATTTTCGATAATTTCAACAGTTTGTTTAATCCTTTTATAACAATGGTAATTTTGAACCAGGTCATTCAGATCTTAAAATTTCACAACAATCACAATATTTTCTTCTGAGATGGGAAACTCCAACAAACTAAAGTCAAGTCATTATTTCTCTCAAAGTATTTAAATGTCACTGAAAAATGTATTGTTCAAAAACTCAATCTATTAAATTAACATTATCACGTTACTTTCTTCAAGTACTTCAAAAAGCTTACTCCTCCACGCACTTTAATAACCACACTCTTTTTAGAAGCCGCTGATAGCAACTGCCCAGGTTCTCCTGATGCCATGCTACCTACTTGGTTGCACATTTATAGTTGTGGCCAGCTAAAAAGACCAGCTAATGTGACAACTTTTGAAAAATGCCACTGTCGGATGAGAACATGTATTCATACTCGATTTAGGGTAGTTTCGTTTCGTTTTGTGTTGGCTCATGCCGTTGCCAACCTTCACACAATTACCCTACATATATTACGTTTACGGGGTAGGGACATTTTTTAAAATTTAAGTGTGCAATAAAAAAATGGCTACTTCCGTAGATTCCGCCAACATTCAAGCCATTCATGTGGATTGTGCTCTGTTAGTTTGCTATTGCTGCTAGCGATTCGCATATTGCGGTTTGCTATTTTTCATAAATCTGCATTTAGTGATTTCGTCAGATGTATTAATTTAGTTCTACGCGTTTTTATTTATTATATTTCAATTGCTTTCATCACTAATAGTGGAGTTAGTCGAGAAAGTTTTAGTAGTAAAGGTTAGATTTTTCGATTTTGTATTTTTTGTGTAAAATTAATTTTATTATATTTATTATTAATTTTTTTTTTAGGGTCGTGGCAGCGTAGTGGTTAGGACACTCGCTTGCTAACCTGAGGGACCCGGGTTCAAATCCAAGCATGGCTGGGGATTTTTATCCGATGATGTCCTATTCAGGGCGATCCTTAGGTCCACTCAGCCTTCTTTCCAAATGAGTACCAATATTTACTGGCTTTATTAACAGTAAATGTTGGGGAAAAAGGTGTCCGGTTGAAGCATGACGCTTGCCACGCCATCTTCACCCCACTTCTAGAGACACAACCATCTACTAGATACCCGTTACATTCTTCTGTACAGAGGGCCTTGGAAGTGGGGATAAAACCGGAAAAATGGCTGAAAGAGGAGTCCTAACCTCCTCTAACCCTAAGCAGGATAATCCTGCAGCACTAAAAGTGCAAAGGGTAAATTAATTAATTAATTATTAATTTTTCTGAACCCAATTTATTTATCATTGAAAAATAATGGATAGCCTAACTACATCTGGGTCTTTTGTTAGTACTTTGTCTTTAAGGTTAAAGTGAATTCAAAGTTCTCTTCAAACGGGAATTGTAAATTTATTTTGTGGATTGTGGAAGAAAACAATGGAAGAAGGGGTAATGTTACTCAGAGGAACAAGTATTGTCAATCACGCGAATCTGACATCGCAAATGGAAAAAATTATTACAGGTAAGATTATTATTTTTTTCCTAAATATTATCTTATAAAACTGACGGGTATAATATTCATAATTAAAATAGTTATTGGTGTATTTATTGTTTATAACTATTAATTATCATTAGTTATACATAATTAATAGTAAATCAACTTTCTGTATGTTTACAGGTGGGTGTGAAGTCTACTGAATGAATTATCAACAGACATAGAAAGCAAGAAGCTCTGACCACACCTAAAAAGACCTCTAGTACTCATCCAGCTTCTATATTGACAATTTTGTGAAGGATGCAATTTCCAATAAAATACATTGTAATTTAGGTGCAGAATCATTTAAAAATTTTAATTACTTTGTTATTATAGAATTTTATTCATCTATACAATGATCGCTGTATTTTATAGTATTTAATGTGAAGTACCATAATTTATATTTTATGCACGTCTTGGTATTTCTATAAGAAACCTGTTCTTCAGAGATTGTGGGTGATGATACATTCAATTTTCAAGACTCTCAAACCTCCTTGAAGCGTATAGTAAAAACATTGGTTTTATTTGTGGTAAGGAAGACAGGTATGCCCTTGTAAATGAGAGAAACAATATTTTTTAAAAGAGAGTACTTCCTGAGGAATTATATTAAGAACCCAAAGTCCAGCACACCAAATATTCTAGTTTTTTTAAATGAAACATGACTGTATTTATGAATGGAAATTTCTTTATTTTCTGGAACGTTAATATTGTTTCCGTTTTTGTAGCTGTTATTAACCGTTTGTTAGTAACATCTTCAACATCACTTGTAACTTGGTATTGGGCAAGTGGGCACCACATTTCTCTCCTCAAATCCCACATGCATTTCGAAATTTTATTTGACATTATAAACATAATAGTGAAAATAACCATTGTCTTACCTTGAGCTTTTTCACAATCCCCAACAGCACTACAAGGGTGTGTGTAAGTGGGGTTATAAATATATTAATCTTTTACTACTTGGATGCCTTTTGGGATGCATTTGTAAAACTGGACTAAGTGGAGCATTTGGAAAACTGGAGTACACTGGAAACTAGAGTATAATATTATCATCCTGATTTGAATTATTTAGCAAGTTAATGAGAGGTTTTACTACGAAATGACTGCATAATCAGGGAGTAGTTTATGGTATTTTAGTTACAATAACTGATAATACAAGAGTGCAATATCATTGTGCAACTATTTACTGTGTCATTTATATTGTCAGTATACTACACTCCTGTTTCAAGAAATAACTTTTAAAAAATCAAAAGTTTTATTTATTACCATAACTATCCCTGTAACTTGTACCATACCCCGTTTTAAAAGAAAAGAAATAGGTGTAAGTCTGTCATTGGTTAGAACAGGCAACTTACTGAAGACTACTTATATTAATTATGAATTTCTTCTTTTTTAAAGCATCACTAACTTTTGAAAGATAATTTAATTAAGCAAATAAATAAAATGGATGCATCGCATAAATATTAAATCTCAGGGCTGTTAGAAACAATTAATTAGGTCACAAAGATTGCCATGTACATGTAAATTATTAATCTTAAATAATTCTGGAATTTATTTTTTTCAACGTAAATCTTAACTGACAGATAAATCATAAATAAATTGATAACACTACCATCTCAAAATCATTATTAACACAAGTCAGCAGATAACTTTTAGCACAAGACCACAGATAACTTTTAAATGTATGTTTTTCATTTGCTCTTGGCGCACTTTAACATCACTCACGCTCACACTTGCTGATAATGATAACTCTTATTTAGTTTAATTGTTCACCGAGTTAATATTCGTTTCTAGATGAAAATCTTGTTTAATTTTAACGAAAAACGAGACAAACTTTATTGTACTGTGAACTCTTCAACCGCGCGAGAAGTAAATGACAACAAAGGAAACAAAAGCGAGAGAGTTGGTCAGAATGATTGTTTCATAAGTTGGCTATTCCGACTGGAAATCCTTTTAGCTGCCGTATTGCGAATCCAGTGCGCCCTAATACACGGCCTAGACTATAGATAGGACAAGATTTGAAAAGTTTTGAACCGTTATTACGCCAGCCTCATCTTGCTTTCTTGTAAGGTAAATGAACCCAAGTTCTCGTGAATTGTTAAAGTTTCTCTGTATTGGCTTTGTTAATTAAACAATTTTTAAGTGAAAGTATTTTTTGCTTATGGCTTTTGCGAAATCGCCCTCCCCAATTATGGTTTTTCGAGTGAATTCCAAAGATTTAATATTGGCACACTCGCCAATATTAAATCACACTAACCTTTGAGTTTGTCATATGATGAGATTTTACTTGTTCACGGAACATTTAAAAAACATTTAAAACATTCCGAAGGCGACTGTTGTTGGTTTAAATTTTCCAAGCTCCTTTAATAAGACAAACAAGTTATATAATCGAGTCTTCATTAGTCTTAAATATAAGTCACATAGACTTTGCAACTATGCATTTTTAGTGATTTCTTGTTGTCTGTTTTTACTTTCCCGTATATGTACGTATATACGGAGTAATATACTTAGTATAGTTATATAATGCTGCGGAAAATCAATTTGGAGATTTCAACGGAAATACACGTTTTGGGGTCCACGGATACCGAAAAAGTGGGTGTTTTCAAAACGTCCGTCTGTCTGTTTGTCCGTCCGTCTGTCCGTCTGTCTGTCCGTCCGTCTGTCCGTCTGTCTGTCTGTCCGTCTGTGAACAACACAAGCGCGTAAACCATACGTGCGATTTCTTCCAAACGGATATTCCTACGTCGATCTGCGTCCACTCAAGGCGCCTCGATTTTGAAAAACTTTCTTCAAAATTTGAGGGTACTTTACATGAAGACCCCCAGACATTTTCAAACTTTTTTTCAAAAACGGCTCCAAATTTTTTCTTTAAATTTCTTGTAAGAATAGAGTAAAATACACTTATTAAGGTGACATAGGTCCCATTTTCACGCTTAACTCTGAATTTCCGAAAATTGCCACGCTTAACTCTGAATTTCCGAAAATTGCCAAAGTTTGAAATCTTTTCGGCGTCTTCCTAGAACTATAAAATTGAAGAGATATTTTTCCTTCAATGTACAGATAGTGCTAAATGTGCTCTATTAGATGACATTAACGCCATATTGCTCTATTCTTTTGTTTTTTCAAAAATTGCAAAAATTTAATTGATTTGACTTGTCTCTCACGTTAATATTTACGTTAGCGATTTGTTCACATTATTATATTAATTAGTACATGGGCTTTAAATAATGTCAAATGAAGTTTCTCAAAAATTGAGTAGTTTTCTGTGAAAACTAGCTCAAAATTGCGAATATTTAGAAACGCTCAAACGCCATTTTCTAAAAAATGGTTTCAAATTTTTTGTTCAAACGAATATTGCTAATTGCTCTCTTTAATATGACGTAAAGTTAATGTGGGGGTATTTTTTTGTCTTTTCAAAAATTACAAAAATGTAATTTTAAATTTAAAAGTTGTTATTTTGTACACTAAAATGTGATCGGTAGGCCTGACAATGAACAGTTGCAAGCTATTTCTGGATTTACTGTCTTGAAGCAATTTTCCTCAGAGTTTGTGCTGCATTATTTACATGTTTGAGTTATTAAATCTCTAGTTTGAACCCTCCAGATTTGACAATAAAGTGATAGTTTTATTAAAAATACATTATGGCTAATTATGATGAGATTGAAAATTGGTTAGTGTAATGTGTGTCTGTAACATGAAAAGTTTTTTTTTTAAATTAACTCAACAACCATAAATTTTAAAAAACATACAATGTATTATGGAAACCAAGTTTAAAGTCTGACAAAAAATGTTGGCAAAAGAACCATTGCAAGTGATTTATTTTTGAGTCACAGACACACAGCCCTATGAGTGATAGACACAAAGCATGAAGTCACAGAGACACAAAAGATAATTTGATGTAATTTGTTGTAAGTGTATATAAGAAACATCCATGGCAATTACAGAATTTTACAACCGAGATGACATATCCCGCCAATCACCAGGTATGAAAGATGTCATTCGTGAAGGTGGCATTAAAAAGAAAGTACAGAAGAGTTACTTTATATATTCAGGAATGCCATAGAAATGCCATAAATTTTGATATTTGCGCCCTCGGCATGTGCTTCTTTCACATGCTCCATGACATCACAAACTCCAATGAATGTCTGTGTATGTCAACGACTACACTGGTTGCAGCTATAGTTGTTCTCCGGAGCATGACGCAGGACTTTTTGTTCCATCTTTTTGCGAAAGATCAGCAATCAGCATTTTTGAATCTGAAAAGACTATCACCCATTGACAATGAAATTATTTTGCAAACAGATTTCAGTTAAAATGTTTCATTGAAATACCAAGATAAAGTTCAAGCTGCACATTGGGATTCTTTTTTTTTAAATCATTTATTTCCTGTTCAATTACAATATAATTTTTCAGGAGTTTGAAAAGAAGAATCTATAAATAACATTTTGGGAAGATGCCAGAGCTTTAAAATTTGGTAAATTATGTTTTTACCAATTTTGAAAATGAGTATGGTAAATAAGTCAATTCATAAAAAATAACTAATTGAAATGATTAAAGGTAATAATAAGAGTTAGAAAGGATAGTTAGAGGTTAAATTTAGAACAATTGAATTAAAGTGAATAAAGATATATATATATATATATATATATATATATATATATATATATATATATTTAGGGAGGGTGAAAAATGTCTTTGGGAAAGTGTGAACGAATGCGAAGAGAAGAATAATTTTGACCTAGAGTAAAGTATTGAGATGCAGGAGAAAGGTACAATGTATTAAAGAAATTTTGAGTTTGTTTAATTATAAAGGTTTTAATGGAGTCAATTTGAAGTTCTCTATGGATTTGTTTATTCGAAATAAACCAATCTGCTTTTAGTATTTTTCTTAAGAATTTATTTTGAATAATTTGAATTTTCTTGATGTTTGTAGATGAGGCATTACACCAAATAGGACAAGCGTATGTAAGAGAAGGGCGAATGATAGATTTAAAAATTGAAATACCACAATCTATTCTTAATTTTGACTTGCTGTTACAGATAGGGTATAATTTTGAAATTTTGTGATAGGTTTTGTTAGTGATAATGTGAATATGTGATTTCCAAGTGAGACGTTGGTCTAAATGTAATCCTAAATATTTAACAGGTATAGTATTGTCAAGCCAAGGAATATTTATATTGTTGATAATTAGGGAAGGAGGTTTAGTTGGTCTACAAAGAGTAAAAATTTTTGCTTGAGTTTTAGTCGGATTTATAAGTATTCTCCAGAGTTGAGTCCATTTTAAATATTTTTGAATAGAATTTTGTAGTGTATTGCGTGCAATTTTGATATTATTATGAGCAGCAAATAATGCCGTGTCATCAGCGTAGAGCACTATTGTAGTAAAAAGTAAGTACGGAATATCTGACATGTAAATATTAAAAAGTAAAGGAGAAAGAGTAGAACCTTGAGGAATTCCTGATTGAATTGATCGTGTACTGGATAGAGAGGAGTTAATTTTAACTACGAAATGGCGATCAAAGAGAAAATTTTTAATAATTTTGAATAAATATATTGGAATACCTATATCGTATAATTTAAATAAAAGACCTACATGCCACACTTTGCCAAATGCTTGAGCTATATCTAAGAAAAGGCCGATGGTGTGTTGTTTGTTACGAAAACTATCTGCTATTAATTCTGTAACACGTAAAAGTTGATGTGTGGTGGAGTAATTTGAGCGGAAACCAAATTGATAATTAGGTAATACTTGAATTAAAGATATGTAATTACGAGTTAATAATAATTTTTCAAAAATTTTTGATAATGACGACAAAAGACTGATGGGGCGATAGTGCGTTGGGTTCTTGGGATCTTTGCCAGCTTTGCAAATAGGACGAACAAGAGCAAATTTCCAAGCTTGAGGGAAGTAAGAAAGACGAAGCATAGCATTGAATATTTTTGTTAATTTAGCTATATTTGAGATATTTAATTCTTTTAACATTTTATTTGAAATTCTGTCATGACCTGGGGCTTTATTTATTTTTAATTTTTGTGTTATATTCAGTACTTCATGAGGAGAAATATACTTAATAGCAGTAGGGACAGCATAAATAGGGGAGGACATAAAGGTTTCTATTTTATCATTAAATTTTTGATTAATTACCGGATTTGGTGTAAATGATTTTTCAAAATGATCCGCAATCAGGTTAGTTTTTTGCTCATCATTATATGCTGTAAAATTTCCATCATTTAAAATAGGAGTTGGGGAATAAGATTTCATTGGCTTCTTAATAGTAGACCATTGGGGTCTACTATTAGGGTGAATTTATTGTATGTAATTTTGAAACTTACTGAATTCATATTTGTCAATACGAGATTTGATAATTCGAGATAATTTATTTATTTTCTTTTTAATATCTGGTCGGCAAGTTTGTTGCCAGTATCTTCATAGTTTATGTTTAGATTTAATTAAGTTTAATATACATGTGGGTAATTGGGTTCGAGAATGTATATGCGGTTTAAAATATGTAATTGAATTTTGATACGAAAGTTGAAGAATTTTGGTGAATTTGTCACTTTCATTATCTACTTTGTCAGTAGTCAATAATTGTTTAGGAAAATTGTAATTTAAATTAATGCTGTTTCGACAAGAATCCCAGTTTATATGTTTATTGTATTGAGGATAATTAATATTTAGCAAGGAAGAATTAAAAGAAATTTTAATTGGAAGGTGATCTGAATCTAGTTCGGGAATGGGAATTTGATAGAAAGGAATATTAACATTTTTTGCAATAATAATGTCAAGAATATCAGGGATTATATTATTATGATTTGAATAATAAGTGGGCTCAAATGGAGCATGGATATCTAAATTATTGTGAAGAACGTATTGTTGTAATCTGGTTCCTTGAGGATTAGTTGAATGACATCCCCATGCCGTGTTCTTACTGTTAAAATCTCCTAAAACAATAGTAGGATTAGATGTTTGAAAGATTTTATTATATATTTGAATTGGGAAGGACTTATTTGGGGGTTTGTAAACAGAATAAATGGTGTATTTTATATTGCTAATGATGACTTGTATTGCTATACATTCTAGGTTCTCAGATAATGGATAAAAATTTTGCTCATGGTATATGTTATTTTTAATAATAATGGCAACATCTCCAGAAGCGTGATTTGAAATCCGATCATTTCTGTAAATTTTATAACCTTTGATATACAGTTTCTCGCCTGGAATTAAGTGAGTTTCGGTTACACAAGCAATATCAATATTGTATTTTTGTAAAAAATTATTGAAAATATTTTTTGACGTTTGATTCCATTAGAATTCCAATTAAGAAATGTAATGTAATTTAAATTTGTACAGAAATTATTCGCCATGAAGGAGAGATGGGAGGATAGTTTGAATTAAGGTTTGAATATGAGGTATAATTGAGGAAAGGACTTGTTTAACTATGTTGGAAATTAAACAGGAATAGTTAGAAATGTTTGTTTGTTGTTTTGTAGCATTTGAATAAGATTTACGTGTTGTATGAGAAGATGATGTGTGTATTCCAGTAAGGTTAGAAGGGTCTTGTGCTGTAGTGTTGTTTTGAGCATTGTATAAATGATCAAGAAGTGGAAAATTTTGATCGTTGAAAGATAGAAGGGGGGTAATGCATTGCTTATCGGGTATTGTACGTGTGTTTGAAGGACGAAAAGGATTTGATTTAAGTAAATCTTTATAAGTTTTACAACCTCTGTAGTTCGCAGTATGCTGCCCGTCACAGTTAACACAAACAGGAGAAGTTGATTTAGGAAGTGGGCAATTGGAATAGTGATGGCTTTCTTTGCATTTGGGATTCTGAACTAGTAACTATTTTTACTGCAGTTTCATGGACCAATTCAGGGACGTTTTATTTGCAGTAATTTCTGACTATTTATCTCACGATAAATAGTCTTCCTTCATGTTGTACTCTATTCTTTAAGGTCAAAATATCCTTCAGAAACCTCTGTTGGAATATTCTCTAATGGCGCAGCACAACATTTCAAGCAGAAATTCAGTATTTGCAACATCACACTGCATAATGTCTTGAAAATATCTTTGAACTTGTTTGCAAGCTCAGATGGGAAAGGTGCAGTCGATGGCACTAGAGGAATGTTAAGGCATTTAGTATGGTGCAAGATTAGGACTGGAAAAGTGCACATCCGGAATGCTGAAGACTTATGTAGGAATGCACAAGAATTAATGTCCACAACACAAATTGTGTTTGTTCCAGAAGAAAAAATTGAAAACATTAAATTGTCACTTGATGAAAATTGGCAATATATTCGCCCGATACTCAGACTTCGACAACTACACTGCATTCAAAGTGTTGCACCATACAAAGTGATCTGTAAGATGATATCTGATGACTCAGATTTAGAAATTTTCTCCATGAAAACAAAAACTGAAGAGAGAACACCAATTTCTATAACTAGTCAAAAACCTATGAAATTATCCTCAAAGCATGTTGAAGTAGGAAGATGGTTACTTGAGTCCTATCAAGTAAAGAAGAGAATAAAATATTATGTTGGTCAAATATTATTAATTTACAACAACTTTTCACACTGTGTCAAATTTCTTTGTTTCATAGAGAGTAAGAAGTTATTTTACTGGACTGACAATGATGATTATGACAATGCAAATGTTTCCAGTATTGTAAGTACTTGATTAGGGTCTAAAAAGTCACTAAGAGGCAATTATTTAAGTTTTGATAATGACCTCCCAGATTATTATTGAACTGTGTATGTCTGTGACAAACGTGTGTGTCTGTGACAAATTTTAAAATTTTTTGGGAAAAAATACAAGTGTTAACATCCTTATTTTGCCTTTATTTCTTAAATGTGTCTTTAATTGTGTTATATTTTTATTTTGGATCTAAATAATTCATATTAGCAAGAATTTGGAATTTTTCTTGATAGGTTGCATTTAAGTCATTTTTGTTGCGTGTGTCTGTGACATGATTTTTGTTGCGTGTGTCTGTGACATGAATATATTTTTTACATCCAGTCAATACATAAAAATATCAAAGGTCAACGTCTATTAGCAATGCCCATAACCCCCACTATCTGTGGTGAATAATAAATCATCAATATTCAATTTAAAAATACCTCTTATTTAGATCTGGTTGGTTCAAAAGTTTGTCTGTGACAAATGGAATTGCCCCTAAACAAACGAGGCGTATACACTATGCCTTATCTTCGGAGCTCTTGGATATGTCTTTTGTCTTTTTTCGACATATTAGATTTAGATCTTTGCTTAGAAACATAGCGTGTTGATCCTAAGCTTCTTTTTTGTTTTTCCTTCTTTTTTTAGTATAGATCTTTTCTCCATTCTTCCTTTTTGCTGTAACCGAATTCCTTCTTTAAAAAAGAGTTCTAGGTTAAATGTCAGGTTTTCTTCTCTTACGGTTATTCCTCGGGATCCTGCTTTAGGAAGTGATCTGATTTCCAAAGGACTAACCGCTGATGTGAGTAACCCATCTTCTACAACAGAAACAGCAATATTGCCCTCTCTGTCATTAGTAGCTAGGCCTACTGCTTTTGTTCTTTTCCTGCCACAGCTTCATCTATGTTCCAAATGTCATTTGCACTGAAAACATATTTTTCGAGAACAGGGGCTAAATGGTCGAAAAAATGCCAACTTTGTTTTCATTCAAACTTGTGTTTCTATTCAAATTAGTAGCTTCAGGAACACGAAGATAAATTTTAAGAGTGTCTCTGAATATACTTCGTCATTCAATCAACACTTGCAGACTTCTTTGTTATACAGTTTTCTGGCACTTGAATTTTCTTTTCCAAGACAAAATTGTATGCTAAGCTTCTTAATTCCTCACTACATTTCCTGTAATTAAAACCATTACACTCAAAAAATATTGGAGCAAGTAGTAACACTGGCACAATGTGCCTCTTGGAACCTGTCACAACTAGCCCTGAGAGACACTAATATGAATTTCCGTTTTTATTTCATGTTATTTTGCCATTCATATAAACCAGAAACACATCAAATTGTAACTTAAAAAGTAAGTGTTTCAATAATACTAAGTAGTTAAAAAAATTTTTTTCTAGTTTTTCAAATGTTGTTTGACCAAATAAATAAATACTTATGGGAACGCAAGTACGAGACCAGCCAAAAAAATGAAAAAACAAGGAAAGGATGATGAGAGAATACACAAGCAAATAAGTTAGAAGAACATTGCATCTATTAAATCTACCATAGAAGAGAAACCTGAAAAATTCTCCCGAATTACGATCAATTAAAAATGTTCTGCGAAATTTCTTTCCAATTAACAATCCAAGTGTAATTGGAAAAGACTTCGCAGAGGACATTATTCAAATACTTAATGAAAACTATCACTTACTAACAGAAATATCAATAAAGAACCGATTCACAAGACTTATAAATGACCTAAAAATATGCAAACAGCTTTCGGAAGAATATGAAAAAGATACCGAATAAAATTAATGAAAATCTTACAATTTAATGTAAAAGTTGATGAAAATCGCTACCACTTTTCAGGGCCCACCCGCCTTTTTAGCATCGCTGTGTCCGCGTCGCCAACCCCACCGGGTGCGACTGCCTGGTCTTGCCACATATCTGGCGCAAGTATGGCACGTGCCATCTGGAACTGCACCCCTTGGGCTCGGCCGCTTCACGGTGTAAGACAGACCTGCACAACGCCTGCTCCCGCGGGCATTCTGCTCTTGAGAGCCGATCGTCTGCCCGTGGCAGCGCCGAAAGTGCAAGTAGTGGGGAGTAGGAATCTTTGCGGGGAGGGGAGAAGTCTGACGTAGCACGACGCGGCGCGTAGATTGAATGCCTGGGCGTCTAATGATCCATGCTTCAAAATTAAATGCCCATTTGTTTAAATGGATTATGTCAAATATTTGAAGTTACCAGGGTCATAATTCACTGTTTACGTTCTGTGCACTACTGTATATCCACCTTTGTATCCACCACTGTATGTATTTTCATTTTCTAATTTTTTAAAGAAGATAACATGCTCATTGTGACTCTTAAGCATTATTTTAAAGCAATAGCTTTAAAATATATACTTATATATAAGAAAAAATATTTAATTCTAACACAAAATTGCAATTTAATAATTGATTGTACACCAGGAATGTTATGATCTCAAAATCATAGAAAAATGAACAAAATCATGAGAGCAACCTTTCACATCAAGATTGACATAAAAATAGAATATGTGGCAATTCCAAGAAGGGTAATGTTTAATAGCTCATTTGTGACCATTTTTACCCATTATGAAACTGAATAAAAGAGATCGACGAGCAAACTTCTGTGACGATATGTTACGGACAATCATAAGATAATCATGGGTATTGGTTAAATAGAATGCAAAGGGCTTTATATTTGTATACGATCTCGTAAACGACTCTACCCTCTAGTCAGAAATTAGAACAGAAAATAATCATGATTTTTTTAAGAACAATATGTTTTTGCTTTGAGAGAACCGTCTTATTCAATTAAACATAGTAAATAAAAATAGTTTATTGCTGTCATCATCAAACAAAAACAATTCAGTATCAAAATTTTGTGTTTAGCACAACACTAAATTTGTGATTACATCGCAGCAAAGCGAATTACATTATGAGCCGTACAAGCAATTATAATACTTGGTGTCGAAATTTAATATGTATAATTCGTTGTTGTTTCATATTTCGCCCTGTCTTATACCGAGAACAAACATTTGCAATATAATACAAAAGACAATATTATTTGAATTGTATATGACCGTCATGTTCTTGCCAATTGCTCTTTAAATTTACGCGCTATCTTTCGAATTGCGCATTCTGATTGGTGGTCCCCACTCCTAGATTGGGTTTCATCCTCACCCTTCATCGATTTTCTCATTTGCACCCGAGTTGCCCGCACGCAGCTCCTAAGGTCAGTGAAAGTGCAAAATGCTGTGCAGGTCTGGTGTAAGATATAAAGGAGCCATTCCATGTCAAATCGCACAAAAAAGACCAAAATTTGACCTTCATATTTTTAATTATTTTCTAATTTTTTCTATTTGTTGTATGGATCAAATAAGTTAACACGTGTATTTTTATTTTTTTCTAACTTTATTATTTTTGGATATATTGCATAATGAAATTTGCTAAAAATGACGCACATCACTAACTTAAAAGTATCATATATTTGAATATACTAATTAAAGAAATTCTGTTCAAATTCCATTCGAAATTTAAAAACATGTTTAATTTTAAGATTTTGCAAAATATTTAATTTCCTGAATTTTCATTTTTTTAATTTAAATTTTGAAAATTGAAAATTTTTGTAAACTCGATGAGCTAAAAATTTTAAAAAAACATATTTATAAACGCACAAGAGTATTGATGATAACTCTAGAAAAAATCAAAGTGGGATCTCAGTAACTTTAAAAGATATGAATATTTTACGAACCAGTATGTAGTAGATTACTGCAATACACGCGTTTCTTGCGTTACTGGCCGTCGGTTTCTTTAGATGAAGCAGTAATTTAAGTACTTCTTGAGGTGATGAAACTTCACGATTGAATTTATAAATAATAGTATTTATGTATATTAATATATGAAAATAATATTAATTTATAAACAATTTCTAAATAATTAAATGACGTATTCATGACTCATGTTTTGACTGACATTTTGAAATTTTCTGGTCCCTCAAAACTCATTTTAAATACAAGTACTCGCTTACCATAGAATCCCTGAACTTTTGTCACAATGCACAGTTTTAATGCCCTACCGAATTTACTTCAGGTCTGGACAAAATTCCATTTTCTTCAGCCAGCTTTTTAGACAGTTTTATCATGTGTTCGGTTGCTGGAAAATGTCGTTTAATTTTATTGTAAGTTCAACTTTCAAAAATTGTCAAAATTTAAATTTTCAACGTCATGTCATCAGTTGAGTGAACGGAATCGATAAGTTTCAATACAGTATCTTTATTGTCTGATTTTTCGATGGACGTCGAAGGATCTTCAATGTGAAATCTTTATCTGTATTGGCTCTTCGTACTTTCTGAAATTTCTCATGGGGATACCGTTTTTGTCCCAATTTTCTTTTCTTGGTAGGGGTTTCTCCTATTGCAATTAAACTCTTATTCATTCATGAAACTCTTTATTCATTTCGCAGACATTTGACGAACTATCTGAAGAGCCTAAATTGCCATTTTCTTGATTTCCACACTTTTCACTATATTCACTGGATGTTCCGCTACTTTCGTTAATGCTTCGCGAGCCACTGATCTCGACGCTCTCTTCACAAACGAAAGGCCGTTTTTGAAGCCGATTCCCTTTCTTCCGAAAAGAATCTCACATTCGCAAATCAAATGACTCCTGTAAATTCACCAGCAAATCGTGGTTTACGCATCTTGGAGATTTTCTTTTCTAAAACCCGTTATCAGAAAAATTAAATGGATTGAAACGTCTGTCGTATCTCATACGGTGATCACCACTCGTTTTGCACAGTGTATCCACGATTCACAGAACAAACACTAGCACTCTTGTATTCATAAGGTGCGTATTGCGACTGATGTTGAGAAAATTTTACTCATGTCCCTTGACAAGTGGTTGATTGTATTTCACGAGCAAGGTCAGGAGGGCAGCCCATCCCTAGGACACAAAGGGACTCAGCAGTAAAATTCGTTTAGCTGACGCGAGGGAAAGCAGTAGAAGAATTCGTTTGCTGTCGGCATCCCTTCTGGGGACAGAGTGAACATATGAGTTACTAATATTTCTTGAAAACCTAATCAAGCAGACGGTCATTCTTTTTATTGTTCTTCGATACTTGTATCAAAGACTGATCGAACAAAATTAGTGCAGGGGCAGGAACCACGCGCACGCGTAATTTCAATAGATTTTTTTGATCCGTTAGTGTTCAGTGCCCACTTTTTTTCTTGTTCTGTTTTGTAGAAAATTGCGCAAGAAATATTTCTATATTTTTTTCAAATTTTTATCTGAGCGAGTTCATGTAGAAATTTTCGTTTTTTAAAATAATTACAATTTTTTAATGAAATATTTATTTTTTAAGAAAGTAATTTACAGAGGAATAAAATACATATATCAAAATATTAAATGAAATAAACAAAAAAATTTATGTTAAGTACATTCGGAGCATCCATCAATCATATTTTGCGAAATAAGCAAAAATTACAAAATCTAATATAGGCGTAACTACACAAATAATCAATTTTCGGGTAAATAAAGAAACACGTGCCTCTTTTTTGATGTCCAGAATGAATGCCATACAGTCATGTCATTTATTTTTAAAAAATTTCATACATATAAAAAATAGTCGTGTCAATTCTTGTGCGATTTGACGTGGAATGGCTCGTAGGTGTGTTAACTAGCCGCCTTTGGGGAAACTTTTCTAATGCCAGTTTGAGACTAGTTCCTCGCTTGTCCTTACGGTGCTCACGATTGGTTTGGGTCACGGTGTAAAATATGCATCTTAAGATCACATCTTAAACTGTGGTTATTACACAGTTTTATATATTTCCTAATCATTTTTGTAACTGTTCGCTTTGGACTTTACCAATTCCACAACGAAGCGACAAATCGCTGACTTGATATTTGAAATCAGCTGGCCACAGAGCTGTCGAATGGATCACGACCAATCACGACCTTGCCGAAATGAGACCCAAAGATCGCAGCGCTTATATGCGAGAACTGTGAGAACTAGCCTCACATAAGCTTCAAACTGGGAGTGAACACACCTGTGTATCTTACACCGTGGCCGCTTCCTGCACATTGTAGTGCATTCCATTAGTATCCACGCTCCCGCTGCGCACCACGCTGCTGCGAGCTGATGACCGGGCGCCACAGCCGAAGCACCGAGAGTTCCGAAATATGCTCCTTAGGAAGCTGGTTGCAACTCCGAATAGCCTTTAAAATCAACCGACTTATAAGTCGACATTTTAATCGACATTTTAAGTCATGAATTAAAGGGATAATAATGACAATAAAGAGATTGGTGGTAATGTTTGACGAGATATCTTTCTGGTTTCTTTCCGAGCCGGCTTGCATTAAATAATAATAATAATAATAATAATAATAATAATAATAATAATAATAATAATTTATATCGAAAAATCAATCATAACTTCCCTCCACCTTCATATCCGAGTTATGGTTCAAGAGCATTGTGCACAAAACATCAGAAACAGATATTTCAGATATTTTGATTCCTCGTTCATGTCGCAGTTCGTCCCACCCTGTCCTGCCTCGCTCAGCCCTAAAGGAATCCGGCCTTTGAGCCGCTTACTTGACCGTCACGTGTTTGAATGGTGAAACCACAGAAAAAGAATAGTTCTTGCAGCTTATGATCTGACGCTCGCCTCTTCTGCCGTTTCGGCGTGCCAACAGCGTCTCTGTCGACTGGCGGCAATGATACGCGATTGCCAAATTACCACAACAAGAGCAGGTGCTCTTAGACAAGGGGTGCGAGATAAAACAAACACTTTGTATTAACTGGTCAACAAAACAATCTGAAACATTAGTGATATGAACTTTACATTTTGAATGGAATCACTCACACAATCATTTTGAACGAAATCACTGAAAATTTTGTAGAAAGTAAATTTTATTTGTTGTTTGTATCAGCTGCATTTTAGACTGCGATCCATGATTGCTACATCAAGTAGTTCTAAATAATATAAGTTTTATTTAGAACGGTATTTTACTTTTAATATATACAGATAACTTACATTCACATTGCATTACCAGGATTTTTCTAGGTTGTACCTGACTTAATGTCTTCTTACAAAGAAAATTTCATTTATGCTGATTTTAAAACTAATTTGATTTATTGTACTTATAACTTATTAAACTGAGTTACTCAATTACTTCCTTTACTATAGAAAATTAGTAAAAACTATTTTTGTGGAAGTGTTTCATCGGCTTTTGGAAGAGCTGAAACCCCAAGAGTTCCTCGTCCCTCTTGGTTCGCCACTAGATACGTGTATCATACACGTTTTTTGTACTTGTAAGAATTTGTGCATCGTGTTCACGTATTTGTATTAATTATTTGTATTATTATTTATTTAAATATTAATTATTTGTATAAATTATTCCGTGGCATTCTTATAACCTATAGTGTCTTGTTAATCGTGTCTTAATCCACTACCTTCTTTGCTAATAAATGTAGTTTGTCAAGATTCATATACTGTAATTATGAATGAATGAAATTGAACTGGTCTTTTTCCTAAGATTCGCACAGAAAATCAAAGATAAAACCTCGGCATGCAATGGATTAAAACGAGTGATGAATTTTTTTTAATGTTTCTCTAGATTTTCTGTCAAATTTTTATCAGGTTGTAACGAAGTAAATATCAAAATTCTCTTAGTGTACACTGATTTCACCACGAAAAAATAAAATAGTTCAATGTTCAAGATCCATTTATTCAATAATCTTGAAATTTAAGATAAAGAGAGGGAGATCATATTCAATGTCTCATGTGACTGAAAATTCTCTTTTAAACAAGCTTTCATGTCTAACTCTAACGTTCATCAAATTTTGGTTTCATGAATAATGTGGTACAATGTTGAAATTGCTCATGGTCTCGAGGCAAAACATTTTGTAATGTGCTGATAGAAATTGCCTGTTCCCACATATCTTCTTGACAGACAGTTCAATGCCCCTGTACTCTGAAACACAAAAGATATTAACAACCAAAATGTAAGATGTTCGGCAGGTACAAACAAAAGTTCTAACCACGCTCGAACATGACCAGCCGAACATTGTGCATAAGGAGTTGCATAAAAATCAGGGGGAAATGTCACATGTGCAACTCCATTACATGAAATTTCTCTGGCAAAAAGTAATTATTTTCGACCCCTCTAAATGCCTTAGAAGTTTGTAACATTTATTTATTTATTTGAGTCAAAAACAGTTAAAAACACGTGTGACGAGCTATGGGGAGAAGTGAATTTATGCACATTTTCATAATTCTGTGATCTCTATCCTGAACCATATTCTAGTCGAATTTTGAATACAGAAAAAAGAGCGTTTCTTTTAAGTTTTGTTGACAAAATATTCACTCCTACATAATAAAATATTTTTTCAAAGGTAAATTAGCTATAAATTTGTGCCCTTTACCCTCATCATCTTCGTCATGAAAGAATAATACTTTTTTCCGCGACAATATGGAGAACGATAATTTGAATAACTATATTTCAGACGTGCACAAATAATGAAGTTACATTTATGTCCAGAAGCAAAACAAGGGGCCATCTCAGCATTTGCTCAAAGGATCAGGGAAACTAGACGAAAAACCTGATCGAGATGGGGTCATCGAACCAGAATCTGTGATACAATACTTGTTACAGGTTCTTTAGAATTATACAGTCCAAATGGTAAATAATTACATTAACTATCATTGTTAAAATTAATGTTACTTTCCTTTTGATGCTCGGTATAGTCTCGAACTGTATAGAAAGTTATGCAGCAGAAAAGATTTTACTTTGGACTTAAAACTTTTCTATCGAATTTAATCGTTTGTCATCTGGCAAAGTGTTGTAGAATAATGTACATGAATTGAATGTGAATTTATTTTTAGACGTTCTGTTCTCCTGATTCTACTTGTGGCTTGCGGGTCTTGCAATACCATCACGTGCATACAATTATTATTATTATTACAATTATTATTATTGTTGTTATTTTTATTTATTTATTTATTTATTTACGTCAAAAACAGTTAAAAACTGCGTATGACGAGCTATGGGGAGAAGTGAATTTTGTGCACGTTTTCATAATTCTGTGGTCTCTATCCTAAACCATATTTTAGTCGAATTTTGAATACAGAAAAGAGAGTTTTTTTCGAGTTTTGTTGACAAAATATTCGCTCCTATATAATAAAATATATTTTCAAAGGTAAATTAGCTATAAATTTCTGCCCTGAACCCTCATGTTCTTCATGAAAGAATAATACTTTTTGCCGCGATAATATGAAAAACGATAATTTGAATAACTATATTTCCCACTGAAATTCAGAAGACGTGCACAAATAATGAAGTTACATTTATGTCCAGAAGCAAAACAAGGGACCATCTCAGCATTTGCTCAAGGATCAGGGAAACTGGACGAAAAACCTGATCGAGATGGGGGCCATCAACCCAGAAACTGTGGTACAATACTTGTTACAGGTTCTTTAGAATTATACAGTCCAAATGATAAATAATTACATTAACTATCATTGTTAAAATTAATTCTACTTTCCTTTTTGATGCTCGGTATAGTCTCGAATTGTATAGAAACAGTTATGCAGCAGAAAAGATTTTACTTGGGACTTAAACTTTTCTATTGAATTTAATCGTTTAATGTCTTCTGGCAAAGTGTTGTAGAGTAATGTACATGAATTGTATGTGAATTTTTTGTAGTGAGCTGTTGATACTGCCACCTGGTGAATATGATTACTACGTCGTGTGTTATACTTATAGACATCGGCGTTTGCTGAAAATATATTCCCGTCCTTAAGTAAGTCATTTTTGACAAAAACTACTGATTCGTAAATCAGGAGACAAGGTAATGGTAAAATTCCTAGATTAATAAAGAGTGACTTACAAGAATCACGTGGGTTGGATTTGCTTATTATTCGTACAATTCTTTTTTGTAATCTGAAAGTCTGTGAACTATAAGATGTGTTTCCCCAAAATATTATGCCATATCTCAGGCGGGAGTGAACATTGGCAAAATATACACAACGAGCTGTATGAAGGCTGACGGAATTTGAAAGAATTCTGAACGCGTAGCATAATGAGCTTAATTTTGTGTTCAATTCATTTAAGTGGGCATTCCATTTGAGGTTTGACTGAATTGATAGACCTAAAAATTTTGTTACATTAACATCAGTCAATGGCACACCGTTCATTTTCAATGGAGTACAGAATTTTTTATTTGATATGGAAAACTGCATTGAAACTGTTTTATTTTCATTTACTTTTAATTTGTTATTACGGAACCAATTTGAAACGTCTGATATTGTACTATTTACGGTTTCTTTGTTGCAAAGAATATTTGTATCATCCGCAAAGAGAACTGTTCTTCCGTTTCGAATCGCTAAGGGCATGTCATTTACGTATAATAGGAAGAGAATAGGGCCTAAAATCGATCCTTGCGGGACTCCACGTACAATTGGCAAAGAACCGGAAAGGTGTGTACATAAAGTTCCATCATTCCAGTAAGGTATTTCTACTCTCTGAGATCGTTGTTTAAGGTACGAACATAGCCAATCTAGAGCAATACCACGTATTCCATACGAAGGTAATTTTGAAAGTAAAATGTTATGATCAATGACGTCGAAAGCTTTTGAAAGATCTAAAAATATTCCAATAGTTGCTTCGTTTTGATCCAATGATGAGGCAACATCCTTAAGAAAAGAAAAAATGGCTGTTTCCGTAGATTTTGATTTCCGGAATCCATGTTGGCAATTTGAAAACGCGTCGTGTTTATTCAGAAAGGTTTCCATTCGTACATAAAAAAGTCTCTCTAATATTTTTGAAAAAACTGACAAAAGAGAAATTGGCCGATAATTTTGAACTTCATTTTTGTTGCCTTTTTTGAAGAGCGGCTTAATCTTAGCTGTTTTAAAAATATCTGGAAAAATTCCGGTGCATAAGGATGCATTAAATATGTGAGTTAACGGGTGTATAATGGCTGGCGCGCACGTCTTTAACAAACAATCCGGAAATTCATCTAAACCGGCCGAATATTTATTTTTTAATTTACCGATTATTTTGAGAATTATACTATTAATATACTATTAATATACTATTATATTATTATACTATTAATGCACTCCACATTTTACGAGATCAAGTGTCATCCTCTACTGCAGAAAATTTGTAGAAGACCATCAGTCACTCATCGTTATTTGCATTTCTGCTCATCGAAAAACGTTATCTTTTAATATCTGATGAAACCTTTATCCCCTTAACGAAACATTATCACCACAGCTTAGCTATCGATTCCACGGATCGCCAATGATAAGGAAGATAAGTTTGTGGAATGAAAAGGGCACCTCTTTGCAACTATTCTTCTTAATAAAATTATTGTTTTCATACGTTTCCAAATATTTGATTTTCAATATGTTATTCGAAGTTTAACATGTGCTTAACATTCTATATCAATACCTTTTCAGCCATTATCCATGAAAATTCAATAAATGTGACATCACTGCCTAGTTGCCTATAGCCACCACCAATGTGAATCAACTGACACCATTCGCACATTTTATCATTACATTGAATGAATATTCCAAAGGCGGTTATAGAAGATTACTGAGTGTGTGACGTCTTTTATATTAATTTAAAAATGCTGTGCAGTATTTATTATTTTTATTTTTTCGCATACTACATACATCGTGTAGAGAAAGTTGTGTAAAGCGGCACAATAAACTGTGTTACGTATTGTAGATCCCTGGTACCGAAAAAGTCAATAATTCTTGCTCCTGTATTCAGTAAATTCGCTCGTGTTTGGGCAAAAGGGTATATGTGCTGTTTCATAATTTTACAGGAGAGCAAAAATAAATGCACAGTTCGCGCTTGAGCCTGGAGGAGTGCAGTTGTATACTGTATACTCTGCGTTCTTCGAGTGAAAAGTTAAATCAACGTTTCAAGTGTTATACCAATAACAGATTAAGTGTTAACCTGAGGAAGAGAGTGCCTTCAAATGCAGGAGACATCTCGTTCGATGCCAATGGAAGAAGAAATACAAATACCACCGAACCAACAAACCACAAGGTATGAAAATTCAGCTACTGTACCATTTCAATCAAACAATAATTCTCAAGTAAAAAGCTACGCCAACTTGACATCTAACATAATGTTCCCGAAGAAAGATTAGGCCATAATTATTGAAGCTATAGAAGGAGCAGAAATAAGAGAATACCTGTTAGCCATGTCGAACATAACCAAACCGACCACTATAAGATTTATTTCACGTTTTTCCAATGCACGTATCTGTATTTATCTTGACTCCAAAAAAACAGCAGACCATCTTACAGACAACAAGAAGGAAATAATAGTGAAAAACACAAAACTAATTATTAAACCACTGATTACAAGAAACAAAAGAATAGTATTATCCAATGTGTGTCCAGTCATCCCTCACTCGCTAATAGAAGATAAGTTCAATGAATTAAATGTAAAGATAGTATCCCCTATATGGTTCATGAAAACTGGAATGAATGAGCCTGGGTTTTCGCATGTGTTAAGTTTTAGATGACAGTTATATATAGCACCAGAAGATGAGCATAAACTCCCAGAATCTATACAGATCAATTACGAAGGAACAAACAACTGGATTTACATCTCCAGTGAGGGTTCCTTAAAGTGCTTTGAATGTAATAATCTAGGTCATGTTGCTAAGAATTGCCCAAATAATGTAACTATTCAAAATAACATAACTACTTGTGAGGTTAGGGACATGGAAAACAACAAGACAGAAGAACATGATAATTCAGGTCAACCACAAACAACTCTAGGAACAAACAATAAGACAGAAGACCAAGATAAGACAGCCCAACTACAAACAAAACTAGGAATAGACAACAAGACAGAAGAACAAGAGATCACTGACCAAATACAAACGGCACTAGGAACAGAGGAAGTAGACACAGAAGGAAATACCAAAGGAATCAAAAGGGGGCATTCAGTGACAGAATCTTCCGGCTTTCAACAGCCTGATGTTAATAACTTGGAAGATGAAATACTGAATGTAGAAGAAACTGGTAGCAACTCATCAAGTGATGAATGGAGGGAAGTAAAACATGATAAAAATAAAAATAAACCAAAACACATAGACAATAGGACAAAAGAGCAAGTGTGGGAAGAAATTGAAAAAGAAATAAATTTAACTAAGGCAGGGAAAAGTTATCCTATTAATATAGATCAATTTAGTAGTCTGATGAATAGAACTCAAGGCAATCAAAATATAACACAAATAGTAAAAGAATATACAGACGAAATTGAAGATCTAATCAACATGTGCAAAGATCTACATGGGAAAATGAACCAGCCAATGAAAAACGAATGTACTCGATTATCAAAAAAATTGCAACAAATTAGAAACAGTTCTAAGACAACAAGCCAACCCTCAGGAAGTAAGCCTGCACAATAATAAAACAGAGAAAAATATAAAATTAAACACAAACAAGGAATATATTACAGTGGAATGCAAACGGATACTGTAGAAGACTAGAAAACATCAAGCTGGTAATGAACAAATTCAACCCAATATGTCTGTGCCTACAGGAAACAAATTTCTCCAATGACCACTGTGCCCAGATTAGAGGGTATTGCAACTTTTACAAAAACAGGTGTCATTCAATTATAGCCAGCGGAGGTGTAGCAATATTTGCCACAACATTTACTCTACCTGAAGAAATTCCATTGAACACAAATACAGAAGCATTAGCTATCGGTATAAAATTCCCCTTCAAACTAACAATCTGTAATGTATATTTACCAAATAGATATAAATTTAATCAGGAAGAACTAAACAAATTGACGGATCAACTTCCAAAACCCTTTATTATTAGGAGATTTTAACAGCCACCATATGTACTGGGGCTCCCATAAAAATGATCATAGAGGAAAAATAATAACAGAATGGTTGGAAAATAGAAACAACCTCATTCTCCTAAACACTTGTCAACCTACCCATTTCAACAGTAGCAACGGACTCTCAAGCAATATCGATTTGTCTATAGCCTCAAATGAAATAGCACCAACTTTGAAATGGAATGCTTTGGAGGAATTATATGACAGTGATCATTTTCCAATAAGAATAAGAATTATGGAAGCCCTTACTCCAGAACATAATATAGTATCAACAAAAAGATGGCTATTCAACAAAGCGGATTGGAAATCATTCAGAGAAGAAATTGATAATTCCCTCACTGAGATGCCAGAATTAACTGATCTCACAAATACGAATATCAGCAAATGAGCTTGTAACGTCATTTACTAAACTCATTCTTCATGCAGCAAATAAAACAATCCCCAAATCATCAGAAATCCAAAGAAAGAAATGTGTGCCATGGTGGAATAAGGAATGTGCTCAAGCAGTACTTGAATCAAAAAGGGCGCAGAGGCTGGGACAAAAGAATGCACATAATGATCCTGATTTAGTGTACAAAATTAACTACAAGAAGAAAAGAGCACAAGCCAGAAGAACATTAAAAGAGAGTAGGAAAAAATCCTGGCAAAATTTTATATCAACAATAACACCGCAGACAGATAGTTCAACAGTATGGAAGAAAATACAATGCATAAAAAGTGGAAAATATAAATCAGACAAAATAGTGTTAGAAGATGCTGATGGTAAACTACATTTGGAACTCTCATACACTACAGAGCTCCTAGTAGAAAACTTTGCAGTAAATTCTAGTTCCAGCAATTATAACAAGAAATTTATAAAATACAAGGAGATGGAAGAAAAAAATAACCACAAGTATGATACAAGAGATAGCACAAATCACATCAATGAAGAAATTAAAAGACATGAACTGGAACTAGTTCTCTCTCAAGTAGGAAATTCAAGCCCAGGCCCAGATGGTGTACCAAATGTAATAATAAAACAACTTTCAGACAAAGCACTAATGTATCTTTTAGGTATATATTACTTTATATGGAAAAAACAGATATTCCCAGATACATGGAGAGAAGCTATAGTAATCCCCATTTTAAAGCCAGACAAAGTATCAAGCGCACCATCCACCTACAGACCAATATCACTAACCTGCAATTTATGTAAAATTATGGAGAAAATTATCAGCAGAAGAATTAGATGGTACCTGGAGGAACATAATATTCTAGCTCCACTACAATTTGGATTTAGAGAATCACGTTCGACAATGGACTATCTAATAAATCTAGAAGCAGAGATATGTGAAGCTTTCAGAAAAAACAGTCATGCAATTGCAGTCACCATAGATATAGAGAAAGCCTATGAAATGGTTTGGAAACATATTATAATAATAATAATGGAGAACTACAATATAAAAGGAAATTCCTTAGCATTTATTATAAACTTCCTTAGCAATAGTACCATTTAGGTTAGAATAAATAATACTCTCTCTACACCAGCTCAGATTGAAAATGGTCTGCCCCAAGGTTCGGTGCTGAGTGTGTTACTTTTCCTGATTAGTATTAATGAAGTATTTCAAGCAATACAAAAACCTGTAAAATGTTTCTTATTTGCAGACAATTTAATGATTATATGCCCTGGAATAAATATTCAGCACACAGCCAAACTTATCCAAAACACCTTGAACAATCTTGAAAAGTGGTCAGAAAAAACAAGTTTTAAATTTTCAAAAACTAAAACCGAATATATAGCATTCTCTAGGAAAAAAGAGGAGAAAAATGTAATTTTAAAATTGGATAACACAATTCTCAGAGAGGTACCATATGTCAAAATATTAGGAATGATATTTGACAAGAAGATGCAGTGGAAGAAGCATATTAACCAAATAAGAACAGAACGTTTTAGAAGAATAAACATCTTAAAAGTTCTATCAGCAATAAAATGGGGTTCTGACAAAAAATGTCTAATACAAATTTACCAAGCCTTAATTAAATCAAAAGTAGAATATGGATGTATATTATATGATTCTGCTGGAAGAGACATATTAAATAAATTAGAAAGTATTCAAAATACAGCGTTACGATTATGCATAGGAGCTTTTAGAACTAGTCCTACTTTTAGTATATTAGTTGAGGCCAACATGCTACCACTTCAGCTGAGAAGAAAAGAACTAGCTATGTTCTATGCAAACAAAATGATAGCAAATTATCAAGCCAATGGTATCTATGAAAATTCTTGGAAAAAATTACAAAAGAAGTAGAATACCTAAAACGACCAACTTTACCTAAGCCTCTTTATATTAGAAATGATCTCTACACTGAAGAACTGAAGATGAAAGTCCCTCCACTCCTACCTAAGAGGAGACCGGCAGACCCGCCCTGGAGTAACATTATAATAAAAGTAAATATGGAGCTAGCAAAATACGAGAAGAGTACCACACCTAAAGAAATATTTAGAAGTATGTTTCTAGAGATGAAAAACAACTACAAGGATTACCAGAAATATTATACAGATGGGTCAGCATTGAATGGAAGAAGAGGCTGTGCAATAGTGTCTAACGATAAGATATACAGATTCAGACTATATGACAGTTATTCTATATTTACCTGCGAAACAATAGCTATACTAAAAACACTACAAATAATAAGAAACAATACAATTGATACTAAACATGTAATATTTTCTGATTCCAAATCAGCACTTATGGCAATAAGTAACAACAGTAACTTTAATATACTCATTAAGGAGATCAAAGAATTAATTTGTTGGCTAATTACAAATAATTATAATATAGAGTTAGCATGGGTCCCAAGTCATCAGGGAATACAAGGAAATGAAGACGCAGATAAGGAAGCAAAAAGAGCAATTAACGAACCTTTAAATACCTCAATTTATTCACCTCCAGAAGATATCAAGAAATATATTAACATCAATATGAAGAAATTCTGGGACTCCAGCTGGAAAAATAATGAATCAAAGAAATTACAAGAGATCAGACCATCCATTTTTGATAAGCCACCCACATGGACAACATCGAGAAAATTGATAGGCTAAGAATAGGACATACAAATTTGACACACATACACTTAATTACAAAACAACACAGAAACAAGTGTGAAAAGTGTGGCTCAGCTTGGACAGTAGAATGCCAAGAATTTGAATTAGAAAGAACCCAATCCAAACTTCCCAAAAACATTAAAGAATGTTTAAATACCGAAGCAGGATGCAAAAAAACTTTGGATTATCTAAAGAGAACTAAAAAATATAACCTTATTTAAGGTGTATTCAAAATAAATTATAGTTGTTTATATTATGTAATGTAGGTAAATAACAATCTGTGATGTATGTAAATAATGATATATGATGTATGTAAAAATGGTATATGAAGTATGTAAATGGTTCATGATTTGGATAAATAATGCTAAAGTGAATAATTATGTAATGATGTAAGTAATTAATGTGAACTGTAGAGGTGGTTTAAGAATAGTATCTTACACTGTATGTCAAATTTGTAATATTAAAGAGGTCGCTGATGACCATTGTAGTTACAAAGCGACCTAAAATAAAATTAATAAAAAAAATAATAAATGCATTTAGTGTAGATATTGTCAAATAATTAATTTTCAGATACAAAGATATACATAGGTAAATAGTATTAGGTAAGTTTAAAGTTACTTTTAAACAATTAAAGTAAATAATTTTGAAATAAAAGAAAAATTACTACCCTTAACTTAATACTCAACTTTTCTGACATATATCCTTTTGCCCCAATACGAGCGAATTCCTTTCTATAATATGTTGTGTAGTCAGAATCAAAGTGTTATGGTCTGGAAGTCTGTCTGTGTAGGCAAAAGGATAGGCCGTAAGCAGGGTTTTCATAAAAATTGATATTCTACAATCGATCCCGATGATGTCGCGGATACTGATATTTTGATTTTTATGAAAGTTCTTTTACACTAAACCTCAAGAATATTTTCATTTATTTTTTTCAAAACGTCTCCAAATTTGTTGTTTCAACGTTTTATCTAGTAGAGCAAATCAAGCTTTTAAAAATGGTGTAGGTTCCATTTTCATTAAATTTTCGAAAATTAAAAAAGGTTTTCGATGTGTTGCTACAACTATAGTATTGAAGATAGATATTTTTCTTCTAAAGGAAATATCTTTTTCAAAATTAGATCTGTATATGAGGTCATGTACATTTTTTTACAAAAGATGCGGAGTTGTGCGTAATTTGTTGTTATGTGGTTGCGTGTAATGCGTAGAGGCTTAGTTACGCGTAATTTAAAGTTTTACGTAAGTGTGCATGAAATAAAGGCATTATAGAATAGCTTTTCTCAAAAACGTTTCTCCTTAACCTACTGGTTCAGATAGCGCTAAATGGACTGAGTTACATGACTCTATGCCATTTTTATGCTTTCTATTTTATCATTGAAAAATTATAAAAATGTGGTTTTTTGAATTATCTCTAATTTTGTTAATATTTGTATTACGGACAAGTTTATACATTATTGCGTACATGAATACAAATGCTTCATTCGACTTCTTAAGAAGTTTCTCGTAAACTCAAATGTTTCTATGAAAATAAGCTCAAAATTGTGCAATTTTCAGAAACGCTCAAACGACATTTTCTCAAGGATGGCTCCAAATTTGCACAAAGGACCATGTTGTACTCTTCCATAATATTCTTAAAGTTATTTTTAATTCTGCTATTAAGGGTTCGAAAAATTGATAAAATGTGATAAAGTGTCTTTTATTCATCAGTAGGTAGCAATTATGAAGATAATACGAAGTGTGAACGATATTATGTACATATCGCAAATGTCCTTTGAAACAGCAATGAGGCTATTTGATGTAAAAGTAATTCCAACCATCACCAATGGAGTAAGTATAATAAGGTCACATCTAACAAAAAAGCAACTAGAAGCCTTGGAGGGGGTCAAAGCATATCTCAAAAGATTCCTGTGTGTATCCAAATACACCTTATCCAGACTGGTATAGGTACTCATTAAAGAAACATTTCTACTAGAAGATATACGTCTAAAAGACCTGTTGCCTACCACCACAGCTCTACAGTGTCCTAGAAGAAAGAAAACAAAAAGAAAGAGACATCTGGGAAGAGTTCTACACAACAGAAGCAATGACCAATAAAAACTGAATGAAATCGGGTTTCGAACTTCGACACATAATGGCGCGATTGGCTATACATGGATTCCACCACCTCACTGCAGAACGAAGAACTACCCAGGAACTACCACTCTCCGTGCGAATATGTGTGTATGTGACATATGTGAAGTGTGGAAGATATATCTTAGACTGTAGAAAAAGAAAAAAAGTTTAATAGAATACGCCGGCATGTGATGAAACTAAACAATAATACACGATTGTGTGAAATCCACCCTATTATTATTAATTATGAAGGTAATGGGTCAATACCAAAATTATAGCCCAGAGTAAAGAGATTGGAAAAGTAACTGGAGAAGGTCTGTGCCATTCCGGAGCGCTACTAGTTTTATATTTTTCGCCATTAATTTCTTGCTTTTACATTCTAATGCCTAAATAGCCATTGGAAGCAAATGTTTGGATTCTTAAAAGTCGTATTACTCGTTCACTTTACTTTTGAAGACGGCAGAATTAGGAACTATTGTTGTTTCGAACGTGAAGGCCCGAACACACAACCGAGAATACATGAATGGTCCCGATGTCAATCAGCATCAGACCAATCAGCTGTCTCTGAAGGCAGCACAAGCGCTATGGACACAGCTGACGAACTATGCCTTTCTGACAGTGAGCTGGAGTCGCGCCCTTAAATGATTAAGATTTATTTATTTGTCAAAAAACAGTAAAAACTGTATATGACGTGTGGGGAAAGAGATTTATCTGCGCACATTTTCTTGAGGGCCAGAATTAAAAAATAGAAGATAATATACAATAAAATAGATCACACCATACTCTATTCACAACATTCACGTACAATATTTTTATTTCTTCTTTGCACTTATCTACTGCTTAATGGTTATGTTCTTGCCCCGCCGGGGTTCTGTGTGCTGCTCACCGCCATCTATATCATATTAAACGGTCAGTATCTATTGCAGACGCGCGTGTCTCATTCAGTAGGCGGTGACCTCATGTAAACAGATCGCAGCGCTCCGTCTGCAAATGTAAACTGAACGAGTAATACTATTCTAGATGTTTACATTTACACGCTAATAATTATATTTACATCTCTTTTTATTGAACTCTTGCCTAGTAGCGAACTGAAATGTAATACAAGTTATCGTAATAATGTGTATTTTTTGTGTACTAAAATTTTAAAGTTATTAAAAGAAAATAAAAGTCATAAAGTTATGTCAATAAAAAATACTTGAAACTTGAAAAATATTGAGAAATACTTTTAGACTGAATAATATGAACTTCCAATACTTCACAGCTACGTACAACATTTTAGGCAATGATTGAAAACTGCTATGATATGATGATAAATTGAAATGAAACGTGTGGTTGCTTTGCGAGCACTCTACAATAGTAACATAACGTAACATGCTTTACAATAGTTACATAACGTAAGTTAATTTCGTCGTGAGAAGCACTATGAAATAGCTACGTTAGTTCCCAGTTGCGAGTGTAAAACATTTGCAAGTTCAATCAAACTTATTTAGATTTTTATATGATAGAAAATTACAGCGGTGTTCTGGAATAGATCCAATGCCTAAAAGGCTATCGGTTAGTACTACTTTATCATTTTAACTTATAATAAAAACACGGACATGTCCCGTTACAAATATCAACGGCATGGTGTAAATTGTTGTTGGTCAGCGTAGTAAACGTCCTACCTTTTTTGAAATTCCACTGGACGGTGACAGACTTCGATAATTTTAACGATGACAGAACAAAACATGAAAGATTAGTTAGTTGTTAGTTACTGAATTGTTTACTTTGTTTACTTCGTTTCCTACATGTTTTGCTCTGCAGTTACTAAAGAACAGATTACAAATCATTTCAGATTGCAAGGAAGTGCATGACTAGAAAAAAAGCATGCCACTGGAAAAAACAAGCATTGCAATGCATAGCACTTAAAACACAAAAAATAGGAGCTTTGTTACTGCGGTATTCAGAAGCGTTCTTCTGTTAGATCAAATCTAAATAGATCCACGAGTTGTCAGCAAATCGAAAATTTCAAAAGCGAATTATTCAGCGTACTTCAGAAATGACTAGGCTTGGTAAGTCAGCCGTACCTGTGAATAATTTTACATTATCTCATACTACTTACGTAGTATAGAGAAAATACAGTCACACGTAGTATAGTGAAAGTCACTAGTTGTGCTACAGAATGGCACAGACTTTCTCGTACTTTCTTGTCCCATCCTTTTGCCAGCTACCATCGATCGCCGCCCAAAGTACATTAATTTTTTTTCTCACGTTGAAGGTGATGTTATCATATTTGTTTTTAAACCATCATATAATTCATTTTTTTAAATTCGAAATTAAGGTGGGGGCTCATATCACCTTGCACAAAGATTGAATTTTAAATAACATTATTTACAATATAAATGTAGAATTTAAAATATATGCCCTACAGTTATGTGTAAACATTCGTGATTATAGTAAATAATAAACATTTTCGATACTTCGATATATGATTCACTGAGGAAAAAAGCATCGTTGAATTTACAGTTCGGACTGTTCAAATAACAATGGGATTGTCATCTCTGTGTTCACCTAATGTAATTAATAACATTCAATAATAATCAATTAAATAATTAACAAAATTTAAAAACAGTGCATATAATTACAGAACAATTGACTTAAAGATTAATATAAACGCATATTTTCGTGTTTATAGTACCACCCAAATGTGCCCCCCCCCCCATGAAAGATCCGAAATCTCGCAGACGGACGGACGGACGCACGTTTTGCTTGCAATTGGTTTTTCGGTATCAAGGACCCACAAAACAGGGATTCTGACTACCCTACGTGCTAGGGGATTTTTTTTCCTTAATTTAGCAACTGGTTTTATCCACTTTTTCGTTATCACGGCCCGGCAACGAGTTTTTTCTGCTGAAAATTCGCCATTGTTTCGCGCAGTATTACATAACTTTCCCTATATTACATATTACTTTGTATATACGTACGTATACGAGAAAGGAAAAACGGCTCTTTATTTATTTATTTTATGACTTTATCACAATTTTAGATAAAAGACTTATTTTGTTTTGGATTTGGGGGCTAGCATGGGGTACGCCACTGGATCCATATCCGACTCCCTCCTTACGATCCACTTCTTATGATCCAAGGCCCTCTGGAGATATGTCCAGAGGGCTTTGGATGAACCCTCGCTTTCTTGTGAGCTCGCACCGCTACTGCATTCGTCGCGTGCTTATTATCACTCTTTCTTTGATCACCATTTTGTGTTCTTGAAAATATTTTACACCGGCCTCTTCAGAGAGGCGAATTTAGCAAACGCATGAAATTATTGTCTGGAAATTGTACATGATAAATCATGCGCATCCAAACTACGCAACAAAAATAATTAACGATCGCAACAAAAATAAATAATATGCCGATCCCCAGTGGCCGAGATCGCTAAAGCAGTAGTGTTGTAGTAAACTCGGACCGAAGGATTGCGGGTTTGAGTCACGCCTCGGGCATGTTGTATTTGTGTTCGTCCTTTCAGCCCATAACTTTACAATATCCTGCCATCCTCATAGTTACCATAACGTTAAACCCAATAGTGGTCGTTAATGACCTGGATGTTGATGCGATTTTAAATAACAAAAAAAATTAAATTAAATTTAAAAAGTGTCTTCGATCTCGATTGTTCTTGTCTATGTAAGTAATTCAGGCGTAGTAGAAAAAGGCGTGCCGCAAGGGTCTGTGTTATCAGTGATCCTTTTTCTCATATTCATTAACGACCTCTTAAAAATTCAGTTTCCAGAAAAAATAACAGCTTTCACTGACGACATTGCTTTTACCTTTTCCCGCAATAACGAACAACTTCGGAATGATATTGAAGACAGGCTTATGATTCTCAAAAAATGGTGCATCCATAACAAAATGAGTGTTAACGTAAGGAAAACTAAATATATATGAATATTGCATATTTTAATTTTAAATGTAATATTAAGTTCCATGACCTTAATTGTATTCAAAATCTGACATGCAAATGTGAAACAATTTAGAAAGTCAACTATTTCAAATACTTAGGAATAATAATTGATAATAAAATGACTTGGAAAAATCATATAATGAGTTTACAAAAATATTTAAGGGGTACTATAAGAAAATTCTATTATCTACGAATTTTTTGCGATATACATACACTAAGAATTCTATATTAAGCACTAATAAATTAAAAATTCCAATACGGAATCCAAATATGGATTCCGTAATTACCATCCGAGAAGAAATCCATCGTTCATTAGAGCCCATGATTTCGAGTTTAAGGGAGGAAGTGAAAAACCTTAAGGAGGAAGTCGAGCGGAAGAACAATCAAATACATGTATTGCAGCATACTATTGACTCAAAAACGGACGAACTCGAGCAATATCAACGGAGGAACTCGCTGAGAATTTTCGGCTACACAGAAAGTGATCGCGAGAACACCGATGATATTGCCATTCAGGTAGCTCAAACTCTGAAAGTGGATATAACTTATGCTGACATTGATAGGAGCCATCGTGTAGGTAGGAAAATTGAAGGACGTGAAAGGTCAATCATTGTAAAGTTTACCAGCTACAGAAAACGTGCCGAGGTCTTTCGTGCAAAGAGACTTTTAATTAATACTAAAATTACTGAGAGGGAAGATTTGACTAAAAAAAGAGTAGAACTCCTAAGAAAATGTATCGATAAGTTTGGTCTAAAAAATGTATGGACCCGAGATGGCACAATAATAGTTAAAGATAAAAATTACAAAATTAGAATAAATTGTGATCGAGATTTTTTGAAATTATGTAATAGTCAACCTGCCACTAATTAAATTAACTTCATACCTTGTTTGTTTTTATATTAAGTTGTTAAAGTCCTCTATTTTATTGTAAAAAATATTTTTCCACGCAGTAAGAAAAGTACTGAGTAAGTTTGAGCTTTCTTAACTCGCTAGGAAAAGAGAATATCCAAGCACTTTCGCTATGTTAAACCCTTCGCAGAAGCCACATTCCAATGCTGGTGGCCCCTCGCCTGCCAGGACCCCGCTAAGCTCCTCACCTGGGAGCGGAAATCCCACAACCCTCGAGAAATTGAAAGAGACTTTGGCCGCTTTTCCTCGTCGTCTGAATACAGTGCACATAAATGCACAGTCATTGTGCAAACACCATGATGAAATTCTTGCAATATTTTCGGAAATAAACGTTCATATAATAATGATTAGCGAATCGTGGTTGAATCCAACTATTTCATCCAACATCGTCGCGATACCAGGTTATACAATAGTACGTCAAGATCCTAATATTCTTACAGAGAAAGACACTAACAAATTGGGTGGTGGTGTAGCCATGTATATACGGAATGATTTAAAACACAAAGTTGTACATTCATCCGCTGCAGTGTCGACTGGTTTGGAATTTTTATTTGTAGAAATTAGGGTAAGTGTAAAACGTTGCCTAGCTATAGTAGTGTATTTGCCACCGAAAACCGGAACATTAAAAGTGCTGGAAGAACACCTTTCCGCTGTTATTAGTCATTACAATAGCGTCATTATCATGGGGGACTTCAATTGCAATTTAGTAAATGCAGACAATCACACCGTACGTAATTTCGTGAAAACTTGTGAATCCTTGAATTTGCATATTCTCAAATTAAATCCAACTTATTATTCCTCAAATAGTGAAAGTTGGATTGATCATGTCATTGTTTCGTAGCGTGACAAGGCAATAGATTACGGCCAGATTTCGGTTCCTGGAATATCCAGGCATGATTTGTTGTACTTGTCATATTCAATGAACTGCCCTAAGTACAAGCCAAAAATTATTTCGTACCGTGACTACAAACATTTCAATGCAGCTAATTTTCTTTCCGACAGCATCCGTGCGCCGTGGCAATTAGTGTACCAACAGACGTCTATTGACGACAAAGTTAATGTATTAAATAATATTGTAAGGGATTTATTCGCTAAACATGCTCCGCTAAAAACATCCAGAGTTACGCGTCCGGCAGCACCATGGTTGAATGATGAAATTCGGGCTTGCACGAAGCATCGTGATCTAGCTCAGAAACGATACCGACGAGAAAAAACGGCCATTCTCAAACTTGAATATACAAAATTGCGTAATATAGTTAACCAAAAAATACGAAATGCTAAGTTGCGATACTACAACACATTGTTTAAAGCACAAACTGTTTCTAAACAAATCTGGAACAGTCTTAGAAATATTGGTGTGGGCAAGGATAGATCAACAACTCCAATCATAGATATACCATTGAACGAATTGAATAAACATTTCTTCAATGCGGCTCCTTCATTTGATCTAGTGCTGAAAGCAAACGCTTTATCAGAGTATTCGAGCATCGGTATAGATGACCTCAGAGACAAACTGTACTTTAAATGTGTTGACAATAGAGAGGTTCATAAAGTTTTAGGGAGTTTAAAATCAAATGCAAACGGTTCTGACGGAATTAATGCTAGACATTGGAAGCTTATTGCAGATATAGCTCTTCCCGTTATTACTCACATTATTAATTATTCACTAACTACGTCTTGTTTCCCAAAGGCATGGAGATTAACCAAAGTTCATCCTCTTCCGAAGTCCCAAAGCCCTTCGTCTCCCAACGATTTCCGGCCTATAAGTATTCTGCCGACACTATCAAAAATCCTCGAAAAAGTTGTTCATAGGCAAATCTATTCATACTTAGCAGAGTATGGATTATTAAATCCGTACCAGTCCGGTTTCAGGCCAGGTAGAAGTACACAAACCACATTACTTGAAGTTACCGAAGACCTGAGGATAGCCCTGGATGATGGGGAAATAACTGCATTAACGCTATTACATTTCAGCAAAGCCTTTGATTCTGTTGACCATGACCTACTCACAAAATGCAGGAACTTAAACTTTTCGTTAGCCTCGACGCGGTGGATAGAATATTACCTTAGGAACCGTCAGCAATTTATTAGTGTCGGGGAGAATTTCTCAGTGACAGAAACAATGACAAAGGGTGTCCCCCAGGGATTCATTCTTGGGCCATTGTTTTTCCTAATATACGTAAATGACTTGCCAAATTCCATTAGTTTCTGTAAACATCATATGTATGCTGACGATCTACAAATTTATATTAGCGGAAGACCCTCTGCACTGAAACAACTAGTAGATAGAACCAATAAGGACTTGGAAACCCTGCTGAATTGGACAAAATTAAACGGCCTTTCCTTGAATCCTGCTAAATCACAGACCATGTTAATTTGTTCAAAAAAAGTTCAATCACGAGTTGATAATCTTCGTATAGAAAATGTTATTCCAGATAAAATCATTGTACCATATTGTTCCGAAGTCAAAAACTTAGGAGTAATTCAACGAGCTGGAGATACGTAGAGAGGCAAACGGCCTTGTTTCAGCGCTCCTTACGTGATATTCGTGAAATATGGCCGCCATGTTTTAAGGTGTTATGGCGTGATTATCATCATGGTGCTCTATTGGCCCTGTCTTCAGTTTGTTATTCCTATATGTAGTGAATTACTTTCTTTAACATGTTGTGTAGTCACAATCCATGTTTTGATACCGAAAAATCGATTGATAGCAAGCAAAACGTCTGTCTGTCCGTCAGTCTGTGGTCAACGCTAGTGCCTAAGCCGTTCATGCGATTTTCTCAAAAATTGATACACTTTGATCATCTTAAAGTAACTCGAGGCTCTGCGAGTTTGAAATGGATATTTTGATTTTGGAGGTACTTTCTATGAACTGTCAAAAATATTTTCAAAATGTTCTCAAAGATGGCTTCAAGTTTTTGGATCAAACTTGGTTATCGGATAGCGTAAAAAGGCGCTTAAAAGAATGACAGGCCTCGCTTTTCGTTGCATTTTTTTAATTATCAAAAATTGCAAAATTCCAGGGTTTTTTTCGGCGTTTTCCAACAACTACAATATTGATGATTGAGATTTTTCCTTAATAAAATCTGTTCTTCAAAAACAGATATTAAAATAGTCATGTACAATTTTTCCAAAATATGAGTAGTTTTGGCGTAATTCGTGAAATGTAGAACATTTTAATACAGTTATTTTATAAAAGAGAGCTACATTTTTTTCCTTTAAATATACTCCTCGTATGTATCAAAGAAAGATAAAACGGATTGTGCTAGTTCCATTTCCAGTGAACTAGTAATAAATTAGAAAATTGCAAAAAGTTAACATTGCAGAACTTCCATATTGATGAAATATTTTTGTCTTAAATGAAATTTGTTCTAAAACTAGAGGTGCTACAACAGAACATTCACTACCTCGCATTATATGTAACGACTCCGCAATATAATACTACATGAACCTGCAAAAATGTTTCCAACCAGCAAATGTTTCTTTCCCCGCTTCTTTGACGTTTGACACCTTTTAACATGGCGGAGAGTGACTCTACTGTTTCAAAGATGGCGACGCTATCAGGCGCGGATCCAAAGGGGGGTCACGGGGGTCATGACCCCCCCCCAAATGATGAACCGTCACAATTTTCTGAGAAACTCTACCATATCTAAAAAAAACTCTGAGAAACTAGTAACCTTTCCAGTGTCCCTTCAGAATCCGGACTGCCCGAGGCATTTTCAGACAATTCCAGAAATTTCTAAAAATTTAGCAGTGCTGAAATTAATGAATTTATATAGAAATTGGAATTTACTTTGAATAAAAACGTAAGTGTTTTCAAGAGGACTTTAAAAATATTTTTAGTACAAAGAAATTAATTTAAACAAGTAACATATCTAAATTCGGAATCAAATACACTGCGCGTTACAAGTGTTGCCAACTTAATGTGAATTTTTCTCACCAATTGAACGAGAGAACTGTGGGAAAAATAGACGTCAACACATGGACTCAGCTAAAGTCACAACTGTTGTTTAAAGGGAATAGAACTAGCTAAACGTAATAATGATATGTTTATAAAATTGGCATCAATCTTGCTTTCAGGAGTTTGTTAGAATTCAGTATCGGAACTTCTATCGAACTCCATGTATATTTAACCTAAAAATGCTTAACATAATCAGTAACGGCGAACCTAATTTGATCATTGAAGTCTGATGCCGGTTCTGGTTTGTAAGAACGTAAGAAGCCGCTTTTAGCAGAAGTTAAGGCTATCAACAGGGGTTAGTGGTATAGATTTGTCGAAAAGAATTAGAGTTAGAGAATTTTAGTTTAGCTGATGAGCGAGGAGAGTGCTTGACACCTAAAATACAGTGCCGAAGCTAGAGTCATGCAATTGGGTATTCTGAAAATCTTATCTTACATATTTTTGTAAATTAGCTCCATTCATCGTTTTTTTTATTCAACAAAAACGTCGATAGTTTGTTCTTTAAAGCTTTCGTTTCTGCACAGTTAATTTCCCCCGGAATCTCTCAGGATTGTCTTAACTCTTTTATTTGCTGTATTTCATGACCATTTTCTGTAGACAATTCCATTGCGGGTTCACGGGTTTTGGTCCAAAAAATAACGTATTCTAGTTTGCCGACGTTTCGGAGTTTATTATAGCTCCATCTTCAGGGCTGGACAAGTTTTCACAACACGGTTATTAAATATTTCCACAGTGATAATTACCATAATAATTTTAAAAAATTTATATAAACATTGAACATTGAATATATAATTACAAACACGCAGAAGGCTGATACTATTCGTCTATGTTCACAACAACCAAAAACTTTTTTAATATATATATATATATATATATATATATATATATATATATATATATTTAAATCTATGTTAATAATGTATATACATTATAAACATAGTATACATTATTAACATATATAAACATAATATACATACAGACAAACGTCGGCAAACTAGAATACATTTTTTTTGGACCAAAACCCGTGAACCCGCAATGGAATTGTTAACTCTTTTAATGTAATAATACTCCTCTCACATAATGCTTTCTACAGAGGGAAGGTTAGACTGAGTTGTATCAACCAAACCGTCTCTTGATATTTTTTCTAGACCAATTTGACTAACAAATACTTCAGCAAAAAACAAAAAAAACTGCAGGCATATATTTTGCATTATTAAAGTATACATTTGTCATTTCATGTTGAGGCTGCTCACTGTCAAGGAATGTATATTGTTTTATTAGAAAAGAAAACTTTTCTGAACGAAAGGACGCTTTGTAGATGGAAAACTGATTTTCGTCAAGAAATTCAATAAAATGAAAGTTTTCGAAATCTTGAAACCTGCAGTCCATCTGAGTCACTATTTTATCAATAATTTAACAAGATCCAATTTTGTTTCTTTCAAATAATTCTCACCCTGAAAGTTCATTCATAGTCATGTCTACTTTGATGCAGATTTCAATAGTCTTTTCCTATCTAACACAATATATTACTACGTATTGCTACTATTTCTATCTCTACGGCGTATTACTTGACTCGTGATTCCACATTTCAAGTATCGAAAACTGCTTTTCGATATCCTGAACCGTTTAGAAGTTATGTGACACAGTCAGTGGGACGTTGTCCGCAACACCGTATCTTTAGCTTTTGAGGCATAATCAGTGGGACATTGACTGCGACACTATATCTCTAGCTTCATTAATTGTTTCGTAAAGAAAAAAACGAACAAAAATCACACAAACGGCACACAAACAACTCTTTCCCACAACGACAGGTGATGAGGTGAATTTGCCTGATCGAGACGTGGGCTTGCATCGCTGTACAAGTCCGTGCCTGCCGAGAGCCTAGGCTCCTGCTGGGCTCGCTGCCCAGTCAATGCAAAAGAACGGGAGATAGCGCACGTTCTCTTGTGCGCATGCGCGGCAGAGCCAGCCGGTGTCTATCCACTGGCAGGCTCCTCGCTCAGCTACCGGCCCCAAAGAGTATATTTCTGCGGTCCTAATTCCCTCGCGCGTAAACGGGGAAAAGGAGTCAAACATATTTAATTTTCGACGATTCAGTAACAAAAATATTGAAGAATGGTACACAACGACAGATTTTATTGAAAAATAATTTGAGTAGTATAAGTCTCCCAGATTACCCTTCAGCTTCACTACTGGTAAAAGACCTTCTTGAATACTATTTTGCTGTCGATGAGCCCGAATCCGGTTAGAGAATTTTAGTTCGGCTGATGAGCGAGGATAGAGTCTGACGCCTAAAATATCTTGAATGTTTTGCTATCGCTGAGTTCGAATCCGGTATCAAAAGTATCTTTTGATAGCTCTCGTTCTTGATGAACAGTATTGCAATGATGTTACTTTATTTGGGTTTTAATTATACAAAGCTATACAAAAGTGATCAGATCAGTTATTTGCAATATATTAAATGTTGCATTAAATTAAATTTATGTTTGCATGTCTCGATGTAGTTGTCTCCAAAATTATAATGAAGTTTATAACATTGTTATAGAAGAATCGCCATTGAGGGAGATTCAAATGTGGTGCAAATTTATAATTATATGAATAAGCACTATAAATGAAAAAATTTAAAAAAGAAAAAACGAAATTGAGAAAAATAAATGTAAGATAAAATAAAAGTATAATTTGGTTTATTTACTTATTATATGCATGTATTTTTTAATTGTAATAATTTATTAAAAATACATTTTTTTCATTACACATTTACATGTTTCTCTCATATAAGTTTCTTCACAAATTGTTTCATATTGCTTCAAATGAAAGTTATTTTTGCTAATTTTGAAGTTATCATTGATAACTTTATAAATTTTAATTTTTTTAAACAAATGTACCCAATAAAATCGATATATTTTTGTAGGCAGAAATCGAATCTGCAACAAAAATTGGGGGTTACCGTTTAAAATTCCAAAGTTACACCCGCCACTCCCCCAGGGGATAAGGGTGAGGAGCGTAACAATAGTAAGCTGATATGCGATTATTGGTATATTGAATTTCTAAATATTTTAATAGTAATTCTAAATATATTTATTGAATAATAAAGTCAATCAGATATACGTTTAACACACTTCAAAAATATGTTATTACTTTCTGTACCCTTTCCGAAATAAATGCACTTGAGTCTTAACGTGACCCCTCCCAAAAGAGAAGTCTGGATCCGCGCCTGGACGCTATTGCCTCTCTATGTGTCTCTAACTCGTTGGAGTAATTCTTAACAATAACCTCAACTGGGATTCTCATGTAAATAAAGTTAGAAAGTTAGTCTATTCACGAATTGGTTCTCTTAGGATTGTTGGAAAGTTTTTACCGGTCAATATTAAAAAAATTGCAATAGAATCCCTCGTCTTTCCGCACTTGGACTATTGCGACGTTGTGTATAACGATTTAAACTTAGCACTTGCCACACGGTTACAAAGAGCTCAAAATGCATGTATTCGTTTTATTTACAATCTAAAAAAATACAATCACACATCGAACATGTTTGAATGTAATCAAATATTGCGGCTAAGCGACAGGCGGATGCTTCATTGTCTATCTCTTCTATTCAAATTACAAAATACAAAACATCACCCGCATATAACAAGTCGGTTCAGGCCTCTTATATCCGCTAGACTCGATAAATCATTATTATTACAAATACCAAAACATAATTCTAATTATTATAACAAGTCATTTACCGTAGGCGTAACGAGAGTTTGGAACTGTCTCCCAAAGAACATTAAACACAGTCCTTCTGTCAATTCTTTTAAGAAGCAATTAAAAGCTCTATTATTTTCCAAGCTTAGCCTCTAATATTTTTGCCATACAATTTACAAAACTCAAACTTACTAAGTACTTATTGTAGTGTAATATTATTTTAAATTATTGATGAAAACTATTTTTAACTATTATTAGTATTTAATTTCACTTTTACTGTCTCCTTTATATTTTTGTCGATTTCTTGGTAAAAAGTGCTCAAGTCCGCTTTTCCTGGAAAACATGATAAAGTAAATGACAAAGAATCAAAAAATATTAATAACTAACCATATTGAATATGTGCACACAAGATAAGAAATTGATTAGCATCTAAACAAAAATTTATATTGATTTGCAGGAAATCACTAAGCTTATAAAGGCCTCCTTCAAAAACACGATCTTTAATTTGTACTCAACGGTTTTTGAACTTAACTGAACTCTCATTCCCAAGAAATCGACCGTTATTTTTATTTTTAATCATCATAAAGTGTGGAATGCTTATCTGCTACTATCTATTTGTCTTAAAATTAAATTTCTTTTGTCTGTGATATCTGTAAACTTTAAATTTCCTTTTCGCTGGACATCTTATAAAATAACATTTATTTGATTGTAACTAATATAGAAATTGAAAATATTCTAATCTTTATTCTTATAATTATCAAATGTATGTATCAACATTATGTTACCATATTGTTGCAGATATTGTGTCACTACTTAACATTTCACAATATTTATTTTTATTGTATAAGTTTTGTTTCTTATTTTTGCCTTTTTTGTATTACCATTGATTATTTTTCTTCTAATTAATTTATATTGTAATTTATTATTTTTCTAATTAATGTATTAAGTAAATTTAGATTTACTATTTTTGTCAATGTCCTCGGCCTTCAGCCGCCATCCTGGTTGAGATTTTCTGGGTTTACTCAATCGCTTAAGGCGTATGCCGGGATGGTCCCTAGTTTTCTCTCCCAGAAGTAAAAGTATTCTGCCCCCCTAGATCTTCATAGTTTATGAAATAATGTATTTATTTAATGTGGTTAGGCGGAAGAGCAGGCCAAATGACCTGAGCCTCGCCACTAATAAAGGCAATTTTATTATTATTATTATTATTATTATTATTATTATTAAATATGGGGAGGCACATTCAAGATGTATATTAAGAAGTTAAGAACAACTCAAAACAAATTTATCCGCATTATCAATAAAAAATTATAAAGAGATTATCTACGCACATTTTCTTGAGGCACAAAAAAAGAAGCAACATTTGAAAAACCAGTAAAAAGAATTTAGAAAATAATTATTATTTTATAAAAATTAAAATTTGAAAAATGTTTGTTCCCGAGTTATAGAAAATCAATTTCAACGGTGAATGAACTGATTTGATTTTTCTGCATTGCTAACAAAATAGTAACGAACATCAATTCTACTCCTACCATTACAAGCAAAAGAAGTTCTCAACAAAACGTGCGCACAGTGAAGCTACATTTACGTCCAGAAACAAAACAAGGGGCCATCTCAGCATTTGCTCAATGGATCAGGGAAACTGGACAAAACCTTGATCGAGATGAGGGTCATTGCCCTGGAAGCTGAAGTACATAATTTGTTACACGTGTATTAAATATTTTTTAAAAATGTATACAATACAAACGTAAACTAATTCATTATATATCTTTGTTTTGTTAAAATAAATATTATTTTTCTTTTTGACGATCAGTATAGTCTCTAATTGTATAGAAGCAGTTTTGCAGCAGAAAAGAGTTTACTTTTAACTTAAATTTGTGTACCGACTTTAATTGTTTAATGTCATCTGACAATGCGTTGGTAAGTGATGTACATGTATTGTATGTTGATTTCTTGTACTGAGCTGTTCATACTGACACTTGATGCACGTGATCTCTACGGCGTGTGTTGTAATTATAAATATCAATATTGCATGAAAATATGTTTCCTCCGTTAAGTAGGTCATTTTTGACAAATATTACAGATTCGTAAATAAATAGACATGGCAATGGTAAGATTCCAAGCTCAATGAAAAGAGGCTTGCAGGGATCACGTGGAAGACATTGTTTCATTATTCGAATAATTTTCTTTTGCAATCTGAAGGTCTGAATACTACAGGATGAGCTTCCCCAGAATATTATGCCATATCTCAGGCGGGAATGTACATTTGCAAAATAATCGCAACGAGCTGCATGAAGACTGACAGAATTTGAAAGAATTCTGAATGCCTAACGTAATGAACTTAATTTAGTGTTTAATTTTGTTATATGTACATTCCATTTGAGGTTTGATTGAATTAAGAGACCTAAAAATTTTGTTACCTCAATATCAGTAATTGCATATTGTTCATTTTCAATGGAACATGCGATTACCGATTTGAAATGCAAAAATGCATTGAAACAGTTTCTCTTTCGTAAACAATTAATTTGTTATTATTAAACCAATTTGAAACTTCTGAAATCGTACTATTTACTGCTTCTTTTTTGCAAAGAACATTCGTGTCATCGGCAAGCAAAACCGTTCTTCCACTTTTAATAGACGAGGACATATCGTTTACAAATAATAGAAAGAGGGTAGGCCCTAAGATCGAACCTTGCAGGAGCGCATGCTCAGTTGGCAAAGAATTGGAAACATATGTAATGTCCTTTCGTGCCAGTATGGTATTTCTACTCTTTGAGTCCGATATTTAAGGTACGAAGTTATCCAATCAAGGCAGGGCCGTCTTTGGGTCTGAAAGTACCCGAGGCACTCAGAGATTTCGGGGCCCCTAATTCTTAGTTCAACAAATTACGTTCTGGCGATCATAAGTTATTAAAAATTGAATATTACACAGTTAATAAGCATTTTGATTCCTCTTTTTAAGGTAAGGAAGGATTTGTAAAAAAACTAGATAAACGGAATTAAATAGTATCTTTAATCTCTGTATTTTCTATAGTAATATTTTACTAATAACTCTAACAATAGTAACATAATAAAATATGATTAAAAAACAACACAAGCAATATTTACATAATAAGATCTAAGTAAAAAACAAACTAAGCCATTTGCCAATGGTACTTTACGTAGTTTCGCACGCACGAAGTCGTCAATTACATCGTCGAAGATCAATTCGTTCAAAATATCGTACTCAATGTTTAATAAAGCTAACGAAGAAAGTCGTTCTTGAATCATATTACTTCTTAATTCATTTTTTATATACTTCAGCTTTGAAAATGAGCGTTCATCCGTACAATTAGTGACCATTAAGAAAATTCTTAACGCTATTTCAATATTAGGAAATGTCTCTTCAAGATTATCGTTTTTTAACAATTTATACATTTCTGCCAAAGATACGGTGCTGTTTGTTGGATTTTCAATGCGAAGATAATGTTGAAATTGAAAACACTCCGACATGAGCTCTTGTTCATTGACATCTGTCAATGTTTGTTATAAAACTCAACAAATTGTTTACATTTATTAGACAATTCTTTCTCATCAATAAGTTTTAATTCTGATAAAAATTGAAATCGTTTACTTATAATACTGTATGATTCAGCTCTTCTATCCAATTCACTTATTAATGTGTCGATAATAGGAATATAAGTTTGTAATTTAAATTTTTCTTTGGCAGAATAGATGACTTCGTCTGTTTCTGAGTCAAAATAAGTTACACGAGAACTTCTGTTTGTTACACGCGAATTTTGATATTCTGAATCGGGAAACTTTTCTTTGGCGATTGTTTCAAAGTTATCAAATTCATTCCTCATGACATGCAAACTATTGATCAATGATATCAGCTTTGAAGCAACATCCAATGAAAGATTTTCTTTTTGCAACGTTTTGTTCGTTTCATTGACTTTTAAAAGTACAGCACTCCAGACTTCGGTTAAAATAATATTCTCTAATTTTTTCATTTTCTTAACTATACTGTAGTTTCTGCTACTTTCTACTTCTTCTGACGCGTTTCTGCTGAGTTTTCTTAATTATTTTCAATAAATTCCAAAACTAATATAATCTGAGAATAACCACATTTTAAAGCTGAGACTGCATCGTATCTAGCAGACCACCTAGTATCAGATAAACTTTTTACTACTTGATATTTTCCCAAGATTATTTTAATATATCCCAACGATGTATTGAACCCGAAAAGAAGTACAATTTTTGTACAAGTTGGAAATAACTCGTTGCTGTCATCACGCAACCAGCAGCTTTAGCTCCGACTAAATTCAGCGAATGTCCAGCACAAGGAATGAAAATAGCGTAATCACATAATTGACGCAATCTTGCTTGTAGTCCTGAGTACGCACCTGACATATTCGCGGCATTGTCGTAAGTTTGATCGCGGCCATCATTAATTAATATCTGATTATTTTCGAGAAAAGCTAAAACCGTATTTGTTAAATATTCGGAACCATGTTCTTGAATAGGTATGAACTCTAAAAACCGTTCAATCGGTATGTTATCTTTTACATATCGAATCGTAAATGTTAACTGATCAACATGGCTACAATCTGGAGTAGAATCAATACTAATTGAATAATACATGGCCTGTTTCAACTCAGAAAGTATTTTTAGTTTTACTTGTTTACCCATAATCTCAATAAACTCATTGCAAATGTTTGCTGATAAATACGACACGAATCCTTTTCCTGGATTACCATATTTGTTCAAATGCTCTTTAAGAAATGGATTGCTAATTAGTTCTAAATAACCCAAATAATTTCCATTCTGCTGAGAACCAATTATTTCATTATCACCACGAAACAGCAGTCCGCGGCCAGTAAGAAATTTGATTGTTTCAACAATTCTAATCAAAACACTTTTCCAATAACTGATTTCTTCATTGAATTGGACAAGTATTGATTCATTTACAGTACCCACTTCCTTACTTCGAACGATGTAATCCATAGTTGCATATCTATGCCGCAAACTGTTTTCATGTTCAGTAATTGCACGGTTCAAATTTTTCCAGTCGTGAAACCCGTCCGGAGAATTAAACGCCGAATCGGAAGATGCAAAAAGACGGCATGCAAAACAGTATAACGCATTTTTAGATGGCGGAAATTGTGATATACTAAAATATTAAATGTTTTGTCAGTAACATTTGCTGTAAATGGGTTGGGTTAAAAGGGTCGGCAAATGGCAATATACAGCCTTAGCAACGCCGGTGTAGTGGTTGGCAAGGTCAATAAACTGCATTCAGGCCTTGAATAGGTGGGGGTGCTGGCTAGAAAGACATAAAATAATGTGGAATTGGTCTGAAAAGGAATGACTATCGAGGACGTGGCTACTTGATTTGACAAGAAGTGAATGGATTGGCTAAGGGAGAATAGACTGTCGAATTTTGTCGTTTTGTTTAAAAAAATAAGAACGAAGGACGGATACCGAGGCGTTGAGGGCGAAAAACGGGGGAGAAAATGACATTCTGAGAGAGGTCGTCGCGTAGTACAGATCGCTCGCGAGATTAACATCAGGGGAGTGGGACTTGTAAGTTTTGACGTGAGATTCAATAGCTTTCGGACTCTGAAAGTTGATGGGCAGAAGTAAATTCGATTAGGACTTTGAAAGTTTCTTTTATATTGCGGTTTGGACTTTAATGTTTTAACACGTAGTTGGGGAGAACTGTAAACTGTAAATATCACGTAAGAACCAGAAGATATTCTAGGCAGTGAGGGCTGGATTCGTCGGCCGTGTCGCAAGATCAGAAGAAAGACGATGGACTTTGGATTATCTGCATTCAAGTGGGAAGATACTGCGGGGCGTCGGCGATCAAGACCACGTTAGATAAGTACTGCAGTACAAAGGTTTTATTTTAAAAGGTCATGACCTAAAGACAGAACAGTTGTCAAATTGTTAAATAAATTGTTAAATATTTCTTTGGGAAATGAAAAGATTTTCATTTGGTCAATCACAATTGTTAAGTAGTTAGAGATATATAATTATTTCCTTTCAGATTCCTCGCCATACTGTATAGTTGGCAGATCAAGTAATCGGCTATCTAGACGATAGCGATTATCTGTTACGGGACCCATTGGCCCAGCTAGCCGGACATTTATCCATTCGTTAAAATTAGCTATGGAAGTATTGGTTTCAATTATCGTAACCTGTTCCTGGCGCCCAAAATTTTACTATAAATTCGGAACGGGTCACGATTATAACCGTCCTAAGGTGAATGATGTCAACGATCTCGTAATAGTTTATGACGAGACATTGTTGGTACATTTCAATATACATACATACACACATACACATAAATACATACATACATACATACATACACATTCTTATACATGAATGCTCACTCACATGTTCACACATAACCGATCACACACCTACTTATTATACATGCCTACATTTACATAAAGAAACAAACACTTGGTTACACATAGTATACATGTACATAATCATAAACATACATAAACGTAGATACATGATTATACATTTTTTTTAAATTCAGAATCATAATGTGGATTTTCCCAAGTTAGCTCTTTAAACATCCGAATTATTCCCCGCACATTCTCTCACTACACATCACCTCACTTCACTTCACATTCACCATATCTTTCTTCGTTTATGCCATACAACTCATTGATGTATCTTATCCCTCCACTGCACGGCACAACACTGCACTACACTTAATCTATAATACACCACACTATCTACATTACAATTTACTTGAATTACGGATTAATGAAATTATGGCTCAGCTGCGCTATGCGGTATAATACGTCCTCTACATGTTCTGATTAAGGCTTCTTCTGAAAACACCAATAGAGCCAGGAAAAGGCTCTACGACTGCTGCAGGGATTTCATTCCAATTTTTAATCGTACGATTTACATATGAATATTTCCCTACGTCGGATCTTTGCCCTCTACATTTTATTTTGCAATTGTCGTTTCTCCCAACTCTCGAAGGGGAGCCTAGTCTTTTGGTTATTTCTGCCCACGCACGTGACTTACTGTACGCCTTGAAGAGGCAGCACAACCTGACTTTTACTTTCCCGTATACGTACGTATACACGGAGTGATATACGTAGTATAGGGAAAGTTATGTAATGCTGCGCGAAAAAATGGCCAATTTTCGGCGGAAAAAAATTAATTGCCGGGCCGTGAAAACGAATAAGTGGATAAAACCAGTTGCTAAATTAAGAAAAAAATCCCCTAACACGTGGTGTAGCCAGAAACCTTGTTTTCTAGGTCCTTGATACCGGAAACCCAATTGAAAGGAAAACGTCCGTCTGTCTGTCCGTCCGTCTGTCTGTCCGTCTGTGAACACTGCTAGTGCCTAAACCATACGTACGATTTCTTCTAAAATGGATATTCCCCGGTCGAACTGATTCTAGTCGAAGCTTTGAGATTTTGAAAAAGATTCTTCAAAATTTGGGGGTACTTTATAAGAAGCCCCCCGGGGATTTTCAAAATTTTCTCAAAAACAGCTCCAAATTTTTTCTTTAAATTTCTTGGATGAATAGAGTAAAATACACTTTTTAACATGGCAGAGGTCCGATTTTCACGGAAAACTCTGAATTTTCAAAAATTGTGAAAGTTTGAAATTTTTTCGGCGTCTTTCCCCAACTACAAAATTGAAGATAGAGACTTTTTCTTCAAATAAAATTTGTTCTGCATATTGAGTTCTTTAATAAAGGTCGTGTAAATGTTTTTCAAAATTTTGGTAGTTTTCGTACAATATTGCGTGCAATATGTGCAATTTTAAAAAATTACAAAAATAAGATTTTATCAAAAACGGCTCCAAATTTTTTCTTTAAACTTTTGGTAGGGATAGTGCTAAATGTACTCTATCAATGACATAAAAGCCATTTTGGTCTATCGGTTGTTTTTTTCAAAAATTACAAAAATGTAAATTTTTTTTACTTGTCTCTCACGTCGTTAATATTTACATTATCGGCGATTTGTTCACATTATTATATTTACGAGTACATGTGCTTTAAATAATGTCAAGTAAAGTTTCTCGAAAACACAACCGTTTTCTTGAAAAGTAGCTCAAAATTTCGCATTTTCAGAAAAATTCTCAAACGCCATTTTCTCATATATGGCTGCAATTTTTTTCTTGAAACTTTTGTAACGGATAGTGCTAATTACACTCTTATAGCGTAAAGTTTATTTTGAGTTATTTTTTTGTTTTTTCAAAAATTATATAAATGTAAATTTTTGAAAGATCTCTCACATCTTTAATATGCACATTATTCGCAATTTGTAAAGATTATTATATTTGTGAGTGTAAGTGCTTGAAATAACTTCAAATAAAGTATTTTGAAAACTCAAACATTTTCTGTGAAAATGAGCTTCAAATTTCGCATTTTTAGAAGTGCTAAAACGCCATTTTCTCTTAAACGGCACATAATTTTTAAAAGAAAATTGCCATTTACGGCTAGGTTTTTGTGTTATTTAATATTCTAAAATTAATGTTTCCGTTCTACCAATAGGAAACCGAAAAATTAAGAAAATGACAAAGAAAATTTACTTTTGGCGATGATAGATGGTAGCTGGCAAGAAAGAGTATGTGGCAATTCCGAATAGCTAGCGAACACCCAAGAAAATAGAAAACTAATACGGGAAAGTCTATGCCATTCTGTAGCACCACTAGTTTTTCTTCGCACACTGAGGGACTCTTTAGGTTCTGGTGAATTTGAACTAGCGGAAATCCTTTATTAATAAATTTGATTACCTTCTTTTGAATTTTTTTCTAACTCTTCAATCTGACCTAATCTGTAGGGATCCTATCCAGCTGATGCTATTCAGCTATTCAAGTATCGGCCTAACTAAAGATGTGTGTCCCATTTTTCGACTCTCCATGTTCCCATTTTTAAGTGTTCTCATTATAAAGTGTAGTGACTTCCCCGCTTTTCGGGCAATTGAAGTAACGTGTTCCCCCCATCCCAGGTCCTGGCGTAATATAACAGCCAGATACTTACAACACGATACTTGTGGAATGGCTACGCCACCCATGTTGTAATTTAGAGAAACCTTCTTTGCTGATTTAGAAAAGCTTAGCGATTTACTTTTTACGGCATTTATCTTCATTTTATTTATGGTAGCCCAGGAATAAATGCTATTTAGATCGTTTTGAAGTATGAAAATATCTTCACCCGAATCTATTCGCCGATAAATTATGCGATCGTCCGCAAATAAGCGCATTACTGACTTAATACACGATTGCAGGTCGTTAATGAATGCCAAAAACAACAGCGGACCTAAAACACTTACCTGAGGGACTCCGGACGTAATTAAGGTTTCCTCTGAGAGTTCATGTCCAACTCGGACTTGTTGAACACGATTTATCAGAAATTCCCGTATCCATGCTACTACGCGATGATCAACTCCTGTAGAAGCAATTTTCGTAAGTAATATTTCATGCGAAACAAGATCAAATGCTTTTGAAAAATCTATAACAATTGCGTCTGTTCTCTTTCCCGAATCTAATGTTTCAGCAATATCTTGAGATGTTGTAATAATTTGGCTTTCACAAGAGAACGATTTTCGAAATCCATGTTGCCCTTTGTATAACCACCCTATTTTGTCCCATTCCCGGCACAAGAACTCAGCTACCAGATGTTCCATTTGTTTACAAATCACTGACGTTGGGCTTACTGGCCTGTAATTGGAAATGCACGAACGACTTCCGGTTTTAAATACTGGAACCACTATGGCCCTTTTCCAATCGTGAGGCACGTTACAATTATTTATGCTTATTTGTAGGAAGATGTCGAAAAAAATTTTAATTTTTTTCAATTTTCGAAAAATCAGAGTTTTCAACGAACATAAGACCTACGCCATTCTCTTAAATGACCTTCAGACGATCCAACAACAAAATTTAGTCAAAATTGTTGGCGCCATTTTTTTGAAAATTTTGAAAATGTCCCAGGGGCTGTATATAAAGAACCCTCCAAAATTAAAATATCGGTTTCAAATTCAACGGGCCACTAGATCTTTCAGATCGACCGGGGAGTATCAATTTTGGAGAAAATCGGCTGAACGGTTTAGTCGCTAGCTTTGTTCACAGACAGACACAGACGGACGGACAGACGTTTTGCTTTCAATTGGTTTTTCGGTATCAAGGACACAAAATAGGGATTCTGGCTGCACCACGTGTTAGAAGATTTTTTCTTAATTTAGCAACTGGATTTATCCACTTTTTCGTTGCCAGGACCCTGTAATAAGAGTTTTTCTGCCGAAAATCCGCGGTTTTTTCGTGCATTACATAAATTTCCCTATACTATATCATAGCCCGCTAGTATGATTTAAAGGTCTGGGCGCTTTGCCCACCTTGTTATAGCTAAAAGTTCCGCTACTGACCGCTGGTGCGCTGCTCGCCGACCATTCCTAGAGTCCCTAGATACAAAGAGTAGCGCAGTCCATTGTTCCACCGATCCGCCATTTTATGTCCATTGGTCAGAAAAAAGGAAACTGTCGTAATCTGTATGTTGAAAACCATGAATATACCCCGAACCAATATTAGTATTCTTGAAAATCTCCATAACGTCACCAATTGTTGTAATTTCTCTTCAGCTCCTGTTTGGTGCCTGACGAGGTTCTCGGGTGAGAGGACACAAGACCATCTTCAATTGAAGATGGTCTTGGAGGATATTAAATGGCGGCGGTTGCACTACTCTCTGTATCTAGGGACTCTAACCATTCCTCGGTCTGCTGCTGCACTCAAATATACGGAGATACGCATTACAAACACAGAACTTTTCGATTTACAGGCTTTGAATTCAAGTATTTAGGCATTTCCATTACTTCTTTAGTAACAGCAGCAACGTTCTTCACGACGTCTGATAAAAAAATGTTCACAAATTATATCAATGATCGTTATTAAATCTGCGTTCTCGTCACTTGCTAGGAAACCGTTTCTTTGCAAAGCTGGCGTAATATATTTTTGAAGGTTTCTATTCACAACAAACCTTGAAAGGTGTGGTACAGCTTTCACAATAAATTGCTCTACCACATATAACCTTCAGGATTATTTAAAGATGAGAATGATTTGTTTATTTATTTAATAACCACCCATGTTAATTATCTTCACATTGTAAATAAATTTTCACGTACATTCTTGATGTTTCTGAACGTTAATAAAATATGTAACCCTTACTTCGGCAACCTAACAATTCAGTTTATTCTCAAAATTCGATACAAATCTTGAAAAAACACTCACAAATAGCACAAACAATTTTTGTTTACGTTCAATAAAAACATACTGGCTCCATGTACTGGGAATGATCGTTTGAGACAGTTTTGGATATTTCTCGTATTGTAACACTTGTCAATCAAAAAGTGACACATTTTCTCACAAACGTCATTGGATATCACGAGATGTCTGTTGATTTTTATCTCTGATGTTTGATTTATTGTTCTATCATTGTTGTGGAATTTGGAAGCGGACTACGCCAAGAATTAGAAATAATGTCTACATTGTACTTTAGTTGCTCTTATTGAAAATCTCTATTTTTTCTTGTATCTCCATTAAAGCGTCAATATGAATTTCGCTAGTCGAAAGTAATTTTATGACTCTATCTCTAGGTGAGAACGTTTTTACCAGGACAATAGTGATTTGGAGTACTTTTTTTGAGTGAACTTTCCTGAGTATTATTTACAACAGCGTCAGCATTTATTTATAACAGCGCCCGTCGTCCGTTTTAGAACTAGTTTCTTCCAGTTATTTAGCGGTTATTTCTTCCCGAATACTTCTATTTTGAATTTTTACTTTTTTGAGCGTGTAATATAGATTAAAGAATAAATACAGTTTGAAAATATAAAAAAAGATAGTATAAAACTGATAAAACAATAGTTTTCTATTTTTTTCGTTTTCATCCATTTCTTTAAAAACCTTAAAGACATTATGTGCATTATAGTTTTCTTTAAATACCTAAATATACAACTAAATATCAGAAATAATTAAGAATAAATATTGTATTTTATATCTCAAGAAGAATCACTACTGGCTCACTAACCAAGTAGATTTCACGAATGCTATGTATTTGAGGGTTAATTTGAAGCATTCACTCCACAATTTCTTTTAAGCAAATTGCACAGTGAAATATAATTTCAGTATTGTTTAATATTACCACCAACACGGGTTTGCAACGCCTCATATTATAGTAAGTGACCAAAATCGTCCAAAATGCGGGCATTTGCCTATGCATTAAAACGGCCCGAAGGTCTTGCGAATGGTCGGCGACCAGCGCTCCAGCGGCCACAATGTGAAACTTCGTCCGTTCGCTAGCGTCCATAAGGATCGGCGAAGTGCCGCGGCTGTTAGGCATACTAGCGGGCTATGACTATATGTACGTACGAATAGTATACGGGTAAGTAAAATGAATTGATTAAATCTGAAACTAAAATAACAAAATCTTCATAACTGATCAACAGGCTACATAGTAGGTGAGGAAAGTAATATGTAATAAGGATTTTGACTGAAAGCACTACAAGACTTGAAATAACTAAAATTAAACAAATGTAGAATTATGGGAATAATAGCGCATGTCACTCGAAATAAGGGCAAACGATCACAATGCATACTGCGATTTTTCCAAGAGCGACCCTCAAGGCCACTCAAATCCCATCTTCGCGATGGAATATGTCACGGAATTTCGCGTCTTTCACAGTCGTTCCGCTAGATTTCGCACGATCGCGACCGTATGAAGCAGTGCTTGCGATCATGCGACTTCTACCGGCAAGACCGAGAAAAGACGCGAAATACCGTGACATATTCCATCGCGAAGATGGGATTTAAGTGGCCTTGAGGGTCGCTCTTAGAAAAATCGCAGTATAGATGCACGGTTGAAATGTTGGCGGTCTCTCCGGATGTCGTCATTTTTTTGTTGCAAATGTAAATCACAAACATGTCACTATTCGCATTGTTACGATATATATCGGGTAATTCTGGTAATGTTGGTTACAATAATTGCCACACAAAAGTAAATGAAAATACTCTGCTTTGCAATACAGATGTCCATGAGACAGTAACATTTTTCATAAGCTGAATTTTAGTCCTTACTTGAAGCCAGGGACCGAAAAGGCATTGAATACCGATAAAAATACCGGTAAAATACCGGTATTTTTTCATACCGGTATAAAATACCTTTATTCTTTTATCCCGGTAAAATACCTTTATAGGACGTCTATACCGGTATGGACGATCATAAAGGTTATACCGGTATTATACCGGTATTTTCAATGGAAATAGTGCCGCGTGCCCGACACACGCGCCACAAACGCGCGTGCGCCACAAACGCGTGCCACACGCGCTCGCGGCAAACACACGCGCGCGCCAAACACGCGCCCCAAGCACATGCGCGCGCCAAACACGCGCTCGCCCACACTCCCGCACGCCAACGAACGCGTGCGCCGAACAAACGCGCGCGCCGAACAAACGCGCGCGCCGAACAAACGAGCGCGCCGAACAAACGCGCGATCCGAACAAACGCGAGCGCCGAACAAACACGCGCGCCGAACAAACGCGCGATCCGAACAAACGCGCGAGCCGAACAAACGCGCGAGCCGAACAAATGCGCGCGCCGAATAAACGCGCGCGCCGAACAAATGCGCGCGCCCAACTAACGCGCGCGCCGAACAAACGCGCGCGCCGAACAAAGGCGCGCTCCGAACAAACGCGCGCGCCGAACAAACGCGCGCGCCGAACAGACGCGCGCGCCGAACAAATGCGCGCGCCTAACATACGCTTGCACCTCTCACACGCGCGCTACACACTTATGCGCTATACACTCACGCTCTATGCACTCACGCGCTATATACACTCGCTCTTTCTTTCTCTTTCTTTCGTTCTCTTTCGATTTCTTTCTCTCTCTCTCTCTCTCACACACACACGCACAGTACACATTCGGCAAAGCGTTTGTTGAGGCCTACGGTCAAACATCCTTCTCTCATATTTCAATTCTACTCACTGCGAAAAGAAATTAATAGCGTGGAGTATATAGTGAGTGCGTTATCATCTGCCGAACCGGAGACGCCCGTGGGTCGAAACGCTGACCTTCGGAAACTGCCTACGCAACGGCGCAGCCCTCGCAGTTCTTACAAAGGGAAACTGATTCCGAGAATCGGAATGCGCCAAGGAACGTTGCGTGAAGCAGGGACTGAATACCGAAATAATAGCGGTAAAGGTATTTATACCGGTATAGAAATACCTTTACCTCTATTATACCTTTATTCAAAATACCTTAAAAAATACCGGTATAAGACGTCAAATACCGGTATTTTTAGAGGTATTTTACCTTTATTCGACGTCTATACCGGTAAAATACCTCTATTTAGAGGTATTTTACCGGTATTTTCTCATGAAAATACCGGTATTTTCATGAGAAAATACCGGTATTTCAGTATAATCATACAGGTTTCGGAGGGGAAACATTCTGATTTTTTACGCTGAGATGGTTCAGAGGAATAATTATGGACTCCGCAGAGTTTCTGATCGGGTGTCCTAGGGTTCGAGTCTCAACGTTGGCGTATTTTCGTCACCAGACATTCAACCTAGGTCGAGTTCTGTTGTTGGTTGAGAAAGAATTATTATAATAGTCTGGGCACGCGAAGGCGTGTTTGGGGGAGCGAACGCGCGATTGGCGAGCGAACGCGCGTTTGGAGAGCGAACGCGCGTTTGGAGAGCGAACGCGCGTTTGGCGAGCGAACGCGCGTTTGGCGAGCGAACGCGCGTTTGGCGAGCGAACGCGCGTTTGGCGAGCGAACGCGCGTTTGGCGAGCGAACGCGCGTTTGGCGAGCGAACGCGCGTTTGGCGAGCGAACGCGCGTTTGGCGAGCGAACGCGCGTTTGGAGAGCGAACGCGCGTTTGGAGAGCGAACGCGCGTTTGGAGAGCGAACGCGCGTTTGGAGAGCGAACGCGCGTTTGGAGAGCGAACGCGCGTTTGGAGAGCGAACGCGCGTTTGACGAGCGAACGCGCGTTTGACGAGCGAACGCGCGTTTGGCGAGCGAACGCGCGTTTGGCGAGCGAACGCGCGTTTGGCGAGCGAACGCGCGATTGGCGAGCGAACGCGCGTTTGGCGAGCGAACGCGCGGTTGGCGAGCGAACGCGCGTTTGGCGAGCGAACGCGCGATTGGAGAGCGTACGCGCGTTTGGCGAGCGTGCGTGGTCGGGCCTGCGGACTCTGCCAGGATATGAACTTCGACATCTGTTGTGAAAGAACGAAGGCGATAGAAATCTGACATCGGTTGATAAGACTTCATGCAACGTTCCTTGGCGCATTCCGATTCTCGGAATCAGTTTCCCTTTGTAAGAGAGCTGCTCCTGTCTGCCAGATCAGTTTAACACCTACATGCAACACGCACCGTACTTGATACTCGGATTGACATATGGAATTTTATCATCTTGTTGAGCACATTTCAAAACTCAGAAATATGAAATTTAAGTGCTGTGAAGCATGGCGAGTAGTTTTTGCAACAATTGCGACGCGCCGCCTCTCGAAGTGCAGAAAGCGTCGCGCGTCGCTGGGTCTGCGGCCTCCGCAAGGATATGATCTTTGACATCAGTTGTGAAAGAACGAAGGCGATAGAAATCTGACATTGGTTGATAAGACTTCACGTAACTTTCCTGGGCGCAGCCGATGCATTCTCGGAATCAGATGTCACTCTGTAAGAGCTGCGAGGGCTGCGCCGTTGCGTAGGCAGTTTCCGGAGGTCAGCGTTTCGACCCATGGGCGTCTCCGGTTCGGCAAAAGATAACGCACTCGACCTATATCCTCCACGCTATTAATTTCTTTTCGCAGTGAGTAGAATTGAAATATGAGAGAAGGATGTTTGACCGTAGGCCCCAACAAACGCTTTGCCGAATGTGTACTGTGAGAGAGAGTGAGAGAGAAAGAGAGAGAGAGAAAGAGAGAGAAAGCAAGAGCAAGAAAGAAAGAGAAAGAGAGAAAGGAAGAAAGAAAGAAAGAAAGAAAGAGAAAGAGAGAAAGAAATCGAAAAAGAACGAAAGAGAGGAAGAGAAATATAGAGCGTGAGTCTATTGCGCATGAGTGTGTAGCGCGCGTGTGATTCGTGCAAGCGTGTGTTAGGCGCGCTCGTTTGTTCGGCGCGCGCGTTTGTTCGGCGCGCGCGTTTTGTTCGGCGCGCGCGTTTGTTCGGCGCGCGCGTTTGTTCGGCGCGCGCGTTTGTTCGGCGCGCGCGTTTGTTCGGCGGGCGCGTTTGTTCGGCGGGCGCGTTTGTTCGGCGGGCGCGTTTGTTCGGCGGGCGCGTTTGTTCGGCGCGCGCGCTGGTTCGGCTCACGCGTTTGTTCGGTTCACGCGTTTGTTCGGCGCGCGCGTTTGTTGGGCGCGCGTGATTGTTCGGCGCGCGCGTAGGTGGGCGCGCGCTTTTGGTGCGCGCGCGTGTTTGACTCGCACGCGTGTTTGGCGCGCGCATGTATTTGGGGCGCGTGTTTGGCGCGCGCGTGTGTGGGCGCGCGCGCGTGTGTGGGCGCGCGCGTGCGTTTGGCGCGCGCGTGTTGTTAGCGCGCGCGTGGGTTTGCCGCGAGCGAGTGTGTGGCACGCGTTTGTGGCGCACACGTTTGTAGCGCGGGCGCGTGTTTGTGGCGCGTGTGTGGGGCACGCGGCAGTATTTCCACTGAAAATACCGGTATAATACCGGTATAACCTTTATGGACGTCCATACCGGTATAGACGTCCTATAAAGGTATTTTAACGGTATAAAACAATAAAGGTATTTTATACCGGTATGAAAAAATACCGGTATTTTACCGGTATTTTTACCGGTATTCAATACCTTTTCGGTCCCTGGCGTGAAGTCTTATCAACCGATGTCAGATTTCTATCGCCTTCGTTCCTTCACAACTGATGTCGAAGGTCATATCCTGGCAGAAGCCGCAGACCCGACCACGCACGGCGATGTCTGCACATCGAGAGGCGGCACGTTGCAATTGTTTTAAAAACTACTTGCCATACTTCACAGCACTTAAATTTCATATTTATGCGTTTTGAGGGTGAGGATAGGACAAGGAAGAGGAAGGAAAGATCGCGCGCGGGCCGAGGAGAATTCTAGCGACCGGCTGCTCTGATCGGTAGTTTTCCTTGGTTGCTCCGATCAATATCAGAGAAATGCCGGAGCAGTACCCTAATAGACGAGCCACAGACCGCGCGCGATCTTTCCTTCCTCTTGTCCTATCCTCACCCCTTCACTTACACTTACACTAACATGCATTACACTGCCATACATGCCGGAAGACCGCGCGGGACCTTTTGCCGGCTGGGGAGGGGGGCGCTGGTGGGAGATACCTGGTTGAGGGAAATCCCGCTAATCGACGGTACGTCGGCGCCTGATCTTGCCATGCAGTGAGGAAGATCACTGCCGCCTCTCGTAGAAAACGCGCTGCACTTACTGGGTTAGCAATTGCCGCGCCTGGAATCACTTATAATCATTCAATCGTTAATAGGAACACACTCTGACTAGTCTCCTGAGGTCTAATAGTGTAGAGCGTGAAAGAGTGTGTATTTAAGGCGAAAGGATTAGGAACAAAAGATAATGTCCGATCAGTGGCCCGTTCGGGCTCCCACACGCGCGCGTTCGCGCCCATCCCACGCTCGTTTGCGTCCCCACACGCGCGTTCGCGCTCCCACACGCACGTTCGCACTCTCACACGCGCGTTTGCACTCCCACACGCGCGTTTGCGCCCTTACACGCGCGCGCGACCCCACACGCGCGTTCGCGCCCAAGACACGCGCGTTCGCTCCCCACACACGCGCGTTTGCTCCGCGCATACGCGCGTTCGTTCCCTTACACGCTCGCATGACCCCACAAGCGTGTTCGCGCTCACACACGCGCATTCGCGCGCCCACACGCGCGTTCGCGACCCCACGCGCGTTTGCGCCCCGACACGCGCGTTTGTTCCCTTACACGCTCGCACGACGCCACAAGCTTGTTCGCGCTCCCACACGCGCGCGCGACCCCACGCACGCGTTCGCGCCCCCACACGCGCGTTTGCGCCTCCACGACGAAAATATGCCACCGTTGACACTTGAACCCTAGGATTCCCGGTCAGAAACTCTGCGGAGTCTATAATTGTTCCTCTGAGCGGTATTTTCATGAGAAAATACCGGTAAAATACCTCTAATAGAGGTATTTTACCGGTATAGACGTCGAATAAAGGTAAAATACCTCTAAAAAATACCGGTATTTGACGTCTTATACCGGTATTTTTAAGGTATTTTGAATAAAGGTATAATAGAGGTAAAGATATTTCTATACCGGTATAAATACCTTTACCGCTATTATTTCGGTATTCGGTCCCTGCTTGAAGCAAATACTATAGAGACAATACAGGACAGTTCCCCGTTTTTTCCACGCAACCGATGGAAACAAGTTCCCACTAGCGATCCTAGTGTCAGAACCTGGTAATGTAGCGCCAAATAGAAATGTCAATGTGATTCTTACGGAAGAAACAAATATTTTTTAATCTACCTAACGAAATAAGACTTATTTTTACCTACTCTCGCTGTGATTTAATTATATTGAAGGGTTCAAATTACGGAGAATTATAATGTACAATGTGTTATAATGGACATGAGAACATTGAACATTTAATGAACATATAATTAACATAATTTTCACGAATAAAGTTACAAAGTATTGAAAGAGCAGTATTGTAAAATACGTTTTCCAGAAATCGACCAGAAAGACAATAAAATGAAAAGAAATCAAGCAGACAACAAACACCAACAGGACACTGAGGTTGGTGTAAGAGTTATTACCAGGTTCTGCCACCAGATGGATGTTTCTCGATATATCGCGAAGTGTCCGGTATTGTCTTTACGAGAACAATAGCGTTGGCTATCGTGTCTCATAAACCTTCATTTGTTCCGCATTTGAATGTACACTACGATTTTCTTAACTGTACCCCTGACATATACCGGTTGTTGACGGTTTCATCCAATCGGGAACTTGAACGTCCCACAGTGACATTACTGTAGCGACATATAAGCCCCCGATTGGAAGGCAGCGAAACAGCTAGTTCTTCTCAGGGGCAATGTTAAAAAAATTGCAGTATACAGTATTTTTCTTTCTTTCCCGCGAAATTTCGGTATCATTCAGTAGGATGTGGCTTGAGGTGTGCGTGAGTAGAAGTTGTGATTAATATTTTTTTCTGCGTTCAAATATGTCGAATTTAAGAAAAACAGTGGTGTCAGTCTTCAAATTTCATGGATTTACTTTAAAAGAAGATGCTTGTAAATTTTTAACAGAGCAATTGGATCCTTTTAAGGACGATGAAACAGAAATCGAGGATTGGTTAAACAAAATAATTGAAGTGCTTCTGAGTAAGTCTCTACAAGTTGCTTGTGTCGGGAAAGAAGATATAGAGAGTGTACTTAACGATTGTGCGAAGTCTCTAGTTGATGCTGTTGAATCTGTTGTAAGTGTAATAAATGCGTTTGAAATACCAAGATTTTATTTTAGTATTGAACGGAAAAAATTTATGCCTGTATCTAGTGAAAAGGAAATAAAACTTTTTGACAGTGCTTATCATAAAAGTTTTTTGTATAGAGAAAGATACACAATTCTTCTTCATCGGACTAGTCGTCATGAGGTATTTGCTCCAGCAGCAATGGGCTTGACTGGGAACCGGGGTACCAAGAAAGGATCATTGCACACAGTGGAATATTTTCTTAGTTCAGCAAAGAGAATTGACTGTTGTGTGTGTCTGGGATTACTTGCAAAATTCCAAGAAAATCAGTTTTTTTTGGAAGATCCAACTGGTATTCTGAAATTGGATATAAGTGAAGCTAAATACCAAGCAGGACTCTACACAGAGAATTGTTTTGTTCTTGTTGAAGGATTTTATGAAGATTCGGTGTTTCATGTCAATAGCATTGGTTTACCACCTGCAGAAACATCTAAAAGTAGTTATACTCATTTTAACAATGTAAATGTATTTGGTGGTCCATCAACTGTGAATCTTAAGACATCTTCAAAGCTCCTTAAATATGAGAAAGATAATCCTGATGATATGATAGTGTTTATTTCAGATGTATGGTTAGATGACAGGAAAGTAATGGATAAACTAAATGCTCTTTTTCGTGGATACTCAGCAGTACCTCCAGTCGCATTTGTATTTATGGGAAATTTTTTGTCATCTCAGTATCGCAACTTCCAAAGTCACACTTTGAAATCCAAATTTAAGGCTTTGGCAGATGAATTAATTGCTTTCCCAGAATTAATTAATAAAAGCAAGTTCATATTTGTACCTGGACCTGTGGATTGCGGTGCTGTAAATATTCTTCCTCGACCTCCTCTTCCTGAATGGGTCACTGAAGATTTCCGCAAAGTAATTCCTTCAGCAGTGTTTACTACAAATCCTTGTCGTATTCAGTACTGTACTAAAGAAATAGTTGTAATTCGAGAAGATATAGTGACAAAAATGTGTAGAAATACAATTAATTTCCCCACTGCAGGAAATATCCATGATCATTTTGGAAAAACAATTGTTTGTCAAGCTCATCTAGCTCCGCTTCCGTTAAATGTTTGCCCTGTGTATTGGTCATATGATACTGCTTTACGTTTATTTCCTCTGCCTGATCTGGTAGTGACTGGAGATAAATTTGCTCCCTTTACTACTCAGTTTATGGAGTGTCAGATTATTAATCCTGGTTCTTTTGCTAGATGTGATTTCTCATTCAAAGTGTATGTACCAGCACAACAACAAGTAGAGGATAGTCAAATTCCTGATGAATAATACCCTTTCAAACAAGTCAATTTTTGACAATATTTGTGGAAATACACCAAATGAGTTTCATAAAGCTCTCATAGTGGACAGACTGCCTAGTAGGCATAGAGTTTGAAAGAAAGCCCGAAACGTTTTTAAAAATTAGAACCAGAAACTTTATCATTGCAAACAGTAAGATTGACTGATTAATGAGAATTAGTTACTGTATTTGATAACTTGAACATAAGTTTAATATTTCTGATGCACAAAGTGGTCTAAAAGTGATAAAGTGATCAGTGGATGTTACTCCAGAAGAAATGTAATGGAAGTTGTAATGTAATGATATTGAATGGGTTTCAACCCATACAATATCACCTTTCTGCCATTAAAAGTTCAGTCGTTACTTTAACAACTAAATGAGTTTCATAAATCCGTTTGGAAAGATTTCGTAATTACATTGAATTTATTTTTTAAGTACTTGACACTATAGTAATCTCAAACATGTCAATTTCTGTTGAGTGGGTTTATCACTCCCGTAGTGCTGAATCCTAAATTTTGAATAATTGTCTAGAAATTCTCCAATAGTGTAATGAATCATTTTCATTGAAGATTCTAAATTTTCAAAAATTACATATATGTAACTATTATTGAATGTCTCGCATGTTCAAATGGCTTATGGAACTGTCCAAGTATTGCAAAAAAGAAACTAAACAACTCGTAGAATATAATTTTGATTACATATATCTGTGTATAGAATTGAACTTAAATTAATTTTATCTTTTACATGTTGTGATAAATTAGAATTGAGTTTTTGTTTTTTATAAGTACTTTTTAATTTTGACAATTTGTATTTGCAGTATTTCTCTCTAGGGAGAGTATTTCTTCAAAATCTACACTCAGCAAATCATGGAAGTCATATTTTATATTGCCTGAGAATTTGTAATTGTTGAGGAATTTTGTAATGGAATTGAAATTTTTGTTTGCCATTGAATTTCATGGGTAAAACCAGTTTTGTTAACCATAGTATTGTTGTAGTACTCCATTCAACTCTTTGAGGTCATTATTTCTTGCTCCACAAATCTACATTGGATAAATTTTCAGAGTTGTGAGTTAATGTCATTTTTTATTGTAGATTTTTTTTCTAATTTTTTTAAATGGATAAAACTTCTGGACTAATTTTAAAAGCTTTGAATTTCTTGATTGCATTTAATTCTTTTAACAGTTACTTAATAAATACAATTCAAATTATAAAATATATTTAATAAATATGAATATATTTTTATTAATATAACTTGATAACTATTTTCTGTAAAATGGCATTTTCATGAAAATAAAATAAGTGTTAAAGTTTTTAATCACATGGTGACTTCAAAAGTAGGCCTAAGTCACATTTTTAATATGTCAGTTTATTTTTTTTTCTATGAATTTCATAATATTTAAAAAAGGTTTAATTGAAGAGGCTATAAATGTGATTTATCAGTAAAAACTATGTGATCAATGTGGGACAAGAATAAACTGTGCGTGGTTACTTCAGCTCCAGATTTCTCAACCCCACTCTTTTACTATATATAGTTGAATTATGAAAAACCTTCCAATGAGTGTGATTTGGAACTTTTGAAAACTAGGGATTTTTTTCGCTCAATTATTAGGAAACATATTTGCAACTATTACAGATTTGATTGTATATTGACAAAGTAACCTTGTGACCTTATTCCTCCCACAACTAGTAAAAGAGCTCAAACAAATTGTGCATGTAGTGAAGCCATATATATGTTAATTTTATTTTATTGTACATATTTATTAAAAACCCAAAAATATCCTCGATCTATTCTATTTCTACTTGTGATTGATTGCTTTTGTCCCAAATGTATCCACACCCATTCATTGAGATTAGAAGTGATAATTTTGTCGCAATTTCTTGTGCAAATGTGTGTGAGGTAACTTTCTGCTTGCTCATTGTAAACAAAACTTCTGAGCTTAAGAAACACTATTATCTTTGTTGAAATTGTAGAGTAAATTGGTCACCTGCCTTCAAAGAATGTTTAACATAGGTTATAGAATAATTCTTAAAATTTGAGTATCTCACCATTTTCTAGTACCATAACACATGAGAGAGTGAAGGATAGATATACTTTCCTTTTGCATCATTCTACCAAACCACAATTCCAGAGTGAAAACATTTGTGCCTTACTTGGGGTTCAGTCCCACAAATCTGTGGCAGTTGTCATCTGTGCTATTTAAGTTTGTAAAATGTAGATTAGGGAGATGTTAAAATATTTGTAAAATTAAACATATTTCAAAAAATAAAATTCCATTTAGATATTAATTTTTGAGTTTTTGTTGCATTTCAAACACTTGAATATAATTTTTTTTTTCATTTATTGTGTGCTGGTGAATCTGAGGTATTTACTATTAATTCTGGTTTTATATTTATTCTCTTGCCTTTTTAAACCTGCCAAATAATATCCTGACATTGAAATTTGCTTATATCATCAAAGCGCGCTCCTAAAGTATTTTTATTTGTAAAAGTCTAAAAATTGCACATTCACTTATTGTGAAGTTGTTAGTGCTGTGAGATATACTGTGTGCGATTTGTTCTGTGATTTTATTTTTTTAATCTAGATTTATGATAATCTGAGAAAATTTGTCAAATATTATATTACAGAGATGATGTGAAAGTGTGAATTTTAAACTAACAATAAAGGAAAACCTAATTAAATGAACTGTTATATTAACACAATTTTTAAAAACTGATAAATTAATCTTTTAATAAACAAGCCTTTTGTAGGTAAGAATTATTAGGTTATTTGTAAATACATGTTTCAAAAATGTTTAATGAAAGCTTTGAAAAGGTTAGTTGACCAAATTTGTAATTGCTTATTTTGCTGCAGTTTTCTTCATATTTTAACCAGTATCCAACACCTGAATTGTCAATAATGCCTCAATGTTTTTCTGCACAAGAGTCAAAAAATTCTTAAACTTATTGGAAGCTCAGGTATTTACCACAATGAATCTAACGAAAGAAAAAAATATTGGGTGAACAATGTGGATATTTAATTAAATGGGATAGGCATTGACTGAAAGAGTACTTATTTAATTTCGACTATATTTCAGAAACAGTACTAATACTCAAGCAGAAGCATTTAAGAATTGGGGAAAAAACGTGTCTGGACTATTTTTAAAACTCCAGGGTTTTCTATATAAATTTCGTAACAGTACAGCCCACTATGACGTACTAATTTTCCAAAATTAGAAACTTCAAAATACGCATCAGAATTATACCTTACAGGATGTACATTTATATATACTTTCACTAATAAAAGGACATGGATCATTACCGAAAAAATCATTTAAAGCTCCCGCAAATATACATAGGCGCTGTTTGTTCGTGAGCACCAATGGTAGGAAACGGAACTAGTATTCGTGTCGGTGATTTCCATTGGAGGACAGGGAGTTCAATTTCATGTCGAAGGGAAGAGTTTCGTTGTGCTTCTGAAGAAGCCGCCATGATGGAAGTACATTTATATGACTCAACATTTTGTAGATTATGTGGTGAAGAAAATTCGAATGGTGTTCTGTTATTTAAAAACGACGAATCTGATACTGATTTAAGCGGACTTGTAAATCGTTACCTTCCGTTCAAGGTAAGAAAGAAGATAATACCGACGGAAATGGGATGGTCACTTGACTACCTATTTTAGCATCAAAATGGAGAGTGAACTGATCATCGTTGCACGAATTGCGTAGGACTTCAGTTTACTGCTCGACTCAGTAGAATTTGAATTTAATATAGTATAATTACTGCCCTTCAACATATTTCATTTTTTATAACCGCCCTGTTCTTCTTTCGAAAGATTTATAAAGTCTTTATGGCTTATGTTTTTTACCCAATTGTTCATTCTCATTTACGAAAACAGTAAGTGTGTAAACATTGTAGGGAAAAGATTTCTAACCTTAAATTTCGTTTTGTCTGCGGAAGGTATACGATGATGGCAAGCTGCCCAGAACCATTTGTCCAGGCTGTAATATTCAGTTACAGTCAACAGTTCAGTTTTTTGATTTGTTGGTTGATGGACAAAAACGAATTAGGGCCTTATGGAAAAATCAGGTGAGATGTGTCAAAAGACACAATTGCAAGCAAGTTTATATCAACTTTTTTGGATATAAACAATTTTTAAATGTTTAATGTATTATTTGCAGCTAGAATATATGAGGAGAGCAGAAAAAGAAAGGCTGCGATCAGAAAATGAAGGATCTTCAGAACTACTTATGACAACCACAACATCAGCCCATGATCCTAATGCATCGGATACAGAAGGAGAAAACAGAATTGTCATTCAAAGTATGTTACATATTTTTTTAAAAAAATTGTGTTATTGTAATTGAATTTAATAATGATATTTCTATTCCTGTAGTAATGGCTGATGGGTCTTTGTACTCCACGGATCATGAAATGACCCTGAAGATGGAAGGTCTTGATAAGCCGAGGAGGAAAAGAGGTAGGCCAAAGAAGGTGCCCCAGCCAGAACCATCAGAACAGCCTCCACTACCTACAGAGGAACCAGAGCCTTCTAAGGACGAAGAGCTTCCACCAGATGATGAACTGGACGAAGATGCAGATAAAAGGCGTAGACGAAAACGAAAGGCTCCAATAAGGTATTGTGGATAATTCTCCAAAACCTGGAACATTGTAATTGATGAATATTCACCCTTGAAATTAAGCTGATGAATTGTGAACTTAATTGTTTTAATATTGTAAATACTAGTTTTTCAATGTGGACTATAGTTAAAATGGTTCATAACTTGTAACTATATTTAAAGTGCAATTATGCTAGTTAGTATCGTGATTCCCATAACATTAAATGAAATTGTTTTAATTGTTTGTCACAGTAAACTTTTAGTCATTGCCTCAATAATGAAGAAATCAACTGAAATGATACTGGAAAAAAAATCCTTGTTATGAGAAAGGCTTATATGATCACAATTGTAGGCTTATATACGTTCACAATTGTAAAATGGTATTTAATTTAACTGTCTGTTGCTGCTCTATTGATATGATTCACCTCTGATTCTGCGGGTCAGTCAAACCCAAATGCTCTTCAACCTACTTGTCACTAGATGCAGTTGTTGTGGTTGCATTTGCTTATAATTTTTATCTTACAGTTCTTTTTCCTGCTGGAGAGATTTTCTCCATTGCATCTTATTACTAATTTTGTACAAATTTTAGGACGAGTATGCTCATTTTAGTTAAAATATATAAAGAAAGAAGTTCTCCTTCCATTAGGTTTCTGATTTAATTGAATGTGTTGAGTTTGCATTATTCAAAAGCAGAAAAAAGGTTTGGTTTGAGTTAAGGCTACAAAAATCATGTGGCAGTGGATTTGCAACAAAGCACCTTTGAGGCCCCAATAGAAAATGAAATTTTTAGAAATAAAGTGTCGTGATAATATCCCAACTGTTGACTGACTTTCTTAGTCTGAGGACATTAGTAAGCCTCAACAACATAAGGACTTAGTCTGGAAAACAACCATGGTCAGTTATCTTTGCCTTAACTTCAGTTAATACACATGACTACTGTGATTCTGAAAGGGTGAATTTTTGTTTTGTTTATAGGAATTATTACTTAAATTTACTTTAAAAAAAGAAGTAAAAATTCACTATGAAAATACAGTATGCCTTTGGTTTCTGTACTAATAAATGCCAGTCCCCATCTGGAAAATAAATATTCCGTTTAATTCAATAAATTAAACCTGAAGTAGTATATATTATTATATAAATAATATTATTTGAATTATTGTAATATTGAAATATCTGCATAATTCAAAGTTTAACTTGCTAAAAAAGTTAATTATATTAAACTTTTCAAAACAAAGAAGTATGTACATGTACAGTAGGTCTCATGATTTTTTAAAAAATTTATTGTAATAAAAGAAATCCAAATTAAACTTAAAAATTATAATAAATTAGAAAACTTTAATTTAACCCTTCTTTGACCTTTTACATAGTGGCCTACATGAAAATAAATATGTTAAAAAAAATCTTAGACAGTGGGGATACTCAAAGCTGTCCCAAATTGTTTATTTAACTTTTGTATCATGCTTATTATTTGAATTTTGGCAGTTTGCAGTTACATTTTATTGTGTTTTATAACTAATAGTTTCCTGATTTGTATTATTTTGTGTTGTCCCATATAGAGCAGATTGTACTTTGTTACATTTGAAAGCTAGTTTACCCTTTTTGTCTCAGGTATCTTGAAGCAGTGAGAGGAAAGGAATTGGAAAGAATGTTCCGTGAAGAAGGTGTTATTGATGATGATGAACCAGATGATGGTGAAGATGATGAAGTGGAAGAAAAAGTAGCTGATGAACAGGATGTTGGAGAAGGTAAATGCTAGAAAAGTATATATACATGGCTAGAGACTGGAAAAATAGGTAGTATTAAACGTCAAAATATATACATAAATATGTAATGAAAACAGTTAGAATATGTAATAAATATGTAAAATCCAACATAATTTGTAATATTAAAATTCTCTAATTAAAGACACATTTACATATAATGAAATTACATTTAGAAAAATGTCCTAAATAAATTTTAAAATTAATACAACTGTTTTAAAAATATTTTGATGTGCATGCACAGAGTTGATGCATACTTTGCATCATACAACTTTCTCGTCAGTAGTAAAAGCTTCATCTAATGTAATCAAGGACTTTGCAAATTTTTCTCAGAAATTAAAGTTATAGGTCACAAAAAGCGGTGTCAATTATACTTTTGACACCTAGATTTCACCAATAAAGTAGGGGAAAATGCTAATTTTTTTGAAAATACTTCTAAAATTGAAGAAGATGGATAGAACAAGAAAATGTGTAGTAAAATGTGTAAAATATATAATATAGTACTAAATATGTAAAAATATGTATCGAAAAAATTGGATTTTGTGTTAGGAGGGCGATGATTTGCCAAGATTACAATTTTGAGACCAGTAAGTAGAAAGACAAAAAAATATGTAATTACATGAAACTCCGGTCTCTACACATGACATTGCAGAATATTTCATTGACATATTTGGAAATATTTCTATACGTAGTAATTTTACCTTCCTAAATTCTCTGCAGTGTAAAATTTTCTTATTAGTATTTTAGTGTTTTCAGCACTAGTGAAGAATGATAAAAACCCAGAAAAAATTAAGGACTTCATGCTTGTTAGCATTTTTTTATTTTGAATGTTCTTTGAAAATATAGTATGGTTAGATCAGTTTATTTAGTGTATATTGTGGAATCCTTTAAAATATTTTTGCTGTTTTGGCAGTGTGCAACTAAAATTATGCAAAATAAGTTTGATTTTATTTAACATTCATCACTGATTGTTATATATTGAGGTACAAGTGTAAAATGAGCAGTTGTGGAAAATAGCTTAATTATCTCACATATTTTAGAAAAGAACTTCTGTTCTCAGAGGTAATAGGCCATCTTGAAAATCAAGAAGGTCAAGACTTGGGTGAACTTGTAATAGTCAACAAGAGCAAAAGTCGTGGTCGACCTCGTGGAAAGCGGAGAAAACATCGCTTTCAATGTGAGGTGTGTGGTCGTGGATTTCAGCACAAAGGCCGGTATATCATTCACAAGTGAGTATCTGTATAATTTTACAATGATTATCCTATCAATTTTAAAATATTTATGTATGCACTATTTATTTGTTTATGGTGTAATAAAACAGTGAGACCTGCTCAAATGACCACCTTGATCAAACAGTCGCCTCCATTAATGGCCATTTTTTAAATGGTACCGATTGATTTTTCCCTAAGACATGTATGTAAACATTCTCTTTTCAAGCATCCACCTGGCCTTGCAGCTAGTGGCCAGGCACGTTTTGTAGATTTACCTCTAAAGATTTTGAATTGTAATAGAATAAGAATAACAGTGCAGTAAAACCAACCCTATTATAAGGAATTGATAATACATAATAATCGATAATCTTGTAACAAAAAGTCAAAAGTATAATCGAGACCAGCCCAGCTGAGATATCTGATATCTAATAGTATCAAAAAAGAAAGAATAAGAAATAAAGACACAAGGAAAAGTCTGAAAATTAAAAGGAGTTTAAAAAAATGGAAAGATACCAAAGGAAATGGCAAGATCATGTAAGAAGAATGAAATGAAAGAGATTCCCAGAGCAGATACTGAAATACAGACCAAGAGGAAAAAGAGAACCAGGCAAGCCAAGGAAAAGATGGGAGGACCAGGAACACTCATCAATTTTTGCTGCAACCATTTAAGACAGGTTTCACTGTATTAAATCTAATCAAAATGTAGCAATAGTAAGGTTGTATTGCTTTCCAAGAGCATGTTAGCTGAGTAAATTAAGTTGCGTGTAACAGTCATAGAAACTGGACATTTGCATCTTATTAGCTTTCATTAAGGTTAGTTTCTTTTTAAGTTTGGTTTAATGTCTTGGCTGTCTTTGTTCGCTTTGAGTGGCAATTATTGGTAAATCAATGATGCCACTTGCATATTTGACTGTAACATGTAGCTTTTCATGGTATTAATTTGTTTGAAGGAGGAAGATGAATTTCCTCAACAGAGTTTTTCTGAGAGCCAGTTTATTTCTTTAGGAAAATGGGTATGCTACTTCTAATGTTTCTTATTATTTTTTGTTGGCCTTTGTGATTTGTTTGAAGAGATTGCTTAAAATTTAAATATATTATGTTCTTTTTCTTGAATACATAAGTTGGATATGTCTGTTATTTCTGTAACAGTTTTCTGAATTATTTTTCAGAATTTAGCTTCAAATCAAGAAGGTTTATATGTTGAGGCATCATATTTGTTTAAAGATGGCTTCACTGGAAACTAAAAATAAATTATTTGGGCTATATTTGTAACTTTAAATCTAGTGATTATTTTGAAAACTTTTTATCTCATTGATATTCAGTCAGTTTTCAATTTTCTGACAATGGCTCTGTACATGTATCCTGATACAATGTCATGATACAATTTGTTGAGCAAGAGTAGTGATGTGTATAGTTGTATCTTGAGTTTTTTTTGGGTGTCAGGATCTGGCAGGATTCTTTTGCACGTATGCAGTTTTGCTGTGGGATGACTCGTGATGGTCACATTGGTTTAATTTCAGTTCAAATTGGATTGTCTGCAAACTGCAACCCATACTGATTCTTTTTGATTCCCTGTAAGCAAACACTGCGTCTAATGGGCACAGACCTTTTGACTTTGCAATGCTTGAAGAAGCTAATCATTATTCTTTCTTTCCTTTGAGGGGAGGGTATGAGATACATTTTCTTTTAATATGTAAATTAATTAATTGGTCAGATGGATTTCTTTTGATCATGCAAAGTACCAAAAGTGAGTCCACATTTTTATTTTTTGTCAACAAGATGTTATTTGCACAATGTTTGTTGGTAGGAGTTACCATAAGGGTGTCAAGTACGAGTGCAGTGATTGTAATAAACGATTTACCAGTCGTGAGACTTTTGAGCTTCATCAGAAGACAACTGGCCATTCTGGAGAAGGTATGCAGTAGGACCTTTATTTTAATTCAATTGAGTTATTTTCAGTTTTAATGGAATGTTCATAAGTAATGTTTGTAAAAATTGCAGGCATAATTGAAGGTCTCGAAGATGGAAAAGATGTAATGGAATTACCTGCCAAAAACAGATTCCCTTGCAGTCAATGTGACAAAACCTTTCAAACAAAACAAAGTTATGAGGTGGGTAAACTAAAAAGAATAAATTTTTGTGAATAACAAATGACTGTTGTATACTAAAAATAATAAAATTAAGAAAACAAATTAAATATTAAAATAATTCAGTTTTGAAGGTGAGAAGGCCTCCCATTAATTTCATCAACTTTCACCCACACATACACAATATGTACAAACAACTACTGCTGTTACTTCTATTTGAGATGTGTTATATACATGTCAATATGTATGTAATATATTTGTTTAAGATGAATTTTCATTTATTTTTTCATTATGAAATATATTGTTTTAAGACATTGTTAGGCAAGTGGTTTTTGGGTAATGCACTAGAATATTAAAAAAAGAAGGAAAACTGAGAAGTACTTTCGTGAAGTCAGATGGCATTTACTTACAGTGAAATATAGTTTAAAACATTCCTGCTGCGTAGTTGCCTTTCTTTTGACATTTCGTGATTCTTTTTGACCTCTTGGGGGCATATGTTGCCATTTAAGGACTTCTTGACCTTAATTATTCTCACTAACAAGAATCTGTTCTTTCTTGATTTGCACAGAGATTGTTGTGATGCAAATTTCAAATATCGACCATGCATGTAGTTTCCCCGTTACCCATTGTTGTTGTACAGCTAAGAATATTAACACATACAAAATATCAAATCTTGTGAAGAAACTAAGAATAATTTAACCCTTCAACGCGGTACCGAGGGTGAGCGCGGTAGCATTTGAAGGCGGTTTTAAGTGAAAGGTGCGGTCGTCGGCACCGCGGGGGCAGGTAGCGAGCTGAGCGCATCCGGCGAGGCCTGCTGCGGGAGCATCTCGGCTCAGGGGGCGTTGCGCTTCCCAACTCTGAAAACGTTCTCTACCCGGAGAATGCATCGCATCGTATCAATAATAATAATAATAATAATAATAATAATAATAATAATAATAATATTTTGTTATTACAATATGGAAAACGAGGAAATGGAAAGTTAAATTAAATGTGGAATAGTGTCATTCATTTACGTTTCATAGTGTCAGTCATTCATTCATATTCAATATTTATTAATAATAGAATGTAATAAAAAATAAGATGCATTCATTTTCTTTGCAGATACTCCTAATGATAGCTTTTAAAGCAAGTATCAGGGAAAGGCCCAACTTTACAATCTGGGCACAATAATGTAGGCACAATAATGTCCCATTCTTGTGACACACTACACATCATTTCTGATGTTTTATCTTGTCACCTTGAGGTGGAATTCTTTCAAGAAAATGTCTTCCTGTCAAGCGATCTAAATCGCATATCAAACGATGTTCACGTACTTCTCTTCTGTCATGTGAATGTGCAGATAGCAATTTCTCGACCAGATGAAAGCGAAATTTTAAAGAATTTATTCTTGTCCTAATACGATTCTTTTCCCAAATAATAAAAGTATTCATGACAGTGACATTTAACAATCTTGTGAACATGTTCATATTCCATTTCTTACTTTTCTTCCTTTCAATAAGGTACGTTTGCAAGTACTGATCTTTCAGATCTAGCCCTCCCATTGATTTAGTGTAATGAAGAACGCACGTGGGGTTTTTAATTCCTTCTTTTCTCTTTGTAATTACTGTTTTGAAATCATCTTTATGGTAGGTGTTTATCATAGAAACAGCCTTTTTATCCATCCATTTCAAAACTGAAACGGGGCTCGAGTGTTGGGCGATGTACTCTCCTCGCTTGAGAAGAATTTCATCCTCAATATCTGACTCGGACAATGTAACACAATTCGAGGCAACCATATTAAAATTAGTCAATAAAAAAATACGATAATTTATTATAAATTTTACATTCAAACTTGTAGCGGCAATTTTTTTCAGGTAATGAAATAATACATACCACTATTTCTGACAGTCGCAATAATTTAATATTATGCGTAGAACATAGAAGACGATGTATTGTCAATTAATTGTTTCTATAAAAACACCCACAAAGAAATAGAAATACTTTAATCGATATTAAAACATTTGTATTGAAAACCACTCAAAAACAAACCGAAAACGCGCCATAACACACTGCCAGTGTCTATGCACCGCACTGCCAAGCGACCAACATCTGTACACGGCACACCGCAAATGAGAGGAAAAACAGGTAAAGATCCCTTCCGTCCTGAGACGGCTTACCGCGAATGGAAAGGAAAATCCATGCCGTCCAGGTACGGCACCCCGCGTTAAGAAGAGAAAGGAAATTGCCGTCTTCAGACGGCATACCACGCTGAAGGGTTAATGATGATGTTGATACCTACAGGAGGACTGGAATCTTCTTATTAAAGCAAGTCATAGTTCAAATATCGAAATTTATCACTACTGAAGTGATTAAAAAGGTACACTTACATGATTAAAATACGAATTAGTATTGAAATAATGTTTCAGTTTTTTATCACATATTCTTGTTTGAGATATTCCAAACAATTTTTTGATCTGAAAATTATTAGTATTATGAACTAACCGAAGGACCCAGTGTTGCCCAGGAATTTATTCATCACAATTGTCTATTAGTGGAAAAATTCATTTATGTATGGTGTGTCGTCACCATATTCTACCCACTTCACTTTGTCCTGCCTTGCCTTGCTTCGCCCTATGTTCCAGACAGTCAAAAATCGCACAAGCAGTTAAAATGGATTTTATGTCATCTAAATAAACACATTTGAGTACAGAAGGGCAGTTATTTTGAGATCACATACATCCCAATTTTTTTCATGTAGATAATACTTATAAATAAATTAAATTAGTCTGTTTTGGACCCCTAACAGAGCTTCTCACCTTCAGGGTTTCTGTGTATACATTTTCCCTGTTCTGAAGTGATTTATGTATCTTATTAATCAGATATTGCTAATACTCTTTTATATTCAGGTAGGAGTATTGTGATCAGTTATTGTGTAAACTAATTTTTTGATCTTTGAAATAGAACTTCCAAAACCCAACTTTTATTGTCATTCATATAATTTTATACTGCAGTTCAGAATAAATATTATTGAGTACAGAATTGTTTGTAAATATTTTTAATTTACATAAAAATCCATGACTTCTAAAATAAGGAACCTTTTTTTAAATGTAGAGTATTTTAAGAAGAGCAATTTATAATTTATTGATGGTGTTTGATTCAACTGTTTTTGCATAATTTGAGGATTTTTTTTTTTTTTTTTTTTTTTTTTTGTAGGTTCATCTCAAAGCCATTCACGAAGGTCAAAAACCATTCATCTGTGAAATTTGTAGTAAAATGTTTGCATATCATAACAGTTTAAAAGCACATATGACTGTTCATGAGGTAAGAATGTATTTTTTTCTGTGTATGTGTTAATGATGATTTAAGACCTTCCTTTAAATAAGTTCTTTGATAGGAACAAAGAACAGAGAAAGGGTATCCCTGTGAAGTTTGTGGAAAGACCTTCAATCATCCAAGTTCAGTTATATATCATAAAGAGGCAGAACACAACAATGGCAGAAGATTTGTTTGTAACAAATGTGGGAAAGGTTTCAAACACAAACAGCTCTTGCAGCGACATCAGCTTGTACATTCTGATAACAGGTAAAGATACATTGATTCTGACTCTCACTGATGCATGCATGTGCACTCATTATAATTGATTAATTTGATACTGTGGACTCTCGTTAGCATGACCCCTGCTTGTAGGTCCAAGGAGAGTGGGGTCTTGCTGTACTTTGCTCCAGGAGCTATGAATCTCAGTGGGGTCAATGAAGCCCGAAGTGTCACATAACTTTTATTATAATTTGAGCATTGATTTAAATCATTTAATTTGTATCATAGCATTTCTTTTCCAATTTTGCAAATTAATATATTTTCAAAATTGAAAGTCACATGTATGTCACAATGTGTATTAAGTCACGTTCTGGGTCACATGGCCGGGAAAGCAGATCAGCAATTGTGAATTGTCTTCTCAAAATAAAGAACCTACTGTCTTATAAAAATGTATCAATATAATTGATTGTAAGAAGTAATAATATACACATGTTCATGTCTGTAGAATATTTTATAAGGACCCACACATCTTGTTTGTACCGAGGCCCATTTTTACTTTCTCGCCTAACGAATGCTTCGTAAGAAGAGAAAATGATGTAATCGTGCGGCGGAAAATGGCAACTCTTTATTATTATGCCAATTATCATCCTTCATGTGCAATTGAATGTCTCTTAAAAAAAAATTAGGAAAAAGTTGCACATTATAGTTTCAATATTTTTATTTTATTTTTTAGACCATTTGCTTGTAAAGTATGTGGTGCAACATTCAAGACCAAAGCTAATTTACTCAACCATCAACCTACTCATACAGGCGAGAAGAAATATTTCTGTGAACTTTGTGGCCAGCAATTTGCTCATAAGACTAGTCTCACACTCCATTACAGATGGCACACAGGTGGGTTTAAGTGTTGTCATTTCTTCTTTCTGAAATTAGGTCTGGACTTTTTTGTGATGAGATATTTTGGGTATTCTAGCACAAATCTGGTTGTGGTTTTGGGCAGAAATTGTGCGAGTCTTATCCTTGTTGTAACAAACCAACACTGACATTATAAGATCTGTGAACAAAAGCAAAGAATGAACGGTGGGAATGAGACTGTTGTTTTGCAGTTTGTATGAGAACATTGGGTTTGATTTGGTTAAAAAAGTATTTTTGCAGAAAATGGAGAGGTCAGTCACTGGGGCTAGATTCCAGAGGTGAGCATGGCTATTCTTCCTTTGTGCCATACTGTTTATTCTTTTATATTAGACCGATCTTGGTCTCTTTGTTTTTCGACCCTGATGCTATTAGATTGCAAGGAATAGGGAGTGATTATTTTTTCCTATCTTCTCTCCTTATTCTATTCTATTCTATATTTCCTTTCTTTCAATCTCTGTAAACCCTTCTTTTCGGTTTCAACCTGCCTCAAAGGCTACAGGAAGAAAACCCTGAAATGAAACCATGGTCAGAGAGGACTCAAAAGTTATGGTGAAGCCAAACTCTCTAGGGGAGAAAACCCTCAAATAGTCCTGTCCTGCCAGGTTGGAGGGTGAGTTATGGGCCAACACCCCATTCTCGTAAAATTCATAAAGAATTTAGAAACTCTAATCAACCTTTAAATGAATCAAATCGAAGACGACTTAAGCAACAAAACTGCACAATGCAAATGGCAACATGGAACGTACAGGGCAAAAAATATGAAGAAGTAGGCAGTCACTTGGAAAAATTAAATATAGACATTTGTTCGCTCACAGATACTAAGAAGAAAGGAAGAGGAATTGAAGACTACCCTGAATGGGTTCTATAGACACAATGATATCCATAATTTTACTGGATTCTACCTACCAGGAATATTAAGTTAATAATTGATTGTTATTTTAAGACAGAACTTGCCTAAAATGCCAGGAGCATTAAGAGGAGCAGAATGTGGTAGCGACCACTATTTAGTTAGACCACTTATTTATTTTTCTCACAAACCAAACCAAACCAAAACCACAAAACAAAACAAACTTCCAAAAGATCATAATACTAGAAACTTATGCTCCATGTAACCCAAAAATACATTAGTTGTATAGCTTACAAAAGAACTCAACCAGTTTCCTATATAAATTTAGATTGGCAAACAAATTGCATATAAATGTAGATAGGCCAGCAAGTGAATTATATGAGCAAATGAAAACAGTAATCCAAGAAGCAGCATTTTGAAGCCTATGTGAAAAGCCCAAGATAAAGGCAAGACAAACGTACTGGTGGAATGAATATTTGAAGCAAACAATTGAAGAGAAGAAAGTAAATATAAAAAGTGGCTAAGCTCAAGAGACCCCAAAGATAGAACAGCATCTAGTAATATCAGTAGAAAGATTAAAAGAGCTAAAACACAGGCTTGGGAAACAAATGCTCTGAAGTAAATAGGTTAATGGGAAGCAGTGGGTCTAGAGAAGCATGGAAAACAGTAAAAGAATTAAAAACCGATGTGTCATGTAAATCCAGAATGTCACCAATCCATATTAAACAGTGAGAGGTATATTTTCAAGTACTTCTGAGAGAGGATAGCGCAGAATACAAATACTTCAGTTATAATGCAGATAAGGTGTAAATACATGAAGACATCCCAAAAATAACTCTAAAGAATAAAATAACAACTCTGGGAGGGATGAAAAATAATAGATCCCCAGGCCTTGTGAGGTATCAATTGAACTGTTAAAACACTCTCCAGACCAAATGAAAGGAATTATTGTAAAACTATTTAATAAAGGTCTCATAGATCAAGAAGAAATTCCTCAGGAATGGAAAAAGCAGAAATTATACAGATTTACAAAAAAAGGCAATAAAGAAAAGTGTGAAAATTATAGAGGCATTAGTGTCATGAGTTCAATTAATAGACTGTATGGACGAATAATTAAAGGAAGAATTGAGTCAGAGATAGAAAGTCTGGAAGAACAAAGCTGTTTTACAGCTGGCAGATCATGTGTAGATAACATTTTCTGCATCCAACAAATTTTAGAACAAAAGAGATTCTCATCTATCATTTGTTGACCTTCAGAAAGCATATGACAGCATTCCCTTTAGTTAACATTTTAAAATTTTAGAACAAGAATGTAATTTTAAATTAGTTAACACCATTAAGAAAATGTACAAATGTTAAAGGAGTTACAAAAGTAAACTGACAAGTATCAGATGATATAATTTCTTAAGGATTTAGACAGGAGTGCTGTATGTCTCAAACTCTTTTTAACATATTCATTGCCAAAGCTCTGAGAGAATGGAAGAGGAAGTGCAGTGTAATGGGAATGCAAATTAGAGAATCAGCACTGGATGTTCTACTTTTCACAGATCTAGTCATTATGGCTGAGAATGAGAAGGATATTAACTATATGTTTAGAAAACTAAAGCAGGAATTTGATCTATGGAGATTGCAAATAAATGTGTCCAAAACAAAGTATGTGGTAACAGGAGAATGGAAATGATCTGTGTATTGGAAATTATAAAGTACAATTATGCAATGATTTTAAATATTTGGGCTTTGCAGTTTTAAAAGGGGACGCAAGTAATAAGGATATTAATAAGATTAGTCAAGGGAAACAAGTCATAAATATGCTAAATACAATTTTGTGGAACTCCCAGTTATCAAAGAAAACAAAGAAAAATATATTCAGTACCAAAATAGAAAGCATTGTCACGTATGGCTCAAAAGTATGGTAACTAACTCAAAAAAAATTTTTTTTATAGGCAGAGTTGCAGAATATCTCGTTTATACCTTATATATAATGAAGAAATAAGAAAAAAAGGAAATTCAAAAGGATATAATAGATACCGTGGAATGAAAACAGCTTCAATGGTACGGACATCTGCTGAGAATGCCAGAAAAGAGGTGGCCCAAGCAAGTATATAAATGGATTCCACTGTATAGAAGATGGCGAGGCAGACCATCAACCCCATGGAAACAAGTAATATTGACTGCGATGGTGAGAAGAAATTTGACAGAGGAAGATGTAGTGGATAGAGAAAGCGGGAAAAGAAGAACCAAGAAACATAGCCAAATGTAAACCACTTGGATAGATATACTTAGGCCAGAGCAGCGTTATGAACATTAACACACGCAGTGAAGCATCACATGTTACTTAGAAGTGAGTGGGAAAAAGTACTTGGGAATTAAAGAAGTTAGAATTATGTGTTGGTCAGATCCAAGGATGTTTAATATTAATCTTGAAGGCTGAAGGCCGGAGCCTCTTCATGACATGAAGCGAAGCGTAAATTTGTCTTAAAAGTTTGAGGTTATAAATAGGATATTTTTCCGCTTGCTGGTGCATATTGTCATTTGCCATGTTCTTGTTGAAGTGCACTATTTTTTTCACATTCATTACAATAAGAGACAATACAATAATAAGTAGAATATGCTAGTCGTATGTTTTGTATTTTTGCCCTTAGGTTGGCCTGATGAGTGCAAACAGAGCTCCAGTTGATGATGGTGAACAAATAAATATTGTGCTTCACTCATAACCAGAACTGTGCTAGAACCCCTGAACTTTTATATTTTAGGCTTTTCTGTACAATATTGTTTTCAGTTCTGCATATTTTAACACTAAATATTCTAACGTGATTCTTTCAGGCCATAAGCCATACCAGTGTCATGTATGCAACAAAAGTTTTTCTCAAAATGGAAATCTGCAAGAACATCTTCGTATACACACAGGAGAAAAACCATATTGTTGTGATTATTGTGGCCGGAAATTCACAACTTCATCTCAGGTAGGTCTTGTAAATTCTCAGTGCAGTAAAAAGTAAGGAATTCAGACCCTGGAATATTCTTGATAATACATCAGTTTTGTCACAACTTATGTTTGTATATTTAATGCATTGGATTCTACCTTGGCAATCAGTGCAAAATTGTGCTCACAATTACAAATGATTTCAGTTTTCTTGTCAGGATACCATGGTTATTGTAACATTTCTTTCTTTCAAATGAAACAAACTGCTTGCCTTCAGTATTCCATTGCAAAGTATTTCCACTTTCCAGTTCAAATTGCATGTAAAGAGACATACCGGTGAGCGTCCTTGGAAATGCGAGTTCTGTGCCAAGTCATTCTTGCACAAAGACACTTGGAAGTGTCACACCCGCCGTCACAAGGGGGAGAGACCTTTTCAATGTCATTACTGTGCCCGCAGCTTCACAGAACAATGGGCACTCAAGAAGCACCTGCGATTGCATACAGGTATGAGTTGATGATATTACTTTGCTCACATGACTTATGGAAAAATGTGTTTGAAACTTTGAGATTTTGCTTGAGAGAACTACCTAAGAAGAATGTAGATCTTTTCAGTTACTGATAAGAAAGCAATAGTTGCTGGAAGATTCATTCATTAAAATTCAAAAGATTCATTTTACTGTTGTATGTTCTTAACCAGGAGTTAATTACCAATTTATTACACTTTATTGCTGGAATACTAATGAACATTATATTTAGATTCTAATTTATTTAGTGACTGAATTTTTTATTGAATGTGTGTTATGTCATCATCTTACATTTTACTGTTGAACTCTTAATTATCTGATCTCAACAGAGATAAGGCTAATTTGAATATGTGGAAATTCAGATGATTGGATGATGTTCAAAAATTAAATAAAAATAGTTATTTCTAATATAAGTGGTAAAAGTGGCATTTTATTTTTGAAGGAGGATAGGTTGATAACATGAGCCCAATAGACCACTCTTGCAAGTAAAATAAAATCACTTTTACCATGTGTGTCATGCACTATTACAGCTTTACTGACTTTCATGCTAATTCAAGTGTATTAATTGCATACTATGCTACGATGTCGGTGATGCAGTCACATCAAAGTACTTTTTCCTTGTTGCAGTTCTGTCATTTGAGAACATTTGAGAAGTATCTCACTTTCACCTTTAATGTTAAAATTCGATCCTTTGCATTCTCTGATTGTCCTAAAATAGCATTTACTAGTGGCTGTCTAAAAAAATTTAATTTACAGAAAACTTATCTTTAATTTGCAGTTTAAGTTAAACGAACGTAATATTCACAAAACTGAGAGATTTACATGAAGATTCCAGAAATTAACTAATGTGTGGAGGTTTAGTATACATATGCATTGTACGTATTTATGATACGAGTAGTAAAAACGACCTTTCATTTTGCAAGAAGGAAATGTTGCGAGACCAGTAGACCAAGTGGCGCAATTCTATGAGCAAAATAAACTCGCTTTAACTAAGTGTGATGTACACTATTTTTTAGATGACCGTACTGACTACTTTCTTTCATTTTTTATTCAAGTTTACAAATCACTTAATTGGGTACCATGTTACATTACAGATGAAAGTAATTTGTTTTCTGTTTTGCATTCACAGTTTTATCCGAACTTCTAGCTTTAGTACTAAAAATTGAATTTGCCTATGCATGCCCTAAAACTAAGCGCTTTTTGTAGAGACTAAATAAAAATTCTTTATGAACAACATACTGTATGTGCTTGTGTATGAGCCGCACTTTTTTTCCCGGAAAGTAACTCATGAAATGGGGGTGCAGCATATATGTGAGATTTTTCATTTAAAAAAATCATTGGAAGAACAAAATAATTTGATGCCTAAACGAACGTCACAAATGCACACAGTATAAAAGTTGTTAAATTTAATTTCAATCACTCCCGGGCTCACTCACGTGCCCCTCTCCCTCCACCGATTCAACATAGCTTTCACATCGCTGGCAATGTTCCATAACATATCGTCCTAACTCCCATCCATCTTATTAGAAATGCCGCATGCTTTAAAACTTTTTGCCGCTTCAGAAGCCATGTGTTATCGCATCAACACGTCGCCTCAGTTGTTCTCTGTGTTGGAATTAACAAAGTGTCGTGCTCTGATGGATATGCAGAAACAGCCAGTCAAATTTGACATGGCACTCCCCCTCCCTCCAATTTCACTTGAAGGGGTTTCCTATTTTATTATAAAATTGAGTGAGCAACATTGAATTATTCGGTGAGGCTTATACACATGTTTTTTAAGTATTTAGACGAAGATTGTTATTGCGGCTTATACACAAGCAAATATGGTATATGAATATAAAATCATCTATTAATGTAGTGCATATCCTATTGTAGTTGAAAATAATGTGTTGCTTTGAAGAGTTACTAGTTTTCCATGAGGCAAGATCCTACAATTGTTTGATGGCAAGCAGTGCCACTGGACAGCATTGCATTAATCACAATTTTCTTCCCAAATCAATGTGGTTTATTGGGCTTCTACTGTAAACGTATATTTTAATCTGAGGCAATTTTTACTGTTAAAAAATTATGTGTACTTCTTTCTTTGCAGGTGAAAAGCCATATGTGTGTAATGTATGTGGGAAAGCATTTGCCGACTGCTCCAATCTCACAAAGCACAAAAAGGTGGGAATGCAGTTTTCATTTGTGATCATAATAATAAAATATTTTACGCAATAGTGTTGTACCTTATTGTATCCATTGCCACTCCATAAACAAAAATGTAAATGCAATGAGGCTTCCAGTGAGAGAGGGAGCTCACCCACAAAATTTTAGAAAATAGAATTATTGACAATTTCAATATCATATTACATTTGATTTATTTGGTAAATTACATGCATGTTTGTCACATCCCTCTGATTTTACATAGATCTTTTAAAATCAATGGCATGCCCCTTTTTGCTACGAGAGAGGGAGCTAACCTTTAGCCTCATGTTGTGTCATTAGTCATGTCAACACTAGCACTAAAGCATGTTGTATAAACTATATTCCAAAGTCCATCAATCATGTGAGGTAATACAAGAATAATATTCCAAATAATTGAAAAGTCTTTAGAACATAAAAATAGCATTGATTGCCTGACAATGATTCGACACATCAGTTCCATTCATTTACAGTATCACTCGCATTGTTTGCATACAGATTGATAACACTGAATGAAAGCTTTGTATTTGTAAACATGGATCCATGTGCATTGAACAGCCCTCAAAAACATGAGAAAAAACATTTCATGACCCAAGAAAATGAAGGGAAGAAGTGAAAAGGAAGAGGGACAGCAGTGAAGAACATGTCGTTGATAAGACAGGGAAAACTGTACCAAAGAAGATAAAAGGCGCTTTACGTCTTGACACATCTAACCTGAGATGCATGACTCACACGCTAACAGACAGTGACAGAGTCCGTATTTCTTGAATTTTACATACTTGAGAATCACAACCTGCAAAACATCTATCTTTGTGGGCACCTTGCAAGGAAAGAATGCTGTCGAAGTTACAATATCAAGAAAAAAAGATGCACTTGAATTTGCATGGAAGTGCTCGTTTGTTTATACTGTAAAAACTAGGAATGGTTCATAAAAAGAGTATGCTTACAAGCTTTTTGTGACATATTTACTGTGTCTCGTAAAAGAATGTCAACTGCAAGGGGAGATTGCAAATTTCATGGCATGACTGATACATTCTACATATTGCTAATGATGAAACATTCATTTAAGATATTGCTAATGTCAAAACCACTGTACATTTACAGGCCCAGAGACAATCATGAGCGAATACATACACCACATGCAAACAGATGAGGAAGACGGCAATATTAAAAATAGACATTGTGAAAGGTCTTTGGAGGGATTTAGAAACCATATCAACAAATTACCCAGGTATAAAAGCCATTATAAAGAAAGTGTACATCAGTAATGCAAAGTCTATTGCTGAAATACATAGACTTTCTGAAAAGGAATGTCATCGTTCTGTCCTATGAATTTTGAAGCCTGTGCAAAAGTGTTTCAAACAAGATTTAACATAAGTTTCACGTGAGCACTTTGACACCTACAAAACTTGCAATGAGTGGCTTACATCTGACACAGATGATGATCTTTTACAAGTGAGTCTTCATTAAGTGAAAGCTGAAAAACCACACAGTATGCTGAAAGAGTATAATCTTGAAAGTTTGAATAATGATTATTGTTGAATAACGTATGGCTTACAACAAGCCTTATCGACACCAAAGATTCCAACAAAATCAGTCTTCTACGTAAAGCAGCTGTGGATGTATAACTTACGATTATATGTGTGCAATTCCAAATTAGCCATCATGTGTACTGGCCTCAAGAGGTTTATCTGAAATTTCATCATGTTCAATGTTCATCACGGCAGCAATGGTGTAACAGTTAGCATATAGGACTGTTATGCCCAAGTTCATGGGTTCAAACCCGATCGAAGCTGTGGATTTTTAGGGGCAAAAAAACCTTTGTATGCCTTCCTTTGGAGAAGTAAAGCCGGCTGTCCCAAATTAGTAGTTTTACTGCATGTAAAAGATCCTCAAGCCTAAATGATGCCTCTGAGCTAAATTCAAAAATCGCCTGTTGTTTCATTGCCCAAGGAATACCTTCTTTCTCTGCTAGTTGGTGAAAGGAGCATAGCGAAATTTGCATGGTCAGACAGAAGAGCAGGCCTCATGGCCTGAGTCTCGCCATGTAAAATAAGGCAATTCAATTCAATTCAATTTGTTTTAAGTGATCCCGCAAATGTCATATTCAAGAGGATGTTGATTTTTTCCTCAGAGCCCTGTTGCAGTCAAAATAAAAATATCACTGTTATTAATGTATACAAAGCAGTGGGTCTTTTTGATTCATTTGAACATTATTTTCTGGTTCCGTGGCACATTTATCTTCCTTCTGACAGATATTTTGGTGTAATACAGCATCAAGTGAAAAAAACAGACTATATTTTTTCCCCAAACCTGTGGTACAATTTTGTTCGAAATGCAAGAGTCAGAGACCCCTTTAAAATGATCACAATGAGTTTGGGATTATCAGAAACTAAACAATAGTATCTTAAAAAGCCATGTTCCTTGTTCAGGTGATACCTTCTCAATAAGAAAAATGTCTACTCTGAAGATTGTCAGACATTGTGGAGTATTGTATTATAAAACAAAATATTCAGATGTGGAACAGTGGCAAGAACTCCAAATTTTCCAAAAAGGCTGGGCATTGCTCAAAAAGAATTTTCCATCAACATTTGACCATCGCTTTATTGCTACACTCCTTGATAATGTACCCTTTCTGTATCCCCAAGGTAGGTTAATATCCATAGCAAAGTTCAAGGATTTGATGACATTCTGCCTTTCATCCCACTTGCATACCATTCATTCTATCAGGAACTGAAGCCTGCCACAACTGAACGTGAAGAAAGCATCTTAGATGTCATTTAACATACATCTGTAATTAATTTTAAAACTTTGAATCATTTGAGAGATTTGTTGTGTATACTATGGCATTCTGTATTAAAAAAACATTGTATTATGTTTTGTTTTGTTTTTATTTCTGGCATCTTAAGTTCAAAATATTAACAATATTAAATCATAAAGATAGTTTGTATAAGTATATTTCTCACATTTTAGTTCGTATAGTTAAAGAAATTCCATGATTTTACTTTAATGATGAAAGTAATATCTCAATAGTAAGCCGGAGCAAGAAATCTTCACTTTAAAGTAATATATTATTCATAATTCTGTTATAACAGAATTATAAATAATTTATTGGGAAAACAATTCAACTTCACCACGTTTTAGCTCACCTGGTAAGTTCTTATTTGTGAGCCACCCCACCAGAGAGTGGGAGGCTTTTGCCCTAGACAGGGATGTTATAGCTTTAATAATTATCTATAAAATGTTTTTGGAATTGTTAATTCTTATTGTGCTAATTAAATGTGTTTTTCTTGAAGATGAAAAGAAAAAAATTCCACCTTCATTATCCAAAAAATTGGAAAAACAAACCAAATGCAAAACTCAATTTATCTCATTGTATGAGTTCCATAACCTTTTGGGTTTACTTCCTCTTTCACTGGATGCCTCAAATGTCTTTATTGTGGATTATTGCTCATGTGATACAAATTTTCGTTTTTTAATAAAATTGTTTATAAGGTGTAAATAAGTTGACCTAGTGCAACACTTGTAAATTTTAGAGGCATTGTAATACGATTTTTATCCATTGATTTAGGTAGAGTTTAAAGCCACAGAGTCCTTGAACAATGAAATCAACAAAGTTTACATAGCTTTGAAAAACGGATGCCTAAAGTAACATACATATTTTGTAGTTTTTGCGAGAATAGTATTTACAATTTTCCTCCCTTTCCTGTTCTTTTTCTTTCTTTTCTTTTTTCACTTCAGTTTATGAAATGTGACATTTTTAATTTTGAAGTAAAACTTCTTGATAGATATACCACAAGTGGTTACTATCAGTATGTTCTGTTGTTTGCTTGCTTGCCTAATTCTTTTTTTGAAATTAAATTCTTCAGCTTGCTTGAACATTCAGGAAATGTGTTTGCATTTCTATTTGCTCATATGTGTGAAGGAAGGGATTGATGCTAATTCCTTTATTTTTTCCTCTGAATTCTTCACAGGGAAAGCATCGAGATTTAAAGGAAGAAGAAAATCCTGTTACTCAAGACACTGTACCAGTTGATGGAACAGTATGGAATATCATTCGCAGCCATTTGTCAAATGAGGCAGCGAGAGGGGAAGGCACAGAGGATGATGGTACTGGAGGAGAGGGTGTCAAGAAAGAAGATGATATTCAACAAATTATTTATGTTACATACCAAGATCCAGAGGATCCTGGTGAGGCAAGAACTTTGCATATTGTAGATGGCATCCAGGAAGAGGCTGCACCTACATTACAGGAAGACAAAGTGAGTGTGCTATTTAATTGATGTATTTAATATTTAATAATTTGAGGTGTTTGATGATGTTGAAAGTTGTTGATGTTGATTGTTGTTGTTTTGTTGAAAGTTTGTTGATGTTGATTGTTGAAAGTTTGTTAGAGTTTATCAGAATTATGATCCTTTATCCATGCTATTAGAGTCAGCTTGCTACCTTTTTCCATTTTGAACACACAGCAGTTGAGATTTGTGATATTCAGATGTAATTCCACCTTATTTCTTACTCCCAACATTTGGACACTCAGATTCACCACCTGGTAGAACATCTTACACCAAGTGTCACCACCTGGTAGAACATCTTACAAAACCCACATATCCAAATTTTAAAATGCTATGAATTATTAGAAATATTGTTTTGGAGGTATTTTGCATCAACACTTTCCATGACCTCCATGCATCCCGCAGCAGCCAAACTATCAGTAGGAATGTTATGCAACATCTGTCAACCGGTGTCAGATTTCTAGATCATTCATTCTTTCACAACTGATGGCAAAGACCATATCTGTTGGTTTCTTTTTAATTTGAAGTGCACAGTGACACAAATTCTAAATATTTATGCCTAAGTCAGGTGTAAGAGTATTGTAAATCCATGCTAAATACCTTAGCAACGATTTTTAATCCTTTTCACTTCACGTCACCTGATGCAATGGCATTTATTTGAGATTCTCTCTTTACAAGCCCATTCAAAAATATTGGTCTGAATCTGCCTGCAAATTCATGATGGTTGCGAGATTATATCACTAATATTTTGTTATAGTGATTGAGTAATAATATATAATAGATACCCATGATATTTTTATTGCCTCTCCAGTGTATCGAAATGTCAACATTTATGATTTTCATGACATGGGAAGGCAGTGTAAAAACATGCATCTTAGCTAGGGTAGGCTTAATGTACAAATTTAAGACGACCTCAAATGTTTTGAATGAGATTTGGGGGATGGGGAGATGCATTTTATATTCAGGTTAATATGATACATTTTTGTGAAAGAAATCTCTCGCTCATCGTTATGGAACTCGAAACATCAATATGTTTAGAAGTACTGCACTATCTATTGAGTTGTTCATTTATTTATTTGTATAAAAATATATCATTATAAGAATGAAGGATAGGAATTACAGATTCTAAAGAAATGTTTACATAATTATGATTATGATTAAGATTAAGATCTGGAAGAGTCAACCTTGTGCAAGAATTTAAAAAAATCTGTTTTGCACTATTCCTCTTTTATTAATGTGTACATTAAAGTGTGGTGATCATACAGTAGAGGCAAAGAACATATGTGATCTAAGAAAACATACAGATTTTTCAATGCTAGACTACTTTATATTTCTTTACAAGAGTGCTCAATTAGACCAAACTGTTGTAATGATTTATTGATATCAATTTATTTGTTAAATTTCATTTTACTGTCTTAAATTTGACCAAGATTTCGTATTGAGTAAACGTGTTTGAGATTAACATTGTTGAGTGTGTACTATCAAAGTGCAGTACTTTTTGAAAATGTTATGTATTTGCATTTGTGAAAGTTAAGGTGTAAATGGTTTGAAAGGATTCAAGAATGAAGATCCAATAAATCATTTTATAAATTCCCAATGTCATTGTTAGATTTGATACATTTTGAACAGTTTCAAATCATCAGCAAACAGTAAAATTTCAGTGTTTTTAAAAATAAGGCTAAAAGCATTTATAAGCTTAAGGAAAAAATTGGACCAAGAGATGAACCTTAGGGCATACCCAGTGAAATTTCAAGAGCATCAAAATTAAAATTTTTTATATTTATCAAATTGAATTCTATTAAATAACTTGAAAATCTATCAAGAAGTGATCCCCATTGCTGAATGATTTAATTTTCAAAACGAGCAAAATGTTATTGACTGAGTGAAACGCTTTGCTAAACGTTTGGGTAAATGCTATCTACTTAGTTTTGGTCTTTTATCCCCCCGTAATGAGCCTGAATCACCCACTTGAACCCCCTAAATACATAACGCTTGCAACACCCTCCATTCATTTTTAAGTAAAAATAAATTATATAACAGTAAAAACAATTTGTATTGATTTTATTTGTTACATATTAACATTTATAATTAAAGTCAGAATTAGTTGGCGAGGCTGACTGCACCTAACAATAAGTTTGAGTACACATTTTTATTGAAGGAAGGATACATAGGAAAATATATTTCTGACAACAGTCCATACTCACTCCATCAAAATGCATGAGTGAGAGTACTGTGCCAATTTAGTTGGTTTCTATGATATTATAATTATATAATATATCAGTATAGTTTCAGTATAGATGCAGAATTTTGAATATTTTCTTTGTTATCTAACTGATTCAATCAATATAACATTGCTGAAAAAACGTTTCCATAAATTGTAACAACTTATACATCATAACTTTTTAATTTATAATTTTTATTTTATTAATATTCTCTTGGGTATACAAAATTTGATACAGTTTATGATAATTGCTTACATGTACATCACAAGTACATGCATACATTCCATGCAGATACATATAATTTGATCGTGTATTTATGTAATTCAAAATTCCCTATAATACTACTTCTATGTGGCTGTCAGCAACCACAGCAGGATGCGACATGACCACTGGCAGTCAATTGTGAATAGGATTCATGAAGAATTAAATGTTTAAACATGAACATGTGTGTGGAAAATCAGTGTAAACCAGAACCTGGAAAATTTATGTTCTCAAGCGTGGGATACCATACTTATATACATACACTGTGTACATGAAATAGTAAAGTAACCATAGGTACTACTCTGCTGAAGGCAGTTATTTCCGTGCTCATGATTAATTTAACAATAATGGAAATAAAGTTTTGGTGTGGGCACACTATGTAGAAAATTGTTTGATGTGTAATATTAATTTTTTCTAGAGTGATCCTCTGAGTCAAATTACTGCAGAAGTTCAGCCTGAAGAAGTAGTGGTTCCAGAACCAGACCCCACACAACTTCAGCTAGACCAGCTGTCTCAGACTGCAACCATCCAGCTGGAACCACAGCTCCATGTTACGGATCAAGATGGAAATGCTATTCAGTTTACCATTCAGGATGGGGTATGTTTCATTATGAGGGAGTTTCACTGTTTCAAGTTAATTAGTCAATTAACTTTTCTTTGAATTGGGAGTTTATTTAATCTGATTAATGTTCTAGGTTCATAAAATCTAAGTAAAGTTCTGATTCATGAAAAAATTATGGTTACGGAAAAGGCAAAAGTAAAAATTATTGGGAGGTGATTTTTATCATTATGAGGAGTGGTTATTCACATATATTGCAACATTCCTTTTTTACTTTCTTGCTTTATGAATACTTCGTAAGAAGAGAAAGTTAAGTAATCGTGCGCTGGAAAACGGGGAACTTTCGCCAGAAAAACTCTTATAGCAGGGGTCTGGTAACGAAAAAGTCAATAAAACCTGTTGCTAAATTTAGAAAAAAAATCCTCTCTCTCGTGGTGTAGTCAAAATCCATGATTTGTTGCTTCTTAATACTGCAAAATCGATTGACGGCAAAATGTCCGTCTGTCCGTCTGTGGTCAACGCTAGCGCCTAAACCGTTTGGCTGATTTTCTTCAAAATTGATATTCCCCGATCGTTTTTACTCGTCTCAAGGCCTCTGGAATTTGAAACCAATATTTTAGTATTTGAGAGTACTTTACACGAAGCCCATTTTGAGATTTTCAAAGTTAAAAGAAAATTCCAAATTTATATTTTGTTGTTGAATAGTGTGAAGAATGTTGAAGGGAATGACGTAGGTATCATTTTCGTTGATAGGCCCAATTTTCCGAAAATTGCAAAAAACTGTTTAAAAATTGCAAAATTGAAGATAGAGATTTTTGCCTCAAAGTCGGTTGTACAAAATTAGCACTTCAAATTAGGTCATGTACAATTTTTCGGTAAAACGAGTAGTTTTTTACGTAAGTTGCGATTCAAATTTACAGATAAAAACTTTCTCAAAAACCGCTCCAAATTTTTTCTTTAAATTTTCTGCATGTGTGTAATAAGGGACAGTAAATATATAAATAAACTAGTGGTGCTATAGAATGGCACATACTTTCTCGCAGTAGTTATTTTTCAAATGCCGATCAGCGGATAAATTATTTGGAGTAAGCCGTTCACCACTGCCTTTCTTGGTCATGTTTGAAAGACATGTTTTTCGCATGTTGACAATTACTGGCTTCCTAATGAGAGAACTGATACAATTACGTTTTCACTAAAATATAAGTAGTTGGTCCACATGTCAGTTCTGTGGCACAGCTGGTTAAAGCACCTTCAGGTTGAGATCTTCAATAAGGGAGATGCCGAGTTCGATCCCCAGATGGGGATTTTAATTTGATGAATGTGATGTTGCAGGAAGAAACATTGAAGAGTGTAGATACTTTATTGAAAATCATTTGAAGTACTTCTACTCATGAATAGAATCAATGCAGATAAATAGACAGGCCTTGTCTGTGTTTTCCCTAACTGCATCTTTTAAACAATTTTTCAACTCTATTATTCGATTTCTGAAGCATATGACATGTCAAATGTTGTCTAGTATATATCTGTATGAACCAATTTAAGTAAAATTATGGGTAAATTGTAATATAATATAACCAGAAGGCATGCGATGAACTTACATATCCCTAACGGTTCCAAAAATTATTATTACTTTCTCGCCTTACGAATACTTTGTAAAGCGGTTTGTAATCTGTATTATTTCAGTAGTATTCCTTTCTTTTGTGGCTCTCACATGCAACCAATCTTTATAAATGAGATCTCTAAAGATAGAGAATTTCACAGAGCCGTGACAAATTGCACTTTGACTTTAAAAATATGAAGGATTTGTTTAAAATAACGCATCTAAATATTAAAGTCAAATGCAACCCACAACACTTGCCAAAGTTTTCATCAAATAACTCCTAAACAAAGCGTTCTGGGGCCTTAAAAACTAAAATTTTTGAGGCCAAAGGTCTCAAAGAAACATTTTCACACCATGCTCTATAAGATGACACCTTCCTCAACATTCAGTTGAATTTTCGGTTCCACACTTCAATACTATCAAGACCACCTCAATATTTCAGCCCTTGCTTCTGGTACCCATTTTTGTGATGACATGCTTAGAAGGCTTAGATTCCTCAATCTTATATTTACCCTTTCTGTATACACCGTGGTTTGTGCAGTCTGACAAGGTTTATAACTATTAATTCAAGATTTGCTCTCCAGCAACAACGAGAAGTATTTTTATATTTGCTTGATACCTACGAAGATGTGTCTTATGCGTGTAATGAAACCATTCAGTATTCGTAAGTGCTATGTACTTAATTATAGAGGGATGTTGGTGTACAGAAGAGTGATGACTGTGTTTTACCTTTACCAGTATTTTCGTTATCAGCAGTGATTTATTGAAATTTCCAAATCCATGGGTTCAGACATGTAGCTTTCTTAAAAGTTAAAAGCTAATATTTTTTTGTGACTGTAATGATAAGCTAAAAGCTAGCTGTCAAAAAATATTGAATAATTACTTCAGATGTCTTTAAGGAAGTGTTGTGAATTGTTTCAAGAAATCTCTCCATAATACTGAATAAATCTTAGTTGAAAATTTCTTTTAAACATCAATTGCATTGTTCTTTATTTTTATTTGATATTGTGTTGGTGCATTGTAAGTTACCTTTATACATTTTTAAACAAGTATACACGTTTTGTTTATAGAACTATGCTTAGAATGGAAATAGAAGGGATGAGTGTGGGGTTTAACATGCGAGAGTTCTCGCATGGGTACGCGGAGGTAGTAGGAGAAAATTTGTGCTATGGCAGAACACAAAGAACTAACTTTTTAAATTACCTAAAGTAAATTATCTTTATATAAATGAAAAACAAAAATCAGAAAGTGTTAGCTATGTCAATTAATTTAAAAAACAACTAAATTTAAAATTATAGAAAGAATAGTGTATACTTGGGTTTTAATTTCTTGGCGTGTGGGGACTTGTCTTCATGATGGAATATCTTACGTTATTTCGCATTGTTCTCGGTCTTGCCGCTAGGAGTCACCTCATCCCTACTGTATCGAGCAGTGTTGGTGATCATGCGACTTCTAACAGCACAATGGAGAAAGACACGAAATGCCTTGTGATATTCCTTGGTGAAGACAACCCCCCACATGCTAGGAAATAAAAACCCAAGTGTAAATCACTCGACTCTGCCACCAATCGCAGTCCAAACACACAATTTAAATGTTGGCGGTATCTACAAGCATGTACAATAACATCCAGTTGCAAACCCATATTGTAAATAATACACTGATTGATATTAAACTGAAAGTGTCGGGTCGTTAAGATATTCAGTACGCAAACATTGTTTGAGCAACATTTCCATGTACCGAAGTGAATTCTAAGCCTACTAAATTGTTTCTAATGGTAACAAATGGTATTTAGTACTTAAAGGTGAAAATATTACTTTGATTATTTTTTGGCTCGAAATTGATTTTCTTGAGGTACATTACAAAGCAGAAAATAATACAATACTTTTTAGTAGAGAAATCATTTTCTAATTTTCACGCCCCAGCAAGCTGGCACCCTGCCTCTCCAAAACCTCCTCTGTTCCACATAACAAATCAAGGAAAGTTAAATAATATTGCATAGAGTAGGATTGTACTTGCCCGATCCGGTATTTTCGCACTACTTTACTTGGCGTTCTCAAGAGTAAAAACCTTTTCTAATATTTTTGTGACAATCAATGGAAGTGAAAAGCAAACTCTCGAGAAATTTTAAATTTCTTCAAATGATGTTTTTAAAGAAGTATGAATTTTTCCAAGAACATCTCTCTGTAATGCTGAATAAACCTTTGTAGAAAATTTGTTTCCTACATAAATTGTATTATTATTTTTGCCTGATATTCTGTAAGTTCCTTAGAAGTTACATTTATACATATTTAAAGAAATAAACATGTTTCATTAACAAACGGTCCTTATTAATAGAAAGGATAGACAAAGGGATAAGGAAAGGATGGGGTTTAACATGCAAGAGTTCTCGCACGGGTACATGTATGTGTGTGTATATATATATATATATATATATATATATATATATATATATATATATATATATATATATATATATATATATATATATATATATACATACAGGGTGAGTCACGTAACTTTAGCACCTCCTGTAACTTTTGAACGGTTGAAGATATTGCAATGCAGTTTTCACGGAAGTGAATGAGGGAATGGGGCTAATTGATATGTGTATTGATTTCTCTTTTATCACTTATATTTTACGAGATATTTGAGGTAACTTTGTTTTTTCAAATGGGACTATACATATTTTTTCAGTCTATCATGACAAGCGTAAAAAGACAAATCCAAAGATATAAATATTGTCATATGTTAGATAAGCATTTTTTTGAGTAATTGTGATTTTTTGCGACTAGTGTTTAACGGATATTTTCATTGTAACTGTCAGCCCCACAAGGTCACGCAGCGCTCCCCCAGCAAACGCGGGGTCGGGAAAGGGAAGTACTTGAGGATACGAAAAATATTCACAAAACTGTTGCATTTTTTCCTGAACTCTCCTTTCCATCCTGATCCATTTTCAGATATTTTGTGTTTCTTAGGGATTGAAAATACGGATTTGTCTTAAGTAGTATTTATTGAAATAAGATTATTTCTATCCCTAAGTTATTATTATATTCTTATTAACATTGAAATTGTTTTCTCAAAATACGCAATATTTTTTGTACAGTTTTAATTGTTTATTATTATTGTGCTTTGTCATAAGATAATACGTATCTTATGAAACCCCATTAAATGGAGTTGAAGTTATAAACAATTTTAATACGATACAAACTAATGACAAATCCTTATTTTCCATCCTTTAATTCCTTCAATCAAAGAAAGTCGATAATCTGAAAATGCGGAAGGATGGAAAGCACAGTTCAGGAAAAAACTGCAATGGTTTTGTGAATATTTGGAATATGTTTCGTATCTTCAAATCTCCCTTCCCTTGCTCGGGCGCGCGTTGCTGGTGGAGCGCTGCGTGACCTTGTGTGGTAGACTATTCAAAATGTCCGTTAAACCCCTGTCGCTAAAATCAAAATTAATCAAAAAAACGCTTATATAACATATGACAATATGTACATCATTGGATTCGTCTTTTTACGCTCGTCATGGTGGACTGAAAAAATATGTATAGTTCCATTTGAAAAAACAAAGTTACCTAAAAAATCTCGTAAAATACAAGTGATAAAATAGAAATTAATGCACGTATCTATTAGCCCCTTTCCCTCATGCACTTCCGTGAAAACTGCATTGCAATAACTTCGACCGTTCAAAAGTTACAGTAGGTGCTAAAGTTACGTGACTCACCCTGTATATATATATATAAGGATATATATAGGATATAAGATAGATAGATAGATAGATATAGATATAGATATATAAAAGCATATATGCATATGCATACAGTGAAACTCCTTTCTCCAATCTTCATCATTCAAATTCTACTGTGTATTCCAAGCAAAATTTGTCTCAATATTTCTGCCACACATAAGGCCAAATTGTCAAAAAATGTTTAATCATATCATTTATTTTATCTATATTTATGTGAAGGTTTTCTTGAAACCTTTGGGAATGATACTCAATATCATTGTTGGCCTATAGTTTGATATGCAATTTATATCATCCGATTTAAAAGTAGGAACAATATATAAGGATTTCCATTTTGCAGAAAATAATCCTTCTGATAAAAACTTCACAAACAAGATCTTTCGAATTGGGGAAAAAATGACAGAAAATATACAGTCAGGATGCCATAATGAACACTAAATGTCAACACTTTTTCCTAGTGTTAACTACATGGAGTTACTAGTGTTAACTCTACATGGAGTGTATGAAAAATTAAAAAGTCAACAAAAACTAGCTATCAGATTCTGAGGGACTGAATTCTTTCATTTCTGTTTCTTGGCAGTCGCACACAGCTAGTTTTTACTTTGTTTTGTTTTTCTTCTCTTGCATCCAAATCCTATGTATCGTAGCATAAAATGAACATTGTATGCATGCTTAACATTTTTTTCAGATTCCTACTGGCAATGTCCAGTCTATAGAAGTTGCTGGTACAAATTTTCATTTAACCTCAGACGGGCAAGCCTTTACTGCAGGTCTTGCACCACATTTACCAGCTGTGACTGAAGGTGACTCAGAGGTTCCTGATATTCCAGTAAGTAAAGAATGTGTTTTGTGAAAAGGGAACCTCAGGTTAGAGTAGAACCTTGTTTTATAAACAATATACAAAAATGTGGTAATTATTGTTTGAGATATAATTTACAGTAGAAACTCTAGCTTCCATTTTAAAAACTTTATTACCTAAGATAGCTTCCTTATATTGTAACGGCAACTAGTGAATTTAAATCTTGAACTAATTCTCACTACTTTGACAAAATTAAGTGACAAATTGTCGATTTGTCTTGATGAAAATGTTAAAACTTATCGCTTCAGATATCACTTTTTGTGTTCTTTAAAATCTCACAATAATGTTTTTGCCACTACCCCCTTCTTCACAAGCATCCTTGTCTCTTTTTTGGACATCTTTCCATACTCCAACATTCCCTGACTTTTTAAGCTCCTCGATGTTTTACATGTTGAATATGTGTTCTTAGTCTATCATCTAACACCACCTAAGAACATTCTCTTATGTTTCACCAAATTTCCTTCATGTCCCACCCTTGTTCATGGCCATGTAGAATAGGCCAATGTGAATTTTTTTCATTTCTGTTTCTTGCAAAATGAAGATTCGCACTTGCCAGCTGTCGAACCGTGAGTCCACACAGTTGATCAGCACATTGTGAAACAAAATCTCAGCAACAAATTTTGTATTGCATTTCGCTTGATATAACATTATTTGTTTTAAGTTTCTGTCTTTACTAGCTCAAAAATATTATTCAATTGCCCGGCAAAAATCAAGGTGGATGCTGAGAATTCATCCACAAATATAATTAGATATTTTAGATATGCATGGTTTTTTTATCATCTCTTCACAGCTGATTGTTACATCAGAATTTAGAAATTTTGTGTCACAGAAAGGTGATGTATAAATTTAAATCCTGACCGACTAGGCTTAATCTGTGAATATACGACAACCCTGCATTTTTCAAGTGAGGTACTAGGAGAAAAATCTTGTCTTACATTCAGGTAAAAAAGGTACAAGCAATGAAACAATGCATTGTGCGTGTACAGACTGACAACATTTGGAAAAAGCAAACTTTTCTTGATGTTGACTTTGAAAGGGTAATTTGAGTAGTTAATCTAAAAGATTTGAGGTTGGTGAAACACAAAAATTTGACAAGTTGCGAAATTTTGACCAAGACCTATTGGACAAAAATGTCAATTAAATGGCCATAAACCTGGTCATTTATGAGGGATGGTCTATTAATGTTAATTGTTTGTTTCAGGGTGAAAATCAACAAGTTAGTGCCCAGGCTGTGACAGGCGACATGTTGGCTCTTGTGGGCAGTGACCAAACTCTGGAACTTGTAACACCTGATGGACAAAAAGTTTATAGGTTTGTTACTGCGTACAATGTAGATCAGCAGCAACTGGCAGCTGATTACTTGTCAACTACCTGAAAACATTTCTCGTTTATCTCTTCAAAATATTTTTGAATCTTATAAGGCTGTGAACTGTTTCTGAAGAGTGTGTAAATGCAACTTTAGATTAAGTGAAAGACTATGATTTTCTTGTAAGTTTAGTGTTCTCTTTTCATTGTTATGTAACAATAAATTAACTTTACTTTAAAAAAGACTGTGTTCCTATGTTCTTTATTTATTAGATCACAAATGAATAAAACAAAAATATCCTTGTGTTATGAAATCATCTTGTATTTTGTTTCCAAATACCTTCTGAAATATTTTCAAAAGGTTTCAGCTTTTCTATAAATAGAAAGGGAAAGTATTTTTAGTTAATCGTGTAGTTATTTAGATTAATGTTGTTTTTGTAATACTTATTTTATTGTGCAGATAGTGAGAAAGTATATTCTCTTTTATAAAGAAAAGAATAAATTTAAGATGTGAAAAAATGTATGTACTTGCATTATTTATGATATATTATTTGATGTACTTTGAAGTACTCTGCTCAAGAAGCATGGTTATATAATGTTAGGGAAAGACATTGTAACATAGTTTTTGTTCTATTTGTTTGTTGAAAACAGTGAAATCAACTTGTGAGTTTTGACTGAGACAAATTTTAGTTAAAATTTGTATTCTAGGTGTTAAATTTCATAATTTTTCTGATATTGTTTAAGCTTATATTCAGAACTGTTATTTAAATTATAGTTGTGTCCTCTTCTTTGTTCTGTTTTATGTGAACTTATGTCTGTCTTAGAAATATACCAAGAATTTGTGTAACTGAAAGACACTGAGTGGATCAAAATGAAGCAAATTTGTGCTTCTGTTTATATTAAGATTTTTTGAGAAAAGAGTAAATGTTTACTGTTATTTTATGCATGGAATATGAATGCTTATTCAGTTTCTTGGAAGTTTCAGTTTGTTTATCAATGTTCTCATATCAGTGTACTTAAATACTCTGTGTAAAGTGTATAATACAGTAATGGAGGGAAGTTTTTATGTTGGAAATTTGTAAATAATTGAACTGACTTGACATACACCTTCTGTTTCTTTGTACTTTTTAGTAAACTTGTGTATTACAAAAGCTACAATTAAAAATTAAACCTTGACTAATTTTTAATTTTAATTGCTACAATATGTCACTATTAGAGGAGTAGTATATGTATTTACTATGTAATTTCAAAATACAGTGAAACCCCATTATAAGAGACAAAATTCCCGGTCCCGAGGTCTGTTGAGTATGTACAATGCATTTATTTCCCGCATTTAAGAGATCCCCCTTTATATTAGAGATTCCCACTTACAGTGGACAAGATTTTATTTCCCGCCACGTGTTTCTTCGCGCTTGTTAGAGACGAAGCATGGAATTTTCCTCCAGGTGACGAATAGATGAAAACAGGATGTCGCACACCAGTGCCACCTGGAGGGGGTAGGGGTTTGCGAAGTTCTCTTGAGAAAAATTAATTGAAAGAGGAGCCTCATTTTGTAATCTGTGTCTCTTGTGGCAACAAGGAAGTGGCTGCAGTGTGTACGCATTTCTAATTGTTTTTGGTGCAGTGGAGCTGTTTTGTGCTACATGGACAATCTCGTGTGTTATTACATTAGTCGTACATGAGTACATTTCTACATTACATTAGTACTACGTACTTGTATGTCAGTACTACACATGTTAATTCAGGCTGATCGGGAGAATAGCTACCCCCTATGTCAAGGCAATTTTAATAGTCTTATATATTTCTAAGCAATTGTTTATTTTCCATTGTCTTGTTTACTTAATGGAAATGGTATTTTGTAATGACTATTAAGATTTATTTGCGTAATTTTTCTGTGCTGTTCCTCGCATTGTGTGTATTTGAAGTGTGTGTGTGTGTGTGTGCCCGCGCGTGTGAGTGCATGTGCGCACGTGTGGAGAAAATGCCCTATTCTGCAAAACTATTTCTACTCAGGAAGCAAAATCCTCTTTCAAAATATAATACCGCGGTAGAAAATGCCATTATTTACCACATTTGAACGAGAAATGAGCCCTGAGAGGCATTTTGTCAAAAATGGCTCCGACAACAACCGGCCAAGCGAAGGTCAAGTTTTTTCGCGAATTTCTGGAAAACTTGCAATCTGTTGGAAAAACGCGTTTCATCACTGAATTCGTAATGAATTTCTGGGCTAGGTTGCTTATTTCCAGAAGATTCGAGTAACCTTCGGAAATCCACAAATTCATAAGGGGGTATCGTTAAATTTTCGCTGTTTTTGTTTGCGCTAAAAATGCCCGTTTCTGCAAAACTACACAAACTGTTTGTATTCAGGAAGCAAAACCCTCTTTCAAAATTTAATATCGAGTTAGAAAATGCCATTATTTACCGCAGTTGAACGAGAAATGAGCCCTGAGGGGCATATGAGCCATTCCACGTCAAATCTCACAAAAAAGACCAAATTTTGACCATAATTTTATTTATTTTCTAATTTTTTCTGTTTGTTATATGGATCAAATCAGTGAACACGTGTATTTTCATTTTTTTCTAACTTTATTATTTTCGGAAATATTGTATAATGAAATTTGCTGAAAATGACGCGCATCACTAACTTAAAAAATCATATATTTGAATACGCCAATTATAGAAATTCCATTCGAAACTTAAAAACATGTTTAATTTTTAAGATTTTGCAAAATATTTAATTTTTTGAATTTTCAATTTTTTTTAAAAAACTTAAATTTTGAAAATTGAATATTTTTGTAAACTCGATGAGCTAAAAATTTTTAAAAAATATTTATAAACGCAATAGAGTATTGATAATAAGTCCAGAAAAAATCAAAGTGGGATCTCAGTAACTTTAAAAGATATTAATATTTCACGAACCAGTGTGTAATAGATTGCTGCAATAGACACGTTTTTTGCATTACTGGTCGTCGGTTTCTTTGGATGAAGCAGTAATTTAAGTACTTTTTGAGGTGGTGAAACTTCATGATTGAATTTATAAATAATAATATTTATGTGTATTAATATATATATATATATATATATATATATATATATATGTTAGGTATTCAACTAAATACACACTTTTAAGATCAGACTGTTACGTATTTATTTACTGATTACAACACATGGCACTATTTCATGTACTCGCGCGGTAACAACAGACTGCCAGCGAGCATATGGGTTATTTCACGTAAGATATGACCCAGAACGCAAAAAAATACCAACCTCCCGGAAATCACCCGCCATTCTTACTGCATTGGCTTAGGGACTTTTGATTACAATTTAAGTTGGAGAAAGTAGGTGCCAACCCCAACTGAAATACCCAACATAATGGAAGTATTGTAGTCAGGGACTTTTCCTTGGCTGGCGACTGGTACACGTGCGTACAAATTAACTTCCTGCCAACTTCAAGCGTTTGAACCCTGCAACACGTCGTGTGGAGATACTGAGGTTATGCAAGCGAGCAGCATCCCGCACTTGCTCATTTCAAAATCGTTTTCCTTGCGTTTCCAGTGCGTGATTGGTTTCGGAAGGGAACTTGAATTGTGTTTTCGATTGACATTTGTAAAATATGTCTTCAAATTCGAGAAGCAATTCTCCAATTAAGCAGAAAAGGAGGTGGATATTATCGAGTGATGAAAGGCAGGTCCTTCTCAACGTGTATAAATCTAAGAGCGAGAAAAATTCTCATAAAGAAGTGCAACTTCCTGAGAGCAGTGTCATTGCCAAAGTGGCTTTAATTGTGGGGGTAAGCAATTAATTTCACAATAATTATTTACATTTTATTGCATGCCAGAATGTTTTCATGATGAACATGTGTATGTGAATCATAATTTTTTAAAATTTGATTTGTACCGTTGTCTTCTCACATAGTTTTTTATTATATAAAGCTTCTCTCTTTTATATAGACAACATAATTATTATCCTTTATTACTGTTGTTATTGTACATTTCTATAAAAAGATGAAAACGTATTTAAAGTTCTTATGTTTTTATGCTAATGTACAATAACAACAGTTATAAAGGATAATTATTGTGTTGTTTATATATAAAAGAGTGAATCATAATTATTTTATTGAAATATATTACTATATTACAGAGACCTTATATAACTTTGGCAAGTCTTATTAAGTATTATAAGGCAGGAAAACCTATTAGAACTCCGAACAAGAAGAGGAAGCGGTCATGACCAGTGAGAGATTCAGTTGATGGCTTTTCTACAGAAGCTATTGCCAGGTATATTTATCAGGAAGCTGATAATGGTAAGAGATTTTGTATTTAGAGGAATGATGAAGTATGTGACTCACTTTTGAAAGACTTTCCAAGACCAATTCATTTTGCAACAGGCAGGAGACTCTCACTTCAAGAGGTATGGCAGTATGTAAAAGAAAATTATGATACTTTCTTATTCAAAGGGTTGTGCACAACATTGTACAGAATAATTAAGAAATTGGGTTTAGCATGGAGGAAAGGAGACCCACATATTCGTAATTGTGAGACAAATGAAATTATTGTAAAGAGGTTGTATTTTGTGGCAGACTACATGAAAAATAAGAGAAGTGAAAACCCAAAGACTGTAGTGTACCTAGAGGAGACATGGATCTATATAAATGGTAAAAGAGACCTTTCAAAATGGTTATATTACTTATGTGTAAAAATTATGAGACAAAACTATCTTTTCCAATAGGTTCAACTACATATTCAAGGCTTCAACCAGGCACCAGTAAAGGAATAATTAAGAGACCAGCAGAAGGAAGGAGGCTAGTTGTGGTTCATGCAGGAACAAGAGGTTTTGTACCAGGTACATGTGTTTTGAGTTTTCATGACATTATGTACAAACTAAGGCATGTATACGAGTTGTGACACTTTGTAGGTGCTGGTCTGATTTTTGCTACTGACCTTAAAAGGGGGCAAGATTATCACGGAGCAATGAACAGTTGTACTTTTGAATCCTGGGTTAAGAAACAACTGATTCCTGGCATTCGCAATTTAAGACCATGCATCATTATCATGGACAATGCTTCTTACCATTCAAGACAGGTAGAGAGGAATCCAACAACAAAGTGGAGAAAGGATCAATTGATTGTAAGCTTCAGAAATGAGACGGAACTATTTTTTACATAATGAAATAAGTAATGTTCTCTCCTCCATAATAATGAAATATTACATTTCATTATTATTTTGAATTACCTTTCTGTTGTATAATTATAATAAAATTTTAAAGTATTCACCTTAAATATGTTCAAATATATACATTAACACTTGTGATAAATATATAACTGACCATCAATATGTTGATAAAGGTATGTAGTTGATGACATGTTGGCTGCAGAAGGGCACACAGTTTTGAGACTGCCACCATATCATTGCAAATTCAATCCTATTGAACATGTGTGGGGCATTTCAAAAGCGTACTACAACAAAACTGTATGTGGAAGGCCAGGGCAAGGAACGGAGAGAACAAAAGCTGTGTGGAATGAGGCAATAAATCAGGTAATGTTTTCAATAAATCACTATTAGAAAAACAGTAAATATATTGCAACATAATTGTAATTTTTTAAAAAGTAGTTACAACAGGAATCTAAAAAATTATGTAATGCCTTTAATAGGTCACACCAGAAATGTGGAAAAATTCAGTGGCATATGCAGAGAAAATTATTTAAGACTACTATGAAAAAGAGGCAGTGGGAGATTATGAAGAACTTGTAATAAATCTAAGTAGTGCAAGTGGAACTGACACAGCAGAAGAAGGCACAGGAGAGGAACAAGATCCAATTCCATTAGAGCCAATACCTGGCACATCTGCAATGTGACGGTCCTGAAAGGGTTTTCAGAGATTTACCTCACAGAAACACCTGACATTTTAAGCAACCATCCATTATCGTTGAAGTACATATAGGGCCCCACTGTGCTATGGAAAAGGTTTTGCTTGAATTTACTCGATGGTTAGTTTCTGGTAATTGTAGGCAATTAAATTAATATTATTACATTACAGTCAAATGTTCCAGACAGTGTTTCAGTTAGTGTGTTTGGTTCGAGCCTGGTTGCAAAGTGAAACAAGTAAGTACACATTAATGAGTTTGGAATAGAAGTGATAATTGTGTTACATATTTACATATTACATGTTACATATTACAGATGTGCCCATGAATTGAAAACTTATGCCCTCTTAAAGCAACCACCACAGATAAGTTAATGTGAGAAACTGGGCCACACTGTCCTATGGAAAAGGTATGCTTGAATTTATATGATTGTAAGTTCGTGGTAAATGCAGGTTATTAAGTTATTATTGATATTAATACCTTACAGTCAAATGTTCCAGCCAGTGTTTCAGTCAGTGTGTTTGGTTCAAGCTTGGTTGCATTGTGAAACAAGTAAGTACACATTAATGAGTTTGGAATAGAAGTGATAATCATGTTAAATATTTACTTCTATATTACAGATGTGCCCACAAATTAAAAACTTATACCCCCTTAAAGCAACCACCACAGATGATAAATTGGGCCACACTGTCCTGCAGAAAAAGGATGCTTCAATTTACATGATTGTAAGTTGGTGGTGATTGCAGGTTATTAAATTAAAATTAATACTTTACAGTCAATTGTTCCAGCCAGTGTTTGTCTCTCTGTTTGGATCGAGCCTGGTTGCAAAGTAAATCAAGTGAGTATGAATTTATGAGAATGGAATGAAAGTGATAAATTTTTTTACTAATGTGCTCAATGTTACAGTTGTGCCCTGAATGAAAAAAACTCCTGCCTCCTCAGAGCAACCACAAAAGTATAGTTTGTGATCAAGTTTGGCCTCACTGTGCTATGGAAAAGGTATGCTTGAATTGACACGATTGTAAGTTGGTGGTAACTGCAGGTTATTAAATTAATACTATTTCTTTACAGTCAATTGTTTCGGCCAGTGTTTCAGTCTCTCTGTTTGAATTGAGCGTGGTTGCAAAGTAAATCAAGTGAGAATGAATTAATAGATTGATTATGAGTGTCATATCCTGAATGAACTTTTACCTCCTTATGTAAACCAAAGAAACTATTTAAGTGTACCATTTAATATACCATTAGTTCATCACTATTGTTTAACCGTTAGTCATTTTCTTTTACATCATTTTCATAATACAAGTAATCATTACTGTTCAGACTTAAGATTTTTTGTTTAGTTGAAGTACAGATGCTAAGTGCTTTAAATGAATAAACATTAAAGTTTCGAAATGTGAAAGAAGTGTACATTACTTTACTAAATGTTTCAGATATACAATAATGGAGTTCTGAAGATGCATAATTTTATTAGATGGTTTGTTGAAATGGAAATCAGTTATGTGGTATTAGTGAGTACATATTTCATTATATTATTTGGCTTGATAGAGAGTATTGCTTAATGTTTACAATTGATGCACTATTCCATTTTGGCTATTAATATTTCATTTTAAGTGAATGTTCAATGGTTTTCTACTAATTTTTGTAAATTTTATTGGTTTTTAGGTACATATTATTGTCATGTTATATTTTGAATACTTTCATGTGAAGCAAATGTTCTTAGCATTCTGGACAATTTGGTTTTCCGTTTGTGTCAGGAGTTTTAAGTAATATAAAAGTTAAGTATCACGTTTTTCCTATTACTTGTGGTAACGTTCTTTTTAATTTTCTTTAAAAATTATTTTCAAAAACATTATTTCCTCAAGGAATTTATTAAAATAAATATTTGTTTTTATAACAATTACATGCCTATTTATTGAATTTATCCGGATTGGACATTAGATACTGCATTAATTATTCTATGTTGCAGGGTTGCTGTGTTTCACAGAAGATATTTCATTTTCTAAATAGGATTCAATTGCATTTTTATGTATATTATTTATATTATTTCTTTGATTTATTTTATGTATTTTTGTTAAATTGTAAATCTCTATTATTTTGACTAATGTTCCTACATGCATGCTAGAAATTGACCTTCAGTCATCTTCCTGATCAGGAGGATGGGTATGCTATCAATGTATATATAAAATTTTCAAGTAGTTAATTTTTACGGTCAGCCAAATTTCTTAATGCTGATTTTTAATGTTAATTTTTTAAAATTCATTTGAGAATTAACAATATTTTTATTCATTTTTTTATATATATGGTAGCATACTTATTCCTTTGTTTTCCCTGGTTTTCCGCTATCGCTTAAGGTAAATACCAGGATGTTTTGTAATGTTTGTAAGCCCAGGGGCATTAGGCTCTAAAATTGTTGTAAAAATTCAATAATTGATGTGAATATAATTTGCTGTGGACCATTGGTGTTCAAGAAATTTTAATGACTGCTCCTTGCAATTTGTCATCAAATCTGATCACCCAAGGTGCATAAGTTTATTCTTTACTGAACCTTCAAATTATATCAAATCATATATCTGATTTATTCTATTTCCACAAAATTTCAAACATTTGTCACTTCTGTACAATGGATTTCTTCATTCCTCTGATATGCTTTGAATGTGGTCATATGTTGATGTTATATACAAAAAACCATTAGGATTCAAAAATATCTAAGTTCAGTGAAAAATAGTTTTATTTCACTACTTTGTGTATTGTTTGAAAATTAAAGTTATTTTTGAGTATTTCATTTCATCTTTATTCTATATATCCCCCGATTTTTGCATAGTTTCATTTTTGCTAGTTTTGTAATAAAATAACAATCTATTATTTCATTTATTCTTCAGTTTCAAAAATATTTTATTCTGGAAATTAACATAATTTTAAAATTACCAGTAATTTATTTAATGAAATGTATTATATTTAATTTTAAAATAATAATAATTACAATTTCATGAGTAAATTGTGAAATTTGCTATTTATAAGTCAAAACAATATTAATAATTATAATTTCAGCAAATCTGCATTTCTGAAGGACACTACGTTCATTTAAATACGCCGCGTCGGTATCCTTCATGCACTTTCGCGTTTCATTTCGATGAGGTTGGCAGTGCCGAAACTCCGCCATGTTGAATTTTTAGGGTCTTTTCTTACGTGGAGACACCCATAACACGATCTCACCTAGTCACCAGACTTTTACCACAACGGACCATAGGCACAGAACATACATTACTATTAAAAGTCAGTTCAAATACACAACAATATATATATAATATTTATATTTATAAATAATTAAATGACGGATTCTTGACTCAGGTTTTGACTGACATTTTGAAATTTTCTGGTCCCTCATAACTCACTTTAAATTCAAGTACTTGCGTACCATAGAATTCCTGAGCTTTCGTCACAATGCACAGTTTTGATGCCTTACCGAATTTACTTCAGTTCTGGACAAAATTCCATTTTCTTCAGCCAACGTTTTAGACTGCGTTCGGTTGCTGCAAAAAGTCGTTTAATTTTATTGTACGTCCAACTTTAAAAAATTGTCAAAATTTAAATTTTCAACGTCATGTCATCTGTTGAGTGAAAATAATCGATAAGTTACTAAATAGTATCTTTGTTTGATTTTTCGATGGACGTCGAAGGATCTTCAATGTGAAAAAATTTACCTGCATTAGCACTACGTACTTTCTAAAATTTCTTATGGGGATGCCATTTTGTTCCAATTTTCTTTTCGTGGTGGAGGTTTCACCTATTGCAATTAAACTCATGTTTATCTTCTCTTTATTCATTTTGCAGACACTTGACGAACTATCTGAAGAGCTTAAATTGTCACTTCCTTGATTTCCACTTTTTTCATTAGACGTTCCGCTACTTTCGTTAATGCCACAGGAGCCATTGACCTCGACGCTATCTTCATTAAGAAAGGGCCGTTTTGGAAGCCGATTCCCTTTCATGCGAAATGAATAACAAATTCGCCAATCTAATGACTCATGTAAATTCACCAGCAAATCGTGGTTTACGCGTCTTGGAGATTTTCATTTTTAAAAATCGTGATCAGAAAGCTTAAATGGATTGAAACATCTATCTCATATGCTGATCGCCACTCATCACGGTGTAAGAGATATAGGTGTGTTCACTCCCAGTCAAAAACTGAAGCTAATGTGAGGCTAGTTTTTTTTGTTTGTTTTTTGTTTGTTTGTTGTTTTTTTTTGTTTTGTTTTTTGTTTTTCGGCGAAGCCGAAGGTCAGTGTGTGGTAGATTTTAAGAACAGGGTTCGGCTCCTATTGACGCGCACGATTCGGTTCCGAACGAGTCATTCGCGGCGCCGCCACAGTGTGCACACGGCCACGTGGCCAACGCACTTTCGTGTAGAATCGTGACGCTTCGCTACCCGTGTCCAAGTTGAGGACGAGGCTCGGGCCTTCGGCCCTCGCGTTAACATAAAACATCCTTGAGTCTGTCCAACGCATAATTACCAACGCATTTTATGCATTTAACATTATGCATGCAACGCATTTTATGCATTTAACCATTGTAATTCTCCATTACACATTCGCACCACACCGCACAATGCACAATGTAAGCAGTGCTCCCTGAGTGATTCGTTCTCGTGGTCCGCGCGAGTGAACCATGCGCAAGTGAACCGTGCGCCGTTGTTTTAGTGAGCCGAACCCTGTCCTTAAAATCAGCCCAGTGTGTTTTTTGTTTTGCAGTTCGCACGCATGTTGCGTTTTACTGCTTTGTGTAGGTGGCTGGTGTAGGTTCGCGTCGGACCTTTGTCGTTTGCCTTTTTGGCGTTTAGATTTAGTCACAATTGTGACTTGTCATTTTGTTTGTGTGTGGCGCTATGCCCTCAGTATGTCCGAGGGAAGAGCTTGTCGTCTTCGTCCTATTGTGAGGACATGTCGTGAAAGTGTTTTTAGCGGCGCCGGTGCTTCGCTGGTTTGAAATGCTTGATAGGCTTCGTTAAAAGAAAGCCGTCTCAAGCATTGTGTGAAAGACTCGATATCGAGTTCTTTTCTGAGTATTTTCAACCGTTTCCGAAACGGAGGGCGCGCTATGAGCCGTAGAACTCTGTTCTGTACTAGTTCAAGTGTTCTCTTGTACTTCTCCGCTGTAGTCCACCACGTCGCCGCGGCGTATGTGGCTACAGGCCGGCAGCACGTTTTATAGAGTGCCAGGCGGAGGTCCAAGGGGAGTGTAGGTTCCCTCAGAAGAGGTGTTAAGAGCCGAACTCTGTTCTGAAGTTTCGATCGAATTCGCCTGACATGTAAGTGCCAGCGCATCCTTCTATCGAAAGTGACGCCTAAGTATGTTGCCTTATGCGCCCACTTCAGTTTCTGTGTGCCTAATGTGATTTGTTTTGGTGGTGTAAAGTATTTAGTATGTTTGTATTTGCGGCGAGTGTAACAGATTGCCTGTGACTTTTCCGCTGAGAAAGTCAAGTGGTTTTGTTCCGCCCACTTACGCGTCAGGTTCATCTGTTTTTGTAGTGTTTTGAGTTTGTGGTGTATGCTCGCTCCTCTCGCTAAGATGGCTATGTCATCAGCATAGAGAAAGAGACGAATTCGCGGTACGAGTGGTAGGTCCACTCGTACAGGTTATATACTCTCTGGGTAGGTCATTGACATATAGCGAGAACAGTAGTGGAGAGAGGATGGAGCCCTGAGGGACCCCGGCCGCAATCCTCCGCTTTGAGAATCTCGCCTTACCCACATTTACCACGAATGTGCGGTTTGTGAGAAAAGACTTAACCATTTCGGTTATGTCTTGCGGAAGGCAGCGCCGTAGTTTTGTAATAAGTGTGTTGTGTGGCACTTTATCGAAGGCTTGTACCATGTCGAGGTAAATGACAGGTACGTCCTGAGTTAGTATTAGATCAGCGGAAATCTGCTGAGCCATACAGAGTGCTTGTAGTGAAGCGGAGTGGCCCGGTCTGAATGCGAATTGTTCGTCTCGTATGAGTTTTCGCGAGAGAACAGTTGGCAGGATTCGCGCGAGAAGTAGCCTTTCAAACACTTTTCCCATGATAGGGAGAAGGCTGATTGGTCTGTGGCTCGCTGCGATCGTGAGATCTTTACCGGGTTTCGGAAGCATAGAAATACTTGCGTATTTCCAATTTTCCGGAAAATACCGCTGTGTGATGCAGCTGTTGTAGATTCGCATGAGCTCCGTGCTTATAACCGGCAGCGCCTCCTTTAAAATAGGAGGGCCAATCCGGTCTGGGCCCGGCGCCTTGCGACTACGCAAGCTTGTAATTGTAGTCGAAACTTCTTCGACTGTGCAATGTGTGAGTGTAGTGGCGCTGTCGTCCGTCTCCTCCTCACTCTCCGCTTGTGTAGTGTTGTTAACAAATCTCTCTTCGAGCATGTCAGCGAAGAATTCCGCTATAGCTTGGTCTGAAAAGAGAAAAGTTTGTTTTCCTTCCGCGTCGTCGTGACCGCGAATGGCTGTTGCTGTTTTAGGTACAGACCTTAATGCTTTTTGGAGTTTGAAAAGGCCGTTGCGGGAGTGATCAGAACCGATTTCCCTTAGCCGTTTTTCCCACTCCGCTGCGTGGTGGTTTGCGAGCGCCGTCTTAAGGCGTTTTTCGCATTCCCGCAGTTGCGCTTTAAGTGCTGGGCACCTAAACTGCTGCCAAAGTCGCCGCATTCTGCGTTTCTCATGCAAAAGCTCTTCGACGTCTGAGGGAAGTGTGTTTGAGCCCTCTTCGGGCGGGCGCCAGAAGACCGGCGTCGCCTTTCTGTGGGCTGTTTGTAAGTGTTTTGTGAGTGTGTTTAAGCTCGCGTCTATGGATTCTGGCGTCTCCAGTGACAGCGAAGCTTGTGTTTGTGTGTGTAGTGTAGAGAGTTGATTGCGAAACTCGTCCCAATCTGTTGGTTGGGGAACCCACTGCCGTGGGCCGCAGGAGGGGATGCTTCCGACTGCAAAGGTTATGGGAATGTGATCGGAAAGGGAAAAAGGTATGGGTTTGGGAGTAGTGACTCGAATATTTCCCGAAGTGAGTGCCACATCGAGAATTTCGGGCCGCTGACGGGGGTCAGTAGGGAAGCGGGTGGGTGAGGAAGGCGGGACGAGTGTCACGTTGTTGTGTGACAGCAGATAGCTTACAAGTAAGCTTCCGTTGCTGTTTGTGGTATTACAACCCCATTCTTCGCACTTGCAGTTTATATCACCTGCGAGAACCGTGCGAGGAGCTAGGGAGAATACAGTGTCAAAATCGTCATCTATGAGCGGACGATTTGGTGCTAAATATGCTGACACCAGCGTAACTTCGCCCTCAGTCGTATTCACCACAATCGCTGCCGCTTCAAGCCTCGCAAGGCGAGGTAAAGCTGCCGGGCGATGCGGTATCGTACGCCTAATGGCAACCGCTACACCGCCGCCGCGATGCCGGGCATCTCGGTCGGCGCGGTAAATGGCCATATCTTGAAGTTCCAGGTCGTCGGTACCCTTGAGCTTAGTTTCCTGCAGCAGAAGTACATCAATGTGATGCTTGCTACAGAATAACTCAATAAGACGCCGATCTCCCGGATCTGTGAAGCCGGAGCGCCCGTTGACGTTCCAGGCGGCAACCGCGAGCGGGCGGGTTCTGGTGCCTCCCTGCGTTCGTTGTTCAGCCAACCATTGAGGCTAGTTCTCACAGCTCTCGCTATATAACCCTTTCCGGCCAGGTGGTTTGATACTGAAACCACAGTTTTGTTGTAACTTCTCTAGTAGCCCACTGGTTTCGCGCTGTAACCACACTTGTGAATCGTAAAAAAGAGCCATCTAGCGACATATTTCCAAACCTCTGTTAGTTCCCGCCAATGTACGTGGAACTAATTGTACAGTATTTGTCGGATGGTTGTCGCACGGGTGGTTTCCGTGAATAATTAGTTCGAAGTTACATTTAGGAAATTGTTTTTTTACTTGTGTACATATTGTCTAAAAGTGAACTTTTCATTTGTTATCTTTGAATTTATAATTAGTTTATTCAAATCAAAGTGTACATTGTTTGACGTCAGGAATTCTATTGAAAACATCGTGGTTACACGTTGCGATACTGGACATACGTGAGTTTTACTATAGTACTGTGTTTTGTGTTCGATTGTAATTTTTGAGCAAAGATTCGTGATGGCTGGCAGAGACAATGGCTTTGATTTCGAAGAACGTGAGAGAAGACGTATTTTGCAATTTATTGATGACATTCCGTCTGATGACGGATCTGAAACTTCGGAAATTAGCACTGATGAAGACAGCGAATATGAAAAAGTGAAGATGGTAGTGCGGTAAATGAGTTATATCAAACGCAAGAACAAGAAGCACACGAAGAAGGAAATGAGAACGTCAATTTGAATTGTCCGGAAGATGAAGTGTACATTGAAATGAAATGGAGTAAAAATATCATGTCATTTGAAAATCAACAATTTGCTGCAAATGTTGGACCTGCCATTCCAGATGATAAAGATGAAGCCATACAATTATTTGAATGTCTATTTCCAGACGAACTAATTGAACTAATCGTACATCAAACAAACCTGTACGCTTCTCAAAAATCTAACAGTCCTTCGTTTTCACAAACTAATTCTCAAGAAATGAAAATATTTTTTGTAATAAATCTTCTCATGGGTATAAAGAAAATGCCAAGTTATCGTGACTACTGGTCGTCTGACAGTTTTCTTCGTGACACATACATTACATCCCTAATGTCTCGATCCAGATTTTCGTGGTTGTTGGGAAATATTCATCTCAACGACAATAGCCAGGAACCTCAAAGAGGAGATGATTGTTTTGATAAGCTTTACAAAGTGCGTCCATTTTTGAATGCCTTGAGTTGCACATATCTCAATTGTTACCATGCGACACAGAAACAAGCGGTAGATGAATCTATGGTACGTTTCAAAGGGCGATCAAGTCTGAAACAATATATGCCTCTAAAACCCATAAAAAGGGGATACAAAGTATGGATACGAGCAAATCAAAATGGCTATATTTCCATGTTTGATATTTACACAGGTAAAAAAGATCAAGGAGTAGAAAAATCTCTGGGACCTCGTGTGGTAAAAATGTTTACCAAAGATCTTGTTGGATCGTATCATCAAGTTTATTTTGATAGTTTTTTTACGTCTGTGAACTTGCTATATTATCTGAAACAAAATGGTATATATGCCTACGGAACGATGAGAAAAGGAAGGATTGGTTTTCCTAAAGACTTCGAAAACGAAAATAAAATGCTAAGAGGGGAATTCCAGTCCAGATGCTGTGATGAAGGTATGCTGGCATTGATATGCAAAGATAGAAAAGTTATTTATTTTCTATCTAACTTCCATGACATACAAGATGTGGATTTTGTCTCTCGAAAGAACAAAGACGGAAGCAAGACACAAATATCATGCCCATCACTTGTAAGAGATTACACTGCAAACATGGGGTTCGTAGATAGGGCGGATATGCTGAAATCCCTTTATGAAATTGATCGTAAAAGTAAGAAATGGTGGCATCGAATTTTCCGGCATTTCCTTGATGTCACGGTTGTAAATGCATACATAATTCATAAAGAGGTGAATGGAAATTTGAAAGACTTGAAAAGTTTTAGATTATCCGTAATTGCAGGATTAGTCGGGGCTGCAAACAAAACCTTCTCCAAGTAGGTCAAGAAAGGTATAGGAAATCAACCATTTCAAAGTGTATGTAGCGCCACAAAAGAGATTTGACCAGGCCTCCCATATGCCAAAAAAAGGTACATCTAGAAGATGTGCGAAATTCAGCACGCGACAAGAACCACATCGCACAAAATGGTCGTGCACAATTTGTAATGTGGGATTATGCATGAGCAAATCAAAAAATTGCTTCGCTGAGTTCCACAAAAAGTGAATACCTAGTGAACCAGTGGTTACAAATTGAAACCACACCCAAAATTTTTCCAAAAACTACATTGATTCCCAGTTTGAATTTATATTTCTTCTTTTTAGATAATTGTAAGTTGTTTTTACAATAAAACCAGATTTTCCAACTATATTTTCTTTTCTTGGGCCGGAAAGGGATAAGCGCTGCGAACGACTTGGTCATTTTTGTTGGGACAAGATGGCTTCTATTGATAGCACGATGAACACTAGACTTGACCACGGTGTAAGAGATATAGGTGTGTTCACTCCCAGTCCAAAACTGAAGCTAATGTGAGGCTAGTTCTCACAGCTCTCGCTATATAAGCGCTGCGAACGACTTGGGCATTTTCGTTGGGACAAGTTGGCTTCTATTGATAGCACGATGAACACTAGACTTGACTGATCTCTTCGTAGTAAAATTTTATTCCGGAGTATGAAGTAAATTTAGAAGTTTCCAAAGTGAGTCGAAAATCAAGATATAAAAAGAAATAGATTGAAGTTTTCCCTAGAAAAGGAGAAAATTAAATGACAATTATTATATTGCGTCAAGAATTTCAACAATGAAAATGTTAAGCGAAATGTGATAAGTACATAATAGTAATTATTCACCTTACACTATCAGTTAATTATCAAATAGATACACAAGCATTGTAAAATCACACAAAATCAAGACTTTAATATAATCAACCAATAGTGTAGTTAGTATTTACACAATAATTTGGAAAAAAATCCAGAAGTTAAATTGTGCAATCAAATAATATGTAAGTTAACATTTTGCTCTAAATTAGTGCAAAGTTTGTAGAATTTGCATGCCAAAAAACAAAAAATTAAAGATAATCCAAACATATTTTTTATGTGATGTTTCGGGGAATGTTTAAAATGGTAAACATGCATTTGGTATGCGTTTTCAATAGTATTAAAAATAAGGTTACTTGTAGAGGATATGATTTACAGACCAGACCTGAAGATAGAATTTCTTATAATCAAAATGGTAATTTTGAAGATTAATTAATGTAAGAATTTATTCGTTAATCATATTATTTTTCATTCTTGTTTAATTTTGTTGAACTTTTAGTGGATATCTTGGGCAAAGACACACATACTGCCATTGAAACATCATGCCTGTTCACCAAACATATCTGACGACTGTAATCCTCATACTGAACTTTATTGAAATAGTGAATGTGTATGTTGTTTATTGTCTACTAGTTTTTAATTATAATTAATTATTGATTTTTTCTGATTAAATGAAATTACAAACTTCATGAAATGTAATTTACCACCTAACAATTAAAAATATATTTTTAAACCTTTTTCATTTTCAGAAGGTGATTATGAAAAAAATGTTGATGGAAGCAACTGTAATTCTTGAAGAAGATTCATTGACTGTATCCAAAGGGTGTCAGACAAACTTATTGATATTTGAAAAAATATTTGAGAATAAACAAATGGTTATTCTTCTTCAAAGCTCATAGGACATGATTGTGAAATGTGAACCAGAGAATGTGTATTTTTTGCACATATTGTCGCCAAGACGTGATTATTAAAAAGGCAACTGATGTTATCTCAATATAGAAATGAGGTTCTGCATAGTAAGAACATGGTTTATTCATGGTGGTGATATTCTGTGCAGTGATTCTAAAAAGAATGAAGACGTTCATATTTCGTTCTTGAAATTTATTTTATATTTTTGAAGCCATCTAAATCGAAGTGAAATTAAGTGGTTGTTAGGTTTTCATAGAAGTTAATAGTAAGAATACAATTCAGATAACTGAAAACCGTATAAACCGTTTTGGGAATAGTATGGAAACTCTTTTACAGTAAAATCTAGGTTGTGGAAAAATGCAAGTAAATTTCAGGTGAAAGAAATGTTAAAACTACAAAAACAATTTGTTACAACCATAGAACAAATTGGATCATGAGTCTGGCAAAAAAATTACTTTCAATCATTTAAAATTATTGCCTTCCCATGTTTATCAATACCCAGAACCCTAATGTTATCAATTGAAACACAACATGGCCCACTTCTATTCACCACCACAGCACTACAAATAGACAATAACACAATCATTACTCAAACTACTCTGTGTGAGAAAAGCCCTACATAAGCAAAAATTAAGATATTCTACCTGTCACCAGATGTCATTAAAAGTTACAAGAATAATATAAGGCTTTTCTAAAAAGTAGATTATTCATAAATTCATAGTCAAAGCAATTTTACAATGAATGGTTTGCACATATCCAACAGCATTTTGAAATTTAGGTACAGCCAAACGAATGTTAATAATGATAATACTGCAATAAATGTAAAATTTATATACAAGTTACTTATGTGACATTTATGTACATTAATATATTCAGGAAATGAAGAAAGTATGGAAACTGTATTTATTTCAGAAAATAATACATATAAATTGAATATTGTTAATATTGAAATAAAGAATCAATTTGAATTATAATAAACTACTTTTTTTATTTTGTGGGTTATTCTTGTTAAAGATTCAAATTTAAATATTTTATTTGAAAATGAAAATTCCTTGTTTAGTACAGCTTTACATACATTGTTAGATATTGAGAATGTATTACAAGCTGCAGACAAGCTGGAATTTTGTAATGGAGGCACTGCTCTGCATATTATATAAGGAAAAATGTGTCTTGTCCTTAAGCTCATGGATCTGTATTCCTCATAATTGGTTTTGAATTCTTGTGTTGTTTGCAAAAAGATAACGTCCTATACCGCTATTCATGTTTAGATGGCACTGTGCGTCTTATGGAGAATCCGCGCGTTGTTGCCAACACGTCACGCTGCCTTGCTCGCTCAAGAAGCGTCAAAATTACGGCTAGCATTCTTTGTAATTGATGCGTCTACTAAATAAAAGGTTTCATCGCTCATGGTACATTATTATTATTATTATTATTATTATTATTATTATTATTATTATTATTATTATTATTGACATAACGGCCATTCCTGACCAAGCTATGCGATTAACGTGTGTAATTTTTAGGATCAGCTTTTCAGCTGTATCCCTCGCTACGCCTGGAAGTGTCAATAAGCCTTCAAGTGTGAATTATGAGGTGATAGGATGATGATAAGGGTGAAGGGACAATCATAAATACAATCACGCGTACGCAGGACTCGAACATGCAGCCTCCTCGGCGCAGACGACGGCTGCCGCAGCCGTCTGCGCCACGGCACCAGCTTATTCTTATTGTTATTATTATTATTATTATTAATATGATATTAGTAATTATTATTAACAGAGATATCTAATACACAAGGACCCGTTTTCACATTTTCTCTTTTAAAACGAAAAATATCCCTAAATTGTTGATTGCACCGTCAAATATTGGTTAATTAATTTACGCAATAAGCCTTCAATTTTACATTTATTTCAGAGAGTTGCTCTTACCTTAATTGGATAATGGCTCGATACCTTCCATCGAGGCTTCGGATGTCTCTTCACTGCTATCACCAGCAGAATCCTCGTCATCATTGCTGGAAGAACTGTTTGTCAACCGAATGATTAGAGGTTGGATGTCATCCTGAAGTTCATCTGCTTGCCACATATTATTTTCCACCTCTTGAACATGCCTACAGTAATTCATCCATTGTTCCTGGGAGACTGATTCAAACGCTTTATGAATTAAAATCTCCACTTCTTTGACCTTAAAATTAGCGTTATTTCGAACAACATGCCCTTTCACCTGACTCCACACCAATTCAATTGGGTTAAGTTCACAATGATATGGAGATAATCTGCAAACAACTGCCCCAAACTCCTGTGCAATTAAGTCCACATTATTATCACTGAATTGTCCATGCACAGAATGCACGACATCGAGCAATTCTCTTTTGAGAGAATCTTCTGCAAATAAAATGTTTTTAGATGTCAGCCAGTTCTTAATTTCGTCCTTACGAGAATTGGAGTTGGGAATGGCTTCTTTTTTTTCTGCAATGGTAGGGCGCATTGTCCATAACAATGACAGTTCCTGGCTCGATGTTAGGTAATAACTGTTCTTTGAACCACCGTTCAAATCTAGCACTATCCATTTCGTCATGATAGTCACCAGAATTCTTCTTCGCCAAGAAAACATGTTTCGCCCCCTCTATAAATCCCATCTTGCCACCGGCGTGTAGCAATACAAATCGCGGTCCCCGAGCTGTAGGGCCCTTAAGACCTGTGGACAATCCAGCCAAAAATGCATCCTTCGGTGTTTTTACAGTTTTGTCCTTCCAAACTTTCGATACAGTATGTCCAACATTTATCCAACTTTCATCTATTACTCGTTCACTTTACATTTGCAGACGAAGCGCTGCGATCTGTTTACATGAGGTCACCGCCGACTGAATGAGAAACGTGCATCTGCAGTAGGTACTGACCGTTTAATATGCTATAGATGGCGGTGAGCAGCACACAGAACCCCGGCGGGGCAAGAACATAACCATTAAGCAGTAGATAAGTGCAAAGAAAAAATAAAAATATTGTACGTGAATGTTATGAATAGCGTGTGGTGTGATCTATTTTATTGTATATTACCTTAATTATATAAGTGTACATACAATTATATATACACTCCAGCTTACTGTCAGAAAGGCATAATTCGTCAGCTGTGTCCGTAGCGCTTGTGCTGCCTTCGGAGACAGCTGATTGGTCAGATGCTGATTGACATCGGGACCATTCGTGTATTCTCGGTTGTGTGTTCGGGCCTTCACTTTCAAAACAACATTAGTTCCTAATTCTGCCGTCTGCAAATGTAAAGTGAACGAGTAATATGTACACTATATTTCTTTCCTCATTTCTATACTGTCGCATTTTGCGTAAGTATGAATGTCGCCACAATATAATGTCATTTCTTTCTATAAGTAGAGCCTTTTTCCCTCGCTTTTCAAATTCAAAACCCATTTCTTTCAATAGGCGGTAAAATGTAGTATATTTGAAATTTGGTAAATCTTTATCATCATTAACATCTTTCATTACACATTCGATTGTTGCAGGGACATTTTTAAAAAGAAATGCGTGGAATTTGCGACGTATCGCGCTGCATACAAAATCATCATACTTCACTTCCCTACTTGTTCTATACTTCAGTCCAGTAGACCTTGTTTTTTTCGGTGTTGTTATTTCTCCTTTCTCATTTTCCTTTTTTATTCTATAGAACGAACGCCTGCTAATGCCTGTTGCTTTGCAAAGTTCATTCACAACGAAAGATTGACTGCGCTTTGGATGATTTCTTTTAAGTACTCGAATACTTTTAAAATTGTTTTTCTTTCACCACTTTTCATTCTTTCGCCCTTTTTCCTCCGATCCATTTTTATCTCTTAATATTAAAACACTTCACAATTGATCACAGACTAAATTACTTATCTACTTTTCTACACCACTGCACATTCACAACTTCCACTCACATCCACCAGCAAAGATCGACTGACCAGAACATCCAAGAAGATGAAACTTACGAAACAACTTAACGAATTATTCGGGGATTGTTTTGGTTTGTCCCTTACCCTGCTGACGTCAAATAAACAGACCCTTCCTTTCAGTCCTACAGGTCAGAAAATTCCGCCTCTGTGCCTTGTATTTCGTCGCGTCGCGGCGTCGCCCATCGATATTTACGTCGTCGCCTCAAGTCGCGCCCGGCCACCGCCACGGCCCACGGCCCGGCTCGACTTCAAAACAAACGGCAAATACTCAGAAGTAATGCATCCAAAGACCTTCGGGTGATAATAGAAAATAACTTCATAATTTTTCCAAAAACTTTGTCGCTGGAAGTTTTTAATTGGACTTCAGGAACGAAAATATGGCAGCGACGATAAATTCTAATGCACATTTTAAAAATTTACACATTTTCGTTGATAACTCATTTTTTTAAAAGCACACATTTCGACTTATTGATAAAATGAAAGCGTTGACTCCAGTAGAGGTAAACGAAGCATTGTATCGATTTTTTGCAAAATATTTCCATCAATATTTGGATGTGTTTCAACTGTTTGAATAAATAAGTGTTTAGAAGGTCAGTTCCGCAGAAATCCAAGGTTTTCATCATTTTATTTGAAAAGGAGCCAAAAGACACGTTTTTCATGATTACCATCGTGTTCCTCGTAATTTTCTCTACAAGACTATATTTTTTCAACTTAATTTTGCAACAATCGATTTGGCAACAGTGCACGAAATTCTTCCGTAAGAATAACATTGTCCATAAGAGCCCATTGTGCCTTCTTAACGTGAAGACGAGTATAGCTGATTCCACATATAAATTACTCTGTTGGGGAAGAATTTCATTATCAGAATGAGACCAGGTATTGATTTTGTTAATTTCATGTTAGGACCCTAAAGATATGTAGTGTTTGCTCTTAATGTAGATTGTACATCTGTGACATAGAACCCATGAATTATTTTAGTTCATATTGTAATGATTTCATTATTCTTAGGAATAATCCAAAACAATTGTGGACAAAAGAATAAATATTTAGGATCTATAGTCTATGAAGTAAACAACGTGTATTAGAAATCGATGAACAAGACAAAAGAACAGCGCGCCGCGGAAGGTGTATTTCGTTCATTCTGGAGAATTTTAAGGGGTTCAACAAATTCGGAAAGAAATTTTGACTAACCAGTTAGTTGAAGAAGAATTAAATGAACGCTGTATTTTTTGTTTGAACGAGATCGGACGACGGGTTCTCTTAAAATTGTAATTTGAAAATTTAGAGGAAAAGCCCAGTCGAACATGTCAAATGGCATAACTTGAATTATCGAGATTTTGCGAAGAAATGCTGATTAAACAATGAGAGGCGGCGGGAATCGTCGTAATATGAATTAAGCAAAATTTATAAATGGTTTAGAGAGTTATAAAAACATTGAACGTTCTAAATAAATAAATATTACGAACTAACAATACCAGAAAACAAGCGACGAATTACTGCTGGGGAATGTCGACAGAAAAATTAGCATTTTAATGAAATAAATAGAAAACAACCGTTTTGACAAGAAAACCTTAACATTGGGGAAAAGCTGAAACGAATAAACACGAACACAAGTTAAAACGGGAAATATTGAACATTTTAAAACATTTTGTGGAAACAACAATGAAAAAAGCGAAATGGATTTCGCCGGCATTTTTCATAATCCGAGTTAACATGTTAAATCGACATGATTTTGACGGCACTTCGGTCTAGTCAGCGGTTGAGAGGACATGGTTTCCACTTTTGCCGTATTCGTGATTTTTTAAACTTTTTCGGACTTGGACATTTTTTGGGCGGCGGAGAGAAAGTAAATAATGAGCATATAACTGTGCAGACATTTTCAATGCAGTAACACTTTGAAGAGAGAATAAGTACTATTTTCTGTAGTGAATTTGTGGCGCAAGGTGGTTGGACAATTTTTGGAATTCCTGGGGGAAAATATTTGAAGAGAACCGGCCCGTGCACGAGTGGAGCGTGCGTGGACATTCGATGCGTGCGAGTGGGCGCGCATAGGACCATCGAACCGGCAACGGCGCTGTTTTCGACGAGGCAGAAAAAGGGAAGTGATGCATTCGCGAAATAATAAAAAAAATCAGATCTGAACTTGCGCATATCAAAGACGTAAATAAACATTCATGAGACTCTTGAAATTTTACGAAATTTTTTAAGCGGAATTAGTGTAATACAATAATTTGTAAGCTAGGATTTAGTAATTGTTAGTTTTCATTTTCATTGTTACCTTGGAAGTACGTACGTACATAGTTTTGGTAATATTGAGTTGTCTTAAAGAAAGGAATTCCTAAATATCAGTAAACTGCTAAACGACTAATTAATGGCCATTTGAATTGTAATTAATTGTAATTCATGTAATTGGGCAATGTCATTTCAAAGAAACCCATAACAATATTGCCAAGCGGACGTAAATGTTCACGCGCCGTGCATTGTTGACGGAAGAAATAGAAAAAGGAATTAAAATTCTTGCTTTCTTGTTTGAAAATATATGTTTTTATTTCAGTATTTAGTAGCCCTGTGCACGCTGCTTTGTTAAACGTTGTTTACAGGTAATTCCCATACGGGGCCGTCCACGACCTACGACCCAAATAAATTTTATGCAACACCATTAAATAATAATATTGATAAATTGAATAGTGGTAAGAAAGGTATAGTTGCATTGGCTCCAGAGTAAAGAGCAATTAGGAGAAAGGGGAAATAAATAAACAAGGGAAGCAGAGGCAAGACCCGTTGCAATATACTTTATCAATTGCAAAATTTGTACAAAAGCATCACTAAGAAGACAAAATTAACTTCATAAGATTATCTGTCAAAAAAGGAAAAAATATTTCTACTAGAAAATTATAATTGGCACTGACATTGTTTTTCAATGAGGGCAGTAATGAATATACTGTTGCGAAGAGCAAACCTGTTGACTGCTGAGCAACATGAATGTCAAATGATTAATAGTAAATCACTGTTTAAATGATTTTCGTAACTAGAATCCCTTCTGTTTTCTGTTGTTGTTGTTATAGCTCTAACTCCTGTTTTTAAACACAAATCCTCATTCTTTGGTACTTAAATCATATAATTGCAGATATGCATGGATTTCGCTACAAAACATTTAAAACAATTAATACTCCAGTCAGACTTTATAATAGGTCTTAAAAGATCCCGATACATTTACAGTAGCGGTTCTACTATTACGTGTATTCAGTGACCGGTATACCTTCCTTGAAACGAAAACACCAGAAAATACTAAATGCGCGAGACGCCATCATCAATGCCCAATCCGATCGTGCACACCGTACGGATAAGCGAGGAACTAGCCTCAAACTGGCTTCAAAAATTTTGCCCAAAAGGCGGCTAGTTGACACACCTATATCTTACACCTATATATCTATACCTATATATCTATATATCTTACACCGTGCCACTCATGTTGCACAATGTATACACGATTCACAGAACAAACACTAGCACTCTTGTCTTCATAAGTATTGTGTATTGCGACTAATGTTGAGAAAATTTTACCTTGTCCCTTGACAAGTGGTCGATTGTATTTCACGAGCAAGGTCAGGATGGCACCCCCTTTTTAAAAGAAGACCCCGATGGCACCGACTCCGACTGCGCTCCGCTTCCTATCCACATCCCCCATGTCTCTGAAGCGCTGGATTAATCTACAAATTGTTGATTTGTTGGGAACTGGCGTTTCCAAAAAAAATTCTTGAAACATTTCCGGGCTCTTTAAGAAATATTTAGTGCCAAAGTAAACTTCCACCAGAAATACACGTTGAACCTTCGTCAACATTTTTGAAGCGATTCTTCTTTCCTAAACGCGAGTTCCTACGATAATGAATGAAACGTGAACGAATGACTGCCCAAGGTCAGAACAAGTGCTTGCTCTTTCTTCCAACTAAAATAGCCCCGTTCTCCTACCCCGAAATATGCGACGAGGGGTGGGTCGTTAAAAGTGAAAGGGAAGCCAAAGGTATTTCACGCGTTGCCAAATTACCAAAACAAGTGGTTGTGTTCTCAGATACGGGTTGCGAGTTAGACTAAAGACCCGGTATATTATATACAAAAATGGATCCGAAAAAGGCCGGCGAAACGACGGTCAAGTTTTTCGCGAATTTCTGGAAAACTAGTAATCTGTTGGAAAAACGCGTTTCACCACTGAATTCGCCATGCAATTCTGGGGTAGGTTGCTGATTTTCAGAGGATTCGAGTTGCCTTCGGAAATCGCCGAATTTATATCGTTAAATTTTCGCTTTTTTTGCTTGCACAAGAAATGCCCTTTTTTGCAAAACTACGCAAACTATTTCTATTCAGAAAGTAAAATCCTCTATAAAAATTTAATATCGAGTTAGAAAATGCCATTATTTACAGTATTTGAACGAGAAATTAGCCCTGAAAGGCATTATTAAAGAAATTGATCCGAAAACGACTGGCCAAACGAGGGTAAAGTTTTTAAACTTATTAATATTAATATTTTTAATATTAGTAGTGTAATTAATATTAGTATTTTTTTAGTAATTTGGGAACAAAAATAGTTGACCGCTCCTAATTTACTGCTCTTCCTAAAATGAATAGTACTGGCTGCTAAGCAGTTGGATGCTTCATAAGTTAGAATTTCTATATTATTACATATTTCTTTGTACATTTATTATTCGAACGTTTGTTATAAGTTTTGAAATTAATCTTTTAGAAATTAGTTAAAACCTATTTTAAATGGCTCTTTTTAATTGAGTTAAATATGAAAAGGAATAGATGATTTCGCTTTGTTTCATAAGATGTGGGAATAAAAAGTAATGCATGTAAAAACCGAACAATATTGAAGTATATAAAATTTTTATATTTAATTATTATATTTTTCTATCTATTTTTATTTTCTTGCTAGCGGTATCAACAATGATAATTGACAAAATGTGTATCCCATACGAATTAGCGGCCATTGTTGTTTATAACCCATTGTTGTAACGCCGCACTGATAATAGAAGACCATAATGACTTCTGCCTTTTCTTTCGCACTAATATAAACTAATAGTTTTATTTACGGCCAAAATACGCATCATGCATGATTGGTATTCGCGTAATTTGCGTAAATTCGCGTACTTTTCACACAATTTTGCTTGAAAATACGGGCGAGAAAGTACGTACTGGTTTAGCACCACTAGTTTACAGTAGGTCCATAAAATTCATAACGGCATTCTTCTTCTTTGTCTTCGTCGTCGTCTTCTTCTATTAAGTCAGCGATTACTCATATTTGGTGCAGAAATAGAAATGTGGTTATTCGTGCAGTAATATGCCCTATTCTGAGCGCTATTGTTAATCGAAAAAGGTTGTTTGTATTTACCAGCATTATAAACAATGCTGGTATGTGAAACATTTTTTTGGTATCAGGATTCCAAAACATGTATTTCCGTTAAAATTTCGAAATCTATTTTCGGCAGAATTACATATAACTACACTGCGAATATTACTCCTCGAACGTATACGAGAAAGTAAAATGAAATACCCGCCATAGCCTTTGCAAAGCACCAACATTTCGTGACAAAATTTATTTTGGAAGTAAAAACTCTGAATAATTATTCAGCCTACAGGCACCACCATTTTTTAAGTTAAAACTGATGAATTATTTTTTAAAAATAAAGTATTAAGAATAATGTGTGCTTTGTTATTCAATCAATGCTTCCTTCATATTCGTAATCACGAGTTTGGCAGTAATGGGCAGCTTGGGTCAGCTGTGAACTCAAACGTCAAAGGCACATGCGCAACTGGAGACTCGTGTGCGCAATGGATCCACTTTGTTTACGGTCTCGAGAGTCTTAATAATTTTAAATAATTTAATTTATATTATTATGAATTAAAAGTATGTCTAATAGTATTCAAAAAGGTATAGGACCTAACGTTAGTTACGCATTATGGAACGCAGAATATGAATATTTGCTAAACGATACAAATTTGTAAATCACACAATCTTGGACAAACTAGATAATGAATAGGTCTTAAGCTATGGCTGCAGTACATGCTGATGCAGCTGTATTTGGTTATGCAGTTTATTCACAAGGTGTTGAAAATGCACTTCAGGGTGATGAAACCAAGAAAGAAGAGAAAGCCTCGACACTCATCAGTGTGAGATTTGTTAATAATTTCAGTAAAAATCACGAAGAAAATAAGTGAGATACTACAAGTATTATACTAGTGATAATTATTTTTTATTATAGGAACCATGCCCCTGTGCAAAGGAAGATTTTATAATTTTTGCAGAGTTTTCTGAAATTACCGGACCTGTTCCGTTGCTCACTATTCCTTCAAAGTTAGCATCATATGAGGATATCGATATGAATGCTTTAATTATGAAAATTATGTCTGTGGATTACCAGGCAAACCCCAGGTATGACACTGAATTTTTGGTGAAAATTAAGATCCTTTATTTTCTTATTTTCAAGATCATATGAAATAAAGATAATGCTAGCCTGATTCATTGTATTTCATCTATTTTTAATTAATTTGTAGCATTATTTTGAAGATGTTAAATCATTTAGGTTCTAGTTCTTTGTCAAATATAATTTCTCTTAATCAATTTGGCATCCACTCAATTTTAATTCATTTTTGCAAGGAAATTTTGTATTTGTTCATCAAGTTTCTTAGTGACTTCGTATTAGGGATTTAACTTGAAAAATATTGGAACGAGTTAAGTTGATCATAATTTTATGTTAGAATTGAAAAAGGCATGTTAGAATTAGAGGGATATGCTAACCTGAAATAATGAGAATGAGTGGATATTAAATTTAGTGTTCTGTCATTCAGGAGAAGCAAATTCAGAGTGTGATATTGAATCATTATTTCTAGACTTCAGCTTTTGTATTTGATGTTATTTTATGTGGTTTCTTTTTAAATTTTAATTATTTAGTTGAATCCACTTTTCCCATTACTTTTCTTTTTTCAGTGGACAATTTGCATTTTCTCTAGATGTGCAAGTATTGCAACAGGATGTACTTCCTGGGCGTCATGCATATGTTCATTACTGCACTTTGCATGATCTCAGGGCTCGGGGCTTTGTGCGTCCATTATGTCTTGCGTATATTAGTGCTGATCACAAAAAACTTCATGAAAATTTTAATGTCTTAAGACGGAAATTTTTGGCAGTAAGTAATGAAATTACTCTTTCTTTTTAAAACGGTTTGTGTTCTACCTTTAGAGCCCATTGAATGCTGAATTTTATTTTAAAAGTCATAAATATCAACACATTTCACTTTTCCTAAAGTAGTAAATTTGGAGATTGTTCCAATTGAAGTCATAATATTCGAGTTAAAATATAACATTTCCAGCTGGTATGCAATAATATTTTGTTGTTACGATTATTGATTCTGACATGTAATACTCACAAATCTATAATTTTTTTAAGGCTGCAGAAATACTAAAATACAATAACAGACAAACTTTTACTGAAGAAATTTCAAAAGTTCTTGCAAACTTAAAACAATTAGAGAACAAATATTTCATGTTGAAGAAGGTAAATATTGTTCTTGATTTTTCCTTTATTACTTTTCATATACTTTTCAATTATCAAAATTAATTTATGTTTGGGGAAATTATTCAGAATTTTTGTTAATATAACTTTCAGAAAGAAGAAGATGGGGAAAGCTTAACACCAGAGGAACATCGATCAATGAGCCGCACACAGATTGACCAACTTGCTCACCAACATACTGAATTGCATCACATGCTGCTGGCAGCAGAACCCCTGCAGGTGGTGATAATTGTGGTAGTAGTATTGAAGCGAGTTTTCTACAGCTGTTGCTGTTTCTTGCTGCCTGATCTCTGTTTCTTTCAATCTTCCCAGACATCATCTTCTAAATTTCTCACTGCTATTTATCTCCACTGCTCTCTTATGTCTTCCTTTCACTTCCAAGGCCCAATTGTACTGGCAACTCTAATGCCTATATAATTTTCTCCTTTGTCTTGTTGCCTTTCTTATAAATAGATTTAATAAGTGCCATTTTCCATTCTTCAGGAACTAAATCTCCTTCCAAGCATTTCTTAAAAATCCATGCCTTGATATCTATGGCCCTTGAAGGGGCAGTTTTAAGTAATTCAATTGGGATACCTCCAGGTCCTGGAGCTCTGCCATTTTTCATTGCCATGAGGGCCATACTGACTTCCCTTGTTATTTGTGTAACATTTTCGTCAGATTCTTAAGTTTCAAACAAAATGTTCATATAATACTGTGTTCTATTCTCAGTTTGTAGATCTTGATAGTAGCTTTTCCATTTTTCCAGGCCGATTGGATCCACTTTCCAATAACCTTTTTTATTCTTCCAGACTGAATTGACAAATTTCCATGCTTTTCTTGATTTTGTACTCCTCATTAATTTACTTACTTATTTACACTTATTTCTCCTGTGTTAATTTTTTTATTCTCAACCCATTTCATTTAACATTACTCTGCATCTTACGTATATTTGTCTATCTTGATAAAATCCTGAAGACAACCACCGTTCGTAAACTTTTCTCTTTTCTTAAATCATTTCCTCGAGTTCTTCATTCCACCATTCACATCTTTTCTGTACCTTCCTCTGTATGCTGATAGTCAATTCTAGGTACATTAGTCTGGCATTTCCCTCTGGCATGGTACTAATACCTTGAGCTACATATAATTTTTTGCATTTAAACCTTGTTGAAGCATTCTGAAGCTTACATTCATTAAACACACACTGTTTGGGAATACTATTCTCTTGTCTATGATCTACTATTCTCTATAATTTACATACTTAAAAAGGACAGGATTTTAATAGGAAGTGATCTGAGCCAGAATCTGCTTCCCTATATACCCTTGTATCTAGAATTTTAGTTTTCATCTTCTTTCTTACCACCACGTAATGTAATATTGAAGATAAATTTCTTTTTGGTTGAAACCAGGTTTTCTGTGAATATGTTGAAAGAATCGATTTGTTATATGGTGAGAAAGCTGATTACAGATTTAAATAAGATGTTCTCCAATATCATTAAGAGTATCTTCCCTGCCAGGTCCCTCTATCTTACTTGTATCACGTATTTTTGTATCAGTTCGTACATTGAAGTCGCCCATCATAAAAATTTCTTTCCGCTCACTAATTTCACTTAATTTTGATGTCAATTCCTGTTTAAAATCATCTTAAAGTTGCACATTAGCATCTTCATTTGGGGCGTACACTCCTATAATTACCACACACAGGCTAAATAATTTCATTTCCATTTTTACTATTTGGGGAGAAATAGCTTCCCAATTTGTAATGTATTTTTTTGTACTTGTTATGGACTGATAGAAACATGTTTTTGCACTGATTTTTGTCTACCACACTGTAGAAATGAATGTATTGTTCTTGGATTTCACTTCCCTGTCCATTCTTTTTTTTTGTTTCAGTGAGTCAAGATGTAATCTTCTAAACTCTTTGAAAACTCAAAGGCATTTTGTGGTAATGTGTTGTACATACCATGTTCCAAATTGTATTGTCCTTTTTCGATTACCTTGTCGTCATTTGTATTTCAAGTCTGGCTTTGTTTAGCTAGGCTTTTTAGCATTGGTATGTTTTTCTGAGAGACAAGGAGCTGGCCTGACTCTCGACCCCCACCCTGGAGCACCAGAGTTGTAATTGAGGTGTCCTTCCCCTAGGGAGGCTGCTTTCACTACACCTCCAGGCCCCCCTCCCCTCATGTTTTTCTGTTGGGGTTTTTCTTCCCTTAGCCCAAATGTTCCTGTTTTAAGGTGCTAGAGACCCACCCTCACCCTTCTCTCTTTGGCTTCTTTCAAAGGTTTACCTCAGAGAGTACCTAGGGGCCACCATGAGGAGGAGAGAATGGACTTACTAACTGTAACCTGATCTTGACTACTCTTCTCAATCACTCTTCTGTTGGAGTACCCTATTACAAGGGGGTCTGTGATATTTAATGGTATAAACCTGTAGGCATCAGCTTATCCCAAAAGGCCTTAGTTTTGACCCCCATGATATTTGTTAATTATTTAATTTTTAGTTTTAATTGGATAGAAAACAAAATTGGGCCTGTGTGGAAAATCAGTGGCAAGATTTTGAACAAATATACATTTTCCTGATACTGAATTTATATTTCAAAATTCTAAAACCTTGTTTCTTTGATGATCTGTTTGGTGATCATGGTTTTGAAATGAAATTAAAAAGCATCAGAAATGTTTCTTGATTAGATTAGATTAAATTTTTAAATTTTATTTGGTCATAATATATGAAAGGTTGAGGGCATTAGATGGTCCACTTGACAAACCTGATCTGGTGCCTTTGACTTTCTATTGCTTCTTATTTAAATGAAAAATAACGATGAAAGTGAGTAATGACAAGTGACAATGTTTTTGAAATTGTTACTGACTGGCTGAAGAGGCATGAGAGATCTACTTCGTAAGGTGCACCTAAACCATCTTCTGACAGCAAAACTGTTTCAATGCCTTTCAGAACTATTTTCAAAAACACATTTTCATTTGAATGCAATGAATTTGAAGATTTCAAATAAAGTATTAACATTCCATGAACATTTCTACTTAAAAAATCCCTACTTGAAAATGTCAGTTGCTTCATGTACAAATAAAATACAAACTTTAAAAAAATCATATTTTTTATTAAGATGCTGATTTATTCATCTGAAAGCTATGTGCAATAGATATTCTTTTTTAGTTACAAACCCATGTGTGATTTACACCATTGAAATCCCATGTGTGTGTTACACCAATATGTGATTCGAACCAATAGTCAAAAACCAAGGAGCATTGCAGTGAAGAACTTGTGTTCTCGAATTCCATGAGAAAATTCTGTAGTGTGTTATTATTGTGTCTGGATTGCAAACACAATTAATGAAAAACTTTAAGATTGAAAATGTAACATTTTAAAAATATATTACAAACTAATGATTTGCAGCAGAACAAAACCACAATGTTTTCTGTAAACTGGTATGCACACTGCTTGGGAACATCGATTGAAATAGTACTCTCGTATAATACTGGAATAATTTAAATATTTTAACAGAACCAATCTTCACAAACACTGCAATGTACTATGTACAGTACAATAGTTCTTACATACCAAGAATACATAAAAAGTTGATGTTCTGTATCCCAACACATAATTACCAAATTTCAAATGGTGGGAAGTATCTTTCATGGAGACTTGCTCTGTCATAAACAGTGACCTACTGAGTATGAGAATTCATTTGATACATGCTGTGTGAAAGTAGGAGGAATAACAGCATCAGATGTTGGAATTTTTCGATCAAAATTGAAAGTTATTGGCTTTGGATTTTCCCCCAAGATATTGGGTATCTAACAAAATCATTGGCACCTCTCACTCAGCCAGAGGCTGCATAGATTTTTTTCTATTTTTGTGCACTTTCAAAATTAGTAATATAGACAAGATCATGTATTATGATTTTCTTACAAAATGAATCAATTTAAATTTTAAATATACATTTTTATTTGGTACAAGTAGTAATCTTTTCAGTCTGTTTTGAGATTTCTAAAACTTAAAAATAAAAAGGTATCTAAGGTATACAAATTTTGAAAAAAAATGTAGAACTATCTGCTCAAACCATGTCATTTTGACATAAAGTTACCCGTAAATATGAACAAGGATGAATTAAAATAGTTATATAAAATAAGTCTAATTTATTGCCAGTGAAAACATAATAAATAAGATTCAGTGTAAATCCTGTTCCATCTTAATTGAACTGTGATGTTGTGAAATAATTCATTGGTACTTTTTAATAATCACTGTAAATACATGGAATATTTTGAACCAAACGTTAAGTCTAATTATTTTAAGCATATGCTGATGAATCTATTTTTTGTTGTCTTGGTAACAGAACAATGAAGATATCGAAATTCTGTTAGACAAGTGGTGGCATATTATAGAGCAATCTCCAGAAGAAGAATGTCGAAAATATGCCTTGAGGGTAAAACAGCCTAGAGTCCCACTTGCTTCAGCAGCTAGCGTTGGCCCACCTTCTCTGAGAGAACCTCTTCGATCTGTACCAGCCCTTAGTCCTTGGGGTACAGCGGCAATGCTATGGCACTTACTTGGTATTCAGCAAACAGAAAGTGTTTGCAGATTGCATACTTCATTGTCAATGTTTGTGTCTGAAATTACTGAGGAGAATCAGGTGCGTTAATGAATCTTTTCTAAGAATTGACTTGATTAAGATAAGATGGTGTGTATTACAAATGGTGCCTATGTAAACTAAAGCAAATAATTTTAGTATCATATACTTTTGCCCCACTTTAGAATTGTTTAATGCATGTAATTTACCATTACCTCTAATTAAAGATTCTCATTTAATGATCATGTATTTAATATTTTTAAGAATGAGTGATAAACAAGTTATTATATAGTACTTAGATTTATTATTAAATAGCTGAAGATCTTGGTTGATACGAGACACTTTTATTTCTTGAGATTATGAGATACAAGATGTCAGAACTAATTTCAAACCTTTTTATACCTGTAAAGATTATGATGGAAGAAATTTTATCATACAAAAGAAATATATAGATTATTCAGTTATCTTAAAACTAAAGTCCTATGTGACTCAATTCCATCACAATATTTTGTAGCGCTCTGAATGTCCTGAAGAAGCTCTAGCTGATCCTGAATTCTTGCAATTGTTGCTGTCAATTTCATTGTCATTCCATTGGCCGAATTCTGATACTTCTCCTACTCCATCCAGCTTACCAATTGAGGTTTTGTCTCCAGTAAGCTTAGAATATATGGAAGCAAATTTGGTGAGTAATTTTAATTTCTGTATTATTATTATTATTATTATTATTATTATTATTGTGATGATGGTCATCATCATCAGCATCATCATTTTTTTAAAGATAGAGCCAGTTATCCTCTATACACCAAAGGGAATGTTCTTAAACAACAAGACTAAACTATTCTGGGATTCCGTAGTTGTGGGCTCAGTGTAATTTGAGGTCCTTAACATACATTTTTATAACAAAAAAATTCATATAACTGAAACATTACTTGAGTTTGGTTGGTTTACCATATAATCTCTACATCAACACACATACACTTCACACAACAAAACCTATTTTGACAGAAGGTACTTAGGCCATTGAGTTGCAGTTACAGTACAGAACTCCCTCACATACTTGTTTACAGTTACTTTGTTGTGGCTTCTAATTCATGGGAGGGTGTGGTATTATTTCCTTGAGTGTGAAAAAAGATAAACACAAAAATAATGTGAATATTTTAGATTGTAATAGATTAAATAATGTAAATAATACGCCTTAGAAATATGTAATTACTAAAAGTATTATACATTTATGGTACAAATGTGCTATAATTACATATATTGATTAATGTACATTCTTTATATCTTATTCACAAGTGTGCACTGTCATTACAGGTGGCCAGTGGGAATGAAGCAAGTAGTAGTTATCACTCAGCCCCTGAATCATTGAGTGAGCTAATGACAGCCATTCGCCCTGAGGATGAACCCACTTTGGAGAAACGCACTCCTTCCCAGGAAAGTTTTCTTGATGTCCCATCAGACAGTGATAGTTGTGACGAGCCTCCAGAGGAGGAGGATGGCACTGTACTAGATGTTTGGACGTGTTGTCCATGGAATGCTGATCTTCCTGTTGCAACAAACGTCTCTGGTAAGTTGGTTGTAAATTAATGTTAAATTAATAAAGACTGCATTCCGAGAATATCAAAATGATTCCCTACCATTGTCAGTCTATTGGTCACATGCCCCACATTATTATGCCTGCCTGCTGTGCATTATTATGCTTAACTGCACCAAGGCCTTTCTCCTCCAGCCCCTGGGCTGGTTTTCAAGTGAATTCTCGTGGCTTGCTAGCAGCATAAAGTGAGCTATACTCTCTGTGTTTTCTCCAATGTATGAGTGGGCTTGTGCGTCGCACCGTGTAAGAGTTTTATGGGCGGCAGCCATCTTTTATGGAGTCCAGCTCTCTTGTAGGCTACACTCCACTCCCCACCCTCTGCTCCCTGACCTCGCTCCATTCCCTGTCTGCCGTCCTCAGCTCCAACCTGCCCTGAATTGAAATGAAATAAATACTTCTTTTTCTAATTTGGATGTAGTTCATCTTCAGTAATTCTCAATATTTTGTTAGAATTTAATTTTATTGCTAGTTGTAATTGGAAAATATTGTGAAATAGCAAAGAAAATATTATTAACAATTGCATAAAAGGATGGGTGGCATTTTCTGTCTTGTGATTTGCTATGTTCTGTTTTTCTGGTTATTATAAAAGGGAGAAATGGAGAGAAAAGTTTGGATATTTTGCACCTTTAGTGATGCCTGTTGTTTGAAAAATAGGTAGGCGACTGCTGCGTTTCTTTCAGCGGTACAATCGAGCAGCACAGCACATAGTCTATTCTCTTCTAATGGGCCGAACGGTTGTGCTGGCAGCAGGAGAGACATTGCGGGTGAAGGTTCGAGGAATGTTGGTATCTTTGTCAGCACTGGTGCCAGTGTCACCACCATCTATTCTATGGTATGTGTTCTCGTACTGGATCTTTCTGAGGATAGTGTCTTTTCTAAGAAACATATCTTGTATTATGAAATTCATTGAGTAATGACACAGCAGCATACTTGAAAAATCATACAGTGATGGAAATAATACTCCCAATTTATAATATGCTAAGGGTAGATGTCTGTTTTTGAACATTTTAAAGAAATAATCAACACAAAACTCTGTAAGTGTTCTACTGCTTGGTAAGGAATTACTCTCAGACCTGCATCCAACAGACGTAAGATGAAAAAAATTGAAGTCTGCAGATTATAACATTAAAAACATTACTGCAACGCACATCACAATTGCACATAGCTCATTCTAGGCCCATAAAATCAAGTTTTTGTGTCCCAAAAGGTTACAAGTTTTGTGAGAACACTAGTTTTGAGTTGCAAGTGAGGTAGAGATGGACTTGTGGGGAAATGAAGGGGAGGTGAGTCCTGAATTGTTTTGTAAACACTACTCAACAAACTGAGGTCAAATTGAAATTTCTTTTCACATTTTTGGAGTTGTAGTTCTTTTGCATGCTTCTACTCCATAGAATAGGCTGTCAGAAAAGTGAAGAAATCCGAAATCTATGTAAAATTTAATTGAAAGAAAAAGACAGAAATAATCTTTCATGATAAAATTAAAGGGACTGCTTAATTTTGTGTGCAACTTGATCTCATTTCTTCACAATATTAAAATGGTTACTCTTGTACCTTACCAAGCCTTTAATGCTGAAATGTACAGTTCTGGGCCTACCCATTCAAAGTTGAGTTCAACTATGAAGTAAGTTTCACTTTTAAATGAATTATTTACAAAGTTTGGAGAGGTTTTTGCACAGGTCCAGCCTAGTGTATATTGTTTCGTGATTGGCATTTCACTATTTTTTTTCTCTGAAAAGTAGTTAATTATACATGCAGATGTAGTCACTTTCCATGACTTTTATTTATATTTCTTCATCTCTGAATTCCATTATGAATCTCAATGACATTTTTTTGTATGCTTGGTTAGATTGCTGGCATTTGCAGTGAGGAAATAAATCAATGATTTCACAGAAACATCTTGATTATAACAGGAAGACCAAATTGTGTTTGTGGACATATTATTTTAGTTTATAAAATTTTATTATTTGTTAAAAAAAATTGCATCTAAAAATATTGCCATAATTTTGAATAAATTATTTAATATATCTTCAGCAGCGTTTGTAATTTTTTTTAAACAGGTGGCACCGAGGAATATTGGTTTCATCACATGTATCCAGTTATCAGCTTATAGGCATCTGTGTCCCAGAAAGGCTATCTGTACATGATATGATCAGTCCTCGGGATAAGGTATGTTCTCCAACTTCTGCTTTCCTTATTTGCCAATATTATTTTCAATATTTGTCAATACCGTTTGTGAAAGTAGCTGGCTCTTCCAAAAGTTTATTTACTGTGATCGTTAGAATATGTGGATTTCATAGATTAGAGATTATTCTATTTTAAAGGTAGGGAAATAGAGGGGTAATGCTACACATAGAACAAAAGAAAACTTAATTTCATGGTAAAAGAATCCTACAATGTTAACAGACCCAAATGCGCGTGCATATTCATGCTGAATTCTAAGTATGAAACAAAAATTTCCATTCATATTTTGTGGCTTTTTTTTTATGATATGAGTTTGATGTAACAAATTGACTATCAATCTTCATAAAATATTCATTATGTTACACAAGTATAATCCCTTAATAATGATCTGTTACGACATTTTTATTTTGGCTTATGCATTGCCTAATTAATAAATTACTGCAAATTTGAGCAACTAAGCTAGAAGAAGGTAACAATTAAATAATAAGGAGAATCTTAGAAAGCTTTATCAGATGTGATTGCAGTTGGTGTTGTAGCTGTCAGTAGATATATTTACCCAGAATCCCAGTAAAGCAAGAGGGTTCAAAATGGAGAAAGGAAAAGAAATAAGTTGTGTTATGTGAAAGAAAGTGTGATGGTCCCAAGTACTGCGAATGCCAGAATCAGCGTAGATTCGCACTGGGGAGTCCTCACGTCAATGTTCTGAGTGGTTGAATCGTGAAGGAGGGGGTTAACGAGAGGGAGAAGAGAGAAGACGTTCGCTCATTGAGAATTGTTTATTGACCCAATTACCCTTTCCGTTTTATGTTCTATGAGGGGAGATACTTGAAGGAGGGAGACAGTGAGAGGGAGAGAGAAGAGGGAAGTCGAGAGACGCTCTTGTTGGCGTTAACCGCTTACCATTGCACCAATGTCGGCCTGAATCGTCGGGGCGGCGTTGGAAGCTGCGGCGGAGGCTGCGCTCGGGTCCATCTCGGTAACAGTGACGAAATCGGCGGGGGCTCGGTGGCGGGTCGTGAAGCACGGGCACACGCGCACTGATCAGAAGATTCTGAGTGCCGTTTGCTTCGTGCGCCCCGTATTTATATGCTGGGGGGATGCTCTTGCAAGTTTTCCGAAAGTTCAGTCTAAGATGGTCAACATGTTTGTTCTTGGGCCTTGGTTGCCTAACGTTTCTTTTCCGGGTTTGGGTAGCCATGTGACGAGAATCGTTATGAAGTAGAGTTTTTGATAATTTAATGCTGCTCATTACATGGCTCCCTTGTTTCCCAGAAAAACGTTGCCATGTGGCGGCGTTTTTCGATGAGTCTGCGGTAGTGGAGGTCGTCGTAGATGTAGATGGTGGTTGTCGTAGGTGGGGGTTGTCTTGAAGAAGATGAACGTTGATGCTGGAGTAGAGATGAAGCCGTGGTGCGTTGGTAGATACTCTCGACGTGGGGGGGGGGGGTGTTAGGTGCAGAGGCTTAAGTGCTAGGTATATAGAGGGTATTGGTGGTTACAAAGTATAGAATATACAAGATATACAGAATATTTACAAATTTTTAACATTATTAACTAGAAGTAAAGTGAATAGTATCTAGGATAGGGGAGGGGACTGATGGAAGATGGTAGAATCTCGGGTGTGTTGGGTGGGGGGGGGGTGTTCGTAGATGTGAATGAGATTTAGGGGCGTTTTCTTTAGTTATTTGCAAAATTTGGGATGTTCATAAATGTGGCCAGGATTTAGGAACATATCCAAATTGTAAGCAAGAGCAAAATGTGAATGGAGGTGTGAAGCACCCGGGATTGTCCGAGAATCTGTGTGTGGGGGGGAGAATATCGGGTTTTGGGGGAAAGAAGCTGGTAGGGGTAGTTACTGGGAGAGAGAGAAACATCAGGGAAACATATAAATGTAGAGCCAGTCATCATGAATTTTGGAAAGAGAAAAAGAGGAAAAGAAAAATAAACATGTAAGAAATGAAATTGAATATTAAATTAGGGTTGAATATCCATGGTGAGTGGCTGACTACATGTGAGAAATAGTGCAATGATTTATTAATACGATATGTTTGATGAGATAAGAGAAACTAAAATATTTGGTGAGTTGATGGGAAGATGAATGTATTAAATTAACTTATTGTCTTTTTAGTTCATATTTGGTGTAATTTAGGTTATTATATATATATTATTCCACGTTGGGTGTTTATGAGAGCACTTTGCACTTTGGTCCTATGCGATTGTTGTTTTTTTTTTTTTTTTTTGTTTTTGTTCTTGTTAAATGCTATACACTTTGCACATATACACTATCACGTCTTTTGTTGGTTCACTTGCACTTTAGTTTCAGCTAACTTTTCAATAATTTATGCACTTTTGCTTATTTGTATCGTGGTTCACTTTTTAGTTTTTCTTGAGAAATTACCTGGAGGAAGATTGATGTGAAAAGTTGTGTTGTGTTCGTGGAGAAGTCACAGTAGTCCTTTGCTTCGAAATTCGCCAGAGGAGGCAAAGTGCGGGGGGGGGGGGGGGTTAAACCAGTCCGTTGCTGTGACTGAGATGGATCCGGTCCAGACGTGGGTACAGCAACCTGGAGGGTGTGGTGTTCCTGGCGCCGGTGGATGCTGCGTGGCGGCCATGAAGTGATGGTGCTGGTGCCGACGGCGCCGAGGGTGTCGGTGGTGCTGGCGGTGCCGATCTCGACGGGGTTAGGGGTTCATTTTCTGGGGGGGGTAGAGTGGAGAATTGTATGGGGGGGGTGAAGGTAGGGCGATTCCTGGTGAAGGGTTTGAAACGGAAAAGTTGGTGAAAATGTGTGCGGAAGATTTTGTAGAGGGGGTAGACGGATGCGGCGAGGAGGGCGGTGATGATTAGGTGGATGAATTGGTGGTTATCTGGGGCGATAAAGTAATTGGGTTGTTCCAAAAGTTTGGCTTTTTCATCAATGGCATTTAGCTCGTCTTTTAGTTTATTGAGAGGGATTTGGGGTTTGTAGTCCTGAAAGTTTAGGAAGTTAGAGATGCGGGTAAAATTAATATCGGGTAGGGAGGAGTGGTTTAGTAAGTTGTTAATGGGTGGGATGTGGAATCGGGATGGTGCGTCGTGGATGTTCAGGAGCCTATTAGAGTGTGGGTTGAGGGTGATGGTGCGGCGGGAGGCCCAGCAAGTCATGGGGATTTGGATTTGGCCTGTGCCGTCGATTAGGAAGTGGGAAATGGAGGTGGAGTTTGTAGAGTAGCGGGAATTAGGGCAATGTAAGGTAAATTCAAGTGGGGTGGGGGTGCTGAATAGCCAGAGATTGGAGTTTCTAGCGCAAAAGAATGTGGGTGGGGGTTTGTTGATGATTTTGGTTTGACAGAGGCGCTTTGCATCGTCAGAGTGGCCGGTAAAAAGAGCATATAAGCAAGAAGATGAGGGGGGGTTCGAAGTATGTTTGCGGGGGGGGCAGGCTTTGAAATAGTCGTGAGAGCAGTCTGTCATGTCTTCTAGTTGGAGTTCCATAAATGCGGATTTGTCTTCCGTAATGGCGAGAAATGGGTGAGGGGGGATGATAGAGATAGATAGGGAGCTGTTAGGTAGGAGTACCGGGAGAGGAACGGCTCTGTATAGATGGAAGAATCGGTTGGGGGCTCTAAGGGGGATTTCGATGTAGAGGTGTAGGAAGTCGGAGTCAATAGCGACCGTGACTTTGGAGATGTCGTAGTAGATAAAAATGAATACTTTCTCGAGAGGGGTAGGGAGGTGGAGGTCGCCGGGGAGGTTGTTTTCGATTTGCGTTAGTGAAGAGAAGAGTTGTTGAGGGGGTATGAAGTAGGGGGAAAGGCGGTGTTGTTTCAAAAGTGACCAAGCAGTTTCGAGTTGGTTTAAGTTGTTGCCAATTTCGTATGTCAGCGTCTGTAGTATCCTGATGTTAGAGTTGATGGTGTTGATGGTCACGAGTTCTTTAAAGGTCTGGTCGGTCAAGTTCTGATAGCTGGTCTGCATTCGGCTGAAAGAGGAAACGAGGTTGTTGTGGGCTACGGCGATTTTGTTGAGTAAGTTGCCGTTCGCCTGGGAGTTGTAAATTGTTTGGTTAATGATGGTGGCTTGTTCGCGGATAAGATGAATGGATTTGTTATTGTTTTGTTGCATAGAGGAAATAATATCGTTTAGTCTGCGTAAGTCAGAAGCGTCGGCAGTTCCGAATAGCCATTTGAGGGCTGTGCCTCCAACGTTGATGAGTCCGCGTTTGTTGATACTGTGAGTCTGTTGCGTGGGTCGGATGCAAGATTTAATATCGTTGAACTCGGACCTATATAAAGTGAGGTCGGATTTAATTCTGGCAATTTCTGTCTGGTATTGGAAGATGGCGTTGCGTCTAAGGGCATGAATAGTGGGGGAATGTGTGGAGTTTGGAATGGGGGAGTACTTTGAGATTTGTGATTGTAGGGTGTTGAGGAATCCGAAGGCGTTGTCTATTGGTTTGTCGAACGTGCTTAGTTTGAGGAGTTGGGCGATGGTCCATTTGTCTCCGGTAAGAAGTAGAGTACCTTCGTGGGCGAAAGCGAGGCCTTGGTCGTAGGGGATGGTTGAAATTTGAATTTGAGGCTGAGTCGAATGAGCAAGTAGCAGGAGGAGAAAGATTTTTATCTGAAAGTGGAGAAAATCGGAGAATTAGTTTTTACGTTTTCTAGTAGAATATTCTAATGGTTTTTGCATGATCCAAGGGACGTTTAGTACATTATTATTGTTTTGGCGAGTTGAACGGGTGACGCGGGGAATGGGGGTGGTGTTGTGGTTGGGTGGGGTAGGGGGGTTGACGAGAGGGGGGGGAGGCGGGTCCGTGGAGTGGGAGATAGGGGGTTGGGGGGGGTGGCGGAGGTGTTGTTGTAATTTGGTTTTGAGGGGGGGGGACGGGTTTTAAGCGGTTAGCATGTACTAGTTGTTCTTTGGAACCGTTGGGGGTTTTGATGATGAAGTTTACAGGGCTTAATTTGTGTACTACAATATATGGGCCTTTCCAAGGTTTTGCGAGCTTTCGTGCTAGTCCCTTTTTGATAGCTGGAGTATGTAGGTATACGTAATCTCCTGATTTTAAGGTAACTGGTGTAGTCTTTCTGTCATAGTATTTCTTTCTGGTTTCTGCAGCTTTTTGGTTTAGTTTAGTGACTGCATCATAGGCTATGCGTAGTCGTTCTCGAGTGGCTTCCGAGTAATTTTCATCTAAATTATAGCAAGGTCGTTTGGGAGCAAGAATGGTCTCGAAGGGTAATGTCATATGTCGTCCTTTGTCAAGAAAGAATGGGGAGTGTCCTGTCGAGGAGTGTGGGGTGGATCTATAGGCAGTTAAGATGTGGGGAATGATTAAATCCCAGTTTCTCATGTCCCTTTTTAGATAATGGGAAATCATGGTCTTGAAAGAGAAATGAAAACGTTCTAAGGAGCCATTTGATTGAGGGTGATAGGCTGTGCAGAAGAGACGTTTAATTTGTAGTAAATTGCAAATGTTTTTAAATAGCTCGGAAAGGAAGTTTCTGCCTTGGTCCGTGAGTAATTTTTCAGGAGTGCCATGGGATGGTAGTATGTAAGTGACAAAAGCTTGGGCGACAGTTAGTGCTGAGTCGTCAGGTAGAGGGATGGCTTCAACGTATCTTGTAAAGAGGTCTTCGAAGGTAAGAACGTATTTGTTGCCATTGTCGGATTTGGGCAGGGGGCCCACAATGTCAAGTGCGACAAGTTGTCCAGGGGCTGTCGGGTGAGTAAACATTTGTAATGGAGCGGATCTTTTGTTTGGTGATTTCCGTGCTAAACATGAGGGGCATTTATTGCAATAGTCGGTTACTTGTCCTTTAATTCCATTCCAGGTGAATTTAAGAGATATTCTTTGAAGTGTTTTCGAGATTCCTTGGTGTCCAGAAAATGGGGCGTCGTGGTAGGCAGAAATAATGGAAAGGTGCATGGAAGAAGGGGCAATGAGCCTGTCTGGTCGGTTGGGTTTTGACATCCGTTCAAAGAGGAGTCCGTCAGAGTCAAGGTAGTGGTTGGGGTAGTCCGGGTGGTCTGGGTTGTTTTCGATGTTTTGTATGATTTTTGCCAAGTGAGTGTCATTTCTTTGTTCAATTTTGATTTGCGGTCTGTCGAAGATAGGTTCCGTGATGAGTGAAATTTGAGGTTGAAGGCGGGAGAGGGCGTCGGCGTTGGAGATTGTTTTGCCAGATTTATGGATAATTTCGAAGTCGTATTCAGAAAGAGTAAGTGCCCATCGAGATAGTTTCGAACTTGAGTCTTTCATTGTGAATAGCCATTTGAGAGGCTTGTGATCTGTAACTAAGGTGAAGTGACGACCATAGAGGTAGACTTTGAAGTGTTTTACAGCCCACAAAATTGCAAGGCATTCACGTTCTGTGGCACTTCGATTTTGCTCTTGTTTTGATAATTGTCTGCTAGCAAAAGCGATAGGTCTGTCAATTCCTCCAAAATTTTGTGATAAGACTGCGCCTATAGCATGATTTGAGGCGTCAGTGGTGAGAGTAAATGGAATTTGAAAATTTGGGTAAGCCAAAATGGGTTCTGTAGTGAGGGCATTACGTAATGATTCAAAAGCTTTTTGAGTTTCAGGTGTCCAAACGAAGGGGGAGTCGAGGCGGGTGAGAGCATTTAACGGGGCTGCAATATGTGCATAATTTGGAATAAATCGCCTGTAGAATTGTACTAGTCCGAGAAATCTTTTAATATCAGTGGCATTTTCAGGTTTGGGCCAGTTTTGAATTACCGAGATTTTGGAAGGATCTGGTTTGACGCCGTTTGTGGAAATGATGTGACCGAGGAAGTGAGTTTCTTTTTTTGCAATTTGGCATTTGGTGGGTTTGAGTTTAATGTTGGCGGAGCGGAATCTGTCAAGTATTTCTGAGAGGGTGTCTAAGTGGGGTTGTAGTCCGCCTTTTGAATGAACAATGATATCGTCGACGTAGATAAGGCATTTTTCGTTAGTCAGTCCTGAGAGTACTGCGCACATAAGTCTGGTCCAGGTGGCTGGAGAGTTGGCAAGTCCTTGAGGCATAACATTGAAATGATATTTTCCTGTCAAAGTTGAGAAGGCAGTTTTTTTCCTTGTCGGGCTCGTGCATAGGGATATGAAAGAATCCGCTAGCAACGTCGAGAACTGAGAAGAGAGAGGATTCACCTAGCTGGTCGATGATGTCATGAATGTTGGGGAGGGGGAGGATGTCACGTTTAGTAATTAAGTTTAATGCACGGTAGTCGACGCATAGTCTATATTCTGGTTTGTCAGAGGAGGTGTTGTGTTTTTCAATTAATATAATTGGGGCGTTCCATGGGGAGGTGGATTCTTCAATTGAGCCATCGTTAAGTAAGTCTTGAATAATTTTATTCATGGCGGGTCTTTGAGAGTGGGGGACGCGATAGGGGGCTTTGAAAATTGGCGGGGCGTTTCCAGTGTCGATAGAATGTTTAATTAGGTGAGTTCGTCCTATTTGGTCACCGTCTAAGAGAAAAACGTCGCGGTATTTTGTAAGAGTTTTAAGAATTTGAGATTTTTCTGCTGGAGGCATATGAGAGAGGTCGAAGTAGTCATCAAAGGATTTTATAATTTGTATAGACTTATTTTGTGGAGAATGAAGGAGGGGGTTAACAGTTCCGTGATAGTGAGAGTTTCCATTATCGTTGCATGTGGAGGAAGAATTCGCGTGGGAGTTGCCATATGTAGAGCCGTGTTCATTATAAATAGAATTGATGTAATTAATATTATTACTATTATTGTTGGTGTTATTATTTTCATTATTAATAGTATTATTATTATTATTGTTATTATTGTTGTTATTCTTAGTTCCTTTTTTGTTGTTATATTTATTGTTTCTATTCTTATAGGATCCTTTATTAATGTGTGTTTGATTGTTAGTAGGAACTTTATTTAATACTAAATTCTTCTCTTCGGAAGATTTGATAACATCATTAAAGGTCAAAGTGTCTTGGCACGTAGAATTTAATGATTCATCAAAGGGGGGATTTGTGCCGGTACGCATTGTGCTAGGACAGTGTTGCGTGGTACGGTGATGGGGGCGGAAGTTACGTTGATTAGACGAGTAGGGATTTTCGTTTTATCAACAATTTTAACTAAGGTGGTCGCGCATAAAAGTCCGTGGGGAAGTAGGTTTTGCGGTTCTAGAACGGCGTAGGGGGCGGGGGTGTCGTTAATGTACGAGTTGCAGAAGTATTCACTGCGGGGTGGTACGGTGATAGCCTCGGGGAGTCGGGTAAGAGGGTAGAGGGGGGTGGTACTGTCTTGTTGCGTCGGAGGGTGAGGTGGTGGAGTTGGGGAGGTGGGGAGAGGGGGAGGAGGCGCCGGGCCGTCTGCGTTGTGTGCAGGGCGTACTGCGGCGAGGGAAAGTGGCGGCGGGCAGGGTACGAGGGCGGGCGGTGGGGCAGGGGGGGTAGGAGGCGCCTGGCCGTCTGCGTTGGGAGCAGGGCGTTCTGCGGCGAGTGAAAGTGGCGGCGGGCAGGGTAGTGGGGTGGGCGGCGGGGAAGGGGGGGGTAGGAGGCGCCTGGCCGTCTGCGTTGGGAGCAGGGCGTTCTGCGGCGAGTGAAAGGGGTGGAGGTGGGGGTTGCGATGCGGAAAGAGGCGCCAGGACGGTTGCGTCTGGTGTTTCTCCAGGCGTCTGCTCTTGAAAGAGCGTAGTAGTGCACAAAGGCAAGGTTGCGGAATCGAGGCGTAAGGTGGCGGAGTTGCAGTCTATTAGAGCGCGCTTGTCGGAGAGAAAGTCCATGCCAATGATTCCATTTACTGGGATATGCGGGGGTCGGTCGCAAATGATGAAGGGGTGGGAAGTAGAAAAAGAAGCATTTGCGAAGTTGATAGAAGTTGTAATTGCTCCGAAAATATTTAAGTTGTGTCCGGTCACAGATTGTAAGTTGGAGTGGGGGGATTTTTGAAGAGAAATTGAGTTGGGAAGAAACTCTTTGAAAATGAGTGATCTTTGGGCTCCTGTGTCAATTAAGAAGGTCATATTTTTGTTAAATACTAGAGCCTGAATGCAAGGGGAGGGGGTTAATTTCTCGAGAACGAGTCCGATCTGTGGCCCATGGGGTTGTTGAAGTAGGAACCTCCCGGCCGGGCCGCTGACGAGAGGTTGTTGGAGTTTGGGTAGAATGGGAGGGGGAGGAGGGGAGGGGGTCCGGGGCGTTGCTGGGTGGGGGCGTGAAATTGTGGTGCTTGTTGGGAGTTGCGGAAGGCGAGAAGGGTTCTGCACTCTTGGGCGGAGTGATTAGGCTTGTTGCAAAAGTTGCATATAATTTGTTTACGCGATTTTTGGGCCTGCCAGCAATTTTGCGTCGTATGGTTTGATCTGCCGCAATGGTTGCAAGGAGGATTTTGATTTTTATGTCTGCAGTTTTGGGAAGAATGGTTATTTAATCCGCAGTGTGTGCAAGTTAATTTGTTATTAGGAGAAGTGGGGGGGTTAGTGCGGTGCGGGCAGTTCATGGCGGGGTGACCTGTTTGAGCGCAGAAGGAGCAAATAATGAAGCTGGCTGGTTTTTGTTGAAAATTATTGGCGGGGGGGGCAAGGGATAGATTGTTAAAGCCGTTGTTAATAGATTCGAATGCTTTGTCAGTATTTGAAGGGGATTTAGAGAAAGATTGCATGTAGATGCTGTCTGCAATTTTTGCGGCGTCGAAGCATGATAATGGATTTGCTTCTCTAACGGCGCTAGTTAAGTGGGAGGGGAGACCGTACAGAAATTGTCTAATTAATTGGCTGTCGTCGATGGAAAGGGAGGGGCAGGCTTGTTTGTAATTTTTAGCAGCTTCGTACAAGCGCATGCAGAATTGTTTGGGGGTCTCGGTAGGAAGCATAGTACAGTTAAAGAAGCTACGGCCGGCGTGAGAAAAGTCAGAAACGGAAGTGAAAACATCTCGGAGAGCGTGTTGGAAATCTTCCCAGTTGTTAATTTTTTCAAAATTGGGAGCGAGGGTGATCAAGTGTTCAGCCGTGCCCTCTAAGTGAGCACGGGCGAAAACGAGACGTTCGGCGTCTGCCCATCCGGCAATGTCGGACATTTGGTTGACGGTGTTAATGAAGGTATTGATATCTTGATTGGGATTTCCAGAAAACTTCCGGATGTAGTTATGGTAGGCGATGCGTTTGTCGTCGAGGATGATGGTGGTTGCGTGGAGGTCGGAGGGGGGAGGGGTGGGGGGAGATTGTTCGTCCATGTTGGGAGTGGGGGGGTGCTGGCCGGTTGAGCGGTGGCCCTGAATAAAAGAGAAAGGTTAACTTCTGCTTAAGTCTAATTGTGAGAGAATTACAATTAAAATTTACGAAGAGTGGAAAGCAGAAGAATCAAACTACGGAGGGTGGAAAAGTTGAAGAAAATCAAACTACGGAGAGTGGAGAAATGAGAGAAAATCGAATTACAGAGAGTGGAAGGATCGAGAGGGTTGGGGGTGTGAGAGCGAAACGGGAAAGTCTTCAGAGCGACTGGGAGGGGGGTTGTGGTTACAGCGAGGGGGAAAGTGGTGTGAGGGTCGGGCGGTGGCCAGAAATGGAATTTAGAAGAGGGAGCAACGGGCGAGGCGATGAGCTAAGTGCGTAATGTAGGGGGGGGGCGGGTGAGGTAAGAGAAACGGAAGGGGAGTACTACAGGTTACGAAAAACCACTCAGAAAAATAAATACGCAAATTGCGAAGTGCAATGTAGGCGTAAGGTTCGTAGCGGAGAAATTAATCTCACATCCCACCGCTGCCACCAGTTGTGATGGTCCCAAGTACTGCGAATGCCAGAATCAGCGTAGATTCGCACTGGGGAGTCCTCACGTCAATGTTCTGAGTGGTTGAATCGTGAAGGAGGGGGTTAACGAGAGGGAGAAGAGAGAAGACGTTCGCTCATTGAGAATTGTTTATTGACCCAATTACCCTTTCCGTTTTATGTTCTATGAGGGGAGATACTTGAAGGAGGGAGACAGTGAGAGGGAGAGAGAAGAGGGAAGTCGAGAGACGCTCTTGTTGGCGTTAACCGCTTACCATTGCACCAATGTCGGCCTGAATCGTCGGGGCGGCGTTGGAAGCTGCGGCGGAGGCTGCGCTCGGGTCCATCTCGGTAACAGTGACGAAATCGGCGGGGGCTCGGTGGCGGGTCGTGAAGCACGGGCACACGCGCACTGATCAGAAGATTCTGAGTGCCGTTTGCTTCGTGCGCCCCGTATTTATATGCTGGGGGGATGCTCTTGCAAGTTTTCCGAAAGTTCAGTCTAAGATGGTCAACATGTTTGTTCTTGGGCCTTGGTTGCCTAACGTTTCTTTTCCGGGTTTGGGTAGCCATGTGACGAGAATCGTTATGAAGTAGAGTTTTTGATAATTTAATGCTGCTCATTACAAAAGTATTGGATAATAAGTTCATCTACAGTGAAACCTGTCTTAAACAATCACCATTGATTTCAGCAAAAATTGGTCGTAATTTGAGGGTTTAAGAATTTGGAAAGGAGACATCAGGTCTCATTTAACTATTTACACTTTAGCAGATTGTTTACAAAATCATTATTTCCCTCCCCCTTTTCCCCCCTTTTTTTTTTTTGCATTTTTTTAAATGCTGTTTATTTCTTCCTATTTGTGTAGAATCTGTTTTCTTCAGAAACCCAAATTATTAGGAAGATACCGAATCAACACTAATGTCTGCCCTTTTCCTCTTCCTTCAGTGTTATGGTTTAAAATTATGAATTTGTCAAGAAGTTATGTTCAACTAACGCAGGTTCATCATCATCATCATCATGAACTATTTAGGTATAGGCCCAATGGCCTATTGCTATTACTATTTTACCAGTAGTCCCGTAGTCAGGGTGTTCCTGGTCTTCCCATCTCTTCTTTGGCCGGCCTCTTTCTCTTACGCCTCTCGGTCTGTACTGTAGCACCTGTTATGGTATCCTGTTCATTTTCATTCTTTTTACATGTTCTTTCCATTTCTTCTGATATTTTACCAAGTCTTCAATTATGTTTTTGGTTTTTAGTTTCTTCCTTATTTCTTTATTTCTTATTTTGTCTTTCCTTGTCACTTTTAGTATTGGTCTCAGGTATCTCATTTGGGCTGGTTCAATTCTTTGTCTATCTATTTTTTTCAGTATCCATGTTTCACTTCCATAGAGAAGTGTAGGTTTGGAAATAATGATGTGGAGTCTAATTTTTGCTTCTGTAGTCATATATTGGAAGTGTCTTTTTATACAGCCATTGATTTTGTTGTAGTTTGCCAACTTTGATTCAAAATCCTCTTTGTGTGTTGAAATTTTGTTACCTAGGTAGGTAAAGCTTGGCACTTGTTCTGTTATTTTGTTTTCAATTACTATTTTGTCCTTTTATGACCTTTGAAGCCCTTTGCTTTAGTTTTCGTTGTTGATATTCTGAGACCATATTTCGTTATAATGTTGAGTCTATATGTTGCCATTTGCAGTTCATCCTCTGATGTCATTACAATTGCTTGGTCATCTGCATAAAGTATGGTCTTTATTTCTTGACCTCGCCCATTGCAATGCCTCTTTTCACTTCCTTCTAATGCAGGTTAATATATGAAATGTGCCTGACTGCTGGTTGCAGAATTAGGTGTCTGCTTAAAAAGGGAATAATTATAATTGATGTCTGGAAAGGCCATTGTTTTCAAGAAAGAAAAATAGTGGAGGTGACTTCTTAAATAAGTTGGCTGTTTAGAATGTTTCATGGGCAATTTTCAATTATTATTTGGATATAACAAAAGTCTGATTACAAAACCATTATAAGATTGCAAACCTTAATCTAAACTATTAACAAAGTATTGTTTTATTTTTAAATTTTAAAAGTAAAGTATTGCTTTGAGAAAAAATATGATTTTCAATACCAAGATCATCTACTCATTAAATCACTCATAGATTTCAATAACCTCAGCAGTTACAGGGTCCCAAAACCATAATAAATAAATAAAATGAGGACTGTGATAATGATGAGAAAATGAAATGTAGAGATTTGATCATAAAACCTTTGGTTAATGCACCAAGTGTTCAGTGCTTCAATGCTCTAAGTAAGAGTCAACAAGCATCTTCATTTATATGATTTGTTCTTAAAAAAATTATGAATTTTTAAGCGCATTTTCACAAAAACAATTGGCTATTGCTAACTGGTATTTTAGATAATAATATACTATAACACTGGTCAACAATCATTTTCTTGTCAAACAATTTAAAGCCATTTTAGGGTATGTTTAATGCACATATTCCAAATATGGCATTGGTTTTGGTAGATTGGCTCTAGTTTTTGAGATAAAGAAAATTGCATTGAAAAATATTATTTTATTTTATTGAGTACAGGCTATTTGTAAATTGCATAAAAGGTGAACTAAATGTAACTAGATATGCGTATTTATGCAAAATTAAACTCTTGAAAAATTTAATATTAATATAGTCGATATGTTTATATTTACAGCCTGCATGGAATCACAAAACATTGTATGATATCTTTTTATGCGGAAAATCAGGGCAATCACGTTGATGGCTTCAGTTGTAGTCAGGCATTGTGTCTATCCCATCTGCCCTGATATCTAACTTTCATTACTGTTATTTCTCGATGGAACCACTCACTTTGTTCCTCACACATATTGCCAATATTTTCTGGAAATTTGTCTAGATGGTTATGGAGGTAGTCTACCTTAATGCTCATAATTGCACCCAATTTTGAAAGTTTAAAAGCAAGTCTGGCACCAGTTTTGGATAATTTTCTGCTTTATGATTACCCAAAAAGTTCTTGACAACTATGACAAAGTCTGTACCAGTAACCAGTAGAGTATTATTTTCACTTCCAGTAACAGACATTTCTTTTCTTGTAGTCAGGATGCTAAAAGTTCATCTGCTTTGTTTGGCCAATTGAGGTCGCGTATTAAATCACTGAGTTTATCTTGGTAGAAGTGCTCTTTTGTAACATTTCCATCATATTCACTGCCACTGCTAACTTTTGGATTGCACCCCAGAATCTGTATATCCTCACTATCAGACACAGGACTTCTAGTGAGGGTGGTGAACATCAGTTCCATGTGGTACAGGTCGCTTTGCTGTTTCAAAATCGGGGTACTCCCTGTTCTTTTTCTTGTAATGATTGAAGGCTTTTATGTTACTTTTATGTACAGAACAAAAATAATAATCATCATCCTTTTAGGGCTCTCGCCATACCATCAGTACACCAAATTTTAAACTCTTCAGTTTTCCACTGAGACACTCCACACAAGTTTTGCATACCACATCAGGAGCCCACGACTTATCTTGATCAGTCAGATTTATACCAAAATATGTTTCGTATATTTTTCTACAAAGGTTGTAATATTTCTTTTCTGTTTTTGTAGCATAAATTCCCCACAAATGTAGTCAGATACATTAAAGTCATTCAAACAAGGTCTTCCTGAAGAACTCATTGTTTTGCAACAAACGAAAATGTATTAATAAAACAAAGCTCAATTAAAGTTTCCTGAAAATAATGCGATATTCAATGTTTAAAAAAAGTGTTTGTATAAAGATAGTTATTTGCACTAGATGCTGTTAGTTTTGTGATAGTATCATTCATTACAATGTTCATAGCACAAGAACAAAAGCCAATTCATTGAAACTAATGACATATCTGGATTCAGCAGATACTGTAAATTTGTTGCAAAATCCTGGACAAGTGAAAAAATGTTTTTTTTTTGTTGAGCAGTGTTATAGAAAATTGTTTTCTAAACACTGTGTCCTAACGTATACATTCCCCTTACTAAGTGAACAATAAATATTTGTTTGCTGAAGCTCAGTTACCAAAGAAATAACTTTTAGAGAAAAAGAATTTTAGGTTATCATTAATTTTGACAACCATAACATTTTTGTTTCATTTTTTAATTGTAAATCTGTGTTCAACGACATTAATTTTTAATCAGTTCATTAATTACAATGCGTAACAAAATGAAATAACATTACCAATTTTTAAAATGAGTTTTAAAATTTCATTACCTTAATTACTAGGTTGTGGATTTCTATGATTTTGCATATTTTTGTCCGTTGGTTCAGGACATAGCTAAGTGAAATTTCTCGACGTTTGGTTAGAATAAGATGCTATATAGATTCATGTTAGTGTACATTTGTGCATATTTGGCCGATTTTTCCTGTTGGTGCACATTCACCTAATTATAGGTACGTATTTTGCATATTCCCTTAAAAAAGAGACGTTTCATCTTTTCAAAGAATCTTACATAATTGTGAGCATTCACTGTTTCAAAAGAGCCAGTCACAGTTTCGTTTTTGTGTTTTCTGTAAGTGATAAAAAACGTGTGCGAATGTGGGATATTTCTTGAGAACATATTTTTTAAATCAGTCAGAAGGAATTCAACGTATTTGTTCACTAAGGTGAATATTTACTTCGATTATTTCTCTCGCAAAGTAGTGTAGATTGTATTATGTTTGCACAAAAAATGTATCTTTTCATTCCAAGCAAATTTTCATTTCATTCCAAGAATTTTATCAAGACAGGTTTGCACAAGAAATTAAATATTGTTAATTTTAAGTGCATATTTGAGAAATTTTAGGTCATAAATGCATATTTTTAAAAGCATACTTCAAGATTTTTTAGGGCATAAAAATCCGCTCCTTACTCTTGTAATATCTACCCAGGAAATAGTTACCATGTACCATGTACTACGGATATATAGCAATTGTCAGATATTTTTAAACATTACCTTACAGTCCCGTTTCTGCACTGTAGGTTTATAAGGATTTCTTATTTTTGTGCTTTTCAGAAGACTTCATTGGTTTCATTAAAATCAGTTTTGTTTTTACCTGTTTTTGGGTGTATTTTACTTTAGTGATAGTGAGAATGTGTTTAGGGGAAACATTTTAAGACCTCAGGGTAATAACATGTAATGCCCCTTTATGTAAGTTTTGAGAAAAGGGCAAGTAAAAGTTTAGACATCGCATTCAACACATAGGGATAAAGATCATTAATTTATGAATTATACTGCCATCTTGCAGCAAATCTTTAAAATAAAACCCCAACATTTAGATACATCTTTGAGGCATCGAAATACGCTAATATCTCAATTTCATCAGAAATGCTGTTTAGCATGTTATTACCCCAAAGTCTTCATTTCAAAAATTAGTAAGAATTGCATAATAATTCTTTGATGAACTTGAAGATACATTGCAATGGCAGATTTGTGCACCATTTGTTGTAGTTTAAAAGAACTTTCTTTGTTTGAGCAAGGTTTTTTTTACTTTTTATTTGTTTTTCAGAATTTGGTAACAATTCTTGAGGTGACTGCCGGCTGTCTGTGGGGTCCTGCTTATTCAGGTCAGCTGCTAAATCCATTGGATACTATCCCACCTGCTGTTACATCAGATCACTCGTTATTATTTCTCTTGCAATCAATAGGATATGGACTTACTGAAAAATTATTTATTCTGAAGGTGTGTCCTGCATCTGTAGCTGACACTCTATCTAAATTAGGCCTTACAGGATGTGACGCAGACATCCTCAAGCATCTCATGCATGTAGGTTTAGGTACTTTGTCTCTCAAGGATGATTGATGGTTAATGTTGAGGAGGAAAGAAAGGAGAGAGATGCTGCTGCCAAGAGTAAGTTATAGAGGAACATGTTATGAATGTGAATGCAGTGTTGCGTTAAAGATACCTAATTAATGACTTTTATATTTAATATTTTGATAAATATTTTTCTACCATTTACAGTATGGAACATATTAGATGTTTTACCAACCTTTTCATGGGTACCTAATGATATGAATAATGTTTTTCGAGAATTATGATTGTGCAATAAAGTAATGGAAGGAGAACTGTATGTACTTATCTTAGCTGTCAAATTCTAGTGTCACTAGATGATTTTTATAGTAATTTGTTTTTATTTGTTCAACATATTGTTTATAATGTAATCATAGTCCTAGTAGTCAGTACATTTATTTGTTTAAGTAAAGCTGACAAATAAGATATTGATGCAAGGTATTGACAAGTTGTTGATTTTCTCTGAGTTTTAAATTAATTATTAGTAATGAGTATAATATATCATTGTTTTTATAAAAAGTCTGAAATTAATAGAAAAGTAGAGAAAAGTGTTTTGTGATTGACAATGTTAAGTGAGTTGTTTTGAAACAGGTTTGGTAAACTTCAATTCTACTAAGAATTTTATCACGTTATTGTTATTATGAAATATCTTCAAAGAATGAATTACCACAAATATGTTTTTGTCCACTCACATTGTAAATCAATCAGTTCAATATTAGACTTACATAACAGTTAAAATGCAATTTGATTCCACTTAATATATTGACATAAGTGAAATGCATATCTTCATAAAGCAATATTTGACAGTTGCTTACACTCCCACCCTCCTTGTTTCTCATTGAAATTCTCTCAATGATATTCCCATTTGTTTGTAATTCTATATTCGTGTTTAAATATTTTTGACAATAAATTAATAAAGGTTAAGTAATAATGGGAAGAAAATATTAAGACTGAATGTAATATATTGGGCTGACAGGTTCATTTATTATGATTTAATAAAATTGTCAAATAGGGACCACTGTGTAAGATATATAGGTGTGCCAACTAGCCACCACTGGGGCAAATTTTCTGAAGCCAGTTTGAGGCAAGTTCCTCGCTTGTTCGTATGGTGTGCACGGTCGGTTTGGGTCACGATGTAAGATATACATCTTAAGATGACATCTTAAACTGTGGTTATTACACAGTTTTACAAAACATTTTCTACCCATTGTCGTAACTGTTTGCTCTAGACTTTACCAATTCCACCGCGAAACGACAAATCACTGACTTGAAATGAGAAATCAGCTGGCCACAGAGCTGTCAAATGGATCATGACCAATCGCGACCTTGCCCAAATGAGACCCAAAGATCTCAGCACTTATATGTGAGAACTGTGAGAAGTAGCCTCACATAAGCTTCAGTTTCAGACTGGGAGTGAACACACCTGTATATCTTACACCGTGATAGGGGCAGTGGTGATTAGTCCACTGAATATCCCTTCAGACTTGGACCCAGTGACACCAGAGATTTGAACAAATACAATTGCATGGTCCCAGCACAACACTCGCTGGACACACAATTTGGGTTTACTTTATTAGAATATGTACATCACATTGTCTCTTGCAAGCAGCTTAACCAGTCACACCACACATCCCAGGCTTCATCCGAGTTTGGTTGACATATCAACTTCAGTACTTTCCCAAAGAACAATTTCTAGCTGCAATGCACAGTTATCAGTCCTAGAGGTATTATACTACATTCATAGTTTTGCTTGGTCTGGGACATTGTTCAAAACTCCTAACTGCTGGCATGTTGGTTGACACTTCAAAGTTTGGCTGGATTATCCTGGCAAGTACCACCTTCCTGATGAAGTAATGACAATTCTCCATATTTTCATCCTGACATGGAACACTGGGATGGTTGCATGTTTCTGGGCACTAAATTTCTCTCATCTCAGCTCTACCATGGCTCCAAGGCTCTACTAGGTAGAGGTTTAGAAATCCCCTTCTCCTGGAGGTGCAGTTCTTTCTTGGTATCTTCTCTGAGTATTCTCTCTCAGTTATTGACTTTGCAACTGTTCACTACTTCTTGTAGTCCCAGGAGACTGATCCACATTTCTCAAAGAAGATCATATAGTGAATGGTCATCTGTAATGAATCAACCAATCATAGTCAATGTCCATGGAGTTTGGAAGTGGATCTTCTCTGTTTCTGTTACAGATTTCCAGGCCCATGATGCCTTTTAGGTATTGCACAATTCCCTTTGCAGCAAGTCAGTGGGATCTTTCAAAATAGTCTTATTAAGCAAGCACCATGTGCGCAACGCATGTGTTGTCCAATGAAATAGAGTTGTCGTAGTAAATGCTCCTGTTGAGTAGTTTGTTCCCTTATGTGAGCCTCATGTTGGCAGGAATGAGGTATGGAGGAGCTTACATTTCATCATTTTAAATACATGGAGCAGTTCTTGATGCGTATATTCTACACCAAAGACTGTTGATGTTGAGCTACTAGTAACTAGCAGGGAAATTTTTGATAGATCCCAATATCACTCACAGGTTGGCTGGATTTGGTCCTCTGAGCTGTGACAGATGATTCATGAAACCAGTGTGTAAAATACCAGGGGTCACTATGGGGAAAATTTTAAAGTATAAACAAATCATAAAAGAAATAAAATAGTAAATGTGAGATCACATGCTCTTCATAGACGTTTGTTCAGAGCACTGATTGATGAAATGAATTGCCAGTATGGTAATCTGTGGGCACATCACCAAAACACTAGTGAATAGCCATAACATGCAACTTCAGGTAAGAATAAAGATATTTGTAGAACAGTTTCAGGTGTTGCTTCATTGAAAAAAATCTAGAGCTGTGGGAAACAAATCTTATAAGATGAATGCAAACATTTTGCCTGTTTGAAGTTTTGGAAATGCTGAAACATGAAAGAGTGACACTTGTACGACATTGCTCTTGACAAGTAAGGCTCTTCACAACCCTCTTACAATAGCAAACAATATTTTGAAATTTATTAAGATTTCCAAATAGAATTCCACAAATGTTTCCAAGATTTCTAAAGCATTTTAATTATAGCATAGTTTGTTAAAGTGCCTTTTGTAGAGATTAATGCTGAAGAGTTATTTCTTTTCTCTTCACAAGGAACTTTTTGTGTTTGATAAAAACAATTCTGCTGTGATGTTAGCATGAACTGTTCGGTTTTCAAAATGATTTATCTTTAAAATGGCTTTTGTCAAGCTCTGAAAAAATGTTTGGCTGCTAAAGAAATCCTAATATTTGGTTCCCAAAGAAAAATATCCAACTTTGGTCCAGATTGGTCTAACAGTGAAGGCAATGTTCAGATCTACATATCTGTGTGATGTTTATTTTTTCTAGTGTGAAATTGATTAAAAAAGAAGTACAGATGCAGATTGATGAACATTTGAACAAATGTATTCAATAGCAGCCTCTATTTATTCTCCCTAACATTAAAAGACTGATAACCAAAAAGAGAGCCATCCTTCTCATTAATGTTAATGAATCTTCTGAAAAAATCTGTTCTTACGTTTCTAATTTAGTACAAATGACACTTGAGTTTTTTCTTATTCACAATTCAAATTCATTTTCTTAAAAACATTTTTATTAAATTCATTTCATATTTACTAAAATATATGTTTTTAAGGTAGCAGTGTACCTCAGAAAAAAAATTCTAGAATCAAAATTCTAGAATTTCTTGAGCAATTGAGTCTATTTTGTTTTTCCTTGTACATTTGATTTCTTTACCTTTTAGAGATCAAATAATTTGTAAAATATATTTTTTTCTATTTGTTTATAAATAATTGGCAAAAATGCAGCGTTTTCCTTCAGACATTATAACTCTACAACAAATTGATATCTTTGGATAATTATTTTTTAAATTAATCACAATTCAATATTCTAGTGAATGAACTAGAATGGTAAGATACTGTGAAAACTAAAGAGTTAGGATTTGATTATTTGAGAAAAAATAATTGTTTATAAATTTATTCAGGACCGTTCATGAAACTGAAACTTTTAGTGACATATTAACTATTGTAGTTCATCCCCCAGAGCAAATTATGGGTTCCATGCTGCATAAAAAATTCCAATTTTTTTTCTTGGTATCTTCTCTGATGTATTCTGTCTCAGTTATTGACTTTGCAACTGTTCACTGCTTCTTGCATATTTTGTCTTTAATAGTTTATGATTTATGATGTTTGACATGCATGAATGTGCTGAAAATTCCCAATTCGGGAAAATACATCTGAAGTTCACTCACTAAGGGGTTAACAGTTGACATTTGCTTTGAAAAAAAAAATATTTTCTCTTCTCTCTTAAAATTCCTACAGAGGGGTACAGAGCCAGTTTACAATGACCAATGATGAAGCTGTCTGGCTTGTTGACACCTTTAATTCCTTTTTTCTTTCATTTTGGGCTCCAATTCTGTGTAGCTCACCTCTAGCTTTTCTTTGCCTTGTGATTTGTGTCTGGATGTGTCCATCTTTTTGCCGGGAGAGATGGCTCAGTGCATTAACCTGATGTCACTGTAGTCCCTCTGACCGGGAGGTCCTAGGTTCGAGTCCCGACAGTGGCCGGATTTTCGACACTAGCTTATCAGCTAGGTTGAATTCATTCGCTGTCTGGAGGAAAATTCTAGTAGCCGGTTGCTCTGATTGGTAGTTTTCCGTGGTTTCTCAGATCAACACAGGTGAATGCTGGAGCAGTACCCTAACAAATGGGCCATGAACTGCACACAATCTTTCCTTCCTCTTCCTTGTCCTATCTCCTCTTACACACACACACTAACGTGCACTACACTACTACACATGCCGGGAGACCGTTCGGGAGTTTACAGCTTGTCCCGGCTGGGGTGGTGTCCCGCTGGTGGGAGATACCTGGTTGAGGGGAAAACCCTGCTAGTCGACGGTAGGTCGGCACCAGATCTCGCCATCCAGTGGGGAAAAGATCATCGCCACCTCCCGAGAAAAAACACGCACTACACTAGCGCGACTAATGACCTAAGTAGTTGCTGTGCCCGAAAACACAAATCAATCAATCAAAAATCCATCTTTTCCCAGTAGATAAGATGTCGGCAGCATGACTAGAGCACTCTCCTCTATTGTTTGCTGAACATTTTTGCTTTGTTCATCGATGTTTTGGGCCTTCACAAATCTGTCTGCTTCTCCATTAAAGTGTGGGTGAAATTTTGTGGCCAAGTTGTGCTGAATACCTCTGACATAGAAAGAAAAATTAGTCGTACATGAAGTCAGTCGTACAGTCGTATTTTGTGAAGTGACTATTCATGTACGACTAATTTTTCTTTCTATGTCAATTTGTGGTCATTGTCATAGAATAGCACAGCAGTTGTTTGTCTTGAAGCAACAGGAGTAACTGAGTGATGCCGCATGCCTTCAGCCCAATGTTGAACATATTCAGGTGACTCAGAATAAATGTTACAAACATCAAGAGTGTGTAGAGGGGCCAAAGAGGATTACTTTTGGTCAATGAAGTGGGAAATTGCAATACAGGATCCAGAATTCTACAAGTTGCTCAGTATAAATGCTACAAACTTCTAAAGCATGTATGGGATTGATGGTTATCTCTTTTCATCAATGTGAACATGGTAGAAATCACATTTAACAGAATTACACAGATGGCGTTTCTGTCATCACATCCCTGATGAAGATCAGCTATGACTAGAAAAATTGCTTGAACTAAAATGTATGAAATTCAATGCATGTGTGGTACTGGCAGACATGCTCTGACAAATGCTCCCAGTCTTGAGTTATTGCCTCTAGCAAACATGAAACCTCTACAATGGCCAATTAGGACAAGAGATGAAAGGATCAACATGACTAATAGAAAAAGCATTACTGCAATGCTGATGCACAATGTGCACAGCAGCAAAAAAGTAACCTTGTCAAGTCCAATGGCCCAAGACTTGATCTTGCCTGGAATGGGCAAAGGGGTGGGGTGAAGACTCATCCACCCAAGCTTCGGTGCAGTATGAATAGCCCACTGATAATGAGGGGTATGAAACCAAAAATGCTGTATGTGTAACTCTGTTAAATGAGATTTTAAATGTGTGTTCATTGGTAAAAAGCAATCATCCTTAACCATGCGTGCCCTGGATTTCTAAAATTTTTTCTGAACAACTCTGTAGAATAGATTTTGCTGCTTTGTTTTCAGGATTCACTTCTTTTAAGACTACATTTGGCTTTGTTAAATTACTTTCAATAATGGGTAGTGTTCCAGGAATTCCTAGTAAAGAACAATACTTTTTGTACTTCAAAGTTTTGTTGTTTTGTTCATTTCAGATGGCCAACACAGTATACATGAGAACTCCTTTGTTTACTGCGAAGGCATTTTGTCCTTTGAACTACCTCAAAATCAGCTTAATGGTGGTAGCTTGGGAACTGTTACAGCTGTTTTTCATTTTCCTATTTGTGCATTTTCTTTTATTACATGCTGTAACCCATAACTTGCTGAGATTTTTTAATAAAAAGAAGCAAATTTTATTGATAAAATCATTTGGATTAGATCGATGTGTATTTGTTTCAATGGAAGAATTGGGGCAAGTAGGAAGACGTTGTGCATTGAATATTGTATAGTGCATACGCTTCCCTTTCAGCACTTTAAAATTAATGTTGTTGTTATCTAACTCGAAAATAAGAGCAATAACAATTTTCTTAAATACACCACCAGGAAATGTTAACTTAAATCTTGTGTTTTGACTGTTACTTTGTTTTTAGCATTTTTACTTTCATAGTATAAGGCATTTCATTATAGGTATAAGCATTTTAAATATTGTGTACACGTTGAATACCTAACAGATGTAACAACATATCAAAGATAAACTAACATGTAGGTAATGAAAGTCGGGACAAAAAAGTTCCTGTAGATACATGAATGAATCTTGCATATCTAAACAGACCTAATACTTTACATATGATTTGTGAAAAATATTGTCTATCATAAAGAATTATTGTACTTGGAAACCATTTGTAGTTGGTCAATAATGATACTAACTCAAAATATCTTGACATTGTGATTACAAAGTTTTAAAAGTATATTTCAAATTTTTGCAATAATCAGTGCCAAATGTTCTTTTAAGTTTAAGCAGTTGTGTATTACAATTTTGCAATAAAAGTTTCCTTTAAAGTTCCTAAGCCCACCTTTGAAGTTTTTAATTAAAAACAGGTTCTTGTAGCTTTGAAAAAATTAAATTCTTTCAAAAGAAAGAAGAGAGGTATTCGACAATCTACATGCTAAAAAAGAAAGTTTTGTGAAGTAAAACCCTGTTGAAATTGTATTTGAGTTTATTGTGATGCAGTTATAACTCACAAACACATAGTTCCTTTCAAGAACGATAATGTCTGTAATGTAATGCAAAACGATAAGATTGAATAGTATTAGACCCTATATTCATTTACTAAACAGGATGTAATACGTGCAATTTGATATGTTTCTTTTATTTCTATGTGGGGGAGTTTTCACAGTTTCACCCAGCCAACCCTTTCTATAAAAGGGTTTTACCTCGCCCCATCTTTTTAACCATGTGATCAATATATAGGTGTGTAACTATATATAGGTGTGTTAACTATAGCCACCTTTGGGGCAAATTTTCTGAAGCCAGTTTGAGGCTAGTTCCTCGCTTGTCCGTACAGTGCGCACGATCAGTTTGGGTCGCGGTGATATATATACTTCTAAGATGACACCTTAAACTGTGGCTGTTACACATTACTCGACCAATCACGACCTTGACCAAATGAGACCCAAAGATCGCAGCACTTATATGCAAGAACTGAGAACAAGCCACACATTGGCTTCAGTTTTAGACTCAATTATATAGTCTGTTTAGCCTGGGAGTGAACACACCTGTGTATTTTACACAATGTGAACAACTCACTGTTTCCATTGCAGTATTGTCAAAACTGTGTGAATTCCACAACTGCATAAAAATATAATACAAAAGTTTTGTAAACTTGTATTAGAAAAAGAAGTCTGATACCATACAGCTCTATCAAGACTCAACAATGACACGTAATTCACAGAAATTCGCGACAGTGGAAAATTTCAATTGTTGCGTTCCCTGCAGTGTTGATACTCTCTTAAAGAGCTAGCAATTTTTATTTCCAATATTTAAAAAGAAATAATTTCTTTAAAGAGTAATGTGTAAATGTCTAACAAAAGGTCTAATGTAAAACTGAACAAAGAAATAATATACAAAATTGCAAATTCTAATTTACAACCCATCTGCCTGTCTGAAGAGCAATAATTTTGCAGCAGGCTATTTTGTTTGTCACAAAATTATAGAGAAAACCATTCGTATTTTCAAAAACTTAAGCATGACCTTATTTGAAGATGTAGGTTTTACAAATCTTGAGAAAACCAGCTGCCATCTATCACCGCCCAAAGTACATTTATTTGACATTTTCCTTATTTTTCGGTTTCCTAATGGTAGAACGGAAATATTAATTTTAGAATATTAAGAACACGAAAACCTCGTCCTAAATGGCAAATAAAAAAATTGTAGTCTTTTTAAGAAAATGCCGTTTAAGCGCAACTTTTTCACTGAAAATTTTTGAATTTTCAAAAAACTTCATTTAAAGTCATTTAAAGCACTTATGTTCACAAATATAATAATGTGTTTACAAATTACTGGTAATGTGCGTATTAAAGATTTGAGAAATGTTTCAAAACAAGTCGAAAAAAATTTCATTTTTGTAATTTTTGAAAAAACAAAAGAATAGAACAATATGGCGTTTATGTCATCTCATAGAGTACATGTAGTACTATTCCTACCAAAAGTTTAAAGAAAAAAGTTCGAGCCGTTTCTGAGAAATACTTGTTTTTGTAATTTTTTATATATTGCACGCAATTTGCACGCAATATTGTGCAAAAACTACTAAAATTTTCAAAAAAATGTACCTGATTTTAATGAAAAAACTCGCTTTGGAGAAGAAATTTTATTTGGAGGAAAAATCTCTCTCTACAATTTTATAGTTGGAGGAAACACCGACAAAAATTCAAACTTTTGCAATTTTCGAAAATTTAGAGTTTTCAACTGACATTTTGACACCTACGCTATTCTCTTAAATGACCTTTAGAATATTTAACAACAAACTTTTGTCAAAATTATTGGCGCCATTTTTTTGAAAATGTCCCAGGGGCCTAATATAAAGTACCCTCCAAAATTTAACTATCAGTTTCAAATTCAAGGGGCCGTGAGAACATTCAGATCAATCGGGGAGTATTAATTTTGGACAAAATCGGCTGAACGGTTTAGTTGCTAGTGTTGTTCACAGAACGACGGATGTTTTGTTTTCAATTGTTTTTTCAGTATCAAGGACCCACAAAATAGGGATTCTGGCTGCACCACATGTTAGGAGATTTTTTTCTTAATTTAGCAACTGGATTTATCCACTTTTTCATTACCAGGGCCTTGCAATAAATGTTTTTCTGCCAAAAATCCAGTTTTTTCGCGCAGCATTACATACTTTCCCTATGCTATAGGTACGCACGCAGGCGCGGATCCAGACTTCTCTTTTGGGAAGGGTCAGGTGCAGACTCCAGTGCATTTATTTCGGAAAGGGGGGAAGGGAACAGAATGTAATATATATTTTACGTATGTTATACGTATCTCAGATTGACTTTATTATACCATAAATATATTAGAAATTCAATATACCAATGATCACAAATCAGTTTTCACTTAGGTTACTATTGTTACGATCCTCACCCTATCCTCTGGGGGTGAGGCGGGGGTAACTTTGGAATTTTAAATGGTAACCCCCAATTTTTGTTTCAGATTTGAATTCTGCATACAAAAATATGTCAATTTTATTCGGTACATTTGTTTTAAAAATGCACATTTATAAAGTTATCAACAATAATATTCAAATTAACAAAAATAACTCTCATTTGATGCAGTATGAAACAATTTGTGAAGAAACAAATTTAAATGAGAGAAACATGCAAATGTGTGTAATGAAAAAAGATATTTTTAATAAATTATTATAATTAATAAATATATGCGTATAATAAATAAATAAATGTTTATAATAAATAAATGAATAAACAAACTAAACTATACTTTTATTTTTTCTCACAATTATTTTTCACATTTTCATTTTCCTTTTTTTACATTTTTTCTTTTATAGTGCTCTTTTGTATGTCAATAAATTTGCACCACATTTGAATATCCTTCCTTGGCAATTCTTCTATAACAAAGTTGTAAACTTCATTATAATTTTGGGGACAACTACACTAAGAAATGCAAACATCTAATAAATTTAATTTAATGGAACATTTAATAAATTGTAAACAACTGATCTGATTCTTTTTGCATTGCCAAGAAGCCAATAAGCCAAATAAAGTAACATTATTGCAATACTGTTCAACAACAATGAGAACTGACAAAAGATAATTTTGATACCGGATTCGGACTCAGCGATAGCAAAACATTCAAATTAGAAATTTCAGGCGTCAGACTCTATCCTCACTCGTCAGGCAAAATAAAATATTCTAACCGGATTCGGGCTCAGCGACAGCAAAATGTTCAAATAAGATCTTTTAGCAGTTACGGAGCTGAAGGGTAATCTGGGGGCCTAAGGAACCCAAATTATTTTTCAATAAAATTTGCCGTGTGCCATTTTTCAATATTTATTTTTATTGAATCGTTGAATAAACTTAAACTTAAAGGAATTCATTTCGATAGTAAATTAAGTTGGAAAAAACACGTAGATTTTGTTGTAGGGAAAGCCTGGAGATCTCTTCACTTTGTAATGCGCATCCTAAAAAAGTGTACGGCAAACGCGAGGGAAATTGCTTATTTATCTCTTGTTCGTCCAATAATGGAATATGGAACAATTTGTGTGTGTGTGTGTGGGGGGGGGGTGCGTGTGTTTTTTTTACGAGGGCAGGGGAAAATCTTCGAAAGACACTGCGAGGCCCGCACCCCCCCCCCACCGTGTAGGATTCACAGCTAGTCTGTGCCTACCCACTCAAAACCCCTCCCATGTCTGCGATCCCCTCCCCACGGAACCGCCGTCAGGCATTGCATCGCGGGAAGGGTTGATCGGCTTGTAGCTCTGTCTACTTGTGTCACGGGTTACTTACAGATACTGACGGGTATTCTCGGCTACTCCTTCGTAGGTGCTCCTCCAATCGTAACCTCTTCAAAACTAAGGCTGCATAGTTGGCTACCGCTCTCCAGTTATCTTCGGACACCAGCATCTCAGAGACGATGGTATCAGGAGTCATTACCTGGAGGAGTTGGCGAAGTTCATCCCTATCCCTAGAAAAACGTGGGCAGTGGAAAAACACATGCTCCACATCTTCCACCAGTGGTTCACAGGTTGGGCATGAGGCGTCATCGTCCAACCGGAAGCGAAGTTGGTACGCACGATAGAACCCGTGCCCCGTTAGCAACTGGATCAAATAATGGTCCACTTCTCCGTGTTTCCTTTGGTTCCACTTTACAACGTCCGGAATAAGGCGAAATGTCCATCTAAGGTCCGATTAAATTAAGAAGGTGATTGACATTTGTGAGTGGAGGGGAGCGACGTTGCCAGGTCGCAAACCACTGAGCACGTGTTACCGGGACACGAAAACAAACACTTCAAAAAATACGTGTAAAAGTGTAAAAAATACGACAAAAGCCTAACCTCAACGCAACTCATCACAACACAGTACACATTGCGCGCGCAGCACAGGCAGAAACGCGGGCGGCGTGGCGGCAGGGAAGTCGCTTGCGATGCTCAAATGTTCCCCGTGTTCGGCAGAGGCAACTGAGCGACCTGACACGTCACGTTTTGTCTCTCTGGTTGGCAGCTGCCATGGAAACGGGAAAGGCGTCCTGACGTCACACAGAACTGTCAATCACCTTAATTTAATCGGACCTTACCAGTAGATGATATAACCCATCTCCTTTGCCATTGGGCCAATGTCGCCTCCCTCTCTTCCTTCATGATGACGCTTTTATTACTAGCTCCTTCACGTTTACGCCTGTAGAGCCTGGCCCTTTCTTGAGCCAGGAGGTCTATTGGGGGCATGTCGGCTATCACACACACAGCATCGTGCGAGACCGTTCGGAATGCCCGGGCCACCCTCAGGGCGGACCTTCTGTACACGGACTTCACCCCGCGGGCGTACGATTGTACCCCTAAGGCATGCGCCCAAATGGGGGCTGCGTAGAGCAGCATCGAGTTTACGGCCCCGGAAAATAGTCTCCGGCTACTTTGGCTTGGACCGCCAACATTAGGCATGATTCGTGCCAAGGCGGAGGCCATGCGAGACGCTTTTTCGCAGGCTACCCGCAAGTGCTCATCAAAATGCAGTCTCGCATCAATCTGAACTCCTAAATATCTTAGAGACTGCTGGGAGGCTATTTTACTACCCCCTACATTGAGAGTAATATCTTCTTTAACTTTTCGGCCTGTCACCAGAACAGCTTCTGTTTTGTGCTCAGCCATCCGGAGCCCCACCGACGTTAACCACTTCCGGATCGCAGCCACAGCCTCATTGGCAACCTGTGTGACCTCCTCCTTGTATTTGCCTACCACAGCCACCGCAACATCATCAGCAAATCCGATAGCTCTTGCACCTTCCGGTAGCTGGAGCTTCAGCACAGAGTCATACATAATATTCCACAACAATGGACCCTGTACCGAGCCTTGTGGAACACCACCCGAGATACCATACGTCTTAACTCCAGTCTCTGTGTCGTACACCAAAATCCTCTCCTCGAAATAGCTTCTATTTTCCTTAAGTACATCTGTGTGTGGGGTTGGGTGGGGGGGGGTGTCTGTGTGTGGTCTCTCTTAATGTAATTTAATGTTTTATGAATCAGTCAGTTTTTATATTATTATCATTATTTTACCATTATTATTACTACAATTAGTATATAATTTGCCTCTTCTTCTTCTTCTTCTTATTATTATTATTATTATTATTAATATTATTATTATTGTTATTATTATTATTGGTTTTAGAGTTCTATATTACAGAAAGGCTGTGTATATTTATGTTTTTGTAATTAGCTGCCACCGGGTTATGCCCAATTGCAGTTTAAATAAATCTAATCTAAACGCGTTCGACTCCTTTACCTCGCTTACGCGCGAGGGAATTGGCAGGGCCCAGTGAGCTCTAGTGAAGACTAGTGAAGCTATAATGTTGAGATCACTGGCAGGGCCGCAGATACATATATTCTTTGGGGCCGGTAGTGAGCGAGGAGCCCAGGAGGAGCCTGCCAGTGGATATAGGCACCGACTGGCTTTGCCGCGCATGCGCACAAGAGAGCGCGCGCTATCTCCCTATAGGCGCGTCCACACGATGCGTCTTTTCTGTGCGTCACGGGAATAAAATGGCATGCGCAAAGTTGAAAGACGAACGTTCCACACAGCGCACGTGCGCTACGCTGTCCACACGGTGCAACTCTGTGCGGTGCTTGTTCTATTCTGTACAAAGGATCCAGCAGCTATTTGCACGACAATTTCGGCAGCTTATTTTATAATCAGTCGAAAGAAGAGAAAAACTTCCTTTTCCCTATAATCTTGAATGAACTGAGGAGTGAGTTCTTTGTTTTCAAGCGACATTCTGAAAATACATAACCTTAAAAAACAGCTATTGCATTTATTTGTTTCAGATATATAATTTATTACATAAATTTCGAAAATTGGCATTACCGCAAAAATAAAATGAGAAGGAAATAAAATAAGAATGAAATAATAGGGAGAACTAAATATTATCTTGTCACTACAACACACCGAAAATAAATTGAAATCATCACATGTTTATTTTCATTAGTTTCCACAATTTATCTTAATAAATGTATATGTTAAAAATTGATATTACCGTAAGTATATAATAAATGAATAGTCGGCTGATTTTAAGGACAGGGTTCGGCTCACTAAAACAACGGCGCACGGTTCACTTGCGCATGGTTCACTCGCGCGGACCACGAGAACGAATCACTCAGGGAGCACTGCTTGCATTGTGCATTGTGCGGTGTGGTGCGAATGTGTAATGGAGAATTACAATGGTTCAATGCATAAAATGCGTTGCATGCATAATGTTAAATGCATGAAGTGCGTTGGTAATTATGCGTTGGACAGACTCAAGGATGTTTTATGTTAACGCGAGGGCCGAAGGCCCGAGCCTCGTCCTCAACTTGGACACGGGTAGCGAAGCGTCACGATTCCACACGAAAGTGCGTTGGCCACGTGGCCGTGTGCACACTGTGGCGGCGCCGCGAATGACTCGTTCGGAACCGAATCGTGCGCGTCAATAGGAGCCGAACCCTGTTCTTAAAATCTACCGAATAGTCTGCAGCAAATTCGCAATAAAACGTAGACGGACAACACAAAATAATTCAGAAGACTACCAAAGAATTCTTACGGCTCGATATTCCGGATGACTTCGCTATGAAATACACATTCTTTGGAGGAAGCGCACGAGAAAGACGAACGAGATTCCCTCAGCTCTGGGAAGCTTGCGCTATTGCATGCGTCCATCGTTTTGACGAAAGGACGCATGCCCCAAACGCATGCGCTGCTTGCGCTACACGCATGCGTTGGACGCATGCGCAAAATTGAACGAAAAGACGCATCGTGTGGACGCGGCTTATCGCATTCATGGGCCACGGCCGACTCTAGTAGAGCTGAAGTTGGCCGTGGCAGAACCCAGCAGGAGCTCGGAGTCTCGATCAGGAAAATTCACCTCATTACCTGACGTTGTGGGAAAGTACAGTTGTTTGTGTGATTTTCGTTGGTGTTTTCTTTATGAAACAATTAATGACGTTAAATTTAGTGTTGCAATGTCCCCACTGACTATGCGCCAGTCTCATAACTTCTAAGCGGTTCACGATATCGAAATGCAGTTTTCGCCCAACCATGCGGAATCATGAGTCAAGTGATATGCCGTAGAGATATTTCTATAAGTAGTAGCGATACGTAGTAATATACTGCATTAGATATGGACTATTGAAATCTGCATCAAAGCAGATATGACTATGAATGAACTTTCAGGGTAAGAATCATTTGAAAGAAACAAAATTGTGTAATAGGGTCATTCCATATTAAATCAACACAGTCATTTTACCTCACCATTTTAGATTCAGATGAAATTTGACCCATAGGTAATATGAATGAAGAATAAGAAAACTACAAATTTTGAGTAAAATATTTCCGCCCATTTGTGAAATACAGCCATGTAAAATTTTACAAAATTGGGTTCCTGAAAATTTTTAAATTGATGTAGAACCTCTCCAAATTAAGATAGCTGAAACAGGTGTCATTTTGCAGCTTTCTTTATGGCAACGATCTTTAAAAAAGTTACATTTGTGTAATTATTCAAAAAACAAAAAATACTCCAAAATGAACTTTACGTCATATTAAAGAGTGCAATTAGCACTATCCGTCCGAAAAGCTTGAAGAAAAATTTGGAGCCATTTATGAGGAAATGGGAACTGAGCGTTTTTGAAAATGAGGAATTTTGAGTTAGTTTTCACAGAAAACTATTGAGTTTTCGGGAAACATTGTGACATAAAGCACATGTACTCATAAGTGCAATAAGGTGAACAAATTGCCGCTAATGTAAATATTAACGATGTGAGAGACGAGTCATTTTTTTTGAAAAAAAAATCAATAGAGAAATATGGCTTTTATGTCATCTCAAAGAGTACATTTATCACTACGAAAAGTTTAAAGAAAATTTTTAAGTCGTTTTTGAGAAAATCTTGTTTCTGCTATTTTTGTAAATTGCACATATTGCGCGGAAAACTAAAATGCGCTAACATTAAAAAAAGCGTACATGACCTTAACCCGGCGTTACTCGCACTGCTAGAAAAAATAAACAATTCTGGATTTAGTTCGATACAATTGACATCTTTCAACACACGGAGATAATGCTCTTTTTTAAATTTATTTCTTCTCGTTCGACATTTCTGTCTCTCGAGGGGTTTGAAAACAGTACATTTTATATTATAACGTTTTGGATATTGCCATCCATAGATAATGAGTATTCATTCCTACTCGTGAAAACATGGTCTAAGGTTCGATGATTTGATTCAGGCTTCAAGATTCAGGTTTGAGGTGTTGTATTGAACGTTGAGGTGTTACGTCGAGCGATGCCTTCCCGCACGCTTCATCACTGCATCCGTGAACGGTGCATCGTGCTTATCAGTTCTGCGAAGGGAAAAGGCGCTAATTATTGCGACGCGTCGTATTAGATATTTTCTTTTTTCAAATTTATTTCTGCCTGCTAGGCATTTCTGCCTTTCAGGGGTGTTTATAATGCATAAATCTTATATATTTCTTATAATCTTTTGGGGATGGACATCTGTATGCGTTACCTCCTTTCTCTAGGTAGGTATTACCTCGGGCGACGAAACAGGCGATTTGAATTTAGCTCAGAGGCGTAATTTAGGCTTGAGGATCTTTTACATGCAAGTAAATCTACTAACATGGGCCAGCCGGCTTTACTTCCCCTCCGCGGAAGGCGTACGAAGGATTTTTTCGCCCTTAAAAATCCACGGCTTCGATCGTTTGAACCCGCGAACCCGCGTATGACAGTCCGGCACGCTAACCGTCACACCATCGAATCCGCCACATATGTGAGGGTTGGTCTTATTACTGTTTTATAGATGATTAAGCCGCAGAGATATTTTCCCGCGCGAGCAGTCGCGTACGATATGATTATCGCTTCCAGTCTTCTCCCGGTTGCATATAAGCAAACTGCACATGTATTCGGCACCGGGCTTCCCTGATTGGCTAGCGGGCGAGGAGCTCGAAACCACGCGAAATTCGTATCTCTTATATATATTTTTTATATACATCATTGGCTGAGCCACAGCGAGCGAGTGCACGTGTACTCGGCTGCTGTAGGCAAAGCGATGGACTCTGCGTTTTCGGGCGTATTTCTCTGACAGCTGTTATATTTGTCTTTACCATTATGGGAACTATCCTAAAATCCAACGTGTTTTGTCAATAAGTACCTAAACATATTTTGTTTTTATATAAATGCGAAATAGGAAACTACATCATATTTTTCCCAAGCGAATTACAGCTATAAACATTTTAATGGATAACGAAGAAGAAACTGTCATAAGAACTGCAATATGTTCGATTGAAGACATTTGGGTAGAAAAGTATGCGAAGATCACCCAAACGAAATGGAATGTCAGATCATCAAAACCTTCAGGAAAATGATTTGTTTGTTCGTAAGTTGATAGAAATACATCTTATGTTCTAATTTTATTACAGAGAGAGTAAAATTTGTCCTTTCACTTTCTGAAAAGTGTACGCCATCATAGTACATACAAAAAAGTACCGTAGTAGGGGCGAAAAATAGAAGACTTTCTAAAAATTCTTCTGCTACATTGTCTGTAAAAATTAAACGTAACACTGCAGACACAAGAAGAAAAGATTCATTTAATAAGATATTTTCAATTTGTATATTTATATTCATTTTAAATTTGTTTACAGACGTCTTGATACAGCTTCAAAACAAAACTTTGCCACACATAGTGTTAGTGAGCACGTGAACATTAATTTCGAGTTATAATAGTTGTTCTAAAACTGATGTCCGCGATTCTCCAAGGAACTATGAAATGATCAATTCATTAAAAATTCGGGCTATTTGTGACTCATTATTTGCATCGTCCCCTAGAGGAATTCAATTTAGTTTTTCTGAAACTTGGTTTGGTATTTTATGTTAGGGTTTTTATTTCATGGCGCGTGAGGGCCTGTCTTCACGGTGGAACACATCACGGCATTTCTCGTCTTTCTCGGTCGTGCCGCTAGATGTCACGTGATCGCGACCATATCTAGCAGTGCTTGTGATCATGCGACATCTGGCGGCACGACCGAGAAAGTTGCGAAATGCCCTGATATATTCCATCGTGAAGACAGGCCCTTTCTCTCCAAGAAATAAAAACCCAAGCATAGGCACACAGTATTTTCGGAATCAAACCGCGTGTGCGAACAGGTTTAGGACCACTGTATTCGTAGAAACGTCTCCCACGTTGACGCGCAATCAGACGCTTCGGGTTGCAAACATCCGGCGTATCAACTAACTCTTGGAGCTAAGCAAAGAATGAAACAGTGAGTTCGACTGATCATTTATATATCCCCGAACAACCATTCCTGCTTTTTTTCAGTCCAGTGCAAGAAAATTGAGTGTATAAAAATTTATATTTTTTGTCTAACAAACTAAACAGCATAAGAAGTATACAATTGACGTACACAAATACAAATCAATAATCAAATTTTCCTTTCAAAAATCCTATTTAGCAATTGTGAAATAAATATAAATACTTAAGTTAGAAAACATAACTAAATATCCAAAATTTAGTATAAATCAATAAAAATGAAAAAATGTTAAATGTTAAATGTTTGTAATCTATTAATTAAACAATAATTAAATATTAACATTTTAATAATGCATATTATTAATTATTAACACATAAATTAAACATCAGCCTAATAACCAATTAAAATAATTAATTTTTATTTTGAGATAGGATTGTGTGGGGTTATAACAATAAAGAAAATTGTAATCACTATGCTAGAACTGCTGAAACAGCGGTTCCTGCCTGCTGATGAGGCTACAAGGGGAGCATTCCTTCAATAGTTTAAAATGGGAATGTGTATTGCAGAATCACGCAAATATCACGAGACCCTTCTTGAATATATTGAAGATATTTGTGAAGACGATTATGCCAGTGGTTGTACAAATTCAACAGAAAGAACTGTGTGCTATTCACACGATCATACCTAGGGCCTAGGTCAAGCCAAAGTAAAGTCTGATTGTTAGTCATTGTGTATCATATTTACATTATTGCCTTTTTGCTGTTTTTTCTTCTTTTGGTTATGTTCACTATGTAATGTAATTAATTCATATCAATAGTATGAATTACATGATGAATCGATTATAGTTGCCTCTTTTTATTCACATGAGCAAATTTTAAAGATTTCAGGCACTAAAACCATTATAAAAATGTCCTCCATAAATGTGTTCAAATTCATTTAGATCAGACCTGCACAGCATTTTGCAGTTTCACTGACCTTAGGAGCTGCGTGCGGGCAACTCGGGTGCAAATGAGAAAATCGATGAAGGGTGGGGATGAAACCCAATCTAGGAGTGGGGACCACCAATCAGAATGCGCAATTCGAAAGATAGCGCGTAAATTTATTTTTTATTTTATTTATTTACGTCAAAAAACAGTTAAAAACTGCGTATGACGAGCTATGGGGAGAAGTGAATTTTGTGCACGTTTTCATAATTCTGTGGTCTCTATCCTAAACCATATTTTAGTCGAATTTTGAATACAGAAAAGAGAGGTTTTTTTCGAGTTTTGTTGACAAAATATTCGCTCCTATATAATAAAATATATTTTCAAAGGTAAATTAGCTATAAATTCCTGCCCTGAACCCTCATGTTCTTCATGAAAGAATAATACTTTTTGCCGCGATAATATGAAAAACGATAATTTGAATAACTATATTTCCCACTGAAATTCAGAAGACGTGCACAAATAATGAAGTTACATTTATGTCCAGAAGCAAAACAAGGGACCATCTCAGCATTTGCTCAAGGATCAGGGAAACTGAACGAAAAACCTGATCGAGATGGGGGCCATCAACCCAGAAACAGTGGTACAATACTTGTTACAGGTTCTTTAGAATTATACAGTCCAAATGATAAATAATTACATTAACTATCATTGTTAAAATTAATTCTACTTTCCTTTTTGATGCTCGGTATAGTCTCGAATTGTATAGAAACAGTTATGCAGCAGAAAAGATTTTACTTGGGACTTAAACTTTTCTATTGAATTTAATCGTTTAATGTCTTCTGGCAAAGTGTTGTAGAGTAATGTACATGAATTGTATGTGAATTTTTTGTAGTGAGCTGTTGATACTGCCACTTGGTGAATATGATTACTACGTCGTGTGTTATACTTATAGACATCGGCGTTGGCTGAAAATATATTTCCGCCCTTAAGTAAGTCATTTTTGACAAAAACTACTGATTCGTAAATCAGGAGACAAGGTAATGGTAAAATTCCTAGATTAATAAAGAGTGACTTACAAGAATCACGTGGGTTGGATTTGCTTATTATTCGTACAATTTTTTTTGTAATCTGAAAGTCTGTGAGCTATAAGATGTGTTTCCCCAAAATATTATGCCATATCTCAGGCGGGAGTGAACATCGGCAAAATATACACAACGAGCTGTATGAAGGCTGACGGAATTTGAAAGAATTCTGAACGCGTAGCATAATGAACTTAATTTTGTGTTCAATTCATTTAAGTGAGCATTCCATTTGAGGTTTGACTGAATTGATAGACCTAAAAATTTTGTTACATTAACATCAGTCAATGGCACACCGTTCATTTTCAATGGAGTACAGAATTTTTTATTTGATATGGAAAACTGCATTGAAACAGTTTTATTTTCATTTACTTTTAATTTGTTATTACGGAACCAATTTGAAACGTCTGATATTGTACTATTTACGGTTTCTTTGTTGCAAAGAATATTTGTATCATCCGCAAAGAGAACTGTTCTTCAGTTTCGAATCGCTAAGGGCATGTCATTTACGTATAATAGGAAGAGAATAGGGCCTAAAATCGATCCTTGCGGGACTCCACGTGCAATTGGCAAAGAACCGGAAAGGTGTGTACATAAATTTAAAGAGCAATTGGCAAGAACATGACGGTCATATACAATTCAAGTAATATTGTCTTTTGTATTATATTGCAAATGTTTGTTCTCGGTATATGACAGGGCGAAATATGAAACAACAACGAATTATACATATTAGATTTCGACACCAAGTATTATAATTGCTTGTACGGCTCATAATGTAATTCGCTTTGCTGCGATGTAATCACAAATTTAGTGTTGTGCTAAACACAAAATTTTGATACTGAATTGTTTTTGTTTGATGATGACAGCAATAAACTATTTTTATTAACTATGTTTAATTGAATAAGACGGTTCTCTCAAAACAAAAACATATTGTTCTTAAAAAAATCATGATTATTTTCTGTTCTAATTTCTGACAAGAGTGTAGAGTCGTTTACGAGATCGTATACAAATATAAAGCCCTTTGCATTCTATTTAACCAATACCCATGATTATCTTATGATTGTCCGTAACATATCGTCACAGAAGTTTGCTCGTTGATCTCTTTTATTCAGTTTCATAATGGGTAAAAATGGTCACAAATGTGCTATTAAACATTACCCTTCTTGGAATTGCCACATATTCTATTTTTATGTCAATCTTGATGTGAAAGGTTGCTCTCATGATTTTGTTCATTTTTCTATGATTTGGAGATCATAACATTCTTGGTGAACAATCAATTATTAAATTGCAATTTTGTGTTAGAATTAAATATTTTTTTCTTATATATAAGTATATATTTTAAAGCTATTGCTTTAAAATAATGCTTAAGAGTCACAATGAGCATGTTATCTTCTTTAAAAAAATTAGAAAATGAAAATACATACAGTGGTGGATACAAAGGTGGATATACAGTAGTGCACAGAACGTAAACAGTGAATTATGACCCTGGTAACTTCAAATATTAGACATAATCCATTTAAACAAATGGGCATTTAATTTTGAAGCATGGATCATTAGACGCCCAGGCATTCAATCTAGGCGCCGCGTCGTGCTACGTCAGACTTCTCCCCTCCCCGCAAAGATTCCTACTCCCCACTACTTGCACTTTCGGCGCTGCCACGGGCAGACGATCGGCTCGCAAGAGCAGAATGCCCGCGGGAGCAGGCGTTGTGCAGGTCTGATTTAGATGCTATCGAATAAATTAAAAAAAAATAGTTGTTGGTAAAAACCATTGAGAAATTTGAAAAACCTACAACCCTTTCTATTACAACCTATTTATCCTCCTGAAATAGATAAAATTACATTCAATAAGATTATAATATATCATAATAATGTAAAAATGTTTACAAAATGTGATATTTTAATAAAATTTTCAATTTGCAACCTTAGTTAATTTTAATTTAATTTTGCTCAAAACTGGAAATAATACTGAGAAAACTTTCGGTTTCTATCAATCCCTTCAGCCTCCTTTGTTTTTGCCACATTTACCCTCCCCTCTAACTTAAAATTTTTTATTGGCGCATTATAAATGTTGAGACATGAACAGAAGAAAATCCTTGATTCGTCTGAGTCAATGGATAATTATAATAACACATGTTTATTATTCAACAAAAATCTAGGATGCCTCCTCCCAAAAAATGATCGGCTGGTTCCGCCCCTGGTATAAATAGTAATAAATTGAAAAGCATTTGTGCAGTTTAAAAAGTGACAAAACAGTGCTTAAAACGAACCTACAACACTTGTAATAAGAGAACGTAAACGAATTAGCGGTTCCGCGCTCCGCACCCGCTAGCCAATCAGGGAAGCCCGGTGCCGAATACATGTGCAGTTTGCATCCGGGACACAGTTCTAAGATGTGTCAAAAGAAAGTTGGTGAAACGATTTTGAATGACTCCAGTTTTGATTGTTTGAACAGCATTATGTTTGATTAGTTATTGTGGTAGTTGAGATAAAATAGATGAATTTGAATGTTGATTTCCATCCATCAATACTTGAATATAATCAAATATTGCAAAGATGGCGCAATATTGTGAAGGTCGACGTGTAGTCGTCGATTGTCATATTTAATTTCACGTTGGCTACCTTGTGGCCAACTTAGCAGGTTGCCGACACTCACAGACACTCCAATTTCTTCTTGCGCGATCTAACTTCACTGGTCTTCTACTGCAGAGAATTGGATGGATTTTGTAAATTGTGGCTTGATTGTTTGGGCCGTAAATTTTACAGGTTTGTTAATTATCATTCTTCATGTTTTGTAGGTCTTGGGTGTCAATTTTTCAGTAGCCCTGTTTGTATTTTATTTTTTTTCAACTAAATGAGAACGGCAAGTAACCTAAAACGTACTCGGCCTACTTGTCATGTACATGAAAATATTTTGTTATTGTATTTAAATAATGATTTAGAAAAAAAAATATGTTTGGTGACTAGGTGGGCATACAAAGTTATTCAACTTTTTTTTGGTAATGAAAGTGTTGAATGGACTTTCTGAACTTTTTTACTGAACTGTGAATCTAGATGTGTCAATGGCTATTACTTTCATTTATGGTAGATGTATGCTTGTTTACAGGCCTTTGAAGAAAGAAGAAATGGACTGGAATAACTTTTTTATGTCTGGCACTAACCAGAATTACAATTTTGTGCCAGGAGCCTATCCTCCTAGTGGTGGTGGTGGTGGTAGTGGTGCAGTGTATCAAAATGGCCAACAAAATTGGCAATATTATCCATCTTACAATCAGAACTACATATCAGAACCTTCATCTTTGCAACCTATTGTATCTCCTCTTGTATCTTCATCTCCATATGGGGGAGTTTTTTCCCATCCCTCAGGGGAGTATCAAGAGGGTAATATGGGATCTGGTATGGTTTCATCATTCCAAAGTAGTGGAATGAGGGTGAATGAAAGTCTCAATACACCAGCAGATGCACTTGCTTCAATTTTATCTGCAAGTTCTTTGACTCCTACAGCTGGGGAATTTATTCCTCGTTCTAAAAATGTTCAAAAGGTGGAGGAACAAGCAAGTTTCGTAAGTGCATCGTATAATAATTTTAATAATTCTGCACCTCAGCACCAACTGGACCTGCCTGGAGTCGATGGTGAAAGCATTAGGAGTGTAGCAGGAGTTGGTTCCAATACTTTTGAGGCGGACAATAATAGTAATGTCAACAAATCTAAAGCTGTTCATTCATCTAATAGTAAAAGTGTGCATCAGAAGAAAGATAAAGACTTACCTAATTCAGAAACTGTGGACCATGTTAAGGAAATGGGTGACAGTAGTATAGGGAGCAAAGGAACATCCTACCATGCTGCTAATAACCAAAATGCTTCACCAAATTCTGCAGATATTAAGCTGAATGTCCAAACAATTCCAAATGAGGATAATGAAAAAGTATCTGGTCTTGTAGGTGAATCAAAGAACCATCGTCACAATAATAGGCAAGCACTAGATACATCTGTGAGAAAAGGCAGTGGAAGAATACTTCAAAACAGAATGGGTGACAATGTGAGAGTATCCAATGTACGTGATTCTAAGAATCAAGGACGCCAACAATTGCTTGCAGAAGCTGCCACTTATTATTCATCAAGATTTGTGGAAAATAGGCAAGTGGATGGAGCTAATACAAGTTACTATGGTCATAAATCTTTTGATTGGAAAGCACACCGTGAAGGAAGGAACTCAAATTCTGAAGCAATTTCTTGTACAGGAAAAAATAATAGCCAAACAGGTAATAAAAGAGAGAGAGTATTCCAGGAGAATGAGAACTCTTGTGAAGATAATACTCCAGAAAAAGAATTGAAAGGTAATGGAGGGCAATATCAATACCATCAGAATGGCAGTAACAGAAGTGACAGAGGAGACCAAAACGATAGAAGAGATAGAAATGACAGAAGAGAGAAAGGTGACAAAGTTGAAAGAGAAGATAAAATTGTCCGAGCAGAGAGAAATGATAGAGGAGATCAAAATGACAAAGGAGACCGAAAAGACAGGATAGAACGAAATGATAGGAGAGAGAGAAATGACAGGGGAAACAGGAATGACAGGGGTGACAGGAACGATCGAGATGGCAACAACAGGGGAGGCAGAAATGACTGGGGAGACAGATTCAACAGGGGAGATAGAAATGAAAGGGGAGGAAAATTTGATAAAAGAGAGAAAAATGAAGGAAGAGAGAGAAGTGACAGAGGGGAGAGAAATGACAAAGGAGAAAGACATAATAGAGAGAGATGGGGTGAAGTAACTGAATGGAATGATAGAGGAAAAAAATGGGATCGAAATGAAAGAAGGGATAGAAATGATAATGGTGACATGACTGAAAGAGGGGAAAATTGGGGTGAAAGAGGAAGTAGAAGTGATAGAGAAATCAGGAATAACCAAAGTGGAAGAATTGGGAGACAAGAAGGAGCAGAAAGAAGTGACAGAAACGATACAGGGAGGTACCAGAAAACCTTTTACAGTAGTAGGTTCAATTCTAGAAATAGCAATGCATCACCAAGTGGGCGAGACATTCCTGTAGATAGTAGTTCGTCATATTTTCAGAACAGAGCAAAATGGCAGGGTCCCAGTCAGTTATCAAATGATCAACAAATGGAAAATGAAAATGTTTTTTCTGATAGGTATGAGGCCAATTCAGGGTACAAATGTGGATCCTATACACCTGGTGAACCCACCATCCGGAATGGTAATTCATCATATAAAAATGACAACAATAATGTGGCACAAAATTCACCCAGAAATTACAGTGAAGAGAAAACTCTTGCAATGTCTCATGATGATGTAAAACGAAACGGGAAGTTGTCTCAAAATATGGGATTGAGAGCAAAGAAATCATACTATTGTCAGCCACAATATGCAGGTAATGTTAATACAGTTTTTAAAAGCACTTCAGCAATTTATTTGGATTATGCTATTTTTGTACTTTGAAAAAGACGAGAGATGCTATTGAAAATGTAATATTAGAGATTTGGTACAATGAATTGCCTGAGATAGTTTTACTCTCTCTGCTAATAGACAATTTTAATTATCTCAATTATTTCCATTCTGATCTAGAACATTTCTAGGATCTTGCATGGGCTTCATTTAGAACAAACATCAATTTGATTTTCAGATAATAACAAAATGTTCTCAATATATTATAGCTGTTCAGTTTAATATAATTGAATGTTTTGAAATATTATAGTGAAATACTTTCTTTGAGTTTCATGCACAAAGTGTTAGTTGATTTGAAATGATGTACAAATTGATGATTGAAACATTGTTGATTGCATGGTTATAGTTTTGTTAGAATGCGATTTTGAGGTAATTAAGATTTTTCTTATTGAATAAAACTGTTCAAATGCACAATGTTGATAGGTTTGTTTTGTTTACATGGTATTATGACAAATTACAACAATTGTTTTTCTCTTACCTTCATTGCCTACTTTGATCTTACATTAGTTTGTGAAATTGGTAAAGAATTGCTACATTTTTAGGCATCTTCATCCAAGTTTTGGATATTTATCAATAAATGTAATATCTTTTTCTGATGTATTAATGAAACTATTTAAATTGACATACTATCATCTTCATTTGTCCCAACAATGGAAGTGTATTAACTTTATAATTAGTGTAATATACTGATGTAAGTTAACTTCAACAAAGACCTGTCATTTCTTGAATCTTGATACTACAAGAATACATCAGTTATGTATAGAAATGATTGCTTACACAAAGTCAGTGATAAGTAAGTTATTGTGCTGTTTTACTTTTTAATTGATGGTATGTAACCCTCAATTTTCCAAGTATATTGAATTCTACTATATTGTTTAATTATGTAATGTGTATTACATTGTAGTAACATTTGTTACAAAATATCAAATACAAGTATCTTATAGTCATAATTTAGGAAGTGTGTAAATGTTGAAAATGTTAAAGCTGAATGTGATATAATTGTTGCTAAAAAATGATACTGAATATTATACAATTGAAGTAAAAATCCTTTTAAATAGGAAACAAATATGTAATGTAATTTTTCTAGTTTTGTGATAAATTTCATGTTACATTATTTCTCTTTTGTTTGGTTGCATTTTAATCCATTTCACCACTTGCTTAAAAATATTAAATACATGTTAGTAACATCAATCCTGTTAGGTTTACTTTAATTACTGATGTTTTAGTTACCTATCTCCTCTTTCCACTATTATTTGTTGAGTAAAAAAAGTAAAATATAAATTCCATTTCTTTATCGTGTAAACATTATTTCGTAGATGATGAAGCTAGCCAGCGAGAAAGACTCAGTGACCAGCTCTCACGTGGTGCACTTGAGTGCTTGGTGTGTTGTGAACGTGTACGACAAAATGATTCAGTTTGGAGTTGCAGAAATTGCTACCATGTTCTACATCTACGGTGCATCAAAAAGTGGGCCAGGTCTTCCAGAGCTGGTAGGTTACTATTCTTTGTCATTTAATTTATGGATTTGATGAATCAAATATAATTAAAACCATTTGGATTTAAGGATAAAAAATCAAGCCCATAAATCAGTGAGAAAAGAAGTAATTTTCTTTAATAATTCATTTTTTAATCTTAAAAGACAATGTGTTTGATATTGCTGCTAATGGAGAAAAAATAGAAGTAAAATAAGACTTGTAAATTAGAAATCTGAAGTTTGTTTTCAAATTTGTGTGTGCATTGGAGCCAAGAGTATGTTAATATTATTGTTGCAGATTCGGGGTGGCGTTGCCCTGCATGTCAGAATGTGTCTTCAAAGATGCCACACGAATATCTCTGCTTTTGTGGAAAAATGCAGGACCCAGAATGGAACCGACAGGACTTGCCACATTCCTGTGGAGAGGTCTGTGGGCGAACACGTGCTGCCAGAGCACCAGAACTGGGTCCTTGTGTTCACAGATGCACACTTTTATGTCATCCAGGTCCTTGCCCACCATGTTTAGCTCAAGTGAACAGGTAATTCTTTTTCTTAATTTAGAGTTTGTGCTTTTGATTCACAATAAATGATCTTAGAAGAGTAATTTATAACTATTATCTTCCATTGAAGTTAAAATAAGTAGTATGCAACATCATTTTGCATATTCCTAAGGTTGGTTTTTGTGCTTACATCAATGGTGATCTGTTAATGTTATTTGCAATATTTTTAGACCTGACTCATTGTAAAGACATGTAATTGGATTTGTTGATTAACAATTAATTTTTTTAATTCAGGGAGTGTGGTTGTGGAAAAACCTCGCAGATTGTCAGCTGTGGCAGTTCTCAACCTCTGCTGTGTGAAGCCACGTGTGACAAACTACTTAACTGCAAAGTGCATCGCTGCACCAAAACCTGTCACTGGGGAGCATGTGGCGACTGTGATGTTGTTATCAAACAAGGTGAGATTTATTAAATTAAAAGCTAGACCTTTAATGTTTATAGAAGTAGATAAATATATCACAGTAGTGTGGATTCTAATAAATAATGATTTGGGCATTGTTACAGTTTGTTTGTATCACAGCCATGAGTTGCCAATGCAAACAGCCAAAAAAAATAAATACATTTAATGTGGTAATTTTTGTAACCCAAAACACAAGGTTTTTGGTGTTAAATTGTTTTTAATGATAGTAGCTTGGATTTAAGTCCCCCCCCCCCAACTATGACTGCATTCTTGGAAATAGCATTTCTTAGCCAGCACAATGTGTAAAAGATAGTGATCTAACTTCCTATAAATGAAAAATTAATTATTAGCACCATGTGTTTTCTAAGTTGTTGAATTATCTTTGTACGTTGTTGGTTTGACTAGTTTTCAACTATAAAGTTCAGAATGAAGGCACTATTTTTTCTCTTCACAACTATTTCTACCACAACTATAACTTTAACTTCTTTGTCTCCATTTTCTTAAAATGGCTTAGATCACTATTGCACTGACCCCTTCACTTGATATCATTGAACTATTTTCTTCCCCTCTCCCCCTCTTTTCCCAGTATTTTCTCTCTCTGCTGTTAATTACCACGACCAGTAAATTGACAACCAGTAATCATGCTCTAAAAACAAAATTTAAGTGGCGGCTGTGTACCTTGGCTTCAGATAATTTCTTCAAACTTTTCACAAAAATGAGTAATGTATAATTTAGGGAACTAAGAATTAATTAGAATTCTACTTAGAATGTCTTTTATCTCTTTTCTGTAAAATATATTTACTTTATGTTGTTGTTTTTACTTTTGCAATGATTGATTGAATAATGACTGCAATGAATGCAAACAGTTGAGATGGAATGTGGTAGTGTTTTTCTTTTTATCTTAATATTCTGCAACATTCACAATACTTAGGTATAGGCTTTTTCATGAATGGTAATAGTCTTGCTTTTCTTTGTGTTGCAGATTGCTTTTGTGCAAAGAACTCACAAGAAGTACCCTGCACTGAAGAAACTGCAGATGTGAAGAACTATTCTTGCAAAAATGTGTGTAATAAAAAGCTAGCCTGTGATAACCATAATTGTACTCTGATATGTCATGATGGTGACTGCATTTCTTGTGAACTTACACCAAGCAGAGTTACTCGTTGTCCTTGTGGTAAGACAGCTCTGGGAGAGGATTGCAAGCGAGTGAATTGTTTAGATCCTGTACCCACTTGTGGGCAGATATGTGAAAAGCAGTTGTCTTGTGGACAGCCTGGTGAGTAGTGAAGTTAGAGAAGTAGTTTTGTAGTTGCATAAATAGTCCTAAGTGGAGTTATTTAAAAAGATAAATTATCATCATCATCATCATCATCATCAAGTTTCAAGACTGAATTGGATTTCAAAAAAGAAAACATGAAATTTCAGCAGAAAGAATTCCAATATAGTTAATTATCTTTGATAATATTATTGCCTAACTGCACGAAGTGAAAAGGATAATATAATTCAGAGAGTTTGTATCATTATGGATTTCTGTTTTGTGCTTGGCAGTATAAATGTTTGACAGATTTCTTTATATGTGGTGTTACTGAATTTGTTTTGATCTTGGAGTTTGAGATCAATTTTAAACAGATATTAAATTAGTATGACTCTGCTAATACATTTCAATATATTATAACGAGTCAATTTGTTCACATCTTGACAATTTATTCTCATCAATACAATGGAAAACTATGTTCTGGTGGAATATCCTGGCAATATTTAGTTGTTCCATTAAAATTTTCTCACTTTCTATTTCTCATTTCTCTTTGTATCAGTGATGATCACAACTAAATAAATGCACTTTACTTTATCTCCATTTTCTTTATTTAATCAATGAAATCCAGGATAGACTTGAGAATGACTGAGATACTGCTATCAGGCAAGATGTGAAAATATGTTTAGTAATTGGCAGTGAAAGGGTTAAAGCATATGTATTGCAGCGGTGGACTAATAAAACTTCAGATCTCAGTTGTATCAGGTAGTCATTTAGAGAATGCTTTTTTATTTCTTTATTGAATAACACTCATTCATAATAATTTATAAGTACTTCACTAATTAGTTATTTGTGGTAATACGTTCAAGGAAAGAGTTCTCATTCATTGAAGTTATGCTTTTGTATTGAGGGAGGGGAAAAATGCATTGCATGTCTTTTGCATGCATTTTTGAACAGTTAAATGTTTTTTTTCAAACTTTGTTACATCTCGTGCTTGATTTACATGATAAAAATTCTGCAATAGAACCTATATTTTAGGTTTTGTAGATTGCAATGGAAGATAACAAAAATAATGAAGAATGTGAATCTTCTGTGTGCTCTTTCTGTAGAATCAGTGACCAAGGATCTCTTGAGAGCAGAGTGATTGAAGAGAACAATATTTTCATACTTATTGCCTAATTCTGATGTAAGGGCAAGGTTATCAAAAAAAGTTATCATAAGTAGAAAAGTATTTTAATTTCAATTTGTTGATTAGTAATCCTTTATGCCTTTGTGATAGGGAACTATCATCAGTGTCAAGCGGAATGTCATACAGGGCCTTGCCCTCAATGTCCACTTATAACATTTGTCAAGTGCCGTTGTGGTCACATGGACCGTGAAATAGAATGCAAAGATCTCAAGACCAAGGCTGATGATGCCCGATGTGAAAAACGTTGCTCAAAGGTGAGGTTGTACTCATAAATTGTATATCCTTATTTTCCTCCGAATTTTACTACTTTTTTATATACTTCATTGAACATTGCAATTATGAAAATAAAGTAGAGGTTTTCTTTGTAAATACTATAATCAAACAAGTAAACTTACATTTTCTGTACAAAATGATGATTTTAAAATGTGTCAAATTAATGTAAACAGATATGATTACAGTTAATAATGTGACCACAGCTGATTTATATTATCTTTTGTACTAAACCAATATACCTGCTGTTGTATGCAGGAAAGTTGGTGTGTTCATGTAGATACAAAACTGTGTTGTACTTTAATGCTACTTACATTTTTCAGAAACGTGCCTGTGGTAAACATAAATGCAATCAGACTTGTTGCATAGATGTTGATCACCGGTGCCCGCTTCCCTGTAACCATACTTTGAGTTGTGGTCAGCACCGTTGTGAAGAATTATGCCATCGTGGGCATTGCCAGCCATGTTGGCGTACCAGTAAGAATTCCTTTTTTTCTGCACTGAATTTCCCAAACTGACTCTGTCATTTCGGTTTGCCATTTTAGAAAATGCAGAAAAAATCTTTTCATTTTTGTGACAGACAATGAATAGGAGATTTTGTAAATATAATTTTAGAACATGCTACTTTTTACTGTGGGTGATGGTTTGTTAGTGTTTTTCCTTTTTTCACCTAAAATCTCTTGTTTTTCATTTACTATCTAATGATGATTAAAAAGCATGAAATCTGTCATTTCTTGACATTCGTTTTTTTACTCATCTGAAAATTTGCAAAAATGTGAAAATGTATGTCATTTATTCTTACCTTCAGTAGAAATTTATAGATTTGTTGTGAATGTATTGCATTTAGAAGCAAAAACTTGGCAAAAAATGATACAGTTCAGCATTAAAATTAAATTGATGAAGAAAACAGATTTAAAGAGATGTGGTTATCTTTTTGAGGGTAATTTTCCCAACCTGCACATTTTAGAGTCTAAGCAATTCCTGCACTCAAAATGAGTCATGGCATCATTAATAAGATAGTGCTACTTAGTTGTAAATACAAAATATATGAAACATTTAAAATCCATTATTATAGTAATGAATTGAAGGAGGGATAATAAAAGATATTTAAAAACAATAATTGAAGAAAAGAAAAGGAAGATCAAAGGGGCGAGATAGGGCAAAGATTGCCAACCCGTCGATTACTAATACTGGTGGCTTGTGTAGAAAATTTTGGTTGATCAGTGTCATGCTCAGATTATAACTTGTTGTAATCTGAGCACGGAGTTGTCCCACTGAGAGCTCAGACTGGAGAGCTATAAGCAAAGAAAAGATAATGCAGCAAAAATTACAGCTTAATTCTTAACTGTCAACTTTTTAAAAACTATTAAACAAGAATAAAGCAGAAACTGAGGTGTCTCTCTCGAGTTTCAAAAATTATTGCACTGAATAAGAAACCACACAAAGACAGTGAATTAACCAAAGCTGCATTTTTAGAGGCTGCAGGTACATTATTTGATAATTTCAAAGATAAAACTTTGTTAAATATCCTTGTGTGATTTTTTTAAATTGATACGACTGAAAAGGTAACGAGTTCAAAATTTGGTCCTTGGTTATAACTTCATATACTGCAAAGTAGAAATCTATTGAATTTCTAGTCATTGCATGAATCATTTGAAGTTTCTGTTGGATATTTGGGCATGTGGCCTCAGTGAAGATTCTTCTAAGATACTTTGTTTTTTGTTGTTAAGGTTTTGAAGAATTATTCTGCGAGTGTGGGGCTAGTGTTATCTTTCCTCCAGTGCCATGTGGTACACGCCGACCAGCGTGCAATCAGCCTTGTAGTCGACAGCATCCTTGTGACCATGAAGCCCTGCACAAGTGTCATTCGGAATCCACTTGCCCTCCATGTGCTGTGCTCACAGAGAAATACTGCTATGGAAAGCATGAAGTAAGGAAGTTTTCTGATTTTGAAAACCAATTTTTTGGTCAGTTGGCATATCTTAATTTTCTTTTTGTTTTTTGTACAGTGTAAAAAGTCTCAGTAAATAACTTTATATATTTAAAACACTATGTTTTTTTGTTTAGAAAGAAATTTGAGTTTCCTACTGAACCGTATTTCATTTCTTTTTTCTTTAAAAGAAAGAGAGTGGCCCCTAAATGTATTATCACTTTCTCTTAACTGATTTTATAGTGAAAACACTAAATTTTAATGCAGGGTCTCTGACTGGGAGGTCCTGGGATTTGAGTCCTGCTGGTTGCAGGATTTTCAACACTAGCTTGTCAGATAGGTCGAATTCAGCCGCTGTCTGGAGGAGAATTCTTGTGGCCAGCTGATTGGTAGTTTTTCATGGTTTCTCCGATCAACAAGTGAATACCAGAGCAGTACCATAACAAATGGGTCGTGGACTGCACACAAACATTCCTTCCTTTTCTTTGTCCCTTCCTCGCCCTTACTTACACACACTTACACCCTTACACGCACGCACGAACTACATTATCACTTAGGCTCTGAAGTTAATGCTGTTTCAAAAGAAGCAATGAAAATATGCTCTAAAATTAGTAATATATGCCATAGAATAATGAAATATGCCTTCGTGTTTAAGTTTTATGTATTCATGAATAATTACAAAACTGTCAAAAATTGTATAAGTTAGTACAAGCAGTTTTAGAGTAGAGAAAACTATGTCTGGCAGAATGAAAAAGAAATAAAGGGAAATGAAAATAAGTGACAATAATTTACGAATAAGCAGAAAATACATAAAATGTATTTCATAAAGTGTATTAATACATAAAATTTATAAATACATAAAATTTATTTAGAGTTAAAAGAAGCTACAAATGTCATCTGTAGTGGTGAAACTGTGCCTGCTGCATGCCAGCAGAGTCTTGGAATGAGAGAAAGATCACTCCATGTTGCAAGATGATACTTGAAATATGTTACATCTTCAGGTGTTCAATTTTCCATTTTTGTCTTCACTTAGTATTCCAGCGACAAGTTTTAATGTAAAATATTTAGAATTATTTTCTAGCAGATTGTTGAATTTGTTTGCAGTTTGTTTTGCTATTGACCTCCAAGCTGTTTTCAGGGTATTTTGTATTCCTGGTAGTAATGCTAGTGTCATGTAATTGCATACATTGCTATTGTTAAGTTCCAAAATTGGAAGAAATGTAGCTCAAATTTTCTTGTAAAGGGAAACTTTATTAATTCTTTCACTACTTAGACGAAAGCACTGCTTTTAGCTTTTAATTTCCAATCACTTGCATCTTAGAAACGAAATTTTGACTGTGGTGTTAAACTGCATCGAGTTGTATACTCCATCTTGTTTCAACTGGCTTTGGTGGAAGAGGGATATGAGGAGCAACTTCTCTGAAATTTTGGCAATTGGATGGTGACTTAAGAAAAATTATCATTTTCATATTTGAAATAAATGTATCAACTCCAGAATAATTTGCATGAACCTTATCAAAAACTCAATGAATAGCTAGTGCTAAGCCTGTGAAGTACACCATTATTGGAGAGAGTACTTTTAGTCTGGATGCAGCCTTGACCATGTAAGGAGCAGTTTCCTTAACAAAAAGCAAAATCCTCTGGGATACCTCTGGGGAATATAGTCTGCATAGCATTTTTGAAATACTGAGCAACTGTAGAATGGTTTCTAGTTTTACTTCTTCTGTATTAACTAAATAGACTTTTCCTGCCTTAATTTGTTCTAAAACACCTACTATCATGCTCACAATAAATCGGTCACATGAATCGGATGTTTCGTTCGTAGAAACCTACAGATTTTTGTTCTTAACTGCATTTGTAATTTTTGCATTGGTTTGATCATACAAATTGCTGAGCGATGTTTTTCGAAGTGTTAATTCACCTGAAACAAATTTGCTACAATTTTTCTAAAAAGCTATTAAATTGGGGATTCCTCAGTTTACATAGGCACTGCAACAAAAGCTTCACATAAATGTTTAGAAAACAGGCAAAGTTTGCTTTTACAATTTTCACTTGTAGCAAATGAGAGCAGTTTGAATTACTTTGTACTTATTCTTCCTTCACATATTATTTTTGTACTTTACTGTTTCTAAACGTTCTATTACTAAACAACTTTTTGAATTTCCAACAATAGACCCATAATATTGGCAATATATGTATGTTATCATCAATTTTAATATTATCATCTGTTGAGAAAATATTACTGCCAAACTCGCTAACAAATCCTTCCAGTTTAGCTTCTGTACTCCCTTTAACTGGAGGTATGGCACCAAAAAATGTCTTCCTTCTTAAAACCATGAACTTGACCAACTGAGTTTACAACAGCTCTTTGACTGATCTGGCTTCAGACATTTGGAATTCGATTGTTGTTTTTCTTGGAAACGTGGCAGATCATTTCATCTTGCGGACTAGTGTGGAACACTGTGATTAACACACATTTCCCGTCTTCTCCGATTTCATTTGTGTCATTGTTGAAGTGTGAATTTCAATGCCACAAATTCTTTATCAGGTATAAATTATATTATTCATAATCGGACAAATTGTTTCTGGTGCCAGCGCCATGATATCATCTATAGTACCGGCAGCGTACAAGCGACTCTGGCAGTTCAATGTGCTGTTACCTCATATTACTACACTCATGGCACCACCTACATGACAGATAAATGAAATATCAAAATATTAACACTTACTGACAGTCTAAGACACATCTTGACATCGTGTTCATAACCTTTGCCAATGCTGAACCTTTCTCTGCGACTTTTGTGCGAGTAAGATGAGCAGAAACGCTGGCTGTGAGCAAGCACAGATCTTCAAATAAGATTATGTTGAATTTTAAAAATATATGAGTATTTTTGGAGTAATTGGACATCGAAGTTAATCACCTGCTATGAAAATCCTGCTCTTTGTGATTGTATTTTTAAAGGGGTTTTGAGGCAGTTGGATGCTAAATAAGTTAGAATGTGTATATTATTGCATATTTCTTTGATAGTTTCTTACATTGGAGCTTTTGTTACACATTTACAGAATAATCTTTTAGAAATTATTAAAAACCTATTTGAAATAAAGATTGCTAGCATTCAGTCACCTGGTCCCAAATTACGCAGTTGGATGCTATGTAAGTTAGAATTTGTGTATTATTTCTTATTTCATTTTATTATTATTATTATTATTATTATTATTATTATTATTTATAATTTTTATATTGTATTTCTGTTATTTCATTTTAAATTGCATTCTTTAACTGTGTTAAATGTGGGAAACGAATAGAAGAGGGGTCATTGTTGGTTGTTGTAATGCTGCACTGAAATGAGTATTAACAGTAGGCATATTGATGGCTGGATTTTGTTTGCGGTAATACAAACTAATACTTTTATATATTTGTAGAACATTACAATACCATAGTGTTTAATAATTACTATTGTATATTTTTTTAGCTATTTGCATTTGTTTGCCAATGCTCTCAGTATCGTATTATTTATTAACTTTTAATTATTTTACTTTCTCACATTCTGTTTATATTTTGCACCAGATATATTATGTTTTCATATGAGTTTCACAAAAAATGATGGCCAAGATGTGTTAATTCAGAGTGAAATTATGGTATAAATAGTATGACATAACCATTACTAATGACAAGAAAGTATGGGCTGTTTTAACACCTAAAGTTGTATTCTAATTTGTGATTGACCAAATCAAAAGCAGGGTGTTTTCTAAGGCATTAAGAATAAACTGGGTGTATATACCTGATTTTACTGTATATTCCTTCCACTCATTAAACCAAAGTGCCTAATAATGAGGAAGGAAAATATGTTACATTTGATTTTATTAGTGACTATTGATTCAAAGAGTTTTGGAATTACACTCAAAATAGATACAGGTTGATAGTTCATTAAATATATCACATCGTCTCCTGTATTATTTCAGTAGTATACCTTTGGGTTCCGGCTCTCACACGCAACCAATCTTTATAAATGAGGGCTCTAAAGAAAGATAATTTCACGGTGACTTGACAAATTCTACTTTGACTTTAAAAATATTGATCATTTCTTTAAAAAAACGCATCGAAATATTCATGTAATATGCAACCCGCATCACATGTCAACTTATATTGGCAAATAACTCATAAACAAAGCATTTTAGAGCCTTAAAAAGTAAAATTTTGAGGCCAAAGGCCTCAAAGAAACGTTTTTCACACCATAATCTACAAGATGAGATATTCTCCGATCCATTCAATTAACTTTTCGGTTCCACGCTTTAATACTATCATGGCCACCTCAATATTTCAGCCCTTCCTGCTGGTAGCAATTTTTGGGGCGACACGCTTAGAAGGCTTAGATTCGACAATCCTTATTTACGCTTTCTGTTAACACCGTAGTTTGTGCAGTCTGACGAGGTTTATTTGCATAATCATTAATTCAAGATTTGCTCTCCAGCAACAACTAGAAGTACTATTATAGTTGCTTGATACCTATACCTATGAAGATTGTTTCTTATGCGTGTAGTGAAACTATTCAATTAACGTTTTTTCATGATCTATAAGCGCTGTGTACTTAATTGTGGAAGGATGTGGGTGTTCAGTGAAGAGTGAAGACTGTTTGTGTTTTACCTGTACCAATATTTTCGTTATCATTTGATGAAATTTTCAAGTCAACAGGTTCAGACACGTAGCTTTCTCAAAAGTTAAAAGCTAATATTTTTGTGACTGTCCCGAAAAACTAAAAAGTAACTGACAAAGAATATTGAATAATTACTTCAAACGTCTTTAAGTAAGTTTTGGGAATTGTTCCAAGCAAATTCTCCATGATATTGAATAAATATTTATTGAAAATTACTTTTACACATTAATTGCATTGCTTTTTTATTTTTATTTGTAATTGTGTTAGTACATTGCAAGTTACCTTTATAGATTTTAAACAAATAAACACGTTTTGTTAACTACTTTCCCTCTTAGAATGAAAATAGTAGGATAGGGATGTGTGTAGTGTCTAACATGCAAGAGTTCTCGCACAGATACGCAGAGGTAGTGGGGGAAAACTTGTGCTATGGCACAACACAAAGAACAAACTTTTTAAAGTAGCTAAAGTAAAATAGCTTGAAATAAATGGAAAACAAAAATCAAAACACACTAGCCTCCAATACTACGTGAATCAATTAAAAAACAACTAAATTTAAAATTATAAAAAGTATAGTGCAAGTCACCCGACAACTGCCTACAATTGCAGTCCAAACGCATGATTTAAATGTTGGTGGTATCTGGAAGTATGTACACCAACGCCCAGCTGCAAACTCATATTGTAAATAAAACACCGTTTGATATTAAACTCAAGATGTCCATTCGTTAAGATATTAAAAATGGAAACATCGTTTGAGCAACATTCCCATGTACCGAAGTGGGCTTACTAATGCCTACTAAATTGTTTCTAATGCTATCAAATGGTATTTAGTACTCAAAGGTGAAAACATTAGTTTGCTTATTTTTTTGGTTCGGAATTGCTTTTCTTGAGGTACGTAAGGACGCAGAAAATAATTCAGTACTTTTTAGTATACAAATAATTTTTCAATTTTCTCACCCCAGCATCCTGACTCTCCAAAACCCACTAGGTTCTTCATAACAAATCATGGAAAGTTAAATAATATTGCAATGAGTAGGTCTGTTCTTGCCCGATCCAGTATTTTCGCACTACTTTACTTGGCTTTCTCAAGAGTAAAAACCTTTTCTATTATTTAACTATCAAGGAAAGCAAAAAGCTAACTCTCATGGAAGACTGAAACATTTCTTCAAATGTTTTTAAAGAAGTATGAATTGTTCCAAGAACATCTCTGTATAATGTTGAATAAACTTTAATGGAAACTGTTTCAAACATCAATTGCATTGTTATTTTATTTGATATTCTGAAAGTACATTAGTAGTTCCTCTCCTTTATGGAAAGGATAGACAAATGGATAGGGAAAGGGTGGGATTTAACATGCGAGAGTTCTCGCACGGGTACGCTAGTTAAGAACAAAAAAGCAAATGCAAAGGTTAGTGAATGTATATAAACACAGTGTCTAGCAAAGTCTGACATGTCCTTTGATGAAAAAATTTCAGTGATTGTAATTATGCCATACATCATGCTTTTAAGTTTAGGGGGATAGCAGCATATCATACTACAGTCCACTACAATGTGTACATTGGTACAACATATATAGATTATGAAAAATATAAAACATTTCAATTTAATTTTTAGAAACACATTTAACTCTTGTCATCACCATGAATAGTGATTGTATTGTTCCAGAATTTGTAAACCTAACTAATTTCATTAGTTTTGGAGACTGAACAACCTGAAACATTTCTGTAGTTTTCAATTTGCTGCGCATTACTTTTGTTATGCAATGTTTCTACAACTCTTTTGTACAATGAAATCCGTGAGGTTCAGCTAGTTTAAGAAAAGGTTATCACTGGAAAATAATTATTATTTTGTAGACCTTACAAAACATCAAGCATATTTGGTACAATTGCTTCCGTTTTTTAAAAAAAAAACAATGTGACTGAAGTAGTAATAAGATATTCTAAAGTCATTTCTAGAGTTAATTTCCATTATAATTGACATTGGTTAAAGTTAAAACAGTGGTGTTGTCAGAGCAAATTTGCATTTGCTCAAAAAATTATTGAGGATTTCATCTAGTCCAGCACTTTTACAAAAGTTCAAATGACTTAGAGCAAGAGGAATTTCAGATAATGTGAATTTGATATTGCTGATCTGAGAATGATGTTGGAAATCAGCGGTAGTAGTTGAAATGTTTTTAAAGTTGTGTTTGATATGTTGAGTAGGAAATAAGGTGGCAATTTTAAATTGTGTTTGGAATTGTTTTTAAATTGTATTTGGTATATTGAGTAGAAAATAAGGTGGCAGTTTCTGAGAAAGCACTGAAGCTGTTCATACCCAAATGCATAATTCCAGGTAGTTGAATGTGGTTAGTAGATGTATTAATATACTTCCAAAAAGATTTAGGGTTGTTAGAAGCAGATAGTTCAATTTTATATACATATGAGTGGTGAAGGATACTGAAAATGAGACACTCTGGATTGCAGGGCAAAGAATTTAACGTAATACTCAGATCTATTAGTTTGTTAATACGGTTTGTGAAACTTTTTTTCTGTGATACAGCCAATAAACTCTGAGGAGTACCAACGCGGAGAAGGACTGACAGAAACCTGTTTCTTCAGAACAAAATGATCAATTAAAGTATATAAGCACTCATAAAAAAATGATACATTAAAATCAATGTGGTGTAAAGGTTCCAGTGAATGCTATTAATGTAATAAATGATAGAATCGTAGTCACAATGTTTAAAGTCTTAGAACACACTTAGTAATTTCACATTGTTGTCAAGATGAGTTAAAATCGATAGGTATTGAAAATAAAGAGCAGGATGATATCTGTTGCAGGGTAATAATGAATTGATACATTTTAAAATCTCAATATAATCAAAATCAGAAAAAATGAGATCAAGTAGCGAATTGTGATCATTGTTTACAACATTGTGTTGGTTAAAATTTGGAGACGCAGTAGTTTTAGACAGAACCAATGATGATAAGTTAACTGATAATCTTGAGGTAAAATGTGTAGATGAACGGGATCTGTATAGTAAGTCATTTCAATGTGTGTTTGGAAGGTTGTAGTCGTTTGTAAGAAGGAAGCAGGAGGAAAGATATTTGTGATGAATAACAAATAGATCATGTACATAATCACGGTAAAGAGATATGTCAAAGTTAGGCAGAAAGTAAATTGTACTTAGGATGAGTACATTGTTAGGAAAAGAGAGTTTGATGTAAAGTTGCTCAATATGTTGGTGAATGTTAGGAATAACTGAGCACTGGATTAAGTCCTTGACAGCAAAAAACACGCGCACGCGCGCACATGCACACATGCACACACACACTCCTCCCTCTGTCTCTTCTCTCTGTCTGTCTCTCTCTCTCTGTCTCCCTCTCTTGCTGCAGGGTGAGATCATTTTTGTGAAAATTCCAAGGTTGTTTATTTGAGTTTTTTGTTCCGTAATATAAATAGCATGTCATCTCAATTGGAAAAAGTAGCCTTGATGAGTTGAGGTTTATTGTTGCTGGGCTTAGCAATCTTCATAACAAATGTAGCAGTAGGGAAGTGCAGTTTTGTCATTGTATTATTAACATTTTCGAGTAAATCAGGAACATATGGATCAGAATTGATGTCATAAAATACAATGTTTGCAGAACGGTGTCTGCTATCTTCAGTCTCACGTTTCAATGTTTAAAAAATGTTTCGCAACTCTTCTTGTATTTGCTTTGTTTTGCTATCAAGTATTTACTTCTGTTCAAGCCCAACCCTTACGGGCTTGTGTCACATAGTGGTATAAGTGCCGGCACAATAACTTTGAGAATTTGAGTTCAAGTCTTGGAGCAGAAAAAAAAATTTGCTGGTTGAAAACCTTTTGCTGGTTTATGTAGAAGTATAATATTGCAGGGTATTTAAAAACAATGCAATATAGTATGTAAATAATCTATGGTGGAAATTTTTATACCTTGTCCTTTTTTATATATGTCAATTGGGCATTTACAATTTAATGCCTCCGCCTGAGTTTGACACATGCGGTGCTTGTGTGTTATAGTGGTATGAGTGCCGGCACGTTAACTCTATAAAGATCTGAGTTTGAGTCTTGTGTGTTGGAGAGGTATGAGTGCTGGCATGTTAACTCTAAGGATCTGAGTCTTGATGAGTGGAAAAAAAAATTCTGGTTGAAAATGCTTTTGCTGGTTTATAAAGTAGTGTAATATTGTGGAGCATTTAGAAAGTATGTGATTTGGTAGCACCACTAGTTTGTTTTATTTTATAATTTACACCAATGAGCAAAATACCTCCAAAATTTTATGGAAAAATTGTGGTATGCATTTCATCAGACAAGAAATTGTTTTATAGGTATTTAAGGAAAGTTTCAATTTTAATCATTAATATGTATGATTTGTTGTTTGTAAAATTTGTGCAATTTTTGTAAAAATAGCTTTGGGATTAAAATATAGCTGAACTTGGTCAATATATTACATTCTGTTGTAGCTACGCAAAGCTGTGCCTTGTCATCAGACAGAATTCTCATGTGGTATGCCATGTGGACTTCCTCTTCCTTGTGGTCGCCACACATGTATTTCAGCATGTCACAAGGGTTCTTGTGTGCGAGAGGGCCAACCTGTATGCACCCAGCCATGCAAGACCACTCGCACGTTATGTGGGCATCCCTGTGCTGCCCCTTGTCATGAGGGCCCGTGTCCTGATACACCATGTAAAGAAACGGTATGTGTGGGAGCTTTGCCACTTATAGCACTTTCTTGATGAGCATGGAGATTGTGTTTTGGTGGAAAAATTGCCTAGGGGGCCAATTAATGAATCTAGGAAGATGTGAATTTTGAAAGATTAATAGTTATTGAATAGTTTTGAATTAGGTAGGATGAGATAAACACAGAATAATGTAAGCAAGAGTATATGCATTGACACACCCAAACATGAACGTGTTCATCATTACATTTAATGTGCACACAATTGTGCAAATGCATGAATACATAAAGGGTTGACAAGTGATTGAATGTTGAAAAAATGATTATAATCTTTTTAGGTTCCTGACCTAATTTTATTTGTTTTTTATTGGTTTTTACTAATTATGTTCAGAATTAAATTTTAATTGAGGAGGAAGAGAAACATTTAGTGAATTGTTTGTGGATGCACCAACATTTTTCAAGGACATAAAATGAGCTATAAATATATTGGTTGAATGTTGGTAATACATTAACATGGATCATATTAAGTTTTTTTTATTAGATTAAAGTTTTTTTGCTGTTTGTAAAGACATTTATCAGTACAGTGTTTTTTAATGTGAAGGTGCGTGTAACTTGCGTGTGTGGCCATCGGTCTACAACTCGGCCTTGTTGTGACCAAATAAAAGAGTACAGGCGTGTCATGACAGCTCTTCTAGCTTCAAGGATGCAGGATGTGCAGCTGGGCCACTCTGTGGACATTGACGATCTTGGAGGTCCCTCTGCCCGTGTTGATAGTCTCAAGACGTAAGTTTCTCTTCAAATATTAATGAAATTATAATAAAACTAAAACATTCTCCTTGAAATCTCTATCATTATGGAATTATGCATTTGGCTTGCACAAGGCAATTCTTTGTTTGTTTTCTTTTGGTAGGCTGGAATGTAATGATGAATGTAAGATAATTGAACGCAACAGAAGATTAGCTATTGGTCTACAGATTCGTAATCCAGATTTAAGTAGTAAATTGCAGCCTCGTTATTCAGATTTTATGCGTCAGTGGGGCAAGAAAGATCCATATTTTGTGTCTATGGTTCATGATAAACTCACTGAACTGGTGCAGCTGGCAAAGCAGGTTAGTAGATTTGCTTTGAATTGTATTCTTTCTAATTTTTTCCTTATGTACCCTTCATGGAGTCATAATATAAAATTTTGAAATTTATGAGTATTTCATTTGTTTAGTTTTCAAACAAATACTGTTGATTTTTATACAAAAGAATGTACTTAAAATATCTAATGTGTAATTTTTTATACAAAGGAATGTGCTTAAAATATCTAATGACTGCAGTAAATCGATTAAGAGAGTTTTGCAAATCTATGTCTCAATATTATGTATTTTTCGACATAGCAAATATATTTCATAGGTCTTCCGTTTAAAAATTTGATTCCTTTTTTGTTTGTTGTTTACTTGCTGGGATTGAAGGCTATTTTTGCTGGTTTTCTGTCACTATACCAATCTAACAGATTATACAATAGGGATTGATTTTGCCAATAATGGAACTAGTGTATTACAAATATTAGTGTTCAAAGAATAACCATGAACAGATTGGCTTCGATTCCAATGCATTTTATTCAAAATTCTTTTGGCAGAAGATTGCTGTCACACCTGATGCTTTGCTATGTGTGTTGAAGTTCATAACTAAACTCCAGCCTTTGACCTTTGCAGTTAACATTAACATCCTGGAACCTGTCCAAGACATTTGTCATTGAACATTTAGGCATATCTTTCTTGATGACATTGCTGTAAATATGTCTCTTCATTGATCACAATATTCACTAAACTCACCCAATTCATTGCTATTATGTGCTGTGTTGTACACCTCCATTACAGTACGGTTGAAAACATACAATTGTTAAATAGGGTACAGATTTGGTTAAATGTCATGTTTCGTCAAGTATGAATGCCATGTAGATTCCCATTAAGTAAATTTCAGCCCTCTTTTTGTGACTGATATTTCTACAATGCTAAGTTGCATGCAGTAAAATAGGGCTATTGTGGGAATCTGTCATTAGATGATTATAGTGAAATATGATTGGAACGGGGTCAATTCATAAGTACAACTGTTACAGTCCTTGTATCTGTTGAAAATCTACATTAATTCAATTCAGGTTTTATATGACATAAGAGGCAAATCCACAAGGGTATGGAACTGAGATAAATTGAATAATTTTATGTTTGGTTTGTTTTATCAATTGTTTATGTAATAAAGGTAATTTGTGTTTCCATGCGTATTAACTGCTATGGTAATTAGTTCCATAATTGTAGTGCATGTTAAATCTTGGGAGGTTATGGATCTCTGCCCCTGCTAGAATTTGAAATGTCTGACCCACACATTACATTGATTGAATGGTGTACTGCAAAACTGTTTTTATTTTGTTTTTCCAAAATGTACATCTGTCTGTCCACAACACTAGCACCTAAACTATTTGTAGGATTTCTTCCAGAATTATATTTTCCAATTGATCTAACCTGAATTAAAGCCCTGTGATTTTGAAAAGATTTATTTGAATTGTGGGGTACTTTAACTCTGAGATATACTTTATATCTTTACTTATCCTTTACTTTACATCTATACTATACTGTACTCTATATCTCATTAAAATATAATATTTAAAAAAAATTCTTAAAAAATCTCAAAATTTGTACTTTGTTGCCTTGTTTTAGAAGAAAGGAAAGTATTGTAATTATGCAATTGTAATTGTTTTTTTCTTTTGTTTCTTCTCTCTCTCTTTCACTCACTCTCTCTTTCTTCCCCCCCCCCCCCCCCCGACAGAAAGACTTTTATTACTGGGCCCTGGTAATGCAAAAGTGGATAAATCTTGTTCATGTAGTAAATTACTTCTTACAACATGTTTTGTGGGTCTGTGATACCGAAAACTCAATTAATGGCACCAAATTAATTAAATTAAAACCACCACCAACAATAACATACTGTCTTCTCTGACAATTTTCTCCAAAACTGATATTCCCTGATCGATTTAAAGGAGTTAGAGGTCCTGTGAATTTCAAATCGATATTTTAATTTTGGGAAGTACTTTACATGAAACCTCAATTACATTTTCAAAATTTTCTCTAAAACAGATCAAAATTTTTTTATTAAACTTTGCCCTCGGATAACATAAAGAATGCTTAAAAGAATGGCACAGGTCTCAATATTTTCAATTGTTCCCTTGTTCCAAAATGCTCTCAATTGCTGGCTACTCTAATTTTTCCAAAATTGCAAAAATTGAAAACTTTTCCGCGTTTTCCTAATACCACAATATTGAAGATACAGCATTTTATCTTTAATAAAATCTGTTCTCCTAAGACAGATTTTGAAATAATGTTGTAAGCTTTTTCGAAAATTAGTAGTATTTGTGTAATTTTGTCTGAAATTTAGGCAATTTTTAAGATGATATTGTCCTAAAAACGACTCTGATTTTTTTATTTGTATTTTTTTCCATAGATAGAACAAGAGAATCTTAAAAGAATGGCATATGTCTCATTTTAGTTGAACTCTCATAATTTATGCAAATTGCAATGCAATTATACTTCGATTTATTTAGAGCATCATTTGATTGATCATCAGTTGTTATGATGTCACCCAATAAGGAGCTTTCGTGTCACTACAGTGATGTCACTATGATGTCACTAAACAGTGATGTTCAACATCACGATTGGATGACACTGTAACAGCTGATTTATGTCAACTGATACTGTATAAATCCAAGTATAGAAATAATGCAAGAAGGTTTGTGCTGTTGGAGTGCCAATAGTTTGTTAAAATTTCATGTAAGAATAAAGGAAAGTACATATAAACATGGCTTAGGTCTGATTTTCCCTGTTAACAGAGAATTTTCAAAAATTACAAAAGTTTCAATGCCATGACCAAAACTTACCACAAGAAGGAAATAGGAGGCAGGACCAGAAAATAAAAACAAAACTCTATGTAGACGACCAAGCAATACTAGCAACATCTGAAGACAAATTACAAAGAGCAGCTCATAAATTAAATAAACTCACAACAGATTATAAAATGAAAATATCACTCCCGAAGACTAAGTCCATGGGGTTAATATGTAAAGAATATAGCAGAATAAAGATTGTTGTAGAAAAAAAGATAATAGATTATGTAAATGTTCACATACTTGGGGATTAAGAATCCTTAATAGAGGAAGATTTGGAATCAAAATTAACAAAGTCCCACAAAATAAATGGCTGCATTAAAAGACACTTCAAAAAATGGGCATTGAGACAAAAATTGGATTACACACAATTGTTGCAAAACCCACATTAATTGTATGGTAGTAAAACATGAATTCTGAAACAGACATACAAAGAAGCAAAGCTGCCCAAATGAGATCTGAGATCAATTTTAAAAGTTTCAAGGAGTGATGAAGATAAGAAATGAAAAAATCTGTAAAACACTTAAAGTTAAAAATATTGCCTCAGAAATTGAAAACTACCAAAAAAATTGAAGAATAAAAGAATGAAGAGAGATTGTTTTCCAAGAAAAATTCTCAAATACAAACCAAGAGGAAAAATACACCCCGGAAGAACAAAAATGCACTGGGAAGATCAAAAACATCCTCGGGAAGCGAATGAGGAGATATTGATAAACCAAAAGAACAGGCCAGCAGACCTATACCTTAAATGCTTATGATGATGATGATGATGACGATGACAAAAGTTTCCAATTGTGTGAACTCCCTCATACAACTGCATTATTGAAGATAAAGGTTTTTATCTCTAATAATATTTGTTCTCCACAATTTGTTCTTTAATTAAGGTCTTGTTTTGAAAGTTTTAGTAATTTTCACTTAGTTTTGAGTGAAATGTGGGCAATTTTTAAAATAGCGCATAAAGACAGCAATTTTTTTTTTCTTCAAAAGAAGTTTTTTCACCATAATCAGTTCTGTAATTAAGGTCATGTACATTTTTTGAAAATGTTAGTAATTTTCAAGATATTTTGAATAAAAGGTATTAAAACCAAGATTTCTTCAAAAAGGGCTGCAAATTTTTTCTTTAAACTTTTTGAACAGAATACACTGATTAACATGACCTGTAAACCATTTTGATATTTGATCTTTCAAAAATTTCATATTGTAATTTGTGTCAATATTACCTTACTTGCATTTGTGAGTAAAAATGCTTCAAGTGATTTCTTTTGAAGTTTTTTGTAAAATTCCAAAGTTTTCTCTGTAAATTAGTTCAAAATTGCATATTTTTGAAAAACTAAAATGACATTTTCCCAAACACAGTTCCAAATTTTCCAATGCAATTAGTTCATGGGACCAGGGTTTACCCTTCTATTATTTTCTTAAAGGCCTATGTCTACTCTTAAGAGATTAAAAAATTGAAAGTCTTTCAAATGTGTAAAAATGTCTTTTAGGCACCAATAGGTTACAGCTGGAGAAAAGTGGGACAATAGCTCGCCCAGAGTAGAGAGATTAGGAAACAAACTTACATGAGATTGTCTGTGCCGTTCTATACCACCACGAATTGTTAACTTTTAAAAAAAAATTCTTGATTTTTACCCTTCTTTGCTATATTATGAGCAGAAGTCAGGATATAGCTGCCACTTGCCTTCGTACTTTCAAAATGTCAGAAACAACTCGATCATGGCAATGGCCAAAGCTGAGAGCCTTGGTGCATTTGCTCAGGATATTCTTACCAAAGACATTCACTTTCTTACTTACCAAATCATTGTCAACCCAACAGATATAATCAGAATAATGTACATTGGCAGCAAATGTCAGAAATGTCTTTCATATGCCTGATAGTCCATGTAAAAGTCATTTTTGTTGCTTACAGGTTTAATGAGATTGTCAACATTTAATGCAATGTTGTTTTTTTCAGTCTAAACAAAAAAGTCGTAGTTACTCCTTCAGCTCAATGAATCGTGATAAAAGGCATTTTATTCATGAATATTGTGAACATTTTGGCTGTGAATCCCAGGCATATGACCCAGAACCAAATCGCAATGTGGTTGCAACTGCTCAACGGGACAGGGTGAGAAATGGTTTTATATTCCTAATGATCTATGTGAAGCATATCATTACTCAAAGTTCAAAAGGTTGTATGTCCAAAATCAATGTTTTTAATATTACTAATGTGATATTTTATGATCTCCACCTGGCAAAAAAATCCCTTTTACAACCTCAACTGATGCAATTCCAGGCAGGAGTTGTGTATTTCTGCATCTGATTGTTATAACTGCAAATAGTCAAATGCAGCTTTTAAACATTTAACATATTGTTTATAAACAAAAGTTCTATCCTGTTCTTCTTATTTTTACAACTGTCATTAAAGTTCAAATAAATGTTAACACAACAAAAATAAAGCATATTATTATTTATTATTATTATTATTATTATTATTGTTATTATTATTAAAAAAACAATTTACACAATGTTTCAGGTGACTATTGCACACACCAACAGGGATCCAATTTGATGTGTTAATATTTTTTTGACCTTTAATGACTTGCAAAAATAAGAACAGCACAGAACTTTTATTTATAAAGTTTAGAATGTAATGTGAGAGTCAGAATAATATGCAATTAATAAAACATATTGCACTTTGAGTGATGATTCATAATGTATATAAAGATAACTAGTATTTGAAATTAATCTGTAGACTATCCTTTCACAAAATGTTTTAGATGTAAATTCTACGTAGGGAACAAAACCACACTTTAAAAAGGAATAAAAATTAAGCAAAAGGAAAGTTGCAAAGAATGTACAGAAGAAGCTAGTGCATTGCGATTAATTACTACATTCAGTCAGACACGTATACTGAGACAGGATGCGTACACCACGGTGTAGCGTACATCCACACAAGACTCGTTTACCCGGACGACAGACTCGTTTACCCGGACGACAGACTCGTTTACCCGGACGACAGACTCGTTTACCCGGACGACAGACTCGTTTACCCGGACGACAGACTCGTTTACCCGGACGACAGACTCGTTTACCCGGACGACAGACTCGTTTACCCGGACGACAGACTCGTTTACCCGGACGACAGACTCGTTTACCCGGACGACAGACTCGTTTACCCGGACGACAGACTCGTTTACCTGGACGACAGACTCGTTTACCCGGACGACAGACTGCACAGTGTAAGGCCCGCAACCACGGTGTAACAATCTTACACCGTGCCCGCAACACATTACACTGAGGAATGCGTTTCTAGAAATGTGCGACGAGAAATGTGAAAATCAAATTAAGGGACACTTATCGACCCCCACACACTTGAAAGAGTTTTCTTGTTTGCCTCTGAGGAGGTGAAAGTGTTCCTCGCTCTAGTCTTTCAGCAAGCGAGTTTTCTCAGACACATTTCTACTCCTTCACTTCTTATATGACATTTAGGCATTAGTTGCCACAGGAAAACACCAAACAGTGTGTAGAACTGGGTGAGGTTATAATATATAGCAGTTAAAAGTGCAATAAACTACCAGTTTTTTAATTGTTTTCTTGAATTTTCTCTTAAAATGGAAATGTACTAGAAAAAAACTTGGGATATTCTTTACCTGTTGAGGATGCAACGCATTGCACTTGTCTTTTGTCGTGATACCAATCTGCGAACAAGTAATACCGTTCTGCACCTTACTACTACCATTTTAGGGAAATGTATATTTGTATTCCCTAAACCTAACCTTGTTTGAACCTAACTTAACCTTGTAGTATAACGTTATTTTCTCTAACATAAAGCAAACATGAAGGAAAAATTATACGTTTGCTTACAAAACAGAGTTAAAAATTATAAAAACACTTTATTTGGAAAAATCACAAGTTTCAAAATGCAATATTGTAATGTTCAACTAGAAACAGGTATGGATCTCTACCCATCTTCTTGCAATCTTTTTGTCACAAATATTTCACGAGGTATCTAAATCATTCTGGTGTAAACCTCCACAAGCGAGGCAAGGACGTAAGGGGGGTCTATTGGCTTTCAATGGTGTTTGTAGTAGTACCCGTCACTAGATCCACAAATTTATGCGAATGATTCACTGTCATCTGAATAAAATTATGTTGGGTTAGACCAGAGAAAGCGACATGAGGCTGATTGGCTGAGTGGTAGAATCCTAGGAGCCAATTATAAAATGTATTGTATATTTTTTTCATACAATCTTAGTAAATATCATTTCATTTTATTTCAATGTGCAAATAACTTAAATGTGTACTATGTTACATCACAGTATGTAGCTGATGCAGTCAAATGAAAGTATACTGTCGTCTTTATTGCATTTATTGTGTTGTCTGAATATTAGAGCATCATCTCTATTTTGTTACTAGAAATTTAACTTTCAAGAATGTATGCCCTAAAAATAGTGGGCGTCTAAAAATGAAATATTTACTAGTGGGTGTCTAAAAATGAAATTTTAACTGTGTACATTAGTCATTTTCTATTGCAGTGTTATGCTCTTGTGTGTTGTAGGCCTGGCTTCCTAGCATGAGTCTACTAGAAGTCTTGCAGAGAGAGAGTGGTCAAAGGAAAGTGCCCAAACCTGTAACTGCCCGGGCCCTTGATTCAAAGTGAGTTCTTGACCTCAGAAGTTTTTATTGCGAGTACTTTTATCACAGTATAAGTAAGGAACTCTCTTGAAATACTAGGTTGCTTAGGTCATTGATCTTCCTGCTACTACTAGAAGCCACTTAGTTTCCACCACGTTTATAACGGGTTTTCAAACTGTGTGTCACGGCCATATGGTAGGGGTGTTGCCGTGATTTATTAAAATAATCTTCAGATTTGATTTACTTTAATCATCATGTCCTTTATGTCTACAAAATAATTTTGCGTTATCATACCACGTTATTTGTAATATTTACAATTTATTTTTCTAATTAATTGTGGGTTAATTGAACCTAACAATTTCTTTACCAATAAGCTTCTGTGGCTCCTTTAGTGCATATCCTTAGTGCACATTGTGGCTGGGGATATTTAATCTTTCTACCCACGCAGATCAAGAGTACCCATGCTCGCGCAAGAGCACGGCAGCAACACAAAAAGTTAATATGTTTTTTGAATAGAGAAATAAAATAGCTTATTGTATCACTTACTCATTTGTGCTGAATCATTAGTAGTATTATATTAACCCTTATATTTGAAACTTACTAAGGGAGTTGCAGGAAGTTCCGTTTAGGACAAGGGAGCCGTGGACGGAAAAAGTTTGAAAGCCCCCGGTTGATTGATTATAAAATTGATAATAAAATTGATTTTGTGCTTATGTTGCCATTTATTCTGTGGCAGTTTTTTTATTTATTTACTACAAGGTGTGTGAATTAATTTTGAGGGTTTTTTCTGTAAATTTAAGGCTTTATTATGAACACCTGAATTCATCATTATGTTTCAAAGTATTGTCCATTGCTAGCCACTACTTTCTTCCATCTTTCTGGTAGCATACGGATTCCACGTCGAAAGAACAACTCATCTTTTGATGCAATCCACGAATCAATCCAATCTTTCGTACTTTCGTAAGATTGGAAGCGCTTCGTAGCCAGGCTGTGTTCCATGGATCTGAACAGGTAGTAATCAGATGGAGCAATATCTGGTGAATATGGCAGGTGGGGTAAAACATCCCATTTCAACATTTCCAAATACTTTTTCACTCCACAAGCAACATGTGGTCGAGCATTGTCTTGTTGAAGAATCACTTTATCATGTCTTTGCTCGAATTGCGGTCGTTTTTCTTTTAATGCACGGCTCAAACGCATCATTTGTGTTCGGTAGCGTTCACCAGTGAACGCTAGCGTTTCATTCAGTTGAAGCAGTTCGTAATACACAACACCGAGCTGGTCCCACCAAATACAGAGCATGAGTTTTGCACCATGAATATTCGGTTTTGCCGTCGATGTCGATGCATGACCAGGCAAACCCCATGATTTTCTCTGCTTAGGATTATCGTACCGAATCCATTTCTCATTGCCAGTGACGATCCGATGCAAAAATCCCTTCCTGGTTTGGCGTTGAAGCAATTGTTCACAGGTGAATAATCGGCGTTCAATGTCTCTAGGCTTCACTTCGTATGGCACCCAATTTCCTTGCTTTTGAATCATACCGAGAGCCTTTAAACGTTTAGAAATGGTTGTGCGATCAACATTCAACGATTCAGCAAGTTCATCTTGCGTTTGACATGAATCTTGGTCGAGTAATTATTCCAATTCTGCATCTTTGCACTTTTTCGGTTGCCCTGAGCGTTCTCTGTCAACTGTATTGAAAACACCACTTTTAAAATGTCGAAACCAATACTCACATGTTTTTATAGATGGAGAATGTTCGCCATAAGTTTCCAATAGCATTCGATGACTTTCAGCAGCACGTTTCTTCAAATTAAACAGAAAAAGTAACACTTCCCGCAAAATGGTGTTTTGTTGGCTCGTACTTCGACATTTTCAACTTGCAAACAAGTGTGTTGTTTACACATCAGCCCAAGTCGCATACTAAACAGTAAAGCCTATTCATAGAGCTTACACGAGAATATAGTTAGAGAAGAGTCTGATGCGATATAGCACAAGTTACGCCATTATTGTAAATCCCTCAAAACTAATTCACACACCTTGTATCACACCAATCATTTAGTGAGTTGCAAATAAAGACATAATATTAAAGGATTTGTGGGCACACAGACTCGTATATGTGAGTTTGTGAGTTGTAGTAACATAATTTATTTACCCTTACAGTTAATAAAATGTTATGTTTTTATCATGTGTTTGTGCATTTCATATAGGTGGCATTAAAATGGATGAAAGAGGCACTAACACAGATAATGAAAAATATTACGTGATAATACTGTCATAATTCTGTTATACAATGATTTGACGAGTGAAACATTTTCTTGGATATTCAATATTCAACCTCAAGTGAGTGTTCCACACTCATTCCACACTCACATCATTTATGCAAGAGGAGTCCTTTAAGTTTAAACCCACCTTCTTGCACACCAAGGAGAAGTGAACTTGTTAAAAGTATAATAAATATTCGAATGTTCTTAGTCCAGCCATTCACAAGTGCTATTAGAGGACAACATCTGATGAATGTCGCCCAAGTGTACACTAATCACTGCCATGCCTCAGGGATCCAGAAATATAACATAGGGTGGGTTTACGGGGAAGTATTAGTCAGTACAGAACAAAACTGTGTCTCATTTACAATTGTACTGCAAATTCACAATACACTAAAGTTGTAAACATCAATAAAACGGAACTATGTAACTTTATTCTGTTACTTCAATGATTTTTGGTTTTCTGTTTATCATTTAAAATGTTATATTTTCAACATGTGAACATAGTAAAGTTTTATTGATGTTAGCAATATTTATAATTCTCGGTTAAAATTGTGAATAATACAATGTGCTCTTGTGTACCTTTGCCCTTGAAGATGAAGTAATGCACTTAAAAACTTTTTTTTGGCAAACCAGAGTGCTTCTCATTAACAACCATATCTGTATTCTTGTACATGTTATTTCATTTCCTCTCAAATTAAGAAAAAAATTGTACATGATTGTCTGTTCTTTCATATCAACTAATGTGATGGTTTCCTATATATTATTGGTTCGCAAGTGAAACTTGTGAAGATGAAGAACAATGTTTTGAAATCAATCAATCTGAAGGCTCTTTTGAAATCTGTGGAAAAATAGTCCACACAATAATTTTTGCTAGATAGGAGTTACAACGTGGGTTATTTTTCCAATGAACACTTTATACAAATGTTTCATGAGCGTTCTCTTTAGAGAGGGAAAACAGGAAAAAGAAAGAATGAGAAAAAGGAGGGAAAAATCCCATTATTAAATATATAATCACATTATATATAATATCTTATTACAAGATAGTTCTTGCTGCTTTGACTAAAATTTACATTTTGAAATTTAACTATGAATGCAACTGTAGCAGTGCATACCGTACACAACACAATACATTTGAAAATATGCATTAGATGATGAAGTTGTTAGTTGCTGATTCTCAAATATTCAGGGTGAGTCTTAAGCACCTCCTGTAACTTTTGAACGGTTGAAGATATTGCAATACAGTTTTCACGGAAGTGAATGAGGGAATGGGGCTAATTGATATGTGTATTGATTTCTCTTTTACCACTTGTATTTTACAAGATATTTGAGGTAATTTTGTTTTTTCAAATGGGACTATACATATTTTTTCAGTCTGTCATGACAAGCATAAAATGAGGAATCCAAAGATATAAGCATTTTTGTGAGTAATTTTGAATTTTTCGCGACTAGTGTTTAACAGATATTTTCAATGAAACAGTCAGCCCCATAAGGTTATGCAGCGCTCCCTCAGCAAATGCGTTCTCGGTTAAGGGAAGGGATTTTAGTACTTGAAGATACAAAACATATTCCAAATATTCACAAAACTGTTGCATTTTTTCCTGAACTTTGCTTTCGATCCTGCCCCATTTTCAGATATTTTGTGTTTCTTAGGGATTGAAAATATGGATTTGTCATAAATAGTATGTATTGAAATAAGATTGTTTCTCTCCTAAGTTATTATTAGGGCTTTGATTTATATGCAATAAAAACTGCGAAATATGCACGTATATATGTAAAAATATTTTGTAATATATGCAATTAAAAAAGGAAAATATGTGAAATAGTGTATTGTAAAGTGTAATATGGAAAATATGTTTACAGCAAAAAACAATGCAAAAATCATATAAATTGTTACAAGCAACAAACATTAAGTCAAGGACTTAATTTTGAAGAACACTTGTTTCTTAGGAAAATAATGGGAGATACAAATAATGTATTACATTTCACAAAATAAAAAAAAAATATGGGTTCTGCAACAAAAATATGACTTTCTCTCAATTATAATAAAATCTAGAATACAAAAATCAAATAACTTAAAACTTGAAAATCTTGATTTAATACATTTTACTTGTGAGCAAACGATACTTGGTTAAAAGAGAAATGTTAGTAAATTGAAAAAAATGGACATGTCCAACTCAGGCATTGAAAACCTTATGCGTCAGCTCTAGCTGGTCTCCTTGACTACTCAGCGGACAAATGACGCACTCCCAGATCGTCTGTGCCATAAATTCATGGGCACATTATGTATTCTTTTAACACTACTCCACGTTTGTGCCGTGTGTGGGCACCCATAATCGCTTGGTGGATGCACATTTCATTTCAACTGATACTGACTGATAATCACAGGTCTTCGTGTGCTTCTCGAGCGACTTCATAAAGTCAGGTGAGCGGCAACGCTGATCCGTGGCTATTGCAACGCAAACAAGTCCTCAGAAGCCCATAGCTTCAGAGCAGGTCATATGATGTACCATAGCACGTGGCAAGAGAACTGCAGTGCTGCTTACACACTGACGGAACTGTAACTGTTGGGCTTCTTTTCGTGGATAAAGGGTAAATATGCTACAAAAATATGCAAATATGGCCCAAATATGCAAAAATATGCAATTATGTTGTTATATGCGAAAATATGTGAAATAAAAATAGCTTAAATTGATTCTAAATGCCTTGAAACATATACAATCTGTTGAAATGGGATGTTTTAGTTAATAGAAAAAATGCAAATGCATATAAATCACAGCCCTAGTTATTATTATATGCTTATTAACATTGAAATTGTTTGCTCAAAAGTTGCAATATTTTTTGTACGGTCTTAATTATTTATTCTTATTGTGCTGTGTTTCAAAATCCCATTCATACGTATCTTATGATATGAAACCCCATGAAATGGAGTTGAAGTTATAAATGATTTTATTACTATACATACTTATGACAAATCCTTATTCTCCATACTTCAATTCCGTCAATCAAAGAAAGACAAAAATGTGGAAGGATGGGAAGCACAGTTCAGGAAAAAACTGCAATGGATTTGTGAATATTTGGAATATGTTGCATATCTTCAAATAAGGTCCCTTCCCTTCCCCAGGCGCGTGTGTGCTGGTGGAGTGCTGGGTGACCTTGTGTAGTGGACTATTCAAAATGTCCGTTAAACCCCAGTCGCAAAAATCAAAATTACTCAATAAATGCTTATCTAACATATGACAATATGTATATCATTGGATTCGTCTTTTTACGCTCGTCATGATATACTGAAAAATATGTATAGTTCCTTTTGAAAAAACAAAGTTACCTCAAAAATCTCGTAAAATTCAAGTGATAAAATAGAAATGAATGCACGTAGCAATTAACCTCTTTCCCTCATGCACTTCCGTGAAAACTGCATTGCAATAACTTCAACCGTTCAAAAGTTACAGAAGGTACTAAAGTTACGTGACTCACCCTGTATTTCTTGATGACCTTACTTTCCCTAAGATTAATGTTACATGTTCTTATAATACTAGGGGACAATACGTAGGGTGCAAAAAATTATTATTTCAGTTACTTCTCAAATGAAATTATAAATTGTATTTCAAATCATCAAAAAACAACTAATGAGATTTGAGGAAAATTGAATTCTTTCTGATTTGTATTTATACTTTGATTCGTTCACAGCCATTGTCCCTGTGGTCCTTCCTTGACTTCTTGGACCCTCTCAAATAGTTGTACCTTAGCATAATGTCTCAATGTCAGCTCAGTTGTGACCATCATATGAGAACATGCATCAAGCAAAGCATGTAGAAGACATGGTCATCTACATGCTAGGTACCAGAAAGCACTTAAACACTAGTGGTCCTACAGAATGGCACAGAATTTCCCATATTAGTTTCCTGTTGCGTTTAGTCTCGGTTAGGTATTCGGACTTGCCAATACTCTTGATAGCTGCCATCTATCACCACTCAAACTACATTTTTTTGACATTTTATTAATTTTTCGGTTTCTTAATAATAGAACAAAAATGTTTTAAGAATGTTAAAAAAACAGTTAAACCTTGTCCTAAATGGCAATTTTCGTTGAAAAATTTGGAGCTGTTTTCAAGAAAATGGCATTTAAGCACTACTGTAAATGCGAAATTTGAAGCTCTTTTTCACAGAAAATTTTTGAGTTTTCAAAAAACTTCATTTGAAGCACTTACACTCACAAATTCAATAATGTTTATAAATTGCTGGAAAGGTGTATTTTAATGGTATGAGAGAACTTTCAGAAAAATTACATTTGTGTGGAAGACGCCATAAATACTATTGAATTTGTGTGTGTAAGTGCTTCAAATGATTTCAAATGAAGTTTTTCAAAAACTCAAAAATTTTCTGTGAGAAAGAGCTTCAAATTTCGCACTTATGGTAGTGCTTAAATGTCATTTTCCATTTTCTTAAAAACAACTCAAAATTTTTCAACAAAAATTGCCATTCTTTAGGACAAGGTTTTACTGATTTTTATATTCTTAAAATAAAATAAAATAAAATCACGTAATACAAGAAATTCTGTGCCATTCTGTAGCAACACTAGTTTTAAAGTGTTTTCCAGTTTGTATTAGCTATTAAAAGTTTGCAAATGAATTTCAATACTTAGCATGGAAACATATTCAGATTTGGTGTCAGTGTGCAAGGTTTTGAGGTTCCTTTGGTATTTGAACAAGGAAAAAAATAAAAAAGGGGGGGGTCATTCAGCAACGTAAATAACTAAAAATCATCACCAGTGGACTTTGAGTTTCACTTGAATACCAATCAGGTGTGTGTAACCTGTGTGTTTTGGGCCATTACTCATCTCTTCTGGTCCACTATTCAGAAGTAGTAAGGTGTCATTTGATGCATTTCTGTCTACTGATGGAATGACACTGGATCCTTCCAGAATGTTCTAAGAGAATCATTTTAAAGTTTTGTGATGGTTTTCTGTCATTATCTGAATGTGCAATATACATTTCTATTAATGTTGTCTTGTTGTTCTAGGTTAAAAGAATTACCTCTGGGCCAGTCAACGTCACAGGAGAAATCTGGTGAAGGGAGTAGCAAATGTGAGAAGGAAAAAGAGAAAGAAAAGGAAGTGGAAGTAGATTACTTTGATTACAATCCATAAATGATTTTTTGACTTTAGTTTTGGGAAAGGGCAGAAGGAGCAGCAGTTAGCCAACAAAGAATGGTCAGATTTTGCACTATTTTTCGTGGATGAGAATAGAGAAGAAAATAGAAATGTTCTAAAGAGAAACGCTGCTTGCCAATATAATTAATCTTGCTTTTTATATCTATTGTTTTATTACCAAGGCACATATATGCTGCCTACATATTTTTGGCACCATGTCAAAACCATAAAAATGAAAAAGTTATTTTTGAGAAAAATACATTTAAAAATTGTCTAAATGTCAGGCTTTACAAGTAGAATGTTGCCTGTTAATTAATTTGTAAAATTTGCCCTTTTTTGCTTCAGTTTTCATAATTCCTAATTTTCTTTTTAATTAATGGTCATTAGTTGAAGCAGTTGAAGCTGTGAACAAGGAATCTTGGTTGTAATTTGAGGTCTTCAGATTGTTCTTGGCAATTTAGCAGCCCTTTGTGATTCAGGTTGATAATTAATTTATATGCAACTCTTTACCTGAAAATCTTGATTTGGGGTTTTTGCATAATTAGACCTTAAAATGCGACCTCTCAAAAGTAACTTTGCACTGTTGTGGTTTTGGTATGGTACTGACAATATGTGTACCTTCACTGGCATAATGGATAATCTTCTTTATTTTGTATGTTATTTCTCAAACATCGTATTTACTAAAAAATGTCAATTCTTATCTGTGAAAAATATGAGGGGTACTTGAGGACTGATGATGTAGATTTTCTTTGCCTGTGCTTGATAATAATGTAGGGCATAATAAATGTGCAAAGTTTTATGTGTTGAAGTCTGAGGAAACTTGCAAAGTGAATTGGATTAATATTTCATTGAAGGTTCTACTGGTCAAAATTGCAAAATTGCTTTGTGAACAATATTTGTTTCCATTCCAATACATTTGTTTACATCCAATGATTGTAAGTAAATTGTATGTTAGGTTTTTGACAATTTTAAACAATGATATTTGCTTCAGAAATACATTTCCTATCTGTGAGGTTATTTTGTATAGGGGATTTCATCGGAGGATTAATTTCTGATTTTCAGTGTCTAATTGTATTTTGCTGCCCTCAGAATTCAGGCCTTTGTGAAAAAGACAGTAGTCATTAGAAAGTTCTTGGTTATTTGATTTTATTTAATTTAGTGTTAACCCAATTTGCCATGTAAATATATTATTATAATAATAATAATTAGAATTGTGAAATATAGATTTATGCATATTATTAATTGAATTGTTAAATTATTGTTTAAAATGCAATAATTTCATTATATAAAGTGAAAAGGGAAATATTCATTATCTGTTTTTTGAAGGCAATGTATAAATGTTATGGGACCGTTTTAAAAACCAATGTACATGTTTGTGTACAAATGCTAATGTTTCTGATTTGCCAAATTCTGATGGAAAAATAATTTAAGTGGGCTTCATGATAATTTTCTCAAAAAATAAATATGTACATTTCATTGCCAATATGAGGTGATTTAATCCTTTACCATGTAATAATTACTTATGTCACAATCTGAATTTCTTTTGCCTCTGCATCAAGTAGTAATTAATGTTCATCGAGGAGTGTTCATTATCACATGTGAAGCAACATTCATTTGTATGCGCCTGTATAACAGACTTGTACATTGTAATTTTTCACTGTTGTGAAGGTGCCTTCTGTAAAAAAATATTATTAAATCCTTTCAGAAAATATGATTGTAAAACCCTTTGTTGTTCGTCATAACAATCCATCCAATTTGTTTTATTGGTACTCCCATGCTTCTGGTGAATTGAGAGATTGTGCATCATTCCATTGATGAGAATGCATGTGTGTATAATTTTTTGATTCATTTAGAAGTCTAGTAAGATCCAGTAAATATTACCCTGAATAAGGAATTGGTATGCAAAAATACCTTTCTGATGAGAAAATTGAGTAAACTGCTGAGTAAATTGATGAATTTATGACTCTAGCATCTTGAAAGAGGAAAACATTTTAACTATACTTGGGTTTTTATTTCTTGGTGCAGGGGCGTGTCTTCATGATCTTCACAATCTCACGGTATTTCGCGTCGTTCTCAGTCGTGCCGCTGGGAGTGGCATGATCACGACTGTATCGAGCAGTGCTGGTGATCATGCAATTTGTTGTGGCACGACCAAGAACGATGCGAAATACCATGAGATATTCCATTTTGAAGACAAGCCCCCACATGTCAAGAAATAAAAACCAAAGTATAGTGATGGTAAAAAAGCACATACTTCCTTGAATTGTTCGTAAAGGTTATGAGATATTCAAACTTCTATCTTACTAACACTTCAGCATCTTGTGATAAATTTAAATGATGTAAATGAAAACGACACTAACATTTTTATAGTATACATGGAATGATTTAAAGTCTTAATATTGATAAATAGATATATTAATGAAGAAATTTAGGTTCAATGTTTGAGTAGGGCAGATTAAAAGAAAAGAAAATTTGTCACAATATAATTCTCATTTACACGAAAATTACCAGTATTTTGGAAAAAGTAGTATATACAAAATGATGTAAAGATCTAATATTGACGAAAAGATTGCTTTAAAAAGAGAAAAATTCTAGGTGTAAAACAAGTTAAAAAAACTTGCTCTTTTCGAAATTCCAGTGGTTTTAATGAAATTCAGATTTATGCGTTATTATTAAGCAGATTTTGCTCTATCTAAGCCAAATATTTAGGGTCTTTTTTGGGAAAATCGTTTAAATACTTTTTTTAACTTTCCATGATTTCACTCAAACTTTTGTGAAATCTCACTTTTTTAAACATGTGGACACACAGAAGGGCACAAACGTTTTTGCACTAGTTAGTTTAGTATTCTCTTTGGCGTCTAAAAGAAAACCAGTTTGTTTGTTTTTTAATTGTTTATTTAAAGTCACCCCAGAAACAGCTAGGTCATAGGAGACAACAGTTACAAAAATTCAGTACTTACACAAATATACAATGGTTTCAAACACACCTACAATTACATGGAACACACACATACATTCGAGATAAAATCATCAATAAATGTTAAATACAATTTACCACATTAAATTTGGTAAGGAGTTGAATATGCAATGAAGATCACTATTAATGTTGAGACTTGCTGTATCAGTCATCATTGCATGGCAATCAACAATGAGGTGCTTAGTCGATACTGAGAGATCGCAATTTGGGCAAAGATCAGGAGTAGTCGTCTTCATCAGGCAGCTATGGCCAAGCTTAAAATGACCTATATGCAGTCTGGTTATAACCACTTGATGCCTTCTGCTAAGACTAATTCTGTGATCAAGGTGTAAAAGTTCTTACGTCAAAAATCTTAGTTTGGAGAATACAAGCATTGGCTCAATACCGATTATTGAGCCAATGCTTCTTACTATGCTCAACGCTATTTCTCAAAGCTTTTTTGTCATTAAGAAGGCATCATTTTAATTTGGTCATTTTACTAAAATAAAATACAGATACTTAACTTGTAGTTTCAGTAAGTAACCCAATTTTGCCAAAAATTGACTTAAGAACTTTTACCCTGTGACCACAGAATTGATGTGATGGGGGATTCCTTGATATTCTTCCTGACTGCATGTAATTTAGAAGGCACCATTTTCCAGTTCCGGTCCCAAAGCTTCTTAACTGCAAGTAAGAGGTAATTTTTAAGGTCAGGAAATGAGCCGCCAGCTTCAGTTTCAATTTTGGGAAGACAAATTGCTGCTTTCGCTGCTGTATCCACTTCTTCATTGCCTTGGATGCCTATGTGAGAAGGAAGCCAAGCTATTGTAATGTGATATCCTTTAAAGAAGGTGTGATGAAGTTTTTCTTGGGTTTCTTGGATCAGGGGATTCAAGGAATGTCGGTTGCAGACGAAGAATAGAGCAGATAGTGAGTCAGAAGAAATAACAATATTTGTGTTACATGGTGTTAGGGGTCATTCATAAATTACATACCACTAATGGGGGTGGGAGAGGGTCTGAGCAACACCACTTTGGTGGTATGTCTAGGTGGTGTTGGTCTGAGGCAGCATTACACTGCATTACGTAGAGATAAGGAAGTGCATTACAAGGGGGAGAGGGTGTTGAAAATACTTGAAATTTGCATTAAGTAATTTATGGATGGCCCCTTACTATGCTAATGTCAATAGCTTTCATAATAGTTCAAGCTTCACATGAGATTATGGAATAGAAATCCAGGAAGCGATGAAAATACTTAAGGGGTGGGATAATGGAAATAACAGATCCACTAGATCTTGACTGTTGTTTGGATCCATCTGTGAAAAATTGGCTGTGGAAAACCAGGGTTTCTTCAGTATAATATTTGAAATTGCAGGTAGTTTGTTAAAAATGAGACCAGCATCAGTCTTAACTGTTTGTTACATATGTGGAAACAATTTTTTTAAAATTTGGAGCAGTTTTTGAGAAAATAATTGTTTAAAAATCACCTGTTTCACACAAAAACTACTCATATTTTTGAAAATTTGAACATGACATTATTTGAAGATTTGGTTTTGATGAACAGATTTCATTAAGGAAAAATTTCTATCTACATTATGGAAGATGTAGGCACAAAAAAAATGTTTTTTGAGCAAAAAATGTGATTATGTAAATGCAATTTTCGAAAATTTAGGAAGTTCTTTGAAATTGTGACCTATGCCATTTCTTTTGCTCTTATCAGAGGGGAAAGGGGAACAATTTTGGGGATTTTGAAAATGTTGAGGTTTCTTGTAAAGTACCCCCAAAAATCAAAATATCCATTTCAAATTCAAGGGGCCACGACATTAGTCAGATCGATCTAGTAGTACCAATTTTGATGAAAATCCTACTTACGGTTTAGCTGCTAGCATTGTTCACAGATGGACAGACGTTTTGTTGTAATCCAATTTTTCGGTATGAAGGTCTCACTAAACATGAATTCTGACTATACAACATGTTAGAGGAAGTAATTTACTACATGAAGGACAAGATTTATACACTTTTTCATTACTAACGCCTGGCAAAATTCTCAATCTTCAGTAATGTATTTGTAGGAAAGGGGACCAAAAAATTTGAAATTTTTCTAATTTTCAAAATTTCAGAGTTAACAGTGAATATTGGACGAATGTTGTCGGTATAAGTGTATTATATAAGCGTGTGTGTGTATAAATACAAGTGGGTGTGGGTGTGTGGGTGTTTTTTTTGTTTTTTTTTACGAGGGTAGGTGGAAATCTTCAAAAGACACCATGTGGCCCGTACCACATGATAGTGTGAGATTTTTACCCACTAAAACCACCTCCCTTCTCCTCCATCCTCCCCGCGGAACCGCCGTTAGGCATTACATCACGGGGAGTGGATCAGAGTGGCTCAGTCACAAGCCACTTCTATTCCCCAGATCGTAGGAAGGATCCAAGGAGGATCAGACGACTTCCCTTCTTTCCCTTTCTATTCTCCTGAGCTCAGCTATTGTAGTCTGCGCACATGCGCTCACCGCAGCCCAGTTGGTTTCTGAAGCGAGCATGCACCCGACCATTGCTTCGGGTGTCAGCGGGTCAATCCCGAGTATATACGAGATTTCAGCTTGCTTTGGTCCCTAGAATTTTCAATATGGCGGCCATTCGGCCCTGCCAACTTCGAAAATGTACGTGAAGCTAGACTCTGGCGCTACATTCAAACATACGCAAATCGAGAAATCTGTCATCAGGAATCATTAATTTTAATCAACTGAATGTTTTGAAACATTGAAATAATTATCATTTGGACCAATTATTTTGATAATTTTCTCCTGAAACTCATAAAACTGAAATATGAGAAGTTTAATGTTTTATTTCATTGCAAAACGCAAATATAATTAGAAAGCTTTAGAGGAATAAATTAATTAATTACATACTTTCAAAGATAAGAATATAAAATGAATGGGAGGAAAATTTGATATCAGAGTATTTCATAATTACAATAATATATTTCATCTCAACATTCAACAGTAAAAACTAAGGAAGAAGAATTAAACACTATTTATAATTTTTACCAAGTAAATTTATTTTACAATAATTACAAACAAGTGTTTTTTACAGTCCAGTTTTTTGTGAAACCTTCATCTACACTGTCCCTGATCAGATGTACAATAAATTTGTTTTCACACTCTACCCCATCATTCTCTCTATAAACAACCAGAATTTTCTCAGAATACTCCACTGCATTTCTCCAGTTTGTAGTTGACGCCTTAACACTTTATTAAATTTAAGATAATGAACCTCATTTTCCTTGTGTTAAATGTGTCAATGAATTTAGAAAATTAAGATACCTGTTTTAAAATCTGCTTCCAAAGATTTCTGGCCTTTTCCATTCTATAGCAAGATCTTCTAAGGACATTCTTATTGAAGAATTCCTTTGACTGAGATCACACATTTTCAGTTGAATTGAACATGCTGTAATAGGGAGTAAGCCTTGAAACAGTATGCCCTTCAGTTCTCAGCAATTTATCAACTACACACTTGTGGGCAATTACTTTTAACACTTGAAACAAATTAATTTATATGAGAACTGCTTAAATCATTTTAATAGAATATATGAAGGTGAATATGAAAAGATTAAAATTAAAATGCAAGAATTTTAATATACTGCATTTATCATGTATCCTGACAATAAATATTTTTAAAATATTCTCATTTTGTGCAGAACGTTAGCAGTATTGATCTTATTTTACTTATGATGCCTACATTACAGATCTGCTCATGGGCTTTCAGCCAGGCTTCATAAATCTTTGTTCTCATTGTGTACTACATATACTCCTTTCTTTGGGTCAGCCATGACTGTAAAATATCAAATATTTTCAATAAATTATATAATAATATTATTACATTAATACTATATAAAAGTATTGCATAGTGTAATGTATAATATAATATAGGTTTACATAATAAATACTGTCTCACATTTAAAATACTAAATATATTTCCATGAGAGTGTGAAAGTATCAAAGTATGTAATCGATAATTGTATGTTCAAAGCAATGTAAATCTGCGTATGATTTATTGAATATGAATTGTTAGAGCAAAGTATCTTGTCATACATTGTTTGAAGCAATTTTCTCTGACACATATTATTGTTATTATTTTTACTATTGATATTATTATTACTACTAATAAGCATAACTTACATCATCTTTTCCCTTATAAACAATATACTTACTTCGATTTTCCAAACAAAATTCATTTCAGAATTCTGAACAAAGAAGGTTAAGATCCTTGGGAAAAGAATGTATTCTCTGATATTCTCCCAAATTTCTTTTTCTGGAAGAACTTTCCCTGTAAAGAGTGTTTCCTATTATTTCATCTTTGCAAACTATACCCAATACAAAGTACAAAAATATACACTCATATGTTGAACATTACCATCATGACTCTTTTATAGATGAATCTTGCAATTTCTTCCCAACCATCTAAGTCATCTGATTCAGTACTACCTTCACCAGAGAGTATATGGCCTTCACAGTACTGAAAGAATATTGTGAAGTCGTTATGAACTGTATTTTAGAGGTTCACATACATTTGTAATTTTAATTTATTCACATATGGCTTCATTATTTGACCAAACAACATGAATTAAAATATGTTCAATCACCGTGTGTACTACAATTCACAATTTATAGATATAACCAAAAATATACAAAATACCTGCATGTGGTAATGCACAAATGATCTATTCCCATAGATATATATACTAACTAGATACCTAACTCCCGGCGCGCTGCTGAGGCACGAGTGAAGCCGCTGGTGCGCGCGGTCGCCATGATTGGGAAAGGCAGAAAGCTGGGCGGAGTTACGGCGCAGTAGGGGATACAGTACAGTAAATGCAATTAATTCTGACGTTCTGATAAATTATTTTCCTAGTAAAATTTTGAATAACAACATTCCTAGCAGATTTCTTCTAGTACCGCACATTCATAGTCGCTAAATATAGTACTGAGAACGTAAATTCCTTGGATGAATTACTTCTATACATAACAAGCTCACAATCCTTACCTTCAATATAATCAAATTGGGAAATTAGGGTACAAAAATAACAAAATTGTAATTCAAAAATGTTTTATTCATTCCTGAAAATAATTAATTTTGTAAGTTTCTGTCTGCAGCTTGCTGTAGACTGTAGATGTTTAGCATAAGCATGCAGTCTAATTGCAATATATTTTTGACAGATAAGAACAATAAGGTCTACCTTGTGTGCATTTTCACCAAATCCATCACTGCAGATAAGATCCTTGAAAACTGAACTATCCAAAGCAAATTGTCTCATATTATAAATTATTTGCCCTACAAGATTTTTCTTGTTTACATCAGTAAAATCATTAGTATGAATAAGCAAATTTTTTTCACATTCTTTTACAATTTTATATACATCATTTGATGCTGGCATCAATCCACCCTTGTTCTTTAAATGGAATAATCTTCTAAATTGGAAGAAGTTGGAACTTTCTAAGTTTTCACTAACCGCTTCTACACAAGCAGAACAAGAAATTTTTTTTATTACACACTTAACAACATACCCTGCTATATAATACAAAATATTGTCCTTAGCTAGTGTGGTATGGCCATTCAATCTTGAAATCCCTAGGTCCAACATTTCCTCATTGACTTCTGATTTGTCATCTTGAGAAGGATCCATTACACACAAAAAAGATTGTTGGTATCGTTGGTACGACCACCTCAAATCAAAAATGCAACCGGACCTATCGATTTCTAATGCTATACAATTAGCAGAAGGGGAGGCATCTACACTGTTTTTCAACATTATTTGCTTCATTGCAGATTTAAATTGAAGAACATTCGGATTATTATTAGAACCAAATCTATTTCTTATTTTTGAAAAGAGAAGTTCCAAATGATCTTGTGAAATCTTATATGTTAAAAAAAACTTCATTGTGGGAACAGCAGCAAACAAAACCCTTGCAACGGAGATAACTGATTTAACACAAAGAGCAAATCCTACAATAAATGTCTTTTTTGGGCCACAATACAAAAAATTACCTTTTGTATCCTCTAGAGTAAACAAATACTGCACCAGTGGGAGAACGATACTTTCCATTGTGTCAATATTTTCAGGGCTTATGGGAGCTTTGAATCCCTTAGCAAATGGATTTCTGCTGTTCAAGAAATCGAACAGTCTGTCTATTACACGAATGAAATTAATAGTTTCATCACAGTCTTTAAATTCTGGCAAACCAGCACTTTTTAAAAACTCTAATGCATCAGCAGTTGAAGAACTTAAGGCTTGAGCTGCGTACTTCACCTTCATTCTACTTTTTTGCCACTCAATGTGGCTTTTACTTAATTTATTGCCTAGCTTAAGGCCAATGCTATTTTGCATAGTGTGCAGTTTTATTAAAATATTCCAGTCGACTACCCCTTGTTTGGTTGAATCTGGCCTAAAGATCCTAAGGCATTGCGAGCCAACTTTAGCAAGTGACATGCATCAGGAGTAAAATGTATGGCATCATCTGATGCAGGATTATTAAGTTTTCCATTGATTTCTTCGAAGATACCAGATGTAGTGCAACCCAGACTGTTGAATGTTGCAAAATTTGTTGCAGTACAATCTGAGGTAACAGCCCATACTCTCACTCCAATTTCACTGCACAAAGTTAGGGCATTTTTAATCAGTTCTGTCTGTGTCACTGCACTAATTTTAGTTATCAAGAAATAACCTATTGGCCACTTCCATTTCCCTGCCACATGCACTAGCATAAAAACAAGTGCTTCCGTTGCTGGTGTTTCTGTACTCTCCAACTGCAGATTCTTTCCGAAGTCACAATAACCAAGGAACTGACCACTTTTTGGATGCCAGACAATCTGCTTCCTAATAGCCATCCCATCCAAAATAAGACAGCAATTTTTGTCCTCAGGAGGAAAGCATTTTATTGCCTCAAAGACTTCCTTAAAAAATCCTGGTTCAGCGTTCACAGATGAAGTCCAATTGGTGATAGCAGATGGATTAGGCAATGTCAATATTGTTCTAAAAGAAATAAGTGTGATATCAATAACATTTCAATAATGCTGTTAAAAAATAAAATATAAATTCAAATTATTATTTTAATATACAATGACCTACCTGCAGAACTCATAAGCTTTCGGGGAATGGTAGTGAAGGGTGAGTGCAAACTGCTTCAATGAATCAGAATATCTACGCCCATTCGCTGATCTTTTACAATTTTTCAATTCATTTTTGAACATTTCCTGGGCCACACTACCAAAATTTTCAATTATAGATATTTCTGCTTCACTCTCAAGTAAACCCCTATCACGCAAGGTCTTCAATAAATCTTTTAAATTACAAACAGTTCTGTCTCTTCTCCTCACTTTCTGTTGTAACATCTTTACTTTCTTTCTTAATCCTATTACAGTTTCTAGCTCGTTATGCTCAGTTTGCACCGCTTTCTCTGCATAATTTTCGGTGGAAACAACGTTATCACATAACTGATTTTCGCTCACTGTTGGTGTAGCATTTTCTCTTAGAGCTGTACGCAATCTTGGCATTTTTGGCTTGCACTGATAATATGCTGGAAATGCTGGAAATACCGAAGGTATTGCGTTTGGCTTCAGTCTTTTGATGTACGACCCCGGACGATCTAAAAAGTCAGTCGGTACGAAATGCTCGCTGCACAATTTACTTGCTTTCGTGGGAGAGAATCCTTTCCGTTTCAAGGCCTGCACCCATTGCTTCACTTTCTCCTCGTCCTTAAATGGAAATCTGCAAAATTTATTACATATTAGAATGAAACAGAATAGTAGCACTTTATTGTAATGATAAAGAGTAACAACATGCACGAACATTAATATGCATTACAATTCACAGTTTCTTTCCGTAATTACTTACCCAAAAAATTGTATGTTTCCTCCGGTTATAAATCTATTAGTGCACCCATATGCACAACAGGAAGCTGGCATTTTCAACAAAAGTACTTACACAACGGCTTGTGAAAATATAATCGCACAACACGCAGAGCAGAACCGATCGTCTTCCTACTACAGCAGCTGACAATGTACGTTCCGAAACGCTTCTTGCCTTTCCTAATCATGGCCGCCGCGCGCACGGGTGGCTTCAGTTTTCGATGTCGAGTCGGCCATCTAGTTAGTATATATATCTATGTCTATTCCTTAGTACGAAAATTTAAGGTTTGTTATATTTCATAAACATCTTACCTGAAATAAATATGCCACTTCACATTTACGTTTCAGAATTCCTTTTCATCTTCCTTTCTAGTTCTAATTCGCTTTCGAATTCTCATAAAGAGCAATAACATTGTATCTTGCTGCACTATTTAATATTCATTGTTTAACACGATTTGCATGCGTAATTTAAACACGCTTACGTGGCATTGTTTCCACTGTCTCATTTAAAAATTAAAAAAAAATTATGCGATGAGAATGTCAAATCAAAATGACAAATTCAGTTAAAAAATTGTAAATATGCTTCTACGCTTTCAAGAGTGCAGTTTTGAACATGTTGGTAGAAAATAAAACAAATGAAAAGATGCCAACCGCAGCTAAACAAATTCTATTTCGGCGCGTATGTGCCAACACATGGGGAGTTTCGTTGACGGTTGACTACTCTGAACTGGACTTGTGCTAAACTTAAAGTGTACCGAAAAGTTCCTAAATCAATGTCGTTAGAATAACGGGTAATATTCATCAAGTTGGTATGATCCACCTTCTCTGGGACCATTTGAGCCTGAAAATTCCTATACTCATAACGTGCCGTCGCTGCAGATGGAATCGTGGGCACTCGAAAAACACATGCTCGGCGTCTTCGACAGCAGGTTCACATAGTGGACAGAAGGGGGTATCCTCCAACTTGAACCTGTGGAGATATGCCAGAAAGCATCCATGTCCAGACAACAGCTGAGTCAGGCAGAAGTTTACTTCACCGTGTTTACGGTTGATCCACGGTGCAATGGAGGGAATCATGCGGTACGTCCATCTTCCTTTAATGGACTTGTCCCAGCGATCCTGCCATTCAAGCAGTGATGTCGAGCAGTTTGGGTTCTCCTCTTCTTTGTGATATTGCCTCCGTCTCTCCTGTGCTAAGATATCGACAGGAGGCATCCCCGCGATGACGCACACTGCATCATTTGACACAGTGCGGAATGCACAAGCTACCCGCAATGCTGATAACCTGTACACTGACGCCATCCCTCGGACGTAGCTATTTCTTGACGTGGAGTTGGCCCATACTGGGGCTCCATAGAGCAAGACTGACCTGACAACCAAGGCCAGAAGCTTCCGTTTCTCCTGACAGGGCCCTATGTTGGGCATTAGCCTCGACAGTGCAGCATTAACTACCGCCGCTTTATTGCTGGCATACGTCAGGTGATCCGCAAATGTCAGACGGGCATCAATCATGATACCAAGATATTTGATTGACGGCTGCGATGTAACACGGTGGCTTCCAACTTTGATCGTGATGGTTTCTCTCTTTTTCCTGCTAGTGACCAGGATAACCTCAGTCTTGTGCTCAGCTAACTGCAGCCCTGAGGACTTCAACCACTGTTGGCACATTTCGCTCGGTGCGGACAAGTTCCTGCGACTTCCGCCCACCTGGGCACTCCTTGCGGTAATCCCGCCAAATTATGGGAGTTCCATGCTACACCAGTGTGTTATGGGGGCGCCAACTCCAAAGCTTGCGCGTCCCACTTAAAAAAGTCATCATCAATCAATCAATCAATCAATCAATGAAATGGAATGAAAACATTAATTGAATCATTGTTTCCCCGCGCCTTGAAGCATGTGACAGTTCTTCCGCCGCCCGGCCAGGTTGCAATCAGCTACCCTCGCCGCCGACAACGGTGACGTCACTACATCGCCACCGTCATCGCCGCCACCAACACCATCGCGCCGTCGCCGCCCCTATCTCTCCCCCCGCCTGCGTCCGCCCCCCGCCGCCAGCTAGCCGGCTGCCCGCCCCCCTGCGCCCTGCCCGGGGTCTGAACCCGGGGCAGCGCCAGAACACGGGTGGACAGCGGGCGACAGAGCTGATGGAGTGTGGGCCAAGCGGAAGGAGCTATGGTGGACTGGGAGCATGAAGCATCCACGGCGGTGAAGGGCATTTTTCACGCTTTCTGCATTTGAGACCCTCTACTAGACAGCTGGGTAATTTGTAGGAGCTGTGGTGCTGTGACAGTGATGTGGTTCGACAACCCAGCCATGTGTGCCTCGTAACCTTTCAATGTTACATTCATTTGGTTTTTCTTTCTGTGTTAGTCAGGTAGCATCGCTTGGTCAGTGTGTGCCTTTAATTTTGTGTTTCGCAACATTGCAAGAGTTTTGTGAAATTGTTAAAGTTTTTTTTGTATTCTTTGACAACCACCGACTAACAATAGCGATCGTTTCGTTGCAAATGTACACAATTTCCTCAGTATATTTTGCAACGGCTACGATAGCAATGTCGTCCGCGAAACCAATGATATTGGTGCCTTCTGGGAGGGGAAGCCGAAGGACCTCGTCATACATCATATTCCACAATAGTGGGCCCAATACCGACCCTTGTGGGACACCAGCAGTGACATTGTGTACCCTCGGCCCATTATCTGTATGGTAGATCAGGGCTGTATTACTCAGATACTCAGCCACAATCTTCCTCAGTTACGTTGGTACCTTAAATCTGTGGAGAGCTAGGTGAATATTACTCCACCTGGCCGAGTTGAATGCATTCTTAATGTCCAACGTAACGACAGCACAATACTGTTTTGGGCCTCCCTTCCATCTACTTCCTCCAATTGCTTGTCGGGCGGTGTTAATGACAAGCTGGACGGCGTCAACTGTCGAGCGGGCTCTGCGGAAACCATACTGGTTTTCCGAAAGACCTCCTCCTTCCTCTACAGCTTTCTCCAGCCTGGTACTAATAATTCTCTCCAGAACCTTGCCAGCTGTGTCAAGCATACACAGTGGCCGGTATGACGATGGATTTTCAGGAGATTTATTCCCCTTAGGGAGGAGCACCAGACGTTGTTTCTTCCATCTTTCTGGATACACCCCTTCTCTCAAGCAAGAATAGTAGATATCCTCAAAGATGTCGGTGTGGTCGAATATCGCAGTCTTGAGGGCAATGTTGGGAATATTATCCGGTTCGGGAGCCTTTGTGTTGCCGATTCTTCTGATTGCGTGAAGAACTTCCTCCTGCTTGACTGGAGGAATTATTTCTACGTCAGATAACGCTGTATTAACTGTTTCAGCGGGGTGGGTCGGGAATAGGGCTGTCACAATTTTGAGCAACATATTGGGGCAAGTTGGAGAGCGTAGGTGCCACTGTCTCAACCTACTCATGACCGTCTTGTACGGCCTACCCCATGGGTCTTTTTCGACCTCGGCACACAGACTTTTGGCGCATACGCGTTTGCTCTTGCGGATTTCAATCTTCAGCTGCCTTCGAGCGAGTTTATATTGCTCTTGCAATTGTAGAGAGATGTCTCTGCCACGAGCTCTCTAGTATTGTCTCCTGGCTCGAAGGCACTGCCGGCTTAATTGGGCTATTTCCTCTTTCCACCAGTAAACTGGTGAGCGTCGAATGATTGCGCCCCGTCTAGGCATAGCCGCATCACAGGCTTTGGTTACCCATTTTATAACCTGCCCTGCTTTGTCATCTACGGTACCCGTTGGCACTATCGTCTCCAAATATAGTCGGAAAACTTCTTCGTCAAACATTTTTGCTTTTCACCCAGCTGGTTGATATTTCGGTGCAAAATTATCCTTCCGTTGATTTTTCACCTCGTACAAAAGTGCCTGGTGGTCACTATGGGTATAGTGCTCACTAACTCTCCAGGACACTCCCATTCTCAATAGGTTATCTGACATGAACGTCAGATCCACAACAGATCCCGCGCCCCCTCTGCGAAAGGTGTGTGTCTCCTGTGCTGGCGAGCTCTACATTAAGAAGACAGAGGGATGCCAGTACCGCTCGACCTCGCTCATTAGTAGACGAACTACCCCACTCGACCGCCCAGGCGTTGAAGTCTCCCGCTATCACCAACGGGCTTCGTCCTCTTGCGTCATGCACTAAGCGGTCGAGGAACTGCTCAAACTCGTCTATTGTCGCATTCGGTGAGGCATAACAGCTATAGATGTAGACACCGTTGATTTTTACCCACACAAATCCAGCTCCGGGTCTCGTCATTACTTGCTGGAATGAGTGTTTTCCACAGGCCCAGATTGCCGCCTTGTTGTGGAGGTCAGATACCCACGCTGTATCATCACGGTTTCTATGCAGTTCGCAAATTATTGCTAAATTAGCCTCCCATTCCCTTACCGACTGTGCCAGCGTATCCTGGGCAACTGTACAATGGTTGAGATTAAGTTGTAAAATTATCATTTTCGGCCCGTTATTACTTTGAGCGCATTTTGGTACAATGGACACCTGCTTCACCCAGTAGCATGTCTGCATTGTTTCCCGTTTTCTTCACAAAGCAAACACTTTGCGTCATTTTTACATGCCTTAGCAAGGTGATCCTTACCACCACATTTCATGTACAAGTTGGACCGGTCATGTGCGCTTTTGCATGTTTTTCTGAGGTGTCCAAAATCCAAACATCTGTAACACCTCAGAGGGACCTTCTCCTCACGCATAGCGCTGTACACCCATCCTATTTTTACTTTATGGATGGCCAACAACTTGTTAGCCTCCATAACAGGAAGGCTGACGATTGCCACCTGCGTTCCACCGTAGGCTGGTCTTAAATATTTTACCACAGTAGCTGGGAGATCACTGGCTTCGGGAAGATTGTCCACCAGAGCCCTATGCACTTCCTCTTTAGTTGTGACCTCATCCAGGTCCTTCACCTCAATGGTCACGGTGTGAGTGAGCGCCCTCACATCGGCGTTCGAACCAAACACCTTCCTTACAGAGGACTGAAAATATGCAGTTTGGCCTCCGGCAGACCGCTTCAGATGCAGAGGGAGATCGCCGCCAGCTGTCTTCCGAATGCGCGTGACATTCTCACCCAGCTCCTTAAGCTCAGGGTCAGCTTTCATTTTTTTAAGGATGTCTGCGTACGTCAGCGCGTCGTCCTTCTTCTTGATCATCAGGGCATCTGGTCTGGGTGGCCTTTTCCGCGTTTTAGAACGCTTACGTTTTCTCTTCTTACGAGTGACCACCTGCCACTCGGGCTCTTCACGTGCCACTGCAGGCTCTTCTCGTGGCTTTTCCGGAGAGGGGGCTTTTGGCCGAGTTTTAACTGCGTTTTCCGCAGTCTCCATTCTTACCTTGGGCACCTGGGTGCTCCGGTTTCGCGGAGGATCATTTCTCGTTTTGAGTACTCCCGCAGCCACCTTCTCAGGGGATGTCTGGGTGCACCCTTCTTTCGATACAACTTTGGCGCACTGAGGATCTGGGCTGGATGATCCTTTTTGCAGTGCTACCACCTCGTTAAAGTGCGTCTGGATCGAATACGCCAATCTCTTGATCTCACCATGAACATTATGGCGAAGCTTAACGAAGTTGAGAAGCTCGGTTATTTTCTTTTCAAGGCTTCACAATGGCTGTTGCTTCGCAAGATCATCACTTGTAGCAACAGATACTACAGCAGCCAAGTGGTCCACTGCTGAAGGACTGCGGTCACTGGTTGACGACGCCTGGGAGCCCGCTTGCTCACTCCGAACAGACGCCGGTACTGGGGATCCGGGCCCCTGCACCGTAGACTGAGATCCCAAAAAACCTTCCATGCTGGTTTTTTGACTGGGGTGTCCTTCCCCGCCTGTTGGTCCGTGAGAGGTATTTTAATTGCCTCTTGACCTCTATATCTAGAGATTCCTCCCCTGTTCGCCACCCAGGGACACGTCGCTTAGGGGTTACAGGCTCCCCCGGCTTTACCCTTTACCCTGGGCCAGGGTTGTAACCAACCAGACCGTACCCCGGAATACTTTCGGGTCGCTCCAGTACGGCGGTTACATGCCATTCTGACAGAGTGACTTGCCAGAACCCCCATCTCTCGTCTGTTGGTCGACCGTACCGCCGAAGGGATTGGTTACCACAACCTTGGCACGGGTTACTCGACTCGACAGGGTCCACCTCTTGAAGGTGAGAGCGGAGTTGGGATGGAGAGGCTATGAGACTCTCTTCAGCGAGTCTTGTAATCGCATCACATCCCCTTGGACCCCTGTGTGTGTGTGTGTGTGTGTGTATAACGCATTGTAATCGGTTTCCCTACCTGCTCCTTTCTCACCATCAACTATCTATCGCAATGTCATGCGTGTGCGTGCGCGAGTTGCAATAAGGGCGTTCCCCTTTCGCACCGGCTTGCTTACTTAATTTATTTACCAATCAACTCGTCAAAACACAACATCAAACATGAACGCACGGTTGCCCAACTTCCATTCCGGCATACACACACATAACGCCCATAACGTAATAACTTTTCAAGTAATTTAAAATGCCCGATTTTCTCAAAAAAATATAATACACAATTACAGAAAATTTGTTTCCAAGGTGAGTCGTGACCGGTTCCGTAGGGAAAGCAATAAACTGTAGCTTAAATTTGCGGTGAATCCAGGTTCCTAACTACTGAAATAATGACACATTAGTGTGAGAGAACAAAAATCTCGATCGGCAGCATCGCCTTCCGACATTTAATTTATTCACCAAAAGAATCTTTCTCTTTTTGCATCCACTTGTTGTGATCTGCATTTAAACCAGTCTATCACTTACACTCAATACACATAAATAACACGCATAAATAAAAAAAAATCCTGAAACATATATCACACCGACAAAACAAAAATATACCAACCATCAAAATATATGCACAACAAGTACCATTTTTCCTTGGAATTCCTTTCTTTCTATTTTTGCACTGGCTTTCTTTTAAAATTGAATTAATATTTCTAGATTTTATTCTGATAAATGTACATTTGCCTAATATTATAAAAAAATCTGAATGATATTTGATTACTATTGAAATTTCTGCACATTTTTAATGTTTTAATGCTTTTTTAAGGCCATTCATTTCTCGATTACTACTAAACAATCTTGGTCTTTGATAATTATTGATGTATCGCCAAGAAATTCTCTATGGTGAAAAAACAGCGTACACTTCCCTTTTTTCCTGCTGTCGTCTGCATGATGTCCAGACACCACATCACATCTCCTGGGCTCATAACCACTTCCCCCCAGCATACGCGATCACTGCATGGACGTGCACGTTATCACGCGTCCCCCGTTGTCGCCGAGTTCCAATCACAAGCAATCTTCTAATAAATGTCGCGCTCCATCCGCAACGAATCGACTCAGTTTTTACACTAGAATTACTATTGACGCGACTTCTCTATTTTATCGCAAAAAATCTACACTTTGACATTCGCGCACTGCCACATTTTCAAAATATCGATACTGTTCCAACTTTTCACTGATTCGTAACGAAAACTAAAAAATCAGTGGCTCATTGTACTTGTTAAAAAAATTCAACTTCAAAACTTAAATTTCAAACACGAAACGTTCTCTCACATATTTTTTTTTACATGCCGCTACGCGTTCACAACACCACTTACTACCTTTGTCATTAGTCTTTACCATTACTGGGAACTACGTATCTTAACAATCCAACGTGTTTTGTTCGTAAGTACCTAAACTTACTGGTTAAGTACCTAAACATTTTGGTTTTATGTAAATGCGAACTACGAAACTACATCATATTTCTTTCCAAGCGAATTACAGCTATGAAATTTTAATGGATAACGAAAAAGAAACTGTCATAAGAACTGCAATATGTTCAATTGAAGACATTTGGGTAGAAAAGTGTGCGAATATCACCCTAACGAAATGGAATGTCAAATCATCAAAACCTTCAGGAAAATGATTTGTTTGTTCGTAAGTTGATAGAAATACATCTTGTTCTAATTTTATTAGAGAGAAAGTAAAATTTGTCCTTTCACTTTCAGAAAAGTGTATGCCATCAGAGTACATACAAAAAAGTACCGTAGTAGGGGCGAAAAATAGAAGACTTTCTAAAAACTCTGGCTGTCCAGCTATATTGTCTGTAAAAATTAAACCGAACACTGCAGACACAAGAAGAAAAGATGCCTTTATTAAGATATGTAGGGTTTTCAATTTGTATATTTATATTGATTTTAAATTTGTTTACTGACGTCTTGATACAGCTTCAAAACAAAACTTTGCCACACATAGTGTTAGTGAGCACGTGAACATTAATTTCGAGTTATAATAATTGTTCTAAAACTGAATTCATTAAAAATTCGGGCTATTTGTGACTGTCATTATTTGCATCGTCCCCTAGAGGAATTCAATTTAGTTTTTCTGAAACTTGGTTTGGTAGTTTATGCTAGGGTTTTTATTTCATGGCGCGTGAGGGCCGTCTTCACGATGGAACATATGTTATTTCTCATCTTTCTCGGTCGTGCCGCTAGATGTCGCACGATCGCCACCACTTCGAGCAGTGCGTCTGATCATGCGACATCTGGCGGCACGACCGAGAAAGTTGCGAAATGCCTTGAGATATTCCATCGTGAAGACAGACCCTTTCTCTTCAAGAAATAAAATCCTAAGTATAGGCACACAGCATTCTCGGAATGAAACCGCGTGTGCAAACAGGTTTAGGACCACTGTATTCGGAGAAACGTCTCCCACGTTGGACGCGCAATCAGGCGTTTCAGATTGCAAACATCCGGCGTATCAACTAACTCTTGGAGCTAAACAGAGAATGAAACACTGAGTTCGACTGATCATTTATACATCTCCGAACACCATTCCTGCTATTTTTTTCAATCCGGTGCAAGAAAATTGAGTGTACAAATATTTATCTTTTTTGTCTAGCAAACTAAACATCATAAGAAGTATAAAATTGACGTAGACAAATAAAAATATCAATACACAAATTTTCCTTTCAAAAATCCTACTTAGCAATTGTGGAATAAATATAAATACTTAAGTTAGAAAACATAAGTAAATACCCAAAAAAATAGTACGGATCAATAAAAATGAAAAAAATTGTTAAATGTTAAATTCATACATCTATTAATTAAACAATTAATAATTAAATATTAACATTTTAATAACACACCTTCTGCGGCTTCTTTTAAAGTATAATCAAAAACTTGAGAATGCTGTTAAATTACTGTAATTTATAATCTGTAATTACACTGATTTTAATATTGAAAATTAAACTGAAGCCAAATAACCAATTAAAATAATTAATTTTTATTTTCATGATAGGATTGTGTGGGGTTATAACAATAAAGAAAATTCATAATCACAATGCAACTGCTGAAACAGAGGTTTCTGCCAGCTGATAAGGCTACAAGGGGAGCATTCCTTCAATATTTTAAAATGGGAATGAGTATTGCAGAATCATACAATTATCACCAAACCCTTCTTGAATATTGTTGTAGATAAAAAGTCTTAGTATAATTCATTAATTTATTGAAATGAATTTTTACACATAAGTTCTATCCTTATAACAATTGTACAATCTGGCACACAACACACGTTGCTTCGTAACACGTATTCCATCAATTCCCTCCTTTTCGTGTTACGATTTTATTAATAAAACTGTAAATTCATATTTGCTCTATGTTTATTGAATATTCCTTCGTTTAAATTCTTCGTCAGTATATCAGCTTCAAGTTCCGATGATTTTACATAATGCAGCTTTATATTTTTATTTTCTTGTTCATCCTTAACAAAATAGTATTTTCGTTGGAAATGTTTATTTCTTGCATTCACTTTTGTAGTATTTATCCAATCTATAACTGATTGACTATCCGTATTTATTACTATCGGTTTCTGTACTAAATCATTTTGTTTGAGTTCTTTTAATAAATTTGAAGTCCATATTGCTTCACAAGCAGCATCACATAAACTTACTAGTTCTGATTTCATGGTAGACAAAGTAACAATTCTTTGTTTACGACTCTTCCAACTGATTGTAGAATTTCCAATTTTTATATTATACCCTCCAAAAGATTTTGAATCGTATGTTGTACACCAACTGGCATCAGAATTAACCAACATCTCATGAAATTCATTTCCAATTTTCAATTTTCAATTTTTAGTACCTTTTAAATATCTCAAAACACGTTTTAAGGCTTTTAAATGAATACCCCTTGGATCTTTACTATACTGAGAAAGTTTACTGTAAATATACGCTAAATCTGGTCTAGTTCCACTCACAAGATAACCAATGTTTCCTAGTATTTCTTGATACAATGATTGATTAATCTTTTTGAAATTGTGATAATTATCCAACTTCTCTCCTACAACTCCAGGTGTCTTCACAGGTTGACAATTATTCATATTATTTTTCTCCAAAATTTCTTCTATGAACTTCTTTTGATTTAAGTAAAAACAGTTTTCTTCTTCTTCAATTCCAATACCCAAAAAATTAATATTATTCTTAAGTTCTTTGATTGTAATCTCTTCTTTCAACTTCATTAAAAAATCATTAATTATATTATCATCTTTTCCAACAATAATGCAATCATCTACATAAAATCCTATGGCTATAAAATTATTAATATTTTCACCAACAAATACACATGGATCACTTTTTGTTGCTTTCAGTCCAGCTTTCTTCAAACTTTCAGTCAGTTTTAAAAACCAACATCTCCCCGCTTCAGGCAGACCATAAATACTTTTCTTTATAAGAAGAACTTTCCCCTCTTCAATATTAATCCCTTTAGGAGGTTTCATATATACAATTCTATCCAAATTGCCGTTTAAATATGCTGTTTCTACATCAATAAAACTAACTTTAAACTTCTTTATTTTTGAAATTGCTAAAAGCATGCAGAAAGATTCTAACTTCATAACAGGATTATAAGCATTTTCATAATCTATACCTAATTTCTGTCTGGAACCATCAGCCACTAAACGAGCTTTATATTTACATTCGCCACTATTTATTTTCTTAGAAAATACCCACTTGTTATTTATAATACTCACATTCTCAGGTTTCTCAACTATTTCCCAAGTTTTATATTTTTTATGAGTATACAATTCATTTTCTATAGCTTTTTTCCAAAATTCTTTTTCTGCAGAATTCATAGCTTCTTCATATGTCTTAGGTATATTTTCACGTGACATTTGAGCAGCATTATATCTTGAGACTGGCTTTCTTTCTCTACTAGATCTTCTTAAATTCGTTTCAGTTTTATTGTCAGTGACTTTACTTTCCATTATCTCACTATGACCCTTTCTTTCAGAATTTCGGTGTTCGTTTTCTTCATGATTTATTTTGTTTAAACTCCAATCACGAATTATTTGAATATTTTTGTCAATTATGTCTTCAGCTTTCCTTAACATTTCTATCTTCAACATCTATTTCTTCTTTAGTCGATGATTCTTTATTATTAGAAGTAGTAAACCAATTAAAATTTTCTAAATGACAATCTTCTTTTATAACTTCTTTCTCATTTTCTAGAAACATAACATCTCTACTCTCGTGAATTATTTTATCTTGTACATCATAAAGACGATAAGCTTTTCTATTTTTCAAATAACCAACAAATATAGCTTCTTTTGCTCTCTTATCAAACTTTTTCCTGGATATATTATCATTTCTATAGTACGCTTTACATCCAAATACTCTAAAATGATGTAATGATGGTTTTCTCTTAGTCCATATTTCCATTGGTACCTTCATCTTACTTCTCATAGGAGTAACGTTATGAACATAAGCGGCAGTCCAAACAGCTTCAACCCAAAATCTCGGTGATAGTCCCGCATCTATTAACATCGTTCTCGCCATATCCAGCAACATTCTGTTCGCTCTCTCAGCAATCCCGTTGCTTTGAGGAGTGTGTATAGTAGTTTTCTCACTTTTTATTCCCTTTTCTTCATAATAATCCGTTAACAGTTTATTTATAAATTCGAGTCCATTATCTGAATGTATGTATTTTACTTTCTTCTCTGTTTCCCTTTCACGTCGTTCTACAAATTGTTTTAATTTATTTCCAGCTTCATTTTTATTTTTTAAAAATTCTACGAAGTATCTCCTACTAAATTCGTTCACAATCACCATCAGAAATCTATTACCTCCAAGTGATGCTACAGGCATTGGACCACACAAATCAACATGGATCCTTTCAAGAACTTGAACACTTTGTTCTGTATCCACCTTATTAAATGGCAATCTTGACATTTTGCCTTTTATACAAGATTCACGATCATTATGTTTTTCTATTTTTAATTTAGGCAAACCATTTACTAAATCATTACTGATCATCCTTTCTAAATATTTAAAATTAATGTGCCCTAACCTTCTATGCCATAATTGAACTTTTGGTTCCAATACATTTAAACAAACTTCAGATTTTGGAATATTCATGTCATGTTGAACATTCACTTTAACAACAAATTCATCATTTTCAATTTCACCTTTTCCAGTATCTTTTTCAAATATTCTTGCTCCATTTTCATCTAAAACAACTTTTTTGCCATTTTTCACTAAGCTAGGAACTGACATTAAATTGTTATTAATATGAGGAACATACAATACATTTTCCATTTTTACAAATATTTCCTCGTTGTTTATATTTGTACATCCTCTAACAATTCCACGACTTTCACCAAAAATAATTCTTCCACTTTCTGCTGTATTTATTTCTGTATTATCTGGCCTCTTTTCTAAAATAATGTCTTCTTGATAACTCATGTGAGATGTGCAAGCAGAATCGAACATCCAAATTGTTTCCTTTTTACTATCATTATTCATTATTTGTTCATCAAATTTCTCATTCATAACCATAGCATGTTCATTTTTCGAATTGAGGAAATAATTTCTTTGATTATTTCTTGAATTATTCCTAATTCTGTCTCTATAATTTCCTCTATAGTTGTTTGAATAATTGTTTCTACGATTTATTTCACTATTATTATTATTCACATTACTTTTATGATAATTGTTTCTGTTCCAGCAATTTTTTGCTAAGTGACCAAGCTTTCCACAATTATAGCAAGCACCTCTCTTTTCTTCCTTGACTTTAAATGCATTAGCTTCTGATTCTGCTCCTTTATCATATTTCCTTTCAAAATGTAAAAGCGTTTCTCTCATAGTTTCATAATTAATTGACGGATTAGATGATATTGCTATTGAAACTTCACGATATTTATCAGGAAGACCTTCAATTATACAAGTAATCAATTCATTTTCTTCAATTTTAGTTCCTAATTCTGAAATTTCTGTTGCTAACGCATGTGCATGCGTCAAATACTCGTTAATACTTTCTCTTTCCAATTTCTCAATTTTCGCTAGTTTAATTTTCAATTGAATTTTTCTCTGACTGACAGCACCTTCGTGTCTCTTCTTCAATATATTCCATAATTCCTTAGCATTATCTATACCACGACACGCCATCGCTTGATCAGAAGATAAAGTTAAAATAATTAATGCACATACCTCGTCGTTTTTCTTGTTCCATTCGTTCCATATTTTCATTGAAGTCTCATCTCCTTCTTTCTTCTCTGGTTCTTCATTTATTAAATCATCATAATACAAATGTTTTGATTTAATAAGAGCCATTATTCTCATACTCCATAAAGCATAATTCGTACTTGTCAACAATTCTATTCTTCCGAATGATTCCATATTTTTTCACTTCTTCTGTGTCTTTTTACAATTCAAATTGAATGCTGCACGCTCTGCTACCAAATTCTCAATTCAGATAAAAAGTCTTAATATAATTCATTAATTTATTGAAATGAATTTTTACACATAAGTTCTATCCTTATAACAATCGTACAATCTGGCACACAACACACGTTGCTTCGTAACACGTATTCCATCAAATATATTGAAGATATTTGTGAAGACGATTATGCCAGTGGTCGTACAAATTCAACAGAAAGAACTGTGTGCTACTGACATCGTAATACCCTAGGGCCTAGGTCAGGCCAAAGTGAAGTCTCATAGTTATTGTGTATCATATTTACATTACTCCCTTTTTGCTATTTTTTCTTTTTGGTTGTGTTCTCTATGTAATGTTCATTTCAATAGTATAAAATACATGATGAATCGATTATAGTCGCCTGTTTTTTTGCACATGTGCAGATTTTAAAGATTTCAAGCACTAAAACAATTATAAAAATGTCCTTAATAAATGTGTTCAAATTCATTTAGATGCTATCGAAGAAGTTTAAAATATGAGTTGTTGGCAAAAATCATTGGGAAATTTGAATACCTACAACTCTTTCTATTACAACTTATTTATCCTCCTGAAATAAATCAAATTACCTTCAATAAGATTACAATATACTATAATAATGTGAAAATGTTTACAATATGTGAAGTGCAGTAGATATTTTAATAAAATTTTCAATTTACCACCTAAGTTAATTTTAATTTAATTCTGCTCAAAATTGGAAATAATACCGAGAAAACTTTCGGTTTCTATCAATCCCTTCAGCCTCCTTTGTTTTTTAATGGCGCATTACAATTGTTGAGATGGACAGAATAAAATCCTTCATTCGTCTGAGTCAATGAATACTTATAATAACATATGTTTATTATTTAACTAAAATGATACCCTCCCCAAAAATGATACGCTGGATCCACCCCTGGTATAAATAGTAATAAAATGAAAAGCAGTTGTGCAGTTTAAACGTGACAAAACAGCGCCTAAAACGAACCTACAACACTTGTAGTAAGAGAACGTAAACGAATTTCGCGCGGCTTCGCGCTCCTCACCCGCTAGCCAATCAGGGAAGCCCGGTGCCGAATACATGTGCAGTTTGCTTATATGCCTCCCGGGTATCACGTTAATTTGGCCTGGAAATTGATTTCATTTTTACTTTCCCGTATACGTACGTATACACGGAGTGATATACGTAAGTATAGGGAAAGTTATGTAATGCTGCGCGAAAAAACGGCCAATTTTCGGCGGAAAAAAATTCATTGCCGGGCGCTGATAACGAAAGGTGGATAAAAACAGTTGCTAAATTAAGAGAAAAAATCCCCTAAAACGTGGTGTAGCAAGAATCCCTGTTTTGTGGGTCCTTGATACCGAAAAAACAATTGAAAGCAAAACGTCCGTCCGTCGATCCGTCCGTCTGTCTGTCCATCTGTGAACACCCCTAGCGCCTAAACCATAGGTACAATTTCTTCCAAAATGCATATTCCCTGGTCGATCGGGTTTGAGTCCAAACTTTGAGATTTTCAAAAAGATTCTTCAAAATTTGAGGGAACTTTAAATGAAACTCCCCAGACATTTTCAAAATTTTCTCAAAAACGGCTCCAAATTTTTTCTTTAAATTTCTTGTATGAATAGAGTAAAATACACTTATTAAGATGGCATATGTGCAATTTTAACGAATAATTCTAAATTTTCGAAAATTGTGAAAGTTTGAATTTTTTTCGGCGTCTTTCTCCAACTACAAAATTGAAGATAGAGATTTTTCCTTCAAATAGCACCTCCCCAGCCGGAACAAGCTCTAAGCCCAACCGATCTCCCGGCATGTGTGGTGTGGTAGTGTAGTTTTTGTGTATGTGTGTGTGTGTGTGTGTAAGTAAGGGGTAAGATAGAACAAGGAATGGGAAGGAAATATTGGGCGCGGTCCGGGCCAGTTTGTTAGAGCACTGCTCCGGCATTCGTCTGGTGTTGATCTGAGAAACCACGGAAAACTACCGATCAGAGCAGCCGGCCGCTAGAATTCCCCTTCTGACAGCGCTAGAAACTCAACCTAGATAACTAGCTGGGCGCATGGATGTAAGTCTACAGCGCTAAATTACTAGGATTCTGGAACATAAATGGTTGAGTTCATTCGTAATTCCTAGATGAATTAAATATTTCATTCATACCTCTCAGTCAAGAGTTCCCATCAATATACCATTAATAAAAATATTTCCATTTATTTAACAATTTATAATACAAGTGTTTCATTAATCCACATTAAAAAACTAATTAGTTAATATTTCAATGGATTATTGTTTTAGTATAAGATTGACAAAAGGTATTATTTCAAGAAATGATAAAATTTAAAAAATATTTCAACGTTAAATGATGCTAAACTAACCCCTCTACCCCTACGTAACGCAGTGCACACTGCATCTAACCCGCCCCCTCCAGAGAACGGACATTTTTCATCCCTACTGTGGCTGCGTTCCCGATGCTCATCTGAACTTTTTTTTTAAATTCTGGGCCTCAAGAAAATGTGCTCAGATAATCTCTTTCCCCACACGTCGTATACAGTTTTTATCGTTTTTGGCCAAATAAATAAACACATCTTCACCTCAAAATCAGAGGAAATATGATCCCTGGAGGTTCCGAGTTTGGAATGTACGGTTTTTCTTTAAATGTTCTTTCAAAATATTATTGCTGTGCAAAATTCCTTTGGGATTGGACAATCCCGTTATATAAACCCTACTATAAAATTTATTTCAGCTGTAAAGCGGAGACTGAATGTCCATCACGGGATGCAGAGGTTACGACATGTGGTGCGTTCGCCGAAGATAAAGATAATATTCCTCTCCTCCTTCTCCTCCAGCCCGAAAAGACTGCAAGATAAGAAGAAAAAGCCCACTCAGTCATAAGTCCGTCGTTTTGTACGCAGGCTCCTGATTGCGTCGCGTTTGACTTTGAATCGCAGATAGATGAAATGATAAATTATAGGGTTTAAAAACATTGCTAGCTGTACGATTAAATCTATATTTTGAAGAAAAACTGCAAAGTTTCAGCATGAATATTATGTGTCATTTTAAAAAATGATACATACAAATAGAATTTTCCAATTTGTGACCAACCATTATGGAGTTGAGATTTTTAAATTTATGTGATTTTTGATGAGAGTCCCGCCACTGTCCACTCCCCCACACTCTGATGCCTATCCGCATTGGCTCGGAGTGACTTCGTCTTCATTTGCTCTAGCAAAGTCCTATGAACAGTCTAGTGCCCTAGATAGAGTAGCGCAACCGCCGCCATTTAATATCCTCTCACCCAACAACTCCGTCAGGTACCAATCAGCAACTGATGGGAAATAATAACAATTGGTGAAATTATGAACATTTTCAAGAATATTAATATTCGTTTCGGGTGTATTCATGGTTCTCTATGTTGAGAGTGCACAGTCTACGCACATTTCCAATTTTCCTGACAAGTGGACATAAAATGGCGGGATAAGGTGAACAATGGAATGTACCACTCTCTGAATCTAGCAGGCGCGGATCCACGGCCGTTTTGGCGCTACGACGCTTAGATTCCGAGATAAACGCGAAAAACGGAAAAATTTTTCGATTTTCGAATTTGACCCCAATGTTATGCGTCCTAGCGCGGAATTTTATGGCGAATTCACTGGTGAAGTCCGTTTTTCGATCCGAATTTGAGTTTTCGAGAAAATGGCGAAAAAACATGATCGTAAGTTGTGATCTCAAATCAAGGCCGTTTTGGCGCTACGACGCTTAGATTCCGAGATAAACGCTAAAAACGGAAAAAATTTTTCGATTTTCGAATTTGACCCCAATGTTATGCGTCCTAGCGCGGAATTTTATGGCGAATTCACTGGTGAAGTCCGTTTTTCGATCCGAATTTGAGTTTTCGAGAAAATGGCGAAAAACCATGATCGTAAGTTGTGATCTCAAATCAAGGCCGGTTTGGCGCTACGACGCTTAGATTCCGAGATAAACGCGAAAAAACGGAAAAATTTTTCGATTTTCGAATTTGACCCCAATGTTATGCGTCCCTAGCGTGGAATTTTATGGCGAATTCACTGGTGAAGTCCGTTTTTCGATCCGACTTTTAGTTTTCGAGAAAATGGCGAAAAACATGATCGTAAGTTGTGATCTCAAATCAAGGCCGTTTTGGCGCTACGACGCTTAGATTCCGAGATAAACGCTAAAAACGGAAAAAATTTTTCGATTTTCGAATTTGACCCCAATGTTATGCGTCCTAGCGCGGAATTTTATGGCGAATTCACTCGTGAAGTCCGTTTTTCGATCCGAATTTGAGTTTTCGAAGAAATGGCGAAAAACATGATCGTAAGTTGTGATCTCAAATCAAGGCCGTTTTGGCGCTACGACGCTTAGATCCGAGATAAACGCTAAAAACGGAAAAATTTTTCGATTTTCGAATTTGACCCCAATGTTATGCGTCCTAGCGCGGAAATTTTATGGCGAATTCACTCGTGAAGTCCGTTTTTCGATCCTAATTTGAGTTTTCGAAGAAATGGCGAAAAACATGATCGTAAGTTGTGATCTCAAATCAAGGCCGTTTTGGCGCTACGACGCTTAGATTCCGAGATAAAAAAAAAAAACGGAAAAAATTTTTCGATTTTCGAATTTGACCCCAATGTTATGCGTCCTAGCGCGGAATTTTATTGCGAATTCACTGGTGAAGTCCGTTTTTCGATCCGACTTTTAGTTTTCGAGAAAATGGCGGAAAACATGATCGTAAGTTGTGATCTCAAATCAAGGCCGTTTTGGCGCTACGACGCTTAGATTCCGAGACAAACGCTAAAAACGGAAAAATTTTCGATTTTCGAATTTGACCCCAATGTTATGCGTCCTAGCGCGGAATTTTATGGCGAATTCACTGGTGAAGTCCGTTTTCGATCCGACTTTTAGTTTTCGAAAAAATGGCGAAAAACATGATCGTAAGTTGTGATCTCAAATCAAGGCCGTTTTGGCGCG